>JAPQWQ010000187.1:5036666-6295833 GCA_028017165.1 Herpetospermum pedunculosum
TTTCTCCTATTTTTCCCATTCGGTCGTTGGATTGAAGGTCTCAGCTATTGGAGTCGATAATCTGAGAGGAAGAAGAGGAGTTTTGTCTTCTCTTCTGATTGGATTCATCCAAAGAAAGCTTACCTTTTTTCCCCTTCAGCCGAGGCGTCTGCGACGAGGCGATCACGCACGGATCTGCTCGTTTTACTGTTTTAGCTTTCTATTTTCATTGTTGTTTGCTGTCATTTCCCTTTCGTCAGTACTCTACTTCATTTCGTTGCTGTCTGTTTAGTTTCGGCTTGTCAAAGACATCATTTGTTTAGTTCAAACGCTGATTAATCAAAGTCTAATTTCATTCACTTTGCGTGTTCTTTACTTTCCTTGCCTACTATTTTAGCTTCTGTTTAGTCTTTATTGTTCTACTAAGCATGTCACCTTCATCTATTCTGTCCATTCTATCTTCATCCATGAGTAACTAAATCACATAAGGGCATGCTAATGACAAATTTGTAGGAAGAAACACGTGACTCAAGCAAGTAGGATAGCTTTCGAATGCATTGGAAGTATGTGTGCTTCAGCCCACGGGCTATTGATAGCTCCAAATTAGAGCTATTATTCACTCCCTAATTCTAGCTAAAACCATGCTCGATATTGATTAAAATGCTTTCTTATAGGTGATTTCATGGTGAAGAGCTCGGGAAGTCCATTGATGATTTTCGGGGCTAAAAAGGTCATTTAACATGTTTCGGGAAGTGTTCGGGTCAAAACGATAGGCCAAACGGAGCTCGGGAGCCAAAACGACCCAAAAGTGGGCTAAGAGCCGAGAGGACAGCGCCCAAGCGCCGGCGCCCAGCGCCCAGGCGCCCAACGAACGCAGCACGCGCGCGCGCCGCTCGCAAGCACCGCACGCCCGCGCCCAGACGGCCAGACGCGCGCGCACCCGCGCGCGCCGCCTCGCCTCGCGCCCGCGCGCCAGCCCGCTCCGCCTCGCCCATGTCCGCGCGCGCCCGCGCGCCCTCGCCCGTGTCCGCCTCGCCCGCGCGCCCGTCATTGAAGATCTGCGTGCGCCCCAGCGTCTAGACGCTAGCTCGACGCTGCCCCGACGATTCCCCAAGCTAGACGTGCATCAGAGTCGAGCGCGCGTCTCAACGCTCGCTCAACGCCGACAGCGTCGAGACGCTGGCCGAGCGTCTCGACGCCCCGAAGTCTGAAGCGTGATTCTGGAATTCCACCCGAGAGCAAGCGTCTCGACGCTCGCTCGACGCCGCGCGCGCGTCTCGACGCTATCCCGTGCGCGCGCGCTGCCAATTTAGGGCGCAGCGTCGAGACGCTGCCCTAGCGTCTCGACGCTCCGCCGGCTTTAAAAGCCTTCTTCTCCGTTTTTTGCCGCACTTCTTCTTGGATTTTGGTTTTTCCACCATTGTTAGGCTCGGGTGGGAGCTCAAAACTTGTTATTCTTCCATTAAACCTTCAATAAAGCTTCAACATTAGCGTTTTTCCTTGATTTGCACAACGGGGAGCTAAGGTAAGTGCTCTAATTTGAGGTTAGGGGTGAATTTTGATGCGTTTCATGAGGGTTCGTTCTTAATTCCGTGACTTAGCATGACTGATTGGGCGATTTTATTTCTTCTAAGCATATCACATGAATGTGTAAGAATGATTTAGGCCTAGACACCCTTGATTTCAAGCATGTTTGATTGTTAAAGATTATGATGCCATGCCTCTCTTAATCGCCAAGTAACACGATAAATTGAGCCATAGATAACATAGGTTTCCAGTTGATCTTGGTTGCAGTTTATCTTGATGAAATAGGCAAATCGGAATATTAGCTCAGGCGTCCTAGTTAAACATCCGTCGTAATGCTCCCGTTACTGTCGATTAGTCAATATGGGCGGCGTTTGCCCCCTATTAATTCATTGCCACGTTTAATTAGAATTGAATATCCGCCTCTGTTCTTTACTTAATTTAGGACTGATCCCCTTAGATTAATAAAAGAACAGTCCGCTTTGCACTCCACGTTTCTAATTAATTATTTGGGTTACATGTATTAGTAGTTTCGTGCAAGTAAATTACGTGTTCAATTATGCTCTTGCTAAGTATGTTTGAATCCCAATGAATCGAGTCGCATCAAAGTAAACCCCGACCCTTAAAATTAGGAGCACGTGTTCCGTTTAATTTTCCGCGCTTTACTTTTCGCATTTATTTTCCCGTTAGTTTATATTTCGTCAAACCCCCCATTTTAATTGCTTTCGAGTCTCAGTTGTAAAAAGAAATAGAAATTAGTTAAGAGGAAGTAATTTTGGTTCCCTGTGGTTCGACACCCGACTACCACTAGCTGCAAAGCTCCGTTGTAGCGGAATTATAAATGTATTTTGGCAAGCCTCGACAGCTTGAATTTAGAGTACCCCAAAAGTACTTCTACCAGCAATTTCTATTGGCCATCCATTTTGTCCAAAGAACTCCTAACCTCTGGAAGGAGTAAGAGTTCAGAGTCATACCTTCATGTTAGCCTCTCAAGGTAGCCAGAAAATGACCTAGGAATAGGCGTTTTCCTAGTACAAACCCATACTTACTGTTATAAAAAGATGCTTAAGACCTTACTTGGACATGAGTAAACTAAAGGATCTAATGCATGAAATCGGAAGATACATGAGAATGAGTTAGTTTGATGCATGATGAGTTGATCTATTGCTTGAGATTCGTGTGAAAAAGCCTATAGAGGAGTCGTTAGTACCCCTTGTTTCCACACTTTACACACAGTTCGCTGCTAGCAACATTGCGATATAATTGCTGTTTCCGCAATTCCTTTAGTTAAGATTCTGCCTTAGCCATTTTTCTCTTCATTTGCTATTCTCTTCTCTTTGCATTCAAGTTTATTATTCACTTGCACTTGTTTATGCTTCCATCCTCTACATATTCCTTAGTAATTAGGCACCTTAAAATCAAATACACCCCATTTAATCCACCCATTCTTACTTAACAAAACACTTCGCGAGTAACTAAGAATAAATCTCTGTGGGAAATCGAATGAAAAAATACTTATTACTTGCTACAATATCATGTATGCTTGCATGTTCTGAGTGCTCTATCATTGCATATTTCTTTTAAACATTGAGCACGCAACAAGTTTTTGGCGCCGCTGCCGGGGATTTTGTTTAGTAAAAACGAAGTTTGTTAAGTTAGAAACACAAAGTTTAGTATCTATTGGAGCTGATCTATTTTCATTTCTTTTACAGGTACCATTGGGTTAGTTTATGAATGAGCATTCAAATAGCGATCTAGAGTTCAATCCTGAGCCTGAGAGATTACTTAGGGCCAGAAACAAAGCTAAGAAACGTCTCTTTAAACAACCCCTTATACCTCAAATAATTTCTGATTCTGCGGAGTCTCTGCAATTCTATCAAGAAGAAATGGAAAGACCAGTCCCAAATCCGGTACCTACCACCCGCAACCCCATCGAAATAGCGAATGATAAGGATAGTGCCATCCTCTCCTACCTAGTACCTATGTCTGGGGAGCTAAACCCAAGCATAATCCGCCCTGAAATTACTGCCAACTCATTCGAGTTAAAGCCAGTAATGTTCCAAATGTTGTCCACTGTGGGACAATTCTTTGGAGTGGAAAATGAGAACCCCCACAACCATCTTAGAAACTTCCTAGGAGTTAGTGATACCTTCCTTATCCCTGGAGTTTCCCAAGAAGCTTTGAGGCTTTACCTCTTCCCTTATTCATTAAGAGATAAAGACAAAACGTGGTTAAACTCATTACCTTCCGGATCAGTTGTCAATGGGACAGATCTGGCTGAGAAATTCCTAGTCAAATATTTTCTACCTGATAGGAATTCAAACTTTCGTGATGACATAATCAAATTCAAGCAGGCCGAAAACGAGTCACTTCACAAAGCTTGGACAAGGTTCAAGTACCTTCTGCTTAATTGTCCACACCATGGCATCCCATGGTGTATCCAAATAGAAGTCTTTTTTAAAGGATGTAACCCCAGCACAAGGCAAGTGCTGAATTCCTTAGCTGGTGGTTCCATGCTTTCTAAAAGCTATAATGAAGCCGATGAGATCCTGCAGAAGATCTCAGCATCTCATTGTAGGTGGTCAGATGATCCAGTAGAGCTAAGCAGGGCTCAAGACAAGGATGCACTCAGTGCCATGAGTAGCCAAATAAAAGCCCTGACCAACCTAGTCAAACAAATGGCTCAAACCAATCTCCAAACCAGTGTCAACACCGCAGCAGCCATATCAATGGGCACACAAACGAATCAAGGTGAGACACTAATCTGTGGGTTCTGTGGGGAAGAGCACCTGTATGAATACTGCCCTGGGAATCCAGCCTCAGTCTGCTATGTTGGAAGCCAGCAGCAGCCTAGGAACAACCCCTACTCTAACACTTACAATCCTGGTTGGAGGAACCACCCAAATCTCTCTTGGGGTGGTCAACAAAATACTAACCAATCCCCCAACCAGCCAAGACCGAGTGGAACACCTGGTTTCACACCCCAAAATAACCAATCAATGTATCAAAAACCATATAACCAGCCAATAGGGTCTTCTGTAGAAAATTTACTTAAGGAGTACTGTTGCGTGCTCAATGTGTTAAGATAAATAAGAAACAAGGTAGAGAGAGAGCACTCATAACATGCAAGCATACATGATCTTATAGCAAGTAGTAAGTATATTTCATTCGTTTTCCCACAGAGATTTATTTTTAGCTATTCGCGAAGTGTATTTGTTAAGAAAGAAGGGGTGGATTTGATGGGGTAGAATTGGTTTTAAATTATCTATTTCCTACTGAATATGTAGAGGGTAGCAACATAAACGAGAACAAGTCAAAGCTAAACTCAAATGAAAAGAGACGAGATTAATAAATGAAAGCAAAGACAGCTAGACAGAATGGTAACTTAAGCAGAATTGCGGAGACAGCAATTCTACCGCAATTATAATAACAGCGAAAGTGTGTAAAATGATGGATTAAGGGCTACTAACGACTATCCTATAGGCTTTTTAATACGATTCTCAAGCACTGGTTCAACTCACTATGCATCAAACTATCTCAATCTCATGTATCGTCCGATTCCATGCATTAGATTCTTTAGTTCACTCAACTCAAAGTAAGGTCTTAAGCATCTTGTTAAGGTAAAAAGATATGGTTTGTACTAGGGAAACGCCTATTCCTAGGCCGTTTCCTGGCTACCTTGAAAGGCTAGCATGATGGTATGACTCTGAACTCTTACTCCTTCCAGAGGTTAGGAGTTCTTTGGACAAAATGGATGGCCAATCGAAATTGCCCGTGGGATGAAGCTTATATACAATCAATGCTTCGAGAGCTATCCTACATGCTTGGTTCACGTTTTTTAGCCTAAAGTGTTGTCATTAGCATGCCCCTAAGTGATTTAGCTACTCATGGATGTAAACAGAACAGAAGCAAGAGAAGAAGTAGACATGCTTAGAAGGAATTTAGAGACAAAACAGTAAGGGAAAGCAGTAGAATGTAAAGGCAAGAAACTGTGGAATGAAGAATTGAGATTTGATTACTTGATTGTTTGATTGACAAAGAAAAGCTTTAAAGCAAATAACAGGAAGACAGAACACAACGAAATAGCCTAATCTAGCTTCTAGAAAAGAAACAGCAACAAGGCAAAGCTGGAAAATGGAAATGAAGAGCAAAAAGCAGTAAAACAAGCTCGAATGTCTCGTTGCAGCCGCCTCGAATGAAGGATGAGAAAGGTCAGCCTTGCTTGGATGAATCCAATCGGGAGAGAAGAAGAATCTCCTCTCCTTCCTATCAGATTATCGATTCCAACAGCTGAGCTTCGCAAACCAGCAGACGGCAAAGGAAAACAGGAGAAGAGATGGACTGCGAGAAGACTTCTACGCTTTCGGATGATGTTTGAACCCTCGACTTTGACCCCTATTTATAGTAATCTGCAGGTGCATTTGGGCCAAGGAGAACCATCAATCTTCAACGTCGTACTTCAGAATGGATGGAGGAGAAAGAACGAATCCCTAAAATAACGGAAATTAACAGAAAAAGATCAGTCAACTTACGGTTTTCACTTGAAACATTGCGGTGTCCGCAATGTTTTCGCAATGCTGTCTCAATGCAGTTTTTTCATTCTTTTCCTTCGGTTTTCAACCCTTTTCTTTCCTATTGTACATAAGTCCTAATTTAGCTACCTTCTTCTAATTCTCATATTTAAGCATAGGTTTAGGCTAAATGCTATCAAAAACACCTAAGAGTGAACATCTTTCTAAGCTAATTAAGTCCTAAAAAGGTCACTTTTGGAGACGTAACACACCCCCAAACTTAAGGTTTTGCTTGTCCTCGAGCAATCTAAGGACTTTCCTAGGTTGCTGTTTCTTCTTCTTTAACCACTTACTGACTCCCCTATATTCTCATCTATAGCAGTGCTGTCCTGTGACACACTTCTAAGCTTAAAACTACCCTCTCATCTAGCTTCTTCTGATTTCGCATGCCTAAAACTCCTACTGCTTTTATTAACTCCCTACAACTGATCTACCTGCTTTTATCATATCATGCCACTATCCCTAAGGTTTCAACTTCTACCTAGCTTTACCCCAGACTCAGTACATGCTTCTAGTTTATATTTATGAGCTACCTAGGATTCCTTAGAGTCATGCCAGTCTTAGTATTAATGGTAACAGTAGTACTTTTAGAGAACAACCTAAACCTTGGCATCACTACATTGGATATACACTCATCTCCCTAAACAACCCTACAAGCTACAACTTTGTGCTTAGCTAATTGAGGATCAGAGTTCTTTTTAAATACGACATCTAAGCCACAAAGCTGCAACTCCTAGGTATACATTCTTCCTCCCTACTTTTTCCTTTTTTTTTTCTCAGGTGGAGCCTTTCCTTTGGTTGCCTTTTGATGCAATGCCACTTGTGGGTTACACACTTGGCACTGATTACTCAGCAACCTAAGAGAGACTCCCCTCTTTATTCTATTTTTCATTTTTTTTTTTAGTTCATTATTTTTGTCAAGGAGAAGAAGAATGCTTATGTTTTAAGGGAGAGAGGAATGTTCCTAGGCCTAGGGTGGCCTCCCCCAAACTTCAACTACTCATTGTCCCCAATGAGTGTCTGAGGTGGCACACCCCCAAACTATCCTAGAAGCATCTAGTCTAAGGTAAAACAAAGAGAATCTAAAAGCCCTAGGCATAGACAGAACATTCTAAATGAAAATATCACAGCAGCAGGAATTTGAAAAACAGACAGGCAAGGACTTACAGCTATGCATGCTGAGCTATTTAGAGGTTAATTTAAACTATCAAAGGGTGTCCTATGACACTCATCCAGCATGCATTTAGATAAGCTATATAAGGTAGTCATGATCGCAGCAAAAGATAGCATTTAAACAGATCACAGCCTAGCTAAGCAGACAGTCCAAAACATGCTTTCAGTAATAAAAATTGCGGGTACCGCAATTATTTCGCAATCAAGTCAGGGCAGATATATCAGTTACTAAGGCCCCTAAGCATGCTTTATCCAGTCGTTCAAGCTCAACAAAAATAAACCTAAACTATCCTACCTAATCAGCTAGCAGCAGGCTATACTAAGCAATTTAAAAACATAAAACTAAGCAACTAAAACAGATCAAAATTGTACTAAAAACAGCATAATTCACATGGTGTATCAGAAAGCAGATTTTGTTTTTTTTTTTTCTAAGGGAACAGCAATACTCCCTTCAGTGCAATTCAAACCAGCACTCAAATGTCTTCATCTTCATCAGGTTGTCGTGGTCGTGGAGGCACCCATGGATTCAGGAGATTCGTGGGGAAGTCAGGGAAGATGCACCCAAGTTGGTCTGCAACTTCCTTGTCCCGTGCCTGCGCGTAAGTGGCCCATTGAGCCATCCTCTTCTGCATATCCATCAGGCAAGCCATGGATAGTGACTGATCAGCAGCCAACCTATCCAGTTCGAACTCCATGTTCCCCTTCCTCTTCAGCCTTAAGCCAGCAGGCAGCTCCAAGTGGCCCGTGTAAGCCATCTGCTGCTCCATTCGCTCAATGGGAACCCCTGCAAGCAAACAGAGTTTAGTTATGGTATTAGGGAAAAACAATGGTCCCTTACCTTCCTTGGCGCACTCAGCAATGGCGGCTGATAGCTCCATTTTGGAGCTATAATTATGTCCCTAATTGACGTTTATTATTAGCTTAATCTTGCTTTTATGTAACTATTGCAGGTGTTCTCGGTGCTTCGCTCTCGAGAGCGTTTCGACGCTTTTCGGAGCTTAATATCGCGATTTAAAGACATAAGAGCACTTCCCGGGAAGATCCATGAAAAGGGATGAAGTTTGGGTGCTTTGGGGAAATTGAGGGCGAAATTCCATGCAAAAACCCGAGAGCTAGCGTCGAGCGACAGCGTCGCGACGCTAGCTCGACGCTGCCCAGCGTCGAGACGCTGCCCTAGCGTCTCGACGCTCCGAAGTCTGAAGCGCTAAATTGAAGAAAAACCCGAGAGCAAGCGTCGAGCGACAGCGTCTCGACGCTCGCTCGACGCCGCGCAGCGTCTCGACGCTGCGCGAGCGTCTCGACGCTACCCCGAGCGCGCGCGCGGATTATTTAGGGCGCAGCGTCGAGACGCTGCCCTAGCGTCTCGACGCTACGACGGATTACTTAAATTTCTGTCCGATTTTTAGCCGCCATTATCATCTTCCACCTCGAGCTCCGCGCCTGATTTGACGTCCAGCAGCCATTTTTCACCATGGGAGGGGCTAAGAAGCTCGATTTGAAGCCGTCCCACGTTACACAAGTCATGAGTGAGTAGATTTACCGTTTTTGGCTCGGGATTGTAAGGATAAGTGTAGTATGAATTCTTGGTGAGGTTGTGGATTGAAATTCTGAATTGGTTAGATATTTTGTTGAATTGAATTCTACTTCTTAGCTTAATCTATGAGCACGTTTGAATGATTTAGGACTAGGCACCCTTGATTTTGAGCATGTTCATTTGTTAAAGGATTTGATGCCGTGCCTCTCGTTTCCGCCAAGTAACAAGGAATTATGGCACCTTGAGCGTATTGGCGTCCTTACGCTTTTGGTGTTCGTTCTTCCCGAATTGGAATTCCAAATCGACATACTAGTTTCGCGTCCAAATTAGATAGTCGTCACAGTTAGCTTGTTGCTACCGTTCGGTCTTGGGAGAGCGTTGGCCGCCAATGTCCGAACGGTATGCTTAATTAGCATAATTAATTGTGTTTAATTAAATCCATGGAGCATGTCTGAGTTATTTATTAATTTTAGACGAGCTGTGCATTCATTAAATTGTTTAACCATAATACTAATCAACCTATGAACCAAGAAGCATGCTAAATTTATTCCGATCGTCCCGAGTCGGAAACTCCGTTAGCTTAATTTCCCCATTTGATTGTTTCTATCTTAGTTACTTGAAAACCAATGATTACCACTTATTTCACCTATATTAACAGTTTGCAAATTTGATTAAGATTAAGTCAAAATTCCTTAATTCCCTGTGGATCGACCCCGTTACTACTATTCTACAAATAGTTTAGTGATTTCGGGCATTTATAAATTTATTTTGGCGGGTCTCGACAACCCGATGATTGGCGATAGTTCAATAATATCGTTACCAAAATTGGCGCCGTTGCCGGGGAACTAAGTGTAATTCGGCCTGATTTAAATTTGATTTGTGAACTTTTAATTTTTACTTTAAAAATTCTGTTTATTCTTTTATTATTTGCAATTTTGATCTGTTTGTTTAAGTGTGCAAGAAGTGCCAAATTTTTACTGAGAAAATGGAGATTGATGATGAGATTGGAGTCCCAAAAACGCTCAGACAATGGACAACATTTGCTATGGGCTACCAACCTTCTTGTATTTCCTACCCGGAAATTTCAGGTGAGTTTGTGCTTAAATCAGGTGTGATTAATCTTTTACCCTCTTTTTGTGGTGAAGCAGATGAAGATCCTTATAAACACCTCAAGGATTTTCTAATGGTGAGCTCCGCGATGAAGCCTGGCGACATAACAAAAGATCAGCTCTACCTGAGAGCTTTTCCATTCACCCTGAAAGGTGAAGCTCGAGATTGGCTGCATTACTTGCCATCGGGGACCATCTCTACTTGGGAGAAGTTGCAGAGTCTATTCTTGGAAAGGTATTTCCCAGCTTCAAAAGCCAGAGCCGTGAGAAAAGATATACGACATTTTGAGCAAGAAAAGGACGAGGCATTTTACGAATATTGGGAGAGGTTCATTAAACTTTGTGAAAAATGTCCGAACCACTTGATAGCGGAAGTCGAGCTTATCGAATGCTTTTATGGTGGGTTGCTCACGCATGACCGCCAGATGCTTGATGCAGCAAGTGGAGGAGTCCTTTGGGAGAAAACGCCTGCGGAAGCCCGTCAGTTGATCTCCAACATAGCTGAGAACCGTCGCCAGTACGGAGGAGGAAACGAGCATTCTAAGATGTCTTCCGACATAAAAGTGCTCAAGGAACAAGTGTCTCAGGTATGTGGTTTAGTTCATACGATGCAAGAAAAATCATCTCGGGATGTTTCTTCTATTTCAGGTAAAGCTATTGAAAGCATGTTCAAATCGATCATGGAAGCTAGCGATGAGACAAGGTCACAGATTAAGTCTCTAAGAAATGAAGTCACGGAGGTGAAGGAAAGAATGGGTAGAGTTGAATCCCAAGCGGAAGGGGTTAGTGCTATAAACCTCAGAAGCGGTAAGGAAGTGCCATCTCAACCCACTCCCGTGAGTCCCCCAAACGATTCAGAGATATCTCCAGATAAGTGTTCTCAAGCACCCTCTGAAACTGTTGTAACACCTCCTATTATTTCTATGAAGTCTTACACTCCCGTTGCTCCCTTTCCTAGTAGGCTTGCAAGGCCATCTAAGGAGGCCGACAACGCGGATGTACTTGAGACATTGAGGAAGGTTGGGATCAATATACCGCTACTTGATGCAATTCAGCAAATCCCAAGGTACGCTAAATTTCTAAAGGAGATGTGTGTTAAGTCTCTGAAAGTGACTTATTTAGGACCCATTTAGCTTAAGAAGATGTACACATTTAGGTGTTTTTGTGAGCATTTAGCCTAAACCTATGCTTTAATATGAGAATCAGAAGAAGGTAGCTAATATAGGACTTATGCACAATAGGTAGGAAAAGGGGTGAAAACCGAAGAAAAGAATGAAAAAATAACCCTTGCGAATGCATTGCGGAATAATTGCGGTGGCCGCAATTATTCAAGTTAAAACCGTAAGTTGGCTGACATTTTTCTGTTTAGATCCGACTTTTCAGGGATTCGTTCTTTCTCCTCCACCCATTCTGATATACGACGTTGAAGATTGATGGTTCTCCTTGGCCCAATCGCACCTGCAAACTACTATAAAAGGGGGCCAAAGCCGGAGGTTCATTCATCATTCAACGTGCAGAAGTCTTCTCACAGTCCACCATTTCTCTCGATTTTCCCTTGCCGTCTGTTGGAGTGAGGTTCTCAGCTTTTGGAGTCGATAATCTGATAGGAAGGAGAGAAGATTCTTCTTCTCTCTCGATTGGATTCATCCAAGCACGGCTGAATTCTCATCACCATCATTCGAGGCGACTGCCACGAAGATTTCCAGCACACCTTTACTGCTTTCTGCTCTTTCCTTCTCAATTCCATTTCTGTTCAATGTTGTTCTTAGCTTAGTCATTTACTTATTGCATTTCGTTGTTGTCTGCCTTGAATTCATTCTGTTTAAGCTTTCCTTTGTCATTCAAACACTTGAAGTAATCAAAGTAAGTTTCTGCATTTCACAGTTATTCCTTATTCTGCTACGAGTTTGGCTTGCTGTTTTACACACTTTTCCCTTCTAAGCATGTTTACTTTATCTACCATTTCTGCTCTTTACATATCCATGAGTAACTAAATTCATTTAGGGGCACGCTAATGACAGAACTATAGGCTAAAAAACGTAAGTCAAGTAGGTAGATCAACACTCGAACATTGATTATATGTAAGCTTCATCCCACGGGCAATTTCGATTGGCCATCCATTTTGTCCAAAGAACTCCTAACCTCTGGAAGGAGTAAGAGTTCAGAGTCGTATAATCATGCTAGCCTTTCATGGTAATCAGGAAACGGCCTAGGAATAGGCGTTTCCCTAGTATAAACTGAACACTCCTGTTTTAACAAGATGCTTAAGACCTTACTTTGAAGTCGAGTAAACTTGAGTCTCTCATGCATGGAATCGGACGATACTTGAGATAGAGTGAGTTTAATGTGTAGAGAGTTGATCCAAAGCTTGATAATCGTAATAAAATGCCTATAGGACAGTCATTAGTAGCCCTTAAGTCACCCATTTAACCAGTTTTTCGCTGCCAATTAATTGCGGAAACATTGCGGTCCACGCAATTCTGCCAAATTTCCATTCTGTTTAGCTGTTTTCTTTCTCGTTTATTAATTCCATCTCTTATCCTTTGCATCTAATTTCAACTTGCTTTTGTTTATGTTATATCCCTCTACACATTCAGCAAAAAGTAGTTAATTAAAAACCAATTTTACCCCATCAAATCCATCCCATCTTTCTTAACAACACACTTCGCGAATAGCTAAAACTAAGTCTCTGTGGAAAAAACGAATTAAATATACTTACTACTTGCTGTGAGACCATGTATGCTTGCATGTTCTAAGTGCTCTCTCCATCCTTTTGCTTATTTATCTTACACATTGAGCACGCAACAAGTTTTTGGCGCCGCTGCCGGGGACTTATTTTTAAGTGAAAACGAAGTTGTTAAGTTTAAGAAAACCAAGTTTATCATTGAGTGAAACTAATCTGTTTCATTTCTTTTGCAGGTACTGTTAAGGTAGTTTATGAGTGAGCGTTCACATAGTAATTTAGAGTTCGATCCTGAACCTGAAAGATCACTTCGAGCTAGAAATAAAGCAAAGAAACGCCTCTTTAAACAACCTCCTATACCTCAAATCTTACCTGAAAACAAGGAAATGGGCGATTTAGTTCCAAATCCAGCACCTGCCGTTCGCAACCCCATAGAAATAGCGAATGACAAGAATAGTGCCATTCTTTCATATCTAGTACCTATGCCTGGGGAGCTGAACCCCAGCATAATCCGTCCTGAAATCACTGCCCACTCTTTCGAGTTAAAGCCAGTGATGTTCCAAATGTTGTCCACTGTGGGACAATTCTTTGGAATAGAAAATGAGGACCCCCATAATCACCTTAGGAACTTCCTAGGAGTTAGTGACACCTTCCTAATCCCTGGAGTTTCCCAAGAGGCCCTTAGGCTATATCTTTTCCCTTATTCTTTGAGGGACAAAGCCAAAACGTGGCTAAATTCTTTACCCTCAGGATCTGTCCGCAATTGGACAGATCTAGCAGAAAAATTCCTAGTCAAATACTTCCCACCTGATAGGAATTCTACTTTCCGTGATGACATAGTCAAATTCAAACAAGCTCCAAGTGAGTCTCTTCACGAAGCTTGGACTAGATTTAAAGATCTTCTCGTTAAGTGTCCACACCATGGCATTCCATGGTGTATTCAAATAGAAGTTTTCTTTAAAGGATGCAACCCCAGCACCAGACAAGTCTTAAATTCATCTGCTGGAGGTTCCATGTTGTCCAAGAGTTACAACGAAGCTTATGAGATCTTGGAGAAGATCTCAGCATCTCACTGCAGATGGTCAGACGATCCAGTAGAGCCAACTAGGGCTCAAGACAAGGATGCTCTAAGCGCCATGAGCACCCAAATAAATGCCCTGACCAACTTAGTCAAGCAAATGGCTCAGGCCAATCTCCAAACCAGTGCCAATACCGCCACAGCCATGTCAATGGGCGTACAACCAAATCAAGGCGAGGCACCTATCTGTGGATTCTGTGGGGAAGGGCACCCTTATGAATACTGCCCTGGGAATCCATCCTCAGTCTGCTATGTAGGTAGTCAGCAGCAGCCTAGGAATAACCCCTACTCACAAACTTACAATCCTGGTTGGAGAAACCACCCTAACCTGTCATGGGGTGGCCAGCAAAACACTAACCAAAATTCTAACCAACCAAGGCCGAGTGGAACACCTGGTTTCACTCCCCAACATAACCAGTCAATGTACCAAAAACCGTATAATCAACCTGTAGGATCTTCTGTAGAAAACCTACTCAAGGAATATATAGCTAAGAATGATGCTACTCTTCAGAGCCAGCAAGCTACCCTTAGGAGCCTGGAAAACCAAATAGGCCAGTTAGCCAATGAACTTAAAAGTAGGCCCCAAGGTAGACTCCCTGCTGATACCGAGGTACCAAGGAGAGATGGCAAGGAACAAGTTCAAGCCATTGAACTGAGGAGTGGAAGACCATTGGTGAGCATTACAAAAGACACACCAAAGAGAGTAGAGAACACTGAGTCTAGTGCTCCACTGGAGTCTCTGCCAAGCCAAGGTCCACCACCAACTAGCACATCAGGAGCCAGGTTAGAGCCAATTGTAGAGGACGTAGAAGAAATTCCAAGGCCTCCACCTATCTTAAGGCGTCCTGACGTGCCTGCTTATGTGCCACCACCTCCTTATCCTCGAAGACTGAAGAAGAAGCAGGAACAGGAAGTTCATTTTAATAAATTCTTAGAAATACTTAAGCAAGTGCATGTGAATATTCCTTTTGTAGAGGTTTTACAGTCTATGCCTTCATATGTAAAGTTTTTGAAGGATATCATTACTAACAAAAAGATAATTGGTGAGTTTGAAACAGTAAACCTCACCGAGGAGTGCAGTGCCATCCTCCAAAACAAGCTGCCCAAGAAGGAGAAGGATCCTGGTTCCTTCACCTTACCTGTAGAACTTGGAGGCAAGCACGTGGGCAGAGCGCTTTGTGACCTGGGCGCCAGCATAAATCTCATGCCCCTGTCCCTATTCCGTCAGTTGGGAATAGGAGAAGCACGTCCAACTACTGTCACTTTACAACTAGCAGACAGATCCATCGCATATCCAGAAGGTAAGATTGAGGATATTCTAGTTAAAGTTGACAAATTCATTTTCCTTGCAGATTTCATTGTCCTGGACTATGAGGCAGACAAGGAGGTACCCATCCTGCTAGGTAGACCATTTCTAGCCACAGGTAGGGCACTAATAGATGTGCAAAAAGGTGAGTTAACTATGAGAGTTCATGATGAAGAGGTAAAATTTAGTGTTTACAAAGCTTTAAAATACCCCTCTGATTCTGAGTCTTGTGCTAGCATGGATGTTATTGACTCACTTATGGAAGAACAATTAGAGCATGTATTATTAACCAAGCATGCTAGTGAATATGTACAAATAGATGTAGATGATCTAAATGTAGCTGACATAATGAACATGCCTGTAAATAACCCTCAGCATGTATGTATGACTATAGATTTAACTGATAGAACTATTAACCCTCTGAAGCCCTCCATTGAGCATCCACCTGTTCTAGAACTGAAACCACTACCAACTCACCTCAAATATGCATATCTAGGAGATAATGACACACTGCCTGTAATTATTTCTTCTAAGCTAAGTGAACAGCATGAGGTTGATTTAATTTTACTGCTTAAGCAACATAGGAAGGCTATAGCATGGTCTATTGCTGATATTCGAGGCATTAGCCCTTCTTATTGTATGCACAAAATTATTCTAGAGGAAGAACACACACCTAGGGTAGATCACCAGCGTAGGTTAAACCCCTCTATGAAAGAGGTAGTGAAGAAAGAAATAATAAAGTGGTTAGATGCAGGAGTAATTTTCCCCATAGCTAGTAGCCAGTGGGTGAGCCCCATCCAATGTGTGCCTAAAAAGGGGGGAATAACTGTGGTAGTCAATGAGAATAACGAACTAATTCCAACAAGGACTGTCACAGGGTGGAGGGTATGTATGGATTACAGAAAACTAAATAAAGAAACTAAAAAAGACCACTTCCCCATACCGTTTATTGACCAGATGCTAGACAGAATAGCTGGTAGAGCCTACTACTGTTTCCTAGATGGCTATTCAGGCTACAATCAAATAACTATAGACCCTAAGGATCAAGAGAAGACCACCTTCACTTGCCCTTTTGGAACGTTTGCCTTCCGCAGAATGCCTTTTGGCTTATGCAATGCACCGGCAACTTTCCAGAGGTGCATGATGGCAATCTTCTCTGAGTTGGATGAGTCCATGATAGAAATATTCATGGATGACTTCTCAGTCTTTGGGGACTCATTTAAAACCTGTCTAGAAAACCTAGGACAAGTCCTGGCTAGGTGTGAAGAGACCAACCTAGTCCTAAATTGGGAAAAATGCCATTTTATGGTAGATGAAGGGATTGTGTTAGGACATCGAGTGTCAAGGGCGGGTGTAGAAGTGGATAGAGCAAAAATAGAGGTCATAGAGAAGTTGGTAGAGCCCCAGAACGTCAAAGCCATTAGAAGCTTCTTAGGGCATGCTGGCTTCTATAGAAGGTTCATCAAGGACTTTTCTAAGATAGCCAAGCCTCTGTGCGAGCTTCTAGAGCTAAATAGACCTTTTATCTTCTCTAAGGAGTGTGTAGTAGCTTGGAAAGCCCTTAAGGAAGCACTGGTCACAGCACCAATCATAGTAGGACCAAATTGGGATCTCCCATTTGAGATGCTATGTGATGCCAGTGACTATGCTGTAGGAGTCATGTTAGGACAGAAGATTGACAAGCTCACACATCCTGTCTATTATGCTAGCAAGACCTTGAATGAGGCCCAATGTAACTATACAACTACAGAGAAAGAGATGCTTGCTGTAGTATTTGCTTGTGAAAAATTTAGAAACTATATTGTAGGAACTAGGACCATTGTATATACTGACCATTCTGCTTTAAAATATCTGATGAGGAAGGCTGATGCTAAGCCTAGATTGATTAGATGGGTGTTATTGCTGCAGGAATTCGATTTGGACATTCGGGACAAGAAGGGATGTGAAAACGTGGTTGCAGATCACCTGTCTCGATTGCAGCACAATTGCGAAAAAATTGCGGACCCCGCAATTTCTGATGCTTTTATAGATGAACATATCTTTGCTTTGACTCATCGTGATAACGATGAGGAACCATGGTTCGCTGACATTGCTAACTTCCGTGCATCACAGGTATTACCAGTGTTCAAGGGAGGACAAGAGAAGAAGCGGTTCCTGCATGAAGCAAGGAAATTCATCTGGGATGACCCCATACTTTACAGAACCTGTGCTGATGGCTTACTGAGGAAATGTGTTTCAGCTGCTGAAGCAAAGTCTGTGCTTCAGCACTGTCACTCCTCTCCTTATGGTGGTCACTTTGGTGGCCAAAGGACAGCTGCGAAGGTATTTCAGAGTGGCTACTATTGGCCAACAATCTTCAAGGACGCACACGCCTTTGCCCACAGCTGTGATGAGTGCCAAAGGACAGGTAATCTCAGTCGCAAGGATGAGATGCCCCTCACCTACATCTTAGAGTTAGAGCTCTTTGATGTATGGGGCATTGATTTCATGGGACCATTCCCTCCATCATCAGGTAATCTATACATTCTAGTAGCAGTAGACTACGTGTCCAAGTGGGTAGAAGCTAAGGCATGTCCTAATAATGATGCTAAGACAGTCACTAATTTCTTGCATAGGCACATTTTCACTAGATTTGGGACTCCTCGTGCTATCATTAGTGATGAGGGGTCACATTTCATTAATAAAGCTATGGAGAAGATATTGGCTAAATATAACATTAGGCATAGAGTAGCTACTCCCTATCACCCACACTCAAATGGTCAAGCTGAAATTTCAAATAGGGAAATTAAGAACATCTTAGAGAAGGTAGTCAAACCAAATAGACAAGACTGGTCTTTCAAGCTTGAGGATGCACTTTGGGCTTATAGAACAGCATATAAGACACCTCTAGGAATGTCTCCCTATAGGTTGGTATATGGCAAGGCTTGTCACTTGCCACTTGAGTTAGAAAACAAGGCATTTTGGGCCATGAAAGAATTAAATTTTTGTGTGAAGGATGCAGGGACACTAAGATCTTTACAGCTACATGAACTTGATGAGCTTAGGCACATGGCCTATGAGAATGCCAAGATGTATAAAGAAAAGACAAAAATATGGCATGACAGTAGACTCAGGATCAAAGATTTTAAGAAAGGCCAACTTGTATTATTATTTAACTCACGCTTAAAGCTCTTTCCAGGCAAATTAAAGTCTAGATGGTCAGGTCCCTTTATTATTACTAATGTCTTTGTTCATGGTGCCATAGAGATTAAAAACTTGCAGCAAGGACAGCCGTTTATGGTCAATGGTGCTAGGTTGAAGCACTACTATGAGGAAGGGGATGTAAAGACTCTCTCGGCCTTCCTCTTGACTGAAGCATGAAGTTAGAAACGAGAGAGAACGAGTGGTTCCTGTGCTCGTTTAGTCAAGGCCAATGCCTTAGTTTATTTTTTCTGTTTTTATCGATGATCGTTTGTATGTTTTGTGGTGTAATTTTAATTGCGTATTTAATGTTTGTTTTGTTTGTTTTTGTAGGGAATCGAAAGAGGGGATCAAGGGGAGTAAATCGCACTTTAAAAATCAAGATTCGGTTGGGCCAAATGAAAGATACGGGCGATCAAAGTTGGGATTTAT
The DNA here is from genome assembly GCA_028017165.1 of Herpetospermum pedunculosum. Lineage (NCBI taxonomy): Eukaryota > Viridiplantae > Streptophyta > Magnoliopsida > Cucurbitales > Cucurbitaceae > Herpetospermum > Herpetospermum pedunculosum. Next base: position 5,055,236 of record JAPQWQ010000187.1, read on the forward strand.
TATGAAATATTGTCCCTAGAATTGCGCAGAAATTGCTGACTCCGCAAAAAGAGCCGTTGGGATTTCATCCGTTGCTTTTATAGCCGTTAGAAGGCGCCCGTTTGATACGATCTTCTCATTCTTTGCTCTCCAAGATTTCTGCGATTCTCTCCACCTTTGATCTCTCTCTCCAAACCTCCAAGATTCGACCATGGTTTCCACTAGGGCTGAGAGATCCGCCGCCAAGAAGAAGGCCGACGACGCAGCTGAAGCGGCTGCGAGGGAAGCGCTTCTCACCCTTGCTGATCAGGGTGCTGTACGCACTGGCCGTCTTGGCAAGCTTCCTATTCGTAGGAAGAAGTGGAGAGTGGTCACTGAGATTCCTGCTGGCCCATCTGAACCAATGGGCACGCCCACGAAGCGCCGGTGGACTGTCAAGACTGCCGCCGGACCAAGCAAATCCAAGACTCCCTCTGTGGCGAGTCAAGAATCTGATCGTGCATCCCACGAGTCAGCTAAAGAAGGTGCGACGCCGTCTGCATCACCTGTGCGCAGCCCTCTGCCGTCTGAATCACCTGTGCGCAGCCCCCTGCCATCTGAACCAGTGCCACGCACCGAATCATCACCGCCTGCGCAGAGCGCCGAGTCATCTCCAGCGCCTCAGAGTGCTGATCTACCACCTGCGGCTGTGCAGAGTCCTGAGTTGCCGTCTTCGCCATGGAGTTCTGCGCATACCCCGTCAGCAGAGCACAATTCTCCACGGCCTGATCCGGAATTCCCTTATGGGGATTACCAAGAATCCACGCAAGGCAGTGGAGAGGCAGAAGAAGAAGAAGTCTTCTCTCCCATGAGAGAAGACAGCCCTGATGAGCCTGCACAGCAAACGCCTGCTGATGATTCTATGGAGGAGACGTTGGGGGCCTGTTTCCCACAACTCCAGGCGAGGCAGAAGGCCAAGAAGAAGGCCAACAAGGAGGCCAAGAAAGCCAAGAAAGCCAAGAAACTGAAGAAGAAGAAGGCCAAGCGAGTGCCTTCAGCAGAAGAAGACAGTACTGAGCCTTCGCTCAAACGCCTCAAGGTGGAGGCTGCTGAGTCTTCCAAGCCAGCTGATAAGGGGAAGGCTAAACTCTACCCCGAAGATGAACCTCCATCAGTGAGATATGTCTCGTCTGATGCTGAATCAAGGGGCGTGGAGCTGAGGAAAAGGGACCTGTTGCACGAGAAGGGGTTCCTTGATCGCCTAGCTGACCTGCCGCAGTTCTTGCGCGCAGGGGTGATCAACCATGGCTGGGAGGAATTCTGTCGACCTCCCAATCCAGCATACACAAGCATGGTGTATGACTTCTATGCGAACGTGCTCAGCCCTGAGGATGGCCTGTCTGTGGTCAGAGGGGTGGAGGTTGATTTCTCAGCCAAAGCCATTAATGAAGCATTTGGTCTAAGGGGCCAGCCTCACACAGATTACGCCCGGATAGTTGATGAGCCGACCGAGGCTGTGCTGGAAGAAGCCATCCGCACCATTGGCCAGCCTGAGGCCTCCTGGACAGTCTCACGCAATGGGCGGCACACGCTCATGAGTGCCAACCTCACGGCTAAGGCAGCTGTGTGGTTCTCTTTCGTCAGAAGAAGACTCTCCCCAGTGACTCATGAGACTACAATTAACCAGAGCCGTTCGCTGCTGGTTTATGCTATCATGAGAGGTCTCACGATCAACGTGGGAGAAGTCATCAATGCTGCCATAGCCGAGTGTGCTAAAAAGGGTAAGGGGCCATTATTTTTCCCCAACATCATAACGAAGTTATGCTTGCTTGCAGGAGTTCCTACCGAGCGCTTGGAGCAGCAGCTGCCCTACACAGGCCATCTGGAGTTGCCTGCACACCTACGGCTGAGAAGGAAGGGCAATATGGAGTTTGAGTTGGATAGGTTGGCTGCTGAGCAGTCCCTATCCATGGCCTGTTTGATGGACCTGCAGAGAAGAATGGCTCAATGGGCCAACTATGCGCAGGCGAGGGACAGAGAAGTTGCAGACCAATTGGGGTGCATCTTCCCAGACTTCCCCACCAACCTCCTAACTCCATGGGTGCCCCCACGACCAAGGCGACCAGATGAGGATGATGAGAATTGAGTGCTGGTTTGAAGAGCACTAGAGGGAGTATTACTGATCCCTAAAGAAACAAAAGACAATTTTCCTGCTTTTTGATAGAGTAATGTATATTATGCTGTTTTTTGGTTAAGTTTTGATCTGTTTTGGATGTTTAGTTTTATGTTTTTCCTTTTGCTTAGGATAGTCTGATGTTAGTTGATTAGGTAGGATAGTTTAGTTTTATTTTTAGGATGCATGAGTAACGGGAAAAAGCATGCTAGGGGCCTGCATCAATGTTAAACCTGCCCAGATTGAATTGCGAAATAATTGCGGTTCCCGCAATTTTTGTGACTGTTTGCATGTTTTGGACTGTCTGTTTAATTAGGCTGTGATCTGTTCAACTCTATCTTTTGCTGCTAGCATGACTACCCTATATAGCTGATCTTGAAGCATGCTGGATGAGTGTCATAGGACACCTTTTGATAGTTTAAATTTGCCTCTGAATAGTGCTCAGCATGCATAAACCATAAGTCCTTAAACCTGTCTGTTATGTTCAAATTTTCTGCTGCTGGGATAGTTGCTTCTAGAATGTTTTGCCTATGCCTAGGATGTTTAGATTCTCTTTGTTTTACTTTAGACTAGATGCTTCTAGGACAAGTTTGGGGGTGTGCCACCTCAAACACTCATTGGGGACAATGAGTAGTTGAAGTTTGGGGGAGGCCACCCTAGGCCTAGGAACATTCCTCTCTTCCTTAAGACATAAGCATTCTTCTTCTCCTAAAAAAATTTTTTGTGATAAATAGAAAAAGTGAAAAATAGAATAAAGAGGGGAGTCTTTCTCAAGTTGCTGAGTAATCAGTGCCAAGTGTGTAAACCACAAGTGGCATTGCATCAAAAGGCAAACCAAGGGGAGACTCCACCTAAGTAAAAAAAGAAAGAAAAAAGAGAAATAGGGGAAGAAGAATGTGTGCTTGGGAGTTATAATCTTGTGGCTTAGATGTCCTATGAAAAAAGAACTCTGATCCTTAATGAGCTAAGCACAAGGTTGTAGCTTTTAGGTTTGTCTAGGGAGATGAATGTTTATCCAATGTAGTGATGCCAGGGTTTAGGTTGTTCTCTATAAAGTACCACTGTCACTGTTAATACTAAGACTGGCATGACTCTAAGGAATCCTAGACACATTAAAAATAAGCTGGAAGCATGTACTGAGTCTGGAGTAAAGCTTGGTAGAATTTGAAACCTTAGGGATAGTAGCATGATATCATAGAAGTAGTTAGATCAGTAGTAGGGGGTCAACAAAAGCAGTGGGTATAGTAGGCAGGTGAAGTCAGAAGAGGCTAGACAAGAGGCTAGTTCTAAACTTGGAAGTGTGTCACAGGACAGCACTGCTAGAGACAAGAATATAAGGGAGTTAGTGAGTAGATAAAAGAAGAAGAAACAGCAGCCTAAGTAAGTCCTTAGTATGCTTGAGGACAAGCAAAGCCTTAAGTTTGGGGGTGTGTTAAGTCTCTGAAAGTGACTTATTTAGGACCCATTTAGCTTAAGAAGATGTACACATTTAGGTGTTTTTGTGAGCATTTAGCCTAAACCTATGCTTTAATATGAGAATCAGAAGAAGGTAGCTAATATAGGACTTATGCACAATAGGTAGGAAAAGGGGTGAAAACCGAAGAAAAGAATGAAAAAATAACCCTTGCGAATGCATTGCGGAATAATTGCGGTGGCCGCAATTATTCAAGTTAAAACCGTAAGTTGGCTGACATTTTTCTGTTTAGATCCGACTTTTCAGGGATTCGTTCTTTCTCCTCCACCCATTCTGATATACGACGTTGAAGATTGATGGTTCTCCTTGGCCCAATCGCACCTGCAAACTACTATAAAAGGGGGCCAAAGCCGGAGGTTCAGTCATCATTCAACGTGCAGAAGTCTTCTCACAGTCCACCATTTCTCTCGATTTTCCCTTGCCGTCTGTTGGAGTGAGGTTCTCAGCTTTTGGAGTCGATAATCTGATAGGAAGGAGAGAAGATTCTTCTTCTCTCTCGATTGGATTCATCCAAGCACGGCTGAATTCTCATCACCATCATTCGAGGCGACTGCCACGAAGATTTCCAGCACACCTTTACTGCTTTCTGCTCTTTCCTTCTCAATTCCATTTCTGTTCAATGTTGTTCTTAGCTTAGTCATTTACTTATTGCATTTCGTTGTTGTCTGCCTTGAATTCATTCTGTTTAAGCTTTCCTTTGTCATTCAAACACTTGAAGTAATCAAAGTAAGTTTCTGCATTTCACAGTTATTCCTTATTCTGCTACGAGTTTGGCTTGCTGTTTTACACACTTTTCCCTTCTAAGCATGTTTACTTTATCTACCATTTCTGCTCTTTACATATCCATGAGTAACTAAATTCATTTAGGGGCACGCTAATGACAGAACTATAGGCTAAAAAACGTAAGTCAAGTAGGTAGATCAACACTCGAACATTGATTATATGTAAGCTTCATCCCACGGGCAATTTCGATTGGCCATCCATTTTGTCCAAAGAACTCCTAACCTCTGGAAGGAGTAAGAGTTCAGAGTCGTATAATCATGCTAGCCTTTCATGGTAATCAGGAAACGGCCTAGGAATAGGCGTTTCCCTAGTATAAACTGAACACTCCTGTTTTAACAAGATGCTTAAGACCTTACTTTGAAGTCGAGTAAACTTGAGTCTCTCATGCATGGAATCGGACGATACTTGAGATAGAGTGAGTTTAATGTGTAGAGAGTTGATCCAAAGCTTGATAATCGTAATAAAATGCCTATAGGACAGTCATTAGTAGCCCTTAAGTCACCCATTTAACCAGTTTTTCGCTGCCAATTAATTGCGGAAACATTGCGGTCCACGCAATTCTGCCAAATTTCCATTCTGTTTAGCTGTTTTCTTTCTCGTTTATTAATTCCATCTCTTATCCTTTGCATCTAATTTCAACTTGCTTTTGTTTATGTTATATCCCTCTACACATTCAGCAAAAAGTAGTTAATTAAAAACCAATTTTACCCCATCAAATCCATCCCATCTTTCTTAACAACACACTTCGCGAATAGCTAAAACTAAGTCTCTGTGGAAAAAACGAATTAAATATACTTACTACTTGCTGTGAGACCATGTATGCTTGCATGTTCTAAGTGCTCTCTCCATCCTTTTGCTTATTTATCTTACACATTGAGCACGCAACAATGTGCACTATGAAGAGAAAGACCAAAAGTGCTGAAAGAGTCGTGGTAAGCAAGAATGTTTCTGCCCTGCTAACCCAAGGTATTCCAAGCAAATGCCAGGATCCAGGTATGTTCCTCTTGCCATGTACTATAGGGGATAGAGAAATCGAGCACGCTATGCTAGACTTAGGAGCTTCAATTAATGTTATGCCATACTCAGTCTATAAGAGCCTCGGTTTAGAAGGTATGCAGGAAACTAGTATAGTTATCCAGTTAGCTAATAGGTCTTCTATTCATCCTCTAGGGGTGATTGAAGATGTGTTGGTTAAAGTTAAGGATTTAATTTTCCCTGCTGATTTTTATGTGATAAATTTGGAAGAAAGCACATCCACCACTTCTGTTTTACTTGGTAGACCATTCATGAAAACCGCTAGAACGAAAATTAATGTGCATGATGGAACCTTGTCTGTTGAGTATGAAGGGGATGTGTTCGAATTTAATGTTTTTGATGCAATGAAACAACGTGCTGATGTGCATTCTGTCTGTAAAATCGATCTTATAGATACTTTAGAACAAGAAGAATGCATGACTGTTGTTGATGGGGATGACCCACTCGTTTTTACTGAAACTGTTGGCAAAGTTGAAAGTAGTGATCCCATATTGGCTGAATTGTCTGAACAACCTGCTTTTGCTTTAGAGACATGTGAAAAGCCAACTAAAATATTACCGTCTCTTTTGCAGGCTCCCAAGTTGGAATTGAAGGAGTTGCCGGGTCATCTCAAGTACGTGTACTTGGGTGAGGTGGATACACTTCCGGTAATTATCTCCAAGGAGCTTACATCGGAGCAAGAAGGCGAGTTGGTCGAGGTTCTGAAAAAGAACAAAAGAGCCATGGGATGGACGTTGGCAGACTTGCACGGTTTGAGCCCAGTGCTGTGCATGCACAAGATTCGGCTGGATGAGGGAGCAAAGCCATCCCGAGAGCCTCAGCGGAGACTGAACCCTGCAATGAAAGAGGTAGTGTTGTCTGAAATACACAAACTCCTGGATGCAGGTATTATCTTTCCCATTTCTGATAGTCAATGGGTTAGCCCTATTCATGTTGTACCTAAAAAGACGGGCATAACTGTTATTAGAAATGATAAGGGGGAGTTAGTACCTAAGAGAGTTCAAAATGGGTGGAGGATGTGTATTGATTTTAGAAAACTGAATGACGTGACTAAGAAGGACCACTTTCCTATTCCCTTCATAGATCAAATGGTGGAGCGTTTAGCTGGGAAACCATTCTTCTGTTTTCTTGATGGTTTTTCTGGGTTTTACCAAATTCCCATAGCCCAGGAAGACCAAGAAAAGACTACTTTTACCTGTCCATTCGGAACTTACGCATATAGGAGAATGCCCTTTGGGCTTTGTAATGCTCCAGGGACTTTTCAGCGATGCATGATGAGCATATTTTCTGAATTTGTAGAAAAATGCATCGAAGTCTTTATGGATGATTTTACTGTATATGGAAGTTCGTTTAAAGATTGCCTGTTTAACTTGTCTAGAGTCATGGAAAGATGCATCGAAACTAATCTTGTTTTAAATTTTGAAAAGTGTCACTTCATGGCCAGTCAGGGCATAGTATTGGGTCACGTTGTGTCTGCTAAGGGGATAGAGGTTGATAAAGCTAAGATTGATGTCATATCTGATTTACCTTATCCCACGAATCTTCGGGAAGTACGTTCTTTTCTTGGTCACGCAGGTTTTTACCGCAGGTTCATTAAAGACTTCTCGAAGATAGTGACCCCGATGACCAGCTTGCTGAAAAAGGATGTTCCATTCTGTTTCGACAAAGAGTGCAAGCTTGCCTTTGATGTTCTGAAGAAGTGCTTGACCAACGCACCCATCATTCATCCACCGCAGTGGGGGACTCCTTTCGAGATCATGTGCGACGCAAGCAATTATGCCGTAGGCGCTGTGTTGGGCCAGAGGATAGACAAGAAGAGCCATGTGATTTATTATGCCTCGAGGACGCTCAATTCTGCGCAGATCGGTTACACAACAACAGAGAAGGAGCTGCTTTCCATAGTTTTCGCTCTTGATAAATTTCGGCCATATATTCTTGGATCTAAAGTAATTGTTTTTTCTGATCATGCAGCAGTTCGATACTTGATGAACAAGAAAGACTCGAAGCCTAGACTGCTCAGATGGGTACTACTACTCCAGGAGTTCGACGTCTCAGTTCAGGACAGAAAAGGATCAGAAAATACCGTTGCTGACCACTTGAGCCGCATTGTGCGTAATGAGGAGGACTTGCCTCTGAATGATGAGTTCCCTGATGAAGTTCTCTTCCAGGTAAGTGTGGAGACACCGTGGTACGCCGACATTGTCAACTACTTGGTCACAGGTACGTTCCCATTCGACTTTTCATATAATCAAAGAGCTAAGCTGAAGAGCGAAGCCAAGACATATGTTTGGGACGAGCCAGTTTTATGGAAATTTTGTGCTGACCAAGTTATTAGGAAATGCGTCCCTAAGTCTGAACATAGGTCCATCCTTACCTTTTGCCATGAATTTGCATGCGGGGGACACTTTGGGCAAAATAGAACTGCAAGGAAAATTTTAGATTGTGGGTTTTTCTGGCCATCACTGTTTAAGGACTGTTATGAGTTTTGTAAATCTTGTGATCAGTGTCAGAGAAAAGGGACCATCACTAGTAGGAATGAAATGCTCCAAAACCCCATTTTAACTTGTGAAATTTTTGAGGTTTGGGGTATGGACTTTATGGGACCCTTCCCCCCTTCATTTGGTTTCGTCTATATCTTATTGGCCGTGGACTACGTGTCTAAATGGGTGGAAGCTAAAGCTACCAAAGTTGATACCGCTAATGTTGTTTCCAGTTTTGTCAAATCTAACATTTTTAGCAGGTATGGAGTTCCACGAGCCATCATAAGTGACCAGGGGAGCCACTTCTGCAACAAAACGATCCAGGCCTTGATGAGGAAATATGGGGTCAATCATAAAATCTCTACCCCATATCATCCTCAGACCAATGGTCAAGCGGAGGTTTCCAATCGAGAGGTGAAGAGCATCCTCGAGAAAACAGTAAGTCCAGGAAGGAAGGATTGGAGCCTTAGGCTGGACGACGCTTTGTGGGCTTATCGTACGGCTTACAAAACCCCCATAGGGATGTCTCCCTACCGGATGGTTTATGGTAAAGCCTGTCATCTCCCCGTGGAGATCGAACACAAAGCTTACTGGGCCGTGAAGAAGTGCAACATGGACTTTGACTTGGCAGGCGAAGAAAGACTCCTCAAATTGCAAGAACTGGAGGAGCTTCGCCTGGATGCATATGAGAACTCGAAGACCTACAAGGAAAAGACCAAAATGTTCCACGACAGGCGAGTCGTTCGAAAGCACTTTCAAGTTGGTCAGAAGGTCCTCTTGTTCAACTCCCGCCTGAAGTTCATGCCAGGTAAACTTCGTTCCAGGTGGCTTGGTCCTTACATTATCACTGATGTTCATCACTATGGTGCAGTTAAAATTCAAAGTTTGGATACGGAAAAGGAGTACACAGTGAATGGCCAGCGATTAAAGATCTTTCATGAGGGAATGTCAGAGGACTTTGATGATCATGCCTACTTGCAAGAGCCTGATTACGAAAAAGGATAAAAGGAGTTTGGGTAAAGTCGAGCAATCGACTCTAAAAATTTGCGCTACTCGGAGGCACCCGAGCTTGAACTGTATATGCTTTTTATTTACATACCGTCTTTAGGATTAGTTTAGATTTCTACTCTGATGTTGTGAATTTTCAGGTGAAACAATGGCTCATCCTTGCGGTTTATTGGCTAAGGTTAAAGCGCGCTCTACAACCCTCTAAGTCACAATTCAGGGAAGGTTTTCTTTCCTTTTGTTTTAACTGTGCATATTTGGTCCAATGAGGACATTGTCAATTTTTAAGTTGGGGGTGGTGGGTTGTGCCTTTGTCGAGCTTTGTTGTGGAACCCTGATTAATCTGTTGAGATATGGTGAAAGCATGCCAGTCTGACTATGAAATTCTGTGATGTACTGCTGAGGTCTTCGTATTTGTATTTGTCATGAAATTCAGCATAATTGCATATGTTAAGGCCTTTTTGAAAATTTTTCAAGCATATTTCCCTGTTTAAGCTTCGCATGTTAGCACTCTGTCTTGGATCTGTGGGTTTAGGCTAGCTCTGTTTGTTTTGAAATTCGCTGTCACCTCGAAAGGCAACCTTAGGATGGGCTAAGATTCGCTTTTGTTTGTAATCCGTGCGCTTAAAATTTTAATATGATGCTTAGACTAAAAGAAAAATGAATGCAAGTTTGTAAAAAGAAATCAATCTCATGAGGCGTTCCTCCTTCTTGAGTTGCCTTAGTAGCCAGGGGCGGTCGTGTAACCCACGGTCGCCACTGCATGAAAAGGATGCACAAAGAAGTGAACGCTAGTCCTTAAAAATGTGAATTTTGCCCGTAGTCAGATGCACTGTGCAATGAAATTGCAGGCAAGCTGAAACGAAAGTAAGATTGACATGTTAGGCGCTCATGAAGATCAATGCAGATAAGAGAAGAGATGCCTTGCGTTATGTTACTTGCATAGGCGATGAACTGCCCTTAGACTGTTCTGTTAAGCCATGGTAGGTGGAAAGCGAAATTTTAGGATAGATAGAGCTCTTCTAAGCCTGTTGAAATCTAAGATCGAGGAGCTAAGTCCGAAGCGTAAATAGGGAAGCATCTTTAAAATTTTTCGAATTGCTCTTAACTCTTGCACGCATGCGGCTGTTTCTTTCAAATGCAAATGCCCTGTCTTTTCCAGTACTGAGACTCGAGTCTATAGCATGTATTCTCGTTTTTATTTGATTAATCAGAATTCCACCTTGCTCGAGGACTAGCAAGAATTAAGTTGGGGGTGTTTGATAGCTCCATTTTGGAGCTATAATTATGTCCCTAATTGACGTTTATTATTAGCTTAATCTTGCTTTTATGTAACTATTGCAGGTGTTCTCGGTGCTTCGCTCTCGAGAGCGTTTCGACGCTTTTCGGAGCTTAATATCGCGATTTAAAGACATAAGAGCACTTCCCGGGAAGATCCATGAAAAGGGATGAAGTTTGGGTGCTTTGGGGAAATTGAGGGCGAAATTCCATGCAAAAACCCGAGAGCTAGCGTCGAGCGACAGCGTCGCGACGCTAGCTCGACGCTGCCCAGCGTCGAGACGCTGCCCTAGCGTCTCGACGCTCCAAAGTCTGAAGCGCTAAATTGAAGAAAAACCCGAGAGCAAGCGTCGAGCGACAGCGTCTCGACGCTCGCTCGACGCCGCGCAGCGTCTCGACGCTGCGCGAGCGTCTCGACGCTACCCCGAGCGCGCGCGCGGATTATTTAGGGCGCAGCGTCGAGACGCTGCCCTAGCGTCTCGACGCTACGACGGATTACTTAAATTTCTGTCCGATTTTTAGCCGCCATTATCATCTTCCACCTCGAGCTCCGCGCCTGATTTGACGTCCAGCAGCCATTTTTCACCATGGGAGGGGCTAAGAAGCTCGATTTGAAGCCGTCCCACGTTACACAAGTCATGAGTGAGTAGATTTACCGTTTTTGGCTCGGGATTGTAAGGATAAGTGTAGTATGAATTCTTGGTGAGGTTGTGGATTGAAATTCTGAATTGGTTAGATATTTTGTTGAATTGAATTCTACTTCTTAGCTTAATCTATGAGCACGTTTGAATGATTTAGGACTAGGCACCCTTGATTTTGAGCATGTTCATTTGTTAAAGGATTTGATGCCGTGCCTCTCGTTTCCGCCAAGTAACAAGGAATTATGGCACCTTGAGCGTATTGGCGTCCTTACGCTTTTGGTGTTCGTTCTTCCCGAATTGGAATTCCAAATCGACATACTAGTTTCGCGTCCAAATTAGATAGTCGTCACAGTTAGCTTGTTGCTACCGTTCGGTCTTGGGAGAGCGTTGGCCGCCAATGTCCGAACGGTATGCTTAATTAGCATAATTAATTGTGTTTAATTAAATCCATGGAGCATGTCTGAGTTATTTATTAATTTTAGACGAGCTGTGCATTCATTAAATTGTTTAACCATAATACTAATCAACCTATGAACCAAGAAGCATGCTAAATTTATTCCGATCGTCCCGAGTCGGAAACTCCGTTAGCTTAATTTCCCCATTTGATTGTTTCTATCTTAGTTACTTGAAAACCAACGATTACCACTTATTTCACCTATATTAACAGTTTGCAAATTTGATTAAGATTAAGTCAAAATTCCTTAATTCCCTGTGGATCGACCCCGTTACTACTATTCTACAAATAGTTTAGTGATTTCGGGCATTTATAAATTTATTTTGGCGGGTCTCGACAACCCGATGATTGGCGATAGTTCAATAATATCGTTACCAGCGGCTGACATGATTTCTCCTACGTTGACCGTGAGACCTCGCATGATTGCATAGACCAGCAGCGATCTGCTCTGGTTGATGGTGGTCTCATGAGTCACGGGGGACAGCTTCCTCCTTACAAATGCAAACCATACAGCCGCCCGCCTTAGCTGTGAGGTTGGCACTCATGAGAGTGTGCCTTCCATTGCGTGATACGGTCCAGGATGCTTCAGGCTGGCCAATGGTTCGAATGGCCTCCTCCAGGACTGCCTCAGTAGGCTCATCAACGATCCTCGCATAGTCAGTATGTTTTTGGCCCTTGAGGCCATAGGCTTCGTTGATGGCTTTTGCTGAGTAGTCCACTTCTACTCCCCTAACCACAGACAGCCCCTCCTCAGAGTTTCGCAGGTTGGCGTAGAAGTCGTATACCATACTCGTGTAAGCCGGATTGGGTGGCCTGCACAACTCCTCCCAGCTGTGATTCACAATGCCTGCTGTTGCGTGCTCAATGTGTAAAGATAAATATGCAAAAGGGTAGAGAGAGCACTTAGAACATGCAAGCATACATGGTCTTACAGCAAGTAGTGAGTATATTTACTTCGTTTTTTCCACAGAGACTTGTTTTTAGCTATTCGCGAAGTGTGAATGTTAAGAAAGATGGGATGAATTTGATGGGTTAAAATTGGTTTTTAATTAACTACTTTTTGCTGAATGTGTAGAGGGATATAACATAAACAAAAGCAAGTTGAAATTAGATGCAAAGGATAAGAGATGGAATTAATAAACGAGAAAGAAAACAGCTAAACAGAATGGAAATTTGGCAGAATTGCGTGGACCGCAATGTTTCCGCAATTAAATGGCAGCGAAATTGATTAAAAGGGTGAATTAAGGGCTACTAATGACTATCCTATAGGCATTTTATTACGATTATCAAGCTTTGGATCAACTCTCTAGACATCAAACTCACTCTATCTCAAGTATCGTCCGATTCCATGCATGAGAGACTCAAGTTTACTCGACTTCAAAGTAAGGTCTTAAGCATCTTGTTAAAACAGGAGTGTTCAGTTTGTACTAGGGACACGCCTATTCCTAGGCCGTTTCCTGATTACCATGGAAGGCTAGCATGATTATATGACTCTGAACTCTTACTCCTTCCAGAGGTTAGGAGTTCTTTGGACAAAATGGATGGCCAATCGAAATTGCCCGTGGGATGAAGCTTACATACAATCAATGTTCGAGTGTTGATCTACCTACTTGACTTACGTTTTTTAGCCTATAGTTCTGTCATTAGCATGCCCCTAAGTGAATTTAGTTACTCATAGATATATGAAGAACAGAAATATAAGATAAAGTAGACATGCTTAGAAGGGAAAAGTGTGTAAAACAGCAAGCCAAACTCGTAGCAGAATAAGGAATAACTGTGAAATGCAGAGACTTACTTTGATTACTTCGAGTGTTTGAATGACAAAGGAAAGCTTAAACAGAATGAATTCAAGGCAGACAACAACGAAATGCAATAAGTAAATGACTAAGCTAAGAACAACATTGAACAGAAATGGAATTGAGAAGGAAAGAGCAGAAAACAGTAAAGGTGTGCTGGAAATCTTCGTGGCAGTCGCCTCGAATGCTGGTGATGAGAATTCAGCCGTGCTTGGATGAATCCAATCGAGAGAGAAGAAGAATCTTCTCTCCTTCCTATCAGATTATCGACTCCAAAAGCTGAGAACCTCACTCCAACAGACGGCAAGGGAAAATCGAGAGAAATGGTGGACTGTGAGAAGACTTCTGCACGTTGAATGATGACTGAACCTCCGACTTTGGCCCCCTTTTATAGTAGTTTGCAGGTGCGATTGGGCCAAGGAGAACCATCAATCTTCAACGTCGTATATCAGAATGGGTGGAGGAGAAAGAACGAATCCCTGAAAAGTCGGATCTAAACAGAAAAATGTCAGCCAACTTACGGTTTTAACTTGAATAATTGCGGCCACCGCAATTATTCCGCAATGCATTCGCAAGGGTTATTTTTTCATTCTTTTCTTCGGTTTTCACCCCTTTTCCTACCTATTGTGCATAAGTCCTATATTAGCTACCTTCTTCTAATTCTCATATTAAAGCATAGGTTTAGGCTAAATGCTCACAAAAACACCTAAATGTGTACATCTTCTTAAGCTAAATGGGTCCTAAATAAGTCACTTTCAGAGACTTAACACACCCCCAAACTTAAGGCTTTGCTTGTCCTCAAGCATACTAAGGACTTACTTAGGCTGCTGTTTCTTCTTCTTTTATCTACTCACTAACTCCCTTATATTCTTGTCTCTAGCAGTGCTGTCCTGTGACACACTTCCAAGTTTAGAACTAGCCTCTTGTCTAGCCTCTTCTGACTTCACCTGCCTACTATACCCACTGTTTTTGTTGACCCCCTACTACTGATCTAACTACTTCTATGATATCATGCTACTATCCCTAAGGTTTCAAATTCTACCAAGCTTTACTCCAGACTCAGTACATGCTTCCAGCTTATTTTTAATGTGTCTAGGATTCCTTAGAGTCATGCCAGTCTTAGTATTAACAGTGACAGTGGTACTTTATAGAGAACAACCTAAACCCTGGCATCACTACATTGGATAAACATTCATCTCCCTAGACAAACCTAAAAGCTACAACCTTGTGCTTAGCTCATTAAGGATCAGAGTTCTTTTTTCATAGGACATCTAAGCCACAAGATTATAACTCCCAAGCACACATTCTTCTTCCCCTATTTCTCTTTTTTCTTTCTTTTTTTACTTAGGTGGAGTCTCCCCTTGGTTTGCCTTTTGATGCAATGCCACTTGTGGTTTACACACTTGGCACTGATTACTCAGCAACTTGAGAAAGACTCCCCTCTTTATTCTATTTTTCACTTTTTCTATTTATCACAAAAAAATTTTAGGAGAAGAAGAATGCTTATGTCTTAAGGAAGAGAGGAATGTTCCTAGGCCTAGGGTGGCCTCCCCCAAACTTCAACTACTCATTGTCCCCAATGAGTGTTTGAGGTGGCACACCCCCAAACTTGTCCTAGAAGCATCTAGTCTAAAGTAAAACAAAGAGAATCTAAACATCCTAGGCATAGGCAAAACATTCTAGAAGCAACTATCCCAGCAGCAGAAAATTTGAACATAACAGACAGGTTTAAGGACGTATGGTTTATGCATGCTGAGCACTATTCAGAGGCAAATTTAAACTATCAAAAGGTGTCCTATGACACTCATCCAGCATGCTTCAAGATCAGCTATATAAGGTAGTCATGCTAGCAGCAAAAGATAGAATTTAACAGATCACAGCCTAACTAAACGGGCAGTCAAAAACATGCAATCAGTCACAAAAATTGCGGGAACCGCAATTATTTCGCAATACAATCTGGGCAGATTTAACATTAACTCAGGCCCCTAGCATGCTTTTTCCCGTTACTCATGCATCCTAAAAATAAAACTAAACTATCCTACCTAATCAACTAACATCAGACTATCCTACGCAAAAGGAAAAACATAAAACTAAACATCCAAAACAGATCAAAACTTAACCAAAAAAACAGCATAATATACATTAATCTATCAAAAAGCAGAAAAATTGTCTTTTGTTTCTTTAGGGATCAGTAATACTCCCTCTAGTGCTCTTCAAACCAGCACTCAACTCTCATCATCTTCATCTGGTTGCCTTGGTCGTGGGGGCACCCATGGAGTTAGGAGGTTGGTGGGGAAGTCTGGGAAGATGCACCCCAATTGGTCTGCAACTTCTCTGTCCCTCGCCTGCGCATAGTTGGCCCATTGAGCCATTCTTCTCTGCAGGTCCATCAAACAGGCCATGGATAGGGACTGCTCAGCAGCCAACCTATCCAACTCAAACTCCATATTGCCCTTCCTTCTCAGCCGTAGGTGTGCAGGCAACTCCAGATGGCCTGTGTAGGGCAGCTGCTGCTCCAAGCGCTCGGTAGGAACTCCTGCAAGCAAGCATAACTTCGTTATGATGTTGGGGAAAAATAATGGCCCCTTACCCTTTTTAGCACACTCGGCTATGGCAGCATTGATGACTTCTCCCACGTTGATCGTGAGACCTCTCATGATAGCATAAACCAGCAGCGAACGGCTCTGGTTAATTGTAGTCTCATGAGTCACTGGGGAGAGTCTTCTTCTGACGAAAGAGAACCACACAGCTGCCTTAGCCGTGAGGTTGGCACTCATGAGCGTGTGCCGCCCATTGCGTGAGACTGTCCAGGAGGCCTCAGGCTGGCCAATGGTGCGGATGGCTTCTTCCAGCACAGCCTCGGTCGGCTCATCAACTATCCGGGCGTAATCTGTGTGAGGCTGGCCCCTTAGACCAAATGCTTCATTGATGGCCTTGGCAGAGAAATCAACTTCCACCCCTCTGACCACAGATAGGCCATCCTCAGGGCTGAGCACGTTGGCATAAAAGTCATACACCATGCTCGTGTATGCTGGATTGGGAGGTCGGCAGAATTCCTCCCAGCCATGGTTGATCACCCCTGCGCGCAAGAACTGCGGCAGGTCAGCAAGTCGATCAAGGAACCCCTTCTCGTGCAACAGGTCCCTTTTCCTCAGCTCCACGCCCCTGGATTCAGCATCGGATGAGACATACCTCACTGATGGAGGTTCATCCTCAGGGTAGAGTTTAGCCTTCCCCTTATCAGCTGGCTTGGAAGATTCAGCAGCCTCCACCTTGAGGCGTTTGAGCGAAGGCTCAGTACTGTCTTCTTCTGCTGAAGGCACTCGCTTGGCCTTCTTCTTCTTCAGTTTCTTGGCTTTCTTGGCTTTCTTGGCCTCCTTGTTGGCCTTCTTCTTGGCCTTCTGCCTCGCCTGGAGTTGTGGGAAACAGGCCCCCAACGTCTCCTCCATAGAATCATCAGCAGGCGTTTGCTGTGCAGGCTCATCAGGGCTGTCTTCTCTCATGGGAGAGAAGACTTCTTCTTCTTCTGCCTCTCCACTGCCTTGCGTGGATTCTTGGTAATCCCCATAAGGGAATTCCGGATCAGGCCGTGGAGAATTGTGCTCTGCTGACGGGGTATGCGCAGAACTCCATGGCGAAGACGGCAACTCAGGACTCTGCACAGCCGCAGGTGGTAGATCAGCACTCTGAGGCGCTGGAGATGACTCGGCGCTCTGCGCAGGCGGTGATGATTCGGTGCTTGGCACTGGTTCAGATGGCAGGGGGTTGCGCACAGGTGATTCAGACGGCAGAGGGTTGCGTACAGGTGATGCAGACGGCGTCGCACCTTCTTTAGCTGACTCGTGGGATGCACGATCAGATTCTTGACTCGCCACAGAGGGAGTCTTGGATTTGCTTGGTCCGGCGGCAGTCTTGACAGTCCACCGGCGCTTCGTGGGCGTGCCCATTGGTTCAGATGGGCCAGCAGGAATCTCAGTGACCACTCTCCACTTCTTCCTACGAATAGGAAGCTTGCCAAGACGGCCAGTGCGTACAGCACCCTGATCAGCAAGGGTGAGAAGCGCTTCCCTCGCAGCCGCTTCAGCTGCGTCGTCGGCCTTCTTCTTGGCGGCGGATCTCTCAGCCCTAGTGGAAACCATGGTCGAATCTTGGAGGTTTGGAGAGAGAGATCAAAGGTGGAGAGAATCGCAGAAATCTTGGAGAGCAAAGAATGAGAAGATCGTATCAAACGGGCGCCTTCTAACGGCTATAAAAGCAACGGATGAAATCCCAACGGCTCTTTTTGCGGAGTCAGCAATTTCTGCGCAATTCTAGGGACAATATTTCATAATAAATCCCAACTTTGATCGCCCGTATCTTTCATTTGGCCCAACCGAATCTTGATTTTTAAAGTGCGATTTACTCCCCTTGATCCCCTCTTTCGATTCCCTACAAAAACAAACAAAACAAACATTAAATACGCAATTAAAATTACACCACAAAACATACAAACGATCATCGATAAAAACAGAAAAAATAAACTAAGGCATTGGCCTTGACTAAACGAGCACAGTAACCACTCGTTCTCTCTCGTTTCTAACTTCACGCTTCATGTAGGAGGAAGGTCGAGAGAGTCTTCACATCCCCCTCCTCATAGTAGTGCTTCAACCTAGCACCATTGACCATAAATGGCTGTCCTTGCTGCAAGTTTTTTATCTCTACTGCACCATGAATAAAGACATTAGTAACAACAAATGGACCCGACCATCTAGACTTTAATTTGCCTGGAAATAGCTTTAATCTTGAGTTAAATAACAGTACAAGTTGGCCTTTCTTAAAATCTTTGATCCTGAGTCTACTGTCATGCCATATTTTTGTCTTTTCTTTGTACATCTTGGCATTCTCATAGGCCATGTGCCTAAGCTCATCAAGTTCATGCAGCTGTAAAGATCTTAATGTCCCTGCATCCTTCACACAAAAATTTAATTCTTTCATGGCCCAAAATGCCTTGTTCTCCAACTCAAGTGGCAAGTGGCAAGCCTTGCCATATACCAACCTATAGGGAGACATTCCTAGAGGTGTCTTATATGCTGTTCTATAAGCCCAAAGTGCATCCTCAAGCTTGAAAGACCAGTCCTTCCTATTAGGCTTAACTACCTTCTCTAGGATGTTCTTTATCTCCCTATTGGAAATCTCAGCTTGGCCATTTGAGTGTGGGTGGTAGGGAGTAGCTACCCTATGTCTAATGTTATATTTAGCCAATAACTTCTCCATAGCCTTATTAATGAAATGTGACCCCTCATCACTAATGATAGCACGAGGAGTCCCAAATCTAGTGAAAATGTGTCTATGCAAGAAGTGAGTGACTGTTTTAGCATCATTATTAGGACATGCCTTAGCTTCTACCCACTTTGACACGTATTCTACTGCTACTAAAATGTACAGGTTACCTGATGATGGAGGGAAGGGTCCCATGAAATCAATGCCCCATACATCAAAGAGCTCTAACTCTAAGATGTAGGTGAGGGGCATCTCATCCTTACGACTGATGTTACCTGTCCTTTGGCATTCGTCACAGTTGTGGGCATAGTTGTGGGCGTCCTTGAAGATTGTTGGCCAGTAATAGCCACTCTGAAATACCTTGGCAGCTGTTCTTTGACCACCAAAGTGCCCACCGTAAGGAGATGAATGACAGTGCTGCAGCACAGACTTTGCTTCAGCAGCTGAAACACATTTCCTCAACAACCCATCAGCACAGGTCCTGTAAAGTATGGGGTCATCCCAGATGAATTTCCTTGCTTCATGGAGGAACCTCTTCTTCTCTTGTCCTCCCTTGAACACTGGTAATACCTGTGACGCACGGAAGTTAGCAATGTCAGCGAACCATGGTTCCTCATCGTTATCACGATGAGTCAAAGCAAAGATATGTTCATCTATAAAAGCATCAGAAATTGCGGGGTCCGCAATTTTTTCGCAATTGTGCTGCAATCGAGACAGGTGATCTGCAACCACGTTTTCACATCCCTTCTTGTCCCGAATGTCCAAATCGAATTCCTGCAGCAATAACACCCATCTAATCAATCTAGGCTTAGCATCAGCCTTCCTCATCAGATATTTTAAAGCAGAATGGTCAGTATATACAATGGTCCTAGTTCCTACAATATAGTTTCTAAATTTTTCACAAGCAAATACTACAGCAAGCATCTCTTTCTCTGTAGTTGTATAGTTACATTGGGCCTCATTCAAGGTCTTGCTAGCATAATAGACAGGATGTGTGAGCTTGTCAATCTTCTGTCCTAACATGACTCCTACAGCATAGTCACTAGCATCACATAGCATCTCAAATGGGAGATCCCAATTTGGTCCTACTATTATTGGTGCTGTGACTAGTGCTTCCTTAATGGTTTTCCAAGCTGATACACATTCCTTAGAAAAGATGAATGGCCTACCTAACTCTAGAAGCTCACATAGAGGCTTGGCCATCTTAGAAAAGTCCTTGATGAACCTTCTATAGAAGCCAGCATGCCCTAAGAAACTCCTAATAGCCTTGACATTCTGGGGCTCTACCAACTTTTCTATGACCTCGATTTTTGCCCTATCCACTTCTACACCTGCCCTTGACACTCGATGTCCTAAGACAATCCCTTCATCTACCATAAAATGGCATTTTTCCCAGTTAAGGACTAGGTTGGTCTCTTCACACCTAGCCAGGACTTGTCCTAGGTTTTCTAGACAGGTTTTAAATGAGTCCCCAAAGACTGAGAAGTCATCCATGAATATTTCTATCATGGACTCATCCAACTCAGAGAAGATTGCCATCATGCACCTCTGGAAAGTTGCCGGTGCATTGCATAAGCCAAAAGGCATTCTGCGGAAGGCAAACGTTCCAAAAGGGCAAGTGAAGGTGGTCTTCTCTTGATCCTTAGGGTCTATAGTTATTTGATTGTAGCCTGAATAGCCATCTAGGAAACAGTAGTAGGCTCTACCAGCTATTCTGTCTAGCATCTGGTCAATAAACGGTATGGGGAAGTGATCCTTTTTAGTCTCTTTATTTAGTTTTCTGTAATCCATACATACCCTCCACCCTGTAACAGTCCTTGTTGGAATTAGTTCGTTATTCTCATTGACTACCACAGTTATTCCCCCCTTTTTAGGTACACATTGGATGGGGCTCACCCACTGGCTACTAGCTATGGGGAAAATTACTCCTGCATCTAACCATTTTATTATTTCTTTCTTCACTACCTCTTTCATAGAGGGGTTTAACCTACGCTGGTGATCTACCCTAGGTGTGTGTTCTTCCTCTAGAATAATTTTGTGCATACAATAAGAAGGGCTAATGCCTCGAATATCAGCAATAGACCATGCTATAGCCTTCCTATGTTGCTTAAGCAGTAAAATTAAATCAACCTCATGCTGTTCACTTAGCTTAGAAGAAATAATTACAGGCAGTGTGTCATTATCTCCTAGATATGCATATTTGAGGTGAGTTGGTAGTGGTTTCAGTTCTAGAACAGGTGGATGCTCAATGGAGGGCTTCAGAGGGTTAATAGTTCTATCAGTTAAATCTATATTCATACATACATGCTGAGGGTTATTTACAGGCATGTTCATTATGTCAGCTACATTCAGATCATCTACATCTAATCCTACATATTCGTTAGCATGCTTGGTCAACAGTACATGCTCTAATTGTTCTTCCATTAGTGAGTCAACAACATCCATGCTCGCACAAGACTCAGAATCAGAGGGATATTTTAAAGCTTTGTAAACACTAAATTTTACCTCTTCATCATGAACTCTCATAGTTAACTCACCTTTTTGCACGTCTATTAGTGCCCTACCTGTGGCTAGAAATGGTCTACCTAGCAGGATGGGTACCTCCTTGTCTGCCTCATAGTCCAGGACAATGAAATCTGCAAGGAAAATGAATTTGTCAACTTTAACTAGAATATCCTCAATCTTACCTTCTGGATATGCGATGGATCTGTCTGCTAGTTGTAAAGTGACAGTAGTTGGACGTGCTTCTCCTATTCCCAACTGACGGAATAGGGACAGGGGCATGAGATTTATGCTGGCGCCCAGGTCACAAAGTGCTCTGCCCACATGCTTGCCTCCAAGTTCTACAGGTAAGGTGAAGGAACCAGGATCCTTCTCCTTCTTGGGCAGCTTGTTCTGGAGGATGGCACTGCACTCCTCGGTGAGGTTTACTGTTTCAAACTCACCAATTATCTTTTTGTTAGTAATGATATCCTTCAAAAACTTTACATATGAAGGCATAGACTGTAAAACCTCTACAAAAGGAATATTCACATGCACTTGCTTAAGTATTTCTAAGAATTTATTAAAATGAACTTCCTGTTCCTGCTTCTTCTTCAGTCTTCGAGGATAAGGAGGTGGTGGCACATAAGCAGGCACGTCAGGACGCCTTAAGATAGGTGGAGGCCTTGGAATTTCTTCTACGTCCTCTACAATTGGCTCTAACCTGGCTCCTGATGTGCTAGTTGGTGGTGGACCTTGGCTTGGCAGAGACTCCAGTGGAGCACTAGACTCAGTGTTCTCTACTCTCTTTGGTGTGTCCTTTGTATTGCTCACCAATGGTCTTCCACTCCTGAGTTCAATTGCTTGAACTTGTTCCTTGCCATCTCTCCTTGGTACCTCGGTATCAGCAGGGAGTCTACCTTGGGGCCTACTTTTAAGTTCATTGGCTAACTGGCCTATTTGGTTTTCCAGGCTCCTAAGGGTAGCTTGCTGGCTCTGAAGAGTAGCATCATTTTTAGCTATATACTCCTTGAGTAGGTTCTCTACAGAAGATCCTACAGGTTGATTATACGGTTTTTGGTACATTGACTGGTTATGTTGGGGAGTGAAACCAGGTGTTCCACTCGGCCTTGGTTGGTTAGGATTTTGGTTAGTGTTTTGCTGGCCACCCCATGACAGGTTAGGGTGGTTTCTCCAACCAGGATTGTAAGTTTGTGAGTAGGGGTTGCTGCTGACTTCCTACATAGCAGACCGAGGATGGATTCCCAGGACAGTATTCATAAGGGTGTCCTTCCCCACAGAATCCACAGATTGGTGCCTCGCCTTGACTTGATTGAGTGCCCATTGACATGGCTGTGGCGGTATTGGCACTGGTTTGGAGATTGGCCTGAGCCATTTGCTTAACTAAGTTGGTCAGGGCATTTATTTGGGTGCTCATGGCGCTTAGAGCATCCTTGTCTTGAGCTCTCGTTGGCTCTACAGGATCGTCTGACCATCTACAGTGAGATGTTGAGATCTTCTCCAAGATCTCATAAGCTTCGTTGTAACTCTTGGACAACATGGAACCTCCAGCAGATGAATTCAAGACTTGTCTGGTGCTGGGGTTGCATCCTTTAAAGAAAACTTCTATTTGAATACACCATGGAATGCCATGGTGTGGACATTTAACGAGAAGATCTTTAAATCTAGTCCAAGCTTCGTGAAGAGACTCACTTGGAGCTTGTTTGAATTTGACTATGTCATCACGGAAAGTAGAATTCCTATCAGGTGGGAAGTATTTGACTAGGAATTTTTCTGCTAGATCTGTCCAATTGCGGACAGATCCTGAGGGTAAAGAATTTAGCCACGTTTTGGCTTTGTCCCTCAAAGAATAAGGGAAAAGATATAGCCTAAGGGCCTCTTGGGAAACTCCAGGGATTAGGAAGGTGTCACTAACTCCTAGGAAGTTCCTAAGGTGATTATGGGGGTCCTCATTTTCTATTCCAAAGAATTGTCCCACAGTGGACAACATTTGGAACATCACTGGCTTTAACTCGAAAGAGTGGGCAGTGATTTCAGGACGGATTATGCTGGGGTTCAGCTCCCCAGGCATAGGTACTAGATATGAAAGAATGGCACTATTCTTGTCATTCGCTATTTCTATGGGGTTGCGAACGGCAGGTGCTGGATTTGGAACTAAATCGCCCATTTCTTTGTTTTCAGGTAAGATTTGAGGTATAGGAGGTTGTTTAAAGAGGCGTTTCTTTGCTTTATTTCTAGCTCGAAGTGATCTTTCAGGTTCAGGATCGAACTCTAAATTACTATGTGAACGCTCACTCATAAACTACCTTAACAGTACCTGCAAAAGAAATGAAACAGATTAGTTTCACTCAATGATAAACTTGGTTTTCTTAAACTTAACAACTTCGTTTTCACTTAAAAATAAGTCCCCGGCAGCGGCGCCAAAAACTTGTTGCGTGCTCAATGTGTAAAGATAAATATGCAAAAGGGTAGAGAGAGCACTTAGAACATGCAAGCATACATGGTCTTACAGCAAGTAGTGAGTATATTTACTTCGTTTTTTCCACAGAGACTTGTTTTTAGCTATTCGCGAAGTGTGAATGTTAAGAAAGATGGGATGAATTTGATGGGTTAAAATTGGTTTTTAATTAACTACTTTTTGCTGAATGTGTAGAGGGATATAACATAAACAAAAGCAAGTTGAAATTAGATGCAAAGGATAAGAGATGGAATTAATAAACGAGAAAGAAAACAGCTAAACAGAATGGAAATTTGGCAGAATTGCGTGGACCGCAATGTTTCCGCAATTAAATGGCAGCGAAATTGATTAAAAGGGTGAATTAAGGGCTACTAATGACTATCCTATAGGCATTTTATTACGATTATCAAGCTTTGGATCAACTCTCTAGACATCAAACTCACTCTATCTCAAGTATCGTCCGATTCCATGCATGAGAGACTCAAGTTTACTCGACTTCAAAGTAAGGTCTTAAGCATCTTGTTAAAACAGGAGTGTTCAGTTTGTACTAGGGACACGCCTATTCCTAGGCCGTTTCCTGATTACCATGGAAGGCTAGCATGATTATATGACTCTGAACTCTTACTCCTTCCAGAGGTTAGGAGTTCTTTGGACAAAATGGATGGCCAATCGAAATTGCCCGTGGGATGAAGCTTACATACAATCAATGTTCGAGTGTTGATCTACCTACTTGACTTACGTTTTTTAGCCTATAGTTCTGTCATTAGCATGCCCCTAAGTGAATTTAGTTACTCATAGATATATGAAGAACAGAAATATAAGATAAAGTAGACATGCTTAGAAGGGAAAAGTGTGTAAAACAGCAAGCCAAACTCGTAGCAGAATAAGGAATAACTGTGAAATGCAGAGACTTACTTTGATTACTTCGAGTGTTTGAATGACAAAGGAAAGCTTAAACAGAATGAATTCAAGGCAGACAACAACGAAATGCAATAAGTAAATGACTAAGCTAAGAACAACATTGAACAGAAATGGAATTGAGAAGGAAAGAGCAGAAAACAGTAAAGGTGTGCTGGAAATCTTCGTGGCAGTCGCCTCGAATGCTGGTGATGAGAATTCAGCCGTGCTTGGATGAATCCAATCGAGAGAGAAGAAGAATCTTCTCTCCTTCCTATCAGATTATCGACTCCAAAAGCTGAGAACCTCACTCCAACAGACGGCAAGGGAAAATCGAGAGAAATGGTGGACTGTGAGAAGACTTCTGCACGTTGAATGATGACTGAACCTCCGACTTTGGCCCCCTTTTATAGTAGTTTGCAGGTGCGATTGGGCCAAGGAGAACCATCAATCTTCAACGTCGTATATCAGAATGGGTGGAGGAGAAAGAACGAATCCCTGAAAAGTCGGATCTAAACAGAAAAATGTCAGCCAACTTACGGTTTTAACTTGAATAATTGCGGCCACCGCAATTATTCCGCAATGCATTCGCAAGGGTTATTTTTTCATTCTTTTCTTCGGTTTTCACCCCTTTTCCTACCTATTGTGCATAAGTCCTATATTAGCTACCTTCTTCTAATTCTCATATTAAAGCATAAGTTTAGGCTAAATGCTCACAAAAACACCTAAATGTGTACATCCTCTTAAGCTAAATGGGTCCTAAATAAGTCACTTTCAGAGACTTAACACCTGCGCGCAAGAATTGCGGCAGGTCAGCAGGTTTGTCGAGGAAGCCCTTCTCGTGCAGCAACTCCCTCTTCCTCAGCTCAATACCCCTGGACTCAGCGTCAGAGGACACATACCTCACTGACTGAGGCTCATCTTCAGGGTAAAGCTTGGCCTTCCCTTTGTCTGCTGGTTTGGCTGACTCCGCAGCCTCAACCTTGAGTCTCTTGAGCGATGGCTCAGTGCTCTCCTTTTCTGATGAAGGCGCCCTCTTAGCCTTCTTCTTTTTCAGCTTCTTAGACCGCTTGGCCTTGAGAATCTTGGCTTTCTTCTTCTTCTTGAGCTTTTCCTCGATGGTGATTTGCTGGAGGCACGCCCCCAGTGTCTCCTCCATTGAGTCATCCTTCTGTGCAAGACTCTCCGGGCTAGCTTCCTCACCTTCCCCACTGCCCTGCATTGATTCTTGGTACTCCCCATATGGGAATTCAGGGTCAGGCCGTGGGGAAGTGTGCGACGGCGTGGTTCTTTGCTCTGCTGTAGGTGTCTGTGCAGAACTCTGTGGTGAAGACGGCTGCTCAGGGCTCTGCGCTGGTGGCGATGAGGAGAGCTCAGGGCTTTGCACCGGTGGGGCTGGTGAAAGGCTGCGCTCGGTTGACTCGTGAGATGGCTGGCCCAATTCTTGACTCTCCACAGAGGGAGTCTTTTCCTTGATTTCTTCCTCGGCCACCGCCATACTCCATCGTCGCTTCAGAAGGTCCAGCAGGGATCTTCGTGACGACCTTCCACTTCTTCTTGCGAATCGGTAGTTTGGGAAGGCGTTCAGTTCGCGCGGCGTCAGCCTCAGCCAAGGCAAGCAGTGCTTCCCTCGCAGCCGTTTCAGCTTCATCAGCCCTTTTCTTGGACGCAGATCGTTCGGCCCTTGTTAGCACCATTGTTGAATCTTGGAGGTTTGGAGAGAAGAATCACAGATGAAGAGAATCACAGTTTTCTTGAAGTTCAGAGAATGGGAGAATCGTACAGATCAACGCGCCTTCTAACGGATATAAAGAAAACGGATAAATCCCAACGGCTATATTTTTGCGGATCCTGCAAATCCTGCGCAATTTTAGTGACCGTTGGAGATATTTTTTCATCTAAATGTCAATCTTTGCTTATCCGTATCTTTTATTTGGCCCAATATTTTCTTGAATTTTAAAGCTGGATTTACTCTCCTTGATTCCCTCTATCGATTCCCTACAAAAAGAAATAAAATCAACATCAAATTCGTAATTAAAATCATACAAACTTATACACAAATGATAACCGGAAAATCGCAAAAAAATAAACTAAGGCATGAGCCTCATGTTGACGAGCACAGCAATCACTCGTCCTCTCTCGTTCTCGTTTTCACGCTTCAGTTAAGAGGAAGGCCGAGAGAGTCTTCACATCTCCTTCCTCATAGTAGTGCTTCAACCTTGCACCATTAACCATGAATGGTTGGCCTTGCTGCAAGTTCTTTATCTCTATGGCACCATGAAGAAACACATTAGTAATCACAAATGGACCTGACCACCTAGACTTAAGTTTCCCTGGAAATAGTTTCAACCGTGAGTTAAACAACAAGACAAGCTGACCCTTCTTAAAGTCCTTCACCCTAAGTCTACTGTCGTGCCAAATCTTGGTCTTTTCCTTATACATTTTGGCATTTTCATAAGACATTTGTCTAAGCTCATCAAGCTCGTGTAATTGCAGAGACCGCAACGTTCCCGCATCGGTCACGCAATAATTCAACTCTTTTAGTGCCCAAAATGCCTTAATTTCTAACTCAAATGGAAGATGACAAGCTTTACCATATACAAGTCTGTAAGGAGACATACCTAGGGGTGTCTTATATGTTGTCCTATATGCCCAAAGTGCATCCTCAAGCTTAAAGGACCAGTCTGTCCTATTAGGTTTGACCACTTTTTCCAGGATGTTCTTAATCTCCCTATTTGAAATTTCAGCCTGTCCATTCGAGTGTGGGTGATAAGGAATGGCTACTCTATGTCTAATGTTATACTTAGCCAATACTCTCTCCATAGCCTTATTAATGAAATGTGTCCCCTCATCACTAATGATGGCACGAGGTGTTCCAAACCTAGTAAAAATGTGCCTATGCAAGAATTTTATGACTGTTTTAGCATCATTAGTGGGACATGCTATGGCCTCTACCCACTTGGATACATAGTCTACTGCCACCGAAATGTAAAGGTTACCTGAGGATGGGGGAAATGGTCCCATGAAGTCAATGCCCCACACATCAAAGAGCTCCAACTCTAAGATGTAGGTGAGAGGCATCTCATCCTTTCGACTGAGGTTACCTGTTCTTTGCCATTCATCACAGCTGTGGGCATAGGTGTGAGCATCCTTGAAGATCGTTGGCCAATAGTAGCCACTCTGAAATACCTTTGCAGCTGTTCTTTGGCCACCAAAGTGTCCACCATAAGGAGCTGTGTGACAGTGCTGCAGCACAGACTTCGCCTCAGCAGCTGAAACACACTTCCTTAGCAAGCCGTCAGCACAGGTTTTGTAAAGTGTGGGGTCATCCCAGATGAATTTCCTTGCTTCATGAAGGAACCTCTTCTTCTCTTGTCCTCCCTTGAAAACTGGTAATACCTGTGATGCCAGGAAGTTAGCAATGTCAGCAAACCAAGGTTCCTCATCGTTATCACGATGAGTCAAAACAAAGACATGTTCATCAATAAAAGCATCAGAAATTGCGGGTTCCGCAATTTTTTCGCAATTGTGCTGCAATCGAGAAAGGTGATCCGCAACCACATTTTCACATCCTTTCTTGTCTCGAATGTCCAAATCAAATTCCTGCAGCAATAACACCCACCTAATCAACCTAGCCTTAGCATCAGCCTTCCTCATGAGATACTTTAAGGCAGAATGGTCAGTGTACACAATTGTCCTAGTGCCTACAATATAGTTTCTAAATTTCTCACAAGCAAACACTACAGCAAGCATCTCTTTCTCAGTAGTTGTATAATTACATTGAGCCTCATTCAGGGTTTTACTAGCATAGTATACAGGGTGTGTTAGCTTGTCAATCTTCTGTCCTAACATAGCCCCTACAGCATAGTCACTAGCATCACATAACATCTCAAATGGGAGATCCCAATCTGGTCCTACTATAATAGGTGCTGTGACTAGTGCTTCCTTAAGGGTTTTCCAAGCTACTAAACATTCCTTAGAGAAGATGAATGGCCTATTTAGCTCTAGAAGCTCACACAGAGGCTTGGCTATCTTAGAAAAGTCCTTAATGAACCTTCTGTAGAAGCCAGCATGCCCTAAGAAACTCCTAATGGCCTTGACATTCTGAGGCTCTACCAACTTTTCTATGATTTCTATCTTTGCCCTGTCAACTTCTACACCTGCCCTTGACACTCTATGACCTAAGACAATCCCTTCATCCACCATGAAGTGACACTTCTCCCAATTAAGGACTAAGTTAGTCTCTTCACATCTAGTCAGGACTTGTCCTAAATTCTCTAGACAGTTAGTAAAGGAATCCCCAAAGACTGAGAAATCATCCATGAATATTTCTATCATGGACTCATCCAAATCAGAAAAGATTGCCAACATGCACCTTTGGAATGTTGCCGGTGCATTGCATAAGCCAAAAGGCATTCTGCGAAAGGCAAATGTTCCAAAAGGGCAAGTGAAGGTGGTCTTCTCTTGATCCTTAGGGTCTATAGTGATCTGGTTATACCCTGAATAACGGTCTAAAAAACAGTAATAGGCTCTACCAGCTATTCTGTCTAACATTTGGTCAATGAATGGTAGAGGGAAGTGGTCTTTTTTAGTTTCTTTATTTAGCTTCCTATAATCCATACATACTCTCCATCCTGTGACAGTCCTAGTTGGAATCAGTTCATTGTTCTCATTGACTACCACAGTCATCCCACCCTTCTTCGGTACACACTGTATAAGGCTCACCCACTGACTACTAGCTATGGGGAAGATCACACCAGCATCTAACCATTTTATTATTTCTTTCTTAACTACCTCTTTCATAGAGGGATTCAGCCTACGTTGATGATCTACTCTAGGTGTGTGCTCTTCCTCTAGTATAATCTTATGCATGCAATAAGAAGGGCTAATGCCTCTAATATCAGCGATAGTTCATGCAATAGCCTTCCTATGTTGCTTAAGGAGTAATATCAGTTCAACCTCATGCTGTTCACTTAGCTTAGAAGAAATAATTACAGGCAAAGTCTCATTATTCCCTAAATATGCATATTTGAGGTGAGTGGGGAGAGGTTTTAATTCTAATACAGGTGGATGCTCAATGGATGGCTTTAAAGGATTTAAGGCTCTATCAGTTAAGTCAATATTCATACAAACATGCTGAGGGTTATTTACAGATATGTCCATTATCTCAGCTATGTTCAAGTCAGTTAATTCTAATCCTACATATTCATTAGCATGTTTGGTTAATAATACATGCTCCAATTGTTCTTCCATCAAAGAATCTACAACGTCCATGCTAGCACAGGATTCAAGGTCAGAGGGGTACCTTAAAGCTTTATACACACTAAACTTCACCTCTTCATCATGAACCCTCATAGTAAGCTCACCTTTTTGGACGTCTATCAGTGCCCTACCTGTGGCTAGAAATGGTCTGCCTAACAGGATGGGGACCTCCTTGTCTGCTTCATAATCCAGGATAATGAAATCTGCAAGGAAAATAAATTTGTCAACTTTCACTAGAATATCCTCAATTTTACCTTCAGGGTATGCAATGGATCTGTCTGCTAGTTGTAAAGTGACAGTGGTTGGACGTGCTTCTCCTATTCCCAACTGGCGGAATAGTGATAGGGGCATAAGGTTTATGCTGGCGCCCAGATCACAAAGCGCTCTACATAGGAAGGCATAGACTGCAAAACTTCTACAAAAGGAATGTTGACATGCACTTGCTTAAGAATTTCTAAGAATTTATTAAAATGCACTTCCTGTTCCTGCTTCTTCTTAAGCCTTCGAGGATATGGAGGTGGTGGCACATATGCAGGCACTTCAGGCCGCCTTAGGATAGGTGGAGGCCTTGGAATTTCTTCTATCTCCTCAATAATTGGCTCTAGCCTGGCTCCTGATGTGCTAGTTGATGGTGGACCTTGGTTTGGCAGAGACTCCAGTGGAGCACTAGACTCAGTGTTCTCTACTCTCTTTGGTGTGTCCTTTGTGTTGCTCACCAATGGTCTACCACTTCTAAGTTCAATTGCTTGAACTTGCTCTTTACCATCTCTCCTTGGCACTTCAGTATCAGCAGGAAGTCTCCCTTGGGGCCTACTCTTGAGTTCATTGGCTAATTGGCCTATTTGGTTCTCTAGGCTCCTAAGAGTGGCTTGCTGACTTTGCAAAGTAGCATCATTTTTGGCTATGTATTCCTTGAGTAAGTTTTCTACAGAAGATCCTACAGGTTGGCTGTAAGGTTTTTGATACATTGATTGGTTATGTTGGGGAGTGAAACCAGGTGTTCCACTTGGTCTTGGTTGGTTAGGATTTTGGTTAGCATTCTGTTGGCCACCCCATGACAGGTTTGGGTGGTTCCTCCAACCAGGGTTGTAAGTATTGGAGTAGGGGTTGTTCCTAGGCTGCTGCAGACTTCCAACATAGCAGACTGAGGCTGGATTCCCAGGGCAGTATTCATACAGGTGCCCTTCCCCACAGAATCCACATACGAGTGTCTCACCTTGACTTGGTTGGGTGCCCATTGACATGGCGGTAGCGGTGTTGAGACTTGTTTGGAGATTGGCTTGAGCCATTTGCTTAACTAGGTTGGTCAGGGCATTTATTTGGCTGCTCATTGCACTTATAGCATCCTTGTCTTGAGCTCTAGTTGGCTCAACTGGATCATCTGACCACCTATAGTGAGATGCTGAGATCTTCTCCAAGATCTCATAGGCCTCGTTGTAACTCTTGGACAACATGGAGCCTCCAGCGGATGAATTTAAGACTTGTCTAGTGCTGGGATTGCATCCTTTGAAAAAGACCTCTATTTGGATACACCATGGGATGCCATGGTGTGGACATTTAAGAAGAAGATCTTTGAACCTCGTCCAAGCTTCGTGAAGAGATTCATTATCAGCTTGCTTGAACTTAACTATGTCATCACGAAAGGTAGAATTCCTATCAGGTGGGAAGTATTTGACTAGGAATTTCTCAGCTAAATCTGTCCAATTAAGGACAGATCCAGAGGGTAATGAGTTTAACCACGTTTTGGCTTTGTCCCTCAAAGAGTAAGGGAACAGGTGTTGCGTGCTCAATGTGTTAATAAAAATGATAAATAAGAGAGAGAGAGCACTCAGAACATGCAAGCATACATGATCTTATAGCAAGTAGTAAGTATATTTGATTCGTTTTCCCACAGAGACTTGTTTTTAGCTATTCTCGAAGTGTTTTTGTTAAGAAAGATGGGGTGGATTTGATGGGGCAAAATTGGTTTTTAATTATCTAAGTTGCGCTGAATGTGTAAAGGAATATAACATAAACAAATTAAAGTTAAAATCAGACTCAAAGGACAAGAGATGGAATTGATAAACGAAGAAGAAAACAGCTAAACAGAATGAAAACTTAGTAGAATTGCGGGGACCGCAATGTTACCGCAATTAAACAGCAGCGAAAGTGTGTAAATGGGTGAATTGAGGGCTACTAATGACTATCCTATAGGCATTTTTATACGATTCTCAAGCATTGGACCAACTCTCTATACATCAAACTCACTCTATCTCAAGTATCGTCCGATTCCATGCATTAGAGTCTTAAGTTTACTCGACTTCAAAGTAAGGACTTAAGCATCTTGTTTAAGCAGGAGTGTTTAGTTTGTACTAGGGAAACGCCTATTCCTAGGCCGTTTCCTGATTACCATGAAAGGCTAGCATGATTATATGACTCTGAACTCTTACTCCTTCCAGAGGTTAGGAGTTCTTTGGACAAAATGGATGGCCAATCGAAATTGCCCGTGGGATGAAGCTTACATACAATCAATGATTCGAGAGCTATCCTACATACTTGATGCACGTTTTTTAAGCCTATAGTTCTGTCATTAGCATGCCCCTAAGTGACTTAGCTACTCATGGAAGTATATAGAATAGAAATGGCAGAAAAGATAGACATGTCTAGAAGGGAAATGTGCTTTAAACAGTAAGCGAAAGCGTAGTAACAGAAGGTGGAAACGGTGAAGTGCAGAAATGTACTTGGATTACTTTGAATGTTTGAACGACAAAGGAAAGTTTAAAAGAAATGCTTCAAGGACAGACAACAACGAAATGCAGTAATTAAAGTACTAGGCTAAGAACAACAATGATCAAACTGGAAATAAGAAGAAGAACGACAGAAAAGCAGTAAAGGTGCTTGAAAAGCTTCGTTGCAGTCGCCTCGAATGAAGGGGATGAAAACTCAGCCTTGCTTGGATGAATCCAATCGAGAGAGAAGAAGAATCTTCTCTCCTTCCTATCAGATTATCGATTCCAACAGCTGAGACTCTCACTCCAACAGACGGCAAAGGAACACAGAGGGAAATGATGGACTGCGAGAAGACTTCTGCGCTTCGAATGATGATCAAACCTCCGACTTTGGCCCCCTTTTATAGTAGTTTGCAGGTGCGTTTGGGCCAAGGAGAACCATCAATCTTCAACGTCATATATCAGAATGGATGGAGGAGAAAGAATGAATCCCTGAAATTACGGAAATTAACAGAAAAAGATCAGTCAACTTACGGTTTCCACTTGAATAATTGCGGTCACCGCAATGTTTTCGCAATTCATTCGCAATGCTCATTTTTTCATTCTTTTCCTTCGGTTTTCAACCCTTTTTCTACCTATTGTACATAAGTCCTATATTAGCTACCTTCTTCTAATTCTCATATTAAAGCATAGGTTTAGGCTAAATGCTAACAAAAACACCTAAAAGTGTACAGCTTCCTAAGCTAAATGGGTTCTAAATAAGTCACTTTCAGAGACTTAACACACCCCCAAACTTAAGGCTTTGCTTGTCCTCAAGCATACTAAGGACTTACTTAGGCTGCTGTTTTATCTTCTTTAACTACTTACCGACTCCCCTATATCCCTATCTCTAGCAGTGCTGTCCTGTGACACACTTCTAAGTTTAGAACTAACCTCTTTATCAAGCTTCTTCTGACTTCACCTGCCTACTATACCTGCTGTTTTTATTAACCCCCTACTACTGATCTAGCTACTTTTATGACATCATGCCACTATCCCTAAGGTTTCAAATTCTACCAAGCTTTACTCCAGACTCAGTACATGCTTCTAGCTTTATTTTTAATGTGTCTAGGATTCCTTAGAGTCATGCCAGTCTTAGTATTAACAGTGACAGTGGTACTTTTAGAGAACAACCTAAACCCTGGCATCACTACATTGGATATACATTCATCTCCCTAGACAAACCTAAAAGCTACAACCTTGTGCTTAGCTCATTAAGGATCAAAGTTCTTTTTACATAGGACATCTAAGCCACAAGATTATAACTCCCAAGCATACATTCTTCTTCCCTATTTCTCCCTTTTTCCTTTTTTACTTCGGTGGAGTCTCTCCTTGGGTTGCCTTTTGATGCAATGCCACTTGTGGTTTACACACTTGGCACTGATTACTCAGCAACTTGAGAGAGACTCCCCTCTTTATTCTATTTTTCACTTTTTCTATTTATCACAATTTTTTTTCTTAGGAGAAGAAGAATGCTTATGTCCTAAGGAAGAGAGGAATGTTCCTAGGCCTAGGGTGGCCTCCCCCAAACTTCAACTACTCATTGTCCCCAATGAGTGTCTGAGGTGGCACACCCCCAAACTTGTCCTAGAAGCATCTAGTCTAAAGTAAAACAAAGAGAATCTAAAAATCCTAGGCATAGGCAAAACATTTCTAAAAGCAATTATTCCAACAGCAGAAAATTTGAACATAACAGACAGTTTTAAGGACTTACGGTTTATGCATGCTGAGCACTATTCAGAGGCGAATTTAAACTATCAAAGCGTGTCCTATGACACTCATCCAGCATGCTTTAAGATCAGCTATATAAGGTAGTCATGCTAGCAGCAAAAGATAGAATATAACAGATCATAGCCTAACTAAACAGACAGTCCAAAACATGCAATCAGTCACAAAAATTGCGGGAACCGCAATTATTTCGCAATTCAATCCGGGCAGATTTAACATTGATTCAGGCCCTAGCATGCTTTTTCCTGTTACTCATGCATCCTAAAAATAAAACTAAACTATCCTACCTATTCAGCTAACATCAGACTAGACTAAGCAAAAGAAAAAACATAAAACTAAACATTAAAAACAGATCAAAAATTGAACAAAAAACAGCATAATGCACATTATCTATCAGAAAGCAGAAAATTGTTTTTGTTTTCTAAGGGAACAGCAATACTCCCTTCAGTGCACTTCAAACCAGCACTCAATTCTCGTCATCCTCATCTGGTTGCCTTGGTCGTGGGGGCACCCATGGAGTTAGGAGATTGGTAGGGAAGTCTGGGAAGATGCACCCCAGCTAGTCTGCAACTTCCTTATCCCTTGCCTGCGCATAGTTGGCCCATTGAGCCATTCTCCTCTGCATGTCCATCAAGCTGGCCATGGATAGGGACTGTTCAGCAGCCAGCCTATCCAATTCAAACTCAATATTCCCCTTTCTTCTCAGCCTCAGGTTAGCAGGCAGCTCCAAATGGCCTGTGTAAGGCAGCTGCTGCTCCAAGCGCTCGGTGGGGACTCCTGCAAGCAAACATAGCTTGGTTATGGTATTAGGGAAAAACAAGGGTCCCTTACCTTTCTTTGCGCACTCAGCAATGGCAGCTGACATGATCTCCCCTACATTGACCGTGAGACCGCGCATGATGGCATAGACCAGCAGTGATCTACTCTGGTTGATTGTTGTCTCGTGGGTCACAGGGGACAGCTTTCTCCTCACAAAGGCAAACCAAACAGCTGCCTTTGCTGTCAGATTGGCACTCATTAAGGTGTGCCTCCCATTGCGTGAGACAGTCCACGCTGCTTCAGGCTGGCCAATTGTGCGAATGGCCTCTTCCAGCACTGCCTCAGTCAGCTCATCAACTATCCGTGCATAATCTGTATGAGGTTGGCCCTTGAGACCAAATGCTTCATTGATGGCCTTGGCTGAGAAATCTACTTCTACCCCTCTGACCACAGACAGGCCATCCTCAGGGCTGAGCACATTAGCGTAGAAATCATACACCATGCTCGTGTATGCTGGATTAGGCGGTCTGCAGAATTCCTCCCAGCCGTGGTTGATCGCCCCTGCGCGCAAGAACTGCGGCAGGTCAGCAAGTCGGTCGAGGAATCCTTTCTCGTGCAACAGGTCCCTCTTCCTCAGCTCAGCACCCCTGGACTCAGCATCAGATGAGACATACCTCACTGACGGAGGTTCGTCTTCAGGGTAGAGTTTAGCCTTCCCCTTATCTGCTGGTTTGGATGATGCAGCAACCTCCACCTTGAGGCGTTTGAGCGAAGGCTCAGTACTCTCTTTGTCCGTCGACGGCACCTTCTTGGCCTTCTTTTTCTTCAACTTCTTGGCCTTGTCAATTCTGGCCTTCTTCTCCTTCTTGAGCCTGGCCTTGATGTTGAGTTGCGGGAAGCATGCCCCCAACGTCTCCTCCATGGAATCATCCTGCTGTGCAGGAACATCAGGGCTGTCTTCCCTCATGGGAGAAAAGACTTCGTCTTCCCCAGCATCTCCACTGCCCGGCGTGGACTCTTGATAATCCCCATATGGGAATTCAGGATCAGGCTGTGGAGAGTTGTGCGAGGGCGTGGGATTGTGCTCTGCTAATGGTGTCTGCGCAGAACTCAGTGGCGAAGATGGTGGTTCAGGACTCTGCGCTGCTGCAGGTGTCGGATCAGAACTCTGAGGTGCTGGAGACAACTCGGGGCTCTGTGCAGGCGGTGACGACTCTGCGCTTGGCACTGGTTCAGATGGGAGAGGGCTGCGCGCAGGTGATGCAGACGGCGACGAACCTTCTTTGGCTGACTCGTGGGATGCATGATCAGTTTCTTGACTCTCCACAGAGGGAGTCTTTGCTGTGCTTGGTTCGGCGGCCGTCTTGACACTCCACCGGCGTTTCTTGGGCGTGCCCACTGGCTCAGATGGACCAGCAGGGATCTCAGTGACCACCCTCCACTTCTTCCTACGAATAGGAAGCTTGGGAAGAGGACCGGTGCGAACGGCACCATCGTCTGCAAGGGTGAGAAGCGCTTCCCTTGCAGCCGCTTCAGCTGCGTCATCAGCCTTCTTCTTGGCTGCAGATCTCTCCGCTCGTGTGAACACCATTGCTGAGGCTTGAAGATCTTGGGAGAAGAATCAAAGATGGAAGGAATCGCTGAATTCTTGGAGAGCAAAGAGAGAGATAATCGTAACGATCGAGCGTCTTCCAACGGATATAAAGGCAACGGATAAAAATCCCAACGGCTCTTTTTGCGGATCCAGCAATTCCAGCGCAATTCTAGGGATATTATTTCATTGAAATCTCCAACTTTGCTCGTCCGTATCTTTTATTTGGCTCAACTGTTTCTTGATTTTTAAAGTTGGATTTACTCTCCTTGATCCCCTCTTTCGAATCCTTGCACAAACAAATAAAACAAACATTAAATACGCAATTAAAATTACACCACAAAACATACAAATGATAACCGGAAAAACAGAAAAAATAAACTAAGGCATTGGCCTTGACTAAACGAGCACAGTAACCACTCGTTCTCTCTCGTTCTTTTTGTCATGCTTCAGTCAAGAGGAAAGCCGAGAGAGTCTTCACATCTCCTTCCTCATAGTAGTGCTTCAACCTAGCACCATTGACCATAAATGGCTGGCCTTGCTGCAAGTTCTTTATCTCTATTGCACCATGAACAAAGACATTAGTAATAACAAATGGACCCGACCATCTAGACTTTAATTTGCCTGGAAATAACTTTAATCGTGAGTTAAATAAGAGTACAAGTTGGCCTTTCCTAAAGTCTTTGATCCTGAGTCTACTGTCGTGCCATATTTTGGTCTTTTCTTTATACATTTTGGCATTCTCGTAGGCCATATGCCTAAGCTCATCAAGTTCATGTAGCTGCAAAGATCTCAATGTCCCCGCATCCTTTACACAAAAATTCAATTCCTTCATGGCCCAAAATGCTTTGTTTTCTAACTCAAGTGGCAAGTGGCAAGCCTTGCCATACACCAACCTATAGGGAGACATGCCTAGGGGTGTCTTATATGCTGTTCTATAAGCCCAAAGTGCATCCTCAAGCTTAAATGACCAGTCTTTTCTATTAGGTTTGACTACCTTTTCTAGGATGTTCTTTATCTCCCTATTGGAAATTTCAGCTTGGCCATTCGAGTGTGGGTGATAGGGAGTAGCTACCCTATGTCTAATGTTATATTTAGCCAATACTTTCTCCATAGCCTTATTAATGAAATGTGACCCCTCATCACTAATGATAGCACGAGGGGTCCCAAATCTAGTGAAAATGTGCCTATGCAAGAAGTTAGTGACTGTTTTAGCATCATTATTAGGACATGCTTTGGCTTCTACCCACTTGGACACGTAGTCTACTGCTACTAAAATGTAGAGGTTACCTGATGATGGAGGGAATGGTCCCATGAAATCAATGCCCCACACATCAAAGAGCTCCAACTCTAAGATGTAGGTGAGGGGCATCTCATCCTTGCGACTGAGGTTACCTGTCCTTTGGCATTCGTCACAGCTGTGGGCATAGTTGTGGGCGTCCTTGAAGATTGTTGGCCAATAGTAGCCACTCTGAAATACCTTCGCAGCTGTTCTTTGACCGCCAAAGTGTCCGCCATAAGGAGATGAGTGACAGTGCTGTAGCACAGACTTCGCTTCAGCAGCTGAAACACACTTCCTTAGTAAGCCATCAGCACAGGTTCTGTAAAGTGTGGGGTCATCCCAGATGAATTTCCTTGCTTCATGAAGGAACCTCTTCTTCTCTTGTCCTCCCTTGAACACTGGCAATACCTGTGATGCACGGAAGTTAGCAATGTCAGCAAACCAAGGCTCCTCATCGTTATCACGATGAGCCAAAGCAAAGAAGTGTTCATCTATAAAAGCATCAGAAATTGCGGTCTCCGCAATTTTTTCGCAATTGTGCTGCAATCGAGACAGGTGATCTGCAACCACATTTTCACAACCTTTCTTGTCCCGAATGTCCAAATCAAATTCCTGCAGCAATAACACCCATCTAATCAATCTAGGCTTAGCGTCAGCCTTTCTCATAAGATATTTTAAAGCAGAATGGTCAGTGTATACAATGGTCCTAGTGCCTACAATGTAATTTCTAAATTTTTCACAAGCAAATACTACAGCAAGCATCTCTTTCTCTGTAGTTGTATAATTACATTGAGCCTCATTCAAGGTCTTGCTAGCATAATAGACAGGGTGTGTCAGCTTGTCAATCTTCTGTCCTAACATCACTCCTACAGCATAGTCACTGGCATCGCATAGCATCTCAAATGGGAGATCCCAATTTGGTCCGACTATGATAGGTGCTGTGACTAGTGCTTCCTTAAGGGTTTTCCAAGCTACTACACATTCTTTAGAGAAGATAAATGGTCTATTTAGCTCTAGAAGCTCGCACAGAGGCTTGGCTATCTTAGAAAAGTCCTTAATGAACCTTCTGTAGAAGCCAGCGTGCCCTAAGAAGCTTCTAATGGCCTTGACATTCTGGGGCTCTACCAACTTCTCTATGATCTCTATTTTTGCCCTATCCACTTCTACACCTTCCCTTGACACTCTATGTCCTAAGACAATCCCTTCATCTACCATAAAATGGCACTTTTCCCAATTTAGGACTAGGTTGGTCTCTTCACACCTAGCCAGGACTTGTCCTAGGTTGTCTAGACAGGTTTTAAATGAGTCCCCAAAGACTGAGAAGTCATCCATGAATATTTCTATCATGGACTCATCCAACTCAGAGAAGATTGCCATCATGCACCTTTGGAAAGTTGCCGGTGCATTGCATAAGCCGAAAGGCATTCTGCGGAAGGCGAACGTTCCAAAAGGGCAAGTGAAAGTGGTCTTCTCTTGATCCTTAGGGTCTATAGTAATTTGATTATAGCCTGAATAGCCATCTAAGAAACAATAGTAGGCTCTACCAGCTATTCTGTCTAGCATCTGGTCAATGAACGGTATAGGGAAATGGTCTTTTTTAGTTTCTTTATTTAATTTTCTGTAATCCATACATACCCTCCACCCTGTGACAGTCCTTGTTGGAATCAGTTCGTTGTTCTCATTGACTACCACAGTTATTCCCCCCTTTTTAGGTACACATTGGATGGGGCTCACCCACTGGCTACTAGCTATGGGAAAAATCACTCCTGCATCCAACCACTTTATTATTTCCCTCTTCACTACCTCTTTCATAGAGGGGTTTAGCCTACGCTGATGATCTACCCTAGGGGTGTGCTCTTCCTCTAGTATAATTTTGTGCATGCAATAAGAAGGGCTAATGCCTCGAATATCAGCAATAGACCATGCTATAGCCTTCCTATGTTGCTTAAGCAGTAAAATTAAATCAACCTCATGCTGTTCACTTAGCTTAGAAGAAATAATTACATGCAGCGTATCATTATCTCCTAGATATGCATATTTGAGGTGAGTGGGTAGTGGTTTCAGTTCTAAAACAGGTGGATGCTCAATGGAGGGTTTTAACGGATTCACAGTTCTATCAGTTAAATCTATATTCATACATACATGTTGAGGTTTATCTACAGGCATATTCATGATGTCAGATACATTCAAGTCAGCTACATCTACTTGTACATATTCACTAGCATGCTTGGTTAACAGTACATGCTCTAATTGTTCTTCCATTAGTAAGTCAACAACATCCATGCTAGCACAAGACTCAGAATCAGAGGGATACCTTAAAGCTTTATAAACACTAAATTTTACCTCTTCATCATGAACCCTCATAGTTAACTCACCTTTTTGAACATCTATGAGTGCCCTACCTGTGGCTAGAAATGGTCTACCTAGCAGGATGGGGACCTCCTTGTCTGCCTCATAGTCCAGGACAATGAAATCTGCAAGGAAAATGAATTTGTCAACTTTAACTAGAATATCCTCAATCTTACCTTCTGGATATGCGATGGATCTGTCTGCTAGTTGTAAAGTGACTGTGGTTGGACGTGCTTCTCCTATTCCCAACTGGCGGAATAGGGACAAGGGCATGAGATTGATGCTGGCGCCCAGGTCACAAAGCGCTCTGCCCACGTGCTTGCCTCCAAGTTCTACAGGTAAGGTGAAGGAACCAGGATCCTTCTCCTTCTTGGGCAGCTTGTTCTGGAGGATGGCACTGCACTCCTCGGTGAGGTTTACTGTTTCAAACTCACCAATTATTTTTTTGTTAGTAATAATGTCCTTCAAAAACTTTACATAAGAAGGCATAGACTGTAAAACCTCTACAAAAGGAATGTTAACATGCACTTGCTTAAGTATTTCTAAAAATTTATTAAAATGAACTTCCTGTTCCTGCTTCTTCTTAAGCCTTCGAGGGTATGGAGGTGGTGGCACATATGCAGGCACGTCAGGGCGCTTTAGGATAGGTGGAGGCCTTGGAATTTCTTCTACCTCCTCAATAATTGGTTCTAGCCTGGCTCCTGGTGTGCTAGTTGGTGGTGGACCTTGGCTTGGCAGAGACTCCAGTGGAGCACTAGACTCAGTGTTCTCTACTCTCTTTGGTATGTCTTTTGTGTTACTCACCAATGGTCTTCCACTCCTAAGTTCAATTGCTTGAACTTGTTCTTTGCCATCTCTCCTTGGTACCTCGGTGTCAGCAGGGAGTCTACCTTGGGGCCTACTTTTAAGTTCATTGGCTAATTGGCCTATTTGGTTTTCCAGGCTCCTAAGAGTAGCTTGCTGGCTCTGAAGAGTAGCATCATTCTTAGCTATTTATTCCTTGAGTAGGTTTTCTACAGAAGATCCTACAGGTTGATTGTAAGGCTTTTGGTACATTGACTGGTTATGTTGAGGAGTGAAACCAGGTGTTCCACTCGGTCTAGGTTGGTTAGAATTTTGGTTAGTGTTTTGTTGGCCACCCCATGACAGGTTAGGGTGGTTTCTCCAACCAGGGTTATAGGTATTGGAGTAGGGGTTGTTCCTAGGCTGCTGCTGGCTTCCTACATAGCAGACTGAGGATGGATTCCCAGGGCAGTATTCATAAGGGTGCCCTTCCCCACAGAATCCACAGATCAGTGCCTCGCCTTGACTTGGTTGGGTGCCCATTGACATGGCTGTGGCGGTATTGGCACTGGTTTGGAGATTGGCCTGAGCCATTTGCTTGACTAAGTTGGTCAGGGCATTTATTTGGGTGCTCATGGCGCTTAGAGCATCCTTGTCTTGAGCCCTAGTTGGCTCTACTGGATCGTCTGACCACCTACAATGAGATGTTGAGATCTTCTCCAAGATCTCATAAGCTTCGTTGTAACTCTTGGACAACATGGAACCACCAGCAGATGAATTTAAAACTTGTCTGGTGCTGGGGTTGCATCCTTTAAAGAAGACTTCTATTTGGATACACCATGGAATGCCATGGTGTGGACATTTAATGAGAAGGTCTTTAAAACTTGTCCAAGCTTCGTGAAGAGACTCACTTGGAGCTTGTTTGAATTTTATGATATCATCACGAAAGGTTGAATTCCTATCTGGTGGGAAATATTTGACTAGGAATTTTTCTGCTAAATCTGTCCAATTGCGGACAGATCCTGAGGGTAAAGAATTTAACCATGTTTTGGCTTTGTCCCTCAAAGAGTAAGGGAAAAGATATAGCCTCAGGGCTTCTTGGGAAACTCCAGGGATTAGGAAGGTGTCACTAACTCCTAAGAAGTTCCTAAGGTGGTTATGGGGGTCCTCATTTTCTATTCCAAAGAATTGTCCCACAGTGGACAACATTTGGAACATCACTGGCTTTAACTCGAATGAGTTGTCAGTGATTTCAGGACGGATTATGCTGGGGTTCAGCTCCCCAGGCATAGGTACTAAATATGAAAGGATGGCGCTATCCTTGTCATTCGCTATTTCAATGGGATTGCGAGTGACAGGCACCAGGTTTTGATTTACTCCAGCCATTTCTTCTTGAGGTAATTGCGGAGGAAATGTAGTCTCTGCAATGATTGGAGGTAAAAGGGTTTGTTTAAAGAGACGTTTCTTGGCTCTATTCCTAGCTCTAAGTAATCTCTCGGGCTCAGGGTTGAACTCTAGATCACTAGATGGAGTCTCATTCATAAACTACCCTAAATGGTACCTGAAAAAGAAATGAAAATGGATCAAATTCAATGGAAAATACTTTGATGTTTCAGACTTAACAAACTTCGTTTTCACTTAAAATAAGTCCCCGGCAGCGGCGCCAAAAACTTGTTGCGTGCTCAATGTGTTAATAAAAATGATAAATAAGAGAGAGAGAGCACTCAGAACATGCAAGCATACATGATCTTATAGCAAGTAGTAAGTATATTTCATTCGTTTTCCCACAGAGACTTGTTTTTAGCTATTCTCGAAGTGTTTTTGTTAAGAAAGATGGGGTGGATTTGATGGGGCAAAATTGGTTTTTAATTATCTAAGTTGCGCTGAATGTGTAAAGGAATATAACATAAACAAATTAAAGTTAAAATCAGACTCAAAGGACAAGAGATGGAATTGATAAACGAAGAAGAAAACAGCTAAACAGAATGAAAACTTAGTAGAATTGCGGGGACCGCAATGTTACCGCAATTAAACAGCAGCGAAAGTGTGTAAATGGGTGAATTGAGGGCTACTAATGACTATCCTATAGGCATTTTTATACGATTCTCAAGCATTGGACCAACTCTCTATACATCAAACTCACTCTATCTCAAGTATCGTCCGATTCCATGCATTAGAGTCTTAAGTTTACTCGACTTCAAAGTAAGGACTTAAGCATCTTGTTTAAGCAGGAGTGTTTAGTTTGTACTAGGGAAACGCCTATTCCTAGGCCGTTTCCTGATTACCATGAAAGGCTAGCATGATTATATGACTCTGAACTCTTACTCCTTCCAGAGGTTAGGAGTTCTTTGGACAAAATGGATGGCCAATCGAAATTGCCCGTGGGATGAAGCTTACATACAATCAATGATTCGAGAGCTATCCTACATACTTGATGCACGTTTTTTAAGCCTATAGTTCTGTCATTAGCATGCCCCTAAGTGACTTAGCTACTCATGGAAGTATATAGAATAGAAATGGCAGAAAAGATAGACATGTCTAGAAGGGAAATGTGCTTTAAACAGTAAGCGAAAGCGTAGTAACAGAAGGTGGAAACGGTGAAGTGCAGAAATGTACTTGGATTACTTTGAATGTTTGAACGACAAAGGAAAGTTTAAAAGAAATGCTTCAAGGACAGACAACAACGAAATGCAGTAATTAAAGTACTAGGCTAAGAACAACAATGATCAAACTGGAAATAAGAAGAAGAACGACAGAAAAGCAGTAAAGGTGCTTGAAAAGCTTCGTTGCAGTCGCC
This sequence comes from Herpetospermum pedunculosum, assembly GCA_028017165.1. Classification (NCBI taxonomy): domain Eukaryota; kingdom Viridiplantae; phylum Streptophyta; class Magnoliopsida; order Cucurbitales; family Cucurbitaceae; genus Herpetospermum; species Herpetospermum pedunculosum. Next base: position 5,098,727 of record JAPQWQ010000187.1, read on the forward strand.
TCGAATGAAGGGGATGAAAACTCAGCCTTGCTTGGATGAATCCAATCGAGAGAGAAGAAGAATCTTCTCTCCTTCCTATCAGATTATCGATTCCAACAGCTGAGACTCTCACTCCAACAGACGGCAAAGGAACACAGAGGGAAATGATGGACTGCGAGAAGACTTCTGCGCTTCGAATGATGATCAAACCTCCGACTTTGGCCCCCTTTTATAGTAGTTTGCAGGTGCGTTTGGGCCAAGGAGAACCATCAATCTTCAACGTCATATATCAGAATGGATGGAGGAGAAAGAATGAATCCCTGAAATTACGGAAATTAACAGAAAAAGATCAGTCAACTTACGGTTTCCACTTGAATAATTGCGGTCACCGCAATGTTTTCGCAATTCATTCGCAATGCTCATTTTTTCATTCTTTTCCTTCGGTTTTCAACCCTTTTTCTACCTATTGTACATAAGTCCTATATTAGCTACCTTCTTCTAATTCTCATATTAAAGCATAGGTTTAGGCTAAATGCTAACAAAAACACCTAAAAGTGTACATCTTCCTAAGCTAAATGGGTTCTAAATAAGTCACTTTCAGAGACTTAACAACAGGTATAGCCTCAAGGCTTCTTGGGAAACTCCAGGGATGATGAATGTATCACTAACTCCTAAGAAGTTTCTAAGATGGTTGTGGGGATTCTCATTTTCCATTCCAAAGAATTGTCCCACAGTGGACAACATTTGGAACATCACTGGCTTTAACTCGAATGAGTTGGCAGTGATTTCAGGACGGATTATGCTGGGGTTCAGCTCCCCAGTCATAGGAACTAAATATGAGAGGATGGCACTATTCTTGTCATTCGCTATTTCGATGGGATTACGAGTGACAGGTACCGGATTTGGAACTATTCCAGCAATTTCTTCTTGAGACAATTGCGGAGGAATTGTGGTTCCCGCAATTATTTGAGGTATAGAGGGTTGGTTAAAGAGACGTTTCTTGGCTTTGTTTCTGGCTCTAAATAGTCTCTCGGGCTCAGGATTGAACTCTAGATCACTACTTGAAGGTTCACTCATAAACTAACCCAATAGTACCTGCAAAAGAAATGAAACAGATTAGTTTCAATAGATAATAAACTTGGTGTTTCAAACTTAACAAACTTCGTTTTCACTTAAATAAATCCCCGGCAGTGGCGCCAAAAACTTGTTGCGTGCTCAATGTGTTAAGATAAATAAGAAATAAGGTAGAGAGAGAGCACTCAGAACATGCAAGCATACATGATCTTATAGCAAGTAGTAAGTATATTTCATTCGTTTTCCCACAGAGATTTATTTTTAGCTATTCGCGAAGTGTATTTGTTAAGAAAGAAGGGGTGGATTTGATGGGGTAGAATTGGTTTTAAATTATCTATTTCCTACTGAATATGTAGAGGGTAGCAACATAAACGAGAACAAGTCAAAGCTAAACTCAAATGAAAAGAGACGAGATTAATAAATGAAAGCAAAGACAGCTAGACAGAATGGTAACTTAAGCAGAATTGCGGAGACAGCAATTCTACCGCAATTATAATAACAGCGAAAGTGTGTAAAGATCACTTCCCTATGTGAGCTACTAGAGCTAAATACAGAAGGTTCATCAAGGACTTTTCTAAGATAGCCAAGCCTCTATGTGAGCTACTAGAGCTAAATAGGCCATTCATCTTCTCTAAGGAATGCGTAGAAGCTTGGACCACCCTTAAGAAAGCACTAGTTACAGCACCTGTGATAGTAGGGCCAGATTGGGATCTCCCATTCGAGATGTTATGTGATGCTAGTGACTATGCTATAGGGGTCATGTTAGGACAGAAAATTGACAAGCTAACACATCCTGTATATTATGCTAGTAAGACCTTGAATGAGGCTCAATGTAATTATACAACTACTGAGAAAGAGATGCTTGCTGTAGTGTTTGCTTGTGAAAAATTCAGGAACTATATTGTAGGCACTAGAACAATTGTATACACTGACCATTCTGCCTTGAAATATCTTATGAGGAAGGCTGATGCTAAGCCTAGGTTGATTAGGTGGGTGTTATTGCTGCAGGAGTTTGATTTGGACATTCGAGACAAGAAGGGATGTGAAAATGTGGTTGCAGATCACCTTTCTCGATTGCAGCACAATTGCGAAAAAATTGCGGATCCCGCAATTTCTGATGCTTTTATTGATGAACATGTCTTTGTTTTGACTCATCGTGATAACGATGAGGAACCTTGGTTTGCTGACATTGCTAACTTCCGTGCATCACAGGTATTACCAGTTTTCAAGGGAGGACAAGAGAAGAAGAGGTTCCTTCATGAAGCAAGGAAATTCATCTGGGATGACCCCACACTTTACAGAACCTGTGCTGATGGCTTGCTGAGGAAGTGTGTTTCAGCTGCTGAAGCGAAGTCTGTGCTGCAGCACTGTCACGCATCTCCTTATGGTGGACACTTTGGTGGCCAAAGAACAGCTGCAAAGGTATTTCAGAGTGGCTACTATTGGCCAACAATCTTCAAGGATGCCCACAATTATGCCCACAGCTGTGATGAATGCCAAAGAACAGGTAACCTCAGTCGAAAGGATGAGATGCCCCTCACCTACATCTTAGAGTTGGAGCTCTTTGATGTATGGGGCATTGACTTCATGGGACCATTCCCTCCATCATCAGGTAACCTCTACATATTAGTGGCAGTGGACTATGTGTCCAAATGGGTAGAAGCCAAAGCATGTCCTAATAATGATGCTAAAACAGTCACCAATTTCTTGCATAGGCACATTTTTACTAGGTTTGGGACACCTCGTGCCATCATTAGTGATGAGGGGTCACATTTTATTAACAAGGCTATGGAGAGAGTGTTGGCTAAGTATAACATTAGACATAGGGTAGCCACTCCCTATCACCCACATTCAAATGGACAGGCTGAAATTTCAAATAGGGAAATTAAGAACATCCTAGAGAAAGTAGTCAAACCTAATAGGAAAGACTGGTCCTTCAAGCTTGAGGATGCACTTTGGGCTTATAGGACAGCATATAAGACACCTCTGGGAATGTCCCCTTATAGGCTAGTTTATGGCAAGACTTGTCACTTACCACTTGAGTTGGAAAACAAAGCATTTTGGGCCATGAAGGAATTGAATTTTTGTGTAAAAGATGCAGGAACACTAAGGTCTTTACAATTACATGAGCTTGATGAACTTAGACATATGGCCTATGAAAATGCTAAGATGTATAAGGAAAAGACCAAGATTTGGCATGATAGTAGACTTAGAGTTAAGGACTTTAAGAAGGGTCAACTTGTATTGTTGTTTAACTCACGGTTGAAGCTATTTCCAGGGAAACTTAAGTCTAGATGGTCAGGTCCATTTGTAATTACTAATGTGTTTGTTCATGGTGCCATAGAGATAAAAAACTTGCAGCAAGGCCAACCATTTATGGTTAATGGTGCGAGGTTGAAGCACTACTATGAGGAAGGAGATGTGAAGACTCTCTCGGCCTTCCTCTTGACTGAAGCATGAAAAGAGAACGAGAGGGGACGAGTGATTACTGTGCTCGTCAACATAAGGCTCATGCCTTAGTTTATTTTTTGCAATTTTTCCGGTTATCGTTTGCATGTTTTGTTGTGTGATTTTAATTGCGAATTTGATGTTAATTTTATTTCTTTTTGCAGGGAATCAATAGAGGGAATCAAGGAGAGTAAATCCAGCTTTAAAAATCAAGAAACGATCGAGCCAAATAAAAGATACGGGCGAGCAGAGTTTGACATTTTAATGAGAAAAGATCCCTAAAATTGCGCTGGAATTACAGGATCCGCAAAATATAGCCGTTGGGATTTAGCCGTTGCTTTTATATCCGTTGGGAGGCGCTCGTTCGATACGATTCTCTCATTCTCTGATTTCCAAGAAAGCTGCGATTCTCTTCATCTTTGATCCTTCTCTCCAAACCTCCAAGATTCGACAATGGTGTTCACACGGGCTGAAAGATCTGCAGCCAAGAAGAGGGCTGATGACGCTGCTGAAGCGGCTGCGAGGGAAGCACTTCTTACCCTTGCAGATGATGGTGCTGTACGCACCGGACCTCTTCCCAAACTTCCGATCCGTAGGAAGAAGTGGAGGGTTGTCACAGAAATCCCTGCTGGCCCTTCTGAACCAGCGGGCACGCCCAAGAAGCGCCGGTGGAGTGTCGAGACGGCCGCCGAACCAAGCACAGCCAAGACTCTCTCTGTGGAGAGTCAAGAAACAGATCGTGCGTCCCATGAGTCGCCCAAGAAGAGTTCGTCGCCATCTGCCTCACCTGCGCACAACCCTTCATCATCTGAACCAGTGCACAGCCCAGAGCTTTCATCGTCACCGCCTGCACAGAGCCCTGAAACGCCGTCTTCACCACTGAATTCCGTGCAGACGCCTACAGCAGAGCAGAGTGCCACACCTTCGCACACGCCTCCACGGCCTGATCCTGAATTCCCCTATGGGGAGTACCAGGAATCCACTCAGGGCAGTGGGGAAGGCGGTGAAGACGAGGTCTTCTCGCCTGCAAGGGAAGCTAGCCTAGAGAGTCCTGCACAGCAGGATGATTCCATGGAAGAAACGCTGGGGGCATGCCTGCAGCATATCAACATTGAGGCAAAGCTGAAGAAGAAGAAGAAGGCCAAGATCCTTAAAGCCAAGCGATCCAGGAAACTAAAAAGGAAGAAGGCTAAGGAGGTGCCTTCAGCAGATAAAGAGAGCACTGAGCCTTCGCTCAAACGGCTCAAGGTTGAGGCTGCCGAGTCAGCCAAGCCATCAGATAAGGGGAAGGCCAAGCTCTACCCTGAAGATGAGCCTCAGTCAGTGAGGTATGTCTCCTCTGATGCTGAGTCCAGGGGTGCTGAGCTAAGGAAGAGGGAGTTGCTGCACGAGAAAGGCTTCCTCGACCGCCCTGCTGACTTGCCGCAGTTCTTGCGCGCAGGAGTGATCAACCACGGCTGGGAGGAATTTTGCAGACCGCCCAATCCAGCCTACACGAGCATGGTGTATGATTTCTACGCCAATGTGCTCAGCCCTGAGGATGGCCTGTCTGTGGTCAGAGGGGTAGAAGTGGATTTCTCAGCCAAGGCCATCAACGAAGCCTATGGTCTCAAGGGCCAAGCACATACAGATTATGCACGGATTGTTGATGAGCCTACTGAGGCTGTTCTGGAAGAGGCCATTCGGACCATCGGCCAGCCTGAAGCTTCTTGGACCGTGTCACGCAATGGGAGGCACACTCTCATGAGTGCCAACCTCACGGCTAAGGCGGCTGTTTGGTTTTCGTTCGTGAGAAGGAGATTGTCCCCAGTGACTCACGAGACTACAATCAACCAGAGCCGTTCGCTGCTGGTGTATGCGATAATGCGAGGTCTCACGATCAATGTGGGAGAAGTCATCACTGCTGCCATTGCTGAGTGCGCTAAGAAAGGTAAGGGACCACTGTTTTTCCCTAACACCATAACCAAGCTATGTTTGCTTGCAGGAGTCCCCACCGAGCGCATGGAGCAGCAGATGGCTTACACAGGCCACTTGGAGCTGCCTGCTAACCTGAGGCTGAGGAGAAAGGGGAATATGGAGTTTGAACTGGATAGGCTGGCTGCTGATTAGTCCCTATCCATGGCCTGCCTAATGGATATGCAGAGGAGGATGGCTCAATGGGCCACGTATGCGCAGGCACGGGACAAAGAGGTTGCAGACCAGCTAGGCTGCATCTTCCCTGACTTCCCCACCAATCTCCTGACTCCATGGGTGCCTCCACGCCCACGACAGCCTGATGAGGATGAGGATATTTGAGTGCTGGTTTGAATGGCACTGAAGGGAGTATTGCTGTTCCCTTAGAAAAAAAAACAATTTTCTGCTTTCTGTTAATCATGTGAACTTTGCTGTTTTTAGTCCAATTTTGATCTGTTTTAGATGCTTCGTTTTATGTTTTTTTCTTTTGTTTAGGATAGTCTGATGCTAGATGACTAGGTAGGATAGTTTAGTTTTATTTTTAGAGAGCTTGAATGACTGGAAAAAGCATGCTTAGGGGCCTTAGTGAATGATATATATGCCCAGACTTAATTGCGAAATAATTGCGGTACCCGCAATTTTTATTACTAAAAGCATGTTTTGGACTGTCTGTTTAGCTAGGCTGTAATCTGTTTAAAATCTTTCTTTTGCTGCTATCATGACTACTGTATATAGCTTATCTAGATGCATGCTGGATGAGTGTCATAGGACACCCTTGGATAGTTTAATTTAACCTCTAAATAGCTCAGTATGCATAGCTGTCAGTCCTTATCTGCCTGTTTTTTTTAGTTTTCTGCTGCTATGATATTTGCTATTCGAATGTTTTGTCTATGCCTAGGGCTTTAGTTTCTCTTTGTTTTACCTTAGACTAGATGCTTCTAGGACAAGTTTGGGGGTGTGCCACCTCCGACACTCATTGGGGACAATGAGTAGTTGAAGTTTGGGGGAGGCCACCCTAGGTAAGAAAAAGGGAAAGGAATAGGGAAGTTTCTCTTAGGTTGCTGAGTAATCAGTGCCAAGTGTGTAACCCACAAGTGGCGTTGCATCAAAAGGCAACCAAAGGAGAGGCTCCACCTAAGTAAGAAAAAGGGAAAGGAATAGGGAAGAAGAATGTATACCTAGGAGTTACAACTTTGTGGCTTAGATGTCCTATTTAAAAAGAACTCTGATCCTCAAATAGCTAAGTGCAAAGTTGTAACTTGTAGGGTTGTTTAGGGAGATGAGTGTTTATCCAATGTAGTGATGCCAGGGTTTAGGTTGTTCTCTAAAAGTACTACTGTCACCGTTAATACTAAGACTGGCATGACTCTAAGGAATCCTAGACACATTAAAAATAAAGCTAGAAGCATGTACTGAGTCTGAGGTAAAGCTAGGCAGAAGTTGAAACCTTAGGGATAGTGGCATGATATGGCAAAAGCAAATAGATCAGTTGTAGGGAGTCAATGAAAACAGAAGGAATGTTAGGCAAGCAAAGTCAGAAGAAGCTAGATAAGAGGGTAGTTTTAAACTAAGAAGTGTGTCACAGGACAGCATTGCTATAGACAAGAATATAAGGGAGTTAGTAAGTGGTTAAAGAAGATGAAACAGCAGCCTAGGGAAGTCCTTAGTGTGCTTGAGGACAAGCAAAACCTTAAGTTTGGGGGTGTGTTAAGTCTCTGAAAGTGACTTATTTAGGACACATTTAGCTTAAGAAGATGTACACTTTTAGGTGTTTTTTATAGCATTTAGCTTAAACCTATGCTTAAATATGAGAATGAGAAGAAGGTAGCTAAATTAGGACTTATGCACAATAGGAAAGAAAAGGGTTGAAAACCGAAGGAAAAGAATGAAAAAACTGCATTGCGACAGCATTGCGAAAACATTGCTGAAGCCGCAATTATTCAAGTGAAAACCGTAAGTTGACTGATCTTTTTCTGTTAATTTCCGTAATCTCAGGGATTCATTCTTTCTCCTCCATCCATTCTGATATACGACGTTGAAGATTGATGGTTCTCCTTGGCCCAAACGCACCTGCAAACTACTATAAAAGGGGGTCAAAGTCGGAGGTTCAGTCATCATCCGAAAGCGTAGAGTCTTCTCGCAGTCCATCTTTTCTCCCTGTTTTCCTTTGCCGTCTTTTGGAGTGAGAGTCTCAGCTGTTGGAATCGATAATCTGATAGGAAGGAGAGGAGATTCTTCTTCTCTCTCGATTGGATTCATCCAAGCAAGGCTGACCTTTCATCCCCTTCATTCGAGGCGACTGCAACGAAGCTTCAAGCTGCATTTCCTGCTTTCTGTCTTCCTTTTCTAATTTCCAGCTTTGTTCAGTTGTTGTTTCTAGTTTAGTAATTAATCTACTGCATTTCGTTGCTGTCTGTCTTTGAATTATTTCATTTAAGTTTCCTTCTGTCCGTTCAACATTCAAAGTAATCAAATTACAAGTTTGCATTTCACAGTTTCCATCTTCTGCTGCTACGGTTTTATCCTACTGTTTTGAGTTCATTTCCCTTCTAAGCATGTCTGTTTTATCTTGTATTTCTGTTCTCTATATATCCATGAGTAGCTAAGTCACTTAGGGGCATGCTAATGACAGAACTATAGGCTAAAACCAAGCATGTAGGATAGCTCTCGAGCCATTGATTGTATGTAAGCTTCATCCCACGGGCAATTTCGATTGGCCATCCATTTTGTCCAAAGAACTCCTAACCTCTGGAAGGAGTAAGAGTTCAGAGTCGTATAATCATGCTAGCCTTTCATGGTAACCAGGAAACGGCCTAGGAATACGCGTTTCCCTAGTAGAAACTAAACACTCCTGCTTTAACAAGATGCTTAAGACCTTACTTTGAGTTGAGTAAACTAAAGAATCTAATGCATGGAATCGGACGATACATGAGATAGAGTGAGTTTGATGCATAGAGAGTTGATCTACTGCTTGGGAGTCGTATTAAAATGCCTATAGGATAGTCATTAGTAGCCCTTCATTCACCCATTTACACACTTTCGCTGTTATTCAATTGCGGTAAGATTGCGGTGTCCGCAATTCTGCCAAGTTACCATTCTGTTTAGCTGTTTTCTTCTTCGTTTATTAATTCCATCTCTTGTCTTTTGGGTCTAATTTCAACTTGCATTTGTTTATGTTGCATTCATTTATACATTCAGCAAAAATTAGATAATTAAAAACCAATTTTACCCCATCAAATCCACCCCTTCTTTCTTAACAAATACACTTCATGAATAGCTAAAAATAAGTCTCTGTGGAAAAAACGAATGAAATATACTTACTACTTGCTGTGAGACCATGTATGCTTGCATGTTCTGAGTGCTCTCTCTACCTTCTTGCTTAATTATCTTTAACACATTGAGCACGCAACACGTCCCAATGTTAGCTCGAAGGTTTGACTGGGATTTTGGCGGTGGAGCGCAGAACCTAACGTCCACACCATAGACGGGGAACCCTAACCCAAAGGTTTTTCTGAGGACCAATTTGACAAACGACTTGGTTTTCCTAGTGACGACCACTTGTTAGAGTAAGCGTCGATCTTTGGTTCTTCTACTAGGAGGCTAACTCCGCGTTTTAAAGACTGATGTTCATCTTGTAAAAGAACGAGGTGTTTCTCTCTAGAAACAATTTGCTCTGGAAAATACACCATGTTCCTGCAAAACAAATTCGAAAGAGTTAATAAATTCAAAACAAAGCGATAATTGTGACGACGACATTAAATGAGCTAAAAAAAATGCGAGCATGAAGTGATTACCAAGAAAATACAACAACAACAAAATATTTACAACCTTAAAAAAAAAAAAAAACCAAACGACAAAAAAACAACAACACATATAACATTCCTAAAAAAAATCTTAAAGTGTGGGGCTTAGCATTTAAAAACAAAAAAAAGGGAAAGAATGTTATAGTGGAAGCACACCAACAAGGACGAAGTACATTCCCTGAGCAGACCCGCCTATTTCACATAAAGTGAAAATGCCAAACTGACGCACCTACGAAGGAGAAGTAATGTCCTTAAGTCGGCGTATCATCCTTAAGTCGACGCACCAAAAAGGACGGAGTACGTTCCTATTACCTCTTCAAAAGTACATAATTTAGGGACATATTTACCTTAAAATCATGTAATCTCTTGAGTGTTTTTGATAGAATTTAGCTTAACACGTACTTAAATGTGAGAATTCGAGGAAATAAGCTAAAATAGGACTTATTTGGAAAAGGAACGAAAAAGAATAGAAAATGATGCTAAAAGAGTTAAAATGTACATTGCAGGAGAATTGCTGAAACATTGCTGTTTGCGCAATGGATATTGCGGTCACCGCAAGGAATCCGCAATGCCAAGCTGCGGCTGCTGAGTTTTTCCCAGCCGTCAGTCGTCATAGTTGCGATCTTTTAGCCGCCTAAGCCTTCCCCTGCTGCCACGTTGATAGCTCTAAAATAGAGCTATAATTATAGCCTTAATTCTAGCTAAATGCCATGCTTAATTCAATTAAATCTCCTTATTTTAGGTATTTCGTGGCAAAGAGCTCGGGAAGTCAATTTATGAATTTTAGGGCTAAATCGTTCATTTTAGAGGTTTCAGGAAGTGTTCGGGTCAAAGAGATAGGCCAAAAGGAGCTCAAGAGCCAAAACGACTCAAAAATGGGCTTAGACCCGAGAGGTCAGCGCCCAGGCGCCCAACGGAGGCATCAGGCCCAGCACGCCCGACATTAAAGGCCCAGACATCCCACGCCCGCGCGCCATCGCTCCAGACGCCCTCGCGCGCGCCCTCGGCCGTCTGCCCGTCATCATAAGTCCCGCGCGCGCGCTCGCCCCGCTCCGCGCTCGTCATCAAAAGTCCGCGCGCGCGCCGCTCGCCCCGCCTCGCCTCGCCCGCGCGCTCGCCCTAGCCATGACTAAAAATGCACGTCATTAAAGGTCATCTGAAGCCCATCATTAAAAGTCATTCAAAATGCCCGATTTTGTAAATTTTCCAGAGAGGTCAGCGCCTAGGCGCTGACTTATGGCGCCTAGGCGCTAGTCTGACGCAGAAATGGGTATTTAAGTCCGTTTTTCTGATTTTAGGTCATTCTCTTCTCCCCATTCTCTTCAAAAACCGATTCTTCACCCATATTTGGCTATTGTACCTCCATTAATGGAGCTTGGAAGGCTACCCACGATTTTCTTTCTTCCCATTTGCATCCATGGCTAGCTAAGAGGTAATACTTGATCTTTAGGACATGGGTTAGATGTTGTAAATGTGATTGAGTGAGACTTGGATTATTTGTGTATGTTTAGCATGTTTAGCATTAAACTCTTCTTTAATCTAAGATTTAATTTCCAGCATCAATTTGTTCTTGGTTTGACTCCCATTTAGTTTATTGATTGTTGGGTTGGTTAAAAACCCATCATGCGTTTGCCTTTTATGGGTTGAGTGACAGCAGTCTAAGTGTATTTAAATTGGTGTTGCAACATTTAATTTAGCTACCCGTTAGGGTCTAGATGAAGAGTAAATCGAGCCCGTTATTAGAGATCTCAGTAACGTACTCGTCGCATAGTTACCCGTCGCTCGTAGTTAACTCTATTTGGGAGAGCGTTCGCCCTCAATTGAATTAACATCGAAGCTTAATGAAGAGCTGTCAACTCTTCATTAACTACTTGGGATTGCTAGTTTCTTCTTAGAAATTTGTAATTTGCGTGGGTGTTAGTGAAAAGCATGCTAAGTCTTGGGCGTCTATGATCCGAATCACATTGCAATTAATAACCCGGAACCTTTAGATTGAGTGTTTTCATTTCAAGTTCTATTTCTCCCGTTACTCCAAATTGTCATTTAATTCTTTCCTTTATTTTCTCATTTCTTATTTTAATTCTCAAAATCCCCCATCATCATTTTCTCTAATTAAACAATTAAAATTCTGAATTTAGATTAAGCTATTAAATTCCCTGTGGTACGATCCTGACTACCACTTTCTACAAGTTTTGAAGAAGCCTTAGGCAGTGTTATAAATTTTAATTTGGCGGGTCTCAACAACCCGAAACATACGAAATATTCACAAAATTCCGCTACCACACGTGGAGGACTGTTGTTCAGAATGGATGGCTCTCTGTGGCTGAAGGTACCTGCAAACGCTATAAAAAAAGGTGAAGGTTGAAGGAGAAACACAGCTCAGAAGCGTGGAGTTCTCCGTCACAACGCGATCTGCATACACATTTTCCTTACCCCGTTTGTTGGAACGAAGAAATCAGCCCTTGGCGTCGATAAATCGAGAGGAAGAAGAGAAGATCGTTCTTCTCTTCTGATCGAATTCATCCCTAAGATCAGATAATCTTCTCCTTCATCCGAGGCGCTTGCGACGAGGAGATCCGTGCACCTTTTTACAAAGCTTTCTTTAGTGCTTTCTGTCTTTCGTTTCCATCAGAAGAGAAGAAGGATCTTCTCTTCTTCCTCTCGAATTATCGGCGCCAAGGGCTGATTCCTTCACTTCAACAAACGGGATAAGAGAATGGATGAGGGAACTGCGTTGAGACGGAGAGTTCTATGCTTCCGAGCTTGTTGTTCTCCTTTCCCCTTCACCTCGTTTTATAGCTTTTTGCAGGTACTTTTCAGTCAAGGAGAACCATCCATTCTAAACAACAATCCTCCACGTGGCAGTAGGGGAAAGCTGAGGCGACTGAAAGATCGCAATTGTGGCGGCAGACGGTTGGAAAAACTTAACAGCAGCAACTCTAGCATTGTGGATTCCTCGTTGTGACCGCAATATCCATTGCGGAGACAGTAATGTTTCAGCAATTCTCCTGCACTGTACAATTTGACTCTTTTAGCATTGTTTTTTATTCTTTTTTGTTCCTTTTACAAATAAGTCCTAATTTAGTTCCATTCTTTGAATTCTCATATTTAAGCACGTATTAAACTAAATTCTAACAGAAATGCTTAAGAGTTTACACGATTACATGGTAAATAAGTCCCTAAATTATGTACTTTTGGAGACGTAACACACCCCCAAACTTAAGTTATTGCTCGTCCTCGAGCAATATAAGGGCTTACTTGGGCTGCTAACTCTTGTCTTTTAAACTCTATCTGACTACTTGCTGACTTCCCTAGGCTTACTATCTAAGGCATTGCTGTCCTTTGACACTCTTCTAGGTTCAAACTAACTTCACATTCTTCTTATTCTGGTTTCTCTTGCCTTTAAACCTTTTGTCTTTTACAAATTTCCTAACAACTGGTTTATCTCCCTATGTCATTAGGTTCATTGTGCAGCTATCCCTAAGTTTTCAAATTCTTCCTCGTTTTACCCCAGACTCAGTACATGCTTCTAAGGTATTTTTAATTGAGCTATCTAGGAATCCTTACAGTCATACCAAGCTCGGCACACACGAGAATCAGAGTACATTCCATATAACAACTAAGCTTTGACATCACTGTGTTGGATCAACACTCATCTCCCTTGACAAACCTACAAGCTACAGCCCTGTGCTTAGCAAACTAAGGATCAGAGTTCATTTATACAGGACATCTAAGCACCTAGGTCATAGCTTGTTGGCATACATTCTTCTTCCTTGGTTTTATTCTTCTCTTTTTTCTTTTCTTTTCTGGTCGAGTATCTCCTTTTGGTATGGCCCTGATTACTCAGCATCCTTTAGAGAGACACTACCTTCTATTTTTCTGTTTCTTTCTTTTTCATTTTTTTTTCTTTTTTTTTTCAAAGAGAAGAAGAATGCTTATGTTTTTCAAGAGGGAGAGAGGAATGTTCCTAGGCCTAGAGGCTGCCTCCCCCAAACTTAATTTCTCATTGTCCCCAATGAGAGTCTGAGGTGGCACACCCCCAAACTTGTCCTAAAAGCATCTAGTGTAAGGAAAAATAATTAGAACTTAAAACTCCTAGGTATAGAACGACCTTCGCAAAACAGATAACTCAGAGGCATAATATTTTCGAAAAAACAACATGGTAAGGGCTTACTGAGGTGCATGCTTAGCAATAAATGAAGCTAAATTTAACGAACAAGGGTGTACTATGACACTCATCCAGCATGCTCAATAGATAGATTACATAGTGAAGTCAGTAAAGCAGCAAAATATTGAGATTTAAACCAAGACAGCCCATCAAAAAGTCATCCAACAGCATGCGAAAACTAACAAAAAATTGCGGACACCGCAAGGAATTCACAATTAATCCTACAGAGCAAATTTAGTTGTGATCAAGGCTCCTTAGCATGCGAAATTCATTCATATACACTACCTAAAATAGCAAAACTATTTAATCTACATACTCAGATGACATCAAACTAAACTAAGCTACTCAAAACAAACAAATTAACAAATCACAGCAGATCACATAATTGATTAAAAAGGGTAACAGTTCACAGAAAAGCAGATATTTTTTTTTATTTTAAAGATGGATCAGAAAACTCCCTCGAATGCCGTCAAGCTGGCATTCAATCATCCTTGTCCTCGTCTCTCCTTTCTTTTGGAGGCACCCAGGGGCTCAACAGACCCGCAGGGAAGGTGAGGAGTGTGCATCTCAGTTGTTCAGCCAACTCCTGGTCCCTTGCTTGCGAATACTCAGCCCATTGGGCTATCTTGTTTTGCAAGTCCATCAGGCAGACCATGGACAGCGACTATGCAGCAGCCAAACCATCCAGCTCGAACTCCATATTGCCCCTTCTCCGCATCCTCAAGATCGTTGGCAGCTCCAGATGGCCAGTGTAGGCCAATTGCCTCTCATCCCTCGCAACAGGCACTCCTACACGCAAACAGAGCTTAGTAATAATATTTGGGAAAAAGAGTTGGCCCTTACCTTTTCTTGAGCATTCAGTGATAGAGGCGACAACGACTTCACCCACATCAATGGTGAGTCCCCGCATGATGGCATAGAGCAGCAACGATCGCCCCTGGTTGATGGTTGTTTCATGTGTCACCGGGGAGATGCGTCTGCGTACAAGGGAGAACCAGACGGTTGCCTTGTCTCTAAGGGTCGCACTCATCAAGGTGTGCTTCCCATTCCTTGAGACCGTCCAAGCCGCCTCAGGTTTGCCTATTATATTCAGGGCTTCCTCCAGGACTGCCTCTGAGGGTGATTCAATGATTCTTGCATAATCAGAGTACTTATGCCCCTTGAGAGCATAAGCTTCGTTGATGGCCTTGGCTGAGAAATCAACCTCTATCCCCCTCACCATTGACAGACAATCTTCAGGATGCGTGAGGTTGGCGTAGAAGTCGTACACCATGTCCGGGTAGGCTAGAATTGGAGGCCTGCAGAGTTCTTCCCATCCATGGTTAATGATCCCTGCGCGCAAGAATTGCAGCAGGTCCGCAAGGGCATCCAGAAATCCTCGCTCGTGGAGAAGTTCTCTTTTCATCAGTTCGAGGCCCTTGGCCTCTGCCTCCTTGGAGATATACCTCGCAGCTCGAGGTTCCTCTTTCAGATACATCTTCTTCTTTCCCTTTTCCTTTTCTTTGGCCGACTTAGAGGCCTCAATCTTCATCTTCTTCAAAGAGGGCTCAGCTTCAACCCTCTTCCTTTTGGATCGTTTAGAAGCCTTTGGCCGCTTGGCTTTTACAATTACAGGGCCTTCTTCTTGAGCCATGCCCTGGTGGTCATCTGTTGAAGACATTCGCCCAGCGTCTCTTTCATTGAGTCCCTGCTTTCCCCCTCCACAGGGCTGTCCAGATTGACATCCCTTAAGGGGGAAAACACCTCGTCTTCTTCAGCCGGCTCGTCGATTGGTACCGAATCTTGGCGCTCTTCTGAAGGAATTTAAGGTTCTGGTGTATGCTTAGGAGATTCAGGGCTCTGGACGGCCGTCTCAAATGATGGCCGGCCACTGTCGAGGCTTTCCTCGCTTGGGGTTTTCTGCTTTCTGATCGGTGAATCAGACACTGCCACTTTCCACTTCTTCTTCTTTGGGGTCTTCGTCGGATCAGAGGGATCAGCAGCTACCTCCGTCGCCACCTTCCACTTCCTTCTTCTCACTGGCAGCTTTGGGGGTCTCGAGGGTTGTGCAGTATCGGCGTCTGCCAAAGAAAGCAACGCCTCCCTCACAGCCTCTTCTGCGTCAGGTGACGCTTTCTTGGGTGTGGATCGGTCTGATCGTGTGGTCACCATTGCTGCTTCTTGGAAGGTCTGAGTGTGGGAGTTGCAGAGAAAGAGAAGTCTGAGTTATGGAGATCAAAAAAGTTGAGAAATCGTAGGGGACGGAGATCCCCAACGACGCTACTTATACTCAAGTGTTCTCTAACGACTCTTTTTTGTTGCGGACTCCGCAATTTTTCAGCAATTATTCAGTATCTTCAATATAACCGTTAGGATTTTCTTGATTTGAGTTGCAAGATTTGAGCAACCAAATCTCTGATTTCTCCAGATCTTCTCGTGGATCTTCCCCCTTGATTCATCTCCCTCATTGCTGCTTAAAAAATCTCCCATTATTATACTCCTAAAAATAAGAATACTTAATTAAAACAAGAAAGAAACATACGATACACAATCGAAAATACTTAAAGAAATAAATCTAAGGCATAGCCTTCCGATCGATGAGCACAGTGATCACTCATCCCCTCTCGATTCGTCTCTTAGGCTTCAGATAGAAGGAAGACCGAGAGTGTCTTCACGTCTCCTTCCTCATAATAATGCTTCAACCTCGCACCATTTACCATAAACGGCTGCCCTTGATGTAGGTTGCGAATTTCAATAGCACCATGAACAAAGACATTAGTAATCACAAAAGGACCTCACCATCTAGACTTAAGTTTGCCAGGAAATAATCGTAATCGTGAGTTGAATAATAAAACATGCTGGCCTTTCTTAAAGTCCTTGACCCTAAGTCTACTATCATGCCAAATCTTAGTCTTTTCTTTATACATTTTCGCATTTTCATAGGACATATGTCTTAGTTCATCTAACTCATGTAATTGCAGAGACCGCAATGTTCCCGTATCGGTCACGCAATAATTCAGCTCTTTTAGGGCCCAAAAGGCTTTGATTTCTAATTCGAAAGGTAAGTGACATGCTTTTCCATATACTAGCCTATAAGGAGACATACCTAAGGGTGTTTTATATGCAGTCGTATACGCCCAAAGTGCATCGTCTAGCTTAAAAGACCAGTCATTTCTATTAGGTTTAACCACTTTTTCAAGTATGCTCTTAATCTCCCTATTTGATATTTCAGCTTGTCCATTTTAGTGCGGGTGATAAGGAGTTGCTACTCTATGTCTAACATTGTATTTAGCTAGTACCTTTTCCATAGCTTTATTTATAAAGTGGGTTCCTTCATCACTTATTATTGCACGTGGTGTACCGAATCTTGTAAAAATATGCCTATTTAGAAACTTAATGACTGTTTTGGCATCATTTGATGGACATGCAATAGCTTCTACCCATTTAGAAACGTAATCTACAGCTACGAGTATATAGAGATTACCTGCAGATGGAGGGAATGGTCCCATGAAGTCAATGCCCCATACATCAAAGAGTTCAAACTCTAAGATATAGGTGAGAGGCATCTCATCCTTCCTACTGAGGTTACCTGTTCGTTGACACTCATTGCAGCTGTGTGCATGGTCGTGTGCATCCTTGAAGATCGTGGGCCAGTAGTAGCCACTTTGGAACACCTTTGCAGCCGTCCTTTGGCCACCAAAATGTCCACCGTAAGGAGACGTATGACAGTGCTGCAACACTGACTTCGCCTCAGCAGCTGATACACACTTCCTCAGCAATCCGTCCGCACAAGTGTTGTAAAGTGTAGGATCGTCCCAGATGTACTTCCTAGCTTCATGTAGGAACCTCTTCTTTTCTTGCCCCCCTTTGAAAGTTGGCAGGACCTGCGAGGCAAGGAAGTTAGCAATATTCGCAAACAAAGGTTCCTCATCGTTATCACGATGTGCTAACACAAAGACATGCTAATCAACAAAGGCATCAGAAATTGCTGGCACAACAATTTTTTCGCAATTACTTCGCAATCTAGATAAATGGTCAGCAACTACATTTTCGCATCTTTTTTTATCTCTAATGTCTAAATCAAATTCTTGCAATAATAACACCCATCTAATTAGGCGTGGTTTAGCATCAGCCTTCCTCATTAAATATTTTATTGCAGAGTGATCGGTGTAAACAATTGTTTTATTACCTACAATATAAGGCCTAAATTTTTCACATGCAAACACTACAGCTAACATTTATTTCTCTGTGGTGTGTAATTACATTGTGCTTCGTTCAAAGTTTTACTCGCATAATAAATAGGGTGCGTTAATTTATCTATCTTTTGGCCAAGTATGCCCCAATTGCATAGTCACTAGCATCACACATAAAAGGCAAATCCCAATTTGGGCCTACTATGATTGATGCTTTGACTAAGGCTTCTTTAAGTTTTTCCATGCTATTAAACATTCATTTGTGAAGATGAAAGTTCTATTTAGCTCTACCAGCTCAAAGAGGATCACATTTTAGCCATTTGCAAAAAGATATAGACAGAAACTATCAGTAGAGCAAATAGTCCAAGCTAGCTAAACATTATAAATTTAACAGCATCATCACAAGACAAATTTGGAAGGCAGAAATCCACACTTTGCTCCATGCTTAAGTATAATATTTTAATGGCACAAGCATGCAAAATAATCATTTCAAAACTGAAGTCGTCGTCAATTCATGCTAATCGACTATGGTAAGCGCATTAACACAGATTTCAAGCATGACAGCAGAAGCATCAAACTATTTTCAGAATTGTCTCCTAGTACACTATTATTGTTGGCACATGATAAATATTTCATTCCTAAAATAAACTACTCCTAACATACGAAATCTAAGCAAAGCGTGATAAAAGCCTAATTTAAGAGTTTAGGGATCATAAATCTCCCTTGTCAATCTGCCTCATATGGATATTCTTCAATGTTTCGAGGCATCACTTCTGCTCCTTTAAGATACTTAAGTCTTGATTTACGGGGTCGGACATTCTGCCACACCTTGAAATTGTTGATTCTTTCAAAGAGACTGCATGTTATAACATCCCAAGGTTTGTACTTTCTGTGCGTTGGTTTTGTTTCTACACCATCTGCTACAACATAGCTTTGATGCGATGGGACTTCTTTTTCTGGCACATCACTGTTACGTGCTCAATGTGTTCCTCCATTAAGGAGTCTACCACGTCCATGCTAGCACAGGATTCAAGGTCAGAGGGGTACCTTAAAGCTTTATACACACTAAATTTCACCTCTTCATCATGAACCCTCATAGTAAGCTCACCTTTTTGGACGTCTATCAGTGCCCTACCTGTGGCTAGAAATGGTCTGCCTAACAGGATGGGGACCTCCTTGTCTGCTTCATAATCCAGGATAATGAAATCTGCAAGGAAAATAAATTTGTCAACTTTTACTAGAATATCCTCAATCTTACCTTCTGGGTATGCAATGGATCTGTCTGCTAGTTGTAAAGTGACAGTGGTTGGACGTGCTTCTCCTATTCCAAGCTGGCGGAATAGTGATAGGGGCATGAGGTTTATGCTGGCGCCCAGGTCACAAAGCGCTCTGCCCACGTGCTTGCCTCCAAGTTCTACAGGTAAGGTGATGGAACCAGGATCCTTCTCCTTCTTGGGCAACTTGTTTTGGAGTATGGCACTGCACTCCTCAGTGAGGTTTACTGTTTCAAACTCACCAATTATTTTTTTGTTAGTAATAATATCTTTCAAAAACTTTACATAGGAAGGCATAGACTGTAAAACTTCTACAAAGGGAATGTTGACATGCACTTGCTTAAGAATTTCTAAGAATTTATTAAAATGCACTTCCTGTTCCTGCTTCTTCTTAAGCCTTCGAGGGTATGGAGGTGGTGGCACATATGCAGGCACGTCAGGTCGCCTTAGGACAGGTGGAGGCCTTGGAATTTCTTCTATCTCCTCAATAATTGGCTCTAGCCTGGCTCCTGATGTGCTAGTTGGTGGTGGACCTTGGTTTGGCAGAGACTCCAGTGGAGCACTAGACTCAGTGTTCTCTACTCTCTTTGGTGTGTCCTTTGTGTTGCTCACCAATGGTCTACCACTTCTAAGTTCAATTACTTGAACTTGTTCTTTACCATCTCTCCTTAGCACCTTTGTGTCAGCAGGGAGTCTACCTTGGGGCCTACTCTTGAGTTCATTGGCCAATTGGCCTATTTGGTTCTCTAGGCTCCTAAGAGTAGCTTGCTGGCTTTGAAGAGTAGCATCATTCTTAGCTATGTATTCCTTGAGTAAGTTTTCTACAGAAGATCCCACAGGTTGGTTGTATGGTTTTTGATACATTGATTGGTTATGTTGGGGAGTGAAACCAGGTGTTCCACTCGGTCTAGGCTGGTTAGGAGTTTGGTTAGCATTTTGTTGGCCACCCCATGACAGGTTTGGGTGGTTCCTCCAACCAGGGTTGTAAGTATTGGAATAGAGGTTGTTCCTAGGCTGCTGCTGACTTCCAATGTAGCAGACTAAGGCTGGATTCCCAGGGCAGTATTCATACAGGTGCCCTTCCCCACAGAATCCACATACAAGTGTCTCACCTTGACTTGGTTGGGTGCCCATTGACATAGCGGTAGCGGTGTTGACACTTGTTTGGAGATTGGCTTGAGCCATTTGCTTAACTAGGTTGGTCAGGGCATTTATTTGGCTGCTCATTGCACTTAGAGCATCCTTGTCTTGAGCCCTAGTTGGCTCAACTGGATCATCTGACCACCTACAGTGAGATGCTGAGATCTTCTCCAAGATCTCATAGGCCTCGTTGTAACTCTTGGACAACATGGAACCACCAGCAGATGAATTTAAGACTTGCCTAGTGCTGGGGTTGCATCCTTTGAAAAAGACTTCAATTTGGATACACCATGGGATGCCATGATGTGGACATTTAAGAAGAAGGTCTTTGAACCTTGTCCAAGCTTCGTGAAGAGATTCATTATCAGCTTGTTTGAACTTAACTATATCATCACGAAAGGTAGAATTCCTATCAGGTGGGAAGTATTTGACTAGGAATTTCTCAGCTAAATCTGTCCAATTGCGGACAGATCCAGAGGGTAATGAGTTCAACCATGTTTTGGCTTTGTCCCTCAAAGAGTAAGGGAACAAGTATAGCCTCAAAGCTTCTTGGGACACTCCAGGGATGATGAAGGTATCACTAACTCCTAAGAAGTTCCTAAGATGGTTGTGGGGGTCCTCATTTTCCACTCCAAAGAATTGTCCCACAGTGGACAACATTTGGAACATCACTGGCTTTAACTCGAATGAGTTGGCAGTGATTTCAGGACGGATTATGCTGGGGTTCAGCTCCCCAGGCATAGGTACTAAATATGAAAGAATGGCACTATTCTTGTCATTCGCTATTTCGATGGGGTTGCGAATGACAGGTACCTGATTTGGATCTATCTCGTCCATTTCTTCGATTTCAGGTATGATTTGAGGTATAGGAGGTTGTTTAAAGAGTCGTTTCTTTGCTTTGTTTCTAGCTCTAAGTAGTCTCTCAGGCTCAGGATTGAACTCTAGATTTCTACTTGAAGGCTCACTCATAAACTACCCCAATAGTACCTGCAAAAGAAATGAAACAGATCAGCTTCAATAGGCAATAAACTTGGTGTTTCAAACTTAACAAACTTCGTTTTCACTTAAAATAAATCCCCGGCAGCGGCGCCAAAAACTTGTTGCGTGCTCAATGTGTTGAAATAATTAGGCAATAAAAGAGATAGAGCACTCAGAACATGCAAGCATACATGATCTTATAGCAAGTAGTAAGTATATTTCATTCGTTTTCCCACAGAGATTTATTTTTAGTTATTCGCGAAGTGTTTTTGTTAAGGAAGAAGGGGTGGATTTGATGGGGTAAAATTGGTTTTTAATTGTCTAATTCGTGCTGAATGTGTAAAGGGTAACAACATAAACGAGAACAAGTTAAAGCTAAACTCAAATGAAAAGAGACGAGATTAATAAATGAAGGTAAAGACAGCTAAACAGAATGGAAACTTAGACGGAATTGCGGAGACCGCAATTCTACCGCAATTATAATAACAGCGAAAGTGTGTAAATGGGTGAATTAAGGGCTACTAATGACTATCCTATAGGCATTTTTATACGATTCTCAAGCACTGGATCTACTCTCTATGCATCAAACTATCTCAATCTCATGTATCGTCCGATTCCATGCATTAGATTCTTTAGTTTACTCAACTCAAAGTAAGGTCTTAAGCATCTTGTTAAGGCAGAAAGATATGGTTTGTACTAGGGAAACGCCTATCCCTAGGCCGTTTCCTGGTTACCTTGAAAGGCTAGCATGATAATATGACTCTGAACTCTTACTCCTTCCAGAGGTTAGGAGTTCTTTGGACAAAATGGATGGCCAATCGAAATTGCCCGTAGGATGAAGCTTACATACAATCAATGATTCGAGAGCTATCCTACATACTTGATGCACGTTTTTTAGCCTATAGTTCTGTCATTAGCATGCCCCTAAGTGACTTAGCTACTCATGGAAATATAGAGAGTGGAAATGTAAGATAACACAGACATGCTTAGAAGGGAAATGTGCTTAGAACAGCAAGACAAAACCGTAGCAGCAGAAAGTGGAAACTGTGAAATGCAGAAATGTACTTTGATTACTATGAATGTTTGAACGACAAAGGGAAACGTAGAAGCAGAAATACAGAGACAGACAACAACGAACTGCAGTAACTAAAACACTAAGCTAAGAACAACAATGATCAAAACTGGAAATAAGAAGAAGAACGACAGAAAACAGTAAAAGGGTGCTGAAAAGCTTCGTTGCAGACGCCTCGAATGAAGGGGATGAAAGGTCAGCCTTGCTTGGATGAATCCAATCGAGAGAGAAGAAGAGTCTTCTCTCCTTCCTATCAGATTATCGATTCCAACAGCTGAGACTCTCACTCCAACAGACGGCAAAGGAAAACAGAGAGAAATGATCGACTGCGAGAGGACTTCTGCGCTTCGGATGATGATCAAACCTCCGACTTTGGCCCCCTTTTATAGTAGTTTGCAGGTGCGTTTGGGCCAAGGAGAACCATCAACCTTCAACGTCATATATCAGAATGGATGGAGGAGAAAGAACGAATCCCTGAAATTACGGAAATTAACAGAAAAAGATCAGTCAACTTACGGTTTTCACTTGAATAATTGCGGTCACCGCAATGTTTTCGCAATTCATTCGCAATACTCATTTTTTCATTCTTTTCCTTCGGTTTTCAACCCTTTTTCTACCTATTGTACTTAAGTCCTAGATTAGCTACCTTCTTCTAATTCTCATATTAAAGCATAGGTCTACGCTAAATGCTATCAAAAACACCTAAAAGTGCGCATCTTCTTAAGCTAAATGGGTCCTAAATAAGTCACTTTCAGAGACTTAACACACCCCCAAACTTAAGGCTTTGCTTGTCCTCAAGCATACTAAGGACTTCCCTAGGCTGCTGTTTCTCCTTCTTTAACCACCTACTGACACCCTTATACCCCTATCTATAGCACTGCTGTCCTGTGACACACCTCCAAGCTTAAAACTACCCTCTTATCTAGCTTCTTCTGAACTTGCCTGCCTAACACTTATCTGTTTTCATTAACTCCCTACAACTGATCTATTTGCTTTTGTCATCTCATGCCACTATCCCTAAGGTTTCAAATTCTGCCTAGCTTTACCTCAGACTCAGTACATGCTTCTAGCTTTATTTTTAATGTGTCTAGGATTCCTTAGAGTCATGCCAGTCTTAGTATTAACGGTGACAGTAGTACTTTTAAAGAACAACCTAAACCCTGGCATCACTACATTGGATAAACACTCATCTCCCTACATAACCCTACAAGTTACAACTTTGTGCTTAGCTAATTGAGGATCAGAGTTCTTTTTAAATAGGACACCTAAGCCACAAAGTTATAACTCCTAGGTCTACATTCTTCTTCCCTATTCTTTTCCCTTTTTTCTTACTTAGGTGGGGCCTCTCCTTTGGTTGCCTTTTGATGCAATGCCACTTGTGGGTCACACACTTGGCACTGATTACTTAGCAACCTAAGAGAGACCCCCCTCTTTATTCTATTTTTCATTTTTTTTTCAGGTCATCATTTTTTGTAAAGGAGAAGAAGAATGCTTATGTTTCTAAGGGAGAGAGGAATGTTCCTAGGCCTAGGGTGGCCTCCCCCAAACTTCAACTACTCATTGTCCCCAATGAGTGTCTGAGGTGGCACGCCCCCAAACTTTCCTAGAAGCATCTAGTCTAAGGTAAAACAAAGAGAATCTAAAGCCCTAGGCATAGACAGAACATTGAAAAGAAAATATCACAGTAGCAGAAAATTAACAAAAAAACAGACAGTTAAGGGCTTAAAGCTGTGCATGCTGAGCTTTTTAGAGGTCGATTTAAACTATCAAAGGGTGTCCTATGACACTCATCCAGCATGCATTTAGATAAGCTATATAAGGCGGTCATGTTAGCAGGAAAAGATAGAATTTAAACAGATCACAGCCTAGCTAAACAGACAGTCCAAAACATGCTTTTAGTCCTGAAAATTGCGGGTACCGCAATTATTTCGCAATTAGATCAGGGCAGATATAACATTGATTAAGGCCCCTAAGCATGCTTTTTCCAGTCACTCAAGCTTCCTAAAAAAAAAAAAAAAAAAACTAAACTATCCTACCTAGTCAGCTAACATCAAATTATACTAAGCAACAGGAAAAACATAAAACTAAACATCTAAAACAGATCAAAATTGAACCAAAAACAGCATGGTCCTAACAGAAAGCAGAAAAATTGTTTTTTTTTCTAAGGGAACAGCAATACTCCCTTTAGTGCACTTCAAACCAGCACTCAATTCTCGTCATCCTCATCTGGTTGCCGTGGTCTTGGGGGCACCCATGGAGTTAGAAGATTGGTAGGGAACTCAGGGAAGAGGCACCCCAGCTGGTCTGCAACTTCCTTGTCCCTCGCCTGCGCATAAGTGGCCCATTGAGCCATTCTTCTCTGCATATCCATTAAGCAGGCCATGGATAGAGACTGTTCAGCAGCCAGCCTATCCAGTTCAAACTCCATATTCCCCTTTCTTCTCAGCCTCAGGTTAGCAGGCAGCTCCAAGTGGCCCGTGTAGGCCATCTGCTTCTCCAGGCGCTCGGTAGGGACTCCTGCAAGCAAACATAGCTTGGTTATGGTGTTAGGGAAAAACAGTGGTCCCTTACCTTTCTTGGCGCATTCAGCAATGGCCGCAGTGATGACTTCTCCCACGTTGATCGTGAGACCTCTCATTATCGCATACACCAGCAGCGATCGGCTCTGGTTTATTGTAGTCTCGTGAGTCACCGGGGACAATCTCCTTCGCACGAACGAAAACCAAACAGCTGCCTTAGCCGTGAGGTTGGCACTCATGAGAGTGTGCCTCCCATTGCGTGACACGGTCCAAGAAGCTTCAGGCTGGCCAATAGTCCGAATGGCCTCTTCCAAAACTGCCTCAGTAGGCTCATCGACAATCCGTGCATAATCTGTATGAGGTTGGCCCTTGAGACCAAATGCTTCATTGATGGCCTTGGCTGAGAAATCTACTTCTACCCCTCTGACCACAGACAGACCATCCTCAGGGCTGAGCACATTAGCGTAGAAATCATACACCATGCTCGTGTATGCTGGATTAGGCGGTCTGCAGAATTCCTCCCAGCCGTGGTTGATCACCCCTGCGCGCAAGAACTGCGGCAGGTCAGCAAGTCGGTCGAGAAAGCCTTTCTCGTGCAGCAACTCCCTCTTCCTTAACTCCACGCCCCTGGATTCAGCGTCAGATGAGACATACCTCACTGACTGAGGCTCGTCTTCAGGGTGGAGCTTGGCCTTCCCCTTATCTGCTGGCTTGGCTGACTCGGCAGCCTCAACCTTGAGCCTTTTGAGTGATGGCTCCGTGCTTTCTTTGTCTGCTGAAGGCACTCTCTTGGCCTTCTTCTTCTTCAGCTTCTTGGGTTTCTTGGCCTTGACAATCTTGGCCTTCTTCTTCTTCTTAATGTTGATCTGCTGGAGGCATGCCCCCAACGTCTCCTCCATGGAATCATCCTGCTGTGCAGGAACATCAGGGCTGTCTTCCCTCATGGGAGAAAAGACTTCGTCTTCCCCAGCATCGCCACTGCCCTGCGTGGACTCTTGATAATCCCCATATGGGAATTCAGGATCAGGCCGTGGAGAATTGTGCAATGGCGTGGGATTGTGCTCTGCTGATGGTGTCTGCGCAGAACTCAGTGGCGAAGACGGCAGTTCAGGACTCTGCGCTGCTGCAGGTGTCGGGTCAGAGCTCTGAGGTGCTGGAGACAACTCGGCGCTCTGTGCAGGCGGAGACGACTCTGCGCTTGGCACTGGTTCAGACGTTGAAGGGCTGTGCGCAGGTGATGCGGATGGCGACGAACCTTCTTTGGCTGACTCGTGGGATGCACGATCAGTTTCTTGACTCTCCACAGAGGGAGTCTTTGCTGTGCTTGGTTCGGGGCCATCTCGACACTCCACCGGCGTTTCTTAGGCGTGCCCGCTGGCTCAGATGGTCCAGCAGGGATCTCAGTGACAACCCTCCACTTCTTCCTACGGATAGGAAGCTTAGGAAGAGGTCCGGTGCGAACGGCACCATCATCTGCAAGGGTGAGCAGTGCTTCCCTCGCAGCCGCTTCAGCTGCGTCATCAGCCTTCTTCTTGGCTGCGGATCTTTCAGCCCGTGTGGACACCATTGTCGAATCTTGGTGATCTTGAGAGTAGAATCAAAGATGAAAAGAATCGCAGAGTTCTTGGAAATCAGAGAATGAGAGAATCGTATCGATCGAGCGCTTTCCAACGGATATAAAGGCAACGGAAAAATCCCAACGGCTCTTTTTTGCGAATCCAGCAATTCCAGCGCAATTCCAGGGATATTTTTTCATAAAAATCTCAAACTTCGCTCGCCCGTATCTTTTATTTGGCTCGATCGTTTTTTTATTTTAAAAGCTGGATTTACTCTCCTTGATCCCCTCTTTCGAATCCCTGCAAAAACAAATAAAACAAACATTAAATACGCAATTTAAATCACACCACAAAACATACAAACGATAATCGGAAAGACATAAAAAAATAAACTAAGGCATTGGCCTTGACTAAACGAGCACAGTAACCACTCGTTCTCTCTCGTTTGTAACTTCATGCTTCATGCAAGAGGAAGGCCGAGAGAGTCTTCACATCTCCTTCCTCATAATAGTGCTTCAATCTAGCACCATTTACCATAAAAGGCTGTCCTTGCTGCAAGTTTTTTATCTCTATCGCACCATGAACAAAGACATTAGTAATAATAAATGGACCCGACCATCTGGACTTTAGTTTGCCTGGAAATATCTTTAAACGTGAGTTAAATAATAAGACAAGTTGGCCTTTCCTAAAGTCTTTGATCCTAAGTCTACTGTCGTGCCATATTTTGGTCTTTTCTTTATACATTTTGGCATTCTCATAGGCCATATGCCTAAGCTCATCAAGTTCATGTAGCTGCAAAGACCTCAGTGTCCCTGCATCCTTTACACAAAAATTCAATTCCTTCATGGCCCAAAATGCTTTGTTCTCTAACTCAAGTGGTAAGTGACAAGCTTTGCCATATACCAGCCTATAAGGAGACATTCCTAGAGGTGTCTTATTATGCTGTCCTATAAGCCCAAAGTGCATCCTCAAGCTTGAAGGACCAGTCTTTCCTATTAGGTTTGACTACCTTTTCTAGGATGTTCTTTATCTCCCTATTGGAAATTTCAGCTTGGCCATTTGAGTGTGGGTGGTAGGGAGTGGCTACTCTATGTCTAATGTTATATTTAGCCAATACCTTCTCCATAGCCTTATTAATGAAATGTGACCCCTCATCACTAATGATAGCACGAGGAGTCCCAAATCTAGTGAAAATGTGCCTATGCAAGAAGTTGGTGACTGTTTTAGCATCATTATTAGGACATGCTTTGGCTTCTATCCACTTGGACACATAGTCCACTGCTACTAATATGTACAGGTTACCTGATGATGGAGGGAATGGTCCCATGAAGTCAATGCCCCACACATCAAAGAGCTCCAACTCTAAGATGTAGGTGAGGGGCATCTCATCCTTTCGACTGAGGTTACCTGTTCTTTGGCATTCATCACAGCTGTGGGCATAGTTGTGGGCATCCTTGAAGATTGTTGGCCAATAGTAGCCACTCTGAAATACCTTCGCAGCTGTTCTTTGACAACCAAAGTGTCCACCATAAGGAGATGAGTGACAGTGCTGCAGCACAGACTTCGCTTCAGCAGCTGAAACACATTTCCTTAGTAAGCCATCAGCACAGGTTCTGTAAAGTGTGGGGTCATCCCAGATGAATTTCCTTACTTCATGAAGGAACCTCTTCTTCTCTTGTCCTCCCTTGAACACTGGTAATACCTGTGATGCACGGAAGTTAGCAATGTCAGCAAACCAAGGTTCCTCATCGTTATCACGATGAGCCAAAGCAAAGACATGTTCATCAATAAAAGCATCAGAAATTGCGGGCTCCGCAATTTTTTCGCAATTGTGCTGCAATCGAGACAGGTGATCTGCAACCACATTTTCACATCCTTTCTTGTCCCGAATGTCCAAATCAAATTCCTGCAGCAATAACACCCATCTAATCAATCTAGGCTTGGCATCAGCCTTCCTCATAAGATATTTCAAGGCAGAATGGTCAGTGTATACAATTGTCCTAGTGCCTACAATATAGTTTCTGAATTTTTCGCAAGCAAACACTACAGCAAGCATCTCTTTTTCAGTAGTTGTATAATTACATTGAGCCTCATTCAAGGTCTTACTAGCATAATAGACAGGGTGTGTTAGCTTGTCAATCTTCTGTCCTAACATGACTCCTACAGCATAGTCACTGGCATCACATAGCATCTCAAATGGGAGATCCCAATTTGGTCCGACTATGATAGGTGCTGTGACTAGTGCCTCTTTAAGGGTTTTCCAAGCTACTACACATTCCTTAGAGAAGATAAATGGCCTATTTAGCTCTAGAAGCTCGCACAGAGGCTTGGCTATCTTAGAAAAGTCCTTGATGAACCTTCTGTAAAAACCAGCATGCCCTAAGAAGCTTCTAATGGCTTTGACATTCTGGGGCTCTACCAACTTCTCTATGATCTCTATCTTGGCCCGATCAACTTCTACACCTGCCCTTGACACTCTGTGTCCTATAACAATCCCCTCATCTACCATAAAATGGCACTTTTCCCAATTTAGGACTAGGTTGGTCTCCTCACACCTAGCCAGGACTTGTCCTAAGTTTTCTAGACAGGTTTTAAATGAATCCCCAAAAACTGAGAAGTCATCCATGAATATTTCTATCATGGACTCATCCAACTCGGAGAAGATTGCCATCATGCACCTTTGGAAAGTTGCCGGTGCATTACATAAGCCAAAAGGCATTCTGCGGAAGGCAAACGTTCCAAAAGGGCAAGTGAAGGTGGTCTTCTCTTGATCCTTAGGGTCTATAGTAATTTGATTATAGCCTGAATAGCCATCTAAGAAACAATAGTAGGCTCTACCAGCTATTCTGTCTAGCATCTGGTCAATGAACGGTATAGGGAAATGGTTTTTTTTAGTCTCTTTATTTAATTTTCTGTAATCCATACACACTCTCCACCCTGTGACAGTCCTTGTTGGAATCAGTTCGTTGTTCTCATTGACTACCACAGTTATTCCCCCCTTTTTAGGTACACATTGGATGGGGCTCACCCACTGGCTACTAGCTATTGGGAAGATCACTCCTGCATCTAACCATTTTATTATTTCCTTCTTCACTACCTCTTTCATAGAGGGGTTTAACCTACGCTGGTGATCTACTCTAGGTGTGTGCTCTTCCTCTAGTATAATTTTGTGCATGCAATAAGAAGGGCTAATGCCTCGAATATCAGCAATAGTCCATGCTATAGCCTTCCTATGTTGCTTAAGCAGTAAAATTAATTCACCCTCATGCTGTTCACTTAGTTTAGAAGAAATAATTACAGGCAGTGTATCATTATTTCCTAAATATGCATATTTGAGGTGAGTGGGTAGTGGTTTAAGTTCTAAAACAGGTGGATGCTCAATGGAGGGCTTTAACGGATTCACAGTTCTATCAGTTAAATCTACATTCATACATACATGCTGTGGGTTATCTACAGGCATATCCATTATGTCAGATATATTTAAGTCAGCTACATCTAATCCTACATATTCATTGGCATGTTTGGTTAATAATACATGCTCTAATTGTTCTTCCATTAAAGAATCAATAACGTCCATACTAGCACAGGATTCAAGATCAGAGGGGTACCTTAAAGCTTTATATACACTAAACTTCACCTCTTCATCATGAACCCTCATAGTAAGCTCACCTTTTTGGACGTCTATAAGTGCCCTACCTGTGGCTAGAAATGGTCTACCTAGCAGGATGGGGACTTCCTTGTCTGCCTCATAGTCCAGGACAATGAAATCTGCAAGGAAAATAAATTTGTCAACTTTAACTAGAATATCCTCAATCTTACCTTCTGGATATGCGATGGATCTGTCTGCTAGTTGTAAAGTGACTGTGGTTGGACGTGCTTCTCCCATTCCCAACTGGCGGAATAGGGACAGGGGCATGAGATTTATGCTGGCGCCCAGGTCACAAAGCGCTCTGCCCACGTGTTTGCCTCCAAGTTCTACAGGTAAGGTGAAGGAACCAGGATCCTTCTCTTTCTTGGGCAGCTTGTTCTGGAGGATGGCACTGCACTCCTCGGTGAGGTTTACTGTTTCAAACTCACCACTTATCTTTTTGTTAGTAATAATGTCCTTCAAAAACTTTACATAAGAAAGCATCGACTGTAAAACTTCAACAAAAGGAATGTTAACATGCACTTGCTTAAGTATTTCTAAGAATTTATTAAAATGAACTTCCTGTTCTTGCTTCTTTTTAAGCCTTCGAGGGTATGGAGGTGGTGGTACATATGCAGGTATGTCAGGGCGCTTTAGGATAGGTGGAGGCCTTGGAATTTCTTCTACCTCCTCAATAATTGGTTCTAGCCTGACTCCTGATGTGCTAGTTGGTGGTGGACCTTGGTTTGGCAGAGACTCCAGTGGAGCACTAGACTCAGTGTTCTCTACTCTCTTTGGTATGTCTTTTGTGTTACTCACCAATGGTCTTCCACTCCTAAGTTCAATTGCTTGAACTTGCTCTTTGCCATCTCTCCTTGGTACCTCGGTGTCAGCAGGGAGTCTACCTTGGGGCCTACTTTTAAGTTCATTGGCTAATTGGCCTATTTGGTTTTCCAAGCTCCTAAGAGTAGCTTGCTGGCTCTGAAGAGTAGCATCATTCTTAGCTATGTATTCCTTGAGTAGGCTTTCTACAGAAGATCCTACAGGTTGATTGTAAGGTTTTTGGTACATTGACTGGTTATGTTGAGGAGTGAAACCAGGTGTTCCACTCGGCCTTGGTTGGTTAGAATTTTGGTTAGTGCTTTGTTGGCCACCCCATGACAGGTTAGGGTGGTTTCTCCAACCAGGGTTATAGGTGTTGGAGTAGGGGTTATTCCTAGGCTGCTGCTGGCTTCCAACATAGCAGACTGAGGATGGATTCCCAGGGCAGTACTCATATGGGTGCCCTTCCCCACAGAATCCACAGATAGGTGCCTGTTAAGTCTCTGAAAGTGACTTATTTAGGACCCATTTAGCTTAAGAAGATGTACACATTTAGGTGTTTTTGTTAGCATTTAACCTAAACCTATGCTTTAATATGAGAATTAGAAGAAGGTAGCTAATTTAGGACTTATGCACAATAGGTAGAAAAAGGGTTGAAAACCGAAGAAAAGAATGGAAAAATGAACATTGCGAATGAATTGCGAAAACATTGCGGTGACCGCAATTATTCAAGTTAAAACCGTAAGTTGGCTGACATTTTTCTGTTTAGATCCGACTTTTCAGGGATTCGTTCTTTCTCCTCCATCCATTCTGATATATGACGTTGAAGACTGATGGTTCTCCTTGGCCCAAACGCACCTGCAAACTACTATAAAAGGGGGTCAAAGTCGGAGGTTCAGTCATCATTCGAAGCGCAGAAGTCTTCTCGCAGTCCACCATTTCCATCTGTTTTCCTTTGCCGTTTGTTGGAGTGAGAGTCTCAGCTTTTGGAGTCGATAATCTGATAGGAAGGAGAGAAGATTCTTCTTCTCTCTCGATTGGATTCATCCAAGCACGGCTGACTTTTCATCACCATCATTCGAGGCGACTGCCACGGAGTTTTCTAGCAAACCTTTACTGTTTTCTGCTCTGTTCTTCTCATTTCCATTTCTGATCACTGTTGTTCTTAGTTTAGCATTTCAATTACTGCATTTCGTTGTTGTCTGCCTTGGATTCAGTTCTTCTAAAGCTTTCCTTTGTTATTCAAACACTTAAAGTAATCGAAGTACAATTCTGCATTTACAGTTTCCATCTTGTTCTGCTACGGTTTTGGCTTACTCTTTTGCACACATTCCTCTCCTAAGCATGTCTATCTTATCTACCATTTCTGTTCTCTACATATCCATGAGTAACTAAAATCACTTAGGGGCATGCTAACGACAGAACTATAGGCTAAAAAACGTGAGTCAAGTAGTCAGTTCAACACTCAAACATTGATTGTATGTAAGCTTCATCCCACGGGCAATTTCGATTGGCCATCCATTTTGTCCAAAGAACTCCTAACCTCTGGAAGGAGTAAGAGTTCAGAGTCATATAATCATGCTAGCCTTTCATGGTAATCAGGAAACGGCCTAGGAATAGGCGTTTCCCTAGTACAAACTAAACACTCCTGTTTTAACAAGATGCTTAAGACCTTACTTTGAAGTCGAGTAAACTTGAGTCTCTAATGCATGGAATCGGACGATACTTGAGATAGAGTGAGTTTGATGTATAGAGAGTTGATCCAAAGCTTGATAATCGTAATAAACTGCCTTTAGGATAGTCATTAGTAGCCCTTAATTCACCCTTTTAATCAGTTTCGCTGCCATTTAATTGCGGATTAATTGCGGTTCTCGCAATTCTGCTAAATTGCATTCTGTGTAGCTGTTTTCTTCTTCGTTTATTGATTCCATCTCTTGTTCTTTGAGCCTGATTTTAACTTTAATTTGTTTATGGTATATTCCTTTACACATCCAGTAAAACTTAGATAATTAAAAACCAATTTTACCCCATCAAATTCATCCCATCTTTCTTAACAAATACACTTCGCGAATAGCTAAAAATGAGTCTCTGTGGAAAAAACGAATGAAATATACTTACTACTTGCTGTGAGACCATGTATGCTTGCATGTTCTAAGTGCTCTCTCTATCCTTTTGCATATTTATCTTTTCACATTGAGCACGCAACAAGTTTTTGGCGCCGCTGCCGGGGACTTATTTTAAGTGAAAACGAAGTTGTTAAGTTTGAAAAATCAAGTTTATCATTGAGTGAAACTAATCTGTTTCATTTCTTTTGCAGGTGCTATTAAGGTAGTTTATGAGTGAGCGTTCACATAGTAATTTAGAGTTCGATCCTGAACCTGAAAGATCACTTCGAGCTAGGAATAAGGCAAAGAAACGTCTCTTTAAACAACCTCCTATACCTCAAACCACACCTGAAACTAAAGAAATGGGCGATATAGTTCCAAATCCGGCACAAGCCATTCGCAACCCCATCGAAATAGCGAATGACAAGAATAGTGCCATTCTTTCATATCTAGTACCTATGCCTGGGGAGCTGAACCCCAGCATAATCCGTCCTGAAATCACTGCCCACTCATTCGAGTTAAAACCAGTGATGTTCCAAATGTTGTCCACTGTGGGACAATTCTTTGGAATAGAAAATGAGGACCCCCATAACCACCTTAGGAACTTCCTAGGAGTTAGTGACACATTCCTAATCCCTGGAGTTTCCCAAGAAGCCCTGAGGCTATATCTTTTCCCTTACTCTTTGAGGGACAAAGCCAAAACATGGTTAAATTCATTGCCCTCAGGATCTGTCCGCAATTGGACAGATTTAGCAGAAAAATTCCTAGTCAAATACTTCCCACCTGACAGGAATTCAACCTTTCGTGATGATATCATAAAGTTTAAACAAGCTGATAATGAGTCTCTTCACGAAGCTTGGACTAGATTCAAAGACCTTCTCATTAAATGTCCACACCATGGCATTCCATGGTGTATCCAAATAGAAGTTTTCTTTAAAGGATGCAACCCCAGCACCAGACAAGTCTTAAATTCATCTGCTGGAGGTTCCATGTTGTCCAAGAGTTACAACGAAGCTTATGAGATCTTGGAGAAGATCTCAGCATCTCACTGTAGATGGTCGGATGATCCAGTAGAGCCAACTAGGGCTCAAGACAAGGATGCACTAAGCGCCATGAGCACCCAAATAAATGCCCTGACAAACTTAGTCAAGCAAATGGCTCAGGCCAATCTCCAAACCAGTGCCAATACCGCCACAGCCATGTCAATGGGCACTCAACCAAATCAAGGCGAGGCACCTATCTGTGGATTCTGTGGGGAAGGGCACCCTTATGAATACTGCCCTGGGAATCCATCCTCAGTCTGCTATGTAGGAAGCCAGCAGCAGCCTAGGAATAACCCCTACTCCAACACCTATAACCCTGGTTTGAGAAACCACCCTAACCTGTCATGGGGTGGCCAGCAAAACAATAACCAAAATCCTAACCAACCTAGACCGAGTGGAACACCTGGTTTCACTCCCCAACATAACCAGTCAATGTACCAAAAACCTTATAATCAACCTGTAGGATCTTCTGTAGAAAACCTACTCAAGGAGTATATCGCTAAGAATGATGCTACTCTTCAGAGCCAGCAAGCTACTCTTAGGAGCCTGGAAAACCAAATAGGCCAATTAGCCAATGAAATTAAAAGTAGGCCCCAAGGTAGACTCCCTGCTGATACCGAGGTACCAAGGAGAGATGGCAAGGAACAAGTTCAAGCAATTGAACTCAGGAGTGGAAGACCATTGGTGAGCAACACAAAGGACACACCAAAGAGAGTAGAGAACACTGAGTCTAGTGCTCCACTGGAGTCTCTGCCGAGCCAAGGTCCACCACCGACTAGCACATCAGGAGCCAGGCTAGAGCCAATTGTAGAGGACGTAGAAGAAATTCCAAGGCCTCCACCTATCTTAAGGCGTCCTGACGTGCCTGCATATGTGCCACCACCTCCATATCCTCGAAGGCTGAAGAAGAAGCAGGAACAGGAAGTTCATTTTAATAAATTCTTAGAAATACTTAAGCAAGTGCATGTTAACATTCCTTTTGTAGAGGTTTTACAGTCTATGCCTTCATATGTAAAGTTTTTGAAGGACATTATTACTAACAAAAAAATAATTGGTGAGTTTGAAACAGTAAACCTCACCGAGGAGTGCAGTGCCATCCTCCAAAACAAGCTGCCCAAGAAGGAGAAGGATCCTGGTTCCTTCACCCTACCTGTAGAACTTGGAGGCAAGCATGTGGGCAGAGCGCTTTGTGACCTGGGCGCCAGCATAAATCTCATGCCCCTGTCCCTATTTCGCCAATTGGGAATGGGAGAAGCACGTCCAACTACTGTCACTTTACAACTAGCAGACAGATCCATCGCATATCCAGAAGGTAAGATTGAGGATATTCTAGTTAAAGTTGACAAATTTATTTTCCTTGCAGATTTCATTGTCCTGGACTATGAGGCAGACAAGGAGGTTCCCATCCTGCTAGGTAGACCATTTTTAGCCACAGGTAGGGCACTAATAGACGTGCAAAAAGGTGAGTTAACTATGAGGGTTCATGATGAAGAGGTAAAATTTAGTGTTTACAAAGCTTTAAGGTATCCCTCTGATTCTGAGTCTTGTGCTAGCATTGATGTTGTTGACTCACTAATGGAAGAACAATTAGAGCATGTATTATTAACCAAGCATGCTAACGAATATGTAGGATTAGATGTAGATGATCTAAATGTATCTGACATAATGAATATGCCTGTAGATAGACCTCAGCATGTATGTATGACTATAGACTTAACTGATAGAACTGTAAATCCGTTAAAGCCCTCCATTGAGCATCCACCTGTTTTAGAACTGAAACCACTACCAACTCACCTCAAATACGCATATTTAGGAGATAATGATACGCTGCCTGTAATTATTTCTTCTAAGCTAAGTGAACAGCATGAGGTTGATTTAATTTTATTGCTTAAGCAACATAGGAAGGCTATAGCATGGACTATTGCTGATATTCGAGGCATTAGCCCTTCTTATTGCATGCATAAAATCATACTAGAGGAAGAGCACACACCTAGGGTAGATCACCAGCGTAGGTTAAACCCCTCTATGAAAGAGGTAGTGAAGAAAGAAATAATAAAGTGGTTAGATGCAGGAGTAATTTTCCCCATAGCTAGTAGCCAGTGGGTTAGCCCCATCCAATGTGTACCTAAAAAGGGGGGAATAACTGTGGTAGTCAATGAGAACAACGAACTGATTCCAACAAGGACTGTCACAGGGTGGAGGGTATGTATGGATTACAGAAAGTTAAATAAAGAAACTAAAAAAGACCATTTCCCTATACCGTTTATGGACCAGATGCTAGACAGAATAGCTGGTAGAGCCTACTATTGTTTTTTAGATGGGTACTCTGGCTATAATCAAATCACTATAGACCCTAAGGATCAAGAGAAGACTACCTTCACTTGCCCCTTTGGAACGTTTGCCTTCCGCAGAATGCCTTTTGGCTTATGCAATGCACCGGCAACTTTCCAAAGGTGCATGATGGCAATCTTCTCTGAGTTGGATGAGTCCATAATAGAAATATTCATGGATGACTTCTCAGTCTTTGGGGACTCATTTAAAACCTGTCTAGAGAACCTAGGACAAGTCCTGGCTAGGTGTGAAGAGACCAACCTAGTCTTAAATTGGGAAAAGTGCCATTTTATGGTAGATGAAGGGATTGTCTTAGGACATAGAGTGTCAAGGGCAGGTGTAGAAGTGGATAGGGCAAAAATAGAAGTCATAGAGAAGTTGGTAGAGCCCCAGAATGTCAAGGCCATTAGGAGTTTCTTAGGGCATGCTGGCTTCTATAGAAGGTTCATCAAGGACTTTTCTAAGATAGCCAAGCCTCTATGTGAGCTACTGGAGCTAGGTAGGCCATTCATCTTCTCTAAAGAATGTGTAGTAGCTTGGAAAACCCTTAAGGAAGCACTGGTCACAGCACCAATCATAGTGGGACCAAATTGGGATCTCCCATTTGAGATGCTATGTGATGCCAGTGACTATGCTGTAGGAGTCATGTTAGGACAGAAGATTGACAAGCTCACACATCCTGTCTATTATGCTAGTAAAACGTTGAATGAGGCTCAATGTAACTATACAACTACAGAGAAGGAGATGCTTGCTGTAGTATTTGCTTGTGAAAAATTTAGGAACTATATTGTAGGAACTAGGACCATTGTATATACTGACCATTCTGCTTTAAAATATCTTATGAGGAAGGCTGATGCTAAGCCTAGATTGATTAGATGGGTGTTATTGCTGCAGGAATTCGATTTGGACATTCGGGACAAGAAGGGATGTGAAAACGTGGTTGCAGATCACCTGTCTCGATTGCAGCACAATTGCGAAAAAATTGCGGACCCCGCAATTTCTGATGCTTTTATAGATGAACATATCTTTGCTTTGACTCATCGTGAAAACGATGAGGAACCTTGGTTTGCTGACATTGCTAACTTCCGTGCATCACAGGTATTACCAGTGTTCAAGGGAGGACAAGAAAAGAAGAGGTTCCTCCATGAAGCAAGGAAATTCATCTGGGATGACCCCATACTTTACAGGACCTGTGCTGATGGGTTGTTGAGGAAGTGTGTTTCAGCTGCTGAAGCGAAGTCTGTGCTGCAGCACTGTCACTCATCTCCTTACGGTGGGCACTTTGGTGGTCAAAGAACAGCTGCTAAGGTATTTCAGAGTGGCTACTACTGGCCAACAATCTTCAAGGACGCCCACAATTATGCCCACAACTGTGACGAATGCCAAAGGACAGGTAACCTCAGTCGTAAGGATGAGATGCCCCTCACCTACATCTTAGAGTTGGAGCTCTTTGATGTGTGGGGCATTGATTTCATGGGACCATTCCCTCCATCATCAGGTAACCTGTACATTTTAGTAGCAGTAGACTACGTGTCAAAGTGGGTAGAAGCTAAGGCATGCCCTAATAATGATGCTAAAACAGTCACTCACTTCTTGCATAGACACATTTTCACTAGATTTGGGACTCCTCGTGCTATCATTAGTGATGAGGGGTCACATTTCATTAATAAGGCTATGGAGAAGATATTGGCTAAATATAACATTAGACATAGGGTAGCTACTCCCTACCACCCACACTCAAATGGCCAAGCTGAGATTTCCAATAGGGAGATAAAGAACATCCTAGAAAAGGTAGTCAAACCTAATAGGAAAGACTGGTCTTTCAAGCTTGAGGATGCACTTTGGGCGTACAGAACAGCATATAAGACACCTCTAGGAATGTCTCCCTATAGGTTGGTGTATGGCAAGGCTTGCCACTTGCCACTTGAGTTGGAAAACAAGGCATTTTGGGCCATGAAAGAATTAAATTTTTGTGTGAAGGATGCGGGGACATTAAGATCTTTACAGCTACATGAACTTGACGAGCTTAGGCATATGGCCTATGAGAATGCCAAAATGTATAAAGAAAAGACAAAAATATGGCACGACAGTAGACTCAGGATCAAAGACTTTAAGAAGGGCCAACTTGTATTGTTATTTAACTCACGATTAAAGCTATTTCCAGGCAAATTAAAGTCTAGATGGTCAGGTCCATTTATTATTACTAATGTCTTTGTTCATGGTGCCATAGAGATTAAAAACTTGCAGCAAGGACAGCCATTTCTGGTCAATGGTGCTAGGTTGAAGCACTACTATGAGGAAGGGGATGTGAAGACTCTCTCGGCCTTCCTCTTGACTGAAGCATGACAAAAAGAACGAGAGAGAACGAGTGGTTACTGTGCTCGTTTAGTCAAGGCCAATGCCTTAGTTTATTTCTTCTGTTTTTCCGATTATCGTTTGTATGATTTGTGGTGTGTTTTTAATTGCGTATTTAATGTTTGTTTGATTTGTTTTTGTAGGGAATCGAAAGAGGGGATCAAGGAGAGTAAATCCCACTTTAAAAATCAAGAAACGGTTGGGCCAAATAAAAGATACGGGCGATCAAAGTTTGAGATTTTTATGAAATATTATCCCTAGAATTGCGCAAAAATTGCTGGATCCGCAAAAAGAGCCGTTGGGATTTTTTCCGTTTTATTTATAGCCGTTAGAACGCGCTCGTTGATACGATTCTCTCATTCTTTGATCTCCAAGATTTCTGCGATTCTCTCCATCTTTGATTCTTCTCTCAAGATCTTCAAGACTCGACAATGGTTTCCACTAGGGCTGAAAGATCCGCAGCCAAGAAGAAGGCCGATGACGCAGCTGAAGCGGCTGCGAGGGAAGCGCTTCTCACCCTCGCTGATGAAGGTGCTGTACGCACTGGCCGCCTTTCCAAGCTTCCTATTCGTAGGAAGAAGTGGAGGGTGGTCACTGAGATCCCTGCTGGCCCATCTAAGCCAGTGGGCACGCCAAAGAAACGCCGGTGGACTGTCACGACTGCTGCCGAACCAAGCACCGCCAAGACTCCCTCTGTGGAGAGTCAAGAAACTGATCGTGCAGCCCACGAGTCAGCCAAAGAAGGTTCGTCGCCGTCTGTGTCACCTGCGCGCAGTCCCCTCTCGTCTGAACCAGTGCCAAGCGCAGAATCGTCACCACCTGCACAGAGCCCTGAGCTGTCTCCAGCACCTCAGAGTTCTGATCTGACACCTGCAGCAGCGCAGAGCCCTGAGCTGCAGTCTTCGCCACTGAGTTCTGCGCCGATACCATCAGCAACGCACAATTCTCCACGGCCTGATCCTGAATTCCCATATGGGGATTATCAAGAGTCCACGCAAGGCAGTGGAGATGCTGGAGAAGACGAAGTCTTCTCGCCTATGAGAGAAGATAGCCCTGCCGAGCCTGCACAGCAGGATGATTCTATGGAGGAGACGTTGGGGGCATGTTTCCCACAACTCCAGGCAAGGCTCAAAAAGAAGAAGAAGGCCACGACTGGAAAGGCCAAAAAGTTGAAGAAAAAGGCCAAGAAGGTGCCATCGACGGACAAAGAGAGTACTGAGCCTTCGCTCAAACGCCTCAAGGTGGAGGCTGCTGAATCATCCAAACCAGCCGATAAGGGGAAGGCTAAACTCTACCCTGAAGATGAACCTCCGTCAGTGAGGTATGTCTCATCTGATGCTGAATCCAGGGGTGTTGAGCTGAGGAAAAGGGACCTGTTACACGAGAAGGGGTTCCTTGATCGACTTGCTGACCTGCCGCAGTTCTTGCGCGCAGGGGTGATCAACCATGGCTGGGAGGAATTCTGCAGACCTCCCAATCCAGCCTACACGAGCATGGTGTACGATTTCTACGCCAATGTGCTCAGCCCTGAGGATGGCCTATCTGTGGTCAGAGGGGTGGAAGTTGATTTCTCAGCCAAGGCCATCAATGAAGCCTTTGGTCTCAAGGGCCAAGCGCACACAGATTATGCACGGATAGTTGATGAGCCGACCGAGGCTGTGCTGGAAGAGGCCATTCGCACAATTGGCCAGCCTGAGGCCTCCTGGACAGTGTCACGCAATGGGCGGCACACACTCATGAGTGCCAACCTCACGGCTAAGGCAGCTGTGTGGTTTTCATTCGTCAGACGAAGACTCTCCCCAGTAACTCATGAGACTACAATTAACCAGAGCCGTTCGCTGCTGGTTTATGCTATAATGAGAGGTCTCACGATCAACGCGGGAGAAGTCATCGCTGCTGCCATAGCTGAGTGTGCTAAAAAGGGTAAGGGGCCATTATTTTTCCCCAACACTATAACAAAATTGTGTTTGCTTGCAGGGGTTCCCACCGAGCGCTTGGAGCAGCAGCTGCCTTACACAGGCCATTTGGAGTTGCCTGCACACCTAAGGCTGAGAAGAAAGGGCAACATGGAATTTGAGTTGGATAGGCTGGCTGCTGAACAGTCCCTATCCATGGCCTGCTTGATGGACATGCAGAGGAGAATGGCTCAATGGGCCAACTATGCGCAGGCGAGGGACAGAGAAGTTGCAGACCAGTTGGGGTGCATCTTCCCAGACTTCCCCACCAACCTCCTAACTCCATGGGTGCCCCCACGACCAAGGCAACCAGATGAGGATGATGAGAATTGAGTGCTGGTTTGAAGAGCACTAGAGGGAGTATTACTGATCCCTTAAGAAACAAAAGACAATTTTCCTGCTTTTTGATAGAATCATGTATAGTATGCTGTTTTGTATTCAATTTTTGATCTGTTTTTAATGTTTAGTTTTATGTTTTTTCTTTTGCTTAGTCTAGTCTGATGTTAGCTGATTAGGTAGGATAGTTTAGTTTTATTTTTAGGATGCATGAGTAACAGAAAAAAACATGTTAGGGGCCTGAATCAATGTTAAATCTGCCCAGATTGAATTGCGAAATAATTGCGGTTCCCGCAATTTTTGTGACTGATTGCATGTTTTGGACTGTCTGTTTAGTTAGGCTGTGATCTGTTAAATTCTATCTTTTGCTGCTAGCATGACTACCTTATATAGCTGATCTTGAAGCATGCTGGATGAGTGTCATAGGACACCCTTTGATAGTTTAAATTTGCCTCTAAATAGTGCTCAGTATGCAGAAACCATAAGTCCTTAAAACTGTCTGTTCTGTTCAAATTTTCTGCTGCTGGGATAGTTGCTTTTAGAATGTTTTGCCTATGCCTAGGATTTTTAGATTCTCTTTGTTTTACTTTAGACTAGATGCTTCTAGGACAAGTTTGGGGGTGTGCCACCTCAAACACTCATTGGGGACAATGAGTAGTTGAAGTTTGGGGGAGGCCACCCTAGGCCTAGGAACATTCCTCTCTTCCTTAGGACATAAGCATTCTTCTTCTCCTAAAAAAAAAAAAATTTTGTGATAAATAGAAAAAGTGAAAAATAGAATAAAGAGGGGAGTCTCTCTCAAGTTGCTGAGTAATCAGTGCCAAGTGTGTAAAACCACAAGTGGCATTGCATCAAAAGGCAACCCAAGGAGAGACTCCACCAAAGTAAAAAAGGAAAAAGGAAGAAATAGGGAAGAAGAATGTATGCTTGGGAGTTATAATCTTGTGGCTTAGATGTCCTATGTAAAAAAGAACTCTGATCCTCAATGAGCTAAGCACAAGGTTGTAGCTTTTAGGTTTGTCTAGGGAGATGAATGTATATCCAATGTAGTGATGCCAGGGCTTAGGTTGTTCTCTAAAAGTACCACTGTCACTGTTAATACTAAGACTGGCATGACTCTAAGGAATCCTAGACACATTAAAAATAAGCTAGAAGCATGTACTAAGTCTAGAGTAAAGCTTGGTAGAATTTGAAACCTTAGGGATAGTGGCGTGATATCATAAAAGTAGTTAGATCAGTAGTAGGGGGTTAACAAAAACAGTAGGTATGGTAGGCAGGTGAAGTCAGAAGAAGCTTGATAAGAGGTTAGTTCTAAACTTAGAAGTGTGTCACAGGACAGCACTGCTAGAGATAGGGTTATAGGGGAGTCGGTGAGTAGTTAAAGAAGATAAAACAAACAGCCTAGGTAAGTCCTTAGTATGCTTGAGGACAAGCAAAGCCTTAAGTTTGGGGGTGTGTTAAGTCTCTGAAAGTGACTTATTTAGGACCCATTTAGCTTAAGAAGATGTACACATTTAGGTGTTTTTGTTAGCATTTAACCTAAACCTATGCTTTAATATGAGAATTAGAAGAAGGTAGCTAATTTAGGACTTATGCACAATAGGTAGAAAAAGGGTTGAAAACCGAAGAAAAGAATGGAAAAATGAACATTGCGAATGAATTGCGAAAACATTGCGGTGACCGCAATTATTCAAGTTAAAACCGTAAGTTGGCTGACATTTTTCTGTTTAGATCCGACTTTTCAGGGATTCGTTCTTTCTCCTCCATCCATTCTGATATATGACGTTGAAGACTGATGGTTCTCCTTGGCCCAAACGCACCTGCAAACTACTATAAAAGGGGGTCAAAGTCGGAGGTTCAGTCATCATTCGAAGCGCAGAAGTCTTCTCGCAGTCCACCATTTCCATCTGTTTTCCTTTGCCGTTTGTTGGAGTGAGAGTCTCAGCTTTTGGAGTCGATAATCTGATAGGAAGGAGAGAAGATTCTTCTTCTCTCTCGATTGGATTCATCCAAGCACGGCTGACTTTTCATCACCATCATTCGAGGCGACTGCCACGGAGTTTTCTAGCAAACCTTTACTGTTTTCTGCTCTGTTCTTCTCATTTCCATTTCTGATCACTGTTGTTCTTAGTTTAGCATTTCAATTACTGCATTTCGTTGTTGTCTGCCTTGGATTCAGTTCTTCTAAAGCTTTCCTTTGTTATTCAAACACTTAAAG
The DNA here is from genome assembly GCA_028017165.1 of Herpetospermum pedunculosum. Lineage (NCBI taxonomy): Eukaryota > Viridiplantae > Streptophyta > Magnoliopsida > Cucurbitales > Cucurbitaceae > Herpetospermum > Herpetospermum pedunculosum. Next base: position 5,141,656 of record JAPQWQ010000187.1, read on the forward strand.
TAATCGAAGTACAATTCTGCATTTACAGTTTCCATCTTGTTCTGCTACGGTTTTGGCTTACTCTTTTGCACACATTCCTCTCCTAAGCATGTCTATCTTATCTACCATTTCTGTTCTCTACATATCCATGAGTAACTAAAATCACTTAGGGGCATGCTAATGACAGAACTATAGGCTAAAAAACGTGAGTCAAGTAGTCAGTTCAACACTCAAACATTGATTGTATGTAAGCTTCATCCCACGGGCAATTTCGATTGGCCATCCATTTTGTCCAAAGAACTCCTAACCTCTGGAAGGAGTAAGAGTTCAGAGTCATATAATCATGCTAGCCTTTCATGGTAATCAGGAAACGGCCTAGGAATAGGCGTTTCCCTAGTACAAACTAAACACTCCTGTTTTAACAAGATGCTTAAGACCTTACTTTGAAGTCGAGTAAACTTGAGTCTCTAATGCATGGAATCGGACGATACTTGAGATAGAGTGAGTTTGATGTATAGAGAGTTGATCCAAAGCTTGATAATCGTAATAAACTGCCTTTAGGATAGTCATTAGTAGCCCTTAATTCACCCTTTTAATCAGTTTCGCTGCCATTTAATTGCGGATTAATTGCGGTTCTCGCAATTCTGCTAAATTGCATTCTGTGTAGCTGTTTTCTTCTTCGTTTATTGATTCCATCTCTTGTTCTTTGAGCCTGATTTTAACTTTAATTTGTTTATGGTATATTCCTTTACACATCCAGTAAAACTTAGATAATTAAAAACCAATTTTACCCCATCAAATTCATCCCATCTTTCTTAACAAATACACTTCGCGAATAGCTAAAAATGAGTCTCTGTTGAAAAAACGAATGAAATATACTTACTACTTGCTGTGAGACCATGTATGCTTGCATGTTCTAAGTGCTCTCTCTATCCTTTTGCATATTTATCTTTTCACATTGAGCACGCAACAGTGCCTCGCCTTGACTTGGTTGGGTGCCCATTGACATGGCTGTGGCGGTATTGGCACTGGTTTGGAGATTGGCCTGAGCCATTTGCTTAACTAGGTTGGTCAGGGCGTTTATTTGGGTGCTCATGGCGCTTAGAGCATCCTTGTCTTGAGCCCTAGTTGGCTCTACTGGATCGTCTGACCACCTACAATGAGATGTTGAGATCTTCTCCAAGATCTCATAAGCTTCGTTGTAACTTTTGGACAACATGGAACCACCAGCAGATGAATTTAGAACTTGTCTGGTGCTGGGGTTGCATCCTTTAAAGAAGACTTCTATTTGGATACACCATGGAATGCCATGGTGTGGACATTTAATGAGAAGGTCTTTGAATCTTGTCCAAGCTTCGTGAAGGGACTCACTTGGAGCTTGTTTGAACTTTATGATATCATCACGAAAGGTTGAATTCCTATCTGGTGGGAAATATTTGACTAGGAATTTTTCTGCTAAATCTGTCCAATTGAGGACAGATCCTGAGGGTAAGGAATTTAACCATGTTTTGGCTTTGTCCCTTAAAGAGTAAGGGAAAAGATATAACCTCAGGGCTTCTTGGGAAACTCCAGGGATTAGGAATGTGTCACTAACTCCTAGGAAATTCCTAAGGTGGTTATGGGGGTCCTCATTTTCTATTCCAAAGAATTGTCCCACAGTGGACAACATTTGGAACATCACTGGCTTTAACTCGAATGAGTTGGCAGTGATTTCAGGACGGATTATGCTGGGGTTCAGCTCCCCAGGCATAGGTACTAAATATGAAAGGATGGCGCTATCCTTGTCATTCGCTATTTCAATGGGATTGCGAGTGACAGGCACCAGGTTTTGATTTACTCCAGCCATTTCTTCTTGAGGTAATTGCGGAGGAATTGTAGTTTCCGCAATGATTGGAGGTAAAAGGGTTTGTTTAAAGAGACGTTTCTTGGCTCTATTTCTAGCTTTAAATAATCTCTCGGGCTCAGGGTTGAACTCTAGATCACTAGATGGAGTCTCATTCATAAACTACCCTAAATGGTACCTGAAAAAGAAATGAAGATGGATCAAATTCAATGGAAAATAACTTGATGTTTCAAACTTAACAAACTTCGTTTTCATTTAAAATAAGTCCCCGGCAGCGGCGCCAAAAACTTGTTGCGTGCTCAATGTGTAAAGATAAATATGCAAAAGGGTAGAGAGAGCACTTAGAATATGCAAGCATACATGGTCTCACAGCAAGTAGTAAGTATATTTCATTCGTTTTTTCCACAGAGACTCATTTTTAGCTATTCGCGAAGTGTATTTGTTAAGAAAGATGGGGTGGATTTGATGGGGTAAAATTGGTTTTTAATTATCTAAGTTTTGCTGAATGTGTAAAGGAATATAACATAAACAAATGCAAGTTGAAATTAGACGCAAAAGACAAGAGATGGAATTAATAAACGAAGAAGAAAACAGCTAAACAGAATGATAAAACAACAGAATTGCGAGGACCGCAATGTTACCGCAATTAAATAACAGCGAAAGTGTGTAAATGAGTGAATTAAGGGCTACTAATGACTATCCTATAGGCACTTTATTACGATTCTCAAGCTTTGGATCAACTCTCTATACATCAAACTCACTCTATCTCAAGTATCGTCCGATTCCATGCATTAGAGTCTTAAGTTCACTCGACTTCAAAGTAAGGTCTTAAGCATCTTGTTAAAACAGGAGTGTTTAGTTTGTACTAGGGAAACGCCTATTCCTAGGCCGTTTCCTGATTACCATGAAAGGCTAGCATGATTATATGACTCTGAACTCTTACTCCTTCCAGAGGTTAGGAGTTCTTTGGACAAAATGGATGGCCAATCGAAATTGCCCGTAGGATGAAGCTTACATACAATCAATGATTCGAGAGCTATCCTACATACTTGATGCACTTTTTTAGCCTATAGTTCTGTCATTAGCATGCCCCTAAGTGACTTAGCTACTCATGGAAATATAGAGAGTGGAAATGTAAGATAACACAGACATGCTTAGAAGGGAAATGTGCTTAGAACAGCAAGACAAAACCGTAGCAGCAGAAAGTGGAAACTGTGAAATGCAGAAATGTACTTTGATTACTATGAATGTTTGAACGACAAAGGGAAACGTAGAAGCAGAAATTCAGAGACAGACAACAACGAACTGCAGTAACTAAAACACTAAGCTAAGAACAACAATGATCAAAATTGGAAATAAGAAGAAGAACGACAGAAAAAAGTAAAAGGGTGCTGAAAAGCTTCGTTGCAGACGCCTCGAATGAAGGGGATGAAAGGTCAGCCTTGCTTGGATGAATCCAATCGAGAGAGAAGAAGAATCTTCTCTCCTTCCTATCAGATTATCGATTCCAACAGCTGAGACTCTCACTCCAACAGACGGCAAAGGAAAACAGAGAGAAATGATGGACTGCGAGAGGACTTCTGCGCTTCGGATGATGATCAAACCTCCGACTTTGGCCCCCTTTTATAGTAGTTTGCAGGTGCGTTTGGGCCAAGGAGAACCATCAACCTTCAACGTCATATATCAGAATGGATGGAGGAGAAAGAACGAATCCCTGAAATTACGGAAATTAACAGAAAAAGATCAGTCAACTTACGGTTTTCACTTGAATAATTGCGGTCACCGCAATGTTTTCGCAATTCATTCGCAATACTCATTTTTTCATTCTTTTCCTTCGGTTTTCAACCCTTTTTCTACCTATTGTACTTAAGTCCTAGATTAGCTACCTTCTTCTAATTCTCATATTAAAGCATAGGTCTAGGCTAAATGCTATCAAAAACACCTAAAAGTGCGCATCTTCTTAAGCTAAATGGGTCCTAAATAAGTCACTTTCAGAGACTTAACAGCACACCCCCAAACTTGTCCTAGAAGCATCTAGTCTAAGGTAAAACAAAGAGAATCTAAAAGCCCTAGGCATAGACAGAACATTTAAAAGAAAATATCACAGCAGCAGTAATTTTAAAAAAAAAACAGACAGTTAAGGGCTTAAAGCTGTGCATGCTGAGCTTTTTAGAGGTTGATTTAAACTATCAAAGGGTGTCCTATGACACTCATCCAACATGCATTTAGATAAGCTATATAAGGCAGTCATGTTAGCAGCAAAAGATAGAATTTAAACAGATCACAGCCTAGCTAAACAGACAGTCCAAAACATGCTTTCAGTAATAAAAATTGCGGGGACCGCAATTATTTCGCAATCAAGTCAGGGCAGATATAACAGTGATTAAGGGCCCTAAGCATGCTCTTTCCAGTCATTCAAGCTCTTCTAAAAATAAAACAAAACTAACCTACCTAGTCACCTATCATCAAACTATACTAAGCAAAATTAAAAACATAAAACTAAGCATCTAAAACAGATCAAAAGTGTACTAAAAACAGCATAATTCACATAGTCTATCAGAAAGCAGAAAATTGTCTTTTTCTAAGGGAACAGCAATACTCCCTTCAGTGCAATTCAAACCAGCACTCAAACGTCTTCATCCTCATCTGGTTGTCGTGGTCGTGGAGGCACCCATGGAGTCAGGAGATTTGTGGGGAAGTCAGGGAAGATGCACCCAAGTTGGTCTGCAACCTCCTTGTCCCTTGCCTGTGCGTAAGTGGCCCATTGAGCCATCCTCCTCTGCATATCCATCAGGCATGCCATGGATAGTGACTGATCAGCAGCCAGCCTATCCAGTTCAAACTCCATATTCCTCTTCCTCTTCAGCCTCAGGCTAGCAGGCAGCTCCAAGTGGCCTGTGTAAGCCATCTGCTGCTCCATTCGCTCAGTGGGGACTCCTGCAAGCAAACATAATTTGGTTATGGTGTTAGGGAAAAACAATGGTCCCTTACCTTTCTTGGCGCACTCAGCAATGGCGGCTGACATGATTTCACCCACGTTGACCGTGAGACCTCGCATAATGGCATAGACCAGCAGCGATCTGCTCTGGTTGATGGTCGTCTCATGGGTCACAGGGGACAGCTTCCTCCTTACAAAGGCAAACCATACAGCTGCCTTTGCTGTCAGGTTGGCACTCATGAGGGTGTGCCTCCCATTGCGTGATACAGTCCACGCTGCTTCAGGCTGGCCAATGGTTCGAATGGCCTCCTCCAGCACTGCCTCAGTAGGCTCATCAACGATCCTCGCATAATCAGTGTGTCTTTGGCCCTTGAGGCCATAAGCTTCGTTGATGGCTTTTGCTGAGTAGTCCACCTCTACCCCTCTCACCACAGAAAGCCCCTCTTCAGAGTTGCGCAGGTTGGCGTAGAAGTCGTATACCATACTCGTGTAAGCTGGATTGGGTGGCCTGCACAACTCCTCCCAGCTATGATTTATGATTCCTGCGCGCAAGAACTGCGGCAGGTCAGCAGGTCTGTCGAGGAAGCCTTTCTCGTGCAGCAACTCCCTCTTCCTCAGCTCAACGCCTCTGGACTCAGCGTCAGAGGACACGTACCTCACGGACTGAGGCTCATCTTCAGGGTAAAGCTTGGCTTTCCCTTTGTCTGCTGGCTTGGATGATTCTGCAGCCTCAACCTTGAGTCTTTTGAGCGATGGCTCAGTGCTCTCCTTGTCTGATGAAGGCGCCCTCTTGGCCTTCTTCTTTTTCAGCTTCTTGGATCGCTTGGCCTTGAGAATCTTTGCCTTTTTCTTCTTCTTGAGCTTTGCCTCGATGGTGATCTGCTGAAGGCACGCCCCCAGCGTCTCCTCCATTGAGTCATTCTTCTGTTCAAGACTCTCCGGGCTAGCTTCCCTCACAGGAGAGAAAACCTCTTCGTCCTCACCTTCCCCACTGCCCTGCGTTGATTCTTGGTAATCCCCATATGGGAATTCAGGGTCAGGCCGTGGGGAAGTGTGCGACGGCGTGGTGCTTTGCTCTGCTGTAGGTGTCTGTGCAGAACTCCGTGGTGAAGACGGCAGTTCAGGGCTCTGCGCTGGCAAGGACGGGGAAGAGCTGTGCGCTGGTGGTGCAGGTGGCGAGGCACTCCTCTTGGCTGAATCGTGGGACACACGATCAGTTTCTTGACTCTCCACAGAGGGAGTCTTTTCTTTGCTTGGTTCAGCAGCCACCGCTACACTCCATCTGCGCTTCTTGGGTGTGCCTGCTGGTTCAGAGGGTCCAGCAGATATCTCAGTGACAACCCTCCACTTCTTCTTGCGAATCGGGAGTTTGGGAAGGCGTTCAGTCCGCGCAGCGTCAGCCGTAGCCAAGGCGAGCAGTGCGTCTCTCGCAGCCGTTTCAGCGTCGTCAGCCCTCTTCTTGGCTGCAGATCTTTCAGCCCTTGTGAACACCATTGTTGAGTTTTGGAGATTTGGAGAGAAGAATCAAAGATGAGGAGAATCGCAGTTTTCTTGGAATTCAGAGAGTGGGAGAATCGTACAGATCAAGCGCCTTCTAACGGATATAAAGGAAACGGATAAATCCCAACGGCTATATTTTTGCGGATCCTGCAAATCCAGCGCAATTTTAGGGATATTTTTTCATCAAAATGTCAATCTTTGCTCGTCCGTATCTTTTATTTGGCTCAATCGTTTCTTGATTTTTAAAGCTGGAATTACTCTCCTTGATTCCCTCTTTCGATTCCCTACAAAAAGAAATAAAAGCAACATCAAATTCGTAATTAAAATCATACAACAAAACACACAAACGATAACCGGAAAATCGCAAAAAATAAACTAAGGCATGAGCCTTATGTTGACGAGCACAGCAATCACTCGTCCTCTTTCGTTCTTTTTTCATGCTTCAGTCAAGAGGAAGGCCGAGAGAGTCTTCACATCTCCTTCCTCATAGTAGTGCTTCAACCGTGCACCATTAACCATAAACGGTTGGCCTTGCTGCAAGTTCTTTATCTCTATGGCACCATGAACAAACACATTAGTAATCACAAATGGACCTGACCATCTAGACTTAAGTTTCCCTGGAAATAGTTTCAACCGTGAGTTAAACAACAAGACAAGTTGACCCTTCTTAAAGTCCTTAACTCTAAGTCTACTATCGTGCCAAATCTTGGTCTTTTCCTTATACATTTTAGCATTTTCATAGGCCATATGTCTAAGCTCATCAAGCTCATGTAATTGCAAAGACCTCAGTGTCCCCGCATCATTTACACAAAAATTCAATTCCTTCATGGCCCAAAATGCTTTGATTTCTAACTCAAGTGGTAAGTGACAAGTCTTGCCATATACCAGCCTATAAGGAGACATACCTAGGGGTGTCTTATATGCTGTCCTATAAGCCCAAAGTGCATCCTCAAGCTTAAAGGACCAGTCTTTCCTATTAGGTTTGACCACTTTTTCTAGGATGTTCTTAATTTCCCTATTTGAAATTTCAGCCTGTCCATTCGAGTGTGGGTGATAGGGAGTGGCTACTCTATGTCTAATGTTATACTTAGGCAACACTCTCTCCATAGCCTTGTTAATGAAATGTGATCCCTCATCACTAATGATGGCACGAGGTGTCCCAAACCTAGTAAAGATGTGCCTATGCAAGAATTTGGTGACTGTTTTGGCATCATTATTGGGACATGCTTTGGCTTCTACCCACTTGGATACATAGTCTACTGCCACTAATATGTAAAGGTTACCTGATGATGGAGGGAATGGCCCCATGAAGTCAATGCCCCACACATCAAAGATCTCCAACTCTAAGATGTAGGTGAGGGGCATCTCATCCTTTCGACTGAGGTTACCTGTTCTCTGGCATTCATCACAGCTGTGGGCATAGTTGTGGGCATCCTTGAAGATTGTTGGCCAATAGTAGCCACTCTGAAATACCTTTGCAGCTGTTCTTTGGCCACCAAAGTGTCCACCATAAGGAGCTGTGTGACAGTGCTGCAGCACAGACTTTGCTTCAGCAGCTGAAACACACTTCCTTAGCAAGCCGTCAGCACATGTTCTGTAAAGTGTGGGGTCATCCCAGATGAATTTCCTTGCTTCATGAAGGAACCTCTTCTTCTCTTGTCCTCCCTTGAAAACTGGTAATACCTGTGATGCAAGGAAGTTAGCAGTGTCAGCAAACCAAGGTTCCTCATCGTTATCACGATGAGTCAAAACAAAGACATGTTCATCAATAAAAGCATCAGAAATTGCGGGCTCCGCAATTTTTTCGCAATTGTGCTGCAATCGAGAAAGGTGATCCGCAACCACATTTTCACATCCTTTCTTATCTCGAATGTCCAAATCAAATTCCTGCAGCAATAACACCCACCTAATCAACCTAGGCTTAGCATCAGCCTTCCTCATAAGATATTTCAAGGCAGAATGGTCAGTGTACACAATTGTCCTAGTGCCTACAATATAGTTCCTGAATTTCTCACAAGCAAACACTACAGCAAGCATCTCTTTCTCAGTGGTTGTATAATTACATTGAGCCTCATTCAAGGTCTTACTAGCATAATAGACAGGGTGTGTTAGCTTGTCAATCTTCTGTCCTAACATAACCCCTACAGCATAATCACTAGCATCACATAACATCTCAAATGGGAGATCCCAATCTGGCCCTATAATAACAGGTGCGGTGACTAGTGCTTTCTTAAGGGTGGACCAAGCTACTACACATTCTTTAGAGAAGATGAATGGCCTATCTAGTTCTAGCAGCTCACACAGAGGCTTGGCTATCTTAGAAAAGTCCTTAATGAACGTTCTGTAGAAACCAGCATGCCCTAAGAAACTCCTAATGGCCTTGACATTCTGAGGCTCTACCAACTTCTCTATGATTTCTATCTTTGCCCTGTCAACTTCTACACCTGCCCTTGACACTCTATGACCTAAGACAATCCCCTCATCTACCATGAAGTGACACTTTTCCCAATTGAGGACTAAGTTAGTCTCTTCACATCTAGCCAGGACTTGTCCTTAAATCTCTAGACAGTTGGTAAAGGAATCCCCAAAGACTGAAAAGTCATCCATGAATATCTCTATCATGGATTCATCCAAATCAGAGAAGATTGCCAACATGCACCTTTGGAAAGTTGCCGGTGCATTGCATAAGCCAAAAGGCATTCTGCGAAAGGCAAAAGTTCCAAAAGGGCAAGTAAAGGTAGTCTTTTCTTGGTCTTTGGGGTCTATAGAGATCTGGTTATACCCTGAATAACCGTCTAGAAAACAGTAATATGCTCTACCAGCTATTCTGTCTAACATTTGGTCAATGAATGGTAGAGGGAAGTGGTCTTTTTTAGTTTCTTTATTTAGCTTCCTATAATCCATACATACTCTCCATCCTGTGACAGTCCTAGTTGGAATCAGTTCATTGTTCTCATTGACTACCACAGTCATCCCCCCCTTTTTAGGTACACATTGTATAGGGCTCACCCACTGACTACTAGCTATGGGGAAGATCACACCAGCATCTAACCATTTTATTATTTCTTTCTTAACTACCTCTTTCATAGAGGGATTCAGCCTACGTTGATGATCTACTCTAGGTGTGTGCTCTTCCTCTAGTATAATCTTATGCATGCAATAAGAAGGGCTAATGCCTCTAATATCAGCAATAGTCCATGCAATAGCCTTCCTATGTTGCTTAAGTAGTAAAATTAAATCAACCTCATGCTGTTCACTTAGCTTAGAAGAAATAATTACAGGCAGTGTATCATTATTTCCTAAATATGCATACTTGAGGTGAGTGGGGAGTGGCTTTAATTCTAATACAGGTGGATGCTCAATGGATGGCTTTAAAGGATCTATGGATCTATCAGTTAATTCTATATTCATACATACATGCTGAGGGTTATTTACAGATATGTCCATTATCTCAGCTATGTTTAGGTCTGTTAATTCTAAACCTACATATTCATTGGCATGCTTGGTTAATAATACATGCTCCAATTGTTCCTCCATTAAGGAGTCTACCACGTCCATGCTAGCACAGGATTCAAGGTCAGAGGGGTACCTTAAAGCTTTATACACACTAAATTTCACCTCTTCATCATGAACCCTCATAGTAAGCTCACCTTTTTGGACGTCTATCAGTGCCCTACCTGTGGCTAGAAATGGTCTGCCTAACAGGATGGGGACCTCCTTGTCTGCTTCATAATCCAGGATAATGAAATCTGCAAGGAAAATAAATTTGTCAACTTTTACTAGAATATCCTCAATCTTACCTTCTGGGTATGCAATGGATCTGTCTGCTAGTTGTAAAGTGACAGTGGTTGGAAGTGCTTCTCCTATTCCAAGCTGGCGGAATAGTGATAGGGGCATGAGGTTTATGCTGGCGCCCAGGTCACAAAGCGCTCTGCCCACGTGCTTGCCTCCAAGTTCTACAGGTAAGGTGAAGGAACCAGGATCCTTCTCCTTCTTGGGCAACTTGTTTTGGAGTATGGCACTGCACTCCTCAGTGAGGTTTACTGTTTCAAACTCACCAATTATTTTTTTGTTAGTAATAATATCTTTCAAAAACTTTACATAGGAAGGCATAGACTGTAAAACTTCTACAAAGGGAATGTTGACATGCACTTGCTTAAGAATTTCTAAGAATTTATTAAAATGCACTTCCTGTTCCTGCTTCTTCTTAAGCCTTCGAGGGTATGGAGGTGGTGGCACATATGCAGGCACGTCAGGTCGCCTTAGGATAGGTGGAGGCCTTGGAATTTCTTCTATCTCCTCAATAATTGGCTCTAGCCTGGCTCCTGATGTGCTAGTTGGTGGTGGACCTTGGTTTGGCAGAGACTCCAGTGGAGCACTAGACTCAGTGTTCTCTACTCTCTTTGGTGTGTCCTTTGTGTTGCTCACCAATGGTCTACCACTTCTAAGTTCAATTGCTTGAACTTGTTCTTTACCATCTCTCCTTAGCACCTCTGTGTCAGCAGGGAGTCTACCTTGGGGCCTACTCTTGAGTTCATTGGCCAATTGGCCTATTTGGTTCTCTAGGCTCCTAAGAGTAGCTTGCTGGCTTTGAAGAGTAGCATCATTCTTAGCTATGTATTCCTTGAGTAAGTTTTCTACAGAAGATCCCACAGGTTGGTTGTATGGTTTTTGATACATTGATTGGTTATGCTGGGGAGTGAAACCAGGTGTTCCACTCGGTCTAGGCTGGTTAGGAGTTTGGTTAGCATTTTGTTGGCCACCCCATGACAGGTTTGGGTGGTTCCTCCAACCAGGGTTGTAAGTATTGGAATAGGGGTTGTTCCTAGGCTGCTGCTGACTTCCAATGTAGCAGACTAAGGCTGGATTCCCAGGGCAGTATTCATACAGGTGCCCTTCCCCACAGAATCCACATACAAGTGTCTCACCTTGACTTGGTTGGGTGCCCATTGACATAGCGGTAGCGGTGTTGACACTTGTTTGGAGATTGGCTTGAGCCATTTGCTTAACTAGGTTGGTCAGGGCATTTATTTGGCTGCTCATTGCACTTAGAGCATCCTTGTCTTGAGCCCTAGTTGGCTCAACTGGATCATCTGACCACCTACATTGAGATGCTGAGATCTTCTCCAAGATCTCATAGGCCTCGTTGTAACTCTTGGACAACATGGAACCACCAGCAGATGAATTTAAGACTTGCCTAGTGCTGGGGTTGCATCCTTTGAAAAAGACTTCAATTTGGATACACCATGGGATGCCATGATGTGGACATTTAAGAAGAAGGTCTTTGAACCTTGTCCAAGCTTCGTGAAGAGATTCATTATCAGCTTGTTTGAACTTAACTATATCATCACGAAAGGTAGAATTCCTATCAGGTGGGAAGTATTTGACTAGGAATTTCTCAGCTAAATCTGTCCAATTGCGGACAGATCCAGAGGGTAATGAGTTCAACCATGTTTTGGCTTTGTCCCTCAAAGAGTAAGGGAACAAGTATAGCCTCAAAGCTTCTTGGGACACTCCAGGGATGATGAAGGTATCACTAACTCCTAAGAAGTTCCTAAGATGGTTGTGGGGGTCCTCATTTTCCACTCCAAAGAATTGTCCCACAGTGGACAACATTTGGAACATCACTGGCTTTAACTCGAATGAGTTGGCAGTGATTTCAGGACGGATTATGCTGGGGTTCAGCTCCCCAGGCATAGGTACTAAATATGAAAGAATGGCACTATTCTTGTCATTCGCTATTTCGATGGGGTTGCGAATGACAGGTACCTGATTTGGAACTATCTCGTCCATTTCTTCGATTTCAGGTATGATTTGAGGTATAGGAGGTTGTTTAAAGAGTCGTTTCTTTGCTTTGTTTCTAGCTCTAAGTAGTCTCTCAGGCTCAGGATTGAACTCTAGATTTCTACTTGAAGGCTCACTCATAAACTACCCCAATAGTACCTGCAAAAGAAATGAAACAGATCAGCTTCAATAGGCAATAAACTTGGTGTTTCAAACTTAACAAACTTCGTTTTCACTTAAAATAAATCCCCGGCAGCGGCGCCAAAAACTTGTTGCGTGCTCAATGTGTTGAAATAATTAGGCAATAAAAGAGATAGAGCACTCAGAACATGCAAGCATACATGATCTTATAGCAAGTAGTAAGTATATTTCATTCGTTTTCCCACAGAGATTTATTTTTAGTTATTCGCGAAGTGTTTTTGTTAAGGAAGAAGGGGTGGATTTGATGGGGTAAAATTGGTTTTTAATTGTCTAATTCGTGCTGAATGTGTAAAGGGTAACAACATAAACGAGAACAAGTTAAAGCTAAACTCAAATGAAAAGAGACGAGATTAATAAATGAAGGTAAAGACAGCTAAACAGAATGGAAACTTAGACGGAATTGCGGAGACCGCAATTCTACCGCAATTATAATAACAGCGAAAGTGTGTAAATGGGTGAATTAAGGGCTACTAATGACTATCCTATAGGCATTTTTATACGATTCTCAAGCACTGGATCTACTCTCTATGCATCAAACTATCTCAATCTCATGTATCGTCCGATTCCATGCATTAGATTCTTTAGTTTACTCAACTCAAAGTAAGGTCTTAAGCATCTTGTTAAGGCAGAAAGATATGGTTTGTACTAGGGAAACGCCTATCCCTAGGCCGTTTCCTGGTTACCTTGAAAGGCTAGTGGTAGATGTACTTTTGGGGTACTCCAAATTCAAGCTGTCGAGGCTTGCCAAAATACAATTTATAAACCCGATACACCGAGCTATTTGTAGCTAAGTGGCAACGGGGTCGATCCACAGGGAAATAAGAAATTTAATCTAACTAAGTCTAATTTGCTAGAAATAAAAGAATGCACAAATTAAAGAATGGTAATTTGGTTTTGGGGGAAGGGAGCTCCTAATATGCTACTAACGGAAAATTAAATGAAAATGTGCAAAAATTAAACGGTTGTGCTTAACTTCGAGAAATTGAATTGCTCGTTATGGATGTTCGGATCCTTGATACGGTTTATGGGTTAGCCATGTTCATGCACACAATTCATTTAGTCATCTCTAACTCAAACGACCCAAAGAATTAATTAGAAGCGTGCAATTCTAATTAAACTTAGCCAATAATCTATCTAAGGTAGCGACCCCTAAATCGATTACGTGCTAGTGACGGGAACATTGCGACGGCCTAATCCTAAGACTAAACCGGTTTCTCTCTTGCCTTAAGCCTAACATGAAAACGTTAATTAACTCAGTTTACCAATGTCACTTTGGGCCGAACTAATTAGCCATGCTTAGACCCGTGCTACCTAGCGGTATAGGCAATTATACGTCCCAACCTTTAGCCCTCTATCATGCATAAGAATTAGAGCGTCAATCTAATTTAGCTACACATGCTAGAATTTGATGAAGAACAAGCAAGAGAATGCATAATCAAGCTAATGTCTCAACAATTACAAAGGGGAAAAATCTCCCCAAACATCCAAAACTTACAAACCAAAACTCTAAATCAAGCACATACCTTGGTTTAGCCTTCCATGGAGGTTGGATTACTCCAATCCACCATGGAAGAGCTTGGAATCATGCACAAAGAAGGAGAAGAAGTACAAAAAATGGCGGAAAATGGAGGTAGACCCGAGAGGAGAAGCTTGGAGAAGATGAAGAATGAAAGAAGTGCTGCAAATCTGCAACTTTCACGGTTTTTAAGCTCGTAGCGTCGAGACGCTAGGCCAGCGTCTCGACGCTGTGCCCTAAGTTGGCAGGCGCGCGCGCGGGGTAGCGTCGAGACGCGCGCGCGGCGTCGAGCGAGCGTCGAGACGCTTGCGCTCGACGCTTGCTCTCGGGTGGATCTTCAAATGTACGCTTCAGAGTTCGGAGCGTCGAGACGCTCGGCCAGCGTCTCGACGCTGTCGCGCGCGGACACGGCGAGGCGGACACGGGCGTGGGTGCGCGGGCATGAGGCGAGGCGGAGCGGGCGTGGGCGCGCGGACATGGGCGAGGCGGGGCGAGGCGGCGCGCGGGGCGAGGCGGCGCGCGCGTCTGGCCGTCTGGGCGCGGGCGTGCGGTGCTTGCGAGCGGCGCGCGCGGGCGCGCGCGCATGCTGCGTTCGTTGGGCGCCTGGGCGCTGGGCGCCGGCGCTTGGGCGCTGCCCTCTCGGCTCTTAGCCCACTTTTGGGTCGTTTTGGCTCCCGAGCTCCGTTTGGCCTATCGTTTTGACCCGAACACTTCCCGAAACATGTTAAATGACCTTTTTAGCCCCGAAAATCATCAATGGACTTCCCGAGCTCTTCACCATGAAATCACCTACAAGGAAGCATTTTAATCAATATATATCATGGTTTTAGCTAGAATTAGGGACATTAAGATAGCTCTATTTTGGAGCTATCAAAATACCCCCGACCTAAATCTTGCTAGTCCCCGAGCAAGGTATACTCTAAATAATCTCCAAAGAATCAAATGCATGCTTGGACTCTAATCTCAATGCTTGTGAAACAAGGTACTTGTAGTAAATTCAAAACCATCAAAAGCATGCAAACGTTGAAATCATTTCAAAATTTAAACTCCTATTCCCTTACGTGTGTGTGTGCTTAGCACCTCTCAACCTAGCTCACGCAAGCCCGGAATAACCTTATATAGTCCTATAACTCGTTTTCCCTCTACTTATGGCGATAAGAACAGTCTAACGGCTTTTAGTGATAGGAATAGCAACAAAACATAAGGCCTAATTTTTATTCTTTTCTTTGAGTACTTTGTACCCATTTTCTTTTCTTTTGAACAACTTTTTTTTTATTTTTCTCCTAGAGAGCCTAACACGTCAAGCCAAATTTAGCTTCACGTTTTTAAGGACCATTGCTCACTTCCATTAGTTCCCCTTTCATGCAGTGACAACCGTGGGTTACACGATCGCCCCTGGTTACACGGGCAACACAAGAAGGAGGAGCAACTCTAGAGGTTTTATTTTTCATGCATACTTTTTTTTTTAGGCAATAGCTTCGCTATACACAAATGAGTTATTACTACTTCTACACATTAAGCATCCTTAATGGTACCTTTCGGGGTGACAACAAGGTTTCAGACAAAATAAGATCAGTCTAGACCTACAGAACTGAGGATAAGAGTGCTATGTGCTCAGTGAATGTAGGGAAATAACAGAAAAAAAAAAAAAATTAAAATAGGCTCAAAATGTGCATACATCGTCAAATTTTCGAATCATGCAAATACGGAGTGTTCACAAGCAAATCACAGACCGTCCTCATCGGACACATGCATTCAGATTCTAATCTAACAGCCAGAGTACACGTATGCTCGACAACTACTAAGAAGTCTCATCTCTATGTATCAACAAACTCCACCCCCCACCTTAAGATATGCATTGTCCCCAATGCATTCAACTATAAAAACAATAAAATCCTAAGGGAACAGAAAACCTCCCCTGAATTTTATGGAGCTGACGGGTGGAGATGTGCACCAACGTCCTCCAATGGGCTCTCGAATCGTCGACTGTTCCACCTTTTCTCCTAGGAAAACAAGAAAACAAACAACAATTCAAAAGCTAAAATAAAAACAAAAAACAAAGCGATAAACAACGAAAATACAGTTCAAACTCGGGTGCCTCCGAGAAGCGCAAATTTTTAAAGTCGATTGCTCGACTGTATTCTCTTGACCACTCATCCATAGTCGAACTTGGAAGATGCCCCATCCATCTTCCTAATCACCTCTTTCCTGCGAAAATCCATGAACAGTTCTTTCTCTCGCGCCTTCTGCGCACATGCAACATCAATCTTAAATTTAACAGGTTTTGTAAAGGGTTGATCCCATAAAATTGATGCAAAATCATGAGAGAAATTTTCATGCATTCCATAAGCATAAGGATCAGCAGGAAAGAACGGGTCATTTACTTTGCCCAAAACATCTTCCACCTTTTCCAAGGGGTGCACATAAAATTTATCAACCAATTGCAAAGTAGAACCAGATTCATGCAAGTCATTCATTTTAAGTTCATCAAAAACAGTATGCGACTCAACATTAACCGGTGGTTCTAAATCTAGCATGGTTTGATTAGTCATTTCATTTCCAAAGGTGCAAGGTAAAGTGGAAGGAAGTAGATTAGCAGAGTTCTCAACAATTGTCAAAGCAGAAACAGATGAATCACAAAATTCAGTCAAGGATGGCTTATGCAACTCATGATCATCAAAAAGTTCAGTTAAAAATAATGGGTCATCCCCATCCTCAACAGTCATGCATTCATTATGAGCTACAGATTCAAAAGTGTCTACTTGACAAAGAGAGAAGACATCATCAACATGCTCTTCTACATCGGGCAAATGCATCTCAACAACCTCTCCGCCATACTCAACAGATAATATGCCCTTATCCACATTTATTTTAGTTTTAGCAGTTTTCATAAAGGGCCTACCTAATAAGATCGAAGCATGCGAAGAGGAATAATTTTCATCCATTTTCAGAACATAAAAGTCAACAGGAAAAATTAACTCATTAACTTGCACTAACACATCTTCAATAATTCCTAAAGGATGCACAGAAGTTCTATCAGCAAGTTGAATAATTGTTCCTGTTTTATTCATTCCTTTCAGTTTCAGTTTCTGATAAATGGAGTATGGCATAACGCTAATGGAGGCTCCTAGATCGAGCATTGCTCTTCTAATATGCATACCTCCAATCTTACAAGGGAGAGAGAACATACCTGGATCGCCGCATTTAACCGGTAAGCTTTTTGTGAGCACTGCAGAGACGTTCTCACTTACCACGACGCGTTCACTCTCCTTTGTCTTCCTCTGGTTGGTGCAAATTTTCCTGAGGAACTTGGCGTACCTCGGAATTTCCTTCAGAGCGTCCAACAGAGGGATGTTGATCTCTACTTTCTTGAATGTGTCCAGGAACTCCTTCTCGTAGTCCTCCTTAGGCGGTCTCGCTAACCTGCTAGGAAAAGGAGCCTTAGGCACATAAACTCTAGTACATGTAGGATCAAAATTTACCCCATGCCACCGTGGTTCGGGATTCTCTGTCTGTGGCTCGACGTGGCCATGATCGACTTCCACCGGCGGGGTACTCGTGGGAAGCTGCTTCCCGCTTCTCAGAGTGACGGCACTAGCGCTCTCCGCGTTCTGGTGCTCAATCACTGTCAACCTCATACTCACTTGAATCACTGCATCGCTCAGAGTTTGAAACTGCTCTCGAGTTTCCTTATGTTGTGATTCAAGCATTTCTCCCAAGGATCTACCTGAAACAGAAAGACGGGGCTGTGAGTTATTTTTCAAAGCAAGAATAGCACTACTTACTTCAAAAAGTTGAGCCTTAAGCTCGTCCACGTCCCTTCTCAGGCGAGCATTCTCCTTGTCTTTATCTGCACCCCATTCCAAGCTTCTAGCGGCGTCTATCATCTGCTGCCCTTGGGGAAGCAAACCGTAGTAAAAACCCTGAATGAGGGATTGTTCGGCTATTTGATGATTGGGGCAATCCTCGCATAATCGACCAAACCTCTCCCAGCACTCAAGAACGCTCTCTTCAGCTCCTTGCTCAATTTTAAATATCTCTTTTCTGAGGGCGGCGGCCTTTTTCGCAGGAAAATACCTTTCTAAAAACGCCCTATTCAACTCCTTCCAAGTCGTGATGGATCCGGTCGGTAGGTAAAGTATCCAGTCTCTCGCCTTCTCCTTCAAGGTGAAGGGAAAGGTCCTGAGATGGAGTTGATCTGCGGTGATGTCATTGGTTCTTAATGACGCACACACCATCTGGAATGCCTTGAGGTGTCTGACGGGATCCTCATCTGTATTACCACAAAAAGAAGGTAATAAGTTAATCAGACCAGCTGTAAGTTCAAAATTACCTGTAGCTACCGGATACGAGATACTCGATGTGTTCCGGCCTAGCTCAGATGATGCAAGCTCCCTCAAGGTTCTTTGATGCTCATAATTACCCCCGACCTCCATCTTGGCGCTTCTTTTGAATTTTCAAAGAATGCTGCGCTCCAAAAACTCAAACAAAAACGCGTAAAATAATACAAAAGAATTAAAACTGTACAAAAAGTAAAGAAAATTTTTTAAAACCAACAAACTAAACTTAACTAAACTAAATTAATTAATTCCCCGGCAACGGCGCCAATTTTGGTAGATGTACTTTTGGGGTACTCCAAATTCAAGCTGTCGAGGCTTGCCAAAATACAATTTATAAACCCGATACACCGAGCTATTTGTAGCCAAGTGGCAACGGGGTCGATCCACAGGGAAATAAGAAATTTAATCTAACTAAGTCTAATTTGCTAGAAATAAAAGAATGCACAAATTAAAGAATGGTAATTTGGTTTTGGGGGAAGGGAGCTCCTAATATGCTACTAACGGAAAATTAAATGAAAATGTGCAAAAATTAAACGGTTGTGCTTAACTTCGAGAAATTGAATTGCTCGTTATGGATGTTCGGATCCTTGATACGGTTTATGCGTTAGCCATGTTCATGCACACAATTCATTTAGTCATCTCTAACTCAAACGACCCAAAGAATTAATTAGAAGCGTGCAATTCTAATTAAACTTAGCCAATAATCTATCTAAGGTAGCGACCCCTAAATCGATTACGTGCTAGTGACGGGAACATTGCGACGGCCTAATCCTAAGACTAAACCGGTTTCTCTCTTGCCTTAAGCCTAACATGAAAACGTTAATTAACTCAGTTTACCAATGTCACTTTGGGCCGAACTAATTAGCCATGCTTAGACCCGTGCTACCTAGCGGTATAGGCAATTATACGTCCCAACCTTTAGCCCTCTATCATGCATAAGAATTAGAGCGTCAATCTAATTTAGCTACACATGCTAGAATTTGATGAAGAACAAGCAAGAGAATGCATAATCAAGCTAATGTCTCAACAATTACAAAGGGGAAAAATCTCCCCAAACATCCAAAACTTACAAACCAAAACTCTAAATCAAGCACATACCTTGGTTTAGCCTTCCATGGAGGTTGGATTACTCCAATCCACCATGGAAGAGCTTGGAATCATGCACAAAGAAGGAGAAGAAGTACAAAAAATGGCGGAAAATGGAGGTAGACCCGAGAGGAGAAGCTTGGAGAAGATGAAGAATGAAAGAAGTGCTGCAAATCTGCAACTTTCACGGTTTTTAAGCTCGTAGCGTCGAGACGCTAGGCCAGCGTCTCGACGCTGTGCCCTAAGTTGGCAGGCGCGCACGCGGGGTAGCGTCGAGACGCTGCGCGCGGCGTCGAGACGCGCGCGCGGCGTCGAGCGAGCGTCGAGACGCTTGCGCTCGACGCTTGCTCTCGGGTGGATCTTCAAATGTACGCTTCAGAGTTCGGAGCGTCGAGACGCTCGGCCAGCGTCTCGACGCTGTCGCGCGCGGACACGGCGAGGCGGACACGGGCGTGGGCGCGCGGGCATGAGGCGAGGCGGAGCGGGCGTGGGGTGCTTGCGAGCGGTGCTTGCGAGCGGCGCGCATGCTGCGTTCGTTGGGCGCCTGGGCGCTGGGCGCCGGCGCTTGGGCGCTGCCCTCTCGGCTCTTAGCCCACTTTTGGGTCGTTTTGGCTCCCGAGCTCCGTTTGGCCTATCGTTTTGACCCGAACACTTCCCGAAACATGTTAAATGACCTTTTTAGCCCCGAAAATCATCAATGGACTTCCCGAGCTCTTCACCATGAAATCACCTACAAGGAAGCATTTTAATCAATATATATCATGGTTATAGCTAGAATTAGGGACATTAAGATAGCTCTATTTTGGAGCTATCAGCTAGCATGATAATATGACTCTGAACTCTTACTCCTTCCAGAGGTTAGGAGTTCTTTGGACAAAATGGATGGCCAATCGAAATTGCCCGTGGGATGAAGCTTACATACAATCAATGCTTCGAGAGCTATCCTACATGCTTGATTCACGTTTTTTTAGCCTATAGTGTTGTCATTAGCATGCCCCTAAGTGATTTAGTTACTCATGGATGTACGGTAATCAGAAATAAAGGATAAGATAGACATGCTTAGAAGGGGAATATGCTCAAAACAGTAAAGGAAAACAGTAGAATGTAAAGGAACGAAACTGTGAAATGAAGAATTGAGACTTGATTATTTGATTGTTTGAATGGACAAAAGAAAGCTTAAAGCAAATGACAGAGAGATAGAACACAACGAAATGAACTAAACGAGCCACAAGAACAGAAACAACACAAGACAGAATTGGAAAATGGAAATGAAGAACAAAAAGCAGTAAAACAGCTCGAATGTCTCGTTGCAGCCGCCTCGAATGAAGGATGAGAAAGGTCAGCCTTGCTTGGATGAATCCAATCGGGAGAGAAGAAGAATCTCCTCTCCTTCCTATCAGATTATCGATTCCAACAGCTGAGCTTCGCACACCAGCAGACGGCAAAGGAAAACAGGAGAAAAGATGGACTGCGAGAAGACTTCTACGCTTTCGGATGATGCTTGAACCCTCGACTTTGACCCCTATTTATAGTAATCTGCAGGTGCATTTGGGCCAAGGAGAACCATCAATCTTCAACGTCGTACTTCAGAATGGATGGAGGAGAAAGAACGAATCCCTGAAATAACGGAAATTAACAGAAAAAGATCAGTCAACTTACGGTTTTCACTTGAAACATTGCGAGAACCGCAATGTTTCCGCAATGCTTTCGCAATGCTTGTTTTTCATTCTTTTCCTTCGGTTTTCAACCCTTTTCTTTCCTATTGTACATAAGTCCTAATTTAGCTACCTTCTTCTAATTCTCATATTTAAGCATAGGTTTAGGCTAAATGCTATCAAAAACACCTAAGAGTGAACATCTTTCTAAGCCAATTAAGTCCTAAAAAGGTCACTTTTGGAGACGTAACAATATCCATCAGGCAAGCCATGGACAGTGACTGATCAGCAGCCAACCTATCCAGTTCGAACTCCATGTTCCCCTTCCTCTTTAGCCTCAAGCCAGCAGGCAGCTCCAAGTGGCCTGTATAAGCCATCTGCTGCTCCATTCGCTCGATGGGAACTCCTGCAAGCAAACATAGTTTAGTTATGGTATTAGGGAAAAACAACGGTCCCTTACCTTTCTTTGCGCACTGAGCAATGGCGGCTGACATGATTTCCCCTACGTTGATCGTGAGACCGCGCATGATGGCATAGACCAGCAGCGATCTGCTCTGGTTGATGGTGGTCTCATGAGTCACGGGGGACAGCTTCCTCCTTACAAATGCAAACCACACAGCCGCCTTAGCTGTGAGGTTGGCACTCATGAGAGTGTGCCTCCCATTGCGTGACACAGTCCACGCTGCTTCAGGCTGGCCAATGGTTCGAATGGCCTCCTCCAGGTCTGCCTCAGTAGGCTCATCAACGATCCTCGCATAGTCAGTATGTTTTTGGCCCTTGAGGCCATAGGCTTCGTTGATGGCCTTTGCTGAGTAGTCCACTTCTACCCCTCTGACCACAAACATCCCCTCGTCACAGTTTCGCAGGTTGGCGTAGAAGTCATACACCATACTCGTGTAAGCCGGATTGGGTGGCCTGCACAACTCCTTGGTGCGCGGATTTTTGAATATCCGCTTAATCTCAAGCTGTCGAGGCTTGCCAAAATATGATTTATAAAGCCTATGACCAAGGCTTTGCAGCCAGTGGTAACAGGGTCGATCCAAGGAATAGGAAGAATGAATTTACTTAGTGAAATTGGGATTTAATTGATTAATTGGTAACGGGGGGTTTTAATCATGCAAGAGAATTAATAAGAAAGCTACGAAGGAAAGAAGTAATATGAAGAGAGCGTGTGCACGGTTTGGGGAGTTTCGGGGTCAATTGTTAGACAACATTCACCTTATCATTTAATTCTAACGACATGGAATACAGTTCATTTAGCACGCGGACGACTACCAGAGAAGCCCCAAAGTAGCCGACTCCATGGATTTTAATTAGACCACACAGTTCTAATTACACGTTATCTAAGCTCACATTAAGATGATCGGTCCTAAGATGAATTTAGACAGTCACTAGCTAACCGCGACGAACATTCGAGCGTGAATTCTAAATGCTAGTAGGTTGCC
This sequence comes from Herpetospermum pedunculosum, assembly GCA_028017165.1. Taxonomy (NCBI): domain Eukaryota; kingdom Viridiplantae; phylum Streptophyta; class Magnoliopsida; order Cucurbitales; family Cucurbitaceae; genus Herpetospermum; species Herpetospermum pedunculosum. Next base: position 5,163,943 of record JAPQWQ010000187.1, read on the forward strand.
CGCAAACGCTGTATGCAACCAACATTTATCCTACCCGACCCGATACTTCGATTTAGTTTTATTTACCTGTGTTACTTAGTCGAGCAGTGAGAGGCACGGCATCGCTACTCTTTAACATACACAACATGCGAAACTACCCGAGTGTCAATCAACGTATTTTAGCATGCGCGTTGGATTAAGCAAGGTAAACAGATGCCAATAATCAGATTCCAATATGCAAAATTACACTCAGATTATCAAAGCCATAAATGTCTAACAAAATTCCCCTAAACAAATCCCAAACCGTCACCCTTACCTTAGCCGCTCATGGCGCGGTGCGTCAATCCCGCTCCACCAACGACCATGGAAGAGTTCATCTACCTATTACAATGGAGAGTGGAGCTCACAAGCATGCCAACAATGGCGGAGCTCCATGGAAAATAGAGAGAAAATGGGGAAGAAGGAGCCAAAAATCGCCGGAATCCGTTGAGAGATGAAGAAGATGAAGATCCCTAAAAAAGTGCAGAAAAATTCGTCTTTTAGCTACTGCCTTCGTCGTAGCGTCGAGACGCTAGGCCAGCGTCTCGACGCTGTGCCCTAAGTAATCCGCGCGCGCGCGCGATGGCGTCGCGACGCAAGGCCAGCGTCGCGACGCTGCCACGATGAATTTCCTGCGCGCGCCTCCTCCGGAGCGTCTCGACGCCAAGCAGGGTCTCGACGCCAGGGCAGCGTCGAGCTAGCGTCTCGACGCTATCACTCGACGCTTGCTCTCGGGTTTTTCCAGCGTCGAGCCAGCGTCTCGACGCTATAGCTCGACGCTGGCTCTCGGGTTTGGGGCTGATGCTTTGCCTCTCCAAGGCTGTTTTGGCCCGTTTCTTCACGGAACAAGTTCCCCTCTTCCCGATGCATTCCCGGGGCGCTAAAACTCCACTTTAAGCTCTCGAATACGCCAAACGGACGCACGAGCTCTTTGCCGCTTTTCTCCTACAAAAGAGATATATTTAATCAATTGAAAGCGGACTTTAGCCATAATTAGGATGTATTTAATAGCTCCAAAATGGAGTTATCACTCCTCCCAGCTGTGATTCACTATGCCTGCGCGCAAGAATTGCGGCAGGTCAGCAGGTCTGTCGAGGAAGCCCTTCTCGTGCAGCAACTCCCTCTTCCTCAGCTCAATGCCTCTGGACTCAGCGTCAGAGGACACATACCACACTGACTGAGACTCGTCTTCAGGGTAAAGCTTGGCCTTCCCTTTGTCTGCTGGTTTGGCTGACTCCGCAGCCTCAACCTTGAGTCTCTTGAGCGATGGCTCAGTGCTCTCCTTTTCTGATGAAGGCGCCCTCTTGGCCTTCTTCTTTTTCAGCTTCTTGGACCGCTTGGCCTTGAGAATCTTGGCCTTCTTCTTCTTTTTGAGCTTAGCCTTGATGGTGATCTGCTGGAGGCAAGCCCCTAGTGTCTCTTCCATCGAGTCATCCTTCTGTGCAGGACTCTCAGGGCTGGCTTCCCTCAATGGAGAGAAAACCTCTTCTTCCTCACCTTCCCCACTGCCCTGCGTTGATTCTTGGTACTCCCCATATGGGAATTCAGGGTCAGGCCGTGGGGAAGTGTGCGACGGCGTGGTTCTTTGCTCTGCTGTAGGTGTCTGCGCAGAACTCTGTGGTGAAGACGGCTGGTCATGGCTCTGCGCTGGCGGTGATGAGGAGAGCTCAGGGCTCTGTGCTGGTAGGGCTGTTGAAAGGCTGCGCTCGGCTGACTCGTGGGATGGCTGGCTTTGTTCCTGACTCTCCACAGAGGGAGTCTTGTTCTTGATTTCTTCCTCGGCCACCGCCATACTCCATCGTCGCTTATTGGGTGTGCCTGCTGGCTCAGAAGGTCCAGTAGGGATCTCCGTGACGACCTTCCACTTCTTCTTGCGAATCGGTAGTTTGGGAAGGCGTTCAGTTCGTGCGGCGTCAGCCTCAGCCAAGGCAAGCAGTGCTTCCCTCGCAGCCGTTTCAGCTTCATCAGCCCTTTTCTTGGACGCAGATCGTTCGGCCCTTGTTAGCACCATTGTTGAATCTTGGAGGTTTGGAGAGAGGAATCACAGATGAAGAGAATCGCAGTTTTCTTGGAGTTCAGAGAATGGGAGAATCGTACAGATCCAGCGCCTTCTAACGGATATAAAGACAACGGATAAATCCCAACGGCTATATTGTTGTGGATCCCGCAAATCCAGCGCAATTTTAGGGGCCGTTTTTCATCTCAATGTCAATCTTTGCTCATCCGTATCTTTTATTTGGCCCAATATTTTCTTGATTTTTAAAGCTGGATTTACTCTCCTTGATCCCCTCTATTGATTCCCTACAAAAAGAAATAAAATCAACATCAAATTCGTAATTAAAATCATACAACAAAACACACAAACGATAACCGGAAAATCGCAAAAAATAAACTAAGGCATGAGCCTCATGTTGACGAGCACAGCAATCACTCGTCCTCTCTCGTTCTCGTTTTCACGCTTCAGTCAAGAGGAAGGCCGAGAGAGTCTTCACATCTCCTTCCTCATAGTAGTGCTTCAACCTTGCACCATTAACCATGAATGGTTGTCCTTGCTGCAAGTTCTTTATCTCAATACCACCATGAACAAACACATTAGTAATCATGAAAGGACCTGACCATCTGGACTTTAGTTTGCCTGGAAATAACCTTAATCGTGAGTTAAATAATAAAACAAGTTGGCCTTTCTTAAAGTCCTTGATCCAAGTCTACTATCGTGCCAAATCTTGGTCTTTTCCTTATACATTTTGGCATTTTCATAAGACATTTGTCTAAGCTCATCAAGCTCATGTAATTGTAGAGACTGCAACGTTCCCGCATCGGTCACGCAATAATTCAACTCTTTTAGTGCCCAAAATGCCTTAATTTCTAACTCAAATGGAAGATGACAAGCTTTACCATATACAAGTCTGTAAGGAGACATACCTAGGGGTGTCTTATATGCTGTCCTATATGCCCAAAGTGCATCCTCAAGCTTAAAGGACCAGTCTTTCCTATTAGGTTTGACCACTTTTTCCAGGATGTTCTTAATCTCCCTATTTGAAATTTCAGCCTGTCCATTCGAGTGTGGGTGATAAGGAGTGGATACTCTATGTCTAATGTTATACTTAGCCAACACTCTCTCCATAGCCTTATTAATGAAGTGGGACCCCTCATCACTAATGACAGCACGAGGTGTCCCAAACCTAGTAAAAATGTGCCTATGTAAGAATTTTATGACTGTTTTAGCATCATTATCAGGACATGCTATGGCCTCTACCCACTTGGATACATAGTCTACTGCCACCAAAATATAAAGGTTACCTGAGGATGGTGGAAATGGTCCCATGAAGTCAATGCCCCACACATCAAAGAGCTCCAACTCTAAGATGTAGGTGAGAGGCATCTCATCCTTTCGACTGAGGTTACCTGTTCTTTGGCATTCATCACAGCTGTGGGCATAGTTGTGGGCATCCTTGAAGATTGTTGGCCAATAGTAGCCACTCTGAAATACCTTTGCAGCTGTTCTTTGGCCACCAAAGTGTCCACCATAAGGAGCTGTGTGGCAGTGCTGCAGCACAGACTTCGCCTCAGCAGCTGAAACACCTTCCTTAACAAGCCGTCAGCACATGTCTTGTAAAGTGTGGGGTCATCCCAGATGAATTTCCTTGCTTCATGAAGGAACCTCTTCTTCTCTTGTCCTCCCTTGAAAACTGGTAATACCTGTGATGCAAGGAAGTTAGCAATGTCAGCAAACCAAGGTTCCTCATCGTTATCACGATGAGTCAAAACAAAGACATGTTCATCAATAAAAGCATCAGAAATTGCGGGTTCCGCAATTTTTTCGCAATTGTGCTGCAATCGAGAAAGGTGATCTGCAACCACATTTTCACATCCTTTCGTGTCTCGAATGTCCAAATCAAATTCCTGCAGCAATAACACCCACTTAATCAACCTAGGCTTAACATCAGCCTTCCTCATGAGATACTTTAAGGCAGAATGGTCAGTGTACACAATTGTCCTTGTGCCTACAATATAGTTTCTGAATTTCTCACAAGCAAACACTACAGCAAGCATCTCTTTCTCAGTAGTTGTATAATTACATTGAGCCTCATTCAAGGTTTTACTAGCATAGTATACAGGGTGTGTTAGCTTGTCAATCTTCTGTCCTAACATAACCCCTACAGCATAGTCACTAGCATCACATAACATCTCAAATGGGAGATCCCAATCTGGTCCTACTATAATAGGTGCTGTGACTAGTGCTTTCTTAAGGGTTGTCCACGCGACTACACATTCCTTAGAGAAGATGAATGGCCTATTTAGTTCTAGAAGCTCACACAGAGGTTTGGCTATCTTAGAAAAGTCCTTAATGAACCTTCTGTAGAAGCCAGCATGCCCTAAGAAACTTCTAATGGCCTTGACATTCTGAGGCTCTACCAACTTTTCTATGATTTCTATCTTTGCCCTGTCAACTTCTACACCTGCCCTTCACACTCTATGACCTAAGACAATCCCCTCATCCACCATGAAGTGACACTTCTCCCAATTAAGGACTAAGTTAGTCTCTTCACATCTAGCCAGGACTTGTCCTAAATTCTCTAGACAGTTGGTAAAGGAATCCCCAAAGACTGAGAAATCATCCATGAATATTTCTATCATGGACTCATCCAAGTCAGAAAAGATTGCCAACATGCACCTTTGGAATGTTGCCGGTGCATTGCATAAGCCAAAAGGCATTCTGCGAAAGGCAAATGTTCCAAAAGGGCAAGTAAAGGTAGTCTTTTCTTGGTCTTTGGGGTCTATAGTGATTTGGTTATACCCTGAATAACCGTCTAAGAAACAGTAATAGGCTCTACCAGCTATTCTGTCTAACATTTGGTCAATGAATGGTAGAGGGAAGTGGTCTTTTTTAGTTTCTTTATTTAGTTTCCTATAATCCATACATACTCTCCATCCTGTGACAGTCCTAGTTGGAATCAGTTCATTGTTCTCATTGACTACCACAGTCATCCCACCCTTCTTAGGTACACATTGTATAGGGCTCACCCACTGACTACTAGCTATGGGGAAGATCACACCAGCATCTAACCATTTTATTATTTCTTTCTTAACTACCTCTTTCATAGAGGGATTCAGCCTACGTTGATGATCTACTCTAGGTGTGTGCTCTTCCTCTAGTATAATCTTATGCATGCAATAAGAAGGGCTAATGCCTCTAATATCAGCAATAGTCCATGCAATAGCCTTCCTATGTTGCTTAAGTAGTAATATCAGTTCAACCTCATGCTTTTCACTTAATTTAGAAGAAATGATAACAGGCAGAGTTTCATTACTCCCTAAATATGCATACTTGAGGTGAGTGGGGAGAGGTTTTAATTCTAATACAGGTGGATGCTCAATGGATGGCTTTAAAGGATTTAAGGATCTATCAGTTAGTTCTATATTCATACATACAGGTTGTGGTTTATCTACAGGCATATCCATTATCTTAGATACATTTAAGTCAGTTACATCTAAGTGTACATATTCATTAGCATGCTTGGTAAATAATACATGCTCCAATTGTTCTTCCATTAAAGAATCTACAACGTCCATGCTAGCACAGGATTCAAGGTCAGAGGGGTACCTTAAAGCTTTATACACACTAAATTTCACCTCTTCATCATGAACCCTCATAGTGACCTCACCTTTTTGGCCGTCTATCAGTGCCCTACCTGTGGCTAGAAATGGTCTGCCTAACAGGATGGGGACCTCCTTGTCTGCTTCATAATCCAGGATGATGAAATCTGCAAGGAAAATAAATTTGTCAACTTTCACTAGAATATCCTCAATCTTACCTTCAGGGTATTGTTGCGTGCTCAATGTGTAAAGATAAATATGCAAAAGGGTAGAGAGAGCACTCAGAACATGCAAGCATACATGATCTTATAGCAAGTAGTAAGTATATTTCATTTGTTTTCCCACAGAGACTTGTTTTTAGCTATTCTCGAAGTGTTTTTGTTAAGAAAGATGGGGTGGATTTGATGGGGCAAAATTGGTTTTTAATTATCTAAGTTGCGCTGAATGTGTAAAGGAATATAACATAAACAAATTAAAGTTAAAATCAGACTCAAAGGACAAGAGATGGAATTGATAAACGAAGAAGAAAACAGCTAAACAGAATGAAAACTTAGTAGAATTGCGGGGACCGCAATGTTACCGCAATTAAAGAGCAGCGAAAGTGTGTAAATGGGTGAATTGAGGGCTACTAATGACTATCCTATAGGCATTTTTATACGATTCTCAAGCATTGGACCAACTCTCTATACATCAAACTCACTCTATCTCAAGTATCGTCCGATTCCATGCATTAGAGTCTTAAGTTTACTCGACTTCAAAGTAAGGACTTAAGCATCTTGTTTAAGCAGGAGTGTTTAGTTTGTACTAGGGAAACGCCTATTCCTAGGCCGTTTCCTGATTACCATGAAAGGCTAGCATGATTATATGACTCTGAACTCTTACTCCTTCCAGAGGTTAGGAGTTCTTTGGACAAAATGGATGGCCAATCGAAATTGCCCGTGGGATGAAGCTTACATACAATCAATGATTCGAGAGCTATCCTACATACTTGATGCACGTTTTTTAAGCCTATAGTTCTGTCATTAGCATGCCCCTAAGTGACTTAGCTACTCATGGAAGTATATAGAATAGAAATGGCAGAAAAGATAGACATGTCTAGAAGGGAAATGTGCTTTAAACAGTAAGCGAAAGCGTAGTAACAGAAGGTGGAAACTGTGAAGTGCAGAAATGTACTTGGATTACTTTGAATGTTTGAACGAAAAGGAAAGTTTAAAAGAAATGCTTCAAGGACAGACAACAACGAAATGCAGTAATTAAAGTACTAGGCTAAGAACAACAATGATCAAACTGGAAATAAGAAGAAGAACGACAGAAAAGCAGTAAAGGTGCTTGAAAAGCTTCGTTGCAGTCGCCTCGAATGAAGGGGATGAAAGGTCAGCCTTGCTTGGATGAATCCAATCGAGAGAGAAGAAGAATCTTATCTCCTTCCTATCAGATTATCGATTCCAACAGCTGAGACTCTCACTCCAACAGACGGCAAAGGAACACAGAGGGAAATGATGGACTGCGAGAAGACTTCTGCGCTTCGAATGATGACTGAACCTCCGACTTTGGCCCCCTATTATAGTAGTTTGCAGGTGCGTTTGGGCCAAGGAGAACCATCAATCTTCAACGTCATATATCAGAATGGATGGAGGAGAAAGAATGAATCCCTGAAATTACGGAAATTAACAGAAAAGGATCAGTCAACTTACGGTTTTCACTTGAATAATTGCGGCCTCAGCAATGTTTTCGCAATGCTGTCGCAATGCAGTTTTTTCATTCTTTTCCTTCGGTTTTGAACCCTTTTCTTTCCTATTGTGCATAAGTCCTAATTTAGCTACCTTCTTCTCATTCTCATATTTAAGCATAGGTCTAGGCTAAATGCTATCAAAAACACCTAAAAGTGCACATCTTCTTAAGCTAAATGGGTCCTAAATAAGTCACTTTCAGAGACTTAACAGGTATGCAATGGATCTGTCTGCTAGTTGTAAAGTGAGAGTGGTTGGACGTGCTTCTCCTATTCCAAGCTGGCGGAATAGTGATAGGGGCATGAGGTTTATGCTGGCGCCCAGGTCACAAAGCGCTCTGCCCACGTGCTTGCCTCCAAGTTCTACAGGTAAGGTGAAGGAACCAGGATCCTTCTCCTTCTTGGGCAGCTTGTTCTGGAGGATGGCACTGCACTCCTCAGTGAGGCTTACTGTTTCAAACTCACCAATTATTTTTTTGTTAGTAATAATATCCTTCAAAAACTTTACATAGGAAGGCATAGACTGCAAAACTTCTACAAAAGGAATGTTGACATGCACTTGCTTAAGAATTTCTAAGAATTTATTAAAATGTACTTCCTGTTCCTGCTTCTTCTTAAGCCTTCGAGGATATGGAGGTGGTGGCACATATGCAGGTACTTCAGGTCGCCTTAGGATAGGTGGAGGTCTTGGAAGTTCTTCTATCTCCTCAATAATTGGCTCTAGCCTGGCTCCTGATGTGCTAGTTGGTGGTGGGCCTTGGTTTGGCAGAGACTCCAGTGGAGCACAAGACTCAGTGTTCTCTACTCTCTTTGGTGTGTCCTTTGTGTTGCTCACCAATGGTCTACCACTTCTAAGTTCAATTGCTTGAACTTGCTCTTTACCATCTCTCCTTGGCACTTCGGTGTCAGCAGGAAGTCTCCCTTGGGGCCTACTCTTGAGTTCATTGGCTAATTGGCCTATTTGGTTCTCTAGGCTCCTAAGAGTGGCTTGCTGACTTTGCAAAGTAGCATCATTTTTGGCTATGTATTCCTTGAGTAAGTTTTCTACAGATGATTCTACAGGTTGACTGTAAGGTTTTTGATACATTGATTGGTTATGTTGGGGAGTGAAACCAGGTGTTCCACTCGGTCTAGGCTGGTTAGGATTTTGGTTAGCATTCTGTTGGCCACCCCATGACAGGTTTGGGTGGTTCCTCCAACCAGGGTTGTAAGTATTGGAATAGGGGTTGTTCCTAGGCTGCTGCTGGCTTCCAATATAGCAGACTGAGGCTGGATTCCCAGGGCAGTATTCATACAGGTGCCCTTCCCCACAGAATCCACATATAAGTGTCTCACCTTGACTTGGTTGGGTGCCCATTGACATGGCGGTAGCGGTGTTGACACTTGTTTGGAGATTGGTTTGAGCCATTTGCTTAACTAGGTTGGTCAGGGCATTTATTTGACTGCTCATTGCACTTAGAGCATCCTTGTCTTGAGCTCTAGTTGGCTCAACTGGATCATCTGACCACCTACAGTGAGATGCTGAGATCTTCTCCAAGATCTCATAGGCTTCGTTGTAACTCTTGGACAACATGGAACCACCAGCAGATGAATTCAAGACTTGTCTAGTGCTGGGGTTGCATCCTTTGAAAAAGACCTCTATTTGGATACATGTTGCGTGCTCAATGTGTAAAGATAATTATGCAAAAGTGTAGAGAGAGCACTTAGAACATGCAAGCATACATGGTCTCACAGCAAGTAGTAAGTATATTTCATTCGTTTTTTCCACAGAGACTCATTTTTAGCTATTCGCGAAGTGTGTTTGTTAAGAAAGATGGGATGAATTTGATGGGGTAAAATTGGTTTTTAATTATCTACTTTTTGCTGAATGTATAAAGGGATATAACATAAACAAATGTAAGTTAAAACTAGACTTAAAAGACAAGAGATGGAATTAATAAACGAGAAAGAAAACAGCTAAACAGAATGAAAATCTGACAGAATTGCGAGGACCGCAATGTTTCCGCAATTAAACAGCAACGAAAGTGTGTAAATGGGTGGATTGAAGGCTACTAATGACTATCCTATAGGCATTTTCTTACGATTCTCAAGCATTGGATCAACTCTCTATACATCAAACTCACTCTATCTCAAGTATCGTCCGATTCCATGCATTAGAGTCTTAAGTTTACTCGACTTCAAAGTAAGGACTTAAGCATCTTGTTTAAGCAGGAGTGTTTAGTTTGTACTAGGGAAACGCCTATTCCTAGGCCGTTTCCTGATTACCATGAAAGGCTAGCATGATTATATGACTCTGAACTCTTACTCCTTCCAGAGGTTAGGAGTTCTTTGGACAAAATGGATGGCCAATCGAAATTGCCCGTGGGATGAAGCTTACATACAATCAATGTTCGAGTGTTAATCTGCCTACTTGATTTACGTTTTTTTAGCCTATAGTTATGTCATTAGCATGCCCCTAAGTAACTTAGCTACTCATGGATATATGGAGAACAGAAAGGGTAGATAAAACAGACATGCTTAGGTGAGAAATGTGTGTAAAACAGCAAGACAAAACCGTAGCAGAACAAGTTGGAAACTATAAAATGCAGAATTGTACTTTGATTACTTTGAGTGTTTGAATGACAAAGGAAAGCTTTAAAAGAAATGATTAAAAGACAGACAACAACGAAATGCAGTAACTCAAACTCTAAACTAAGAACAACAGTGATCAGAAAAGGAAATAAGAAGAACAAGCCAGAAAAGCAGTAAAGGATTGCTAGAAAGCTTCGTGGCAGTCGCCTCGAATGAAGGTGATGAAAAGTCAGCCTTGCTTGGATGAATCCAATCGAGAGAGAAGAAGAATCTCCTCTCCTTCCTATCAGATTATCGACTCCAAAAGCTGAGACTCTCACTCCAACAAACGGCAAAGGAAAACAGAGAGAAATGATGGACTGCGAGAAGACTTCTGCGCTTCGAATGATGATCAAACCTCCGACTTTGGCCCCCTTTTATAGTAGTTTGCAGGTGCGTTTGGGCCAAGGAGAACCATCAATCTTCAACGTCGTATATCAGAATGGATGGAGGAGAAAGAATGAATCCCTGAAATTACGGAAATTAACAGAAAAAGATCAGTCAACTTACGGTTTCCACTTGAATAATTGCGGTCACCGCAATGTTTTCGCAATTCATCCGCAATGCTAATTTTTTCATTCTTTTCCTTCGGTTTTCAACCCTTTTTCTACCTATTGTACATAAGTCCTATATTAGCTACCTTCTTCTAATTCTCATATTAAAGCATAGGTTTAGGCTAAATGCTAACAAAAACACCTAAAAGTGTACATCTTCCTAAGCTAAATGGGTTCTAAATAAGTCACTTTCAGAGACTTAACACACCCCCAAACTTAAGGCTTTGCTTGTCCTCAAGCATACTAAGGACTTACTTAGGCTGCTGTTTAATCTTCTTTAACTACTTACCGACTCCCCTTTATCCCTATCTCTAGCAGTGCTGTCTGGTAGAGGTACTTTTGGGGTACTCTAAATTCAAGCTGTCGAGGCTTGCCAAAATACATTTATAACTCCGCTACAACAGAGCTTTGCAGCTAGTGGTAGTCGGGTGTCGAACCACAGGGAACCAAAATTACTTCCTCCTAATTAATTTCTATTTGTTTTTAAAACTAAGACTCGAAAGCAATTAAAATGGGGGGTTTGACGAAATATAAACTAACGGGAAAATAAACGCGAAAAGTAAAGCGCGGAAAATTAAACGGAACACGTGCTCCTAATTTTAAGGGTCGGGGTTTACTTTGATGCGACTTAATTCATTGGGATTCAAACATACTTAGCAAGAGCATAATTGAACACGTAATTTACTTGCACGAAACTACTAATACAAGTAACCCAAATAATTAATTAGAAACGTGGAATGCAAAGCGGACTGTTCTTTTATTAATCTAAGGGGATCAATCCTAAATTAAGTAAAGAACAGAGACAAATGTACGATTCTAATTAAACGTGGCAGTGAATTAATAGGGAGCAAACGCCACCCATATTGACTCATCGACAGTAACGGGAGTATTACGACGGATGTTTAACTAGGACGCCTGAGCTAATATTCCGATTTGCCTATTTCATTCAAGATAAATTGCCGCCAAAGATCAACTGGAAACCCACATTACCTATGACTCAACTTATCCGTGTTACTTGGCGATTAAGAGAGGCACGGCATCATAATCTTTAACAATCAAACATGCTCGAAATCAAGGGTGTCTAGGCCTAAATCATTCTTACACGTTCATGTGATATGCTTAGAAGAAATAAATTCGCCCAATCAGTCATGCTAAGTCACGGAATTAAGAACGAACCCTCATGAAACGCATCAAAATTCACCCCTAACCTCAAATTAGAGCACTTACCTTAGCTCACCGTTGTGCAAATCAAGCAAAAACGCTAATGTTGGAGCTTTATTGATGAAGCAATGGAAGAAATACAAGATTAGAGCTCCCACCCGAGCCTAACAATGGTGGAGAAACCAAAAATGCAACAAAAACTGGGGCTAAAATCGGAGAAGAAGGCTTTTAAAGCCGGCGGAGCGTCGAGACGCTAGGGCAGCGTCTCGACGCTGTGCCCTAAGTTGGCAGGCGCGCGCGCGGGGTAGCGTCGAGACGCTGCGCGGCGTCGAGCGAGCGTCGAGACGCTTGCGCTCGACGCTTGCTCTCGGGTGGATCTTCAAAATCACGCTTCAGACTTCGGAGCGTCGAGACGCTCGGCCAGCGTCTCGACGCTGTCGCGCGCGGACATGGGCGAGGCGGACACGGGCGAGGGCGCGCGGGCGCGAGGCGAGGCGGCGCGCCCGGGCGCGCGCGCGTCTGGCCGTCTGGGCGCGGGTGTGCGGTGCGTGCGCGTTGGGCGCCTGGGCGCTGGGCGCCGGCGCTTGGGCGCTGCCCTCTCGGCTCTTAGCCCACTTTTGGGTCGTTTTGGCTCCCGAGCTCCGTTTGGCCTATCGTTTTGACCCGAACACATCCCGAAACATGCTAAATGACCTTTTTAGCCCCGAAAATCATCAATGGACTTCCCGAGCTCTTCACCATGAAATCACCTATAAGAAAGCATTTTAATCAATATCGAGCATGGTTTTAGCTAGAATTAGGGAGTAAATAATAGCTCTAATTTGGAGCTATCAAAATACCCCCAACCTAAATCTTGCTAGTCCTCGAGCAAGGCTAATAAAGAATTTGACTCTAAGGGACCATACATACATGCTTCTAATTCAAACCTCGATGCTTTTTACAAATCTAAACAGAACATAATCATGAAAGCAATCGGCGCATGCATTTAATCAAGATCACATCAAAAATTAACTATTGCTCCCTAACGTGTGTGTGTGCTAGCCAACCTATCCTAAACCATCGAAAGCCTGGAAAAACCACATGCAACATATCATCCCGTTTTCCCCCTACTTCTAGCGATTAAGAACAGTCTAAACTTGACTTACACGAGAGAGAGTAATAAATTAAGAGACCTAAAATTTTCTAATTCCTTTCTCTTTTCTTTGAGTACTTTGTACTCTTTGTTAAGGTTCTTTGAACCCAACTTTTTATTTTCTTTTTCTTTCCCATCCCGAGTTGCCTAACATGTCAAACTTAAGCTTCAGCTTCACATTTTTAAGGACTAACGTTCACTTTTTAAGTGCGCACTTTTAAAAAGGAGGAACGCCTCGGGAGAATTTTCTTGCTAACATGCTTTTCTATTTTTTTTTATTTAGGCTTAGCGCAAGCTACTCGATTAATCGACCACTAACTCTCATGCAACAAGCTACCTAGGGGTGCCTTTCGGGGTGACAACAAGAATTAATGCTACATGCAATCAACTAAGCCTACGGAGTCTAAGATAAGGTCGCTAAGTGCTCGATGGATGCAAGGGAGCAACAGGAAAAATTTTAAAATTTTTGACATGAACCTAATAAATGCAAAGCTACATCATGCAAAAACTAGATTATGCAAATGCTCAGATTCCAAAAAGACACTTCCTAGATCATCATAATTAGAAAGCATATAAACAGAGTCCCAAGCACTTCAAATTTTAAATTAGCACTGCTCAACAAACTGCACATGGAATCCATCCAACTTACAACTCCACCCCCAACCTAAAATTATACATAGTCCTCTATGTATCAACATTTCAGACTAAGCAGTTAAAATACACAAAATAAAAGGGAACAGAAAACCTCCCCTGAATTTTGTTAGGTTGTTGGTTGAAGCAGTGCACTGTTCACCTACTGATCCGATTCTTAAGCCACAAAACTCCTACAAAAGAAAGCAAGAAAAAAAAACTAAGCTAGGAAAATAAAAACTAAAAGTAAAAACATGAATTTAAAAACACATGGGTTGCCTCCCAAGAAGCGCAAATTTTTAACGTCGTTATGCTCGACGTGTCTTCCTCTCTGTCAGGGTACGTAAAAATTTTCGTACTTCTTCGGCCCCTTCTTCCTTGAATCAACGAAACCTGCTAAGAGAAGCAAGCTCTTCGACTTTTCGAGGCAGCCGGACAGAGTTGTTATTTTTTTGGTATTTTTGATATATGGAAAAATAAAAGACTCAACAGAATGAAATAAAACAAAACAAGACTCAACTGAAAATAAAGACTCGACAGGGGAAAAAGGAAGAAAGCATGATTCGATAGAAGGGAGCTCAGGAAATAAAATAGAAAGAGACTCGTCAGCCTCGAACTCTATCACCTGGAATTCCTTCAAGATAGTAGGCTCGGCTCTCTTCTTTTTCCAGAAGATCTCATTGTCATATGGCGGAGCAATCATGACTTCTATTTTTGGGCTGGGGTGAAGTTCCTCGAGCATAAAATCAATCTGTTCCTTCATATTATCAATCGAGAAGTCAAGATACAGGGAAGATCGATTTTCGAACTCGGGATGCTCTTGTGCGGGGTAGACATCAAGGAGACCGGTTGGTGGCGACTCAAGGCATGCGCAGGAAGTATGACCCCCTACCGAGCAAGCACAACACTTTGCTCTTGCATGCGTCTCTCTAACAAACGTCCACCAAACCTCGAAGTGCAGCTTGCGCATTTGTCTCATATATTCTTTCGCAACCTGCAAACCCCTTCTGAACCTCTCACGTCTGTTGGAATCGAAAAAATTTGAAGCTAGCAGAATCTCCATGTCATCACATGCCATGTCGTCATTCAAAGCAATTTCTGAAGCTTCACGCCTTGAAACTTTCACCCAACTTTCTAAGTGAATACCTGCCATACTCAAACAAGAAGACACAAGAAAAGAAAAATATTTTTGTGGTTTTCTAACAAATAAAATTTAACTAAGAGAAACTAAATGGTTCCCCGGCAACGGCGCCAATTTTGGTAGAGGTACTTTTGGGGTACTCTAAATTCAAGCTGTCGAGGCTTGCCAAAATACATTTATAACTCCGCTACAACAGAGCTTTGCAGCTAGTGGTAGTCGGGTGTCGAACCACAGGGAACCAAAATTACTTCCTCCTAATTAATTTCTATTTGTTTTTAAAACTAAGACTCGAAAGCAATTAAAATGGGGGGTTTGACGAAATATAAACTAACGGGAAAATAAACGCGAAAAGTAAAGCGCGGAAAATTAAACGGAACACGTGCTCCTAATTTTAAGGGTCGGGGTTTACTTTGATGCGACTCAATTCATTGGGATTCAAACATACTTAGCAAGAGCATAATTGAACACGTAATTTACTTGCACGAAACTACTAATACAAGTAACCCAAATAATTAATTAGAAACGTGGAATGCAAAGCGGACTGTTCTTTTATTAATCTAAGGGGATCAATCCTAAATTAAGTAAAGAACAGAGACAAATGTACGATTCTAATTAAACGTGGCAGTGAATTAATAGGGAGCAAACGCCACCCATATTGACTCATCGACAGTAACGGGAGTATTACGACGGATGTTTAACTAGGACGCCTGAGCTAATATTCCGATTTGCCTATTTCATTCAAGATAAATTGCCGCCAAAGATCAACTGGAAACCCACATTACCTATGACTCAACTTATCCGTGTTACTTGGCGATTAAGAGAGTGGTAACGATATTTTTGAACTATCGCTATAAACTCAAGCTGTCGAGGCTTGCCAAAATAAATTTATAATGCCTATTGCCAAGGCTTTGCAGCCAGTGGTAACAGGGTCGATCCAAGGAATAGGAGAATGAATTTACTAGTGAAATTGGGATTTAATTGATTGATTGGTAACGGGGGGGTTTTAATCATGCAGAGGTAAAACAATAAGAAAGCTAACGGAAGAAAGGAATAATATGTAGAGAACGTGTGCACGGTTTGGGGAGTCTCGGGATCAATTGTTAGACTAATTCGGTTTATCCTTTAATGCTAAAATCATGGTATTCAGTTCATTATACACGCGGACGACTACCAGAGATGCCCCAAAGTAGCCGACTCCATGAATTTTAATTAGACCACACAGTTCTAATTACACGTTATCTAAGCTTACATCAAGGTGATCAGCCCTAAGGTAAATCTAGACAGTCACTAGCTAACCGCGACGAACATTTAAGCGTGAATTCAAATTGCTAGTAGATTGCCCGCAAACGCTGTATGCAATCAACAACTATCCTACACGGCTTAATACTTCGATTTAATTTCATCTACCTGTGTTACTTAGTCGAGCAGTGAGAGGCACGGCATCGCTACTCTTTAACATACACAACATGCATAATTACTCGAGTGTCAATCGTCGAAATTAAACATGCGCGTTGGATTAAGCAAAGTAGACAAATGCAAATAAACAGAACCCAATATGCATAAATCAAAACTCAGATTATCAAAACCAGATCGTCTAACAAAATCCTCCTAAACCATTCCCAAACCGTTCACCCTTACCTTAGCCGCTCATGGCGCGGTTTGTCAATCCCGCTCCAACAACGACCACGGAGGAGTTCATCTATCTATTACAAAAGGGAAGTGGAGCTCGCTCGCATGCCAACAATGGCGGAGCTCCACGAAAAGTAGAGAGAAAATGGGGAAGAAGGGAAGAAGAATCGTCCAAATCGGTTGAGAGATGAAGAAGATAGAGCTTGGAGAAGATGATGCAAAAATCTGCAGAAAAATCGTCCTTAAGCTGCTGTAATCGTCGTAGCGTCGAGACGCTAGGCCAGCGTCTCGACGCTGTGCCCTAAGTGATCCGCGCGCGCGCGCGCTGGCGTCGCGACGCAAGGCCAGCGTCGCGACGCTGCCCCGATGAAATTCCTGCGCGCGCCTCCTCCGGAGCGTCTCGACGCCAAGCAGGGTCTCGACGCCAGGGCAGCGTCGAGCTAGCGTCTCGACGCTATCACTCGACGCTTGCTCTCGGGTTTTTCCAGCGTCGAGCCGGCGTCTCGACGCTATAGCTCGACGCTGGCTCTCGGGTTTGGGGCTGATGCAATGCCTCTTCAAGGCTGTTTTGGCCCGTTTCTTCACGAGACAAACTCCCCTCTTCCCGATGCATTCCCGGGGCGCTAAAACTCTGCTTTAAGCGCTCGAACATGCCCAATGGACGCACGAGCTCTTTGCCGCTTTTCTCCTACAAAAGAGATATATTTAATCAATTGAAAGCGGACTTTAGCTATGATTAGGACGTATTTAATAGCTCCAAAATGGAGTTATCAGAGAGGCACGGCATCATAATCTTTAACAATCAAACATGCTCGAAATCAAGGGTGTCTAGGCCTAAATCATTCTTACACGTTCATGTGATATGCTTAGAAGAAATAAATTCGCCCAATCAGTCATGCTAAGTCACGGAATTAAGAACGAACCCTCATGAAACGCATCAAAATTCACCCCTAACCTCAAATTAGAGCACTTACCTTAGCTCACCGTTGTGCAAATCAAGCAAAAACGCTAATGTTGGAGCTTTATTGATGAAGCAATGGAAGAAATACAAGATTAGAGCTCCCACCCGAGCCTAACAATGGTGGAGAAACCAAAAATGCAACAAAAACTGGGGCTAAAATCGGAGAAGAAGGCTTTTAAAGCCGGCGGAGCGTCGAGACGCTAGGGCAGCGTCTCGACGCTGTGCCCTAAGTTGGCAGGCGCGCGCGCGGGGTAGCGTCGAGACGCTCGCGCAGCGTCGAGACGCTGCGCGGCGTCGAGCGAGCGTCGAGACGCTTGCGCTCGACGCTTGCTCTCGGGTGGATCTTCAAAATCACGCTTCAGACTTCGGAGCGTCGAGACGCTCGGCCAGCGTCTCGACGCTGTCGCGCGCGGACATGGGCGAGGCGGACACGGGCGAGGGCGCGCGGGCGAGGGCGAGGCGGCGCGCCCGGGCGCGCGCGCGTCTGGCCGTCTGGGCGCGGGTGTGCGGTGCGTGCGGCGCGCGCGGGTGCGCGCGCGTTGGGCGCCTGGGCGCTGGGCGCCGGCGCTTGGGCGCTGCCCTCTCGGCTCTTAGCCCACTTTTGGGTCGTTTTGGCTCCCGAGCTCCGTTTGGCCTATCGTTTTGACCCGAACACATCCCGAAACATGCTAAATGACCTTTTTAGCCCCGAAAATCATCAATGGACTTCCCGAGCTCTTCACCATGAAATCACCTATAAGAAAGCATTTTAATCAATATCGAGCATGGTTTTAGCTAGAATTAGGGAGTAAATAATAGCTCTAATTTGGAGCTATCACTGTCCTGTGACACACTTCTAAGTTTAGAACTAACCTCTTATCAAGCTTCTTCTGACTTCACCTGCCTACTATACCTGCTGTTTCTGTTAACCCCTTACTACTGATCTAACTACTTCTATGATATCATGCCACTATCCCTAAGGTTTCAAACTCTACCAAGCTTTACTCCAGACTCAGTACATGCTTCTAGCTTATTTTTAATGTGTCTAGGATTCCTTAGAGTCATGCCAGTCTTAGTATTAACAGTGACAGTGGTATTTTTAGAGAACAACCTAAGCCCTGGCATCACTACATTGGATATACATTCATCTCCCTAGACAAACCTAAAAGCTACAACCTTGTGCTTAGCTCATTGAGGATCAGAGTTCTTTTTTTTAAATAGGACATCTAAGCCACAAGATTATAACTCCCAAGCATACATTCTTCTTCCCTATTTCTCCCTTTTTCCTTTTTTACTTCGGTGGAGTCTTCTCCTTGGGTTGCCTTTTGATGCAATGCCACTTGTGGTTTACACACTTGGCACTGATTACTCAGCAACTTGAGAGAGACTCCCCTCTTTATTCTATTTTTCACTTTTTCTATTTATCACAAAAATTTTCTTAGGAGAAGAAGAATGCTTATGTCCTAAGGAAGAGAGGAATGTTCCTAGGCCTAGGGTGGCCTCCCCCAAACTTCAACTACTCATTGTCCCCAATGAGTGTTTGAGGTGGCACACCCCCAAACTTGTCCTAGAAGCATCTAGTCTAAAGTAAAACAAAGAGAATCTAAAAATCCTAGGCATAGGCAAAACATTCTAAAAGCAATTACTCCAACAGCAGAAAATTTGAACCTAACAGACAGTTTGAAGGACTTACGGTTTATGCATGCTGAGCACTAATCAGAGGCGAATTTAAACTAACAAAGCGTGTCCTATGACACTCATCCAGCATGCTTTAAGATCAGATATATAAGGTAGGCATGCTCGCAGCAAAAGATAGAATATAACAGATCACAGCCTAACTAAACAGACAGTCCAAAACATGCAATCAGTCACAAAAATTGCGGGAACCGCAATTATTTCGCAATTCAATCCGGGCAGATTTAACATTGACTCAGGCCCCTAACATGCTTTTTCCTGTTACTCATGCATCCTAAAAATAAAACTAAACTATCCTACCTATTCAGCTAACATCAGACTAGACTAAGCAAAAGAAAAAACATAAAACTAAACATTAAAAACAGATCAAAAATTGAACAAAAAACAGCATAATATACATGATCCTATCAGAAAGCAGAAAAATTGTTTTTTTTTTTAAGGGAACAGCAATACTCCCTTTAGTGCACTTCAAACCAGCACTCAATTCTCGTCATCCTCATCTGGTTGCCTTGGTCGTGGGGGCACCCATGGAGTTAGGAGATTGGTAGGGAAGTCCGGGAAGATGCACCCCAGCTGGTCTGCAACTTCCTTATCCCTTGCCTGCGCATAGTTGGCCCATTGAGCCATTCTCCTCTGCATGTCCATCAAGCAGGCCATGGATAGGGACTGTTCAGCAGCCAGCCTATCCAATTCAAACTCCATATTCCCCTTTCTTCTCAGCCTCAGGTTAGCAGGCAGCTCCAAATGGCCTGTGTAAGGCAGCTGCTGCTCCAAGCGCTCGGTGGGGACTCCTGCAAGCAAACATAGCTTGGTTATGGTATTAGGGAAAAACAAGGGTCCCTTACCTTTCTTTGCGCATTCTGCAATGGCAGCTGACATGATTTCCCCCACATTGACCGTGAGACCGCGCATGATGGCATAAACCAGCAGGGATCTACTCTGGTTGATTGTCGTCTCGTGGGTCACAGGGGACAGATTTCTCCTCACAAAGGCAAACCACACAGCTGCCTTTGCTGTCAGATTGGCACTCATTAAGGTGTGCCTCCCATTGCGTGAGACAGTCCACGCTGCTTCAGGCTGGCCAATTGTGCGAATAGCCTCTTCCAGCACTGCCTCAGTCGGCTCATCAACTATCCGCGCATAATCTGTATGAGGTTGGCCCTTGAGACCAAAGGCTTCATTGATTGCCTTGGCTGAGAAATCCACTTCCACCCCTCTGACCACAGACAGGCCATCCTCAGGGCTGAGCACATTGGCGTAGAAATCGTACACCATGCTCGTGTAGGCTGGATTAGGCGGTCTGCAAAACTCCTCCCAGCCGTGGTTGATCACTCCTGCGCGCAAGAACTGCGGCAGGTCAGCGAGGCGGTCGAGGAAACCTTTCTCGTGCAACAGGTCCCTCTTCCTTAGCTCAGCACCCCTAGATTCAGCGTCAGATGAGACATACCTCACTGACGGAGGTTCGTCTTCAGGGTAGAGTTTAGCCTTCCCCTTATCTGCTGGTTTGGATGATTCAGCAGCCTCCACCTTGAGGCGTTTGAGTGAAGGCTCAGTACTCTCTTTGTCCGTCGACGGCACCTTCTTGGCCTTCTTTTTCTTCAACTTCTTGGCCTTAACAATCTTGGCCTTCTTCTTCTTCTTGAGTCTGGCCTTGATATTGATCTGCTGGAGGCATGCCCCCAACGTCTCTTCCATAGAATCGTCCTGCTGTGCAGGCGCGACAGGGCTATCTTCCCTCATAGGAGAGAAGACTTCGTCTTCCCCAGCATCTCCACTGCCTTGCGTGGACTCTTGATAATCCCCATAAGGGAATTCAGGATCAGGCTGTGGAGAGTTGTGCGATGGCGTGGGATTGTGCTCTGCTGATGGTGTCTGCACAGAACTCAATGGCGAAGATGGTGGTTCAGGACTCTGCACTGCTGCAGGTGTCGGGTCAGAACTCTGAGGTGCTGGAGACAACACGGGGCTCTGCGCAGGCGGTGACGACTCTGCGCTTGGTACTGGTTCAGATGGTGAAGGACTACGCGCAGGTGATGCAGACGGCGACGATCCTTCTTTGGCTGACTCGTGGGATGCACGATCAGGTTCTTGACTCTCCACAGAGGGAGTCTTTGCTGTGCTTGGTTCGGCGGCCGTCTTGACACTCCACCGGCGTTTCTTGGGCGTGCCCACTGGCTCAGATGGTCCAGCAGGGATCTTAGTGACCACCCTCCACTTCTTCCTACGAATAGGAAGCTTGGGAAGAGGACCGGTGCGAACGGCACCATCGTCTGCAAGGGCGAGAAGCGCTTCCCTCGCAGCTGCTTCAGCTGCGTCATCAGCCTTCTTCTTGGCTGCGGATCTTTCAGCACGTGTGGCCACCATTGTCGAATCTTGGAGGTTTGGAGAGATGGATCAGAGAGGGAGAGAATCGCAGATTTCTTGAAATCAGAGAATGAGAGAATCGTATCGAACAAGCGCGTTCGAACGGCTATAAATGCAACGGAAAAATCCCAACGGCTCTTTTTTTTGCGGATCCAGCAATTTTAGCGCAATTGTAGGGATATTTTTTCATAAAAATCTCCAACTTTGCTCGTCCGTATCTTTTATTTGGCTCAACCGTTTCTTGATTTTTAAAGCTTGATTTACTCTCCTTGATTCCCTCTTTCGATTCCCTACAAAAACAAATAAAACAAACATTAAATACGCAATTAAAAACACACCACAAAACATACAAACGATAATCGGAAAAACAGTAAAAATAAACTAAGGCATTTGGCCTTGACTAAACGAGCACAGTAACCACTCGTTCTCTCTCGTTCTTTTTGTCATGCTTCAGTCAAGAGGAAGGCCGAGAGAGTCTTCACATCTCCTTCCTCATAGTAGTGCTTCAACCTAGCACCATTGACCATAAATGGCTGACCTTGCTGTAAGTTTTTTATCTCTATTGCACCATGAACAAAGACATTAGTAATAACAAATGGACCTGACCATCTAGACTTTAGTTTGCCTGGAAATATCTTTAAACGTGAGTTAAATAATAGGACAAGTTGGCCTTTCCTAAAGTCTTTGATCCTAAGTCTACTGTCGTGCCATATTTTGGTCTTTTCTTTATACATTTTGGCATTCTCATAGGCCATATGCCTAAGCTCATCAAGTTCATGTAGCTGCAAAGATCTCAATGTCCCCGCATCCTTTACACAAAAATTCAACTCCTTCATGGCCCAAAATGCTTTGTTTTCTAACTCAAGTGGCAAGTGGCAAGCCTTGCCATACACCAACCTATAGGGAGACATGCCTAGGGGTGTCTTATATGCTGTTCTATAAGCCCAAAGTGCATCCTCAAGCTTAAATGACCAGTCTTTCCTATTAGGTTTGACTACTTTTTCTAGGATGTTCTTTATCTCCCTATTGGAAATTTCAGCTTGGCCATTCGAGTGTGGGTGATAGGGAGTAGCTACCCTATGTCTAATGTTATATTTAGCCAATACTTTCTCCATAGCTTTATTAATGAAATGTGACCCCTCATCACTAATGATAGCACGAGGAGTCCCAAATCTAGTGAAAATGTGCCTATGCAAGAAGCTAGTGACTGTTTTAGCATCATTATTAGGACATGCTTTGGCTTCTACCCACTTGGACACGTAGTCCACTGCCACTAATATGTATAGGTTACCTGATGATGGAGGGAATGGTCCCATGAAATCAATGCCCCACACATCAAAGAGCTCCAACTCTAAAATGTAGGTGAGGGGCATCTCATCCTTGCGACTGAGGTTACCTGTCCTTTGGCATTCGTCACAGCTGTGGGCATAGTTGTGGGCATCCTTGAAGATTGTTGGCCAATAGTAGCCACTCTGAAATACCTTCGCAGCTGTTCTTTGACCACCAAAGTGTCCACCGTAAGGAGATGAGTGACAGTGCTGCAGCACAGACTTCGCTTCAGCAGCTGAAACACACTTCCTCAACAACCCATCTGCACAGGTTCTGTAAAGTGTGGGGTCATCCCAGATGAATTTCCTTGCTTCATGAAGGAACCTCTTCTTCTCTTGTCCTCCCTTGAACACTGGCAATACCTGTGATGCACGGAAGTTAGCAATGTCAGCAAACCAAGGTTCCTCATCGTTATCACGATGAGCCAACGCAAAGACATGTTCATCTATAAAAGCATCAGAAATTGCGGTCTCCGCCATTTTTTCGCAATTGTGCTGCAATCGAGACAGGTGATCTGCAACCACATTTTCACATCCCTTCTTGTCCCGAATGTCCAAATCAAATTCCTGCAGCAATAACACCCATCTAATCAATCTAGGCTTGGCATCAGCCTTCCTCATAAGATATTTTAAAGCAGAATGGTCAGTATATACAATGGTCCTAGTGCCTACAATATAGTTTCTAAATTTTTCACAAGCAAATACTACAGCAAGCATCTCTTTCTCTGTAGTTGTATAATTACATTGAGCCTCATTCAAGGTCTTACTAGCATAATAGACAGGGTGTGTGAGCTTGTCAATCTTTTGTCCTAACATGACTCCTACAGCATAGTCACTGGCATCACATAGCATCTCAAATGGGAGATCCCAATTTGGTCCTACTATGATTGGTGCTGTGACCAGTGCTTCCTTAAGGGTTTTCCAAGCTACTACACATTCTTTAGAGAAGATGAATGGCCTACCTAACTCCAGTAGCTCACATAGAGGCTTGGCTATCTTAGAAAAGTCCTTGATGAACCTTCTGTAGAAGCCAGCATGCCCTAAGAAACTCCTAATAGCCTTGACATTCTGGGGCTCTACCAACTTCTCTATGATCTCTATCTTTGCCCTATCCACTTCTACACCTGCCCTTGACACTCTATGTCCTAAGACAATCCCTTCATCTACCATAAAATGGCACTTTTCCCAATTTAGGACTAGGTTGGTCTCCTCACACCTAGCCAGGACTTGTCCTAAGTTTTCTAGACAGGTTTTAAATGAGTCCCCAAAGACTGAGAAGTCATCCATGAATATTTCTATCATGGACTCATCCAACTCAGAGAAGATTGCCATCATGCACCTTTGGAAAGTTGCCGGTGCATTGCATAAGCCAAAAGGCATTCTGCGGAAGGCAAACGTTCCAAAAGGGCAAGTGAAAGTGGTCTTCTCTTGATCCTTAGGGTCTATAGTGATTTGATTATAACCAGAGTACCCATCTAAGAAACAATAGTAGGCTCTACCAGCTATTCTGTCTAGCATCTGGTCAATGAACGGTATAGGGAAATGGTCTTTTTTAGTCTCTTTATTTAACTTTCTGTAATCCATACACACTCTCCACCCCGTGACAGTCCTTGTTGGAATCAGTTCGTTGTTCTCATTGACTACCACAGTTATTCCCCCCTTTTTAGGTACACATTGGATGGGGCTCACCCACTGGCTACTAGCTATGGGGAAAATTACTCCAGCATCTAACCACTTGATTATTTCCTTCTTCACTACCTCTTTCATAGAGGGGTTCAACCTACGCTGGTGATCTACCCTAGGTGTGTGCTCTTCCTCTAGTATAATTTTGTGCATGCAATAAGAACGGCTAATGCCTCGAATATCAGCAATCGTCCATGCTATAGCCTTCCTATGTTGCTTAAGCAGTAAAATTAAATCAACCTCATGCTGTTCACTTAGTTTAGAAGAAATAATTACAGGCAGCGTATCATTATCTCCTAAATATGCATATTTGAGGTGAGTAGGTAGTGGTTTCAGTTCTAACACAGGTGGATGCTCAATGGAGGGCTTTAACGGATTTATAGTTCTATCAGTTAAATCTATATTCATACATACATGTTGAGGTTTATCTACAGGCATATTCATTATGTCAGATACATTTAAGTCAGCTACATCTACTTGTACATATTCACTAGCATGCTTGGTTAACAGTACATGCTCTAATTGTTCTTCCATTAGTGAGTCAACAACATCCATGCTAGCACATGATTCAAGGTCAGAGGGATACCTTAAAGCTTTATAAACACTAAATTTTACCTCTTCATCATGAACCCTCATAGTTAACTCACCTTTCTGAACATCTATTAGTGCCCTACCTGTGGCTAGAAATGGTCTACCTAGCAGGATGGGGACCTCCTTGTCTGCCTCATAGTCCAGGACAATGAAATCTGCAAGGAAAATGAACTTGTCAACTTTAACTAGAATATCCTCGATCTTACCTTCTGGATATGCGATGGATCTGTCTGCTAGTTGTAAAGTGACTGTGGTTGGACGTGCTTCTCCCATTCCCAACTGGCGGAATAGGGACAGGGGCATGAGATTTATGCTGGCGCCCAGGTCACAAAGCGCTCTGCCCACGTGCTTGCCTCCAAGTTCTACAGGTAAGGTGAAGGAACCAGGATCCTTCTCCTTCTTGGGCAGCTTGTTCTGGAGGATGGCACTGCACTCCTCGGTGAGGTTTACTGTTTCAAACTCACCAATTATTTTTTTGTTAGTAATAATGTCCTTCAAAAACTTTACATATGAAGGCATAGACTGTAAAACCTCTACAAAAGGAATGTTAACATGCACTTGCTTAAGTATTTCTAAAAATTTATTAAAATGAACTTCCTGTTCCTGCTTCTTCTTAAGCCTTCGAGGGTATGGAGGTGGTGGCACATATGCAGGCACGTCAGGACGCCTTAAGATAGGTGGAGGCCTTGGAATTTCTTCTACGTCCTCAACAATTGGCTCTAGCCTGGCTCCTGATGTGCTAGTTGGTGGTGGACCTTGGCTTGGCAGAGACTCCAGTGGAGCACTAGACTCAGTGTTCTCTACTCTCTTCGGTGTGTCCTTTGTGTTGCTCACCAATGGTCTTCCACTCCTAAGTTCAATTGCTTGAACTTGTTCTTTGCCATCTCTCCTTGGTACCTCGGTATCAGCAGGGAGTCTACCTTGGGGCCTACTTTTAAGTTCATTGGCTAATTGGCCTATTTGGTTCTCTAGGCTCCTAAGAGTAGCTTGCTGGCTCTGAAGAGTAGCATCATTCTTAGCTATATATTCCTTGAGTAGGTTTTCTACAGAAGATCCTACAGGTTGATTGTATGGTTTTTGGTACATTGATTGGTTATGTTGGGGAGTGAAACCAGGTGTTCCACTCGGCCTTGGTTGGTTAGGATTTTGGTTAGTGTTCTGTTGGCCACCTGTTAAGTCTCTGAAAGTGACTTATTTAGGACCCATTTAGCTTAAGAAGATGTACACATTTAGGTTTTTTTGTTAGCATTTAGCCTAACCCTATGCTTTAATATGAGAATTAGAAGAAGGTAGCTAATTTAGGACTTATGCACAATAGGTAGAAAAAGGGTTGAAAACCGAAGGAAAAGAATGAAAAAATAAACATTGCGAATGAATTGCGAAATCATTGCGGTGACCGCAATTATTCAAGTTAAAACCGTAAGTTGGCTGATCTTTTTCTGTTTAGATCCGACTTTTCAAGGATTCGTTCTTTCTCCTCCATCCATTCTGATATATGACGTTGAAGATTGATGGTTCTCCTTGGCCCAAACGCACCTGCAAACTACTATAAAAGGGGGTCAAAGTCGGAGGTTCAGTCATCACTCGAAGCGCAGAAGTCTTCTCGCAGTCCACCATTTCCATCTGTTTTCCTTTGCCGTTTGTTGGAGTGAGAGTCTCAGCTTTTGGAGTCGATAATCTGATAGGAAGGAGAGGAGATTCTTCTTCTCTCTCGATTGGATTCATCCAAGCAAGGCTGACTTTTCATCACCTTCATTCGAGGCGACTGCCACGAAGTTTTCCAGCAATCCTTACTGCTTTTCTGTTCTGTTCTTCTTATTTTCATTTCTGATCACTGTTGTTCTTAGTTTAGTATTTTACTTACTGCATTTCGTTGTTGTCTGTCTTGGATTCATTTCTTTTAAAGCTTTCCTTTGTCATTCAAACGTTCAAAGTAATCAAAGTAAAATTCTGCACTTCACAGTTTCTATCTTGTTCTGCTACGGTTTTGCTTTCTGTTTTAAGCACATTTCCTTTCTAAGCATGTCTATCTTATCTGCCATGTCTGTTCTCTATATATCCATGAGTAGCTAAGACACTTAGGGGCTTACTAATGACAAAACTATAGGCTAAAAAAAACGTGAATCAAGTAGGCAGATTAACACTCGAACATTGATTGTATGTAAGCTTCATCCCACGGGCAATTTCGATTGGCCATCCATTTTGTCCAAAGAACTCCTAACCTCTGGAAGGAGTAAGAGTTCAGAGTCATATAATCATGCTAGCCTTTCATGGTAATCAGGAAACGGCCTAGGAATAGGCGTTTCCCTAGTACAAACTAAACACTCCTGCTTAAACAAGATGCTTGAGACCTTACTTTGAAGTCGAGTAAACTTAAGACTCTAATGCATGGAATCGGACGATACTTGAGATAGAGTGAGTTTGATGTACAGAGAGTTGATCCAAAGCTTGATAGTCGTAATAAACTGCCTATAGGATAGTCATTAGCAGCCCTTAATTCGCCCATTTACACACTTTTGCTGTTGAGTTAATTGCGGATTAATTGCGGTTCTCGCAATTCTGCTAAGTTGCATTCTGTTTAGCTGTTTTCTTCCTCGTTTATTAATTCCATCTCTGGTCCTTTGAGTCTGATTTTAACTTTAATTTGTTTATGGTATATCCCTTTACACATTCAGCAAAACTTAGGTAATTAAAAACCAATTTTACCCCATCAAATTCATCCCATCTTTCTTAACAATCACACTTCGCGAATAGCTAAAAATGAGTCTCTGTGGAAAAAACGAATGAAATATACTTACTACTTGCTGTGAGACCATGTATGCTTGCATGTTCTAAGTGCTCTCTCTTCCCTTTTGCATATTTATCTTTACATATTGAGCACGCAACAAGTTTTTGGCGCCGCTGCCGGGGACTTATTTTAAGTGAAAACGAAGTTGTTAAGTTTGAAAAATCAAGTTTATCATTGAGTGAAACTAATCTGTTTCATTTCTTTTGCAGGTGCTATTAAGGTAGTTTATGAGTGAGCGTTCACATAGTAATTTAGAGTTCGATCCTGAACCTGAAAGATCACTTCGAGCTAGGAATAAGGCAAAGAAACGTCTCTTTAAACAACCTCCTGTACCTCAAACCACACCTGAAACTAAAGAAATGGGCGATATAGTTCCAAATCCGGCACAAGCCATTCGCAACCCCATCGAAATAGCGAATGACAAGAATAGTGCCATTCTTTCATATCTAGTACCTATGCCTGGGGAGCTGAACCCCAGCATAATCCGTCCTGAAATCACTGCCCACTCATTCGAGTTAAAACCAGTGATGTTCCAAATGTTGTCCACTGTGGGACAATTCTTTGGAATAGAAAATGAGGACCCCCATAACCACCTTAGGAACTTCCTAGGAGTTAGTGACACATTCCTAATCCCTGGAGTTTCCCAAGAAGCCCTGAGGCTATATCTTTTCCCTTACTCTTTGAGGGACAAAGCCAAAACATGGTTAAATTCATTGCCCTCAGGATCTGTCCGCAATTGGACAGATTTAGCAGAAAAATTCCTAGTCAAATACTTCCCACCTGATAGGAATTCAACCTTTCGTGATGATATCATAAAGTTTAAACAAGCTGATAATGAGTCTCTTCACGAAGCTTGGACTAGATTCAAAGACCTTCTCATTAAATGTCCACACCATGGCATTCCATGGTGTATCCAAATAGAAGTTTTCTTTAAAGGATGCAACCCCAGCACCAGACAAGTCTTAAATTCATCTGCTGGAGGTTCCATGTTGTCCAAGAGTTACAACGAAGCTTATGAGATCTTGGAGAAGATCTCAGCATCTCACTGTAGGTGGTCGGATGATCCAGTAGAGCCAACTAGGGCTCAAGACAAGGATGCTCTAAGCGCCATGAGCACCCAAATAAATGCCCTGACCAACTTAGTCAAGCAAATGGCTCAGGCCAATCTCCAAACCAGTGCCAATACCGCCACAGCCATGTCAATGGGCACTCAACCAAATCAAGGCGAGGCACCTATCTGTGGATTCTGTGGGGAAGGGCACCCTTATGAATACTGCCCTGGGAATCCATCCTCAGTCTGCTATGTAGGAAGCCAGCAGCAGCCTAGGAATAACCCCTACTCCAACACCTATAACCCTGGTTGGAGAAACCACCCTAACCTGTCATGGGGTGGCCAACAAAACACTAACCAAAATCCTAACCAACCAAGGCCGAGTGGAACACCTGGTTTCACTCCCCAACATAACCAGTCAATGTACCAAAAACCTTATAATCAACCTGTAGGATCGTCTGTAGAAAACCTACTCAAGGAGTATATCGCTAAGAATGATGCTACTCTTCAGAGCCAGCAAGCTACTCTTAGGAGCCTGGAGAACCAAATAGGCCAATTAGCCAATGAACTTAAAAGTAGGCCCCAAGGTAGACTCCCTGCTGATACCGAGGTACCAAGGAGAGATGGCAAAGAACAAGTTCAAGCCGTTGAACTTAGGAGTGGAAGACCCTTGGTGAGCAACACAAAGGACACACCAAAGAGAGTAGAGAACACTGAGTCTAGTGCTCCACTGGAGTCTCTGCCAAGCCAAGGTCCACCACCAACTAGCACATCAGGAGCCAGGCTAGAGCCAATTGTTGAGGACGTAGAAGAAATTCCAAGGCCTCCACCTATCTTAAGGCGCCCTGACGTACCTGCTTATGTGCCACCACCTCCATACCCTCGAAGGCTTAAGAAGAAGCAGGAACAGGAAGTTCATTTTAATAAATTCTTAGAAATACTTAAGCAAGTGCATGTTAACATTCCTTTTGTAGAGGTTTTACAATCGATGCCTTCTTATGTAAAGTTTTTGAAGGACATTATTACTAACAAAAAAATAATTGGTGAGTTTGAAACAGTAAACCTCACCGAGGAGTGCAGTGCCATCCTCCAAAACAAGCTGCCCAAGAAGGAGAAGGATCCTGGTTCCTTCACCTTACCTGTAGAACTTGGAGGCAAGCACGTGGGCAGAGCGCTTTGTGACCTGGGCGCCAGCATAAATCTCATGCCCCTGTCCCTATTCCGCCAGTTGGGAATGGGAGAAGCACGTCCAACCACAGTCACTTTACAACTAGCAGACAGATCCATCGCATATCCAGAAGGTAAGATCGAGGATATTCTAGTTAAAGTTGACAAATTTATTTTCCTTGCAGATTTCATTGTCCTGGACTATGAGGCAGACAAGGAGGTCCCCATCCTGCTAGGTAGACCATTCCTAGCCACAGGTAGGGCACTAATAGATGTGCAAAAAGGTGAGTTAACTATGAGGGTTCATGATGAAGAGGTAAAATTTAGTGTTTATAAAGCTTTAAGATATCCCTCCAATTCTGAGTCTTGTGCTAGCATTGATGTTGTTGACTCACTAATGGAAGAACAATTAGAGCATGTACTGTTAACCAAGCATGCTAGTGAATATGTACAAGTGGATTTAGCTGACTTGAATGTATCTGACATAATGAATATGCCTGTAGATAAACCTCAGCATGTATGTATGAATATAGATTTAACTGATAGAACTGTAAATCCGTTAAAGCCCTCCATTGAGCATCCACCTGTTTTAGAACTGAAACCACTACCAACTCACCTCAAATATGCATATCTAGGAGATAATGATACGCTGCCTGTAATTATTTCTTCTAAGCTAAGTGAACAGCATGAGGTTGATTTAATTTTACTTCTTAAGCAACATAGGAAGGCTATAGCATGGACTATTGCTGATATTCGAGGCATTAGCCCTTCTTATTGCATGCACAAAATTATACTAGAGGAGGAGCACACACCTAGGGTAGATCACCAGCGTAGGTTAAACCCCTCTATGAAAGAGGTAGTGAAGAAAGAAATAATAAAGTGGTTAGATGCAGGAGTAATTTTCCCCATAGCTAGTAGCCAGTGGGTGAGCCCCATCCAATGTGTACCTAAAAAGGGGGGAATAACTGTGGTAGTCAATGAGAACAACGAACTGATTCCAACAAGGACTGTCACAGGGTGGAGAGTGTGTATGGATTACAGAAAGTTAAATAAAGAAACTAAAAAAGACCATTTCCCTCTACCATTCATTGACCAGATGCTAGACAGAATAGCTGGTAGAGCCTACTATTGTTTTTTAGATGGGTACTCTGGCTATAATCAAATAACTATAGACCCTAAGGATCAAGAGAAGACTACCTTCACTTGCCCTTTTGGAACGTTTGCCTTCCGCAGAATGCCTTTTGGCTTATGCAATGCACCGGCAACTTTCCAAAGGTGCATGATGGCAATCTTCTCTGAGTTGGATGAGTCCATAATAGAAATATTCATGGATGACTTCTCAGTCTTTGGGGACTCATTTAAAACCTGTCTAGAGAACCTAGGACAAGTCCTGGCTAGGTGTGAGGAGACCAACCTAGTCTTAAATTGGGAAAAGTGCCATTTTATGGTAGATGAAGGGATTGTCTTAGGACATAGAGTGTCAAGGGCAGGTGTAGAAGTGGATAGGGCAAAAATAGAGGTCATAGAGAAGTTGGTAGAGCCCCAGAATGTCAAGGCTATTAGGAGTTTCTTAGGACATGCTGGCTTCTACAGAAGGTTCATCAAGGACTTTTCTAAGATAGCCAAGCCTCTATGTGAGCTACTGGAGCTAGGTAGGCCATTCATCTTCTCTAAAGAATGTGTAATAGCTTGGAAAACCCTTAAGGAAGCACTGGTCACAGCACCAATCATAGTAGGACCAAATTGGGATCTCCCATTTGAGATGCTATGTGATGCCAGTGACTATGCTGTAGGAGTCATGTTAGGACAGAAGATTAACAAGCTCACACATCCTGTCTATTATGCCAGCAAGACCTTGAATGAGGCTCAATGTAATTATACAACTACTGAGAAAGAGATGCTAGCTGTAGTATTTGCTTGTGAAAAATTTAGAAACTATATTGTAGGCACTAGGACCATTGTATATACTGACCATTCTGCTTTAAAATATCTTATGAGGAAGGCTGATGCTAAGCCTAGATTGATTAGATGGGTGTTATTGCTGCAGGAATTCGATTTGGACATTCGGGACAAGAAGGGATGTGAAAACGTGGTTGCAGATCACCTGTCTCGATTGCAGCACAATTGCGAAAAAATTGCGGACCCCGCAATTACTGATGCTTTTATAGATGAACATATCTTTGCTTTGACTCATCGTGATAACGATGAGGAACCTTGGTTTGCTGACATTGCTAACTTCCGTGCATCACAGGTATTACCAGTGTTCAAGGGAGGACAAGAAAAGAAGAGGTTCCTCCATGAAGCAAGGAAATTCATCTGGGATGACCCCATACTTTATAGAACCTGTGCTGATGGGTTGTTGAGGAAGTGTGTTTCAGCTGCTGAAGCAAAGTCTGTGCTGCAGCACTGTCACTCATCTCCTTACGGTGGGCACTTTGGTGGTCAAAGAACAGCTGCTAAAGTATTTCAGAGTGGCTACTACTGGCCAACAATCTTCAAGGACGCCCACAACTATGCCCACAACTGTGACGAATGCCAAAGGACAGGTAACCTCAGTCGCAAGGATGAGATGCCCCTCACCTACATCTTAGAGTTGGAGCTCTTCGATGTGTGGGGCATTGATTTCATGGGACCCTTCCCTCCATCATCAGGTAACCTGTACATTTTAGTAGCAGTAGACTACGTGTCAAAGTGGGTAGAAGCTAAGGCATGTTCTAATAATGATGCTAAAACAGTCACTAACTTCTTGCATAGGCACATTTTCACTAGATTTGGGACTCCTCGTGCTATCATTAGTGATGAGGGGTCACATTTCATTAATAAGGCTATGGAGAAAATATTGGCTAAGTATAACATCAGACATAGGGTAGCTACTCCCTACCACCCACACTCAAATGGTCAAGCTGAAATTTCCAATAGGGAGATAAAGAACATCCTAGAAAAGGTAGTTAAACCTAATAGAAAAGACTGGTCATTTAAGCTTGAGGATGCACTTTGGGCTTATAGAACAGCATATAAGACACCTCTAGGAATGTCTCCCTATAGGTTGGTGTATGGCAAGGCTTGCCACTTGCCACTTGAGTTAGAAAACAAAGCATTTTGGGCCATGAAGGAATTGAATTTTTGTGTAAAGGATGCGGGGACATTGAGATCTTTGCAGCTACATGAACTTGATGAGCTTAGGCATATGGCCTATGAGAATGCCAAAATGTATAAAGAAAAGACAAAAATATGGCACGACAGTAGACTCAGGATCAAAGACTTTAGGAAGGGCCAACTTGTACTATTATTTAACTCACGATTAAAACTGTTTCCAGGCAAACTAAAGTCTAGATGGTCAGGTCCATTTATTATTACTAATGTCTTTGTTCATGGTGCAATAGAGATTAAAAATTTGCAGCAAGGACAGCCATTTATGGTCAATGGTGCCAGGTTGAAGCACTACTATGAGGAAGGAGATGTGAAGACTCTCTCGGCCTTCCTCTTGACTGAAGCATGACAAAGAGAACGAGAGAGAACGAGTGGTTACTGTGCTCGTTTAGTCAAGGCCAATGCCTTAGTTTATTTTTACTGTTTTTTTCGCTTATCGTTTGTATGTTTTGTGATGTGTTTTTAATTGCGTATTTAATGTTTGTTTTATTTGTTTTTGTAGGGAATCGAAAGAGGGGATCAAGGGGAGTAAATCAAGCTTTAAAAATCAAGGAATGGTTGAGCCAAATAAAAGATACGGACGAGCGAAGTTGGAGATTTTTATGAAATAATATCCCTACAATTGCGCAAAAATTGCTGGATCCGCAAAAAGAGCCGTTGGGATTTTTTTCCGTTGTATTTATAGCCGTTAGACCGCGCTCGTTCGATACGATTCTCCCATTCTTTGATCTCCAAGACTTCAGCGATTCTCTCCATCTTTGATTCTTCTCTCAAGATCTTCAAGATTTAGCTATGGTGTTCACACGATCGGAGAGATCCGCCGCCAAGAAGAAGGCCGACGACGCAGCTGAAGCGGCTGCGAGGGAAGCGCTTCTCGCCCTTGCAGACGATGGTGCCGTTCGCACCGGTCCCCTTCCTAAGCTTCCTATCCGTAGGAAGAAGTGGAGGGTGGTCACTGAGATCCCTGCTGGGCCATCTGAGCCAATGGGCACGCCCAAGAAACGCCGGTGGAGCGTCGAGACGGCCGCCGAACCAAGCACAGCCACGACTCCCTCTGTGGAGAGTCAAGAACCTGATCGTGCATCCCACGAGTCAGCCAAAGAAGGATCGTCGCCGTCTGAATCACCTGCGCGCAGTCCCCTCCCATCTGAACCAGTGCCAAGCGCAGAGTTGTCACCACCTACACAGAGCGCCGAGTTGTCTCCAGCACCTCAGAGTTCTGATCCGACGCCTGCAGCAGCGCAGAGCCCTGAGCTGCCATCTTCGCCATTGAGTTCTGCGCAGACACCATCAGCAGAGTACAATCCTCCACGGCCTGATCCTGAATTCCCTTATGGGGATTATCAGGAGTCTACGCAAGGTAGTGGAGATGCTGGGGATGAAGAAGTCTTCTCTCCCATGAGAGAAGGCAGCCCTGATGTTCCTGCCCAGCAGGATGATTCCATGGAGGAGACGTTGGGGGCTTGCCTCCAGCAGATCAACATTAAGAAAAAGAAGAAGAAGGCCAAGATTGTCAAGGCCAAGAAATCCAAGAAGCTGAAGAAGAAGAAGGCCAAAAGAGTGCCTTCAGCAGACGAAGAAAGCACGGAGCCATCACTCAAACGCCTCAAGGTGGAGGCTGCTGAATCATCCAAACCAGCCGATAAGGGGAAGGCTAAACTCTACCCTGAAGATGAACCTCCATCAGTGAGGTATGTCTCATCGGATGCTGAATCCAGGGGTGTGGAGCTGAGGAAGAGGGACCTATTGCACGAGAAAGGTTTCCTTGATCGACTTGCTGACCTGCCGCAGTTCTTGCGCGCAGGGGTGCTCAACCATGGCTGGGAGGAATTCTGCAGACCTCCCAATCCAGCCTACACGAGCATGGTGTACGATTTCTACGCCAATGTGCTCAGCCCTGAGGATGGCCTATCTGTGGTCAGAGGGGTGGAAGTTGATTTCTCAGCCAAGGCCATCAATGAAGCCTTTGGTCTCAAGGGCCAAGCGCACACAGATTATGCACGGATAGTTGATGAGCCGACTGAGGCCGTGCTAGAAGAGGCCATTCGCACAATTGGCCAGCCTGAAGCCTCCTGGACTGTCTCACGCAATGGGAGGCACACTCTCATGAGTGCCAATCTCACGGCTAAGGCAGCTGTGTGGTTTTCATTCGTTAGAAGAAGGCTCTCCCCAGTAACTCATGAGACTACAATTAACCAGAGCCGCTCGCTGCTGGTTTATGCTATAATGAGAGGTCTCACGATCAACGTGGGAGAAGTCATCACTGCTGCCATCGCTGAGTGTGCCAGAAAAGGTAAGGGGCCATTATTTTTCCCCAACACTATAACAAAATTGTGTTTACTTGCAGGAGTTCCCACCGAGCGCTTGGAGCAGCAGCTGCCTTACACAGGACATTTGGAGCTGCCTGCTAACCTGAGGCTGAGAAGAAAGGGGAATATGGAGTTTGAGTTGGATAGGCTGGCGGCTGAACAGTCCTTATCCATGGCCTGCTTGATGGACATACAGAGAAGAATGGCTCAATGGGCCAACTATGCGCGGGCGAGGGACAAGGAAGTTGCAGACCAGTTGGGATGCATCTTCCCGGACTTCCCCACCAACCTCCTAACTCCATGGGTGCCCCCACGACCAAGGCAACCAGATGAGGATGATGAGAATTGAGTGCTGGTTTGAAGAGCACTAAAGGGAGTATTGCTGTTCCCTTAAGAAACAAAAGACAATTTTTCTGCTTTCTGATAGGATATTGTGAATTATGCTGTTTGTGTTCAATTTTTGATCTGTTTTTAATGTTTAGTGTTATGTTTTTTCTTTTGCTTAGTCTAGTCTGATGTTAGTTGAATAGGTAGGATAGTTTAGTTTTATTTTTAGGATGCATGAGTTACAGGAAAAAGCATGCTAGGGGCCTGACTCAATGTTAAATCTGCCCGGATTGAATTGCGCAATAATTGCGGTTCCCGCAATTTTTGTGACTGTTTGCATGTTTTGGACTGTCTGTTTAGTTAGGCTATGATCTGTTATATTCTATCTTTTGCTGCTAGCATGACTACCTTCTATAGCTGATCTTAAAGCATGCTGGATGAGTGTCATAGGACACGCTTTGTTAGTTTAAATTTGCCTCTGAATAATGCTCAGCATGCATAAACCATAAGTCCTTAAGACCTTCTGTTTTTTCAAATTTTCTGCTGCTGGAGTAGTTGCTTTTAGAATGTTTTGCCTATGCCTAGGATTTTTAGATTCTCTTTGTTTTACTTTAGACTAGATGCTTCTAGGACAAGTTTGGGGGTGTGCCACCTCAAACACTCATTGGGGACAATGAGTAGTTGAAGTTTGGGGGAGGCCACCCTAGGCCTAGGAACATTCCTCTCTTCCTTAGGACATAAGCATTCTTCTTCTCCTAAAAAAAAAAAAAAGTGAAAAATAGAATAAAGAGGGGAGTCTTTCTCAAGTTGCTAAGTAATCAGTGCCAAGTGTGTAAACCACAAGTGGCATTGCATCAAAAGGCAAACCAAGGGGAGACTCCACCTAAGTAAAAAAGGAAAAAGGGAGAAATAGGGAAGAAGAATGTATGCTTGGGAGTTATAATCTTGTGGCTTAGATGTCCTATGTAAAAAGAACTCTGATCCTTAATGAGCTAAGCACAAGGTTGTAGCTTTTAGGTTTGTCTAGGGAGATGAATGTATATCCAATGTAGTGATGCCAGGGCTTAGGTTGTTCTCTAAAAGTACCACTGTCACTGTTAATACTAAGACTGGCATGACTCTAAGGAATCCTAGACACATTAAAAATAAGCTAGAAGCATGTACTGAGTCTGGAGTAAAGCTTGGTAGAATTTGAAACCTTAGGGATAGTGGCATGATATCACAAAAGTAGTTAGATCAGTAGTAGGGGGTTAACAAAGACAGTAGGTATGGTAGGCAGGTGAAGTCAGAAGAAGCTTGATAAGAGGTTAGTTCTAAACTTAGAAGTGTGTCACAGGACAGCACTGCTAGAGATAGGGATATAGGGGAGTCGGTAAGTAGTTAAAGAAGATAAAATAACAGCCTAGGCAAGTCCTTAGTATGCTTGAGGACAAGCAAAGCCTTAAGTTTGGGGGTGTGTTAAGTCTCTGAAAGTGACTTATTTAGGACCCATTTAGCTTAAGAAGATGTACACATTTAGGTGTTTTTGTTAGCATTTAGCCTAACCCTATGCTTTAATATGAGAATTAGAAGAAGGTAGCTAATTTAGGACTTATGCACAATAGGTAGAAAAAGGGTTGAAAACCGAAGGAAAAGAATGAAAAAATAAACATTGCGAATGAATTGCGAAATCATTGCGGTGACCGCAATTATTCAAGTTAAAACCGTAAGTTGGCTGATCTTTTTCTGTTTAGATCCGACTTTTCAGGGATTCGTTCTTTCTCCTCCATCCATTCTGATATATGACGTTGAAGATTGATGGTTCTCCTTGGCCCAAACGCACCTGCAAACTACTATAAAAGGGGGTCAAAGTCGGAGGTTCAGTCATCACTCGAAGCGCAGAAGTCTTCTCGCAGTCCACCATTTCCATCTGTTTTCCTTTGCCGTTTGTTGGAGTGAGAGTCTCAGCTTTTGGAGTCGATAATCTGATAGGAAGGAGAGGAGATTCTTCTTCTCTCTCGATTGGATTCATCCAAGCAAGGCTGACTTTTCATCACCTTCATTCGAGGCGACTGCCACGAAGTTTTCCAGCAATCCTTACTGCTTTTCTGTTCTGTTCTTCTTATTTTCATTTCTGATCACTGTTGTTCTTAGTTTAGTATTTTACTTACTGCATTTCGTTGTTGTCTGTCTTGGATTCATTTCTTTTAAAGCTTTCCTTTGTCATTCAAACGTTCAAAGTAATCAAAGTAAAATTCTGCACTTCACAGTTTCTATCTTGTTCTGCTACGGTTTTGCTTTCTGTTTTAAGCACATTTCCTTTCTAAGCATGTCTATCTTATCTGCCATGTCTGTTCTCTATATATCCATGAGTAGCTAAGACACTTAGGGGCTTACTAATGACAAAACTATAGGCTAAAAAAACGTGAATCAAGTAGGCAGATTAACACTCGAACATTGATTGTATGTAAGCTTCATCCCACGGGCAATTTCGATTGGCCATCCATTTTGTCCAAAGAACTCCTAACCTCTGGAAGGAGTAAGAGTTCAGAGTCATATAATCATGCTAGCCTTTCATGGTAATCAGGAAACGGCCTAGGAATAGGCGTTTCCCTAGTACAAACTAAACACTCCTGCTTAAACAAGATGCTTGAGACCTTACTTTGAAGTCGAGTAAACTTAAGACTCTAATGCATGGAATCGGACGATACTTGAGATAGAGTGAGTTTGATGTACAGAGAGTTGATCCAAAGCTTGATAGTCGTAATAAACTGCCTATAGGATAGTCATTAGCAGCCCTTAATTCGCCCATTTACACACTTTTGCTGTTGAGTTAATTGCGGATTAATTGCGGTTCTCGCAATTCTGCTAAGTTGCATTCTGTTTAGCTGTTTTCTTCCTCGTTTATTAATTCCATCTCTGGTCCTTTGAGTCTGATTTTAACTTTAATTTGTTTATGGTATATCCCTTTACACATTCAGCAAAACTTAGGTAATTAAAAACCAATTTTACCCCATCAAA
The DNA here is from genome assembly GCA_028017165.1 of Herpetospermum pedunculosum. Classification (NCBI taxonomy): domain Eukaryota; kingdom Viridiplantae; phylum Streptophyta; class Magnoliopsida; order Cucurbitales; family Cucurbitaceae; genus Herpetospermum; species Herpetospermum pedunculosum. Next base: position 5,202,538 of record JAPQWQ010000187.1, read on the forward strand.
TTCATCCCATCTTTCTTAACAATCACACTTCGCGAATAGCTAAAAATGAGTCTCTGTGGAAAAAACGAATGAAATATACTTACTACTTGCTGTGAGACCATGTATGCTTGCATGTTCTAAGTGCTCTCTCTTCCCTTTTGCATATTTATCTTTACATATTGAGCACGCAACACCACCCCATGACAGGTTAGGGTGGTTTCTCCAACCAGGGTTATAGGTGTTGGAGTAGGGGTTATTCCTAGGCTGCTGCTGGCTTCCAACATAGCAGACTGAAGATGGATTCCCAGGGCAGTATTCATATGGGTGCCCTTCCCCACAGAATCCACAGATAGGTGCCTCGCCTTGATTTGGTTGGGTGCCCATTGACATGGCTGTGGCGGTATTGGCACTGGTTTGGAGATTAGCCTGAGCCATTTGCTTAACTAGGTTGGTCAGGGCATTTATTTGGGTGCTCATGGCGCTTAGAGCATCCTTGTCTTGAGCCCTAGTTGGCTCTACTGGATCGTCTGACCACCTACAGTGAGATGCTGAGATCTTCTCCAAGATCTCATAGGCCTCGTTGTAACTCTTGGACAACATGGAACCACCAACAGATGAATTTAAGACTTGCCTAGTGCTGGGGTTGCATCCTTTGAAAAAGACCTCTATTTGGATACACCATGGGATGCCATGATGTGGACATTTAAGAAGAAGATCTTTGAATCTAGTCCAAGCTTCGTGAAGAGACTCATTATCAGCTTGTTTAAACTTGACTATGTCATCACGAAAGGTAGAATTCCTATCAGGTGGGAAGTATTTGACTAGGAATTTTTCTGCTAAATCTGTCCAATTGCGGACAGATCCAGAGGGTAATGAGTTCAACCATGTTTTGGCTTTGTCCCTCAAAGAGTAAGGGAACAAGTATAGCCTTAAAGCTTCTTGGGATACTCCAGGGATGATAAAGGTATCACTGACTCCTAAGAAGTTCCTAAGATGGTTGTGGGGATCCTCATTTTCTATTCCAAAGAATTGTCCCACAGTGGACAACATTTGGAACATCACTGGCTTTAACTCGAATGAGTGGGCAGTGATTTCAGGACGGATTATGCTGGGGTTCAGCTCCCCAGGCATAGGTACTAGATATGAAAGAATGGCACTATTCTTGTCATTCGCTATTTCGATGGGGTTGCGAATGACAGGTACCGGATTTGGAACTATATCGCCCATTTCTTTGATTTCAGGTATGATTTGAGGTATAAGAGGTTGTTTAAAGAGACGTTTCTTTGCCTTATTTCTAGCTCGAAGTGATCTTTCAGGTTCAGGATCGAACTCTAAATTACTATGTGAATGCTCACTCATAAACTACCCTAACAGCACCTGCAAAAGAAATGAAACAGATTAGTTTCACTCAATGATAAACTTGATTTTTCAAACTTAACAAACTTCGTTTTCACTTAAAATAAGTCCCCGGCAGCGGCGCCAAAAACTTGTTGCGTGCTCAATGTGTAAAGATAATTATGCAAAAGTGTAGAGAGAGCACTTAGAACATGCAAGCATACATGGTCTCACAGCAAGTAGTAAGTATATTTCATTCGTTTTTTCCACAGAGACTCATTTTTAGCTATTCGCGAAGTGTGTTTGTTAAGAAAGATGGGATGAATTTGATGGGGTAAAATTGGTTTTTAATTATCTACTTTTTGCTGAATGTATAAAGGGATATAACATAAACAAATGTAAGTTAAAACTAGACTTAAAAGACAAGAGATGGAATTAATAAACGAGAAAGAAAACAGCTAAACCGAATGAAAATCTGACAGAATTGCGAGGACCGCAATGTTTCCGCAATTAAACAGCAACGAAAGTGTGTAAATGGGTGGATTGAAGGCTACTAATTACTATCCTATAGGCATTTTCTTACGATTCTCAAGCATTGGATCAACTCTCTATACATCAAACTCACTCTATCTCAAGTATCGTCCGATTCCATGCATTAGAGTCTTAAGTTTACTCGACTTCAAAGTAAGGACTTAAGCATCTTGTTTAAGCAGGAGTGTTTAGTTTGTACTAGGGAAACGCCTATTTCTAGGCCGTTTCCTGATTACCATGAAAGGCTAGCATGATTATATGACTCTGAACTCTTACTCCTTCCAGAGGTTAGGAGTTCTTTGGACAAAATGGATGGCCAATCGAAATTGCCCGTGGGATGAAGCTTACATACAATCAATGTTCGAGTGTTAATCTGCCTACTTGATTTACGTTTTTTTAGCCTATAGTTATGTCATTAGCATGCCCCTAAGTAACTTAGCTACTCATGGATATATGGAGAACAGAAATGGTAGATAAAAAAGACATGCTTAGGAGAGAAATGTGTGTAAAACAGCAAGACAAAACCGTAGCAGAACAAGTTGGAAACTATAAAATGCAGAATTGTACTTTGATTACTTTGAGTGTTTGAATGACAAAGGAAAGCTTTAAAAGAAATGATTAAAAGACAGACAACAACGAAATGCAGTAACTCAAACTCTAAACTAAGAACAACAGTGATCAGAAAAGGAAATAAGAAGAACAAGACAGAAAAGCAGTAAAGGATTGCTAGAAAGCTTCGTGGCAGTCGCCTCGAATGAAGGTGATGAAAAGTCAGCCTTGCTTGGATGAATCCAATCGAGAGAGAAGAAGAATCTCCTCTCCTTCCTATCAGATTATCGACTCCAAAAGCTGAGACTCTCACTCCAACAAACGGCAAAGGAAAACAGAGAGAAATGATGGACTGCGAGAAGACTTCTGCGCTTCGAATGATGATCAAACCTCCGACTTTGGCCCCCTTTTATAGTAGTTTGCAGGTGCGTTTGGGCCAAGGAGAACCATCAATCTTCAACGTCGTATATCAGAATGGATGGAGGAGAAAGAATGAATCCCTGAAATTACGGAAATTAACAGAAAAAGATCAGTCAACTTACGGTTTCCACTTGAATAATTGCGGTCACCGCAATGTTTTCGCAATTCATCCGCAATGCTAATTTTTTCATTCTTTTCCTTCGGTTTTCAACCCTTTTTCTACCTATTGTACATAAGTCCTATATTAGCTACCTTCTTCTAATTCTCATATTAAAGCATAGGTTTAGGCTAAATGCTAACAAAAACACCTAAAAGTGTACATCTTCCTAAGCTAAATGGGTTCTAAATAAGTCACTTTCAGAGACTTAACAATACACCATGGGATGCCATGGTGTGGACATTTAAGAAGAAGGTCTTTGAACCTTGTCCAAGCTTCGTGAAGAGATTCATTATCAGCTTGCTTGAATTTAACTATGTCATCACGAAAGGTAGAATTCCTATCAGGTGGGAAGTATTTGACTAGGAATTTCTCAGCTAAATCTGTCCAATTAAGGACAGATCCAGAGGGTAATGAGTTCAACCATGTTTTGGCTTTGTCCCTCAAAGAGTAAGGGAACAAGTATAGCCTCAAGGCTTCTTGGGAAACTCCAGGGATGATGAAGGTATCACTGACTCCTAAGAAGTTCCTAAGATGGTTGTGGGGTTCCTCATTTTCCACTCCAAAGAATTGTCCCACAGTGGACAACATTTGGAACATCACTGGCTTTAACTCGAATGAGTTGGCAGTGATTTCAGGACGGATTATGCTGGGGTTCAGCTCCCCAGGCATAGGTACTAAATATGAGAGAATGGCACTATTGTTAAGTCTCTGAAAGTGACTTATTTAGGACCCATTTAGCTTAAGAAGATGTACACTTTTAGGTGTTTTTGATAGCATTTAGCTTAAACCTATGCTTAAATATGAGAATGAGAAGAGGGTAGCTAAATTAGGACTTATGCACAATAGGAAAGAAAAGGGTTGAAAACCGAAGGAAAAGAATGAAAAAAACTGCATTGCGACAGCATTGCGAAAACATTGCTGAAGCCGCAATTATTCAAGTGAAAACCGTAAGTTGACTGATCTTTTTCTGTTGATTTCCGTAATTTCAGGGATTCGTTCTTTCTCCTCCATCCATTCTGATATACGACGTTGAAGATTGATGGTTCTCCTTGGCCCAAACGCACCTGCAAACTACTATAAAAGGGGGCCAAAGTCGGAGGTTCAGTCATCATCCAAAAGCGTAGAAGCCTTCTCGCAGTCCACTTTTTCTCCCTGTTTTCCTTTGCCGTCTGTTGGAGTGAGAGTCTTAGCTGTTGGAATCGATAATCTGATAGGAAGGAGAGGAGATTCTTCTTCTCTCTCGATTGGATTCATCCAAGCAAGGCTGTCCTTTCATCCCCTTCATTCGAGGCGACTGCAACGAAGCTTTCAAGCTGCATTTCCTGCTTTCTGTCTTCCTTTTCTAATTTCCATCTTTGATCAGTTGTTGTTTCTAGTTTAATGTTTTATCTACTGCATTTCGTTATTGTCTGTCTTTGAATTATTTCCTTTAAGCTTCTCTTTGTTCGTTCAACATTCAAAGTAATCAAATCGCAAGTTTCATTTCACGGTTTCCTTCTTCTGCTGCTACGGTTTTGTCTTGCTGTTTTAAGTTTATTTCCCTTCTAAGCATGTCTATTTCATCTTACATTTCTGTTCTCTATATATCCATGAGTAGCTAAGTCACTTAGGGGCATGCTAATGACAGAACTATAGGCTAAAAAACGTGAACCAAGCATGTAGGATAGCTCTCGGACATTGATTGTATGTAAGCTTCATCCCACGGGCAATTTCGATTGGCCATCCATTTTGTCCAAAGAACTCCTAACCTCTGGAAGGAGTAAGAGTTCAGAGTCGTATAATCATGCTAGCCTTTCATGGTAACCAGGAAACGGCCTAGGAATAGGCGTTTCCCTAGTACAAACTAAACACTTCTGTTTTAACAAGATGATTAAGACCTTACTTTGAGTCGAGTAAACTTAAGAGTCTAATGCATGGAATCGGACGATACTTGAGATAGAGTGAGTTTGATGCATAGAGAGTAGATCCAATGCTTGAGAATCGTATAAAAATGCCTATAGGATAGTCATTAGTAGCCCTTAATTCACCCATTTACACGCTTTCGCTGTCAGTTAATTGCGATAACATTGCGGTCTCCGCAATTCTGCTAAATTTTCATTCTGTTTAGCTGTTTTCTTCTTCGTTTATTAATTCCATCTCTTGTCTTTTGAGTCTAATTTCAACTTGCATTTGTTTATGTTATATTCCTTTACACATTCAGCAAAAATTAGATAATTAAAAACCAATTTTTCCCCATCAAATCCACCCCATCTTTCTTAACAAATACACTTCGCGAATAACTAAAAATGAGTCTCTGTGGAAAAAACGAATGAAATATACTTACTACTTGCTGTAAGACCATGTATGCTTGCATGTTCTGAGTGCTCTCTTTACTTTCTTGCTTAATTATCTTTAACACATTGAGCACGCAACAAGTTTTTGGCGCCGCTGCCGGGGACTTATTTTAAGTGAAAACGAAGTTTGTTAAGTTTGAAAACCAAGTTTATTATATATTGAAACTAATCTACTTTCCATTTCTTTTGCAGGTACTATTGGGTTAGTTTATGAGTGAGCGTTCAAGTAGTGATCTAGAGTTCAATCCTGAGCCTGAGAGACTACTTAGAGCTAGAAACAAAGCAAAGAAACGACTCTTTAAACAACCTCCTATACCTCAAATCATACCTGAAATCGAAGAAATGGACGATATAGTTCCAAATCCGGTACCTGTCATTCGCAACCCCATCGAAATAGCGAATGACAAGAATAGTGCCATTCTTTCATACCTAGTACCTATGCCTGGGGAGCTGAACCCCAGCATAATCCGTCCTGAAATCACTGCCAACTCATTCGAGTTAAAGCCAGTGATGTTCCAAATGTTGTCCACTGTGGGACAATTCTTTGGAATAGAAAATGAGGACCCCCACAACCATCTTAGGAACTTCTTAGGAGTCAGTGATACCTTTATCATCCCTAGAGTGTCCCAAGAAGCTTTAAGGCTATACTTGTTCCCTTATTCTTTGAGGGACAAAGCCAAAACATGGTTGAACTCATTACCCTCTGGATCTGTCCGCAATTGGACAGATTTAGCAGAAAAATTCCTAGTCAAATACTTCCCACCTGATAGGAATTCTACCTTTCGTGATGACATAGTTAAGTTTAAACAAGCTGATAATGAGTCTCTTCACGAAGCTTGGACTAGATTCAAAGATCTTCTTCTTAAATGTCCACATCATGGCATCCCATGGTGTATCCAAATAGAGGTCTTTTTCAAAGGATGCAACCCCAGCACTAGGCAAGTCTTAAATTCATCTGCTGGTGGTTCCATGTTGTCCAAGAGTTACAACGAGGCCTATGAGATCTTGGAGAAGATCTCAGCATCTCACTATAGGTGGTCAGATGATCCTGTTGAGCCAACCAGAGCTCAAGACAAGGATGCTCTAAGTGCAATAAGCACCCAAATAAATGCCCTGACCAACCTAGTTAAGCAAATGGCTCAGGCCAATCTCCAAACAAGTGCCAACACCGCTACTGCCATGGAAATGGGCACCCAACCAAGTCAAGGTGAGGCACTTATATGTGGATTCTGTGGGGAAGGGCACCTGTATGAATACTGCCCTGGGAATCCATCCTCAGTCTGCTACATTGGAAGTCAGCAGCAGCCTAGGAACAACCCCTATTCCAATACTTACAACCCTGGTTGGAGGAACCACCCAAACCTGTCATGGGGTGGCCAACAAAATGCTAACCAAAATCCTAACCAGCCTAGACCGAGTGGAACACCTGGTTTCACTCCCCAACATAACCAATCAATGTATCAAAAACCATACAATCAACCTGTAGGATCTTCTGTAGAAAACCTACTCAAGGAATACATAGCTAAGAATGATGCTACTCTTCAAAGCCAACAAGCTACTCTTAGGAGCCTAGAGAACCAAATAGGCCAATTGGCCAATGAACTCAAGAGTAGGCCCCAAGGTAGACTCCCTGCTGACACCGAGGTGCCAAGGAGAGATGGTAAAGAGCAAGTTCAAGCAATTGAACTTAGAAGTGGTAGACCCTTGGTGAGCAACACAAAGGACACACCAAAGAGAGTAGAGAACACTAAGTCTAGTGCTCCACTGGAGTCTCTGCCAAGCCAAGGTCCACCATCAACTAGCACATCAGGAGACAGGCTGGAGCCAATCATTGAGGAGATAGAAGAAATTCCAAGGCCTCCACCTATCCTGAGGCGTCCTGACGTGCCTGCATATGTGCCACCACCTCCATACCCTCGAAGGCTTAAGAAGAAGCAGGAACAGGAAGTTCATTTTAATAAATTCTTAGAAATTCTTAAGCAAGTGCATGTCAACATTCCTTTTGTAGAAGTTTTACAGTCTATTCCTTCATATGTAAAGTTTTTGAAGGACATTATTACTAACAAGAAAATAATTGGTGAGTTTGAAACAGTAAACCTCACTGAGGAGTGCAGTGCCATCCTCCAAAACAAGCTGCCCAAGAAGGAGAAGGATCCTGGTTCCTTCACCTTACCTGTAGAACTTGGAGGCAAGCACGTGGGCAGAGCGCTTTGTGACCTGGGCGCCAGCATAAACCTCATGCCCCTGTCCCTATTCCGCCAGTTGGGAATAGGAGAAGCACGTCCAACCACTGTCACTTTACAACTAGCAGACAGATCCATTGCATATCCGGAAGGTAAAATTGAGGATATTTTAGTAAAGGTTGACAAATTTATTTTCCTTGCAGATTTCATTATCCTGGATTATGAAGCAGACAAGGAGGTCCCCATCCTGCTAGGCAGACCATTTCTAGCCACAGGTAGGGCACTTATAGACGTCCAAAAAGGTGAGCTTACTATGAGGGTTCACGATGAAGAGGTGAAGTTTAGTGTATATAAAGCTTTAAGGTATCCCTCTGACCTTGAATCCTGTGCTAGTATGGACGTTGTTGATTCTTTGATGGAAGAACAATTAGAGCATGTATTATTAACCAAGCATGCTAATGAATATGTAGGATTAGATATAGCTGACTTGAATGTATCTGACATAATGGATATGCCTGTAGATAAACCACAACATGTATGTATGAATATAGATTTAACTGATAGACTTGTGAATCCTTTAAAGCCATCCATTGAGCATCCACCTATTTTAGAACTGAAACCACTACCCACTCACCTCAAGTTTGCATATCTAGGAAGTAATGAAACTCTGCCTGTTATCATTTCTTCTAAATTAAGTGAAAAGCATGAGGTTGAACTGATTTTACTGCTTAAGCAACATAGGAAGGCTATTGCATGGACTATTGCTGATATTAGAGGCATTAGCCCTTCTTATTGTATGCATAAGATTATACTAGAGGAAGAGCACACACCTAGAGTAGATCATCAACGTAGGCTGAATCCCTCTATGAAAGAGGTAGTTAAGAAAGAAATAATAAAATGGTTAGATGCTGGTGTGATCTTTCCCATAGCTAGTAGCCAGTGGGTGAGCCCTATACAGTGTGTACCTAAAAAGGGGGGGATGACTGTGGTAGTCAATGAGAACAACGAACTGATTCCAACTAGGACTGTCACAGGATGGAGAGTGTGCATGGATTACAGGAAATTAAATAAAGAAACTAAAAAAGACCACTTCCCTCTACCATTCATTGACCAGATGTTAGACAGAATAGCTGGTAGAGCCTACTATTGTTTCTTAGATGGTTATTCTGGCTATAACCAGATTACTATAGACCCCAAAGACCAAGAGAAGACTACCTTCACTTGCCCTTTTGGAACTTTTGCCTTTCGCAGAATGCCTTTTGACTTATGCAATGCACCGGCAACTTTCCAAAGGTGCATGATGGCAATCTTCTCTGAGTTGGATGAGTCCATGATAGAAATATTCATGGATGACTTCTCAGTCTTTGGGGATTCATTCACCAACTGTCTAGATAATTTAAGACAAGTCTTAGCTAGATGTGAAGAGACTAACTTAGTCCTTAATTGGGAAAAGTGTCACTTCATGGTAGATGAAGGGATTGTCTTAGGTCATAGAGTGTCAAGAGCTGGAGTGGAGGTCGATAGGGCCAAAATAGAGATCATAGAGAAGTTGGTAGAGCCTCAGAATGTCAAGGCCATTAGGAGTTTCTTAGGGCATGCTGGCTTCTACAGAAGGTTCATCAAGGACTTTTCTAAGATAGCCAAGCCTCTATGTGAGCTTCTAGAGCTAAATAGGCCATTCATCTTCTCTAAGGACTGTTTAGTAGCTTGGACCACCCTTAAAAAAGCACTAGTTACAGCACCTGTTATAGTAGGGCCAGATTGGGATCTCCCATTCGAGATGTTATGTGATGCTAGTGACTATGCTGTAGGGGTCATGTTAGGACAGAAAATTGACAAGCTAACACATCCTGTATATTATGCTAGTAAGACCTTGAATGAGGCTCAATGTAATTATACAACTACTGAGAAAGAGATGCTTGCTGTAGTGTTTGCCTGTGAGAAATTCAGGAACTATATTGTAGGCACCAGGACAATTGTATACACTGACCATTCTGCCTTGAAATATCTTATGAGGAAGGCTGATGCTAAGCCTAGGTTGATTAGGTGGGTGTTATTGCTGCAGGAGTTTGATTTGGACATTCGAGACAAGACGGGATGTGAAAATGTGGTTGCAGATCACCTTTCTCGATTGTAGCACAATTGCGAAAAAATTGCGGATCCCGCAATTTCTGATGCTTTCATTGATGAACATGTCTTTGTTTTGACTCATCGTGATAACGATGAGGAACCTTGGTTTGCTGACATTGCTAACTTCCGTGCATCACAGGTATTACCAGTTTTCAAGGGAGGACAAGAGAAGAAGAGGTTCCTTCATGAAGCAAGGAAATTCATCTGGGATGACCCCACGCTTTACAGAACCTGTGCTGATGGCTTGCTGAGGAAGTGTGTTTCAGCTGCTGAAGCGAAGTCTGTGCTGCAGCACTGTCACACATCTCCTTATGGTGGACACTTTGGTGGCCAAAGAACAGCTGCAAAGGTATTTCAGAGTGGCTACTACTGGCCAACAATCTTCAAGGATGCCCACAACTATGCCCACAGCTGTGATGAATGCCAAAGAACAGGTAACCTCAGTCGAAAGGATGAGATGCCCCTCACCTACATCCTAGAGTTGGAGCTCTTTGATGTGTGGGGCATTGACTTCATGGGACCATTCCCTCCATCATCAGGTAACCTGTACATATTAGTAGCAGTGGACTATGTGTCCAAGTGGGTAGAAGCCAAAGCATGTCCTAATAATGATGCTAAAACAGTCACCAATTTCCTGCATAGGCACATTTTTACTAGGTTTGGGACACCTCGTGCTATCATTAGTGATGAGGGGTCACATTTTATTAACAAGGCTATGGAGAGAGTGTTGGCTAAGTATAACATTAGACATAGAGTAGCCACTCCCTATCACCCACACTCAAATGGACAGGCTGAAATTTCAAATAGGGAAATTAAGAACATCCTAGAGAAAGTAGTCAAACCTAATAGGAAAGACTGGTCCTTCAAGCTTGAGGATGCACTTTGGGCTTATAGGACAGCATATAAGACACCTCTGGGAATGTCTCCTTATAGGCTAGTTTATGGCAAGACTTGTCATTTACCACTTGAGTTAGAGAACAAAGCATTTTGGGCCATGAAGGAATTGAATTTTTGTGTAAAAGATGCAGGAACACTAAGGTCTTTACAATTACATGAGCTTGATGAGCTTAGACACATGGCCTATGAAAATGCTAAGATGTATAAGGAAAAGACCAAGATTTGGCACGATAGTAGACTTAGAGTTAAGGACTTTAAGAAGGGTCAACTTGTTTTGTTGTTTAACTCACGGTTGAAGCTATTTCCAGGGAAACTTAAGTCTAGATGGTCAGGTCCATTTGTGATTACTAATGTGTTTGTTCATGGTGCCATAGAGATAAAGAACTTGCAGCAAGGCCAACCATTTATGGTTAATGGTGCAAGGTTGAAGCACTACTATGAGGAAGGAGATGTGAAGACTCTCTCGGCCTTCCTCTTGACTGAAGCATGAAAAGAGAACGAGAGAGGACGAGTGATTACTGTGCTCGTCAACATAAGGCTCATGCCTTAGTTTATTTTTTTTGCAAATTTCCGGTTATCGTTTGTGTGTTTTGTTGTGTGATTTTAAGTGCGAATTTGATGTTAATTTTATTTCTTTTTGCAGGGAATCGAAAGAGGAGATCAAGGAGAGTAAATCCAGCTTTAAAAATCAAGAAACGATCGAGCCAAATAAAAGATACGGGCGAGCAAAGTTTGACATTTTAATGAAAAAAGATCCCTAGAATTGCGCTGGAATTGCAGGATCCGCAAAAAAATAGCCGTTGGGATTTAGCCGTTGCCTTTATATCCGTTGGGAGGCGCTCGTTCGATACGATTCTTTCATTCTCTGATTTCCAAGAAAGCTGCGATTCTCTTCATCTTTGATCCTTCTCTCCAAACCTCCAAGATTCGACAATGGTGTCCACACGTGCTGAAAGATCTGCAGCCAAAAAGAGGACTGACGACGCTGCTGAAGCGGCTGCGAGGGAAGCACTTCTTACCCTTGCAGATGAGGGTGCTGTACGCACTGGCCGTCTTGCCAAGCTTCCGATCCGTAGAAGGAAGTGGAGGGTTGTCACAGAAATCCCTGCTGGACCTTCTGAACCGGCAGGAACACCCAAGAAGCGTCGGTGGAGTGTCGAGATGGCCGCCGAACCAAGCAAGGCAAAGACTCCCTCTGTGGAGAGTCAAGAATCGGATCATGCGTCCCACGAGTCGATCAAGAAGAGTTCGTCGCCATCTGCCTCACCTGCGCACAGCCCTTCACCATCTGAACCAGTGCAGAGCCCAGATTCACCGCCAGCGCAGAGTCCTGATCTGCCATCTTCGCCACTGAGTTCTGCGCAGACACCATCAGCAGGGCTCAATACCACGCCGTCACACACGCCTCCACGGCCTGACCCTGAATTCCCCTATGGGGAGTACCAGGAATCCACTCAGGGCAGTGGGGAAGGTGGTGAAGACGAGGTCTTCTCGCCTGCAAGGGAAGCTAGTGCCGAGAGTCCTGCACGGCAGGATGATTCCATGGATGAGACGTTGGGGGCATGCCTCCAGCAGATCAATATCAAGGCTAAGCTCAAGAAGAAGAAGAAGGCCAAGATTGTCAAGGCCAAGCGATCCAAGAAACTGAAGAAGAAGAAGGCCAAGAGGGTGCCTTCAGCAGACAAAGAGAGCACTGAGCCTTCGCTCAAACGACTCAAGGTTGAGGCTGCCGAGTCAGCCAAGCCAGCAGATAAGGGGAAGGCCAAACTCTACCCTGAAGACGAACCTCAGTCAGTGAGGTATGTTTCATCTGACGCTGAATCCAGGGGCGTTGAGTTAAGGAAGAGGGAGTTGCTGCACGAGAAAGGCTTCCTCGACCGACCTGCTGACCTGCCGCAGTTCTTGCGCGCAGGAGTGATCAACCATGGCTGGGAGGAATTCTGCAGACCGCCCAATCCAGCCTACACGAGCATGGTGTATGATTTCTACGCCAATGTGCTCATCCCTGAGGATGGCCTATCTGTGGTCAGAGGGGTAGAGGTGGATTTCTCAGCCAAGGCCATCAACGAAGCCTATGGTCTCAAAGGCCAAACACATACAGATTATGCACGGATCGTTGATGAGCCTACTGAGGCAGTGCTGGAAGAGGCCATTCGCACCATTGGCCAGCCTGAAGCTTCCTGGACCGTGTCACGCAATGGGAGGCACACTCTCATGAGTGCCAACCTCACGGCTAAGGCAGCTGTTTGGTTTTCGTTCGTGCGAAGGAGATTGTCCCCTGTGACTCACGAGACTACAATCAACCAGAGCCGATCGCTGCTGGTGTATGCGATAATGAGAGGTCTCACGATCAATGTGGGAGAAGTCATCACTGCGGCCATTGCTGAATGCGCCAAGAAAGGTAAGGGACCACTGTTTTTCCCTAATACCATAACCAAGCTATGTTTGCTTGCAGGAGTCCCCACCGAGCGCCTGGAGCAGCAGATGGCCTACACGGGCCACTTGGAGCTGCCTGCTAACTTGAGGCTGAGAAGGAAGGGGAATATGGAGTTTGAACTGGATAGGCTGGCTGCTGAACAGTCCCTATCCATGGCCTGCCTGATGGATATGCAGAGGAGAATGGCTCAATGGGCCACTTATGCGCAGGCGAGGGACAAGGAAGTTGCAGACCAACTGGGGTGCATCTTCCCTGACTTCCCTACAAATCTCCTGACTCCATGGGTGCCCCCACGACCACGGCAACCAGATGAGGATGAAGAAGTTTAAGTGCTGGTTTGAAGTGCACTAAAGGGAGTATTGCTGTTCCCTTAGAAAAAAAAAAACAATTTTCTGCTTTCTGATAGGACCATGTGAATTATGCTGTTTTTGGTTCAATTTTGATCTGTTTTAGATGTTTAGTTTTATGTTTTTCCTTTTGCTTAGTCTAGTCTGATGTTAGCTGACTAGGTAGGATAGTTTAGTTTTATTTTTAGAAAGCTTGATTGACTGGAAAAAGCATGCTTAGGGGCCTTAGTGAATGATATATCTGGCCAGACTTAATTGCGAAATAATTGCGGTGCCCGCAATTTTTATTACTGGAAGCATGTTTTGGACTGTCTGTTTAGCTAGGCTGTGATCTGTTTAAATTCTTTCTTTTGCTGCTATCATGACTACTGTATATAGCTTATCTAGATGCATGCTGGATGAGTGTCATAGGACACCATTTGATAGTTTAAATTAACCTCTAAATAGCTCAGCATGCATAGCTGTAAGACCTTATCTGCCTGTTTTTTTAGTTTTCTGCTGCTATGATATTTGCTATTCGAATGTTTTGTCTATGCCTAGGGCTTTAGTTTCTCTTTGTTTTACCTTAGACTAGATGCTTCTAGGACAAGTTTGGGGGTGTGCCACCTCCGACACTCATTGGGGACAATGAGTAGTTGAAGTTTGGGGGAGACCACCCTAGGCCTAGGAACATTCCTCTCTCCCTTAGAAACATAAGCATTCTTCTTCTCCTTTACAAAAAATGATGAACTGAAAAAAAAAAAAATGAAAAAAGAATAAAGGGGAGAGTTTCTCTTAGGTTGCTGAGTAATCAGTGCCAAGTGTGTAACCCACAAGTGGCGTTGCATCAAAAGGCAACCAAAGGAGAGGCTCCACCAAAGTAAGAAAGAAAGAAAAAATAAAGAGAAGAAGTAGGAAAGAAGAATGTAAACCTAGGAGTTACAACTTTGTGGCTTAGATGTCATATTTAAAAAGAACTCTGATCCTCAAAGTAACTAGGCACAAAGTTGTAACTTGTAGGGTTGTTTAGGGAGATGAGTGTTTATCCAATGTAGTGATGCCAGGGTTTAGGTTGTTCTCTAAAAGTACTACTGTCACCGTTAATACTAAGACTGGCATGACTCTAAGGAATCCTAGACACATTAAAAATAAAGCTAGAAGCATGTACTGAGTCTGAGGTAAAGCTAGGCAGAATTTGAAACCTTAGGGATAGTGGCATGATATGACAAAAGTAAATAGACCAGTGGTAGGAAGTTAAATGAAAGCAGAAGGAGTGTTAGGCAGGCAAAGTCAGAAGAAGCTAGATAAGAGGGTAGTTTTAAACTAAGGAGTGTGTCACAGGACAGCATTGCTTTAGACAAGAATATAGGGGAGTTAGTAAGTGGTTAAAGAAGATGAAACAGCAGCCTAGGTAAGTCTTTAGTGTGCTTGAGGACAAGCAAAACCTTAAGTTTGGGGGTGTGTTAAGTCTCTGAAAGTGACTTATTTAGGACCCATTTAGCTTAAGAAGATGTACACTTTTAGGTGTTTTTGATAGCATTTAGCTTAAACCTATGCTTAAATATGAGAATGAGAAGAGGGTAGCTAAATTAGGACTTATGCACAATAGGAAAGAAAAGGGTTGAAAACCGAAGGAAAAGAATGAAAAAAACTGCATTGCGACAGCATTGCGAAAACATTGCTGAAGCCGCAATTATTCAAGTGAAAACCGTAAGTTGACTGATCTTTTTCTGTTGATTTCCGTAATTTCAAGGATTCGTTCTTTCTCCTCCATCCATTCTGATATACGACGTTGAAGATTGATGGTTCTCCTTGGCCCAAACGCACCTGCAAACTACTATAAAAGGGGGCCAAAGTCGGAGGTTCAGTCATCATCCAAAAGCGTAGAAGCCTTCTCGCAGTCCACTTTTTCTCCCTGTTTTCCTTTGCCGTCTGTTGGAGTGAGAGTCTTAGCTGTTGGAATCGATAATCTGATAGGAAGGAGAGGAGATTCTTCTTCTCTCTCGATTGGATTCATCCAAGCAAGGCTGACCTTTCATCCCCTTCATTCGAGGCGACTGCAACGAAGCTTTCAAGCTGCATTTCCTGCTTTCTGTCTTCCTTTTCTAATTTCCATCTTTGATCAGTTGTTGTTTCTAGTTTAATGTTTTATCTACTGCATTTCGTTATTGTCTGTCTTTGAATTATTTCCTTTAAGCTTCTCTTTGTTCGTTCAACATTCAAAGTAATCAAATCGCAAGTTTCATTTCACGGTTTCCTTCTTCTGCTGCTACGGTTTTGTTTTGCTGTTTTAAGTTTATTTCCCTTCTAAGCATGTCTATTTCATCTTACATTTCTGTTCTCTATATATCCATGAGTAGCTAAGTCACTTAGGGGCATGCTAATGACAGAACTATAGGCTAAAAAACGTGAACCAAGCATGTAGGATAGCTCTCGGACATTGATTGTATGTAAGCTTCATCCCACGGGCAATTTCGATTGGCCATCCATTTTGTCCAAAGAACTCCTAACCTCTGGAAGGAGTAAGAGTTCAGAGTCGTATAATCATGCTAGCCTTTCATGGTAACCAGGAAACGGCCTAGGAATAGGCGTTTCCCGAGTACAAACTAAACACTTCTGTTTTAACAAGATGATTAAGACCTTACTTTGAGTCGAGTAAACTTAAGAGTCTAATGCATGGAATCGGACGATACATGAGATAGAGTGAGTTTGATGCATAGAGAGTAGATCCAATGCTTGAGAATCGTATAAAAATGCCTATAGGATAGTCATTAGTAGCCCTTAATTCACCCATTTACACGCTTTCGCTGTCAGTTAATTGCGATAACATTGCGGTCTCCGCAATTCTGCTAAATTTTCATTCTGTTTAGCTGTTTTCTTCTTCGTTTATTAATTCCATCTCTTGTCTTTTGAGTCTAATTTCAACTTGCATTTGTTTATGTTATATTCCTTTACACATTCAGCAAAAATTAGATAATTAAAAACCAATTTTTCCCCATCAAATCCACCCCATCTTTCTTAACAAATACACTTCGCGAATAACTAAAAATGAGTCTCTGTGGAAAAAACGAATGAAATATACTTACTACTTGCTGTAAGACCATGTATGCTTGCATGTTCTGAGTGCTCTCTTTACTTTCTTGCTTAATTATCTTTAACACATTGAGCACGCAACAACTATTCTTGTCATTCGCTATTTCGATGGGATTGCGAGTGACAGGTACCGGATTTGGAACTATTCCAGCCATTTCTTCTTGAGACAATTACGGAGGAATTGTGGTTCCCGCAATTATTTGAGGTATAGAGGGTTGTTTAAAGAGACGTTTCTTGGCTTTGTTTCTGGCTCTAAATAGTCTCTCGGGCTCAGGATTGAACTCTAGATCACTACTTGAAGGTTCACTCATAAACTAACCCAATAGTACCTGCAAAAGAAATGAAACAGATTAGTTTCAATAGATAATAAACTTGGTGTTTCAAACTTAACAAACTTCGTTTTCACTTAAATAAATCCCCGGCAGCGGCGCCAAAAACTTGTTACGTGCTCAATGTGTTAAAATAATTAGGCAATAAGAGAGAGATAGAGCACTCAGAACATGCAAGCATACATGATCTTATAGCAAGTAGTAAGTATATTTCATTCGTTTTCCCACAGAGATTTATTTTTAGCTATTCGCGAAGTGTATTTGTTAAGAAAGAAGGGGTGGATTTGATGGGGTAAAATTGGTTTTTAATTGTCTAATTCTTGCTGAATGTGTAAAGGGTAGCAACATAAACAAGAACAAGTCAAAGCTAAACTCAAATGAAAAGAGGCGAGATTAATAAATGAAGGTAAAGACAGCTAGACAGAATGGTAACTTAAACAGAATTGCGGAGACCGCAATTTTACCGCAATTATAATACCAGCGAAAGTGTGTAAAATGATGAATTGAGGGCTACTAACGACTATCCTATAGGATTTTTCATACGATTCTCAAGCATTGGATCAACTCTCTATGCATCAAACTATCTCAATCTCATGTATCGTCCGATTCCATGCATTAGATTCTTTAGTTCACTCAAATCAAAGTAAGGTCTTAAGCATCTTGTTAAAGCAAGAAGATATGGTTTGTACTAGGGAAACGCCTATTCCTAGGCCGTTTCCTGGCTACCTTGAAAGGCTAGCATGATGGTATGACTCTGAACTCTTACTCCTTCCAGAGGTTAGGAGTTCTCTGGACAAAATGGATGGCCATTCGAAATTGCCCGTGGAATGAAGCTTACATACAATCAATGCTTCGAGAGCTATCCTACATGCTTGATTCACGTTTTTTAGCCTATAGTGTTGTCATTAGCATGCCCCTAAGTGATTTAGCTACTCATGGATGTAAACAGAACAGAAGAACGAGAAGAAGTAGACATGCTTAGAAGGAATTTAAAGACAAAACAGTAAGGGAAGGCAGTAGAATGTAAAGGCAAGAAACTGTGAAATGAAAAATTGAGATTTGATTACTTGATTGTTTGATTGACAAAGGAAAGCTTTAAAACAAATAACAGAAAGACAGAACACAACGAAATAGTCTAATCTAGTTACTAGAAAAGAAACAACCACAAGACAGAGTTGGAAAATGGAAATGAAGAGCAGAAAACAGTAAAACAAGCTCGAATGTCTCGTTGCAGCCGCCTCGAATGAAGGATGAGAAAGGTCAGCCTTGCTTGGATGAATCCAATCGGGAGAGAAGAAGAATCTCCTCTCCTTCCTATCTGATTATCGATTCCAACAGCTGAGCTTCGCAAACCAGCAGACGGCAAAGGAAAACAGGAGAAAAGATGGACTGCGAGAAGACTTCTACGCTTTCGGATGATGCTTGAACCCTCGACTTTGACCCCTATTTATAGTAGTCTGCAGACGTCTTTGGGCCAAGGAGAACCATCAATCTTCAACGTCGTACTTCAGAATGGATGGAGGAGAAAGAACGAATCCCTGAAATAACGGAAATTAACAGAAAAAGATCAGTCAACTTACGGTTTTCACTTGAAACATTGCGAGAACCGCAATGTTTCCGCAATGCTATCGCAATGCTTGTTTTTCATTCTTTTCCTTCGGTTTTCAACTCTTTTCTTTCCTATTGTACATAAGTCCTAATTTAGCTACCTTCTTCTAATTCTCATATTTAAGCATAGGTTTAGGCTAAATGCTATCAAAAACACCTAAGAGTGAACATCTTTCTAAGCTAATTAAGTCCTAAAAAGGTCACTTTTGGAGACGTAACAATCTCTTTCTAACTCCTTCAGCTGGAGCATTTGTGGTGGTGGTGGCTCAGCTCTTTCATTGGTGGAGAAGCTTGCTGCAACATCAGACATTTCAAATTCTTGTTCCTCAAGCAGCGCATTAGTCTCTTTGGCCTCATCTAGCACAATTTCATTTTTCTCAACTTTCACCAACTCCACCATTTCATATGGATATTCCATTGGATCCATCTTCTCAGATTCGAAGGTAACAAAGGATTCATCATCATAAAAATCAAACATCTGAGGGCATGGTGGTGGTGATTTTGCTATAGCAAGTAGATCTTGTAAGTCATTTGTGAGCTGAGCTAATTGCACATCCATTCTCCTCATGGATGCATCATTCCTTTCCATGAATTCTATCCATAGCGCCTCCAAAGTGGGTGATAATTCTTCATTTGGAGTTGGGGCATAATGTTGATAGTCTTCATGTTGGGGGAACTCTTCATAATGAGCAACTTGCACATGCTCTTCCCAAGGATTACTTTAGAGTTGCCACTGATCCTGTTCACACATGTACGAACAATGGTTGTCATAGCTTTGTTGATATTGCCTCTCTTTATAATTCAATGTTGGGCAATTCTCCAAGTTATGATTATCCCCACAATAAGCACATGGCTGATAAAATTCTTCAAACAGTTGTGGGCAAACTCTTCCTCCAATTAAGTTCTGCAGCGTATTCATTTACTTTGTCGTACACATACGTTTTTCACCTGCATAGTTTCTCTCTGTGCCTGAAAATGATAGTAAACAAATTAATCTCACGTATTCAGCACAGATCTTACAATCAATTAAGCTTTTCTAAAATAACACAATTCGTTTTTACTAAACAAAATCCCCGGCAGCGGCGCCAAAAACTTGTTGCGTGCTCAGTGTGTAAATAAAAATGTGATGTGAAGAGCACTCAGAACATGCAAGTATACATGGTCTGCAGCAAGTGATAAGTATTTTTTCATTCGTTTTCCCACAGAGATTTATTCTTAGTTACTAACGAAGTGAGGTGTTAAATTAGAAAGGGTTACTTAAGTGGGGTGGATTGGAGATTGATGTGCCAAACTAATAAAAAATTTACGAGATATGCAAGTATAAACAAAAGCAAGTAAAGAGATTAACTTGAATGTAGAGGAAAAAGAATTGCGGAGAAAGCAATTTTCTAGCAATAAAATCGCAAAAGTAGAAGACTGGAAAAATGGCTAAGGCAAAAACAGAACTAAAGAATTGCGGAGAGAGCAATTTCCTAGCAATTAAATTAGCAACGATTTGAAGGTGAGATAAGGAAACAAGGTCAACTAAAGATTCCTCTATAGGCTTTTTGATACGATTATTCAGCAGTAGCTTAACTTATCATGCATCAATTTAACTCATTCTCATGCATCTCTCGATTACATGCATTAGATCCCTTAGTTCACTCATATCCAAGTAAGACTTAAGCATCTATTTATATAAGCAAGTTAATGAATCGTGTTAGGAAAACGCCTATTCCTAGGTCGTTTTCTAGCTACCATGAAAGGCTAGCATGAATGGACGACTCTGAACTCTTACTCCTTCCGGAGGTTAGGAGTTCTTTAGACAAAATGGATGGCCGGTCGAAATTGCCCATGGGATGAAGCACACATACATTCAATGCATTCGAAGCTATCCTACATGCTGAATTCACGTATTTCTACCTATAGATTCGTCATTAGCAGACTCTTGTGTGGTTAGTTACTCATGGTTGGTGTGGAGTTGGAAATACTAGATCGATTAAGCATGATTAACAGTACTTAAATGAAAGCAAAGGAAGAATAGAAAGCGATAAGAAACTTGCGAAGATTTAAACGATTCCTCTATTAAATAAGATTCAAAGCTTAATGTGCGAAAGACTGTAAAACAGTAAAGAACTAAACAGATGAAGACGAATTGAAGTAATGTAGCAACCAGAAACAAATAACAGAAAACAGTAGAGAAATGGAAGACAGAAACAAATGGAAATGTAAGGCAGAAAGCAGTAAAAGTGTGCGTCGATCTCCTCGCCGCAAGCGCCTCGGATGAAGAGGAAGGTTAGCGTTTCTTGGGGATGAATTCAATCAGAAGAGAAGAAGGATCTTCTCTTCTTCCTCTCGAGTTATCGGCGCCAATGGCTGATTCCTTCACTCCAACAAACGGGATAAGAGAATGGATGAGGGAACTGCGTTGAGACGGAGAGTTCTATGCTTCCGAGCTTGTTGTTCTCCTTCCCCCTTCACTTCCTTTTATAGCTTTTTGCAGGTACTTTTCAGTCAAGGAGAACCATCCATTCCAAACAACAATCCTCCACGTGGCAGCAGGGGAAAGTTGAGGCGGCTGAAAGATCGCAACTGTGGTGGCGGACGGTTGGAAAAACTAAACACCAGCAACTCTAGCATTGCGGATTCCTCGTTGTGACCGCAATATCCATTGCGGAGACAGCAATGTTTCAGCAATTCTCCTGCAATGTACAATTTGACTCTTTTAGCATTGTTTTTTATTCTTTTTTCTTCCTTTTACAAATAAGTCTTAATTTAGTTTCATTCTTTGAATTCTCATATTTAAGCACGTATTAAACTAAATTCTAACATAAATGCTTAAGAGTTTACACGATTACATGGTAAATAAGTCCCTAAATTATGTACTTTTGGAGACGTAACACCCAGCACGAGGCAAGTGTTGAATTCCTCAGCTGGAGGTTCCATGCTATCTAAGAGCTACAATGAAGCCTATGGGATTTTGGAGAAAATCTCAACATCACATTGTAGATGGTCAGACGACCCTGTGGAGCCAACCAGAAAGGCTCAAGACATGGATGCACTTAGTGCAATGAGCAACCAAATCAACGCTCTGACCAATCTAGTAAAACAAATGGCTCAAACGAATATTCAACAAAGTGTCAACACCGCAGCAGCTGTGTCAACAAGCACAGTAGCTAACCAAGGTGAGGCACTAATCTGTGGATTCTGGGGGAAGGGCACATGTATGATTTTTGCCCTGGGAATCCATCCTCGGTGTGTTATGTTGGAAGTCAACAACAACCCAGGAACAACCCCTACTCAAACACATACAATCCTAGTTGGAGGAACCACCCAAATCTTTCTTGGGGTGGACAACAAAACGCCAATCAAATGTCAAATCAACAAAGACCGAGTGGAACATATGGTTTCACTCAACAAACTGGTCAAACCACTTATCAAAAACAATACAACCAACCAATGGGGACATCAGTGGAGAACTTGCTGAAGGAGTACATAGCAAAGAATGATGCAACTCTCCAAAGCCAGCAAGCAACACTGAGGAGCTTAGAAAATCAAATTGGGCAGTTAGCAAACGAGCTGAAGAATAGGCCCCAAGGCAGATTGCCTGCAGACATTGAAACGCCAAGAACGGAAGGAAAAGAACAAGTTCAAGCCATTGAACTTCAAAGTGGAAGACCGTTGGTGATCAACAACAGAGAAGCACCAAAGCGAGTAGAAAATGAAGAGTCTAGTGCTCCACTGGATTCTCTGCTCAACCGTGATCAATCACCACCAAACACAACAAGGGTGAGGCTGGAACCTATCATTGAGGAACTAGAAGAAATCCCGAGGCCTCCACCTGTCATCAGGCAACCTGATTTGCCTACCTATGTGCCACCACCACCATTCTCTAGACGGCTCAAAAAGAAACAAGAACAGGAAGCACACTTTCATAAATTTTTAGAAATTTTGAAACAAGTGCATGTTAATATTCCTTTCGTAGAAGTTTTGCAATCTATGCCTTCATATGTTAAATTCTTAAAAGATATAATTACTAATAAAAAAGTTATTCGTGAATTTGAAACAGTGAATCTCACTGAGGAGCGCAGTGCCATACTCCAAAATAAGCTGCCGAAGAAGGAGAAGGATCCTGGTTCCTTCACCTTACCAGTCGAATTGGGAGGCAGACATGTGGGCAGAGCCTTGTGTGATCTGGGAGCCAGCATCAATCTCATGCCCTTGTCCCTATTCCAATAGCTTGGGATAGGAGAAACACGACCAACCACTGTCACCTTGCAACTTGCAGACAGATCCATAACATACCTTGAGGGTAAGATTGAGGATATACTTGTCAAGGTTGACAAATTTATTTTTCTTGCAGACTTTATAATTCTGGATTATGAGGCGGATAAAGAGGTGTCAATTCTACTAGGTAGACCGTTCTTAGCCACAGGTAGGGCTCTAATTGATGTCCAGAAAGGTGAGCTCACCATGAGAGTTCATGATGAAGAGGTTAAGTTCAGTGTATTTAAAGCTTTAAGGTACCCCTCTGATCCTGAATCCTGTGCAACTATAGATGTAGTAGACTCCTTAATGGAAGAAGAACTTGAGCATGAATTGTTAAAGAAGCATGCTAATAATTATGCACAAGTAGATGTAGGTAATTTAAATATTTCTGAATTGATGGATATAACTGTGGATAATTCTCAGCATGTATGCATGACTAATGAATTGTCTGAAAGAACCACAACTCCTTTGATGTCATCAATTATACAACCACCTTTATTATAACTTAAACCATTGCCTGAACATCTTAAGTATGCATATCTAGAGGAGAAAGATACCTTGCCTGTTATTATTTCGTCCAAACTAAGTAAACAGCATGAAATTGCGTTAATATTGCTGCTTAAGCAACATAAAAAAGCTATTGCCTGGACGATTGCTGATATCAGAGGTATAAGTCCTTCCTATTGCATGCATAAAATATTGTTGGAAGAGGAACATACACCTAGAGTAGATCACCAACGTAGGCTGAACCCCTCCATGAAGGAGGTAGTTAAAAATGAAATTATCAAATGGTTAGATGCAGGTGTAATCTTCCCCATAGCCAATAGTCAATGGGTTAGTCCTATTCAATGTGTACCTAAGAAGGGTGGTATGACTGTAATAGTTAATGAAAACAATGAACTAATACCAACTAGAACTGTTACAGGATGGAGAGTCTGTATGGACTATAGAAAACTTAATAACGAAACCAAAAAAGATCATTTCCCTATGCCCTTTATAGACCAGATGTTAGATAGAATAGCTGGCCGAGCCTTTTACTGCTTTTTAGATGGTTATTCGGGATATAACCAAATTACCATAGACCTTGAGGATCAGGAGAAAACAACCTTTACATGTCCTCTTGGAACATTTGCTTTTCGCAGAATGCCATTTGGCTTATGCAATGCACCAACAACATTCCAAAGGTGCATGTTAGCAATTTTCTCTGACCTGGATGAGTCCATAATAGAAATATTTATGGATGACTTCTCAGTCTTTGGTGATTATTTTAACAACTGCCTAGAAAACTTAGGACAAGTCTTAACTAGATGTGAAGAGACCAACTTAGTCCTAAATTGGGGAAAATGCCAATTCATGGTGGAAGAAGGAATAGTATTAGGACATAGAGTGTCCAAGGCAGGAGTAGAAGTCGATAGAGCCAAAATAGAAATCATTGAGAAGTTAGTAGAACCTACAAATGTCAAAGCTATAAGAAGTTTCTTAGGACATGCAGGATTTTATAGGAGATTTATAAAAGACTTTTCAAAAATCTCTAAACCCCTTGTGTGAGCTCTTAGAGCTAAATAAAACTTTTATCTTCTCAAAAGAATGTTTAATAGCATGGACCAAACATAAAGAAGCCTTAGTCAAAGCATCAACCATAGTAGGCCCAAATTGGGATTTACCTTTTGAACTAATGTGTGATGCTAGTGACTATGCAATTGGGGCTATGCTTGGCCAAAAGATAGATAAATTAACGCACCCTGTTTATTATGCGAGTAAAACTCTGAATGAAGCACAATGTAATTACACTACCACAGAGAAGGAAATGTTAGCGGTAGTGTTTGCATGTGAAAAATTTAGGCCTTATATTGTAGGTAATAAAATGACTGTTTATACTGATCACTCTGTAATAAAGTATTTAATGAGGAAGGCTGATGTTAAGCCTCGTCTAATTAGATGGGTGTTATTATTGCAAGAGTTGGATATAGAGATTAGAGATAAAAAAGGATGCGAAAACGTAGTTGCTGATCATTTATCTAGATTGCGGAGTAATTGCGAAATAATTGTTGAGCCCGCAATATCTGATTCATTTATTGATGAACATGTCTTTGTGTTAGTGCATTGTGATAACAATGAGGAACCTTGGTTTGCGGATATTGTTAACTTTCGTGCCTCACAGGTGTTACCAACTTTTAGAGGGGGGCGAGAAAAGAAGAGGTTCCTACACGAGGCTAGGAAGTACATCTGGGACGATCCAACCCTTTACAAAACTTGTGCGGATGGATTGTTAAGGAAGTGTGTGTCAGCTGCTGAAGCAAGGTCAGTCTTGCAGCATTGCCATACATCTCCTTATGGTGGACACTTTGGTGGTCAGAGGACGGCTGCAAAGGTGTGCCAAAGTGGCTACTTCTGGCCCACGATCTTCAAGGATGCGCACGACTATGCACACAACTGCGATGAATGTCAACGAACAGGTAACCTCAGTAGGAAGGATGAGATGTCTCTAACATATATCTTAGAGTTAGAACTCTTTGATGTATGGGGCATTGACTTCATGGGACCATTCCCTCCATCTGCTGGTAATCTTTACATATTAGTAGCAGTAGATTATGTTTCAAAATGGGTAGAAGCAATTGCATGTCCCCTAAATGATGCCAAAACAGTCGTTAAGTTTCTAAATAGGCATATTTTTACAAGATTTGGTACACCACGTGCAATCATAAGTGATGAGGGAACGCACTATATAAACAAAGCTATGGAAAAAGTACTTGCTAAATATAATGTTAGACATAGAGTAGCAACACCCTATCATCCACACTCAAATGGACAAGCTTAAATATCTAATAAAGAGATCAAGAGCATACTGGAAAAAGTTGTTAAACCTAATAGAAATGACTGGTCTTTTAAGTTAGAAGATGCATTGTGGGCGTATAGGACTGCATATAAAACGCCCTTAGGCATGTCTCCTTATAGGCTAGTGTATGGAAAAGCATGCCACTTACCCCTTGAATTAGAAATCAAAGCCTTTTGGGCCTTAAAAGAGTTGAATTATTGCGTAACCGATGCGGGAACATTGCGGTCTCTGCAATTACATGAGTTAGATGAACTAAGTCATATGTCATATGAAAATGCTAAAATGTATAAAGAAAAGACTAAAATTTGGCATGATAGTAGACTCAGGATCAAGGGCTTTAAAAAAGGTCAGCATGTTTTATTATTCAACTCACGATTACGATTATTTCCTGGCAAACTTAAGTCTAGATGGTCAGGTCCTTTTGTGATTACTAATGTATTTATTCATGGTGCAATTGAAATTCGAAATCTGAATCAAGGGCAGCCATTCATGGTAAACGGTGCGAGATTGAAGCATTATTATGAGGAAGGAGATGTGAAGACACTCTCGGCCTTCCTTCTATCTGAAGCCTAATTAGTGAATCAAGAGAGGATGAGCAAAGGCATTTAATGAAAATATCATTGTGCTCATCCGTCAAAGGGCTATGCCATAGATTTTTCTTTATTGTTTTAGATTGCTTATCATATTGTTATTTCTAGTTTTAATTAAGTGTTTTTATTTTGATTAGGAGCGTGGTAATGGGAGATCTTCAAACGGAAACGAGGAAGGGAATCAAGAGAAGAAGATCAAGGAAAAGATCTGACAGAAATCAATGATTTCGTTGCTAAGATCTTGCAACAGAAATCAAGAAAATACCAACGGTTATATTGGCAATGCTGAAAAATTGCTGAAGAATTGTGGCGTCCGCAATAAAAGAGCCGTTGGAGAAACACTGGAGTATAAATAGCCGGCGTTGGGGATCGTTTTCCTCTACGATTTCTCAAACCTTTTGAACTCCAGAAATAAGAACTCTCATTCTTCTGAAACTCCCAAGCTCAGACCTTCAAGAAACAACAATGGTGAGAACGAGAGCCGAACGATCCACGCCCAAGAAAGCATCACCGGATGAGGAAGAAACAAGATTAGTAAGGGAGGCGTTGCTATCTTTGGAAGACGTCGACGCTGCGCAACCCTCGAGGCCCCCAAAGCTTCCTGTGAGAAGGAAGAAGTGGACGGTGGCAACGACGGAAGCTGCTGATCCCTCTGATCCGGTAAAAACTCCAAAGAAGAAGAAGTGGAAGGTCACATGGCCTGATTCCCCGGTCAAGGAGAAGACGACCCCGAGTGAGGAAAGCCTCAACAGTGGCCGACCATCATTTGAGACGGCCATGCAGAACCCTGAATCCCCTCAGCATCAGTCGGAGCCTGCAGTTCCTACTGAAGAGCAACAAGAATCGGTGCCAATTGATGATCCGGCTGAGGAGGATGAGGTGTTTTATCCCTTCAGGGATGTCAATCTTGACAGCCCTGTGGAGAGGGAAAGCATGGATTCAATGGAGGAAACTCTGGGTGAATGCCTCCAGCACATGACCACGGAGGCGAGGCTCAAGAAGAAGGCACTGGTGATTGTGAAGGGCAAGCGGACTAAAAGGAAGAGGGTTGAAGCTGAACCCTCTATCAAGAAACTGAAAACTGAGGCTGTTGAGTCGGCCAAAAAGAAGGAAAAAGGGAAGAGAAAGATGTATCCAGAAGACGAACCTCGAGCTGCGAGGTATGTCTCCAAGGAAGCAGAGGCCAAGGGTCTCGAATTGATGAAGAAGGAACTCCTCCACGAGCGAGGATTTCTTGATGCTCTTGCGGACCTGCCGCAATTCTTGCGTGCAGGGATTATGAATCATGGCTGGGAAGAGCTATGTAGGCCTCCAATTCCAGCCTACTCGGACATGGTGTACGACTTCTACGCCAACCTCACACACCCTGAAGGTTGTTTTTCAATGGTGAGGGGAGTAGAGGTTGATTTCTCAGCCAACGCAATCAACGAAGCCTATGCTCTCAAGGGGCATACGCACTCTGAATACGCAAGGATAATGGAATCACCATCAGAGGCTGTCCTGGAAGAAGCTCTGAATACAATTGGAAAACCTGAGGCAGCGTGGGCAGTCTCAAGGAATGGGAGACACACACTGATGAGTGTAACACTCAGGGACAAAGTAGCCATCTGGTTCTCCCTCGTACGAAGACGAATCTCCCCGGTCACACATGAGACCACCATCAACGAGGGGAGATCGTTACTGCTTTACGCCATAATGAAGGGACTCACCATTGATGTGGGTGAAGTCATTGCAGCCTCTATCATCGAGTGCTCCAAGAAAGGTAAGGGCCAACTCTTTTTCCCCAATACAATTACTAAGCTGTGTTTGCGTGCAGGCGTACCTGTTACGAAGGGAGAGAGGAAATGGGCCTATATTGGCCATCTGGAGCTGCCCACTATCTTAAGGATGAGAAGAAGGGGCAACATGGAGTTCGAGATGGATGGACTGGCTGCAGCACAGTCACTGTCCATGGCCTGCCTGATGGACTTGCAACACAAGTTAGCCCAATGGGCTGAATATTCGCAAGCAAGGGACCAAGAGTTGGCTGAGCACCTGCGATGCACCTTCCCTGCTGGATTGCTGAACCATTGGGTGCCTCCAAGAGAAAGGAGTGAAGAGGATAAGGATGATTGAATGCCAGCTTGACGGCATTCGAGGGAGTATTTCTGATCCCTCTCAAGAAACAAAAATAAAAAAAAATAAACAATCTGCTTTTTCTGTGACTTGTTACCCCCCTATAATCAAGTTGTTTGATCTGTTTTAAATTGTTTATTTGTTTGTTTAGAATAGTTTAGTTTTGTTTAATGTCATCTGAGTAGGTAGCTTAAATAGTTTTGATGTTTGCTGTAGTTGTTTATGAACGAATATCGCATGCTAGGAGCCTTGATCACAGTTAAATTTGCTCTGTTGGACTATTGCGAATTCATTGCGGTTACCGCAATCTTTTGTTAGTTTTCTGCATGTTGTTGGATGACTTTCTGATGGGCTGTCTGTTTTTCAATCTCAATGTTTTGCTGCTTTACTGAGGTCCATAGGTGGTCTGTCTATTGAGCATGCTGGATGAGTGTCTAGTACACCCTTTATAGTTTAAAATTAGCTTAATATATTGTTGAGCATGTACCTCTGTAAGACCTTACCTTGTTCTTTTTTCGTCAAATCCTGCTTATGAGTTATCTGAACTAGGAGGGTCATTCTATCCCTAGGAGTTTTGAATTCTGTCTAGTTTTTCCTTAGACTAGATGCTTCTAATACAAGTTTGGGGGTGTGCCATCTCAGACTCTCATTGGGGACAATGAGAAGATAAGTTTGGGGGAGGCAGCCTCTAGGCCTAGGAACACTCCTCTCTCCCTCTTGAAAAACATACACATTCTTCTGCTTTGAAAAAAAAAATGAAAAAAATGAAAAGAGAAGTAAAGGGGTAGTGTCTCTCTAAAGGATGCGGAGTAATC
Organism: Herpetospermum pedunculosum; assembly: GCA_028017165.1. Lineage (NCBI taxonomy): Eukaryota > Viridiplantae > Streptophyta > Magnoliopsida > Cucurbitales > Cucurbitaceae > Herpetospermum > Herpetospermum pedunculosum. Next base: position 5,231,452 of record JAPQWQ010000187.1, read on the forward strand.
AGGGCCATTTGTGTAACCCACAAGTGGCACTGCATCAAAAGGCAAACCAAAAGAAGACTCTACCAAAAGAAGAAAAAAAAAAGAAGGAGAAAAATAAAGCCAAGGAAGAAGAATGTTTGCCAACAAGCTATGGCCTATGTGCTTAGGTGTCCTGTGTAATTGAACTCTGATCCTTAGTTTGCTAAGCACATGGCTGTAGTTTGAAGGTTTGTCAAGGGAGATGAGTGTCAATCCAATACAGTGATGCCAGGGTGTTGCGTGCTCAGTGTGTAAAGATAAATATGCAAAAGGGTAGAGAGAGCACTTAGAACATGCAAGCATACATGGTCTCACAGCAAGTAGTAAGTATATTTCATTCGTTTTTTCCACAGAGACTCATTTTTAGCTATTCGCGAAGTGTATTTGTTAAGAAAGATGGGGTGGATTTGATGGGGTAAAATTGGTTTTTAATTATCTAAGTTTTGCTGAATGTGTAAAGGAATATAACATAAACAAATGCAAGTTGAAATTAGACGCAAAAGACAAGAGATGGAATTAATAAACGAAGAAGAAAACAGCTAAACAGAATGATAAAACAACAGAATTGCGAGGACCGCAATGTTACCGCAATTAAATAACAGCGAAAGTGTGTAAATGAGTGAATTAAGGGCTACTAATGACTATCCTATAGGCACTTTATTACGATTCTCAAGCTTTGGATCAACTCTCTATACATCAAACTCACTCTATCTCAAGTATCGTCCGATTCCATGCATTAGAGTCTTAAGTTTACTCGACTTCAAAGTAAGGTCTTAAGCATCTTGTTAAAACAGGAGTGTTTAGTTTGTACTAGGGAAACGCCTATTCCTAGGCCGTTTCCTGATTACCATGAAAGGCTAGCATGATTATATGACTCTGAACTCTTACTCCTTCCAGAGGTTAGGAGTTCTTTGGACAAAATGGATGGCCAATCGAAATTGACCGTAGGATGAAGCTTACATACAATCAATGATTCGAGAGCTATCCTACATACTTGATGCACGTTTTTTAGCCTATAGTTCTGTCATTAGCATGCCCCTAAGTGACTTAGCTACTCATGGAAATATAGAGAGTGGAAATGTAAGATAACACAGACATGCTTAGAAGGGAAATGTGCTTAGAACAGCAAGACAAAACCGTAGCAGCAGAAAGTGGAAACTGTGAAATGCAGAAATGTACTTTGATTACTATGAATGTTTGAACGACAAAGGGAAACGTAGAAGCAGAAATTCAGAGACAGACAACAACGAACTGCAGTAACTAAAACACTAAGCTAAGAACAACAATGATCAAAACTGGAAATAAGAAGAAGAACGACAGAAAACAGTAAAAGGGTGCTGAAAAGCTTCGTTGCAGACGCCTCGAATGAAGGGGATGAAAGGTCAGCCTTGCTTGGATGAATCCAATCGAGAGAGAAGAAGAATCTTCTCTCCTTCCTATCAGATTATCGATTCCAACAGCTGAGACTCTCACTCCAACAGACGGCAAAGGAAAACAGAGAGAAATGATGGACTGCGAGAGGACTTCTGCGCTTCGGATGATGATCAAACCTCCGACTTTGGCCCCCTTTTATAGTAGTTTGCAGGTGCGTTTGGGCCAAGGAGAACCATCAACCTTCAACGTCATATATCAGAATGGATGGAGGAGAAAGAACGAATCCCTGAAATTACGGAAATTAACAGAAAAAGATCAGTCAACTTACGGTTTTCACTTGAATAATTGCGGTCACCGCAATGTTTTCGCAATTCATTCGCAATACTCATTTTTTCATTCTTTTCCTTCGGTTTTCAACCCTTTTTCTACCTATTGTACTTAAGTCCTAGATTAGCTACCTTCTATTAATTCTCATATTAAAGCATAGGTCTAGGCTAAATGCTATCAAAAACACCTAAAAGTGCGCATCTTCTTAAGCTAAATGGGTCCTAAATAAGTCACTTTCAGAGACTTAACACACCCCCAAACTTAAGGCTTTGCTTGTCCTCAAGCATACTAAGGACTTCCCTAGGCTGCTGTTTCTCCTTCTTTAACCACCTACTGACACCCTTATACCCCTATCTATAGCACTGCTGTCCTGTGACACACCTCCAAGCTTAAAACTACCCTCTTATCTAGCTTCTTCTGAACTTGCCTGCCTACCACTTATCTGTTTTCATTAACTCCCTACAACTGATCTATTTGCTTTTGTCATCTCATGCCACTATCCCTAAGGTTTCAAATTCTGCCTAGCTTTACCTCAGACTCAGTACATGCTTCTAGCTTTATTTTTAATGTGTCTAGGATTCCTTAGAGTCATGCCAGTCTTAGTATTAACGGTGACAGTAGTACTTTTAAAGAACAACCTAAACCCTGGCATCACTACATTGGATAAACACTCATCTCCCTACATAACCCTACAAGTTACAACTTTGTGCTTAGCTAATTGAGGATCAGAGTTCTTTTTAAATAGGACACCTAAGCCACAAAGTTATAACTCCTAGGTCTACATTCTTCTTCCCTATTCTTTTCCCTTTTTTCTTACTTAGGTGGGGCCTCTCCTTTGGTTGCCTTTTGATGCAATGCCACTTGTGGGTCACACACTTGGCACTGATTACTTAGCAACCTAAGAGAGACCCCCCTCTTTATTCTATTTTTCATTTTTTTTTCAGGTCATCATTTTTTGTAAAGGAGAAGAAGAATGCTTATGTTTCTAAGGGAGAGAGGAATGTTCCTAGGCCTAGGGTGGCCTCCCCCAAACTTCAACTACTCATTGTCCCCAATGAGTGTCTGAGGTGGCACGCCCCCAAACTTTCCTAGAAGCATCTAGTCTAAGGTAAAACAAAGAGAATCTAAAGCCCTAGGCATAGACAGAACATTGAAAAGAAAATATCACAGTAGCAGAAAATTAACAAAAAAACAGACAGTTAAGGGCTTAAAGCTGTGCATGCTGAGCTTTTTAGAGGTCGATTTAAACTATCAAAGGGTGTCCTATGACACTCATCCAGCATGCATTTAGATAAGCTATATAAGGCGGTCATGTTAGCAGGAAAAGATAGAATTTAAACAGATCACAGCCTAGCTAAACAGACAGTCCAAAACATGCTTTTAGTCCTGAAAATTGCGGGTACCGCAATTATTTCGCAATTAGATCAGGGCAGATATAACATTGATTAAGGCCCCTAAGCATGCTTTTTCCAGTCACTCAAGCTTCCTAAAAAAAAAAAAAAAAAACTAAACTATCCTACCTAGTCAGCTAACATCAAATTATACTAAGCAACAGGAAAAACATAAAACTAAACATCTAAAACAGATCAAAATTGAACCAAAAACAGCATGGTCCTAACAGAAAGCAGAAAAATTGTTTTTTTTTCTAAGGGAACAGCAATACTCCCTTTAGTGCACTTCAAACCAGCACTCAATTCTCGTCATCCTCATCTGGTTGCCGTGGTCTTGGGGGCACCCATGGAGTTAGAAGATTCGTAGGGAACTCAGGGAAGAGGCACCCCAGCTGGTCTGCAACTTCCTTGTCCCTCGCCTGCGCATAAGTGGCCCATTGAGCCATTCTTCTCTGCATATCCATTAAGCAGGCCATGGATAAAGACTGTTCAGCAGCCAGCCTATCCAGTTCAAACTCCATATTCCCCTTTCTTCTCAGCCTCAGGTTAGCAGGCAGCTCCAAGTGGCCCGTGTAGGCCATCTGCTTCTCCAGGCGCTCGGTAGGGACTTCTGCAAGCAAACATAGCTTGGTTATGGTGTTAGGGAAAAACAGTGGTCCCTTACCTTTCTTGGCGCATTCAGCAATGGCCGCAGTGATGACTTCTCCCACGTTGATCGTGAGACCTCTCATTATCGCATACACCAGCAGCGATCGGCTCTGGTTTATTGTAGTCTCGTGAGTCACCGGAGACAATCTCCTTCGCACGAACGAAAACCAAACAGCTGCCTTAGCCGTGAGGTTGGCACTCATGAGAGTGTGCCTCCCATTGCGTGACACGGTCCAAGAAGCTTCAGGCTGGCCAATAGTCCGAATGGCCTCTTCCAAAACTGCCTCAGTAGGCTCATCGACAATCCGTGCATAATCTGTATGAGGTTGGCCCTTGAGACCAAATGCTTCATTGATGGCCTTGGCTGAGAAATCTACTTCTACCCCTCTGACCACAGACAGGCCATCCTCAGGGCTGAGCACATTAGCGTAGAAATCATACACCATGCTCGTGTATGCTGGATTAGGCGGTCTGCAGAATTCCTCCCAGCCGTGGTTGATCACCCCTGCGCGCAAGAACTGCGGCAGGTCAGCAAGTCGGTCGAGAAAGCCTTTCTCGTGCAGCAACTCCCTCTTCCTTAACTCCACGCCCCTGGATTCAGCGTCAGATGAGACATACCTCACTGACTGAGGCTCGTCTTCAGGGTAGAGCTTGGCCTTCCCCTTATCTGCTGGCTTGGCTGACTCGGCAGCCTCAACCTTGAGCCTTTTGAGTGATGGCTCCGTGCTTTCTTTGTCTGCTGAAGGCACTCTCTTGGCCTTCTTCTTCTTCAGCTTCTTGGGTTTCTTGGCCTTGACAATCTTGGCCTTCTTCTTCTTCTTAATGTTGATCTGCTGGAGGCATGCCCCCAACGTCTCCTCCATGGAATCATCCTGCTGTGCAGGAACATCAGGGCTGTCTTCCTGTTGCGTGCTCAATGTGAAAAGATAAATATGCAAAAGGATAGAGAGAGCACTTAGAACATGCAAGCATACATGGTCTCACAGCAAGTAGTAAGTATATTTCATTCGTTTTTTCCACAGAGACTCATTTTTAGCTATTCGCGAAGTGTATTTGTTAAGAAAGATGGGATGAATTTGATGGGGTAAAATTGGTTTTTAATTATCTAAGTTTTACTGGATGTGTAAAGGAATATACCATAAACAAATTAAAGTTAAAATCAGGCTCAAAGAACAAGAGATGGAATCAATAAACGAAGAAGAAAACAGCTACACAGAATGCAATTTAGCAGAATTGCGAGAACCGCAATTAATCCGCAATTAAATGGCAGCGAAACTGATTAAAAGGGTGAATTAAGGGCTACTAATGACTATCCTAAAGGCAGTTTATTACGATTATCAAGCTTTGGATCAACTCTCTATACATCAAACTCACTCTATCTCAAGTATCGTCCGATTCCATGCATTAGAGACTCAAGTTTACTCGACTTCAAAGTAAGGTCTTAAGCATCTTGTTAAAACAGGAGTGTTTAGTTTGTACTAGGGAAACGCCTATTCCTAGGCCGTTTCCTGATTACCATGAAAGGCTAGCATGATTATATGACTCTGAACTCTTACTCCTTCCAGAGGTTAGGAGTTCTTTGGACAAAATGGATGGCCAATCGAAATTGCCCGTGGGATGAAGCTTACATACAATCAATGTTTGAGTGTTGAACTGACTACTTGACTCACGTTTTTTAGCCTATAGTTCTGTCATTAGCATGCCCCTAAGTGATTTTAGTTACTCATGGATATGTAGAGAACAGAAATGGTAGATAAGATAGACATGCTTAGGAGAGGAATGTGTGCAAAAGAGTAAGCCAAAACCGTAACAGAACAAGATGGAAACTGTAAATGCAGAATTGTACTTCGATTACTTTAAGTGTTTGAATAACAAAGGAAAGCTTTAGAAGAACTGAATCCAAGGCAGACAACAACGAAATGCAGTAATTGAAATGCTAAACTAAGAACAACAGTGATCAGAAATGGAAATGAGAAGAACAGAGCAGAAAACAGTAAAGGTTTGCTAGAAAACTCCGTGGCAGTCGCCTCGAATGATGGTGATGAAAAGTCAGCCGTGCTTGGATGAATCCAATCGAGAGAGAAGAAGAATCTTCTCTCCTTCCTATCAGATTATCGACTCCAAAAGCTGAGACTCTCACTCCAACAAACGGCAAAGGAAAACAGATGGAAATGGTGGACTGCGAGAAGACTTCTGCGCTTCGAATGATGACTGAACCTCCGACTTTGACCCCCTTTTATAGTAGTTTGCAGGTGCGTTTGGGCCAAGGAGAACCATCAGTCTTCAACGTCATATATCAGAATGGATGGAGGAGAAAGAACGAATCCCTGAAAAGTCGGATCTAAACAGAAAAATGTCAGCCAACTTACGGTTTTAACTTGAATAATTGCGGTCACCGCAATGTTTTCGCAATTCATTCGCAATGTTCATTTTTCCATTCTTTTCTTCGGTTTTCAACCCTTTTTCTACCTATTGTGCATAAGTCCTAAATTAGCTACCTTCTTCTAATTCTCATATTAAAGCATAGGTTTAGGTTAAATGCTAACAAAAACACCTAAATGTGTACATCTTCTTAAGCTAAATGGGTCCTAAATAAGTCACTTTCAGAGACTTAACACACCCCCAAACTTAAGGCTTTGCTTGTCCTCAAGCATACTAAGGACTTACCTAGGCTGTTTGTTTTATCTTCTTTAACTACTCACCGACTCCCCTATAACCCTATCTCTAGCAGTGCTGTCCTGTGACACACTTCTAAGTTTAGAACTAACCTCTTATCAAGCTTCTTCTGACTTCACCTGCCTACCATACCTACTGTTTTTGTTAACCCCCTACTACTGATCTAACTACTTTTATGATATCACGCCACTATCCCTAAGGTTTCAAATTCTACCAAGCTTTACTCTAGACTTAGTACATGCTTCTAGCTTATTTTTAATGTGTCTAGGATTCCTTAGAGTCATGCCAGTCTTAGTATTAACAGTGACAGTGGTACTTTTAGAGAACAACCTAAGCCCTGGCATCACTACATTGGATATACATTCATCTCCCTAGACAAACCTAAAAGCTACAACCTTGTGCTTAGCTCATTGAGGATCAGAGTTCTTTTTTACATAGGACATCTAAGCCACAAGATTATAACTCCCAAGCATACATTCTTCTTCCCTATTTCTTCCTTTTTCCTTTTTTACTTTGGTGGAGTCTCTCCTTGGGTTGCCTTTTGATGCAATGCCACTTGTGGTTTTACACACTTGGCACTGATTACTAAGCAACTTGAGAGAGACTCCCCTCTTTATTCTATTTTTCACTTTTTCTATTTATCACAAAATTTTTTTTTTTTTAGGAGAAGAAGAATGCTTATGTCCTAAGGAAGAGAGGAATGTTCCTAGGCCTAGGGTGGCCTCCCCCAAACTTCAACTACTCATTGTCCCCAATGAGTGTTTGAGGTGGCACACCCCCAAACTTGTCCTAGAAGCATCTAGTCTAAAGTAAAACAAAGAGAATCTAAAAATCCTAGGCATAGGCAAAACATTCTAAAAGCAACTATCCCAGCAGCAGAAAATTTGAACAGAACAGACAGTTTTAAGGACTTATGGTTTCTGCATACTGAGCACTATTTAGAGGCAAATTTAAACTATCAAAGGGTGTCCTATGACACTCATCCAGCATGCTTCAAGATCAGCTATATAAGGTAGTCATGCTAGCAGCAAAAGATAGAATTTAACAGATCACAGCCTAACTAAACAGACAGTCCAAAACATGCAATCAGTCACAAAAATTGCGGGAACCGCAATTATTTCGCAATTCAATCTGGGCAGATTTAACATTGATTCAGGCCCCTAGCATGTTTTTTTCTGTTACTCATGCATCCTAAAAATAAAACTAAACTATCCTACCTAATCAGCTAACATCAGACTAGACTAAGCAAAAGAAAAAACATAAAACTAAACATTAAAAACAGATCAAAAATTGAATACAAAACAGCATACTATACATGATTCTATCAAAAAGCAGGAAAATTGTCTTTTGTTTCTTAAGGGATCAGTAATACTCCCTCTAGTGCTCTTCAAACCAGCACTCAATTCTCATCATCCTCATCTGGTTGCCTTGGTCGTGGGGGCACCCATGGAGTTAGGAGGTTGGTGGGGAAGTCTGGGAAGATGCACCCCAACTGGTCTGCAACTTCTCTGTCCCTCGCCTGCGCATAGTTGGCCCATTGAGCCATTCTCCTCTGCATGTCCATCAAGCAGGCCATGGATAGGGACTGTTCAGCAGCCAGCCTATCCAACTCAAATTCCATGTTGCCCTTTCTTCTCAGCCTTAGGTGTGCAGGCAACTCCAAATGGCCTGTGTAAGGCAGCTGCTGCTCCAAGCGCTCGGTGGGAACCCCTGCAAGCAAACACAATTTTGTTATAGTGTTGGGGAAAAATAATGGCCCCTTACCCTTTTTAGCACACTCAGCTATGGCAGCAGCGATGACTTCTCCCGCGTTGATCGTGAGACCTCTCATTATAGCATAAACCAGCAGCGAACGGCTCTGGTTAATTGTAGTCTCATGAGTTACTGGGGAGAGTCTTCGTCTGACGAATGAAAACCACACAGCTGCCTTAGCCGTGAGGTTGGCACTCATGAGTGTGTGCCGCCCATTGCGTGACACTGTCCAGGAGGCCTCAGGCTGGCCAATTGTGCGAATGGCCTCTTCCAGCACAGCCTCGGTCGGCTCATCAACTATCCGTGCATAATCTGTGTGCGCTTGGCCCTTGAGACCAAAGGCTTCATTGATGGCCTTGGCTGAGAAATCAACTTCCACCCCTCTGACCACAGATAGGCCATCCTCAGGGCTGAGCACATTGGCGTAGAAATCGTACACCATGCTTGTGTAGGCTGGATTGGGAGGTCTGCAGAATTCCTCCCAGCCATGGTTGATCACCCCTGCGCGCAAGAACTGCGGCAGGTCAGCAAGTCGATCAAGGAACCCCTTCTCGTGTAACAGGTCCCTTTTCCTCAGCTCAACACCCCTGGATTCAGCATCAGATGAGACATACCTCACTGACGGAGGTTCATCTTCAGGGTAGAGTTTAGCCTTCCCCTTATCGGCTGGTTTGGATGATTCAGCAGCCTCCACCTTGAGGCGTTTGAGCGAAGGCTCAGTACTCTCTTTGTCCGTCGATGGCACCTTCTTGGCCTTTTTCTTCAACTTTTTGGCCTTTCCAGTCGTGGCCTTCTTCTTCTTTTTGAGCCTTGCCTGGAGTTGTGGGAAACATGCCCCCAACGTCTCCTCCATAGAATCATCCTGCTGTGCAGGCTCGGCAGGGCTATCTTCTCTCATAGGCGAGAAGACTTCGTCTTCTCCAGCATCTCCACTGCCTTGCGTGGACTCTTGATAATCCCCATATGGGAATTCAGGATCAGGCCGTGGAGAATTGTGCGCTGCTGATGGTATCGGCGCAGAACTCAGTGGCGAAGACTGCAGCTCAGGGCTCTGCGCTGCTGCAGGTGTCGGATCAGAACTCTGAGGTGCTGGAGACAGCTCAGGGCTCTGTGCAGGTGGTGACGATTCTGCGCTTGGCACTGGTTCAGACGAGAGGGGACTGCGCGCAGGTGACACAGACGGCGACGAACCTTCTTTGGCTGACTCGTGGGCTGCACGATCAGTTTCTTGACTCTCCACAGAGGGAGTCTTGGCGGTGCTTGGTTCGGCAGCAGTCGTGACAGTCCACCGGCGTTTCTTTGGCGTGCCCACTGGCTCAGATGGGCCAGCAGGGATCTCAGTGACCACCCTCCACTTCTTCCTACGAATAGGAAGCTTGGAAAGGCGGCCAGTGCGTACAGCACCTTCATCAGCGAGGGTGAGAAGCGCTTCCCTCGCAGCCGCTTCAGCTGCGTCATCGGCCTTCTTCTTGGCTGCGGATCTTTCAGCCCTAGTGGAAACCATTGTCGAGTCTTGAAGATCTTGAGAGAAGAATCAAAGATGGAGAGAATCGCAGAAATCTTGGAGATCAAAGAATGAGAGAATCGTATCAACGAGCGCGTTCTAACGGCTATAAATAAAACGGAAAAAATCCCAACGGCTCTTTTTGCGGATCCAGCAATTTTTGCGCAATTCTAGGGATAATATTTCATAAAAATCTCAAACTTTGATCGCCCGTATCTTTTATTTGGCCCAACCGTTTCTTGATTTTTAAAGTGGGATTTACTCTCCTTGATCCCCTCTTTCGATTCCCTACAAAAACAAATCAAACAAACATTAAATACGCAATTAAAAACACACCACAAATCATACAAACGATAATCGGAAAAACAGAAGAAATAAACTAAGGCATTGGCCTTGACTAAACGAGCACAGTAACCACTCGTTCTCTCTCGTTCTTTTTGTCATGCTTCAGTCAAGAGGAAGGCCGAGAGAGTCTTCACATCCCCTTCCTCATAGTAGTGCTTCAACCTAGCACCATTGACCAGAAATGGCTGTCCTTGCTGCAAGTTTTTAATCTCTATGGCACCATGAACAAAGACATTAGTAATAATAAATGGACCTGACCATCTAGACTTTAATTTGCCTGGAAATAGCTTTAATCGTGAGTTAAATAACAATACAAGTTGGCCCTTCTTAAAGTCTTTGATCCTGAGTCTACTGTCGTGCCATATTTTTGTCTTTTCTTTATACATTTTGGCATTCTCATAGGCCATATGCCTAAGCTCGTCAAGTTCATGTAGCTGTAAAGATCTTAATGTCCCCGCATCCTTCACACAAAAATTTAATTCTTTCATGGCCCAAAATGCCTTGTTTTCCAACTCAAGTGGCAAGTGGCAAGCCTTGCCATACACCAACCTATAGGGAGACATTCCTAGAGGTGTCTTATATGCTGTTCTGTACGCCCAAAGTGCATCCTCAAGCTTGAAAGACCAGTCTTTCCTATTAGGTTTGACTACCTTTTCTAGGATGTTCTTTATCTCCCTATTGGAAATCTCAGCTTGGCCATTTGAGTGTGGGTGGTAGGGAGTAGCTACCCTATGTCTAATGTTATATTTAGCCAATATCTTCTCCATAGCCTTATTAATGAAATGTGACCCCTCATCACTAATGATAGCACGAGGAGTCCCAAATCTAGTGAAAATGTGTCTATGCAAGAAGTGAGTGACTGTTTTAGCATCATTATTAGGGCATGCCTTAGCTTCTACCCACTTTGACACGTAGTCTACTGCTACTAAAATGTACAGGTTACCTGATGATGGAGGGAATGGTCCCATGAAATCAATGCCCCACACATCAAAGAGCTCCAACTCTAAGATGTAGGTGAGGGGCATCTCATCCTTACGACTGAGGTTACCTGTCCTTTGGCATTCGTCACAGTTGTGGGCATAATTGTGGGCGTCCTTGAAGATTGTTGGCCAGTAGTAGCCACTCTGAAATACCTTAGCAGCTGTTCTTTGACCACCAAAGTGCCCACCGTAAGGAGATGAGTGACAGTGCTGCAGCACAGACTTCGCTTCAGCAGCTGAAACACACTTCCTCAACAACCCATCAGCACAGGTCCTGTAAAGTATGGGGTCATCCCAGATGAATTTCCTTGCTTCATGGAGGAACCTCTTCTTTTCTTGTCCTCCCTTGAACACTGGTAATACCTGTGATGCACGGAAGTTAGCAATGTCAGCAAACCAAGGTTCCTCATCGTTTTCACGATGAGTCAAAGCAAAGATATGTTCATCTATAAAAGCATCAGAAATTGCGGGGTCCGCAATTTTTTCGCAATTGTGCTGCAATCGAGACAGGTGATCTGCAACCACGTTTTCACATCCCTTCTTGTCCCGAATGTCCAAATCGAATTCCTGCAGCAATAACACCCATCTAATCAATCTAGGCTTAGCATCAGCCTTCCTCATAAGATATTTTAAAGCAGAATGGTCAGTATATACAATGGTCCTAGTTCCTACAATATAGTTCCTAAATTTTTCACAAGCAAATACTACAGCAAGCATCTCCTTCTCTGTAGTTGTATAGTTACATTGAGCCTCATTCAAGGTTTTACTAGCATAATAGACAGGATGTGTGAGCTTGTCAATCTTCTGTCCTAACATGACTCCTACAGCATAGTCACTGGCATCACATAGCATCTCAAATGGGAGATCCCAATTTGGTCCCACTATGATTGGTGCTGTGACCAGTGCTTCCTTAAGGGTTTTCCAAGCTACTACACATTCTTTAGAGAAGATGAATGGCCTACCTAGCTCCAGTAGCTCACATAGAGGCTTGGCTATCTTAGAAAAGTCCTTGATGAACCTTCTATAGAAGCCAGCATGCCCTAAGAAACTCCTAATGGCCTTGACATTCTGGGGCTCTACCAACTTCTCTATGACTTCTATTTTTGCCCTATCCACTTCTACACCTGCCCTTGACACTCTATGTCCTAAGACAATCCCTTCATCTACCATAAAATGGCACCTTTCCCAATTTAAGACTAGGTTGGTCTCTTCACACCTAGCCAAGACTTGTCCTAGGTTCTCTAGACAGGTTTTAAATGAGTCCCCAAAGACTGAGAAGTCATCCATGAATATTTCTATTATGGACTCATCCAACTCAGAGAAGATTGCCATCATGCACCTTTGGAAAGTTGCCGGTGCATTGCATAAGCCAAAAGGCATTCTGCGGAAGGCAAACGTTCCAAAGGGGCAAGTGAAGGTAGTCTTCTCTTGATCCTTAGGGTCTATAGTGATTTGATTATAGCCAGAGTACCCATCTAAAAAACAATAGTAGGCTCTACCAGCTATTCTGTCTAGCATCTGGTCAATAAACGGTATAGGGAAATGGTCTTTTTTAGTTTCTTTATTTAACTTTCTGTAATCCATACATACCCTCCACCCTGTGACAGTCCTTGTTGGAATCAGTTCGTTGTTCTCATTGACTACCACAGTTATTCCCCCCTTTTTAGGTACACATTGGATGGGGCTAACCCACTGGCTACTAGCTATGGGGAAAATTACTCCTGCATCTAACCACTTTATTATTTCTTTCTTCACTACCTCTTTCATAGAGGGGTTTAACCTACGCTGGTGATCTACCCTAGGTGTGTGCTCTTCCTCTAGTATGATTTTATGCATGCAATAAGAAGGGCTAATGCCTCGAATATCAGCAATAGTCCATGCTATAGCCTTCCTATGTTGCTTAAGCAATAAAATTAAATCAACCTCATGCTGTTCACTTAGCTTAGAAGAAATAATTACAGGCAGCGTATCATTATCTCCTAAATATGCGTATTTGAGGTGAGTTGGTAGTGGTTTCAGTTCTAAAACAGGTGGATGCTCAATGGAGGGCTTTAACGGATTTACAGTTCTATCAGTTAAGTCTATAGTCATACATACATGCTGAGGTCTATCTACAGGCATATTCATTATGTCAGATACATTTAGATCATCTACATCTAATCCTACATATTCGTTAGCATGCTTGGTTAATAATACATGCTCTAATTGTTCTTCCATTAGTGAGTCAACAACATCAATGCTAGCACAAGACTCAGAATCAGAGGGATACCTTAAAGCTTTGTAAACACTAAATTTTACCTCTTCATCATGAACCCTCATAGTTAACTCACCTTTTTGCACGTCTATTAGTGCCCTACCTGTGGCTAGAAATGGTCTACCTAGCAGGATGGGAACCTCCTTGTCTGCCTCATAGTCCAGGACAATGAAATCTGCAAGGAAAATAAATTTGTCAACTTTAACTAGAATATCCTCAATCTTACCTTCTGGATATGCGATGGATCTGTCTGCTAGTTGTAAAGTGACAGTAGTTGGACGTGCTTCTCCCATTCCCAATTGGCGAAATAGGGACAGGGGCATGAGATTTATGCTGGCGCCCAGGTCACAAAGCGCTCTGCCCACATGCTTGCCTCCAAGTTCTACAGGTAGGGTGAAGGAACCAGGATCCTTCTCCTTCTTGGGCAGCTTGTTTTGGAGGATGGCACTGCACTCCTCGGTGAGGTTTACTGTTTCAAACTCACCAATTATTTTTTTGTTAGTAATAATGTCCTTCAAAAACTTTACATATGAAGGCATAGACTGTAAAACCTCTACAAAAGGAATGTTAACATGCACTTGCTTAAGTATTTCTAAGAATTTATTAAAATGAACTTCCTGTTCCTGCTTCTTCTTCAGCCTTCGAGGATATGGAGGTGGTGGCACATATGCAGGCACGTCAGGACGCCTTAAGATAGGTGGAGGCCTTGGAATTTCTTCTACGTCCTCTACAATTGGCTCTAGCCTGGCTCCTGATGTGCTAGTCGGTGGTGGACCTTGGCTCGGCAGAGACTCCAGTGGAGCACTAGACTCAGTGTTCTCTACTCTCTTTGGTGTGTCCTTTGTGTTGCTCACCAATGGTCTTCCACTCCTGAGTTCAATTGCTTGAACTTGTTCCTTGCCATCTCTCCTTGGTACCTCGGTATCAGCAGGGAGTCTACCTTGGGGCCTACTTTTAATTTCATTGGCTAATTGGCCTATTTGGTTTTCCAGGCTCCTAAGAGTAGCTTGCTGGCTCTGAAGAGTAGCATCATTCTTAGCGATATACTCCTTGAGTAGGTTTTCTACAGAAGATCCTACAGGTTGATTATAAGGTTTTTGGTACATTGACTGGTTATGTTGGGGAGTGAAACCAGGTGTTCCACTCGGTCTAGGTTGGTTAGGATTTTGGTTATTGTTTTGCTGGCCACCCCATGACAGGTTAGGGTGGTTTCTCCAACCAGGGTTATAGGTGTTGGAGTAGGGGTTATTCCTAGGCTGCTGCTGGCTTCCTACATAGCAGACTGAGGATGGATTCCCAGGGCAGTATTCATAAGGGTGCCCTTCCCCACAGAATCCACAGATAGGTGCCTCGCCTTGATTTGGTTGAGTGCCCATTGACATGGCTGTGGCGGTATTGGCACTGGTTTGGAGATTGGCCTGAGCCATTTGCTTGACTAAGTTTGTCAGGGCATTTATTTGGGTGCTCATGGCGCTTAGAGCATCCTTGTCTTGAGCCCTAGTTGGCTCTACTGGATCATCCGACCATCTACAGTGAGATGCTGAGATCTTCTCCAAGATCTCATAAGCTTCGTTGTAACTCTTGGACAACATGGAACCTCCAGCAGATGAATTTAAGACTTGTCTGGTGCTGGGGTTGCATCCTTTAAAGAAAACTTCTATTTGGATACACCATGGAATGCCATGGTGTGGACATTTAATGAGAAGGTCTTTGAATCTAGTCCAAGCTTCGTGAAGAGACTCATTATCAGCTTGTTTAAACTTTATGATATCATCACGAAAGGTTGAATTCCTGTCAGGTGGGAAGTATTTGACTAGGAATTTTTCTGCTAAATCTGTCCAATTGCGGACAGATCCTGAGGGCAATGAATTTAACCATGTTTTGGCTTTGTCCCTCAAAGAGTAAGGGAAAAGATATAGCCTCAGGGCTTCTTGGGAAACTCCAGGGATTAGGAATGTGTCACTAACTCCTAGGAAGTTCCTAAGGTGGTTATGGGGGTCCTCATTTTCTATTCCAAAGAATTGTCCCACAGTGGACAACATTTGGAACATCACTGGTTTTAACTCGAATGAGTGGGCAGTGATTTCAGGACGGATTATGCTGGGGTTCAGCTCCCCAGGCATAGGTACTAGATATGAAAGAATGGCACTATTCTTGTCATTCGCTATTTCGATGGGGTTGCGAATGGCTTGTGCCGGATTTGGAACTATATCGCCCATTTCTTTAGTTTCAGGTGTGGTTTGAGGTATAGGAGGTTGTTTAAAGAGACGTTTCTTTGCCTTATTCCTAGCTCGAAGTGATCTTTCAGGTTCAGGATCGAACTCTAAATTACTATGTGAACGCTCACTCATAAACTACCTTAATAGCACCTGCAAAAGAAATGAAACAGATTAGTTTCACTCAATGATAAACTTGATTTTTCAAACTTAACAACTTCGTTTTCACTTAAAATAAGTCCCCGGCAGCGGCGCCAAAAACTTGTTGCGTGCTCAATGTGAAAAGATAAATATGCAAAAGGATAGAGAGAGCACTTAGAACATGCAAGCATACATGGTCTCACAGCAAGTAGTAAGTATATTTCATTCGTTTTTTCCACAGAGACTCATTTTTAGCTATTCGCGAAGTGTATTTGTTAAGAAAGATGGGATGAATTTGATGGGGTAAAATTGGTTTTTAATTATCTAAGTTTTACTGGATGTGTAAAGGAATATACCATAAACAAATTAAAGTTAAAATCAGGCTCAAAGAACAAGAGATGGAATCAATAAACGAAGAAGAAAACAGCTACACAGAATGCAATTTAGCAGAATTGCGAGAACCGCAATTAATCCGCAATTAAATGGCAGCGAAACTGATTAAAAGGGTGAATTAAGGGCTACTAATGACTATCCTAAAGGCAGTTTATTACGATTATCAAGCTTTGGATCAACTCTCTATACATCAAACTCACTCTATCTCAAGTATCGTCCGATTCCATGCATTAGAGACTCAAGTTTACTCGACTTCAAAGTAAGGTCTTAAGCATCGTGTTAAAACAGGAGTGTTTAGTTTGTACTAGGGAAACGCCTATTCCTAGGCCGTTTCCTGATTACCATGAAAGGCTAGCATGATTATATGACTCTGAACTCTTACTCCTTCCAGAGGTTAGGAGTTCTTTGGACAAAATGGATGGCCAATCGAAATTGCCCGTGGGATGAAGCTTACATACAATCAATGTTTGAGTGTTGAACTGACTACTTGACTCACGTTTTTTAGCCTATAGTTCTGTCATTAGCATGCCCCTAAGTGATTTTAGTTACTCATGGATATGTAGAGAACAGAAATGGTAGATAAGATAGACATGCTTAGGAGAGGAATGTGTGCAAAAGAGTAAGCCAAAACCGTAGCAGAACAAGATGGAAACTGTAAATGCAGAATTGTACTTCGATTACTTTAAGTGTTTGAATAACAAAGGAAAGCTTTAGAAGAACTGAATCCAAGGCAGACAACAACGAAATGCAGTAATTGAAATGCTAAACTAAGAACAACAGTGATCAGAAATGGAAATGAGAAGAACAGAGCAGAAAACAGTAAAGGTTTGCTAGAAAACTCCGTGGCAGTCGCCTCGAATGATGGTGATGAAAAGTCAGCCGTGCTTGGATGAATCCAATCGAGAGAGAAGAAGAATCTTCTCTCCTTCCTATCAGATTATCGACTCCAAAAGCTGAGACTCTCACTCCAACAAACGGCAAAGGAAAACAGATGGAAATGGTGGACTGCGAGAAGACTTCTGCGCTTCGAATGATGACTGAACCTCCGACTTTGACCCCCTTTTATAGTAGTTTGCAGGTGCGTTTGGGCCAAGGAGAACCATCAGTCTTCAACGTCATATATCAGAATGGATGGAGGAGAAAGAACGAATCCCTGAAAAGTCGGATCTAAACAGAAAAATGTCAGCCAACTTACGGTTTTAACTTGAATAATTGCGGTCACCGCAATGTTTTCGCAATTCATTCGCAATGTTCATTTTTCCATTCTTTTCTTCGGTTTTCAACCCTTTTTCTACCTATTGTGCATAAGTCCTAAATTAGCTACCTTCTTCTAATTCTCATATTAAAGCATAGGTTTAGGTTAAATGCTAACAAAAACACCTAAATGTGTACATCTTCTTAAGCTAAATGGGTCCTAAATAAGTCACTTTCAGAGACTTAACACTTCCCTCATGGGAGAAAAGACTTCTTCTTCCCCAGCATCGCCACTGCCCTGCGTGGACTCTTGATAATCCCCATATGGGAATTCAGGATCAGGCCGTGGAGAATTGTGCAATGGCGTGGGATTGTGCTCTGCTGATGGTGTCTGCGCAGAACTCAGTGGCGAAGACGGCAGTTCAGGACTCTGCGCTGCTGCAGGTGTCGGGTCAGAGCTCTGAGGTGCTGGAGACAACTCGGAGCTCTGTGCAGGCGGAGACGACTCTGCGCTTGGCACTGGTTCAGACGGTGAAGGGTTGTGCGCAGGTGATGCGGATGGCGACGAACCTTCTTTGGCTGACTCGTGGGATGCACGATCAGTTTCGTGACTCTCCACAGAGGGAGTCTTTGCTGTGCTTGGTTCGGCGGCCATCTCGACACTCCACCGGCGTTTCTTAGGCGTGCCCGCTGGCTCAGATGGTCCAGCAGGGATCTCAGTGACAACCCTCCACTTCTTCCTACGGATAGGAAGCTTAGGAAGAGGTCCGGTGCGAACGGCACCATCATCTGCAAGGGTGAGCAGTGCTTCCCTCGCAGCCGCTTCAGCTGCGTCATCAGCCTTCTTCTTGGCTGCGGATCTTTCAGCCCGTGTGGACACCATTGTCGAATCTTGGTGATCTTGAGAGTAGAATCAAAGATGAAAAGAATCGCAGAGTTCTTGGAAATCAGAGAATGAGAGAATCGTATCGATCGAGCGCTTTCCAACGGATATAAAGGCAACGGAAAAATCCCAACGGCTCTTTTTTGCGAATCCAGCAATTCCAGCGCAATTCCAGGGATATTTTTTCATAAAAATCTCAAACTTCGCTCGCCCGTATCTTTTATTTGGCTCGATCGTTTTTTTATTTTAAAAGCTGGATTTACTCTCCTTGATCCCCTCTTTCGAATCCCTGCAAAAACAAATAAAACAAACATTAAATACGCAATTTAAATCACACCACAAAACATACAAACGATAATCGGAAAGACAGAAAAAAATAAACTAAGGCATTGGCCTTGACTAAACGAGCACAGTAACCACTCGTTCTCTCTCGTTTGTAACTTCATGCTTCATGCAAGAGGAAGGCCGAGAGAGTCTTCACATCTCCTTCCTCATAATAGTGCTTCAATCTAGCACCATTTACCATAAAAGGCTGTCCTTGCTGCAAGTTTTTTATCTCTATCGCACCATGAACAAAGACATTAGTAATAATAAATGGACCCGACCATCTGGACTTTAGTTTGCCTGGAAATATCTTTAAACGTGAGTTAAATAATAGGACAAGTTGGCCTTTCCTAAAGTCTTTGATCCTAAGTCTACTGTCGTGCCATATTTTGGTCTTTTCTTTATACATTTTGGCATTCTCATAGGCCATATGCCTAAGCTCATCAAGTTCATGTAGCTGCAAAGACCTCAGTGTCCCTGCATCCTTTACACAAAAATTCAATTCCTTCATGGCCCAAAATGCTTTGTTCTCTAACTCAAGTGGTAAGTGACAAGCTTTGCCATATACCAGCCTATAAGGAGACATTCCTAGAGGTGTCTTATATGCTGTCCTATAAGCCCAAAGTGCATCCTCAAGCTTGAAGGACCAGTCTTTCCTATTAGGTTTGACTACCTTTTCTAGGATGTTCTTTATCTCCCTATTGGAAATTTCAGCTTGGCCATTTGAGTGTGGGTGGTAGGGAGTGGCTACTCTATGTCTAATGTTATATTTAGCCAATACCTTCTCCATAGCCTTATTAATGAAATGTGACCCCTCGTCACTAATGATAGCACGAGGAGTCCCAAATCTAGTGAAAATGTGCCTATGCAAGAAGTTGGTGACTGTTTTAGCATCATTATTAGGACATGCTTTGGCTTCTACCCACTTGGACACATAGTTCACTGCTACTAATATGTACAGGTTACCTGATGATGGAGGGAATGGTCCCATGAAGTCAATGCCCCACACATCAAAGAGCTCCAACTCTAAGATGTAGGTGAGGGGCATCTCATCCTTTCGACTGAGGTTACCTGTTCTTTGGCATTCATCACAGCTGTGGGCATAGTTGTGGGCATCCTTGAAGATTGTTGGCCAATAGTAGCCACTCTGAAATACCTTCGCAGCTGTTCTTTGACCACCAAAGTGTCCACCATAAGGAGATGAGTGACAGTGCTGCAGCACAGACTTCGCTTCAGCAGCTGAAACACATTTCCTTAGTAAGCCATCAGCACAGGTTCTGTAAAGTGTGGGGTCATCCCAGATGAATTTCCTTGCTTCATGAAGGAACCTCTTCTTCTCTTGTCCTCCCTTGAACACTGGTAATACCTGTGATGCACGGAAGTTAGCAATGTCAGCAAACCAAGGTTCCTCATCGTTATCACGATGAGCCAAAGCAAAGACATGTTCATCAATAAAAGCATCAGAAATTGCGGTCTCCGCAATTTTTTCGCAATTGTGCTGCAATCGAGACAGGTGATCTGCAACCACATTTTCACATCCTTTCTTGTCCCGAATGTCCAAATCAAATTCCTGCAGCAATAACACCCATCTAATCAATCTAGGCTTGGCATCAGCCTTCCTCATAAGATATTTCAAGGCAGAATGGTCAGTGTATACAATTGTCCTAGTGCCTACAATATAGTTTCTGAATTTTTCGCAAGCAAACACTACAGCAAGCATCTCTTTTTCAGTAGTTGTATAATTACATTGAGCCTCATTCAAGGTCTTACTAGCATAATAGACAGGGTGTGTTAGCTTGTCAATCTTCTGTCCTAACATGACTCCTACAGCATAGTCACTGGCATCACATAGCATCTCAAATGGGAGATCCCAATTTGGTCCGACTATGATAGGTGCTGTGACTAGTGCCTCTTTAAGGGTTTTCCAAGCTACTACACATTCCTTAGAGAAGATAAATGGCCTATTTAGCTCTAGAAGCTCGCACAGAGGCTTGGCTATCTTAGAAAAGTCCTTGATGAACCTTCTGTAAAAACCAGCATGCCCTAAGAAGCTTCTAATGGCTTTGACATTCTGGGGCTCTACCAACTTCTCTATGATCTCTATCTTGGCCCGATCAACTTCTACACCTGCCCTTGACACTCTGTGTCCTAAGACAATCCCCTCATCTACCATAAAATGGCACTTTTCCCAATTTAGGACTAGGTTGGTCTCCTCACACCTAGCCAGGACTTGTCCTAAGTTTTCTAGACAGGTTTTAAATGAATCCCCAAAAACTGAGAAGTCATCCATGAATATTTCTATCATGGACTCATCCAACTCGGAGAAGATCGCCATCATGCACCTTTGGAAAGTTGCCGGTGCATTGCATAAGCCAAAAGGCATTCTGCGGAAGGCAAACGTTCCAAAAGGGCAAGTGAAGGTGGTCTTCTCTTGATCCTTAGGGTCTATAGTAATTTGATTATAGCCTGAATAGCCATCTAAGAAACAATAGTAGGCTCTACCAGCTATTCTGTCTAGCATCTGGTCAATGAACGGTATAGGGAAATGGTCTTTTTTAGTCTCTTTATTTAATTTTCTGTAATCCATACACACTCTCCACCCTGTGACAGTCCTTGTTGGAATCAGTTCGTTGTTCTCATTGACTACCACAGTTATTCCCCCCTTTTTAGGTACACATTGGATGGGGCTCACCCACTGGCTACTAGCTATTGGGAAGATCACTCCTGCATCTAACCATTTTATTATTTCCTTCTTCACTACCTCTTTCATAGAGGGGTTTAACCTACGCTGGTGATCTACTCTAGGTGTGTGCTCTTCCTCTAGTATAATTTTGTGCATGCAATAAGAAGGGCTAATGCCTCGAATATCAGCAATAGTCCATGCTATAGCCTTCCTATGTTGCTTAAGCAGTAAAATTAATTCACCCTCATGCTGTTCACTTAGTTTAGAAGAAATAATTACAGGCAGTGTATCATTATTTCCTAAATATGCATATTTGAGGTGAGTGGGTAGTGGTTTAAGTTCTAAAACAGGTGGATGCTCAATGGAGGGCTTTAACGGATTCACAGTTCTATCAGTTAAATCTACATTCATACATACATGCTGTGGGTTATCTACAGGCATATCCATTATGTCAGATATATTTAAGTCAGCTACATCTAATCCTACATATTCATTGGCATGTTTGGTTAATAATACATGCTCTAATTGTTCTTCCATTAAAGAATCAATAACGTCCATACTAGCACAGGATTCAAGATCAGAGGGGTACCTTAAAGCTTTATATACACTAAACTTCACCTCTTCATCATGAACCCTCATAGTAAGCTCACCTTTTTGGACGTCTATAAGTGCCCTACCTGTGGCTAGAAATGGTCTACCTAGCAGGATGGGGACTTCCTTGTCTGCCTCATAGTCCAGGACAATGAAATCTGCAAGGAAAATAAATTTGTCAACTTTAACTAGAATATCCTCAATCTTACCTTCTGGATATGCGATGGATCTGTCTGCTAGTTGTAAAGTGACTGTGGTTGGACGTGCTTCTCCCATTCCCAACTGGCGGAATAGGGACAGGGGCATGAGATTTATGCTGGCGCCCAGGTCACAAAGCGCTCTGCCCACGTGTTTGCCTCCAAGTTCTACAGGTAAGGTGAAGGAACCAGGATCCTTCTCTTTCTTGGGCAGCTTGTTCTGGAGGATGGCACTGCACTCCTCGGTGAGGTTTACTGTTTCAAACTCACCAATTTTTTTTTTGTTAGTAATAATGTCCTTTAAAAACTTTACATAAGAAGGCATAGACTGTAAAACTTCAACAAAAGGAATGTTAACATGCACTTGCTTAAGTATTTCTAAGAATTTATTAAAATGAACTTCCTGTTCTTGCTTCTTCTTAAGCCTTCGAGGGTATGGAGGTGGTGGCACATATGCAGGTATGTCAGGGCGCTTTAGGATAGGTGGAGGCCTTGGAATTTCTTCTACCTCCTCAATAATTGGTTCTAGCCTGACTCCTGATGTGCTGGTTGGTGGTGGACCTTGGTTTGGCAGAGACTCCAGTGGAGCACTAGACTCAGTGTTCTCTACTCTCTTTGGTGTGTCCTTTGTGTTGCTCACTGTTAAGTCTCTGAAAGTGACTTATTTAGGACCCATTTAGCTTAAGAAGATGTACACTTTTAGGTATTTTTGATAGCATTTAGCCTAAACCTATGCTTTAATATGAGAATTAGAAGAAGGTAGCTAATTTAGGACTTATGCACAATAGGTAGAAAAAGGGTTGAAAACCGAAGGAAAAGAATGAAAAAATGAGCATTGCGAATGAATTGCGAAAACATTGCGGTGACCGCAATTATTCAAGTGAAAACCGTAAGTTGACTGATCTTTTTCTGTTAATTCCCGTAATTTCAGGGATTCGTTCTTTCTCCTCCATCCATTCTGATATATGACGTTGAAGATTGATGGTTCTCCTTGGCCCAAACGCACCTGCAAACTACTATAAAAGGGGGCCAAAGTCGGAGGTTTGATCATCATTCGAAGCGCAGAAGTCTTCTCGCAGTCCATCATTTCTCTCTGTTTTCCTTTGCCGTCTGTTGGAGTGAGAGTCTCAGCTGTTGGAATCGATAATCTGATAGGAAGGAGAGAAGATTCTTCTTCTCTCTCGATTGGATTCATCCAAGCAAGGCTGACCTTTCATCCCCTTCATTCGAGGCGACTGCAACGAAGCTTTTCAAGCACCTTTACTGCTTTTCTGTCGTTCTTCTTCTTATTTCCAGTTTGATCATTGTTGTTCTTAGCCTAGTGCTTTAATTACTGCATTTCGTTGTTGTCTGTCTTTGAATCATTTCTTTTGAAGCTTTCCTTTTTCGTTCAAACATTCAAAGTAATCAAAGTAAAATTCTGCATTTCACAGTTCCCACCTTCTGCTGCTACGTTTTGTCTTATTGTTTTAAGCATATTTCTCTTCTAAGCATGTCTGTTTTATCTACCCTTTCTGTTCTCCATATATCCATGAGTAGCTAAGCCACTTAGGGGCATGCTAATGACAGAACTATAGGCTAAAAAACGTGCATCAAGTATGTAGGATAGCTCTCGAATCATTGATTGTATGTAAGCTTCATCCCACGGGCAATTTCGATTGGCCATCCATTTTGTCCAAAGAACTCCTAACCTCTGGAAGGAGTAAGAGTTCAGAGTCATATAATCATGCTAGCCTTTCATGGTAATCAGGAAACGGCCTAGGAATAGGCGTTTCCCTAGTACAAACTAAACACTCCTGTTTTAACAAGATGCTTAAGACCTTACTTTGAAGTCGAGTAAACTTAAGACTCTAATGCATGGAATCGGACGATACTTGAGATAGAGTGAGTTTGATGTATAGAGAGTTGGTCCAATGCTTGAGAATCGTAATAAAATGCCTATAGGATAGTCATTAGTAGCCCTTAATTCACCCATTTACTTAGTTTCGCTGTTATTTAATTGCGGTAACATTGCGGTCCTCGCAATTCTGCCAGATTTTCATTCTGTTTAGCTGTTTTCTTCCTCGTTTGTTAATTCCATCTCTTGTCTTTTAAGTCTAGTTTCAACTTGCATTTGTTTATGTTATATCCCTTTATACATTCAGCAAAAAGTAGATAATTAAAAACCAATTTTACCCCATCAAATTCATCCCATCTTTCTTAACAATCACACTTCGCGAATAGCTAAAAATGAGTCTCTGTGGAAAAAACGAATGAAATATACTTACTACTTGCTGTGAGACCATGTATGCTTGCATGTTCTAAGTGCTCTCTCTACCTTATTGCTTATTTATCTTTACACATTGAGCACGCAACAAGTTTTTGGCGCCGCTGCCGGGGACTTATTTTAAGTGAAAACGAAGTTTGTTAAGTCTGAAACATCAAAGTATTCCGTAAGCTTAGTTTATCGCATGCTTAGCTAATTCTCGTTGTCACCCCGAAAGGCACCCTTAGGTAGCTTGTTGCATGAGAGTTAGCAGCTAATTAATCGAGAAAGCATGTGCTTAGCCTAATGTAAAAAAAAAATAGAAAAGCATGTTTTGTAGAAAAGTTCCTCTCGAGGCGCTCCTCCTTCTTATTTGCGCTTAAAAGAAGTGAGCGTTAGTCCTTAAAAACGTGAAGTTTCATGCATGAATTTGACGTGTTAGGCAACTCGAGTTGGAAAGAAAAAGAAATGAAAAGTTGGTTCGAAGAACCCAAATAAAAGAGTACAAAGTACTTTTGAAAAAAAAAAAAAAAAAAAAAAAAAAAAAAAAAGAATGAGAAAATGATTAGGTCTCTTAATTTGCTTCTTTCTCTCGTGTAAGTCAAGTGTAGCTGTTCTTAAACGCTAGAAGTAGGGGGAAAATGGGATGTGCGTTGCATGTTGGTTTTCCGGGTTTACGTGAGTTCAGGAGTGGTTGTCTAGCACACACACACGTTAGGGGGCAAGAGTTAATTTTTGATATGGCCTAATTGATACATGAACAAAGTGCTTCCATGATTATATTCGTGTTTGAAATTTCAATATGCATGGAGGTTTGAGTTAGAATGCATGTAATAGCGTCCTTAGAGTCAATGTCTTTGTAGTGCTTGCTCGAGGACTAGCAATGTTTAAGTTGGGGGTGTTTGATAACTCCATTTTGGAGCTATTAAATACGTCCTAATCATAGCTAAAGTCCGCTTTCAATTGATTAAATATATCTCTTTTGTAGGAGAAAAGCGGCAAAGAGCTCGTGCGTCCATTGGGCATGTTCGAGCGCTTAAAGCAGAGTTTTAGCGCCCCGGGAATGCATCGGGAAGAGGGGAATTTGTTCCGTGAAGAAACGGGCCAAAACAGCCTTGAAGAGGCATTGCATCAGCCCCAAACCCGAGAGCCAGCGTCGAGCTATAGCGTCGAGACGCTGGCTCGACGCTGGAAAAACCCGAGAGCAAGCGTCGAGTGATAGCGTCGAGACGCTAGCTCGACGCTGCCCTGGCGTCGAGACCCTGCTTGGCGTCGAGACGCTCCGGAGGAGGCGCGCGCAGGAAATTCATCGGGGCAGCGTCGCGACGCCAGCGCGCGCGCGCGCGGATCACTTAGGGCACAGCGTCGAGACGCTGGCCTAGCGTCTCGACGCTACGACGAAGACAGTAGCTTAAGGACGATTTTTCTGCACATTTTTCATATCTTCTCCAAGCTCTATCTTCTTCATCTCTCAACGGAATCCGGCGATTCTTCTTCCCTTCTTCCCCATTTTCTCTCTACTTTCCGTGGAGCTCCGCCATTGTTGGCATGCGAGTGAGCTCCACTCCTCTTTTGTAATAGTAGATGAATCCTTCCATGGGCGTTGTTGGAGCGGGATTGACAAACCGCGCCATGAGCGGCTAAGGTAAGGGTGAACGGTTTGGGAATGGTTTAGGAGGATTTTGTTAGACGATCTGGTTTTGATAATCTGAGTTTTGATTTATGCATATTGGGTTCTGTTTATTTGCATTTGTCTACTTTGCTTAATCCAACGCGCATGTTTAATTTCGACGATTGACACTCGAGTAATTATGCATGTTGTGTATGTTAAAGAGTAGCGATGCCGTGCCTCTCACTGCTCGACTAAGTAACACAGGTAGATGAAATTAAATCGAAGTATTAAGCCGTGTAGGATAGTTGTTGATTGCATACAGCGTTTGCGGGCAATCTACTAGCAATTTGAATTCACGCTTAAATGTTCGTCGCGGTTAGCTAGTGACTGTCTAGATTTACCTTAGGGCTGATCACCTTGATGTAAGCTTAGATAACGTGTAATTAGAACTGTGTGGTCTAATTAAAATCCATGGAGTCGGCTACTTTGGGGCATCTCTGGTAGTCGTCCGCGTGTAAAATGAACTGAATACCATGATTTTAGCATTAAAGGATAAACCGAATTAGTCTAACAATTGATCCCGAAACTCCCCAAACCGTGCACACGTTCTCTACATATTATTCCTTTCTTCCGTTAGCTTTCTTATTGTTTTACCTCTGCATGATTAAAACCCCCCCGTTACCAATCAATCAATTAAATCCCAATTTCACTAGTAAATTCATTCTCCTATTCCTTGGATCGACCCTGTTACCACTGGCTGCAAAGCCTTGGCAATAGGCATTATAAATTTATTTTGGCAAGCCTCGACAGCTTGAGTTTATAGCGATAGTTCAGGTGTGGAAGTGGATAGGGCAAAAATAGAGATCATAGAGAAGTTGGTAGAGCCCCAGAATGTCAAAGCCATTAGAAGCTTCTTAGGGCACGCTGGCTTCTACAGAAGGTTCATTAAGGACTTTTCTAAGATAGCCAAGCCTCTGTGCGAGCTTCTAGAGCTAAATAGACCATTTATCTTCTCTAAAGAATGTGTAGTAGCTTGGAAAACCCTTAAGGAAGCACTAGTCACAGCACCTATCATAGTCGGACCAAATTGGGATCTCCCATTTGAGATGCTATGCGATGCCAGTGACTATGTTGTAGGAGTCATGTTAGGACAGAAGATTGACAAGCTGACACACCCTGACTATTATGCTAGCAAGACCTTGAATGAGGCTCAATGTAATTATACAACTACTGAGAAACAGATGCTTGCTGTAGTATTTGCTTGTGAAAAATTTAGAAATTACATTGTAGGCACTAGGACAATTGTATACACTGACCATTCTGCCTTAAAATATCTTATGAGGAAGGCTGACGCTAAGCGTAGATTGATTAGATGGGTGTTATTGCTGCAGGAATTTGATTTGGACATTCGGGACAAGAAAGGTTGTGAAAATGTGGTTGCAGATCACCTGTCTCGATTGCAGCACAATTGCGAAAAAATTGCGGAGACCGCAATTTCTGATGCTTTTATAGATGAACATGTCTTTGCTTTGGCTCATCGTGATAACAATGAGGAACCGTGGTTCGCTGACATTGCTAACTTCCGTGCATCACAGGTATTACCAGTGTTCAAGGGAGGACAAGAGAAGAAGAGGTTCCTTCATGAAGCAAGGAAATTCATCTGGGATGACCCCACACTTTACAGAACCTGTGCTGATGGGTTGTTAAGGAAGTGTGTTTCAGCTGCTGAAGCGAAGTCTGTGCTGCAACACTGTCACTCATCTCCTTACGGTGGACACTTTGGTGGTCAAAGAACAGCTGCGAAGGTATTTCAGAGTGGCTACTATTGGCCAACAATCTTCAAGGACGCCCACAACTATGCCCACAGCTGTGACGAATGCCAAAGGACAGGTAACCTCAGTCGCAAGGATGAGATGCCCCTCACCTACATCTTAGAGTTGGAGCTCTTTGATGTGTGGGGCATTGATTTCATGGGACCATTCCCTCCATCATTAGGTAACCTTTACATTTTAGTAGCAGTAGACTACGTGCCCAAGTGGGAAGAAGCCAAAGCATGTCCTAATAATGATGCTAAAACAGTCACTAACTTCTTGCATAGGCACATTTTCACTAGATTTGGGACTCCTCGTGCTATCATTAGTGATGAGGGGTCACATTTCATTAATAAGGCTATGGAGAAGATATTGGCTAAATATAACATTAGACATAGGGTAGCTACTCCCTATCACCCACACTCGAATGGCCAAGCTGAAATTTCCAATAGGGAGATAAAGAACATCCTAGAAAAGGTGGTCAAACCGAATAGGAAAGACTGGTCATTTAAGCTTGAGGATGCACTTTGGGCTTATAGAACAGCATATAAGACACCCCTAGGCATGTCTCCCTATAGGTTGGTGTATGGCAAGGCTTGCCACTTGCCACTTGAGTTAGAAAACAAAGCATTTTGGGCCATGAAGGAATTGAATTTTTGTGTAAAGGATGCGGGGACACTGAGGTCTTTGCAGCTACATGAACTTGATGAGTTTAGGCATATGGCCTATGAGAATGCCAAAATGTATAAAGAAAAGACCAAAATATGGCACGACAGTAGACTTAGGATCAAAGACTTTAGGAAAGGCCAACTTGTCCTATTATTTAACTCACGTTTAAAGATATTTCCAGGCAAACTAAAGTCTAGATGGTCAGGTCCATTTGTTATTACTAATGTCTTTGTTCATGGTGCAATAGAGATAAAGAACTTGCAGCAAGGCCAGCCATTTATGGTCAATGGTGCTAGGTTGAAGCACTACTATGAGGAAGGAGATGTGAAGACTCTCTCGGCCTTCCTCTTGACTGAAGCATGACAAAAAGAACGAGAGAGAACGAGTGGTTACTGTGCTCGTTTAGTCAAGGCCAATGCCTTAGTTTATTTTTTCTGTTTTTCCGATTATCGTTTGTATGTTTTGTGGTGTAATTTTAATTGCGTATTTAATGTTTGTTTTATTTGTTTTTGCAAGGATTCGAAAGAGGGGATCAAGGAGAGTAAATCCAGCTTTAAAAATCAAGAAACGGTTGAGCCAAATAAAAGATACGGGCGATCAAAGATTGACATTTAGATAAAAAACAATCCCTGGAATTGCGCTGGAATTGCTGGATCCGCAAAAAAATAGCCGTTGGGATTTATCCGTTGCCTTTATATCCGTTGGGAAGCGCTCGATCGATACGATTCTCTCAGTTTCTGATTTCCAAGAACTCTGAGATTCTCTTCATCTTTGATTCTTCTCTCAAGATCTCCAAAACTCAACGATGGTGTTCACACGAGCGGAAAGATCTGCAGCCAAGAAGAAGGCTGATGACGCAGCTGAAGCGGCTGCGAGGGAAGCACTTCTTACCCTTGCAGACGATGGTGCCGTTCGCACCGGCCCTCTTCCCAAGCTTCCTATCCGTAGGAAGAAGTGGAGGGTGGTCACTGAGATCCCTGCTGGACCATCTGCGCCAGTAGGCACGCCTAAGAAACGCCGGTGGAGTGTCAAGACGGCCGCCGAACCAAGCACAGCAAAGACTCCCTCTGTGGAGAGTCAAGAAACTGATCGTGCATCCCACGAGTCAGCCAAAGAAGGTTCGTCGCCGTCTGCATCACCTGCGCGTAGTCCTTCACCATCTGAACCAGTGCCAAGCGCAGAGTCGTCGCCGCCTGCACAGAGCCCCGAGTTGTCTTCAGCACCTCAGAGTTCTGACCCGACACCTGCAGCAGCGCAGAGTCCTGAACTGCCATCTTCGCCACTGAGTTCTGCGCAGACACCATCAGCAGAGCACAATTCTCCACGGCCTGATCCTGAATTCCCTTATGGGGATTATCAAGAGTCCACTCAGGGCAGTGGAGATGCTGGGGAAGACGAAGTCTTCTCTCCTATGAGGGAAGATAGCCCTGCCGAGCCTGCATAGCAGGACGATTCTATGGAGGAGACGTTGGGGGCATGCCTCCAGCAGATCAACATCAAGGCCAGGCTCAAGAAGAAGAAGAAGGCCAAGATTGTCAAGGCCAAGAAGTTGAAGAAAAAGAAGGCCAAGAGAGTGCCTTCAGCAGACAAAGAAAGCACGGAGCCATCACTCAAAAGGCTCAAGGTTGAGGCTGCCGAGTCAGCCAAGCCAGCAGATAAGGGGAAGGCCAAGCTCTACCCTGAAGACGAACCTCAGTCAGTGAGGTATGTCTCATCTGACGCTGAATCCAGGGGTGCTGAGCTGAGGAAGAGGGACCTGTTGCACGAGAAAGGCTTCCTCGACCGACTCGCTGACCTGCCGCAGTTCTTGCGCGCAGGGGTGATCAACCACGGCTGGGAGGAATTCTGCAGACCGCCTAATCCAGCATACACGAGCATGGTATATGATTTCTACGCCAATGTGCTCAGCCCTGAGGATGGCCTGTCTGTGGTCAGAGGGGTAGAAGTAGATTTCTCAGCCAAGGCCATCAATGAAGCCTTTGGTCTCAAGGGCCAAACTCATACAGATTACGCACGGATAGTTGATGAGCCTACTGAGGCAGTTCTGGAAGAGGCCATCCGGACAATTGGCCAGCCTGAAGCTTCTTGGACCGTATCACGCAATGGGAGGCACACTCTCATGAGTGCCAACCTCACGGCTAAGGCGGCTGTTTGGTTTTCATTTGTGCGAAGGAGATTGTCCCCCGTGACTCACGAGACTACAATAAACCAGAGCCGATCGCTGCTGGTATATGCAATCATGAGAGGTCTCACGATTAACGTGGGAGAAGTCATCTCTGCTGCTATTGCTGAATGCGCAAAGAAAGGTAAGGGACCCTTGTTTTTCCCTAATACTATAACCAAGCTATGTTTGCTTGCAGAAGTCCCCACCGAGCGCCTGGAGCAGCAGATGCCTTACACAGGCCATTTGGAGCTGCCTGCTAACCTGAGGCTGAGAAGAAAGGGGAATATGGAGTTTGAACTGGATAGGCTGGCTGCTGAACAGTCTCTATCCATGGCCTGCTTAATGGATATGCAGAGCAGAATGGCTCAATGGGCCAATTATGCGCAGGCGAGGGATAAGGAAGTTGCAGACCAGCTGGGGTGCATCTTCCCGGACTTCCCTACCAATCTCCTAACTCCATGGGTGCCCCCACGGCCGAGGCAACCAGATGAGGATGACGAGAATTGAGTGCTGGTTTGAAGTGCACTAACGGGAGTATTGCTGTTCCCTTAGAAAAAAAAAAAAAAAACAATTTTTGTGCTTTCTGATAGGATCATGTGCATTATGCTGTTTTGTGTTCAACTTTTGATCTGTTTTTAATGTTTAGTTTTATGTTTTTTTTCTTTTGCTTAGTCTAGTCTGATGTTAGCTGAATAGGTAGGATAGTTTAGCTTTATTTTTAGGATGCGTGAGTAACAGGAAAAAGCATGCTGAGGGGCCCTAATCAATGTTATATCTGCCCGGATTGAATTGCGAAATAATTGCGGTTCCCGCAAATTTTGTGACTGATTGCATGTTTTGGACTGTCTGTGTAGTTAGGCTGTGATCTGTTAAATTCTATCTTTTGCTGCTAGCATGACTACCTTATATAGCTGATCTTAACGCATGCTGGATGAGTGTCATAGGACACCCTTTGATAGTTTAAATTAGCCTCTGAATAGGGTTCAGCATGCATAAACCATCAGTCCTTAAATTGTCTGTTTTGTTCAAATTTTCTGCTGCTGGGGTAATTGCTTTTAAATGTTTTGCCTATGCCTAGGATTTTTAGATTCTCTTTGATTTACTTTAGACTAGATGCTTCTAGGACAAGTTTGGGGGTGTGCCACCTCAGACACTCATTGGGGACAATGAGTAGTTGAAGTTTGGGGGAGGCCACCCTAGGCCTAGGAACATTCCTCTCTTCCTTAGGACATAAGCATTCTTCTTCTCCTTTAAGAAAATTTTTTGTGATAAATAGAAAAAGTGAAAAATAAGAATAAAGAGGGGAGTCTCTCTCAAGTGCTGAGTAATCAGTGCCAAGTGTGTAAACCACAAGTGGCATTGCATCAAAAGGCAACCCAAGGAGAGACTCCACCTAAGTAAAAAAGGGAAAAGGAGAAATAGGGGAAGAAGGATGTATGCTTAGGAGTTATAATCTTGTGGCTTAGATGTCCTATTTAAAAAAGAACTCTGATCCTCAAAGAGCTAAGCACAAGGTTGTAGTTTCTAGGTTTGTCTAAGGAGATGAATGTATATCCAATGTAGTGATGCCAGGGTTTAGGTTGTTCTCTAAAAGTACCACTGTCATTGTTAATACTAAGACTGGCATGACTCTAAGGAATCCTAGACACATTAAAAATAAAGCTAGAAGCATGTACTGAGTCTGGAGTAAAGCTTGGTAGAATTTGAAACCTTAGGGATAGTGGCATGATGTCATAAAAGTAGCTAGATCAGTAGTAGGGGGTTAATAAAAACAGCAGGTATAGTAGGCAGGTGAAGTCAGAAGACGCTTGATAAAGAGGTTAGTTCTAAACTTAGAAGTGTGTCACAGGACAGCACTGCTAGAGATAGGGATATAGGGGAGTCGGTAAGTAGTTAAAAAAGATAAAAAAACAAGCATAGGTAAGTCCTGAGTGTGCTTGAGGACAAGCAAAACCTTAAGTTTGGGGGTGTGTTAAGTCTCTGAAAGTGACTTATTTAGGACCCATTTAGCTTAAGAAGATGTACACTTTTAGGTATTTTTGATAGCATTTAGCCTAAACCTATGCTTTAATATGAGAATTAGAAGAAGGTAGCTAATTTAGGACTTATGCACAATAGGTAGAAAAAGGGTTGAAAACCGAAGGAAAAGAATGAAAAAATGAGCATTGCGAATGAATTGCGAAAACATTGCGGTGACCGCAATTATTCAAGTGAAAACCGTAAGTTGACTGATCTTTTTCTGTTAATTCCCGTAATTTCAGGGATTCGTTCTTTCTCCTCCATCCATTCTGATATATGACGTTGAAGATTGATGGTTCTCCTTGGCCCAAACGCACCTGCAAACTACTATAAAAGGGGGCCAAAGTCGGAGGTTTGATCATCATTCGAAGCGCAGAAGTCTTCTCGCAGTCCATCATTTCTCTCTGTTTTCCTTTGCCGTCTGTTGGAGTGAGAGTCTCAGCTGTTGGAATCGATAATCTGATAGGAAGGAGAGAAGATTCTTTTTCTCTCTCGATTGGATTCATCCAAGCAAGGCTGACCTTTCATCCCCTTCATTCGAGGCGACTGCAACGAAGCTTTT
The DNA here is from genome assembly GCA_028017165.1 of Herpetospermum pedunculosum. Lineage (NCBI taxonomy): Eukaryota > Viridiplantae > Streptophyta > Magnoliopsida > Cucurbitales > Cucurbitaceae > Herpetospermum > Herpetospermum pedunculosum. The sequence continues at coordinate 5,264,425 of JAPQWQ010000187.1, forward strand.
CAAGCACCTTTACTGCTTTTCTGTCGTTCTTCTTCTTATTTCCAGTTTGATCATTGTTGTTCTTAGCCTAGTGCTTTAATTACTGCATTTCGTTGTTGTCTGTCTTTGAATCATTTCTTTTGAAGCTTTCCTTTTTCGTTCAAACATTCAAAGTAATCAAAGTAAAATTCTGCATTTCACAGTTCCCACCTTCTGCTGCTACGTTTTGTCTTATTGTTTTAAGCATATTTCTCTTCTAAGCATGTCTGTTTTATCTACCCTTTCTGTTCTCCATATATCCATGAGTAGCTAAGCCACTTAGGGGCATGCTAATGACAGAACTATAGGCTAAAAAACGTGCATCAAGTATGTAGGATAGCTCTCGAATCATTGATTGTATGTAAGGTTCATCCCACGGGCAATTTCGATTGGCCATCCATTTTGTCCAAAGAACTCCTAACCTCTGGAAGGAGTAAGAGTTCAGAGTCATATAATCATGCTAGCCTTTCATGGTAATCAGGAAACGGCCTAGGAATAGGCGTTTCCCTAGTACAAACTAAACACTCCTGTTTTAACAAGATGCTTAAGACCTTACTTTGAAGTCGAGTAAACTTAAGACTCTAATGCATGGAATCGGACGATACTTGAGATAGAGTGAGTTTGATGTATAGAGAGTTGGTCCAATGCTTGAGAATCGTAATAAAATGCCTATAGGATAGTCATTAGTAGCCCTTAATTCACCCATTTACTCAGTTTCGCTGTTATTTAATTGCGATAACATTGCGGTCCTCGCAATTCTGCCAGATTTTCATTCTGTTTAGCTGTTTTCTTCCTCGTTTGTTAATTCCATCTCTTGTCTTTTAAGTCTAGTTTCAACTTGCATTTGTTTATGTTATATCCCTTTATACATTCAGCAAAAAGTAGATAATTAAAAACCAATTTTACCCCATCAAATTCATCCCATCTTTCTTAACAATCACACTTCGCGAATAGCTAAAAATGAGTCTCTGTGGAAAAAACGAATGAAATATACTTACTACTTGCTGTGAGACCATGTATGCTTGCATGTTCTAAGTGCTCTCTCTACCTTATTGCTTATTTATATTTACACATTGAGCACGCAACACTCACCAATGGTCTTCCACTCCTAAGTTCAATTGCTTGAACTTGCTCTTTGCCATCTCTCCTTGGTACCTCGGTGTCAGCAGGGAGTCTACCTTGGGGCCTACTTTTAAGTTCATTGGCTAATTGGCCTATTTGGTTTTCCAAGCTCCTAAGAGTAGCTTGCTGGCTCTGAAGAGTAGCATCATTCTTAGCTATGTATTCCTTGAGTAGGCTTTCTACAGAAGATCCTACAGGTTGATTGTAAGGTTTTTGGTACATTGACTGGTTATGTTGAGGAGTGAAACCAGGTGTTCCACTCGGCCTTGGTTGGTTAGAATTTTGGTTAGTGCTTTGTTGGCCACCCCATGACAGGTTAGGGTGGTTTCTCCAACCAGGGTTATAGGTGTTGGAGTAGGGGTTATTCCTAGGCTGCTGCTGGCTTCCAACATAGCAGACTGAGGATGGATTCCCAGGGCAGTACTCATATGGGTGCCCTTCCCCACAGAATCCACAGATAGGTGCCTCGCCTTGACTTGGTTGGGTGCCCATTGACATGGCTGTGGCGGTATTGGCACTGGTTTGGAGATTGGCCTGAGCCATTTGCTTAACTAGGTTGGTCAGGGCGTTTATTTGGGTGCTCATGGCGCTTAGAGCATCCTTTTCTTGAGCCCTAGTTGGCTCTACTGGATCGTCTGACCACCTACAATGAGATGTTGAGATCTTCTCCAAGATCTCATAAGCTTCGTTGTAACTTTTGGACAACATGGAACCACCAGCAGATGAATTTAGAACTTGTCTGGTGCTGGGGTTGCATCCTTTAAAGAAGACTTCTATTTGGATACACCATGGAATGCCATGGTGTGGACATTTAATGAGAAGGTCTTTGAATCTTGTCCAAGCTTCGTGAAGGGACTCACTTGGAGCTTGTTTGAACTTTATGATATCATCACGAAAGGTTGAATTCCTATCTGGTGGGAAATATTTGACTAGGAATTTTTCTGCTAAATCTGTCCAATTGAGGACAGATCCTGAGGGTAAGGAATTTAACCATGTTTTGGCTTTGTCCCTTAAAGAGTAAGGGAAAAGATATAACCTCAGGGCTTCTTGGGAAACTCCAGGGATTAGGAATGTGTCACTAACTCCTAGGAAATTCCTAAGGTGGTTATGGGGGTCCTCATTTTCTATTCCAAAGAATTGTCCCACAGTGGACAACATTTGGAACATCACTGGCTTTAACTCGAATGAGTTGGCAGTGATTTCAGGACGGATTATGCTGGGGTTCAGCTCCCCAGGCATAGGTACTAAATATGAAAGGATGGCGCTATCCTTGTCATTCGCTATTTCAATGGGATTGCGAGTGACAGGCACCAGGTTTTGATTTACTCCAGCCATTTCTTCTTGAGGTAATTGCGGAGGAATTGTAGTTTCCGCAATGATTGGAGGTAAAAGGGTTTGTTTAAAGAGACGTTTCTTGGCTCTATTTCTAGCTTTAAATAATCTCTCGGGCTCAGGGTTGAACTCTAGATCACTAGATGGAGTCTCATTCATAAACTACCCTAAATGGTACCTGAAAAAGAAATGAAGATGGATCAAATTCAATGGAAAATAACTTGATGTTTCAAACTTAACAAACTTCGTTTTCACTTAAAATAAGTCCCCGGCAGCGGCGCCAAAAACTTGTTGCGTGCTCAGTGTGTAAAGATAAATATGCAAAAGGGTAGAGAGAGCACTTAGAACATGCAAGCATACATGGTCTCACAGCAAGTAGTAAGTATATTTCATTCGTTTTTTCCACAGAGACTCATTTTTAGCTATTCGCGAAGTGTATTTGTTAAGAAAGATGGGGTGGATTTGATGGGGTAAAATTGGTTTTTAATTATCTAAGTTTTGCTGAATGTGTAAAGGAATATAACATAAACAAATGCAAGTTGAAATTAGACGCAAAAGACAAGAGATGGAATTAATAAACGAAGAAGAAAACAGCTAAACAGAATGATAAAACAACAGAATTGCGAGGACCGCAATGTTACCGCAATTAAATAACAGCGAAAGTGTGTAAATGAGTGAATTAAGGGCTACTAATGACTATCCTATAGGCACTTTATTACGATTCTCAAGCTTTGGATCAACTCTCTATACATCAAACTCACTCTATCTCAAGTATCGTCCGATTCCATGCATTAGAGTCTTAAGTTTACTCGACTTCAAAGTAAGGTCTTAAGCATCTTGTTAAAACAGGAGTGTTTAGTTTGTACTAGGGAAACGCCTATTCCTAGGCCGTTTCCTGATTACCATGAAAGGCTAGCATGATTATATGACTCTGAACTCTTACTCCTTCCAGAGGTTAGGAGTTCTTTGGACAAAATGGATGGCCAATCGAAATTGCCCGTAGGATGAAGCTTACATACAATCAATGATTCGAGAGCTATCCTACATACTTGATGCACGTTTTTTAGCCTATAGTTCTGTCATTAGCATGCCCCTAAGTGACTTAGCTACTCATGGAAATATAGAGAGTGGAAATGTAAGATAACACAGACATGCTTAGAAGGGAAATGTGCTTAGAACAGCAAGACAAAACCGTAGCAGCAGAAAGTGGAAACTGTGAAATGCAGAAATGTACTTTGATTACTATGAATGTTTGAACGACAAAGGGAAACGTAGAAGCAGAAATTCAGAGACAGACAACAACGAACTGCAGTAACTAAAACACTAAGCTAAGAACAACAATGATCAAAACTGGAAATAAGAAGAAGAACGACAGAAAACAGTAAAAGGGTGCTGAAAAGCTTCGTTGCAGTCGCCTCGAATGAAGGGGATGAAAGGTCAGCCTTGCTTGGATGAATCCAATCGAGAGAGAAGAAGAATCTTCTCTCCTTCCTATCAGATTATCGATTCCAACAGCTGAGACTCTCACTCCAACAGACGGCAAAGGAAAACAGAGAGAAATGATGGACTGCGAGAGGACTTCTGCGCTTCGGATGATGATCAAACCTCCGACTTTGGCCCCCTTTTATAGTAGTTTGCAGGTGCGTTTGGGCCAAGGAGAACCATCAACCTTCAACGTCATATATCAGAATGGATGGAGGAGAAAGAACGAATCCCTGAAATTACGGAAATTAACAGAAAAAGATCAGTCAACTTACGGTTTTCACTTGAATAATTGCGGTCACCGCAATGTTTTCGCAATTCATTCGCAATACTCATTTTTTCATTCTTTTCCTTCGGTTTTCAACCCTTTTTCTACCTATTGTACTTAAGTCCTAGATTAGCTACCTTCTTCTAATTCTCATATTAAAGCATAGGTCTAGGCTAAATGCTATCAAAAACACCTAAAAGTGCGCATCTTCTTAAGCTAAATTGGTCCTAAATAAGTCACTTTCAGAGACTTAACACAGGGCTTAGGTGTTCTTTGGACTGTACTCTGATTCTCGTGTGTGCTAAGCCTGGCATGACTCTAAGGATTCCTAGGTAGCTCAATAATAAATACATTAGAAGCATGTACTGAGTCTGAGCTAAAATTAGGGAGAGTTTGAAAACTTAGGGATAGCTGCACAATGAACCCAATGACATAGGCAGATAAACCATATGTTAGGGAGTTTTGTAAAGACAAAAGGTTTTAAAGGCAAGAGAAACCAGAATGAGCAGAATGTGAAGTTAGTCTGAACCTAGAAGAGTGTCACATGACAGCAACGCCTTGGATAGTAAGCCTAGGGAAGTCAGCAAGTTAGTAGATAGAGTTTAAAAGTCAAGAATTAGTAGCCCAAGTAAGCTTTTATGTTGCTCGAGGACGAGCAATAACTCAAGTTTGGGGGTGTGTTACCTCTCCAAAAGTAAATAATTTAGGGACATATTTACCTTAAAATCATGTAATCTCTTGAGTGTTTTTGATAGAATTTAGCTTAACACGTGCTTAAATGTGAGAATTCGAGGAAAGAAGCTAAAATAGGACTTATTTAGAAAAGGAACGAAAAAGAATAGAAAATGATGCTAAAAGAGTTAAAATGTACATTGCAAGAGAATTGCTGAAACATTGCTGTTTGCGCAATGGATATTGCGGTCACCGCAAGGAATCCGCAATGCCAAGCTGCGGCTGCTGAGTTTTTCCCAGCCGTCAGTCGTCATAGTTGCGATCTTTCAGCCGCCTAAGCCTTCCCCTGCTGCCACGTGGAGGACTGTTGTTTAGAATGGATGGTTCTCCGTGGCTGAAGGTACCTGCAAACGCTATAAAAAGAGGTGAAGGTTGAAGGAGAAACACAGCTCAGAAGCGTGGAGTTCTCCGTCACAACGCGATCTGCATACACCTTTTCCTTACCCCGTTTGTTAGAACGAAGAAATCAGCCCTTTGCGTCGATAAATCAAGAGGAAGAAGAGAAAATTCTTCTTCTCTTCTGATCGAATTCATCCCCAAGATCAGCTAATCTCTCCTTCATCCGAGGCGCTTGCGACGAGGAGATCCGTGCACCTTTTTACAAAGCTTTCTTTACTGCTTTCTGTCTTTCATTTCCATCTGTGACACTGATTCGATTCATCTTCAAATTTACTCAGTTCTTTACTGTTTTTCCTATCTTCGCACATTGTGTTCTGAACCTTAATTTAGAAAGTAATCATTTAAGTCTTTTCAAGTTCTTCATCTTATTATCTTTTCTTCTATCGGTTTCATTCAGTTCTTTACAGCATGCTTAATCAATCCATCTTCTCTAAGTATCCACCAACCATGAGTAACTAATCACACAAAGGTCTGCTAAAGATGAATCTGTAGGTTAGAAATACGAGAGTTCAGCATGTAGGATAGCTTCGAATTCATTGAATGTATGTGCACTTCATCCCATGGGCAATTTCGATCGGCCATCCATTTTGTCTAAAGAATTCCTAACCTCTGGAAGGAGTAAGAGTTCAGAGTCGTCCATTCATGCTAGCCTTTTATGGTAACCAGAAAACGACCTAGGAATAGGCGTTCTTCTAGTACAATTTATTAGCTTGCTTGTATAAATAGGTGTTTATGTCTCACTTGGATATGAGTGAACTAAAGGATCTAATGCATGTAATCGAGAGATGCATGAGACTAAGCTAAATTGATGCATGGTAAGTTAATCTACTGCTGAATGATCGTAGTTAAGTGCCTATAGAGGAGTCTTAAGTCGACCTTGTTTCCTTATCTCACCCTCAAATCGTTGTTAACTCAATTGCTAGATAATTGCTAGAACCGCAATTCTAAAGTTCTGTTTTTGCCTTAGCCATTTTTCCACTCTTTTACTTTGCGATTTTATTGCTAGAACATTGCTAGATCCGCAATTCTTTCTTCTCCACATCATAGCTTAATCTCTTTACTTGCTTTCGTTTATGCGTGCATCTTTCTTGCAATCTTTGTTATTTTGGTACATCAACCTCAAATGTACCCAATTTAAGTGACCCTCTCTAATGTAACACCTCACTTCCTTAGTAACTAAACTCAATCGTTGTGGGAAAACGAATTAAAAATACTTATCACTTGCTGCAGACCATGTATGCTTGCATGTTCTGAGTGCTCTTCGCATCACATTTTATTTACACATTGAGCACGCAACAGTTCCCTAAGAAGACGCGCTCATTTCACGTGAAGTGGAAATGCCCAAACTGGCGCATCTACAAAGGAGAAGTAATGCCCTTAATCGGCGCACTGATCTCACGCGGGCTGAACATGACGACGCAGCGCGCCAACAAGCACGGAGTACGTTCCCTAAGTAGACGCGCTCATTTCACGTAAAGTGAAAATGCCCAAACTGGCACATCTACAAAGGAGAAGTAACGTCCTTAAATCGGCGCACCGATCTCACGCGGGCTGAACATGACGACGCAGCGCGCCAACAAGGTTGGAGTACGTTCCCTAAGCAGACGCGCTCATTTCACGTAAAGTGGAAATGCCCAAACTGGCGCATCTACAAAGGAGAAGTAACTTCCTTAAGTCGGCGCGCCGATCTCACAGAAACGGAACACAGCGATGCGACGCACCAACAAGGACGAAGTACGTTATCTAAGCAGACGTCTATCTGCAAAGGAGAAGTAACATCCTTAAATTGTTACGTTGATCTCACAGAAACGGAACACGACGATCCGACGCACCAAGAAGGACGGAGTACGTTCCCTAAGCAGACGTGCATCTGCAAAGGAGAAGTAACGTCCTTAAATTGTTACGCCGATCTCACAAAAACGGAACACGGCGATCCAACGCACCAACAAGGACGAAGTACGTTCCCTAAGCAGACGTCCATCTGCAAAGGAGAAGTAACACCCTTAAGCCGGCACACCGATCTCACGCGGGCTGAACATGACGACGCAACGCGCCAACAAGGACGGAGTACATTTCCCTAAGCAGACGCGCTCATTTCACGTAAAGTGGAAATGCCCAAACTGGCGCATCTACAAAGGAGAAGTAACGTCCTTAAGTCGGCGCGCCGATCTCACAGAAACGGAACACGACGATCCGACGCACCAACAAGGACGGAGTACGTTCCCTAAGCAGACGTTCATCTGCAAAGGAGAAGTAACGTCCTTAAATTGTTACGTCGATCTCTTAGAAACGAAACACGACGATCCGACGCACGAACAAGGACGTAGTACGTTCCCTAAGCAGACGTGCATCTGCAAAGGAGAAGTAACGTCCTTAAATTGTTACGCCGATCTCACAGAAACGGAACACGACGATCCAACGCACCAACAAGGATGGAGTACGTTCCCTAAGCAGACGTCCATCTGCCAAGGAGAAGTAACGTCCTTAAATTGTTACGTCGATCTCACAGAAACGGAACACGGCGATCCGACGCACTAACAAGGACGAAGTACGTTCCCTAAACAGACATGCATCTGCAAAGGAGAAGTAGTGTCCTTAAATTGTTACGCCAATCTCAAAGAAACGGAACACGGCGATCCAACGCACCAACAAGGACGGAGTACGTTCCCTAAGCAGACGTGCATCTGCAAAGGAGAAGTAACGTCCTTAAATTGTTACGTTGAGGCCACATGAACTGAACATGACGACTCGACGCACCAACAAGGACGAAGTACGTTCCCTAAGCAGACATGCATCTGCTAAGGAGAAGTAACGTCCTTAAATTGTTACGTCGAGGTCACAGGAGCTGAACATGACGATTCGGCGCACCAACAAGGACGGAGTACGTTCCCCAAGCAAACACACCGATCTCACACAAAGTAAGAATCGAAGCAGTCGCAAAGAAGAAGTAACGCCTTTAAATCAGTACGCCAATTCCTGAATTGGCGGTAAAAAAATGGCGCACCTACAAAAAAATGAATGTCGCAACACTCACCCATTTGCTTGTTCCAATTTAAAAATAAAAAAAAAAAAATCAAAAAACAAATATGTATATATATATATATATAATAATACTAAAATAATATGTATATATATAAAGTGAAACAAAATCCCAATTCTAAATTTTACAAATTCAAAATTACATGAAAATTATATTAAAAATTAGGGGTAATTTCTAATTTTCAATTCCAATTCTTCGTGTAATTTCAAAATCTTAAATCCAAATTCCAAATTCCAAATCACAAATTTGGAATTACAAATTACAAATTACAAATTACAAATTTCAATTTCCAATTTCCAATTTCCACCAAATTAAAATACAGTGGGTCCAAATAACCGAATAACAGTCCAAATAACCCAATAAAAGTCTGAATAACCCAATAACAGTCCGAATAACCCAATAACAGTCCGAATAACCCAATAACAGTCCAAATAACCCAATAACTGTCCGAATAACCCAATATTGTCCAAATAAACCAATACTGTCCAAATAAACCCATACAGTCCAAATAAACCCAATACAGTCCAAATAACCCAATTAGAGCCAGATCACCAAATTAAATTACATATGAATCAAAAGATAATAAAAAATTATAGTAGTTACCGAAATTGATCAACAATCGGATTAGCAGCTACCCGAAGCACACAGTGGAAATTGGTGCGGCTGTAACAAAATATATATATATATATATATATATATATATAAATAAAGAGACAGTTAAAAAAAAACCAATAAGAAAATAATCATCACCAAATTAACAAATCACAAAAAAAAAAAATTACCACAATTCAAAAAAAAATTTACCACAGCCCAAAAAAAAAAAACACTAAGACAATACAATTTCTGATGTTAAAAATTACATATAACAATGTCAATCGAAGACTCACCGCGGCGAGAAGTGAAACTGGTTCCAACTACTTCTTCCTTGACCAAAATAAAAAAAAAAAAACTGAAGTTCAGGGTGGCTTACAATAGTTCTTAAAAAAAAGTTCATGGTGGCTTACAATAGTTCTTCAATAAAAAAAAATCCCCATAAACTCCAAAATCATACTTTGTAGAATCATAGAAACATGAGGGCGGGAGAGACTTGAAAGAATGTAGGCCCATCCTTCTAAAAAAATCATTGGCGTTTCTCCAGTTTCAAAACTCTATTGTCCTTTGGCCATCGAAAACAAGAAGAAGAAAAAAAGGTGCATCTTGACATGGTTTGAAAACTCAGAATTAAAGTTATATTGAAAAAAAATCAGCATTGGCGATAAAAAAAAAGGTAAATAAAAAACAAAACTTCATTTTAACATGATTTGAAAGCTCGGAATATATTGAAAAAAAAAAAAAACAAACAAAAACCTCCCTCATGCTTGCTTTAATTAAAAAAAAAATTGTAAGAGAGATTCTTCGTCGGAATTGAATCGGCACACCGTCGGAATTGTCATAAACTCCAAAATCATGGTGATAAAATCATGGCATCGGAATTGAAAACTCAGAATTAAAGTTATATTGAAAAAAAATCAGCATTGGCGATAAAAAAAAAAGTAAATAAAAAAAAAACTTCATCTTGACATGATTTGAAAGCTGCGCGGCTGCGAACGGGAGCAGAGGCTGGGCAGCGGGCGGCGGTGGCTGAGCGAGCGGCGGCGAGCGTAAAGTTTGGGAAAAAAAAAAGAGAAGAAGAGAAGAAGTGCGGCGTAGAAAAAAAAACCTAAAAGGAGAAGGGTTTAGTTTTTGTCTTTTCATGTGAAGTTACAAAATTACCCTTCATTTAAAGGTTTAAGAAAATCTATCTAAAATATGTGTGAAGTTAGGTTTTGAACTTTAGACCAAATGAATCAAAGGTTGCATAAGTTCCACTTAGCCAAACAAATTTTATTGATACAACATGGCTTTCGATTATAATATTTTGTTCAACTTGGATGAGAAATTTTAATCCATTCGTTGAATTGAAATTTGGGGCGTGTTCTAAATTTCGTTTCATGATCACGAGTTGAGTTCAAATTTCATCCCAAAATTCAAACCTCAAATCCATCAAATTTCCATCAATTTTACAAACACGCGTTCCAGCCAAATTTTTGAACGAAATCCAAATTTACTTGGACTTGAAGTTTGGACACATTCCAAATTTTACTCTCGAGCAAGATTTAGAGTCAAAGTTTATCTAAATCCAAGTATCAAAATCGAAATTGATGGGTTGGGTATGGTCCAAATTTTATCCCACCTCAAAATTGGAGTAAAATTCAAAGTCAAACTCTTTTTCAAACTTTAATTGGGCAGACGCAAAATTCTACTCTACATCCAAAATAGAAATAAGGTAGAACACAAAAATCTACTAAAATTCAAATCAAATTTCTGCCAAATAAGAAAGATCAAAATTACGAGCAAAATTCTTATTTTTGATCGATTGGCATGGAAAGATGTGTCAATTAAAATAATTGATTTATGAACCAAATTTCATATTTCGATAAAATTGACATGTCAAGGCGGAGTCGAAATTAGGGTGTCCTACATTTCAATTTCAAAGTTTTACTTTTCCGAGACTCACCCACACATATTTGTGCATAACTCTTGAAAAATGGGGCATTTGTTGTCCGAAAAAATTTCGGTCAATCCGCAGTTGCCACGTGTCTTCATCAGGACCGTTGGATCAAATAAACTTAACCGATCAATTTGGATAATAATCGCAATTGGGCTCAAAATTGAATCGGGCCAGAAAGACTATTTAAATAGCAATTTGGCCCAAAGCCCAAAAGCTCATTGGGCCCAAGCTCATTGGATCCAAGCTCAAGCCCATTAGGATCTAGGCCCAAGACCATTAGGCCCATGAGAAACTCTATAAATAGAGAGCGCATCCTTCATTTGTAAGGTTCAGAAAATTTATTCTCCTAAGAACTCAGAGAGAATTCCCAAACAACGAAAGACTCTTTGAATCCTGAAGATTGAACGTCACTTGAAGATCAAACACCTGAAGACTTCACCGCTACGCGAAGCTGAAGATTCAACCTCGAGAACAAGTTGCGAAGCCCTCGAGTACGGTTGCATTTAAGAGAGAGAATCAGAGGATCAAACATTAGAGATTGTAATCCACTACGCACTGATACATACAAATACATAAATACAACTCAAATTTCATTTACACGTGTCTAAATTTCCTTCGTCGAAATCTCCGTGTGAACAAATATTATTGTTTATTTTATTTTTTTAAAATATGTTCAATTATTCTTAGTATTTTTTTCTTTTTATTCTTAAAATTACCGATTTCTTATGGATTCGAATAACATTAAAAATCATATATATAGTTAGCATTTGGTAACAAATTTCAACCAACAATATGATGATTGATATTTAGAACATTAGTTTATTTTGTTTAAGTTTATTTGGAAGTATTTTAAGTGAAATAATAAAATATAAAGTTATAAACATGCTTAAAAGTTTATTTATAATTTAGTTTTGATTTATTTATTGGAAAATTGTAACATATGTCAATTTAGAGTAAAACAATTAAAAATATAACAATTTTTTAAAATTTTTGCGGATATGACAATTTCTATCAGCGATAGACTTTATCGCTGATAGAAATTTATCGCTGATAGTAGTCTTTTTTATAGATTTTTGTCAGTGATAATAGTCTATCAGTGATAGAAGTCTATTAGTGATAGTCATATATTTGTTGGGTTTTATGTCCTAAAACTCGTAGTATGTAAACGTTGTGAATGTATTATTTCTATTTACGCAATAAAGAGTTATTGAGGTTTATTCAGTAAATGTGTTTAATGAATATAGTGAAACGTGTTTGCATTAACCTGTACCAATAACAACCACCCATGGCGAAGGATGAGTACTTAGACCTCATGTATGACATGAATGTGGATCAGGTTCAAGTAGACAGTCAAAACAGTCTATAGTATATGGATAAGGTTGGGTACTGTTACGTCTCCAAAAGTGACCTTTTTAGGACTTAATTATCTTAGAAAGATGTTCACTCTTAGGTGTTTTTGATAGCATTTAGCCTAAACCTATGCTTAAATATGAGAATTAGAAGAAGGTAGCTAAATTAGGACTTATGTACAATAGGAAAGAAAAGGGTTGAAAACCGAAGGAAAAGAATGAAAAACAAGCATTGCGATAGCATTGCGGAAACATTGCTGAACCCGCAATGTTTCAAGTGAAAACCGTAAGTTGACTGATCTTTTTCTGTTAATTTCCGTTATTTCAGGGATTCGTTCTTTCTCCTCCATCCATTCTGAAGTACGACGTTGAAGATTGATGGTTCTCCTTGGCCCAAAGACGTCTGCAGACTACTATAAATAGGGGTCAAAGTCGAGGGTTCAAGCATCATCCGAAAGCGTAGAAGTCTTCTCGCAGCTCCATCTTTCTTCCTGTTTTCCTTTGCCGTCTGTTGGTGAGAGAGTCTCAGCTGTTGGAATCGACAATCTGATAGGAAGGAGAGAAGATTCATCTTCTCTCCCGATTGGATTCATCCAAGCAAAGCTATTCTTTCGGCCCCTTCAGCCGAGGCGGTTGCAACGAGGCTTTCAAGCATCTTTTACTGTTTTCTGTCTTTATTTCCATTTTCCAGCTTAAGTTTGTTGTTGTTTCCTTTCTTGTAACTAGATCAGTCCATTTCGTTGTGTTCTGTCTTTCTGTTTTGCACTTTAAGTTACTCTTTTTGTTCATTCAACCAATTAAGTAATCCAAGCACAATTCTTCATTTAACAATTTCTTGTCTTCGCATCTTACTGTTTTACCTTGCTGTTTTTAGTTGAGTTCTCTTCTAAGCATGTCTCTTTTATCTCTTATTTCTGTTCTCCCCATATCCATGAGTAACTAAGTCACTTAGGGGCATGCTAATGACAACACTATAGGCTAAAAAACGTGAACCAAGCATGTAGGATAGCTCTCGAAGCATTGATTGTATGTAAGCTTCATTCCACGGGCAATTTCGATTGGCCATCCATTTTGTCCAAAGAACTCCTAACCTCTGGAAGGAGTAAGAGTTCAGAGTCATACTATCATGCTAGCCTTTCAAGGTAGCCAGGAAACGGCCTAGGAATAGGCGTTTCCCTAGTACAAACCATATCCTTCGGCCTTAACAAGATGCTTAAGACCTTACTTGGACATGAGTAAACTAAAGAATCTAATGCATGAAATCGGAAGATACATGAGAATGAGATAGTTTGATGCATAGTGAGTTGGTCCAGTGCTTGGGAATCGTATGAAAAAGCCTATAGGATAGTCGTTAGTAGCCCTTAATTCATCATTTTACACACTTTCGCTGTTATTTAAATTGCGATAGAATTGCTGTCTCCGCAATTCTGCTTAAGTTACAATTCTGTCTAGCTGTCTTTGCCTTCATTTATTAATCTCGTCTCTTTTCATTTGAGTTTAGCTTTGACTTGTTCTTGTTTATGTTGCTACCCTCTACATATTCAGTAGGAAATAGACAATTTAAAACCAATTCTACCCCATCAAATCCACCCCTTCTTTCTTAACTTTACACTTCATGAATAGCTTATAATAAATCTCTGTGGGAAAACGAATGAAAAAATACTTACTACTTGCTATAAGATCATGTATGCTTGCATGTTCTGAGTGCTCTTTCTATCTGATTGCATATTTATTTTAACACATTGAGCACGTAACAAGCATCCACCTGTCTTAGAATTAAAGCCTCTCCCCACTCACCTCATGTATGCATATCTAGGAAGTAATGATACTTTGCCTGTGATTATTTCTTCTAAATTAAGTGAAAAGCATGAGGTTGAACTGATTTTACTACTTAAGCAACATAGGAAGGCTATTGCATGGACTATTGCTGATATTAGAGGCATTAGCCCTTCTTATTGCATGCATAAGATTATACTAGAGGAAGAGCATACACCTAGAGTAGATCACCAACGTAGGCTGAATCCCTCTATGAAAGAGGTAGTTAAGAAAGAAATAATTAAATGGTTAGATGCTGGTGTGATCTTCCCCATAGCTAGTAGTCAGTGGGTGAGCCCTATACAATGTGTACCTAAGAAGGGGGGGATGACTGTGGTAGTCAATGAGAACAATGAACTGATTCCAACTAGGACTATCACAGGGTGGAGAGTTTGCATGGATTATAGGAAACTAAATAAAGAGACCAAAAAAGACCATTTCCCTCTACCATTCATTGACCAAATGTTAGACAGAATAGCTGGTAGAGCCTACTACTGCTTCTTAGACGGTTACTCAGGTTATAACCAGATCACTATAGACCCTAAGGATCAAGAGAAAACTACCTTCACTTGCCCTTTTGGAACTTTTGCTTTTCGCAGAATGCCTTTTGGCTTATGCAATGCACCGGCAACTTTCCAAAGGTGCATGTTGGCAATCTTCTCTGATTTGGATGAGTCCATGATAGAGATATTCATGGATGATTTCTCAGTCTTTGGGGATTCATTTACAAACTGTCTAGAGAACTTAGGACAAGTATTGGCTAGGTGTGAGGAGACCAACCTAGTCCTAAATTGGGAAAAGTGCCACTTCATGGTGGATGAAGGGATTGTCTTAGGTCATAGAGTGTCAAGGGCAGGTGTAGAAGTTGACAGGGCAAAAATTGAAATAATAGAGAAATTGGTAGAACCCCAAAATGTCAAGGCCATTAGAAGTTTCTTAGGGCATGCTGGTTTCTATAGAAGGTTCATTAAGGACTTTTCTAAGATCTCCAAGCCTCTATGTGAGCTTCTAGAGCTAAACAAGCCATTCATTTTCTCTAAAGAGTGTGTCCTAGCTTGGAGAACCCTTAAGAAAGCACTAGTCACAACACCTATTATAGTAGGGCCAAATTGGGATCTCCCATTTGAGATGTTATGTGATGCTAGTGACTATGCTGTAGGGGTTATGTTAGGACAGAAGATTGACAAGTTAACACACCCTGTCTATTATGCTAGTAAGACACTTAATGAGGCACAATGCAACTACACAACCACTGAGAAGGAGGTGCTAGCTGTAGTGTTTGCTTGTGAGAAATTTAGGAACTATATTGTAGGTACCAGAACAATTGTGTACACTGACCATTCTGCTTTAAAGTACCTTATGAGGAAGGCTGATGCTAAGCCTAGGTTGATTAGGTGGGTACTGCTGCTGCAAGAGTTTGATCTAGACATTAGAGATAAGAAAGGAAGTGAAAATGTGGTTGCGGATCATCTTTCTAGATTGCAGCATAATTGCGAAAAAATTGCGGAACCCGCAATTTCTGATGCTTTTATTGATGAACATGTCTTTGTATTGACTCATCGTGATAACGATGAGGAACCTTGGTTTGCTGACATTGCTAACTTCCTTGCATCACAGGTACTACCAACTTTCAAGGGAGGACAAGAAAAGAAGAGGTTCCTTCATGAAGCAAGGAAATTCATATGGGATGATCCCACACTTTACAAGACATGTGCTGACGGCTTGCTAAGGAAGTGTGTTTCAGCTGCTGAGGCGAAGTCTGTGTTGCAGCACTGCCACACAGCTCCTTATGGTGGACACTTTGGTGGCCAAAGAACAGCTGCAAAGGTATTTCAGAGTGGCTACTATTGGCCAACGATCTTCAAGGATGCCCACAACTATGCCCACAGCTGTGATGAATGCCAAAGAACAGGTAACCTCAGTCGCAAGGATGAAATGCCTCTCACTTACATCTTAGAGTTGGAGCTCTTTGATGTATGGGGCATTGACTTCATGGGACCATTTCCCCCATCCTCAGGTAACCTTTACATATTAGTGGCAGTAGATTATGTATCCAAGTGGGTAGAGGCCATAGCATGTCCCAATAATTATGCCAAAACAGTAATAAAATTCTTGCATAGGCACATTTTTACTAGGTTTGGAACACCTCGTGCTATCATTAGTGATGAGGGGACACATTTCATTAATAAGGCTATGGAGAGAGTGTTGGCTAAGTATAACATTAGACATAGAGTAGCCACTCCTTATCACCCACACTCGAATGGTCAGGCTGAAATTTCAAATAGGGAGATTAAGAACATCCTAGAAAAAGTGGTCAAACCTAATAGAAAGGACTGGTCATTTAAACTCAAGGATGCACTTTGGGCATATAGGACTGCAGATAAGACACCCCTAGGTATGTCTCCTTACAGACTTGTGTATGGTAACGCTTGTCATCTTCCATTTGAGTTAGAAATCAAGGCATTTTGGGCACTAAAAGAGTTGAATTATTGCGTGACCGATGCGGGAACGTTGCGGTCTCTGCAATTACATGAGCTTGATGAGCTTAGACATATGTCTTATGAAAATGCCAAAATGTATAAGGAAAAGACCAAGATTTGGCACGATAGTAGACTTAGGATCAAGGACTTTAAGAAAGGCCAACTTGTTTTATTATTTAACTCACGATTGAAATTATTTCCAGGCAAACTTAAGTCTAGATGGTCAGGTCTGTTTGTAATTACTAATGTGTTTGTTCATGGTGCCATCGAGATAAAGAACCTGCAGCAAGGTCAACCATTCATGGTTAATGGTGCAAGGTTGAAGCACTACTATGAGGAAGGAGATGTGAAGACTCTCTCGGCCTTCCTCTTGACTGAAGCGTGAAATTAAGAACGAGAGAGGACGAGTGATTGCTGTGCTCGTCGATATGAGGCTCATGCCTTAGTTTATTTTTTCCATTTTTCCGGTTATCATTGGTGTATATGTTTGTATGATTTGAATTGCGAATTTGATGTTGATTTTATTTCTTTTTGTAGGGAATCAATAGAGGGAATCAAGGAGATTAAATCCAGCTTAAAAAATCAATAAGATATTGGGCCAAATCAAAGATACGGTTGAGCAAAGATTGACATTTAAATGGAAAAAATCTCCAACGGTCACTAGAATTGCGCTGGATTTGCAGAATCCGCAAAAATATAGCCGTTGGGATTTTTCCGTTTTCTTTATATCCGTTGAGACGCGCGTTGATCTATACGATTTCCCAAGTATCTGAACTCGAAGAAATCTGCGTTTCTCTTCATCTGTGATTCTTCTCTCCAAACCTCCACGATTCAACAATGGTGCTCACAAGGGCTGAAAGATCTGCGGCCAAGAAGAAGGCTGACGAAGCTGAAACGGCTGCGAGGGAAGCGCTTCTTGGCCTTGCAGAGGCTGATGCTGCGCGAACTGATTGACTTCCCAAACTTCTGATTCGCAAGAAGAAGTGGAAGGTCGTCACAGAGATACCTGCTGGACCCTCTGAACCAGCAGGCACACCCAAGAAGCGTAACTGGAGTATGGCTGTGGCCGAGGAAGAAATCCAGAAAAAGACTCCCTCTGTGGAGAGTCAAGAACGAGGCCAGCCATCCCACGAGACAGCCGAGCGCAGCCCTTCACCATCTCCACCGGTTCAAAGCCCTGAGCTCTCCTCATCGCCACCAGCGCAGAGCCCTGAGCTGCCTTCGTCACCGCAGAGTTCTGCACATACCCCTACAGCCGCACAAAGCACCACTCCGTCGCCCACTTCTCCACGGCCTGACCCTAAATTCCCATATGGGGAGTACCAAGAATCGACGCAGGGCAGTGGGGAAGGTGAGGAAGAAGAGGTCTTCTCCCCTGTGAGGGTAACTAGCCCTGAGAGTCTTGCGTAGAAGGATGACTCGATGGATGAGACACTGGGGGCTTGCCTCCAGCAGATCACCACCAAGGCAAAGCTGAAGAAGAAGAAGGCTGCCAAGATTATCAAGGCCAAGCGGTCCAAGAAATCAAAGAAGAAGAAGGCCAAGAAGGCGCTGGCATCAGAGGGAGAGAGTGCTGAGCCATCGCTCAAGAAGCTCAAGATTGAGGCTGCGGAGTCAGCCAAACCAAAGCACAAAGGGAAGGCCAAGCTTTACCCTGAAGATGAGCCTCAATCAGTGAGGTACGTGTCCTCTGACGCTGAGTCCAGAGGCATTGAGCTGAGGAAGAGGGAGTTGCTGCACGAGAAGGGCTTCCTCGACAGACCTGCTGACCTGCCGCAATTCTTGCGCGCAGGACTTACGAATCACGGCTGGGAGGAGTTGTGCAGACCACCCAATCCAGCTTACACAAGCATGGTGTATGACTTCTACGCCAATTTGAGGAATTCTGAGGAGGGGTTGTCTGTGGTCAGGGGAGTAGAAGTGGACTTCTCAGCAAAAGCCATCAACGAAGCCTATGGCCTCAAGGGCCAAAAACATACTGACTATGCAAGGATTGTTGATGAGCCTACTGAAGCCGTCCTGGAAGAGGCCATTCGGACCATTGGCCAGCCTGAAGCATCCTGGACCGTGTCACGCAATGGGAGGCACACTCTCATGAGTGCCAACCTCACAGCTAAGGCGGCTGTATGGTTTTCCTTCGTGAGAAGGAAACTAGCCCCAGTGACTCATGAGACCACCATCAACCAGAGCAGATCGCTGCTGGTCTATGCAATCATGCGAGGTCTCACGATCAACGTGGGTGAAGTCATGTCAGCTGCCATTGCTGA
The DNA here is from genome assembly GCA_028017165.1 of Herpetospermum pedunculosum. Classification (NCBI taxonomy): domain Eukaryota; kingdom Viridiplantae; phylum Streptophyta; class Magnoliopsida; order Cucurbitales; family Cucurbitaceae; genus Herpetospermum; species Herpetospermum pedunculosum. Next base: position 5,283,259 of record JAPQWQ010000187.1, read on the forward strand.
GTGCGCCAAGAAGGGTAAGGGTCCATTGTTTTTCCCTAATACTATAATTAAACTCTGTTTGCGTGCAGGGGTTCCCATTGAGCGAATGGAGCAGCAAATGGCTTACACAGGCCACTTGGAGCTACCTGCTGGCTTGAGGCTGAAAATGAAGGGGAACATGGAATTCGAGCTGGATAGGTTGGCTGCTGATCAGTCGCTGTACATGGCTTGCCTGAGGGATATGCAGAAGAGGATGGCTCAATGGGCCACTTACCCACAGGCACGGGACAAGGAAGTTGCTGACCAACTTGGATGCATCTTCCCTGATTTTCCCACGAATCTCCTGACTCCATGGGTGCCTCCAAGACCAAGAAGGAGTGATGATGAGGAAGATGTTTGAGTGCTAGTTTGAGGAGCACCAAAAGGGAGTATTGCTGTTCCCTTACAATAAAAAAAAAAAAATCTGCTTTCTGTTAGACCATGTGAATCATGCTGTTTTTAGTTAATATTTTGATCTGTTTTAGTTGCTTAGTTTTTAGTTTTTAAATTGTTTAGTGTAGTCTGATGATAGCTGAGTAGGTAGGTTAGTTTAGTTTTATTTTTGTAGAGCTTGAGTGATGGGGAAAAAGCATGCTTAGGGGTTTTAATCACTGTTATATCTGCCCTGTATCTATTGCGAAATAATTGCGGAAACCGCAATTTTTATTACTGAATGCATGTTTTGGACTGTCTGTTTCGCTAGGCTGTGATCTGTTTAAATTCTATCTTTTGCTGCTATCATGACTACCTTATATAGCTTATCTTACAGCATGCTGGATGAGTGTCATAGGACACCCTTTGATAGTTTAAATTAACCTCTAAAAAGCTCAGCATGCATAGCTGTAAGTCCTTGCCTATCTGTTTTTTCAATTTTCTGCTGCTGTGATATTTTCTTTTAGAATGTTCTGTCTATGCCTAGGGCTTTTAGATTCTCTTTGTTTTACCTTAGAATAGATGCTTCTAGAACAAGTTTGGGGGTGTGCCACCTCAGACACTCATTGGGGACAATGAGTAGTTTAAGTTTGGGGGAGGCCACCCAAGGCCTAGGAACATTCCTCTCTCCCTTAAAAGCATAAGCATTCTTCTTCTCCTTTACAAAAAAATGATGAGCTAAAAAAAAAAATGAAAAACAGAATAAAGAGGGGAGTCTCTCTTAGGTTGCTGAGTAATCAGTGCCAAGTGTGTAACCCACAAGTGACATTGCATCAAAAGGCAACCAAAGGAAAGGCTCCACCTAAGAAAGAAAAAAGGAAAAAAGTAGGGAAGAAGAATGTATACCTAGGAGTTGCAACTTTGTGGCTTAGATGTCCTGTTTAAAAAGAACTCTGATCCTCAATTAGCTAAGCACAAAGTTGTAGCTTGTAGGGTTGTTTAGGGAGATGAATGTATGTCCAATGTAGTGATGCCAGGGTTTAGGTTGTTCTCTTAAAGTACTACTGTCACTGTTAATACTAAGACTGGCATGACTCTAAGGAATCCTAGGTAGCTCAAAAGTAAAAACGAGAAGCATGTACTGAGTCTGGGGTAAAGCTAGGTAGAATTTGAAACCTTAGGGATAGTGGCATGATATGACAAAAGCAAGTAGATCAGTTGTAGGGAGTTAATGAAACAGTAGGAGTATTAGGCGGGCGAAGTCAGAAGAAGCTAGATAAGAGGGTAGTTTTAAGCTTAGAAGTGTGTCACAGGACAGCATTGCTATAGATAAGAATATAGGGGAGTTAGTAAGTGGTTAAAGAAGATGAAACAACAGCCTAAATAAGTCCTTAGTTTGCTTGAGGACAAGCAAAACCTTAAGTTTGGGGGTGTGTTACGTCTCCAAAAGTGACCTTTTTAGGACTTAATTATCTTAGAAAGATGTTCACTCTTAGGTGTTTTTGATAGCATTTAGCCTAAACCTATGCTTAAATATTAGAATTAGAAGAAGGTAGCTAAATTAGGACTTATGTACAATAGGAAAGAAAAGGGTTGAAAACCGAAGGAAAAGAATGAAAAACAAGCATTGCGACAGCATTGCGGAAACATTGCTTAAACCGCAATGTTTCAAGTGAAAACCGTAAGTTGACTGATCTTTTTCTGTTAATTTCCGTTATTTCAGGGATTCGTTCTTTCTCCTCCATCCATTCTGAAGTACGACGTTGAAGATTGATGGTTCTCCTTGGCCCAAATGCACCTGCAGATTGCTATAAAAGGGGGTCAAAGTCAAGGGTTCAATCATCATCCGAAAGCGTAGAAGTCTTCTCGCAGCTCCATCTTTTCTCCTGTCGTTCTTCTCTGTCTGTTGGTGTGAGAGTCTCAGCTGTTGGAATCGACAACCTGATAGGAAGGAGAGAAGATTCATCTTCTCTCCCGATTGGATTCATCCAAGCAAAGCTATTCTTTCATCCCCTTCAGCCGAGGCACCTGCAACTAGGCGTTCACGCTCGTTTTTATGCTTTCGGTCTTTATTTCTATTTTCCAGCTTTAGTTTGGTGTTGTTTCCTTTCTTGTAACTAGATCAGTCCATTTCGTTGTGTTCTGTCTTTCTGTTATGCACTCTAAGTTCCTCTTCTTGTCCATTCAAACAATCTGTTATTTCACAGTTTCTTAACTTTTGCTGCTACTGTTTTACCTTGCTGTTTTAAGCGTATTTCCCTTCTAAGCATGTCTATTTTATCTCTCCCTTTTGTTCTCCCCACATCCATGAGTAACTAAGTCACATAGGGGCGTGCTAATGACAATACTATAGGCTAAAAAACGTGAACCAAGCATGTAGGTTAACTCTCGAAGCATTGATTGTATGTAAGCTTCATCCCACGGGCAATTTCGATTGGCCATCCATTTTGTCCAAAGAACTCCTAACCTCTGGAAGGAGTAAGAGTTCAGAGTCATCCACTCATGCTAGCCTTTCAAGGTAGCCAGAAAACGACCTAGGAATAGGCGTTTTCCTAGTACAAACCACATCTTTCTGCTTTAACAAGATGCTTAAGACCTTACTTTGACATGAGTAAACTAAAGAATCTAATGCATGGAATCGGACGATACATGAGATTGAGATAGTTTGATGCATAGAGAGTTGATCCAATGCTTGAGAATCGTATAAAAATGCCTATAGAGGAGTCGTTGGTAGCCCTTAATTCACCATTTTACACACTTTCGCTGTCGGTAACATTGCGGTAGAATTGCTGTTTCCGCAATTCTGCTAAGTTAAAAATTTTGTTTAGCTGTTTTCCTCTTTAGTTATTAATCTCATCTCTTTTCATTTGAGTTTAACTTTGATTTGCACTTGTTTATGTTGCTACCCTCTACACATTCCTTAGAAAATAGACAATTTAAAACCAATTCTACCCCATCAAATCCACCCTCTCTTTCTTAACTTTACACTTCACGAGTAGCTTATAATAAGTCTCTGTGGGAAAACGAATGAAAAAATACTTACTACTTGCTATAAGATCATGTATGCTTGCATGTTCTGAGTGCTCTCTCTATCTTATTGCTTATTTATTTTAACACATTGAGCACGCAACAGGTACCTTGTCCTGGTAACACTATTGGATGCGACTCGTTTTTTTATTGTACAAAACGATGTGATCCGAATCGTTTCACATGGAGATGTGAGAAGCGATGACGTCCTGTGCAAAGAGTTTGCATAAGACTGAACCGCGAAATCAAGTCGCTCTCTCTTTATAACACCGTTTACTGATAAGACCGATTCTTTCATATGATGACCTAGGTAACTCGTTCTCAATCCTGAGCTCGCTATGAACTCCTATTTATTCGAGAGTATCCTTTGACTTGCACGGGTGAGAGTGGCCAGATCGCCGACTCAATAAGCCTACCATCTTGGGGATTGATAGCTCCAAAATAGAGCTATCTTTATGTCCCTAATTCTGGCTAAAACCATGACATATATTGATTAAAATGCTTTCTTGTAGGTGATTTCATGGAAGAGAGCTCAGGAAGTCCAAAGACACATTTCGGGGCTTAAAGTGCCGTTTTAGAGCTTCATAGATGCATCGGGAGTGAAAAGGCTTAAAGAATCCAAGAGATGGCAAAAATTGACACATTTCGGGGCTTAAAGTGCCATCCAAACCCGAGAGCATGCTTGCATGGGCGGCAGCGTCTAGACGCTAGCTCGACGCTGCGAGCGTCGAGACGCTGGCCGAGCGTCGAGACGCTGGCCGAGCGTCGAGACGCTGGCCGAGCGTCGAGACGCCGCCCCGACATCATCCGAAGCACGAGCGCGCCCCAGCGTCGAGACGCCGCCCCCACACCATCCGAAGCACGCGCGCGCCCCAGCGTCGAGACGTCGCCCGATAAATTTTCCAGACGGACGCGCGACAGCGTCAAGACGCTGCCCGAGCGTCTCGACGCCCGCGCGCGGGCGCGGCCAACTTAGGGCACAGCGTCGAGACGCTTGCCTAGCGTCGAGACGCTTCGACACTTAAAGGCGTGAAAACTCCACATTTTGCCTAACTTTTGACTCTTCTTCTTCCTCCAACTTTGCTCTCGGGTCTAGGCTATTTTCCACCATTGTTGAGCTTCTTCTTCTCCTCTTTGTATGCTACTAAGCTCTTCCATGGGGGATTGGATTTATTCATCCTCCATGGAAGGCTAAACTAAGGTTAGTGCTTGATTTGAGTTTGGATTTGTGATTTATGGATGTTTGGGGAGGTTTGCCCCTTTGTGAATGTGAAGTCAATTGATTTGTTTATGCATTCTCTTGCTTGTTCTTATTCCAATTCTAGCATGTGTAGCTAAATTAGATTGACGCTCTAATTCCTATGCATGATAGAGGGCTAAAAGGTTGGGACGTATAATTTCCCAAAGCGCTAGGTAGCACGGGTCTAAGCATGGCTAATTAATTCAACCCAAAGTGACAGTTGGTAATCTGAGTTAATTAATGTTTTCATGTTAGGCTTAAGGCAAGAGAGAAACTGGGTTAGTCTTAGGATTAAGCCGTCGCAATGTTCCCGTCACTGGCACATAGTCGATTTAGGAGTCGCGACCTTGGATAGATTGTTGGCCAAGTACAATTAGAATTGCACGTTTCTAATTATATCTTTGGGTTATTTGAGCTAGAAGTAGCCAAATGAATTGTGTGCATAAGCATGATTAGTTAAGAAATTGTATTGATGATCCGAACATCCATAATGATCAATTCCATTTCTCGAAGTTAAGCACAACCGTTTAAATTTTGCACTTGTCGTTTAATTTTCCGTTAGCTTGCACGTTAGGAGCTCCCTTCCCCCCAAACCAAATTACCATTCTTTTATTGTGCATACTTTTTATAATTAGCAATTTAGGCTTAGTTAAACTGAATTTCTTATTTCCCTTGTGGATCGACCCCGTTACCACTTAGCTGCAAATTGCTCGGTGCATTCGGGTTATAAATTGTATTTTGGCAAGCCTCGACAGCTTGAATTTGGAGTACCACATAAAGTGCTCTACCAAAATTGGCGCCGTTGCCGGGGAATTAAGTTTAATTTAGTTTGATTAAGTTTAGTTTGTTGGTTTTAAAATTTTCTTTACTTCTTTTTGTACAGTTTAATTCTTTTGTATTATTTTACCTGTTTTTGTTCGAATTTTTTAGCGCAGTCATTCTTTGAAAATTCAAAAGAAGCGCCAAGATGGAGGTCGTGGGTAATTTTGAGCAACAAAGAACTTTGAGGGAGCTTGCATCATCTGAGCTAAGCCGGAGCACATCGAGTATTTTGTATCCGGTAGCTTCAGGTAATTTTGAACTTAAAGCTTGTCTGGTTAACTTATTACCTTCTTTTTGTGGTAATACAGATGAGAATCCCGTCAGACACGTCAAGGCATTCAAGATGGTGTGTTCGTCATTTAGGACCGACGGCATCACCGAAGATCAACTCCATCTCAGAGCCTTTCCTTTCACCTTGAAAGAGGAGGCGAGAGATTGAATGTATTACCTACCGACTGGGTCCATCACTTCTTGGGCAGAGCTGCAGGGAGCGTTTTATGCGAAGTATTTTCCGCCTCCTAAGGTCGCCGCCCTTAGAAGAATGATAAACATAATTGAGCAAGGAGAAAAAGAGACTGTTCTTGAGTGTTTGGAGAGATTTGGTCGGTTGTGTGAGGATTGTCCCAACCACCAAGTAGCTGAACAACAGCTCATTCAGAATTTCTACGAAGGTCTCTTACCGCCAAACCGAAAGTTAGTTGATGTCGCAAGTGGAGGATGTCTCATGGATAAGACACCCGCCGAAGCTAGAGTGTTGATTTCCAACTTGGCTAGAAGCTTGGAGCGGAGTGGAGATGGAGACAAGGAGAACGATCGCCTGAAGAAGGATGTGGAGGAGCTTAAGGCCCAACTTTTTGAGGTAAGTAGTGCTATTCTTACTTTGAAAAATAACTCACAACCCCGTCCTTCTGCTTCAGGTAGATCGTTGGAAGAAATACTTGAACCACAACATAGGGAAACTCGAGAGCAGTTTCAAACTCTGAGCGATGCAGTGATTCAAGTCAGTAAGAGGTTGACAGTGATCGAGCATCAGAACGCGGAGAGCGCTAGTGCCATCACTCTGAGAAGTGGGAAGCATCTTCCCACGAGTACCTAGTGCGTGCTCAATGTGTAAATTAAAATGCGATGTGAGAGCACTCAGAACATGCAAGCATACATGGTCTTGTAGCAAGTAATAAGTATTTTTTCATTCGATTTCCCACAGAGATTTATTCTTAGTTACTAGCGAAGTGAGATGTTAACTTAGAAAGGATGGTTTAAATGGGGTAGAATTGGGATTAATGTGCCTAACTAATAAAGAACGTGCGAGATATGCAAGCATAAACAAAGACAAGTAGAGAAGTTAACTTGAATGTAGAAGAAAAAGAATTGCGGAGAGAGCAATTATCTAGCAATAAAATCGCAAAACAGAAAACTGGAAAAAAATGGCTAAGGCAAAAAGTAAACTAAGAAAATTGCGCAAACAGCAATTTTCTAGCAATTGTACTAACAACGTTTTGAGGGTGAAGTGTGGAAATAAGGGCAGCTAACGACTCCTCTATAGGTTTTTTCATACGATTCTTCAGCAGTAGTTCAACTTATCATGCATCAAATTAACTCAAACTCATGTATCTCTCGATTTCATGCATTATATTCTTTAGTTCACTCATGTCCAAGTAAGACTTAAGCATCTATTTATATAAGCAAGTTAATGAATTGTGCTAGGAAAACGCTTATTCCTAGGTCGTTTTCTGGCTACCATGAAAGGCTAGCATGAATGGGGGACTCTGAACTCTTACTCCTTCCAGAGGTTAGGAGTTCTTTGGACAAAATGGATGGCCAATCGAAATTTCCTGGGGGATGAAGCATACATACATTCAATGCATTTGAGCTATCCTACATGCTGAATTCACGTATTTCTACCTATAGATTCATCATTAGCAAACCCTTATGTGGTTTAGTTACTCATGGATGATGATGGAGTGGGAAGACTTGATGGTGTAAACATGCTTAACGGTATTTAAATGGAGACAAACAAAAAATAGGAAGCAAAAAGGAACTCGCGAAATAGTCAAATAACTCCTTGATTAAACCAGATTCGAAACTTAATGTGCAAAAACTTTAAAGCGATAAAGGCTAAACAGAAGAAGACGAAATGAAACAATGTATCTAACAGAAGTAAATGGCAACAAAAAGCAGTAAAAAGGAAACAGAAAGCGGAAGAAAACAGGTAAATGTGTGCGTGAACCCTCGCCGCAAGCGCCTCGGATGAAGGGAGAAGGGGAGCTTTGTTTAGGGATGAATCCAATCAGAAGAGAAGAAGGATCTTCTCTTCTTCCTCTTAGATTATCGATGCCAACAGCTGAATCCTTCACGCCAACAAACGGGAGAAGAAATAGGGAAGAAACTGCGTTGAGATGGGAGTTCTACGCTTCCAAGCTTGTTGTTAACCTTCCCCCTTGACCTCCTTTTATAGTGTTGTGCAGGTACTCTTCAGTCAAGGAGATCCATCCATTTTGAACGACGACCTTTCACGTGGCAGCAGGAGAAAAGATGGGCGGCTGAAACATCGCAACAGAATGGCGGACGGTTAGACAACTTAACAACTTTCACTTAAAACATTGCGGAGACAACAATGTTTTCGCAATATTCCTGCAATACAGAAATTTCAACTCTTTAGCTTTGTTTTCGATTCTTTTTCCTTTCTTTTACACATAAGTCCTGATTTAGCTTCATTCTATAAATTCTCATATATAAGCACATGTTTAGACTAAATTCTACCAAAAACGCTTAAGAGTGTACACCATTCTATAGCAAATAAGTCCCTAAAATATGCACTTTTGGAGACGTAACACACCCCCAAACTTAAGTTATTGCTCGTCCTCGAGCAATATAAGGGCTTACTTGGGCTGCTATCGCTCTATCTGACTACTTCCTGACTTCCCTAAGCTTACTATCCATCGCATGGCTGTCCTGTGACGCTCTTCTAAGTTTAAACTAACTCCACATTTTGCTTATTCTGATTTCTCTTGCCTTGCAAAACCTAATGTCTTTATAAACTCCCTACAACTGATCTATCTGCTTTGGTCATTAGGTTCATTGTGCAACTATCCCTAAGTTTTCAAATTCTACCTAGCTTTACCCCAGACTCAGTACATGCTTCTACTGTTTTTCTTTTGAGCTACCTAGGATTCCTTTGAGTCATGCCAGTCTTAGTACACACAAGTAACAGTAGTACATTTCATAGAACAATCTAAACCCTGGCATCACTACATTGGATATACATTCATCTCCCTTAACAAACCTACAAGCTACAACCCTGTGCTTAGCTAATTGAGGATCAGTGTTCATTCATACAGGACACCTAAGCACATAAGCTATAACTCATAGGCATACATTCTTCTTACTTGGTTTTTTCTTTTCCTAGTAGAGTCTCTTCTTTTGGTTTACCTTTTGATGCAGTGCCACTTGTGGGTTACACAAATGGCCCTGATTACTCAGCAACCTCAAGAGAGACACTACTCTTTATTCTTTTGTTTTTCATTTTTTTTTTAGTTCATTATTTTTCAAAGAAGAAGAAGAATGCTTATGTTTAAGAGGGAGAGAGGAATGTTCCTAGGCCTAGGGCTGCCTCCCCCAAACTTAAACTTCTCATTGTCCCTAATGAGAGTCTGAGGTGGCACACCCCCAAACTTGTCCTAGAAGCATCTAGTCTAAGGCAAAACAAGTAAAATTTAAAACTCCTAGGCATAGAATGACCTTCCTAAAGCAGATAGCACAGCAGCAATTTTTTTTGTAAAGACAGCATGTTAAGGGCTTATAGAGGTTCATGCTGAGCACTAAAGGAAGCTAATTTAAACTATCAAAGGTGTACTAAAACACTCATCCAACATGCTTAGCAGATAGATAACATAGTGAAGTCCATAAAGCAGCCAGATATCGAAATTTAAACAGTAACAGCCCATCAAAAATTCATCCAATAGCATGCGAAAAACTACAATTAAACCTACAGAGCAATTTTATCAGTGATCAAGGCTCCTAGCATGCTATTTTCAGTTATCATCCACTACACAAAACAGGTAAACGAACTAAGCTAAATACTTAGAAACCATCAAACTAACTACACTATTCTAAACAAACAAAAAAACACTTAAAACAGATCAAACATTTGATTAATACAGGGGTCACAAGTCACAGAAAAGCAGGGTTTTTTTTTTTTTTTTTTCAAGAGGGATCAGAAAACTCCCTCGAATGTCGTTCAAGCTGGCATTCAATCATCCTCATCCTCATTTCTCCTTTCTCTAGGAGGTGCCCATGGCTTCAACAGGTCAGTGGGGATGGCAGGGAATAGGCACCCCAGCTGGTCAGCAACATCTTTGTCCCTAGCTTGTGCATATTCGGCCCATTGAGCCATCTTGCGCTGCAGGTCCATCAAACAAGCCATGTTCAGCGATTGTGCAGCAGCCAGGCCGTCCATCTCAAATTCCATGTTTCCCCTCCTTCGCATCCTCAAGACTGTGGGCAGCTCCAGATGACCGGTGTAAGCCAGTTGCCTCTCCTTCCTCTCTATAGGCACACCTGCACGTAAGCAAAGTTTAGTAATGGTGTTTGGGAAAAAGAGAGGACCCTTACCTTTCTTTGAACAGTCGGTGATGGAGGCGGAAATGACTTCACCAACATCTATGGTGAGGCCCCTCATGATGGCATACAGCAGCAGTGATCGCCCATGGTTGATAGTTGTTTCGTGGGTCACAGGGGAGATGCGTCTGCGCACAAAAGAGAACCAGACGGCTGCCTTATCCTTGAGGGTTGCACTCATCAAGGTGTGCTTCCCATTCCTTGAAATTGTCCAAGCCGCCTCAGGTTTGCCTATGATTTGCAGGGCTTCTTCTAGGACAGCCGCAGAGGGTGATTCGACGATTCTCGCATAGTCAGTGTACTTATGCCCTTTGAGAGCATAATCTTCATTGATGGCCTTGGCCGAGAAGTCGACCTCGATTCCCCTGACCATGGACAGACCATCTTCGGGAAGAGTAAGGTTGGCGTAGAAGTCATACACCATGTCGGAATAGGCGGGAATGGGCGGTCTGCACAGCTCTTCCCAGCCATGGTTGGTGATCCCTGCGCGCAAGATTTGCGGCAGGTCCGCCAGCGCATCAAGAAAGCCTCGCTCATTAAGGAGGTCTCTCTTCCTCAATTCGAGGCCCCTAGCCTCTGCTTCCTGAGAGACGTACCTCACGGCTTGAGGTTCATCTTCTGGGTACATTTTTCCCTTGCCCTTCTTTTCTTTGGCCGTTTCAACGGCCTCAACCTTCGCCCTTTTCACTGAGGACTCAGCTTCCACCCTTTTTCGTTTCTTCTTGGATCGCTTGGAAGCTTTTGGCCGCTTGGCCTTTGCAATTTTGGGCGCCTTCTTCCTCAGCCGAGTGTTAAGTCTCTGAAAGTGACTTATTTAGGACCCATTTAGCTTAAGAAGATGTACACTTTTAGGTATTTTTGATAGCATTTAGCCTAAACCTATGCTTTAATATGAGAATTAGAAGAAGGTAGCTAATTTAGGACTTATGCACAATAGGTAGAAAAAGGGTTGAAAACCGAAGGAAAAGAATGAAAAAATGAGCATTGCGAATGAATTGCGAAAACATTGCGGTGACCGCAATTATTCAAGTGAAAACCGTAAGTTGACTGATCTTTTTCTGTTAATTCCCGTAATTTCAGGGATTCGTTCTTTCTCCTCCATCCATTCTGATATATGACGTTGAAGATTGATGGTTCTCCTTGGCCCAAACGCACCTGCAAACTACTATAAAAGGGGGCCAAAGTCGGAGGTTTGATCATCATTCGAAGCGCAGAAGTCTTCTCGCAGTCCATCATTTCTCTCTGTTTTCCTTTGCCGTCTGTTGGAGTGAGAGTCTCAGCTGTTGGAATCGATAATCTGATAGGAAGGAGAGAAGATTCTTCTTCTCTCTCGATTGGATTCATCCAAGCAAGGCTGACCTTTCATCCCCTTCATTCGAGGCGACTGCAACGAAGCTTTTCAAGCACCTTTACTGCTTTTCTGTCGTTCTTCTTCTTATTTCCAGTTTGATCATTGTTGTTCTTAGCCTAGTGCTTTAATTACTGCATTTCGTTGTTGTCTGTCTTTGAATCATTTCTTTTGAAGCTTTCCTTTTTCGTTCAAACATTCAAAGTAATCAAAGTAAAATTCTGCATTTCACAGTTTCCACTTTCTGCTGCTACGGCTTTGTCTGGCTGTTCTAAGCACATTTCCCTTCTAAGCATGTCTGTTTTATCTACCCTTTCTGTTCTCCATATATCCATGAGTAGCTAAGTCACTTAGGGGCATGCTAATGACAGAACTATAGGCTAAAAAACGTGAACCAAGCATGTAGGATCGCCTTCGAAACATTGATTGTATGTAAGCTTCATCCCACGGGCAATTTCGATTGGCCATCCATTTTGTCCAAAGAACTCCTAACCTCTGGAAGGAGTAAGAGTTCAGAGTCATATAATCATGCTAGCCTTTCATGGTAATCAGGAAACGGCCTAGGAATAGGCGTTTCCCTAGTACAAACTAAACACTCCTGTTTTAACAAGATGCTTAAGACCTTACTTTGAAGTCGAGTAAACTTAAGACTCTAATGCATGGAATCGGACGATACTTGAGATAGAGTGAGTTTGATGTATAAAGTGTTGATCCAAAGCTTGAGAATCGTAATAAAATGCCTATAGGATAGTCATTAGTAGCCCTTAATTCACCCATTTACTCAGTTTCGCTGTTATTTAATTGCGGTAACATTGCGGTCCTCGCAATTCTGCCAGATTTTCATTCTGTTTAGCTGTTTTCTTCCTCGTTTGTTAATTCCATCTCTTGTCTTTTAAGTCTAGTTTCAACTTGCATTTGTTTATGTTATATCCCTTTATACATTCAGCAAAAAGTAGATAATTAAAAACCAATTTTACCCCATCAAATTCATCCCATCTTTCTTAACAATCACACTTCGCGAATAGCTAAAAATGAGTCTCTGTGGAAAAAACGAATGAAATATACTTACTACTTGCTGTGAGACCATGTATGCTTGCATGTTCTAAGTGCTCTCTCTACCTTATTGCTTATTTATCTTTACACATTGAGCACGCAACAAGTTTTTGGCGCCGCTGCCGGGGACTTATTTTAAGTGAAAACGAAGTTTGTTAAGTTTGAAACATCAAGTTATTTTCCATTGAATTTGATCCATCTTCATTTCCTTTTCAGGTACCATTTAAGGTAGTTTATGAATGAGACTCCATCTAGTGATCTAGAGTTCAACCCTGAGCCTGAGAGATTATTTAAAGCTAGAAATAGAGCCAAGAAACGTCTCTTTAAACAAACCCTTTTACCTCCAATCATTGCGGGAACTACAATTCCTCCGCAATTACCTCAAGAAGAAATGGTTGGAGTAAATCAAAACCTGGTGCCTGTCACTCGCAATCCCATTGAAATAGCGAATGACAAGGATAGCGCCATCCTTTCATATTTAGTACCTATGCCTGGGGAGCTGAACCCCAGCATAATCCGTCCTGAAATCACTGCCAACTCATTCGAGTTAAAGCCAGTGATGTTCCAAATGTTGTCCACTGTGGGGCAATTCTTTGGAATAGAAAATGAGGACCCCCATAACCACCTTAGGAACTTCTTAGGAGTTAGTGACACATTCCTAATCCCTGGAGTTTCCCAAGAAGCCCTGAGGCTATATCTTTTCCCTTACTCTTTAAGGGACAAAGCCAAAACATGGTTAAATTCTTTACCCTCAGGATCTGTCCTCAATTGGACAGATTTAGCAGAAAAATTCCTAGTCAAATATTTCCCACCAGATAGGAATTCGACCTTTCGTGATGATATCATAAAATTCAAACAAGCTCCAAGTGAGTCTCTTCACGAAGCTTGGACAAGATTCAAAGACCTTCTCATTAAATGTCCACACCATGGCATTCCATGGTGTATCCAAATAGAAGTCTTCTTTAAAGGATGCAACCCCAGCACCAGACAAGTTCTAAATTCATCTGCTGGTGGTTCCATGTTGTCCAAGAGTTACAACGAAGCTTATGAGATCTTGGAGAAGATCTCAACATCTCATTGTAGGTGGTCAGACGATCCAGTAGAGCCAACTAGGGCTCAAGACAAGGATGCTCTAAGCGCCATGAGCACCCAAATAAACGCCCTGACCAACCTAGTTAAGCAAATGGCTCAGGCCAATCTCCAGACCAGTGCCAATACCGCCACAGCCATGTCAATGGGCACCCAACCAAGTCAAGGCGAGGCACCTGTCTGTGGATTCTGTGGGGAAGGGCACCCTTATGAATACTGCCCTGGGAATCCATCCTCGGTCTGCTATGTAGGAAGCCAGCAGCAGCCAAGGAACAACCCCTACTCACAAACTTACAATCCTGGTTGGAGAAACCACCCTAACCTGTCATGGGGTGGCCAACAAAACACTAACCAAAATTCTAACCAACCTAGACCGAGTGGAACACCTGGTTTCACTCCTCGACATAACCAGTCAATGTACCAAAAACCTTACAATCAACCTGTAGGATCTTCTGTAGAAAACCTAATCAAGGAATATATAGCTAAGAATGATGCTACTCTTCAGAGCCAGCAAGCTACTCTTAGGAGCCTGGAAAACCAAATAGGCCAATTAGCCAATGAACTTAAAAGTAGGCCCCAAGGTAGACTCCCTGCTGACACCGAGGTACCAAGGAGAGATGGCAAGGAACAAGTTCAAGCAATTGAACTTAGGAGTGGAAGACCATTGGTGAGCAACACAAAGAACACACCAAAGAGAGTAGAGAACACTGAGTCTAGTGCTCCACTGGAGTCTCTGCCAAACCAAGGTCCACCACCAACTAGCACATCAGGAGCCAGGCTAGAGCCAATTGTTGAGGACATAGAAGAAATTCCAAGGCCTCCACCTATCCTAAAGCGCCCTGACATACCTGCATATGTGCCACCACCTCCATACCCTCGAAGGCTTAAGAAGAAGCAAGAACAGGAAGTTCATTTTAATAAATTCTTAGAAATACTTAAGCAAGTGCATGTTAACATTCCTTTTGTTGAAGTTTTACAGTCTATGCCTTCTTATGTAAAGTTTTTAAAGGACATTATTACTAACAAAAAAATAATTGGTGAGTTTGAAACAGTAAACCTCACTGAGGAGTGCAGTGCCATCCTCCAGAACAAGCTGCCTAAGAAGGAGAAGGATCCTGGGTCCTTCACCTTACCTGTAGAACTTGGAGGCAAGCACGTGGGCAGAGCGCTTTGTGACCTGGGCGCCAGCATAAATCTCATGCCCCTGTCCCTATTCCGCCAGTTGGGAATGGGAGTAGCACGTCCAACCACAGTCACTTTACAACTAGCAGACAGATCCATCGCATATCCAGAAGGTAAGATTGAGGATATTCTAGTTAAAGTTGACAAATTTATTTTCCTTGCAGATTTCATTGTCCTGGACTATGAGGCAGACAAGGAGGTCCCCATCCTGCTAGGTAGACCATTTCTAGCCACAGGTAGGGCACTAATAGATGTTCAAAAAGGTGAGTTAACTATGAGGGTTCATGATGAAGAGGTAAAATTTAGTGTTTATAAAGCTTTAAGGTATCCCTCTGACCTTGAATCCTGTGCTAGCATGGATGTTGTTGACTCACTAATGGAAGAACAATTAGAGCATGTACTGTTAACCAAGCATGCTAGTGAATATGTACAAGTAGATGTAGCTGACTTGAATGTATCTGACATAATGGATATGCCTGTAGATAAACCACAGCATGTATGTATGAATATAGATTTAACTGATAGAACTATAAATCCGTTAAAGCCCTCCATCGAGCATCCACCTGTTTTAGAACTAAAACCACTACCCACTCACCTCAAATATGCATATTTAGGAAATAATGATACACTGCCAGTAATTATTTCTTCTAAACTAAGTGAACAGCATGAGGGTGAATTAATTTTACTGCTTAAGCAACATAGGAAGGCTATAGCATTGACTATTGCTGATATTCGAGGCATTAGCCCTTCTTATTGCATGCACAAAATTATACTAGAGGAAGAGCACACACCTAGGGTAGATCACCAGCGTAGGTTAAACCCCTCTATGAAAGAGGTAGTGAAGAAAGAAATAATAAAGTGGTTAGATGCAGGAGTGATTTTCCCCATAGCTAGTAGCCAGTGGGTGAGCCCCATCCAATGTGTACCTAAGAAGGGGGGGATAACTGTGGTAGTCAATGAGAACAACGAACTGATTCCAACAAGGACTGTCACAGGGTGGAGAGTGTGTATGGATTACAGAAAATTAAATAAAGAGACTAAAAAAGACCATTTCCCTATACCGTTCATTGACCAGATGCTAGACAGAATAGCTGGTAGAGCCTACTATTGTTTCTTAGATGGGTACTCTGGCTATAATCAAATAACTATAGACCCTAAGGACCAAGAGAAGACCACCTTCACTTGCCCTTTTGGAACTTTTGCCTTTCGCAGAATGCCTTTTGGCTTATGCAATGCACCGGCAACTTTCCAAAGGTGCATGATGGCAATCTTCTCTGAGTTGGATGAGTCCATGATAGAAATATTCATGGATGACTTCTCAGTCTTTGGGGATTCATTTAAAACCTGTCTAGAAAACCTAGGACAAGTCCTGGCTAGGTGTGAAGAGACCAACCTAGTCCTAAATTGGGAAAAGTGCCATTTTATGGTAGACGAAGGGATTGTCTTAGGACATAGAGTGTCAAGGGCAGGTGTAGAAGTGGATAGGGCAAAAATAGAGATCATAGAGAAGTTGGTAGAGCCCCAGAATGTCAAAGCCATTAGAAGCTTCTTAGGGCACGCTGGCTTCTACAGAAGGTTCATCAAGGACTTTTCTAAGATAGCCAAGCCTCTGTGCGAGCTTCTAGAGCTAAATAGACCATTTATCTTCTCTAAAGAATGTGTAGTAGCTTGGAAAACCCTTAAGGAAGCACTGGTCACAGCACCAATCATAGTAGGACCAAATTGGGATCTCCCATTTGAGATGCTATGTGATGCCAGTGACTATGCTGTAGGAGTCATGTTAGGACAGAAGATTGACAAGCTGACACACCCTGTCTATTATGCTAGCAAGACCTTGAATGAGGCTCAATGTAATTATACAACTACTGAGAAAGAGATGCTTGCTGTAGTATTTGCTTGTGAAAAATTTAGAAATTACATTGTAGGCACTAGGACAATTGTATACACTGACCATTCTGCCTTAAAATATCTTATGAGGAAGGCTGACGCTAAGCCTAGATTGATTAGATGGGTGCTATTGCTGCAGGAATTTGATTTGGACATTCGGGACAAGAAGGGATGTGAAAACGTGGTTGCGGATCACCTGTCTCGATTGCAGCACAATTGCGAAAAAATTGCGGAGACCGCAATTTCTGATGCTTTTATCGATGAACATGTATTTGCTTTGGCTCATCGTGATAACGATGAGGAACCGTGGTTTGCTGATATTGCTAACTTCCGTGCATCACAGGTATTACCAGTGTTCAAGGGAGGACAAGAGAAGAAGAGGTTCCTGCATGAAGCAAGGAAATTCATCTGGGATGACCCCACACTTTACAGAACCTGTGCTGATGGGTTGTTAAGGAAGTGTGTTTCAGCTGCTGAAGCGAAGTCTGTGCTGCAGCACTGTCACTCATCTCCTTACGGTGGACACTTTGGTGGTCAAAGAACAGCTGCGAAGGTATTTCAGAGTGGCTACTATTGGCCAACAATCTTCAAGGACGCCCACAACTATGCCAACAGCTGTGACGAATGCCAAAGGACAGGTAACCTCAGTCGCAAGGATGAGATGCCCCTCACCTACATCTTAGAGTTGGAGCTCTTTGATGTGTGGGGCATTGATTTCATGGGACCATTCCCTCCATCATCAGGTAACCTTTACATTTTAGTAGCAGTAGACTACGTGTCCAAGTGGGTAGAAGCCAAAGCATGTCCTAATAATGATGCTAAAACAGTCACTAACTTCTTGCATAGGCACATTTTCACTAGATTTGGGACTCCTCGTGCTATCATTAGTGATGAGGGGTCACATTTCATTAATAAGGCTATGGAGAAGATATTGGCTAAATATAACATTAGACATAGGGTAGCTACTCCCTACCACCCACACTCAAATGGTCAAGCTGAAATTTCCAATAGGGAGATTAAGAACATCCTAGAAAAAGTGGTCAAACCTAATAGGAAAGACTGGTCATTTAAGCTTGAGGATGCACTTTGGGCTTATAGAACAGCATATAAGACACCCCTAGGCATGTCTCCCTATAGGTTGGTATATGGCAAGGCTTGTCACTTACCACTTGAGTTAGAAAACAAAGCATTTTGGGCCATGAAGGAATTGAATTTTTGTGTAAAGGATGCGGGGACACTGAGGTCTTTGCAGCTACATGAACTTGATGAGTTTAGGCATATGGCCTATGAGAATGCCAAAATGTATAAAGAAAAGACCAAAATATGGCACGACAGTAGACTTAGGATCAAAGACTTTAGGAAAGGCCAACTTGTCCTATTATTTAACTCATGTTTAAAGATATTTCCAGGCAAACTAAAGTCTAGATGGTCAGGTCCATTTGTTATTACTAATGTCTTTGTTCATGGTGCAATAGAGATAAAGAACTTGCAGCAAGGCCAGCCATTTATGGTCAATGGTGCTAGGTTGAAGCACTACTATGAGGAAGGAGATGTGAAGACTCTCTCGGCCTTCCTCTTGACTGAAGCATGACAAAAAGAACGAGAGAGAACGAGTGGTTACTGTGCTCGTTTAGTCAAGGCCAATGCCTTAGTTTATTTTTTCTGTTTTTCCGATTATCGTTTGTATGTTTTGTGGTGTAATTTTAATTGCGTATTTAATGTTTGTTTTATTTGTTTTTGCAAGGATTCGAAAGAGGGGATCAAGGAGAGTAAATCCAGCTTTAAAAATCAAGAAACGGTTGAGCCAAATAAAAGATACGGGCGATCAAAGATTGACATTTAGATAAAAAACAATCCCTGGAATTGCGCTGGAATTGCTGGATCCGCAAAAAAATAGCCGTTGGGATTTATCCGTTGCCTTTATATCCGTTGGGAAGCGCTCGATCGATACGATTCTCTCAGTTTCTGATTTCCAAGAACTCTGAGATTCTCTTCATCTTTGATTCTTCTCTCAAGATCTCCAAAACTCAACGATGGTGTTCACACGAGCGGAAAGATCTGCAGCCAAGAAGAAGGCTGATGACGCAGCTGAAGCGGCTGCGAGGGAAGCACTTCTTACCCTTGCAGACGATGGTGCCGTTCGCACCGGCCCTCTTCCCAAGCTTCCTATCCGTAGGAAGAAGTGGAGGGTGGTCACTAAGATCCCTGCTGGACCATCTGCGCCAGTAGGCACGCCCAAGAAACGCCGGTGGAGTGTCAAGACGGCCGCCGAACCAAGCACAGCAAAGACTCCCTCTGTGGAGAGTCAAGAAACTGATCGTGCATCCCACGAGTCAGCCAAAGAAGGTTCGTCGCCGTCTGCATCACCTGCGCGTAGTCCTTCACCATCTGAACCAGTGCCAAGCGCAGAGTCGTCGCCGCCTGCACAGAGCCCCGAGTTGTCTTCAGCACCTCAGAGTTCTGACCCGACACCTGCAGCAGCGCAGAGTCCTGAACTGCCATCTTCGCCACTGAGTTCTGCGCAGACACCATCAGCAGAGCACAATTCTCCACGGCCTGATCCTGAATTCCCTTATGGGGATTATCAAGAGTCCACTCAGGGCAGTGGAGATGCTGGGGAAGACGAAGTCTTCTCTCCTATGAGGGAAGATAGCCCTGCCGAGCCTGCACAGCAGGACGATTCTATGGAGGAGACGTTGGGGGCATGCCTCCAGCAGATCAACATCAAGGCCAGGCTCAAGAAGAAGAAGAAGGCCAAGATTGTCAAGGCCAAGAAGTTGAAGAAAAAGAAGGCCAAGAGAGTGCCTTCAGCAGACAAAGAAAGCACGGAGCCATCACTCAAAAGGCTCAAGGTTGAGGCTGCCGAGTCAGCCAAGCCAGCAGATAAGGGGAAGGCCAAGCTCTACCCTGAAGACGAACCTCAGTCAGTGAGGTATGTCTCATCTGACGCTGAATCCAGGGGTGCTGAGCTGAGGAAGAGGGACCTGTTGCACGAGAAAGGCTTCCTCGACCGACTCGCTGACCTGCCGCAGTTCTTGCGCGCAGGGGTGATCAACCACGGCTGGGAGGAATTCTGCAGACCGCCTAATCCAGCATACACGAGCATGGTATATGATTTCTACGCCAATGTGCTCAGCCCTGAGGATGGCCTGTCTGTGGTCAGAGGGGTAGAAGTAGATTTCTCAGCCAAGGCCATCAATGAAGCCTTTGGTCTCAAGGGCCAAACTCATACAGATTACGCACGGATAGTTGATGAGCCTACTGAGGCAGTTCTAGAAGAGGCCATCCGGACAATTGGCCAGCCTGAAGCTTCTTGGACCGTGTCTCGCAATGGGAGGCACACTCTCATGAGTGCCAACCTCACGGCTAAGGCAGCTGTTTGGTTTTCGTTCGTGCGAAGGAGATTGTCCCCGGTGACTCACGAGACAACAATAAACCAGAGCCGATCGCTGCTGGTGTATGCGATCATGAGAGGTCTCACGATTAACGTGGGAGAGGTCATCTCTGCTGCTATTGCTGAATGCGCAGAGAAAGGTAAGGGACCCTTGTTTTTCCCTAATACTATAACCAAGCTATGTTTGCTTGCAGGAGTCCCCACCGAGCGCTTGGAGCAGCAGATGCCTTACACAGGCCATTTGGAGCTGCCTGCTAACCTGAGGCTGAGAAGAAAGGGGAATATGGAGTTTGAACTGGATAGGCTGGCTGCTGAACAGTCTCTATCCATGGCCTGCTTAATGGATATGCAGAGCAGAATGGCTCAATGGGCCACTTATGCGCAGGCGAGGGATAAGGAAGTTGCAGACCAGCTGGGGTGCATCTTCCCGGACTTCCCTACCAATCTCCTAACTCCATGGGTGCCCCCACGGCCGAGGCAACCAGATGAGGATGACGAGAATTGAGTGCTGGTTTGAAGTGCACTAAAGGGAGTATTGCTGTT
Source organism: Herpetospermum pedunculosum (assembly GCA_028017165.1). Lineage (NCBI taxonomy): Eukaryota > Viridiplantae > Streptophyta > Magnoliopsida > Cucurbitales > Cucurbitaceae > Herpetospermum > Herpetospermum pedunculosum. The sequence continues at coordinate 5,303,851 of JAPQWQ010000187.1, forward strand.
CCCTTAGGAAAAAAAAAACAATTTTTCTGCTTTCTGATAGGATCATGTGCATTATGCTGTTTTGTGTTCAACTTTTGATCTGTTTTTAATGTTTAGTTTTATGTTTTTTCTTTTGCTTAGTCTAGTCTGATGTTAGCTGAATAGGTATGATAGTTTAGCTTTATTCTTAGGATGCGTGAGTAACAGGAAAAAGCATGCTGAGGGGCCCTAATCAATGTTAAATCTGCCCGGATTGAATTGCGAAATAATTGCGGTTCCCGCAAATTTTGTGACTGATTGCATGTTTTGGACTGTCTGTGTAGTTAGGCTGTGATCTGTTAAATTCTATCTTTTGCTGCTAGCATGACTACCTTATATAGCTGATCTTAACGCATGCTGGATGAGTGTCATAGGACACCCTTTGATAGTTTAAATTAGCCTCTGAATAGGGCTCAGCATGCATAAACCATCAGTCCTTAAACTGTCTGTTTTGTTCAAATTTTCTGCTGCTGGGGTAATTGCTTTTAAATGTTTTGCCTATGCCTAGGATTTTTAGATTCTCTTTGTTTTACTTTAGACTAGATGCTTCTAGGACAAGTTTGGGGGTGTGCCACCTCAGACACTCATTGGGGACAATGAGTAGTTGAAGTTTGGGGGAGGCCACCCTAGGCCTAGGAACATTCCTCTCTTCCTTAGGACATAAGCATTCTTCTTCTCCTTTAAGAAATTTTTTTGTGATAAATAGAAAAAGTGAAAAATAAGAATAAAGAGGGGAGTCTCTCTCAAGTGCTGAGTAATCAGTGCCAAGTGTGTAAACCACAAGTGGCATTGCATCAAAAGGCAACCCAAGGAGAGACTCCACCTAAGTAAAAAAGGGAAAAGGAGAAATAGGGGAAGAAGGATGTATGCTTAGGAGTTATAATCTTGTGGCTTAGATGTCCTATTTAAAAAAGAACTCTGATCCTCAAAGAGCTAAGCACAAGGTTGTAGTTTCTAGGTTTGTCTAAAGGAGATGAATGTATATCCAATGTAGTGATGCCAGGGTTTAGGTTGTTCTCTAAAAGTACCACTGTCACTGTTAATACTAAGACTGGCATGACTCTAAGGAATCCTAGACACATTAAAAATAAAGCTAGAAGCATGTACTGAGTCTGGAGTAAAGCTTGGTAGAATTTGAAACCTTAGGGATAGTGGCATGATGTCATAAAAGTAGCTAGATCAGTAGTAGGGGGTTAATAAAAACAGCAGGTATAGTAGGCAGGTGAAGTCAGAAGAAGCTTGATAAAGAGGTTAGTTCTAAACTTAGAAGTGTGTCACAGGACAGCACTGCTAGAGATAGGGATATAGGGGAGTCGGTAAGTAGTTAAAAAAGATAAAAAAACAAGCCTAGGTAAGTCCTGAGTGTGCTTGAGGACAAGCAAAACCTTAAGTTTGGGGGTGTGTTAAGTCTCTGAAAGTGACTTATTTAGGACCCATTTAGCTTAAGAAGATGTACACTTTTAGGTATTTTTGATAGCATTTAGCCTAAACCTATGCTTTAATATGAGAATTAGAAGAAGGTAGCTAATTTAGGACTTATGCACAATAGGTAGAAAAAGGGTTGAAAACCGAAGGAAAAGAATGAAAAAATGAGCATTGCGAATGAATTGCGAAAACATTGCGGTGACCGCAATTATTCAAGTGAAAACCGTAAGTTGACTGATCTTTTTCTGTTAATTCCCGTAATTTCAGGGATTCGTTCTTTCTCCTCCATCCATTCTGATATATGACGTTGAAGATTGATGGTTCTCCTTGGCCCAAACGCACCTGCAAACTACTATAAAAGGGGGCCAAAGTCGGAGGTTTGATCATCATTCGAAGCGCAGAAGTCTTCTCGCAGTCCATCATTTCTCTCTGTTTTCCTTTGCCGTCTGTTGGAGTGAGAGTCTCAGCTGTTGGAATCGATAATCTGATAGGAAGGAGAGAAGATTCTTCTTCTCTCTCGATTGGATTCATCCAAGCAAGGCTGACCTTTCATCCCCTTCATTCGAGGCGACTGCAACGAAGCTTTTCAAGCACCTTTACTGCTTTTCTGTCGTTCTTCTTCTTATTTCCAGTTTGATCATTGTTGTTCTTAGCCTAGTGCTTTAATTACTGCATTTCGTTGTTGTCTGTCTTTGAATCATTTCTTTTGAAGCTTTCCTTTTTCGTTCAAACATTCAAAGTAATCAAAGTAAAATTCTGCATTTCACAGTTTCCACTTTCTGCTGCTACGGTTTTGTCTGGCTGTTCTAAGCACATTTCCCTTCTAAGCATGTCTGTTTTATCTACCCTTTCTGTTCTCCATATATCCATGAGTAGCTAAGTCACTTAGGGGCATGCTAATGACAGAACTATAGGCTAAAAAACGTGAACCAAGCATGTAGGATCGCCTTCGAAACATTGATTGTATGTAAGCTTCATCCCACGGGCAATTTCGATTGGCCATCCATTTTGTCCAAAGAACTCCTAACCTCTGGAAGGAGTAAGAGTTCAGAGTCATATAATCATGCTAGCCTTTCATGGTAATCAGGAAACGGCCTAGGAATAGGCGTTTCCCTAGTACAAACTAAACACTCCTGTTTTAACAAGATGCTTAAGACCTTACTTTGAAGTCGAGTAAACTTAAGACTCTAATGCATGGAATCGGACGATACTTGAGATAGAGTGAGTTTGATGTATAAAGTGTTGATCCAAAGCTTGAGAATCGTAATAAAATGCCTATAGGATAGTCATTAGTAGCCCTTAATTCACCCATTTACTCAGTTTCGCTGTTATTTAATTGCGGTAACATTGCGGTCCTCGCAATTCTGCCAGATTTTCATTCTGTTTAGCTGTTTTCTTCCTCGTTTGTTAATTCCATCTCTTGTCTTTTAAGTCTAGTTTCAACTTGCATTTGTTTATGTTATATCCCTTTATACATTCAGCAAAAAGTAGATAATTAAAAACCAATTTTACCCCATCAAATTCATCCCATCTTTCTTAACAATAACACTTCGCGAATAGCTAAAAATGAGTCTCTGTGGAAAAAACGAATGAAATATACTTACTACTTGCTGTGAGACCATGTATGCTTGCATGTTCTAAGTGCTCTCTCTACCTTATTGCTTATTTATCTTTACACATTGAGCACGCAACACCGAGCCCTGGTGGTTATTTGTTGGAGACAATTCCCCAACGTTTCATCCATGGAATCCTTGCTCCCCCCCTCTATAGGGCTGTCAAGACTGACATCCCTTAAGGGGGAGAAGACCTCTTCTTCCTCTACCGGTTCGCCCCTTTCCACCGAGTCTTGGTGCTCGTCAGATAGAGCTTCAGGCTCCGGCGTCTGTGGAGAAGGATCAGGGCTCTGCTGGGTCGTCTCATAGGATGGACAGCCACCCCCAAGGCTCTCTTCGCTTGGAGTATTTATCCCTTGGCTCGGGGAATCAGGCAATGGAACCTTCCACTTCTTCTTCTTTGGTGTCTTCGTCGGATCAGAGGGATCAGCCACCTCTGTGGTCGCCATCGTCCACTTCTTTCTTCGCACTGGAAACTTCGGAGGTCGTGAGGGCTGCGCAGTGTCGGCGTCTGCTAAGGAAAGCAGCGCCTCCCTCACAACTTCTTCTGCGTCAGGCAACGCTTTCTTGGGCGTGGAACGTTCCGATCGGGTTGTCACCATTGTTGGTTCTTGAAAGATCTGAGTACGGTAGTCGCAGGGGAAGAAGAAGACTGAGTTCAGGAGTTTCAACGGTTAAAGAATCGTGAGGAACAAAACCCCCAACGACGGCTATTTGTACTCGAGTACCCTCCAACGGCTCTATTCTGTTGCGGACTCTGCAACTTCCCCGCAATCAATCCGCATGGCCGTTGAGATTTTCTTGATTTGAGTTGCATTATTTTAGCTACCAAATCTCCGATTTTGCCAGATCTTCTTCGTGGATCTTTTCCCTTGATTCATCTCCTTAAATTCCTCATCTAGCTCATGTAATTGCAAAGACCGCAATGTTCCCGCATCGGTCACGCAATAATTCAGCTCTTTTAAGGCCCAAAATGCTTTGATTTCCAATTCGAAGGGAAGATGACATGCTTTTCCATACACTAGCCTATAAGGAGACATACCTAAGGGTGTTTTATATGCAGTCCTATATGCCCAAAGTGCATCGTCCAACTTAAAAGACCAGTCTTTTCTATTAGGTTTGACCACTTTTTCGAGTATGCTCTTAATCTCCCTATTGGATATCTCAGCTTGTCCATTTGAGTGTGGGTGATAAGGGGTTGCTACTCTATGTTTAACATTGTATTTAGCTAACACATTTTCCATAGCTTTATTAATAAAGTGAGTTCCCTCATCACTAATTATAGCACGTGGTGTACCAAACCTTGTAAAAATATGCCTATTAAGAAACTTAATGACTGTTTTGGCATCATTCGATGGACATGCTATGGCTTCTACCCATTTAGATACATAGTCTACAGCTACAAGTATATAGAGATTACCTGCAGAAGGAGAGAATGGTCCCATGAAGTCGATGCCCCACACATCAAAGAGCTCCAACTCTAAGATGTAGGTGAGAGGCATCTCATCCTTCCTACTGAGATTACCTGTCCTTTGGCACTCATTGCAGCTGTGTGCATGGTCGTGTGCATCCTTGAATATCGTGGGCCAGTAGTAGCCACTCTGGAACACCTTTGCAGCCGTCCTTTGGCCACCAAAATGTCCACCATAGGGAGACGTATGGCAGTGTTGCAACACTGACTTCGCCTCAGCAGCTGATACACACTTCCTCAGCAATCCGTCTGCACAAGTCTTGTAAAGTGTAGGATCGTCCCAGATGAACTTCCTAGCTTCATGTAGGAACCTCTTCTTTTCTTGCCCTCCTTTGAAAGTTGGTAGTACCTGCGAGGCAAGGAAGTTAGCAATATCTGCAAACCAAGGTTCCTCATCGTTATCACGATGTGCTAATACAAAGACATGCTCATCAAAAAAAGCATCAGAAATTGCTGGCTCAGCAATTTTATCGCAATTATGCCGCAATCTAGATAAATGGTCAGCAACTACATTTTATCGCAATTATCCTTTCTTATCTCTAATGTCTAGATCAAACTCTTGCAACAATAATACCCATCTAATTAACCTAGGCTTCACATCAGCCTTCCTCATTAGATATTTTAGTGTAGAGTGATCGGTGTACACAATGGTTCTAGTTCCTACAATGTAATTCCTAAACTTTTCACAGGCAAACACTACAGCTAGCATTTTCTTTTCCGTGGTTGTGTAATTACATTGTGCTTCATTCAAAGTCTTACTTGCATAGTATACAGGATGTGTTAGTTTATCAATTTTTTGTCCTAGCATAACCCCTACTGCATAGTCACTAGCATCACACATCATTTCAAATGGTAAGTCCCAATTTGGTCCTACTATAATTGGTGCTTTGACTAAGGCTTCCTTAAGTGTTGTCCATGCTAAGAAACATTCTTTTGAGAAGACAAATGGTTTGTTAAGCTCTAGAAGCTCACACAAAGGTTTAGAGATTTTTGAAAAGTTTTTAATGAATCTCCTATAGAAACCTGCATGACCTAAAAAACTTCTAATAGCTTTTACATTTTGAGGTTCCACTAGCTTCTCTATTATTTCTATCTTGGCCCTATCGACCTCTACTCCTGCTCTAGACACTCTATGACCTAGGACTATCCCTTCTTCCACCATAAAGTGGCATTTCTCCCAATTTAGGACTAGGTTGGTCTCCTCACACCTAGCTAGGACTTGTCCTAAGTTTTCTAAGCAATTATTAAAAGAATCACCAAAGACTGAGAAGTCATCCATAAATATTTCTATCATGGACTCATCTAAGTCAGAGAAAATGGCCAACATACACCTTTGGAATGTTGCTGGTGCATTGTATAAGCCAAAAGGCATTCAGCGAAAAGAAAATGTTCCAAAGGGACATGTAAAGGTTGTTTTCTCCTGGTCCACAGGGTCTATGGTGATTTGGTTATATCCAGAATAACCATCTAGAAAGCAGTAATAAGCTCGGCCAGCTATCCTATCTAACATTTGATCTATAAATGGTAAAGGAAAATGATCTTTTTTTGTTTCTTTGTTTAAATTTCTATAGTCCATACAGACTCTCCATCCTGCTCAAGACTCAGAATCAGAGGGATACCTTAGAGCTTTAAAGACACTAAATTTAACCTCATCATCATGAACTCTCATGGTGAGCTCACCTTTTTGGACATCGATCAAAGCCCTACCTGTGGCTAGAAATTGTCTGCCCAATAAGATTGGTACCTCATTGTCTGCCTCATAATCCAGAATGATGAAGTCTGCAAGAAAGATGAATTTGTCAACCTTGACAAGTATATCCTCAATCTTACCCTCAGGGTATGCTATGGATCTGTCTGCAAGCTGCAAGGTGACAGTAGTAGGACGTGCTTCCCCTATTCCAAGCTGGCGGAATAGTGATAGGGCATGAGATTGATGCTGGCTCCCAGATCACAAAGAGCTCTGCCCACGTGCTTGCCTCCCAACTCAACTGGTAAGGTGAAGGAACCAAGATCCTTCTCCTTCTTTGGTAGTTTGTTCTGGAGTATGGCACTGCACTCCTCAGTGAGATTCACTGTTTCAAATTCACCAATTATTTTCTTGTTAGTAATAATATCTTTCAAAAATTTAACATAAGAAGGCATAGATTGCAAAACTTCTACAAATGGGATATTCACATGCACTTGTTTTAAAATTTCTAAAAACTTATTAAAGTGCACTTCATGTTCTTGTTTTTTCTTCAGCCTTCTAGGGAATGGAGGTGGTGGCACATATGTAGGCAATTCAGCTCGCCTAATGACAGGTGGAGGCCTTGAAATTTCCTCTAGTTCCTCTATGATAGGTTCCAGCCTCACCCTTGTTGTGCTTGGTGGTGGTTGATCATGGTTTGGCAGAGAATCCAGTGGAGCACTAGACTCTTCATTCTCTACTCGCTTTGGTGCTTCTCTATTGTTGCTCACCAATGGTCTTCCATTGCGAAGTTCAATTGCTTGAACTTGCTCTTTTCCATCCCTTCTAGGTACTTCGGTGTCTGCAGGAAACCTACCTTGGGGCCTATTCTTGAGTTCATTGGCTAACTGCCCTATTTGGTTTTCTAGACTCCTGAGGGTGGCTTGCTGACTTTGGAGGGTAGCATCATTTTTTGCTATGTACTCCTTAAGTAAATTCTCTACTGATGACCCTATTGGTTGGTTATATGGCTTTTGGTACATGGATTGGTTATTTTGTTGAGTGAAACCAGGTGTTCCACTCGGTCTTGGTTGGTTTGGAGCTTGGTTAGTGTTTTGTTGCCCACCCCAAGAAAGATTTGGGTGGTTCCTCCAACCAGGATTATAGGTGTTAGAATAGGGGTTGTTCCTAGGCTGCTGTTGGCTTCCAACATAGCAGACTGAGGTTGGATTCCCAGGGCAGAAATCATACAAGTGCCCTTCCCCACAGAATCCAAAGATTAGTGTCTCACCTTGACTATTTGATGCGCCCATTGAAATGGCTGCTGCGGTGTTGACACTAGGTTGGAGATTGGTTTGAGCCATTTGTTTAACTAGATTGGTCAGGGCGTTTATTTGGCTACTCATTGCACTAAGTGCATCCTTGTCTTGAGCTCTCCTAGGCTCTACAGGATCGTCTGACCATCTACAATGGGAGGTTGAGATTTTCTCCAAAATCTCGTAGGCTTCATTGTAGCTCTTAGAAAGCATGGAACCACCAGCTGAAGAATTCAGCACTTGCCTTGTGCTGGGGTTGCATCCTTTAAAGAACACTTCTATTTGAATACACCATGGAATGCCATGGTGTGGACATTTAAATAAAAGGTCCTTGAACCTTGTCCAAGCTTCGTGAAGTGATTCGTTTTCGGCTTGTTTGAACTTAATTATGTCATCACGAAAGTTGGAATTCCTATCAGGTGGGAAGTATTTGACTAGGAATTTCTCAACCAGATCTGTCCAATTGACAATCGATCCAGAGGGTAAGGAATTTAACCACGTTTTGGCTTTATCTCTTAATGAGTAAGGAAAGAGGTAAAGCCTCAAAGCTTCTTGGGAAACTCTAGGGATAAGGAAGGTATCACTAACTCCTAGGAAGTTTCTTAGATGATTGTGGGGATCTTCATTTTCCACTCCAAAGAATTGTCCCACATGTTAGTTTTATGGCTTCAATCAAACTATATATTTTGATGATAACAAACTCATTTTTTGTACTCACATTTTTAGTGTTTCAAAGTATCTATTATGTAGAGTTCGGAAAGACGATTCCAACGCATTTTGAATGGTTTGAATCAGAGCTCAAAGACAAAAGAAGGATAGAGTGATCATGACAAACGTGGACCATCCAAAGGTGGACACATGGCAGAGGCGACTAAATTTTTGAAATTAAGAAAAATTAATTCAAAAATTAATTCATTTCCTATCTATCAAATTCTAAATTCTAAAATCAATTCCTTTCCTATCTATCAAATTCTAAATTCAAAAATTCATTCCTTTCCTATCTCTCAATTTCTAAATTTAAAAAACTCATTCCTTTCCTATCTCTCAAATTCTAAATTCAAAATGAAATTCATTCCTTTCTTATATCTCAAATTCAAAATTCAAAAATCTATTCCTTTCCCATCTTTCAATCTCCACCCTACATTCATCTTACCCTAAATCTAATGGCTAGTTTTGAACATTTTCTTTTTAAAATGGTAGCCATTCTCATTTTTGAAAGAGAGCAATTTCCAAGAAAAAAAAATCCTAGCAAAATCATTTTTGATCTTTTGCTCTCAAAATCGAATTCAACTTGCAAATCTCTCACATACTCCTAAACTTGATCATCCTACATTTGTGAGAAATTGTAGAGCGTTTTTCTTTCATCTGTAATATTTTATCTTTTTAGAGGTAATTCGTTGTAAGTTTTATTTTCTCGGGTTTTGACTTAAGGTGTGGGTACACCTTGGGTTGTGTGAAAAAGAAATTGGTTGGATCCTGATCCAGTAAAAAGGATCACGGGTTTCTCTTTAGCCTAGGTGAAAAAAGAAATAAAGAGGATCGTTTTCGGTTTGGTTCTCACCCGCAAGAGGATCTCTTAGTGAAATACCCAAGAAGGAGTCTTGGGGAGTGGAGTAGGCAATTCGCCGAACCACTATAAATTCTCGGTGTCCTCTCTTCCTTACTTTTATTTTTCTGCATTTCAATTTTTGTTTTAATTATTTTAATCTCTTAGATTGCATGATATAGACTTGCTTTGATTCGTTTTCTTTGTTGCTTGAGTGGCTTAACGTTTAAAATTTAAAATTGCTAGACAACTCTATTCACCCCCCTCTAGTGTTGCCATTAGATCCTACAATTGGTATCAGAGCGGGTTGCTCGGTCTTTGATTTAAAGTGTTGAATAATTTCATTTTTCATATTTAAAAAAAAAAACATTTTTTTTCTTTAAATCTGAAATTATCGATTTATTTGAGAAAAGTTGACAAAATCAAATTTCCTTGAGCTTATGGCAAATATTGGAGTGAATGGGTTTACTAAGGGTCAATCTACCACTAGACCACCTCTCTTTGATGGAAATAATTATGCTTGGTGGAAAACAAGAATGAGAATTTATTTAATTTCTATTGATTACAATTTATGGGAAATTATTTCTAATGGTCCTTTAATTCCAACCAAGATAGTTGCTAATAAGGATGTGCCTAAGGAAGAAAATAAGCTAAATGATGAAGATAAAAATAAATTATCTATAAATGTTAGAGCCATGAATAATCTATTTTGTGCTTTGTGCTCTGATGAGTTTAATTTAGTCTCTGCATGTAATACTGCTAAAGAAATATGGGATATGCTTTAAGTAACTCATGAAGGAACTAATCAAGTAAAAGAGTCAAAAATTAGCATGCTTGTTCATAACTATGAATTATTTAAAATGAATGCTAATGAATTCATTTCTGAAATGTTTACGAAATTTACAAATATTGTGAATGCTTTGAAGGGATTAGGAAAAATATATACTACATCTGAAAACGTGAGGAAGATTCTCAGGTCGTTGCCTAAAAGCTGGGAAGCTAAAGTGACGGCGATTCAAGAAGCTAAGGAACTTTCAACACTTAAATTGGAGGAGCTCATCGGATCTCTCATGACACATGAGATAATTATGAAGGGCAATATGGAAGATGACGTCAAAAAGAAGAAAAGCTTGGCATTAAAGTCTACAGTCATCCAAGAAGACTTTGAAAGCGAAGATGAATTAAATGATGAAGAATTTGCCTACCTAACAAGGAAGTTCAAGAAGCATTTCCGGAAAAGAAACTTCTCCAAGAAGAACTATAGTCAAGATGACAAAGGAGAAAAGAGAAATAGGGACTCCATCATCTGTTATGAGTGCAAAAAGCCTGGACATGTAAAGTATGATTGTCCTCAAAGAAAATCATTTTCAAAGAAGAACAAGAAGGCCATGAAAGCTACGTGGGATGAAAGTGATGAGAGTGACTCTGAAAGCGAGGAAGAAGTAGCTAACCTATGTTTTATTACTTTTGGAGATGAAGACGACGAAGACGAGGTAAGTCCTGAAAACCTTACTTTTGATGAGCTTGTTGATGCTTATAATGAAATTAAAAATGAATTTGAAAAAGTAGGTTGCAAATATATGTCTCTTAGGAAGAAAAATACTAGATTAGCTCATGAGAACAATGACTTATTCATTGAGCTAGATAATCTAAAAGAGAAAAATGAGACATTAAGAAAAAAGCTTGTTTTATCTAAGTCAAATTTGCATGCTTTAAAAGAAGAGTATAAAGTATTAGTAGAGAAAAATGAAGATATATCATCTACTCTTTTAAAGTTTACAAATGGAAAGAAAAACTTAGATATCATGATGGGTAAGCAACAAGGCGTCTTTGATAAAAGTGGTTTAGGTTACAAACCTCACCAAAAACAAAAGAAATTTACTAATTACTTTGTCAAAGAAAGCTCCATATCTTTAGTTATTTGTCATGCATGTGGAAAACAAGGTCATAAAGCTTATGCATGTAATTTGAGGAAATTCAATGCTATGAATGAAAATAAAAAGAAATGGATTCCTAAATTTTTGTTAACTAACACCCAAGGACCCAAACAAATTTGGGTACCAAAGGTTACATCTTTAGATTTGTGTTTTTAGGTATGCTTGAGATCGATAAAGAACTAGTGGTACTTGGACAGTGGATGTTCAAAACACATGACTGGGGACCACACAAAATTTACATACCTAGAAAAGAAAGATGGAGGATACGTTACCTTCGGCGATAATAAAAAGGGTAAGATTATTGGCAAAGGTAACATAGGTAATGGTTCAAATTTTTTAATTTAAAATGTTTTGCTTGTTGATGGTTTAAAACATGATCTGTTGAGCATTAGTCAATTATGTGATAAAGGTTATAAGGTAATTTTTAGTGATAAAAATTGCATAATTGAAAATGCATGTGATAAGAAAATATTGTTTGAAGGAAATAGAGATAAAAATGTTTACACTATAGATTTGATTGATTATCCTATTATTGATGATAAATGTTTGTCTGTTTTGCATGATGATTCATGGTTGTGGCATAGAAGATTAGGACATGCTAGCATGCATTTAATTTCAAATATTTCTAAGAAATCCCTTGTTAGAGGTCTTCCAAAATTAAATTTTGAAAAAGATAAAGTTTGTGATGCTTGTCAAATGGGTAAACAAACTAAGTCTTCTTATAAACCAAAGAAAATAGTTTCTACCTCTAGGCCTTTGCAACTATTACATATGGATCTTTTTGGACCTACTAGAGTTGCAAGTCTAAGTGGAAAACATTATGCTTTTGTTATAGTTGATGATTTTTCAAGATTTACTTGGGTTTTATTTTTATCTCATAAGGATGAAGCCATAAAATCTTTTATTACTTTTTCAAAAAGAATTCAAAATGAAAAAGGTTTTATGATTTAAAAAATTAGAAGTGATCATGGAGGAGAATTTGAAAATGCTTCTTTTGATTTTTTTTGTGATGAAAATGGTATTTCTCATGATTTTTCCTCTCCAAGAACACCTCAACAAAATGGTGTTGTAGAAAGGAAAAATCGGTCTTTACAAGACTTAGCTACCTCCATGTTAAATGAATATAATTTACCAAAATACTTTTGGGCTGAAGCCGTTAATACTGCCTCCTATGTGATGAATCGAGTTTTAATAAGACCTATTTTGAATAAAACTCCTTATGAGATTTTTAATAATAATACCCCAAACATCAATTATTTAAAGGTCTTTGGTTGCAAATGTTTCATTTTGAAAGACAAAGGGAAACTTGGAAAGTTTGAATCAAAAACTGACATTGGCATATTTTTAGGATATTCGACATGTAGTAAAGCATATAGAGTTTTTAATAAAAGAACTCTTGTAGTTGAAGAATCCATGAATGTTGTTTTTGATGAAACACATGTTGCTTTTAACAAAGCTTCTGTTAGTGATGAATTAGAAAAGCCTTTTGAAGATATAATCATTAAAGATAAGGACTCAGAAGTAGTAGCAAGTGAGACTCATAAAGAGCCAAAGGAAACCCTCCCTCAGGATTGGAGATTTTTCACTCACCATCCTCAACAGTTAATTATAGGTGATGTATCTCAAGGGGTAAGAACTCGCTCTTCCTTAAATGCAATAAATAATGTTGCTTTTGTGTCTCAATTTGAACCAAAGTCTTTTAAAGATGCTGAATCTGATGAGTTTTGGTTAATTGCTATGCAAGATGAGTTAAATCAGTTCGAAAGAAATAGTGTATGGGAATTAGTCCCTCGTCCTTGTGATCATCGTGTTATAGGTACTAAATGGATATTTAGAAATAAAATGGATGAGTCTGATAATATTGTTAGAAATAAAGCTAGGTTAGTTGCACAAGGATATAGTCAGGAAGAAGGAATAGATTATGAGGAAACTTTTGCTCCTGTTGCTAGACTTGAATCAATTAGAATGTTGCTTGCATTTGCATCTCATAAAAAATTTACTTTATTTCAAATGGATGTGAAAAGTGCTTTTTTAAATGGTTTTATATTGGAGGAAGTTTATGTTGAACAACCTTCTGGTTTTGAAAGCTTCGAAAATCCAAATCATGTTTTTAAATTAAATAAAGCTCTTTATGGTCTTAAACAAGCTCTTAGAGCTTGGTATGATAGTTTGAGTAAATTTTTGCTTGATAATGGTTTTAAAATGAGAGTTATTGACACTACTCTTTTTATTAAAACCAAAGAAAATGATATTTTGTTAGTGCAAATTTATGTTGATGATATTTTATTTGGTGCCACTAACCCTTCTCTATGTGAAGAATTCTCTAAGTGTATGCACAGTGAGTTTGAAATGAGCATGATGGGAGAACTTAAGTTCTTCCTTGGGCTTCAAATCAAACAAGTTGAAGAGGGAATTTTCATTAATTAAGAAAAGTACACAAGAGATCTACTCAAAAGGTTTAAGTTCGACAATGCAAAAATTTCAAAGACACCGATGAATACTACTACAAAGCTTGATAAGGACGAAAAAGATAAAAACGTAGATATTAAAGCTTATAGAGGTATGATCGGATCCTTACTTTACTTAACTGCAAGTAGGCCAGATATTATGTTTAGTGTATGCATGTGTGCTAGATTTCAATCTTGTCCTAAAGAATCACACCTGTATGCTGTAAAAATAATTTTTAAATATTTGCTTGGTACTATTGACTTGGGTTTATGGTATCCTAAGAATGCATCATTAGATTTAATTGCTTATTCTGATGCTGATTTTGCTGGTAGTTTAACTGATAGGAAGAGTACTAGTGGAACTTGCCAATTTTTGGGAAGCTCTCTAGTCTCTTGGTATAGTAAAAAGCAAAACTCTGTTGCATTATCTACTACTGAGGCTGAATATATTGTTGTTGCCAGTTGTTGTGCTCAAGTTTTATGGATGAAACAAACTTTGCATGATTTTGGTTTGAATTTTGAACAAGTTCCTATCTTTTGTGATAATACTAGTTCAATTAATTTGACCAAAAATCCTATTCAGCATTCTAGAACAAAGCATATAGACATTAGACATCATTTTCTGAGAGAACATGTGCAAAATGAAAATATTGTGCTTAATTATGTCCATACAGAAAAACAAGTAGCAGATATTCTTACTAAAGCCTTAAATGAAGAAACTTTTTGTAAGAATAGACTTGCACTCGGCATTATTCGCATGTAATTGCATAATTATGTTTGATAGGGGGAGCAAATTGTTTTATGGTTTATTTGAGGGGAGCAATTTTTTTTTTCTAATATGTATTTTTTTATTAAGGGAGAGCTAAATTATCTGCTTGATCTTTTTGTTGATAACAAAAGGGGGAGAATATTTGTGAGATTATATGTGTTATTGTGTTGTTTGTCATCATCAAAAAGGGGGAGATTGATAGCTTTATGGCTTCAATCAAACTATATATTTTGATGATAACAAACTCATTTTTTGTACTCACATTTTTAGTGTTTCAAAGTATCTATTATGTAGAGTTCGGAAAGACGATTCCAACGCATTTTGAATGGTTCGAATCAGAGCTCAAAGACAGAAGAAGGATCGAGTGATCATGACAAACGTGGACCATCCAAAGGTGGACACATGGCAGAGGCGACTAAATTTTTGAAATTAAGAAAAATTAATTCAAAAATTAATTCATTTCCTATCTATCAAATTCTAAATTTTAAAATCAATTCCTTTCCTATCTATCAAATTCTAAATTCAAAAATTCATTCCTTTCCTATCTCTCAATTTCTAAATTAAAAAAACTCATTCCTTTCCTATCTCTCAAATTCTAAATTCAAAATGAAATTCATTCCTTTCCTATATTTCAAATTCAAAATTCAAAAATCCATTCCTTTCCCATCTTTCAATCTCCACCCTACATTCATCTTACCCTAAATCTAATGGCTAGTTTTGAACATTTTCTTTTTAAAATGGTAGCCATTCTCATTTTTGAAAGAGAGCAATTTCCAAGAAAAAAAAATCCTAGCAAAATCATTTTTGATCTTTTGCTCTCAAAATCGAATTCAACATGGAAATCTCTCACATACTCCTAAACTTGATCATCCTACATTTGTGAGAAATTTTAGAGCGTTTGTCTTTCATCTGTAATATTTTATCTTTGTAGAGGTAATTCGTTGTAAGTTTTATTTTCTCGGGTTTTGTATTAAGGTGTGGGTACACCTTGGGTTATGTGAAAAAGAAATTGGTTGGATCCTGAACCAGTAAAAAGGATCACGGGTTTCTCTTTAGCCTAGGTGAAAAAAAAAATAAAGAGGATCGTTTTCGGTTTGGTTCTCACCCGCAAGAGGATCTCTTAGTGAAATGCCCAAGAAGGAGTCTTGGGGAGTGGAGTAGGCAATTCGCCGAACCACTATAAATTCTCGGTGTCCTCTCTTCCTTACTTTTATTTTTCTGCATTTCAATTTTTGTTTTAATTATTTTAATCTCTTAGATTGCATGATATAGACTTGCTTTGATTCGTTTTCTTTGTTGCTTGAGTGACTTAACGTTTAAAATTTAAAATTGCTAGACAACTCTATTCACCCCCCTCTAGTGTTGCCATTAGATCCTACACCACAGTGGACAGCATTTGGAACATTACCGGCTTTAACTCGAATGAGTTGGCAGTAATCTCAGGGCGTATAATGCTTGGGTTAAGCTCCCCAGGCATGGGAACTAAGTAGGAGAGGATGCCTTCTTATTCGCTATTTCGATGGGGTTGCAAATGGCAGGTGCTTGGTTTGGAGGTGGTCTATCCATTTCGGTTTGATGGGATTGCGACGACTCTGCGGAGTCAGCAATGTTTTGAGTTACCAGGGGTGGTTTAAAGAGGCGTTTCTTAGCTTTGTTTCTGGCCCTAAGTAATCTTTCAGGCTCAAGATTGAACTCTAGATCGCTACTTGAATGCTCATTCATAAACTAACCCAATGGTACCTGTAAAAGAAATGAGAATAGATTAGCTCCAATAGATATTAAGATTTGTGTTTCTAACTTAATAACCTTCGTGTTTACTAAACAAAATCCTCGGCAGCGGCGCCAAAAACTTGTTGCGTGCTCAATGTGTAAATTAAAATGCGATGTGAGAGCACTCAGAACATGCAAGCCTACATGGTCTTGTAGCAAGTAATAAATATTTTTTCATTCGATTTCCCACAGAGAATTATTCTTAGTTACTAGCGAAGTGAGATGTTAAATTAGAAAGGATGGTTTAAATGGGGTAGAATTGAGATTAATGTGCCTAACTAATAAAGAACGTGTGAGATATGCAAGCATAAACAAAGACAAGTAGAGAAGTTAACTTGAATGTAGAAGAAAAAGAATTGCGGAGAGAGCAATTATCTAGCAATAAAATCGCAAAACAGAAAACTGAAAAAAAATGGCTAAGGCAAAAAGTAAACTAAGAAAATTGCGCAAACAACAATTTTCTAGCAATTGTACTAACAGCGTTTTGAGGGCGAAGTGTGGAAATAAGGGCAACTAACGACTCCTCTATAGGCTTTTTCATACGATTCTTCAGCAGTAGATCAACTTATCATGCATCAAATTAACTCAAACTCATGTATCTCTCGATTTCATGCATTAGATCCTTTAGTTCACTCATGTCCAAGTAAGACTTAAGCATCTATTTATATAAGCAAGTTAATGAATTGTGCTAGGAAAACGCTCATTCCTAGGTCGTTTTCTGGCTACCATGAAAGGCTAGCATGAATGGACGACTCTGAACTCTTACTCCTTCTAGAGGTTAGGAGTTCTTTGGACAAAATGGATGGCCAATCGAAATTGCCCGTGGGATGAAGCATACATACATTCAATGCATTTGAGCTATCCTACATGTTGAATTCACGTATTTCTACCTATAGATTCATCATTAGCACACCCTTATGTGGTTTAGTTACTCATGGATGATGATGGAGTGGGAAGACTTGATGGAGTAAACATGCTTAACGGTATTTAAATGGAGACAAACAAAAAATAGGAAGCAAAAAGGAACTCGCGAAATAGTCAAATAACTCCTTGATTAAACCAGATTCGAAACTTAATGTGCAACAACTTTAAAGCGATAAAGGCTAAACAGAAGAAGACGAAATGAAACAATGTATCTAACAGAAGTAAATGGCAACAAAAAGCAGCAAAAAGGAAACAGAAAGCGGAAGAAAACAGGTAAATGTGTGCGTGAACCCTCGCCGCAAGTGCCTCGGATGAAGGGAGAAGGGGAGCTTTGTTTGGGGATGAATCCAATCAGAAGAGAAGAAGGATCTTCTCTTCTTCCTCTTAGATTATCGATGCCAACAGCTCAATCCTTCACGCCAACAAACGGGAGAAGAAATAGGGAAGAAACTGCGTTGAGATGGGAGTTCTACGCTTCCAAGCTTGTTGTTAACCCTCCCCCTTGACCTCCTTTTATAGTGTTGTGCAGGCACTCTTCAGTCAAGGAGAGCCATCCATTCTGAACGACGACCTTCCACGTGGCACCAGGAGAAAAGATGGGCGGCTGAAACTGAAGGGAATGAACTCTTCATTCCCCGCAGCGGAAACGTTTGGGATAGATTTTTTGGTTTATTTAGAATTAAACTAAACTACAAGTTAAGCATATATTACCTTTGAAGAACAATAACCTTCTTGTGTTCCTTTTTCCACGAAGTCTTCCTCGCTATGACTCGAACACGGGATCAAGGCTTGTGGGAGTTCTTTGAAAGAATGAGAGAACAATTCTCTCTTCAATGGGTGGGTAGTGTGTTTGGCCAACCTTTTGACTAAACCTAAATGTCTTATTTATAATAAGGCTTTTAGGAATTAATTTTATTTTATAAAATACATTTTAATATCTAATACATTAAAATATGTATTTTATATTTATTTGAGTCTTATTCAAATATTATAAAATTAATCTTTTATAATATACTTTAAACCAATTTGAATCTCATTCAAATAACATATGTATATAGTTTTTAATATTAATGTATCATATACATAAACTATTTCCTCTAATATTTAATGTATCAAATACAATAAATATATTTTACTCTTCAACATTTAATATATCACATATATTAAATATTAATTTGAATATTTCAAATTTTTCTTTCAACTAAATTGATCATTTTAGTGTTACTATGAGCTAGCAAGGGGACCTTATGGACCTACAGATTTATAAGCTCCAATGATACAAAATTAATTAATTAAACTCTTTAATTAATTAACTTTCATTCATTAACTCTAGGTCACTCCACTATAGGCCTAGAGTTGCACTCTTATGCACTGTAGGACAAGTTGTGTCCATGAATATAACCATTACAAGCAAGTCGATCCTTCACGAGTTGTTCGTAATTACAGCTGGGTCAAAAGTCCGTTTTACCCCTGAAATTACATCTTACACCTTAAGTACCACTGATTCTCTAATGAACAACCTTTTTATGATCCAACCATAAACGAAGTCCCTCTCGGGCAAGTGAGAGGGTGGGGCCCCATTGTTCAAGTCCCGAAATCAGCACTTAAGGGAACTACTCATCTACTTTCCCTATATGGGAATGAAGTGAATTCCATCTTGTGAAACTTATGTTCCCAACTCCCTATTTGGTCAAGTCCCCAAAATGGTAGGCTTATTGAATCGGCTATAAAGCCCATTCTCACCCATACAAATCAAAGGACGAACCCTCACATGCAGGAGTTCATAACTCACTCAGGATTAAGATCGAGTCACATATGATCATCCTGTGAAATATTAATCTTCTCAAATAACGGATTTATAAAAAGAGATTATATATTTCGTGGTTCAGTCTTATACAAACTCATTGTATAGGATACCCCCACTCACATTTCTCTACATGAATGATTTGGATCAAATCATTTGTAACAATTACAAAGTGGGTCGTATCAATAGTGTTACCAGGATAAGACACCCAACCTTATCCATATACTATAGACTGTTTAGGTTATTTCTTGAACATGATCCTCCGTATGTCAACTATATACAGTTCAAGATTACACTAATAACCTTGGATTTTATTTAATATAATTAATATTATAAATTGCAAATAATAATAATAAAATAATTATCAAATAATTATTAATTGATTACGAGGCTTTAGGGCATAAATCCCAACAGAAACTTCGCAACATTATTTTTTACACGGTCATTATATAGTTTTAACATTATTTTTTCAAGTGATATTATTTTCTCAATTTGACAAATTAGTAACGAAAAATAAAATTGAGAGAAATAGACATAATATTGAAATATATAAAAAAAATATATATTATTTAACAACATGCAATCAATATTCATTCAATTTCAGCATAGAAAACAAACAATTTGATAAATGAACCCTGAAACATTAATTTTTAATGCTATGATACTTTAGTGAGTTAGAACAGGTGCCGCCGTAGGGTAGGTCAAATGCTCCTTCACTAAACTGAGACAATCTCAACCAAGTGTTATCCCAAAATAACTCTTATTTCTATAACGTTTGGTCAAGAAAATCATTAACAATCTTAATGATATCTTTGTAAGTGTAACCCATCATTTTAGATTCTATAATTTTATCTCAACAAGTGTCGTCGTAGGGTAGGTCAAGTATTGGAAATAAAATTACAATCCTATCCTTCTTAGAAGATTCACCCTGATATTGACCCATGTAAACACCTTCCGTAGGGGGACGGTCCAAAATCCGCCGCGAGGCCTCACATGAATCTCACGTTGTGAACCAATGATAGAGACCGTAGGATATGTTGACACATTTCCTTCTCCCGCTTACTATTTAAAAATACTTTCTCAAGAGATTCACCCTGATATTGACCCATGTAAACACCTTCCGTAGGGGGACGGTCCAAAGCCGCCTCGAGGCTTCACATGAATCTCACGTTGTGAATCTATGGTAGAGACCGTAGGGTTATTTTGACATATGTCTTTCTCCCACTATGTATTTTGAAATAGGGTTTTCTATTACTTAGACAAATTAGGTTAATCTCATTTATCTAAGTTTTTCAATCTACCCTTTCATAACCCTTATGTTGGTTAGATTGATTTTAATGTGAATTACCAAGTATATTAAACTATTTAAAACTAATCACATTATGAGTCAGCTTAATGAAATAAAATAAAATTTGACTAATTCAACCCCCAGGCCCGTTCTCAGGTAGAGGTGTTCCTTTTCAGTCAACTTAAGTACCTCACCCGAGTAACCTTTCTTAGACATGGTTCCCTTATAGTCAATTTTTATTTCAAATTAATTAATCTTTAATTAACTATTAATTACTAGATCAATGAACTTCAGTTGATTTTAAGCAATGTTTTTTAATCCTATTAAAAAACTAATTCCCCTTATGGATAATCTTGAAATTTTAACAATTTTAAACCCTTTAAAACAAAATTAAAGATTATCATATATTCTAATCTTATTAGAATAAAAGATAAATTAAATTCAAATATTTAAACTATTTATAAAATGAATTAAATTATCTTTTAATTAGAGAAGAAAAATTCTAATAGAAAATATATGAATCTTATTTTCCCAATCTTATTAGGAAAAGATTTTCTCAATCTTATTAGCAAAAGATTTCAGAAAAGATATCACTATATCTAATAAAAGATATCCTAATCCTGATTAGAAAAATATGGATTCCTATTATGAAAGGAAGTATCATAATTTAAAATTTCCAAATATAACAATTATATTAAAGATATGGAAATATAAACATATTAGGAAATATCTAATCAAATTAGAAAGCATTTTAATCATAATATTCCAAATAGAACACTTATATTAAAAATAATTAAAATGCACGATCATGCTTGACCTATGGTGCGATTTTAATCTAGATGGCATACTCTATGCAATCAATTAAAATTTAAAACATACATCCACATGTATAATTAAATTAAAAACACAGCAAAATTGACCGGCATATTTGGCATATCCTAAGAAATTGAAAGCAAGTTTGAATTACATTAATTTAAATCCAAGACATATCTTGGTCTTCAAAATCCTCCTTGAGCCTTCCAAATTTGAATCCAATTTCCATAACTCAATTTGGACATTCCAAATCAAATCAATAGACATTCCAAATCTGAATTTAAATTTACAGATTTTATTTTGGACATTCCAAATATTCTAAATCTGAATCAAAATCTCGAGAATTGATTTTGGACATTCCAAATCAAATCTATAGATATTTCAAATCTGAATTTAAATTTACAGATTTTATTTTGGACATTCCAAATATTCTAAATCAATCTAAATCTCCAGAATTGATTTTGAAATTTACAGATTTTATTTTGGACATTCCAAATATTCTAAATCTGAATCTAAATCTCCAGAATTGATTTTGGACATTCCAAATCAAATCTATAGACATTCCAAATCTGAATCTAAATTTCCAGATTTTATGTTTGACATTCCAGACATTCCAAATCTAAAATTCGGTAGGATTCACACAAATTGAATCTTCAATTTCGTAATGGTTTCAATTCCACCATCGTTTGACACCATCTTCAATTCCGTAATGGTTTCAAATCCATCAATTTCAATTGGTTTCAATCCGTAATGGCTTCAACAAATCATATAGAGAATTCCTATCTCTTTCGAGTTTCACATTTGATCTAAACAAAGCAATAAAACTAATGTCAAAATACGCCTAAACAGTCAATTTGCAAACCACATATATCACATATATGAAAAACAAATTAAAATACTCACCATGAACTTTTAATTCTAAACAAAAACAAAGTTGCTTTGATACCAATTGAAGGGAATGAACTCTTCATTCCCCGCAGCGGAAGCGTTTGAGATAGATTTTTTGGTTTATTTAGAATTAAACTAAACTACAAGTTAAGCATATATTACCTTTGAAGAACAATAACCTTCTTGTGTTTCTTTTTCCACGAAGTCTTCCTTGCTATGACTCGAACACGGGATCAAGGCTTGTGGGAGTTCTTTGAAAGAATGAGAGAACAATTCTCTCTGCTGGGTGAGTAGTGTGTTTGGCCAACCTTTTGGCTAAACCTAAATGTCTTATTTATAATAAGGCTTTTAGGAATTAATTATATTTTATAAAATACATTTTAATATCTAATATATTAAAATATGTATTTTATATTTATTTGAGTCTTATTGAAATATTATAAAATTAATCTTTTATAATATACTTTAAACCAATTTGAATCTCATTCAAATAACATATGTATATAGTTTTTAATATTAATCTATCATATACATAAACTATTTCCTCTAATATTTAATGTATCAAATACAATAAATATATTTTACTCTTCTACATTTAATATATCACATATATTAAATATTAATTTGAATATTTCCAATTTTTCTTTCAACTAAATTGATCTTTTTAGTGTTACTATGAGCTAGCAAGGGGACCTTATGGACCTACAGATTTATAAGCTCCAATGATACAAAATTAATTAATTAAACTCTTTAATTAATTAACTTTCATTCATTAACTCTAGGTCACTCCACTATAGGCCTAGAGTTGCACTCTTATGCACTATAGGACAAGTTGTGTCCATGAATATAACCATTACAAGCAAGTCGATCCTTCACGAGTTGTTCGTAATTACAGCTGGGTCAAAAGTCCGTTTTACCCCTGAAATTACATCTTACACCTTAAGTACCACTGATTCTCTAATGAACAACCTGTTCATGATCCAACCATAAACGAAGTCCCTCTCGGGCCAGTGAGAGGGTGGGGCCCCATTGTTCAAGTCCCGAAATCAGCACTTAAGGGAACTACTCATCAACTTTCCCTATATGGGAAAGAAGTGAATTCCATCTTGTGAAACTTATGTTCCCAACTCCCTATTTGGTCAAGTCCCCAAAATGGTAGGCTTATTGAATCGGCTATAAAGGTCATTCTCACCCATACAAATCAAAGGACGAACCCTCACAGGCAGGAGTTCATAACTCACTCAGGATTAAGATCGAGTCACATATGATCATCCTGTGAAATATTAATCTTCTCAAATAACAGATTTATAAAAAGAGATTATATATTTCGTGGTCCAGTCTTATACAAACTCATTGTATAGGATACCCCCACTCACATGTCTCTACATGAATGATTTGGATCAAATCATTTGTAACAATTACAAAGTGAGCCGTATCAATAGTGTTACCAGGATAAGGCACCCAACCTTATCCATATACTATAGACTGTTTAGGTTATTTCTTGAACATGATCCTCCGTATGTCAACTATATACAGTTCAAGATTACACTAATAACCTTGGATTTTATTTAATATAATTAATATTATAAATTGCAAATAATAATAATAAAATAATTATCAAATAATTATTAATCGATTACGAGGCTTTAGGGCATAAATCCCAACAGAAACTTCGCAACAGAACGGCGGACGGTTAGACAAATTAACAACTTTCACTTAAACCATTGCGAAGACAGCAATGTTTTCACAATGTTCCTGCAATACAGAAATTTCAACTCTTTAGCTTTGTTTTCGATTCTTTTTCCTTTCTTTTACACATAAGTCCTGATTTAGCTTCATTCTATAAATTCTCATATATAAGCACATGTTTAGACTAAATTCTACCAAAAACGCTTAAGAGTGTACACCATTCTATAACAAATAAGTCCCTAAAATATGCACTTTTGAAGACGTAACACACCCCCAAACTTAAGTTATTGCTCGTCCTCGAGCAATATAAGGGTTTACTTGGGCTGCTATCGCTCTATCTGACTACTTGCTGACTTCCCTAAGCTTACTATCCATCGCATGGCTGTCCTGTGACACTCTTCTAAGTTTAAACTAACTCCACATTTTGCTTATTCTGATTTCTCTTGCCTTGCAAAACCTACTGTCTTTATAAACTCCCTACAACTGATCTATCTGCTTTGGTCATTAGGTTCATTGTGCAACTATCCCTAAGTTTTCAAATTCTACCTAGCTTTACCCCAGACTCAGTACATGCTTCTACTGTTTTTCTTTTGAGCTACCTAGGATTCCTTAGAGTCATGCCAGTCTTAGTACACACAAGTAACAGTAGTACATTTCATAGAACAATCTAAACCTTGGCATCACTACATTGGATATACATTCATCTCCCTTAACAAACCTACAAGCTACAACCCTGTGCTTAGCTAATTGAGGATCAGAGTTCATTCATACAGGACACCTAAGCACATAAGCTATAACTCATAGGCATACATTCTTCTTCCTTGGTTTTTCCTTTTCCTAGTAGAGTCTCTTCTCTTGGTTTACCTTTTGATGCATTGCCACTTGTGGGTTACACAAATGACCCTAATTACTCAGCAACCTCAAGAGAGACACTACTCTTTATTCTTTTGTTTTTCATTTTTTTTCAGTTCATTATTTTTCAAAGAAGAAGAAGAATGCTTATGTTTAAGAGGGAGAGAGGAATGTTCCTAGGCCTAGGGCTGCCTCCCCCAGACTTAAACTTCTCATTGTCCCTAATGAGAGTCTGAGGTGGCACACCCCCAAACTTGTCCTAGAAGCATCTAGTCTAAGGCAAAACAAGTAAAATTTAAAACTCCTAGGCATAGAATGACCTTCCTAAAGCAGATAGCACAGCAGCAGAATTTTTTGTAAAGACAGCATGTTAAGGGCTTATAGAGGTTCATGCTGAGCACTAAATGAAGCTAATTTAAACTATCAAAGGTGTACTAAAACACTCATCCAACATGCCTAGCAGATAGATAACATAGTGAACTCCATAAAGCAGCCAGATATCGAAATTTAAACAGAAACAGCCCATCAAAAATTCATCCAATAGCATGCGAAAAACTAACAAAACATTGCGAACACCGCAAGGAATCCGCAATTAAACCTACAGAGCAATTTTATCAGTGATCAAGGCTCCTAGCATGCTATTTTCAGTTATCATCCACTACACAAAAAAGGTAAATGAACTAAGCTAACTACTCAGAAACCATCAAACTAACTACACTATTCTAAACAAACAAAAGAACACTTAAAACAGATCAAGCATTTGATTAAAAACAGGGGTCACAAGTCATAGAAAAGCAGGGTTTTTTTTTTTTTTTTCAAGAGGGATCAGAAAACTCCCTCGAATGTCGTTCAAGCTGGCATTCAATCATCCTCATCCTCATTTCTCCTTTCTCTAGGAGGTGCCCATGGCTTCAACAGGTCAGTGGGGAAGGCAGGGAATAGGCACCCCAGTTGGTCAGCAACATCTCTGTCCCTAGCTTGTGCATATTCGGCCCATTGAGCCATCTTGCGCTGCAGGTCCATCAAACAAGCCATGTTCAGCGATTGTGCAGCAGCCAGGCCGTCCATCTCAAATTCCATGTTGCCCCTTCTTCGCATCCTCAAGACTGTGGTCAGCTCCAGATGACCGGTGTAAGCCATCTGCCTCTCCTTCCTCTCTATAGGCACACTTGCACGTAAGCAAAGTTTAGTAATGGTGTTTGGAAAAAAGAGAGGACCCTTACCTTTCTTTGAACAGTCGGTGATGGAGGCGGCAATGACTTCACCAACATCTATGGTGAGGCCCCTCATGATGGCATACAGCAGTAGTGATCGCCCCTGGTTGATAGTTGTTTCGTGAGTCACAGGGGAGATGCGTCTGCGTACAAAAGAGAACCAGACGGCTGCCTTATCCTTGAGGGTTGCACTCATCAGGGTGTGCTTCCCATTCCTTGAAATTGTCCAAGCCGCCTCAGGTTTGCCTATGATTTGTAGGGCTTCTTCTAGGACAGCCGCAGAGGGTGATTCGACGATTCTCGCATAGTCAGTGTACTTATGCCCTTTGAGAGCATAAGCTTCATTGATGGCCTTGGCCGAGAAGTCGGCCTCGATTCCCCTCACCATGGACAGACCATCTTCGGGGTGCGTAAGGTTGGCGTAGAAGTCATACACCATGTCGGAGTAGGCGGGAATGGGCGGTCTGCACAGCTCTTCCCAGCCATGGTTGTTGATCCCTGCTCGCAAGAATTGCGGCAGGTCCGCCAGCGCATCGAGAAAGCCTCGCTCATGGAGGAGGTCTCTCTTCCTCAATTCGAGGCCCCTAGCCTCTACTTCCTGAGAGACGTACCTCACGGCTCAAGGTTCATCTTCTGGGTACATTTTTCTTTTCTTTGGCCGTTTCAACGGCCTCAACCTTCGCCCTTTCCACTGAGGACTCAGCTTCCACCCTTTTTCGTTTCTTCTTGGATCGCTTGGAAGCTTTTGGCCGCTTGGCCTTTGCAATCTTGGGCGTCTTCTTCTTCAGCCGAGCCCTGGTGGTTATTTGTTGGAGACAATCCCCCCACGTTTCATCCATGGAATCCTTGCTCCCCCCCTCTATAGGGCTGTCAAGACTGAAATCCCTTAAGGGGGAGAAGAACTCTTCTTCCTCTGCCGGTTCGCCCCTTTGCACCGAGTCTTGGTGCTTGTCAGATGGAGCTTCAGGCTCCGGCGTCTGTGGAGAAGGATCAGGGCTCTGTTGGGCCGTCTCATAAGATGGACGGCTACCCCCAAGGCTCTCTTCGCTTGGAGTATTTCTCCCTTGGCTCGGGGAATCAGGCAATGGAACCTTCCACTTCTTCTTCTTTGGTGTCTTCGTCGGATCAGAGGGATCAGCCACCTCTGTGGTCGCCACCGTCCACTTCTTTCTTCGCACTGGCAACTTCGGAGGTCGTGAGGGCTGCACAGTGTCGGCGTCTGCTAAGGAAAGCAGCGCCTCCCTCACAACTTCTTCTGCGTCAGGCGACGCTTTCTTGGGCGTGGAACGTTCCGATCGGGTTGTCACCATTGTTGGTTCTTGGGAGATCTGAGTACGGTAGTCGCAGGGGAAGAAGAAGACTGAGTTCAAGAGTTTCAACGGTTAAAGAATGGTGAGGAACAAAACCCCCAACGACGGCTATTTGTACTTGAGTACCCTCCAATGGCTCTATTCTGTTGCGGACTCTGCAACTTCCCCGCAATCAATCTGCATGGCCGTTGAGATTTTCTTGATTTGAGTTGCATTATTTTAGCAACCATATCTCCGATTTTGCAAGATCTTCTTCGTGGATCTTTTCCCTTGATTCATCTCCTTAAATTCCTCTTGAAGATCTCCCGTTAATATCCCTTAATTAATAAAAAAAATCCGTAATTAAAATCACAAATAAACAAACAAAACATAAACCGAAAATACTGAAGAAAAAAACTAAGGCAGAGCCTTCTGATGGATGAGCACAGTGGTCACTCATCCCCTCTCGATTTGCTTTTCAAGCTTCAGATAAGAGGAAGGCCGAGAGTGTCTTCACATCTCCTTCCTCGTAGTAATGCTTCAATCGTGCACCATTGACCATAAACGGCTGCCCGTGGTTGAGGTTGCGAATCTCGATAGCACCATGAACAAACACGTTAGTTATCACAAAATGACCTGACCATCTGGACTTAAGTTTGCCTGGAAATAACCTTAACCTTGAGTTGAATAATAAGACATGCTGGCCTTTCTTAATGTCCTTGATCCGAAGTCTACTATCATGCCAAATTTTAGTTTTTTCCTTATACATTTTAGCATTTTCATAGGACATATGTCTCAGCTCATCTAGCTCATGTAATTACAGAGACCGCAATGTTCCCGCATCGGTGACGCAATAATTCACCTCTTTTAAGGCCCAAAATGCTTTGATTTCCAATTCGAAGGGAAGATGACATGCTTTTCCATACACTAGCCTATAAGGAGACATACCTAAGGGTGTTTTATATGCAGTCCTATATGCACAAAGTGCATCGTCCAACTTAAAAGACCAGTCTTTTCTATTAGGTTTGACCACTTTTTCGAGTATGCTCTTAATCTCCCTATTGGATATCTCAGCTTGTCCATTTGAGTGTGGGTGATAAAGGGTTGCTACTCTATGTTTAACATTGTATTTAGCTAACACCTTTTCCATAGCTTTATTAATAAAGTGAGTTCCCTCATCACTAATTATAGCACGTGGTGTACCAAACCTTGTAAAAATATGCCTATTAAGAAACTTAATGACTGTTTTGGCATCATTCAATGGACATGCTATGGCTTCTACCCATTTAGATACATAGTCTACAGCTACAAGTATATATAGATTACCTGCAGAAGGAGGGAATGGTACCATGAAGTCGATGCCCCACACATCAAAGAGCTCCAACTCTAAGATGTAGGTGAGAGGCATCTCATCCTTCCTACTGAGATTACCTGTCCTTTGACACTCATTGCAGCTGTGTGCATGGTCGTGTGCATCCTTGAATATCGTGGGCCAGTAGTAGCCACTCTGGAACACCTTTGCAGCCGTCCTTTGGCCACCAAAATGTCCACCATAGGGAGACGTATGGCAGTGCTGCAACGCTGACTTCGCCTCAGCAGCTGATACACACTTCCTGAGCAATCCGTCTGCACAAGTCTTGTAAAGTGTAGGATCGTCCCAGATGAACTTCCTAGCTTCATGTAGGAACCTCTTCTTCTCTTTCCCTCCTTTGAAAGTTGGTAGTACCTGCGAGGCAAGGAAGTTAGCAATATCCGCAAACCAAGGTTCCTCATCGTTATCACGATGTGCTAACACAAAGACATGCTCATCAACAAAAGCATCAGAAATTTCTGGCTCAGCAATTTTATCGCAATTATGCCGCAATCTAGATAAATGGTCAGCAACTACATTTTCGCATCCTTTCTTATCTCTAATATCTAGATCAAACTCTTGCAACAATAATACCCATCTAATTAACCTAGGCTTCACATCAGCCTTTCTCATTAAATATTTTAGTGCAGAGTGATCGGTGTACACAATGGTTCTAGTTCCTACAATGTAATTCCTAAACTTTTCACAGGCAAACACTACAGCTAGCATTTCCTTTTCCGTGGTTGTGTAATTACATTGTGCTTCATTCAAAGTCTTACTTGCATAGTATACAGGATGTGTTAGTTTATCAATTTTTGGTCCTAGCATAACCCCTACTGCATAGTCACTAACATCACACATCATTTCAAATGGGAAGTCCCAATTTGGTCCTACTATAATTGGTGCTTTGACTAAGGCTTCCTTAAGTGTTGGTGTTGCGTGCTCAATGTGTTAAAATAAATAAGCAATAAGATAGAAAGAGCACTCAGAACATGCAAGCATACATGATCTTATAGCAAGTAGTAAGTATTTTTTCATTCGTTTTCCCACAGAGATTTATTATAAGCTATTCATGAAGTGTTTTGTTAAGAAAGAATGGATGGGTTGATGGGGTAGAATTGGTTTTAAATTGTCTATTTTCTAAGGAATGTGTAGAGGGTAGCAACATAAACAAGTGCAAATCAAAGTTAAACTCAAAGGAAAAGAGATGAGATTGATAAACGAATAAGAAAACAGCTAAACAGAATTGTGAACTTAGCAGAATTGCGGAAACAGCAATTCTACCGCAATTTTCCTAACAGCGAAAGTGTGTAAAATGGAGAAACAAGGGCTACTAACGACTCCTCTATAGGCATTTTCTCACGATTCTCAAGCATTGGATCAGCTCTCTATGCATCAAACTCACTCAATCTCATGTATCGTCCGATTCCATGCATTAGATTCTTTAGTTTACTCATGTCCAAGTAAGGTCTTAAGCATCTTGTTAAAGCAGAAAGTTATGGTTTGTACTAGGAAAACGCCTATTCCTAGGTCGTTTTCTGGCTACCTTGAAAGGCTAGCATGAGTGTATGACTCTGAACTCTTACTCCTTCCAGAGGTTAGGAGTTCTTTGGACAAAATGGATGGCCAATCGAAATTGCCCGTGGGATGACGCTTACATACAATCAATGCTTCGAGAGCTAACCTACATGCTTGGTTCACGTTTTTTAGCCTATAGTATTGTCATTAGCATGCCCCTATGTGACTTAGTTACTCATGGATGTGGGAAGAACAGAGACAGAAGATAAAACAGACATGTTCAGAAGGAATTTAAAGACAAAACAGAAGGGGAAAACAGTAGACTGCAAAGGTAAGAAACTTTGAAATACTGAATTTTGCTTTTGATTACTTGATTGTTTGAAGGACAAAAGAAAGCTTAAAATGAACAACACTAAGACAGAACCCCACGAAATGCAATAAACTAGCTACTAGAACAGGAACAATAACTAAACAATGCTGGAATATAGAAATGAACGACAAAAAGCAGATAAGTGAGCTTCAACGCCTCGTCGCAACTGCCTCGGCTGAAGGATGAGAAAGATCAGCCTTGCTTGGATGAATCCAATCGAGAGAGAAGATAAATCTCCTCTCCTTCCTATCAGATTATCGATTCCAACAGCTGAGCTTCGCAAACCAGCAGACGGCAAAGGAAAACAGGAGAAAAGATGGAGCTGCGAGAAGACTTCTACGCTTTCGGATGATGCTTGAACCCTCGACTTTGACCCCCTTTTATAGCAATCTGCAGGTGCATTTGGGCCAAGGAGAACCATCAATCTTCAACGTCGTACTTCAGAATGGATGGAGGAGAAAGAACGAATCCCTGAAATAACGGAAATTAACAGAAAAAGATCATTCAACTTACGATTTTCACTTGAAACATTGCGGTTTCAGCAATGTTTCCACAATGCTGTTGCAATGTAGTTTTTTCATTCTTTTACTTCGGTTTTCAATCCTTTTCTTTCCTTTTGCACACAAGTCCTAATTTAGCTACCTTCTTTTAATTCTCACAAATAAGCATAGGTTTAAGCTAAATCCTATCAAAAACACCTAAGAGTGTGCATCTTTCTAAGCTAAATAAGTCCTAAATAAGTCACTTTTGGAGACATAACACACCCCCAAACTTAAGGTTTTGCTTGTCCTCAAGCAAACTAAGGACTTACTTAGGCTGTTGTTTCATCTTCTTTAACCTCTTATGACTCCCCTATATCCCTATCTATAGCAGTGCTGTCCTGTGACACACTTCTAAGTTCAGAACTATCCTCTTATCTAGCTTCTTCTGACTTCGCCTGCCTAATACTCCTACTGTTTTCATTAACTCCCTACAACTGATCTACTTGCTTTTGTCATATCATGCCACTATCCCTAAGGTTTCAAATTCTACCTAGCTTTACCCCAGACTCAGTACATGCTTCTAGTTTTTACTTATGAGCTACCTAGGATTCCTTAGAGTCATGCCAGTCTTAGTATTAACAGTGACAGTAGTGCTTTAAGAGAACAACCTAAACCCTGGCATCACTACATTGGACATACATTCATCTCCCTAAACAACCCTGCAAGCAACAACTTTGTGCTCAGCTAATTGAGGATCAGAGTTCTTTTTATCAGGACATCTAAGCCACAAAGCTGCAACTCCTAGGTATACATTCTTCTTCCCTACTCTTTTCCTTTTTTCTTACTTAGGTGGTGTCTATCCTTTGGTTGCCTTTTGATGCAATGCCGCTTGTGGATTACACACTCGGCACTGATTACTCAACAACCTAAGAGAGATACCCCTTTTTATTCTATTTTTCATTTTTTTTTTCAGCTCATCATTTTTTTTTAAAAAGAGAAGAAGAATGCTTATGTTTTTAAGGGAGAGAGAAATGTTCCTAGGCCTAGGGTGGCCTCCCCCAAACTTAAACTACTCATTGTCCCCAATGAGTGTCTGAGGTGGCACACCCCCAAACTTGTCCTAGAAGCATCTAGTCTAAGGTAAAACAAAGAGAATCTAAAAGCCCTAGGCATAGACAGAACATTCTAAAAGCAAACATCACAGCAGCAGAAAATTGAAAAAAAAACAGACAGGCAAGGACTTACAGCTATGCATGCTGAGCTTTTTAGAGGTTAATTTAAACTATCAAAGGGTGTCCTATGACACTCATCCAGCATGCTTTAAGATAAGCTATATAAGGTAGTCATGATAGCAGCAAAAGATAGAATATAACAGATCACAGCCTAGCTAAACAGACAGTCCAAAACATGCATTCAGTAATAAAAATTGCGGATTCCGCAATTATTTCGCAATAAAGCCAGGGCAGATATAACAGTGATTCAGGCCCCTAAGCATACTTTTTCCCCGTCACTCAAGCTCTACAAAAATAAAACCAAACTAACTTGCCTATTCAGCTATCATCAGACTACACTAAACAATTTAAAAACTAAAAACTAAGCAACTAAAACAGATCAAAATATTAACTAAAAACAGCATAATTCACATGGTCTAACAGAAAGCAGATTTTTTTTTTTTTTGTATTTTTCTAAGGGAACAGCAATACTCCCTTTTGGTGCTCCTCAAACTAGCACTCCGACATCTTCCTCATCATCACTCCTTCTTGGTCTTGGAGGCACCCATTGAGTCAGGAGATTCGTGGGAAAATCAGGGAAGATGCATCCAAGTTGGTCAGCAACTTCCTTGTCCCGTGCCTGTGCGTAAGTGGCCCATTGAGCCATCCTCTTCTGCATATCCATCAGGCAAGCCATGGACAGCGACTGATCAGCAGCCAACCTATCCAGCTCGAATTCCATGTTCCCCTTCCTTTTTAGCCTCAAGCCAGCAGGGAGCTCCAAGTGGCCTGTGTAAGCCATCTGCTGTTCCATCCGCTCAATGGGGACTCCTGCACGCAAGCATAGTTTAGTAATAGTATTAGGGAAGAACAATGGACCCTTACCCTTCTTGGCGCAGTCAGCAATGGCGGCTGACATGACTTCACCCAACAAGGGTGCTTGCTGGCATCAAAGCCCTTCATTATTATTAGTAAGATGGGGCGGAGGGCGTGTTGCGTGCTCAGTGTGTAAAGATGAATATGCAAAAGGGTAGAGAGAGCACTTAGAACATGCAAGCATACATGGTCTCACAGCAAGTAGTAAGTATATTTCATTCGTTTTTTCCACAGAGACTCATTTTTAGCTATTCGCGAAGTGTATTTGTTAAGAAAGATGGGGTGGATTTGATGGGGTAAAATTGGTTTTTAATTATCTAAGTTTTGCTGAATGTGTAAAGGAATATAACATAAACAAATGCAAGTTGAAATTAGACGCAAAAGACAAGAGATGGAATTAATAAACGAAGAAGAAAACAGCTAAACAGAATGATAAAACAACAGAATTGCGAGGACCGCAATGTTACCGCAATTAAATAACAGCGAAAGTGTGTAAATGAGTGAATTAAGGGCTACTAATGACTATCCTATAGGCACTTTATTACGATTCTCAAGCTTTGGATCAACTCTCTATACATCAAACTCACTCTATCTCAAGTATCGTCCGATTCCATGCATTAGAGTCTTAAGTTTACTCGACTTCAAAGTAAGGTCTTAAGCATCTTGTTAAAACAGGAGTGTTTAGTTTGTACTAGGGAAACGCCTATTCCTAGGCCGTTTCCTGATTACCATGAAAGGCTAGCATGATTATATGACTCTGAACTCTTACTCCTTCCAGAGGTTAGGAGTTCTTTGGACAAAATGGATGGTCAATCGAAATTGCCCGTAGGATGAAGCTTACATACAATCAATGATTCGAGAGCTATCCTACATACTTGATGCACGTTTTTTAGCCTATAGTTCTGTCATTAGCATGCCCCTAAGTGACTTAGCTACTCATGGAAATATAGAGAGTGGAAATGTAAGATAACACAGACATGCTTAGAAGGGAAATGTGCTTAGAACAGCAAGACAAAACCGTAGCAGCAGAAAGTGGAAACTGTGAAATGCAGAAATGTACTTTGATTACTATGAATGTTTGAACGACAAAGGGAAACGTAGAAGCAGAAATTCAGAGACAGACAACAACGAACTGCAGTAACTAAAACACTAAGCTAAGAACAACAATGATCAAAACTGGAAATAAGAAGAAGAACGACAGAAAACAGTAAAAGGGTGCTGAAAAGCTTCGTTGCAGACGCCTCGAATGAAGGGGATGAAAGGTCAGTCTTGCTTGGATGAATCCAATCGAGAGAGAAGAAGAATCTTCTCTCCTTCCTATCAGATTATCGATTCCAATAGCTGAGACTCTCACTCCAACAGACGGCAAAGGAAAACAGAGAGAAATGATGGACTGCGAGAGGACTTCTGCGCTTCGGATGATGATCAAACCTCCGACTTTGGCCCCCTTTTATAGTAGTTTGCAGGTGCGTTTGGGCCAAGGAGAACCATCAACCTTCAACGTCATATATCAGAATGGATGGAGGAGAAAGAACGAATCCCTGAAATTACGGAAATTAACAGAAAAAGATCAGTCAACTTACGGTTTTCACTTGAATAATTGCGGTCACCGCAATGTTTTCGCAATTCATTCGCAATACTCATTTTTTCATTCTTTTCCTTCGGTTTTCAACCCTTTTTCTACCTATTGTACTTAAGTCCTAGATTAGCTACCTTCTTCTAATTCTCATATTAAAGCATAGGTCTAGGCTAAATGCTATCAAAAACACCTAAAAGTGCGCATCTTCTTAAGCTAAATGGGTCCTAAATAAGTCACTTTCAGAGACTTAACACACCCCCAAACTTAAGGCTTTGCTTGTCCTCAAGCATACTAAGGACTTCCCTAGGCTGCTGTTTCTCCTTCTTTAACCACCTACTGACACCCTTATACCCCTATCTATAGCACTGCTGTCCTGTGACACACCTCCAAGCTTAAAACTACCCTCTTATCTAGCTTCTTCTGAACTTGCCTGCCTAACACTTATCTGTTTTCATTAACTCCCTACAACTGATCTATTTGCTTTTGTCATCTCATGCCACTATCCCTAAGGTTTCAAATTCTGCCTAGCTTTACCTCAGACTCAGTACATGCTTCTAGCTTTATTTTTAATGTGTCTAGGATTCCTTAGAGTCATGCCAGTCTTAGTATTAACGGTGACAGTAGTACTTTTAAAGAACAACCTAAACCCTGGCATCACTACATTGGATAAACACTCATCTCCCTACATAACCCTACAAGTTACAACTTTGTGCTTAGCTAATTGAGGATCAGAGTTCTTTTTAAATAGGACACCTAAGCCACAAAGTTATAACTCCTAGGTCTACATTCTTCTTCCCTATTTTTTCCCTTTTTTCTTACTTAGGTGGGGCCTCTCCTTTGGTTGCCTTTTGATGCAATGCCACTTGTGGGTCACACACTTGGCACTGATTACTTAGCAACCTAAGAGAGACCCCCCTCTTTATTCTATTTTTCATTTTTTTTTCAGGTCATCATTTTTTGTAAAGGAGAAGAAGAATGCTTATGTTTCTAAGGGAGAGAGGAATGTTCCTAGGCCTAGGGTGGCCTCCCCCAAACTTCAACTACTCATTGTCCCCAATGAGTGTCTGAGGTGGCACGCCCCCAAACTTTCCTAGAAGCATCTAGTCTAAGGTAAAACAAAGAGAATCTAAAGCCCTAGGCATAGACAGAACATTGAAAAGAAAATATCACAGTAGCAGAAAATTAACAAAAAACAGACAGTTAAGGGCTTAAAGCTGTGCATGCTGAGCTTTTTAGAGGTCGATCTAAACTATCAAAGGGTGTCCTATGACACTCATCCAGCATGCATTTAGATAAGCTATATAAGGCGGTCATGTTAGCAGGAAAAGATAGAATTTAAACAGATCACAGCCTAGCTAAACAGACAGTCCAAAACATGCTTTTAATCCTGAAAATTGCGGGTACCGCAATTATTTCGCAATTAGATCAGGGCAGATATAACATTGATTAAGGCCCCTAAGCATGCTTTTTCCAGTCACTCAAGCTTCCTAAAAAAAAACTAAACTATCCTACCTAGTCAGCTAACATCAAATTATACTAAGCAACAGGAAAAACATAAAACTAAACATCTAAAACAGATCAAAATTGAACCAAAAACAGCATGGTCCTAACAGAAAGCAGAAAAATTGTTTTTTTTTTCTAAGGGAACAGCAATACTCCCTTTAGTGCACTTCAAACCAGCACTCAATTCTCGTCATCCTCATCTGGTTGCCGTGGTCTTGGGGGCACCCATGGAGTTAGAAGATTGGTAGGGAACTCAGGGAAGAGGCACCCCAGCTGGTCTGCAACTTCCTTGTCCCTCGCCTGCGCATAAGTGGCCCATTGAGCCATTCTTCTCTGCATATCCATTAAGCAGGCCATGGATAGAGACTGTTCAGCAGCCAGCCTATCCAGTTCAAACTCCATATTCCCCTTTCTTCTCAGCCTCAGGTTAGCAGGCAGCTTCAAGTGGCCCGTGTAGGCCATCTGCTTCTCCAGGCGCTCGGTAGGGACTCCTGCAAGCAAACATAGCTTGGTTATGGTGTTAGGGAAAAACAGTGGTCCCTTACCTTTCTTGGCGCATTCAGCAATGGCCGCAGTGATGACTTCTCCCACGTTGATCGTGAGACCTCTCATTATCGCATATACCAGCAGCGATCGGCTCTGGTTTATTGTAGTCTCGTGAGTCACCGGGGACAATCTCCTTCGCACGAACGAAAACAAAACAGCTGCCTTAGCCGTGAGGTTGGCACTCATGAGAGTGTGCCTCCCATTGCGTGACACGGTCCAAGAAGCTTCAGGCTGGCCAATAGTCCGAATGGCCTCTTCCAAAACTGCCTCAGTAGGCTCATCGACAATCCGTGCATAATCTGTATGAGGTTGGCCCTTGAGACCAAATGCTTCATTGATGGCCTTGGCTGAGAAATCTACTTCTACCCCTCTGACCACAGACAGGCCATCCTCAGGGCTGAGCACATTAGCGTAGAAATCATACACCATGCTCGTGTATGCTGGATTAGGCGGTCTGCAGAATTCCTCCCAGCCGTGGTTGATCACCCCT
Organism: Herpetospermum pedunculosum; assembly: GCA_028017165.1. Lineage (NCBI taxonomy): Eukaryota > Viridiplantae > Streptophyta > Magnoliopsida > Cucurbitales > Cucurbitaceae > Herpetospermum > Herpetospermum pedunculosum. Next base: position 5,340,516 of record JAPQWQ010000187.1, read on the forward strand.
GCGCAAGAACTGCGGCAGGTCAGCAAGTCGGTCGAGAAAGCCTTTCTCGTGCAGCAACTCCCTCTTCCTTAACTCCACGCCCCTGGATTCAGCGTCAGATGAGACATACCTCACTGACTGAGGCTCGTCTTCAGGGTAGAGCTTGGCCTTCCCCTTATCTGCTGGCTTGGCTGACTCGGCAGCCTCAACCTTGAGCCTTTTGAGTGATGGCTCCGTGCTTTCTTTGTCTGCTGAAGGCACTCTCTTGGCCTTCTTCTTCTTCAGCTTCTTGGGTTTCTTGGCCTTGACAATCTTGGCCTTCTTCTTCTTCTTAATGTTGATCTGCTGGAGGCATGCCCCCAACGTCTCCTCCATGGAATCATCCTGCTGTGCAGGAACATCAGGGCTGTCTTCCCTCATGGGAGAAAAGACTTCGTCTTCCCCAGCATCGCCACTGCCCTGCGTGGACTCTTGATAATCCCCATATGGGAATTCAGGATCAGGCCGTGGAGAATTGTGCAATGGCGTGGGATTGTGCTCTGCTGATGGTGTCTGCGCAGAACTCAGTGGCGAAGACGGCAGTTCAGGACTCTGCGCTGCAGCAGGTGTCGGGTCAGAGCTCTGAGGTGCTGGAGACAACTCGGAGCTCTGTGCAGGCGGAGACGACTCTGCGCTTGGCACTGGTTCAGACGGTGAAGGGCTCTGCGCAGGTGATGCGGATGGCGACGAACCTTCTTTGGCTGACTCGTGGGATGCACGATCAGTTTCTTGACTCTCCACAGAGGGAGTCTTTGCTGTGCTTGGTTCGGCGGCCATCTCGACACTCCACCGGCGTTTCTTAGGCGTGCCCGCTGGCTCAGATGGTCCAGCAGGGATCTCAGTGACAACCCTCCACTTCTTCCTACGGATAGGAAGCTTAGGAAGAGGTCCGGTGCGAACGGCACCATCATCTGCAAGGGTGAGCAGTGCTTCCCTCGCAGCCGCTTCAGCTGCGTCATCAGCCTTCTTCTTGGCTGCGGATCTTTCAGCCCGTGTGGACACCATTGTCGAATCTTGGTGATCTTGAGAGTAGAATCAAAGATGAAAAGAATCGCAGAGTTCTTGGAAATCAGAGAATGAGAGAATCGTATCGATCGAGCGCTTTCCAACGGATATAAAGGCAACGGAAAAATCCCAACGGCTCTTTTTTGCGAATCCAGCAATTCCAGCGCAATTCCAGGGATATTTTTTCATAAAAATCTCAAACTTCGCTCGCCCGTATCTTTTATTTGGCTCGATCGTTTTTTTATTTTAAAAGCTGGATTTACTCTCCTTGATCCCCTCTTTCGAATCCCTGCAAAAACAAATAAAACAAACATTAAATACGCAATTTAAATCACACCACAAAACATACAAACGATAATCGGAAAGACAGAAAAAAATAAACTAAGGCATTGGCCTTGACTAAACGAGCACAGTAACCACTCGTTCTCTCTCGTTTGTAACTTCATGCTTCATGCAAGAGGAAGGCCGAGAGAGTCTTCACATCTCCTTCCTCATAATAGTGCTTCAATCTAGCACCATTTACCATAAAAGGCTGTCCTTGCTGCAAGTTTTTTATCTCTATCGCACCATGAACAAAGACATTAGTAATAATAAATGGACCCGACCATCTGGACTTTAGTTTGCCTGGAAATATCTTTAAACGTGAGTTAAATAATAGGACAAGTTGGCCTTTCCTAAAGTCTTTGATCCTAAGTCTACTGTCGTGCCATATTTTGGTCTTTTCTTTATACATTTTGGCATTCTCATAGGCCATATGCCTAAGCTCATCAAGTTCATGTAGCTGCAACGACCTCAGTGTCCCTGCATCCTTTACACAAAAATTCAATTCCTTCATGGCCCAAAATGCTTTGTTCTCTAACTCAAGTGGTAAGTGACAAGCTTTGCCATATACCAGCCTATAAGGAGACATTCCTAGAGGTGTCTTATATGCTGTCCTATAAGCCCAAAGTGCATCCTCAAGCTTGAAGGACCAGTCTTTCCTATTAGGTTTGACTACCTTTTCTAGGATGTTCTTTATCTCCCTATTGGAAATTTCAGCTTGGCCATTTGAGTGTGGGTGGTAGGGAGTGGCTACTCTATGTCTAATGTTATATTTAGCCAATACCTTCTCCATAGCCTTATTAATGAAATGTGACCCCTCATCACTAATGATAGCACGAGGAGTCCCAAATCTAGTGAAAATGTGCCTATGCAAGAAGTTGGTGACTGTTTTAGCATCATTATTAGGACATGCTTTGGCTTCTACCCACTTGGACACATAATCCACTGCCACTAATATATACAGGTTACCTGATGATGGAGGGAATGGTCCCATGAAGTCAATGCCCCACACATCAAAGAGCTCCAACTCTAAGATGTAGGTGAGGGGCATCTCATCCTTTCGACTGAGGTTACCTGTTTTTTGGCATTCATCACAGCTGTGGGCATAGTTGTGGGCATCTTTGAAGATTGTTGGCCAATAGTAGCCACTCTGAAATACCTTCGCAGCTGTTCTTTGACCACCAAAGTGTCCACCATAAGGAGATGAGTGACAGTGCTGCAGCACAGACTTCGCTTCAGCAGCTGAAACACATTTCCTTAGTAAGCCATCAGCACAGGTTCTGTAAAGTGTGGGGTCATCCCAGATGAATTTCCTTGCTTCATGAAGGAACCTCTTCTTCTCTTGTCCTCCCTTGAACACTGGTAATACCTGTGATGCACGGAAGTTAGCAATGTCAGCAAACTAAGGTTCCTCATCGTTATCACGATGAGCCAAAGCAAAGACATGTTCATCAATAAAAGCATCAGAAATTGCGGTCTCCGCAATTTTTTCGCAATTCTGCTGCAATCGAGACAGGTGATCTGCAACCACATTTTCACATCCTTTCTTATCCCGAATGTCCAAATCAAATTCCTGTAGCAATAACACCCACCTAATCAACCTAGGCTTGGCATCAGCCTTTCTCATAAGATATTTCAAGGCAGAATGGTCAGTGTATACAATTGTCCTAGTGCCTACAATATAGTTTCTAAATTTTTCGCAGGCAAACACTACAGCAAGCATCTCTTTTTCAGTAGTTGTATAATTACATTGAGCCTCATTCAAGGTCTTACTAGCATAATAGACAGGGTGTGTTAGCTTGTCAATCTTCTGTCCTAACATGACTCCTACAGCATAGTCACTAGCATCACATAGCATCTCAAGTGGGAGATCCCAATTTGGTCCGACTATGATAGGTGCTGTGACTAGTGCCTCTTTAAGGGTTTTCCAAGCTACTACACATTCCTTAGAGAAGATAAATGGCCTATTTAGCTCTAGAAGCTCGCACAGAGGCTTGGCTATCTTAGAAAAGTCCTTGATGAACCTTCTGTAAAAACCAGCATGCCCTAAGAAGCTTCTAATGGCTTTGACATTCTGTGGCTCTACCAACTTCTCTATGATCTCTATCTTGGCCCGATCAACTTCTACACCTGCCCTTGACACTCTGTGTCCTAAGACAATCCCCTCATCTACCATAAAATGGCACTTTTCCCAATTTAGGACTAGGTTGGTCTCCTCACACCTAGCCAGGACTTGTCCTAAGTTTTCTAGACAGGTTTTAAATGAATCCCCAAAAACTGAGAAGTCATCCATGAATATTTCTATCATGGACTCATCCAACTCGGAGAAGATTGCCATCATGCACCTTTGGAAAGTTGCCGGTGCATTGCATAAGCCAAAAGGCATTCTGCGGAAGGCAAACGTTCCAAAAGGGCAAGTGAAGGTGGTCTTCTCTTGATCCTTAGGGTCTATAGTAATTTGATTATAGCCTGAATAGCCATCTAAGAAACAATAGTAGGCTCTACCAGCTATTCTGTCTAGCATCTGGTCAATGAACGGTATAGGGAAATGGTCTTTTTTAGTCTCTTTATTTAATTTTCTGTAATCCATACACACTCTCCACCCTGTGACAGTCCTTGTTGGAATCAGTTCGTTGTTCTCATTGACTACCACAGTTATTCCCCCCTTTTTAGGTACACATTGGATGGGGCTCACCCACTGGCTACTAGCTATGGGGAAAATCACTCCTGCATCTAACCATTTTATTATTTCCTTCTTTACTACCTCTTTCATAGAGGGGTTTAGCCTACGCTGGTGATCTACTCTAGGTGTGTGCTCTTCCTCTAGTATAATTTTGTGCATGCAATAAGAAGGGCTAATGCCTCGAATATCAGCAATAGTCCATTCTATAGCCTTCCTATGTTGCTTAAGCAGTAAAATTAATTCACCCTCATGTTGTTCACTTAGTTTAGAAGAAATAATTACTGGCAGTGTATCATTATTTCCTAAATATGCATATTTGAGGTGAGTGGGTAGTGGTTTTAGTTCTAAAACAGGTGGATGCTCAATGGAGGGCTTTAACGGATTTACAGTTCTATCAGTTAAATCTATATTCATACATACATGCTGTGGTTTATCTACAGGCATATCCATTATGTCAGATACATTTAAATCAGCTACATCTAATCCTACATATTCATTGGCATGTTTGGTTAATAATACATGCTCTAATTGTTCTTCCATTAAAGAATCAATAACGTCCATACTAGCACAGGATTCAAGATCAGAGGGGTACCTTAAAGCTTTATATACACTAAACTTCACCTCTTCATCATGAACCCTCATAGTAAGCTCACCTTTTTGGACGTCTATAAGTGCCCTACCTGTGGCTAGAAATGGTCTACCTAGCAGGATGGGGACTTCCTTGTCTGCCTCATAGTCCAGGACAATGAAATCTGCAAGGAAAATAAATTTGTCAACTTTAACTAGAATATCCTCAATCTTACCTTCTGGATATGCGATGGATCTGTCTGCTAGTTGTAAAGTGACTGTGGTTGGACGTGCTTCTCCCATTCCCAACTGGCGGAATAGGGACAGGGGCATGAGATTTATGCTGGCGCCCAGGTCACAAAGCGCTCTGCCCACGTGTTTGCCTCCAAGTTCTACAGGTAAGGTGAAGGAACCAGGATCCTTCTCTTTCTTGGGCAACTTGTTCTGGAGGATGGCACTGCACTCCTCGGTGAGGTTTACTGTTTCAAACTCACCAATTATCTTTTTGTTAGTAATAATGTCCTTCAAAAACTTTACATAAGAAGGCATCGACTGTAAAACTTCAACAAAAGGAATGTTAACATGCACTTGCTTAAGTATTTCTAAGAATTTATTAAAATGAACTTCCTGTTCTTGCTTCTTTTTAAGCCTTCGAGGGTATGGAGGTGGTGGTACATATGCAGGTATGTCAGGGCGCTTTAGGATAGGTGGAGGCCTTGGAATTTCTTCTACCTCCTCAATAATTGGTTCTAGCCTGACTCCTGATGTGCTGGTTGGTGGTGGACCTTGGTTTGGCAGAGACTCCAGTGGAGCACTAGACTCAGTGTTCTCTACTCTCTTTGGTGTGTCCTTTGTGTTGCTCACCAATGGTCTTCCACTCCTAAGTTCAATTGCTTGAACTTGCTCTTTGCCATCTCTCCTTGGTACCTCGGTGTCAGCAGGGAGTCTACCTTGGGGCCTACTTTTAAGTTCATTGGCTAAATGGCCTATTTGGTTTTCCAGGCTCCTAAGAGTAGCTTGCTGGCTCTGAAGAGTAGCATCATTCTTAGCTATGTATTCCTTGAGTAGGCTTTCTACAGAAGATCCTACAGGTTGATTGTAAGGTTTTTGGTACATTGACTGGTTATGTTGAGGAGTGAAACCAGGTGTTCCACTCGGCCTTGGTTGGTTAGAATTTTGGTTAGTGCTTTGTTGGCCACCCCATGACAGGTTAGGGTGGTTTTTCCAACCAGGGTTATAGGTGTTGGAGTAGGGGTTATTCCTAGGCTGCTGCTGGCTTCCAACATAGCAGACTGAGGATGGATTCCCAGGGCAGTATTCGTATGGGTGCCCTTCCCCACAGAATCCACAGATAGGTGCCTCGCCTTGACTTGGTTGGGTGCCCATTGACATGGCTGTGGCGGTATTGGCACTGGTTTGGAGATTGGCCTGAGCCATTTGCTTAACTAGGTTGGTCAGGGCGTTTATTTGGGTGCTCATGGCGCTTAGAGCATCCTTGTCTTGAGCCCTAGTTGGCTCTACTGGATCGTCTGACCACCTACAATGAGATGTTGAGATCTTCTCCAAGATCTCATAAGCTTCGTTGTAACTTTTGGACAACATGGAACCACCAGCAGATGAATTTAGAACTTGTCTGGTGCTGGGGTTGCCTCCTTTAAAGAAGACTTCTATTTGGATACCCCATGGAATGCCATGGTGTGGACATTTAATGAGAAGGTCTTTGAATCTTGTCCAAGCTTCGTGAAGGGACTCACTTGGAGCTTGTTTGAACTTTATGATATCATCACGAAAGGTTGAATTCCTATCTGGTGGGAAATATTTGACTAGGAATTTTTCTGCTAAATCTGTCCAATTGAGGACAGATCCTGAGGGTAAGGAATTTAACCATGTTTTGGCTTTGTCCCTTAAAGAGTAAGGGAAAAGATATAACCTCAGGGCTTCTTGGGAAACTCCAGGGATTAGGAATGTGTCACTAACTCCTAGGAAATTCCTAAGGTGGTTATGGGGGTCCTCATTTTCTATTCCAAAGAATTGTCCCACAGTGGACAACATTTGGAACATCACTGGCTTTAACTCGAATGAGTTGGCAGTGATTTCAGGACGGATTATGCTGGGGTTCAGCTCCCCAGGCATAGGTACTAAATATGAAAGGATGGCGCTATCCTTGTCATTCGCTATTTCAATGGGATTGCGAGTGACAGGCACCAGGTTTTGATTTACTCCAGCCATTTCTTCTTGAGGTAATTGCGGAGGAATTGTAGTTTCCGCAATGATTGGAGGTAAAAGGGTTTGTTTAAAGAGACGTTTCTTGGCTCTATTTCTAGCTTTAAATAATCTCTCGGGCTCAGGGTTGAACTCTAGATCACTAGATGGAGTCTCATTCATAAACTACCCTAAATGGTACCTGAAAAAGAAATGAAGATGGATCAAATTCAATGGAAAATAACTTGATGTTTCAAACTTAACAAACTTCGTTTTCACTTAAAATAAGTCCCCGGCAGCGGCGCCAAAAACTTGTTGCGTGCTCAGTGTGTAAAGATAAATATGCAAAAGGGTAGAGAGAGCACTTAGAACATGCAAGCATACATGGTCTCACAGCAAGTAGTAAGTATATTTCATTCGTTTTTTCCACAGAGACTCATTTTTAGCTATTCGCGAAGTGTATTTGTTAAGAACGATGGGGTGGATTTGATGGGGTAAAATTGGTTTTTAATTATCTAAGTTTTGCTGAATGTGTAAAGGAATATAACATAAACAAATGCAAGTTGAAATTAGACGCAAAAGACAAGAGATGGAATTAATAAACGAAGAAGAAAACAGCTAAACAGAATGATAAAACAACAGAATTGCGAGGACCGCAATGTTACCGCAATTAAATAACAGCGAAAGTGTGTAAATGAGTGAATTAAGGGCTACTAATGACTATCCTATAGGCACTTTATTACGATTCTCAAGCTTTGGATCAACTCTCTATACATCAAACTCACTCTATCTCAAGTATCGTCCGATTCCATGCATTAGAGTCTTAAGTTTACTCGACTTCAAAGTAAGGTCTTAAGCATCTTGTTAAAACAGGAGTGTTTAGTTTGTACTAGGGAAACGCCTATTCCTAGGCCGTTTCCTGATTACCATGAAAGGCTAGCATGATTATATGACTCTGAACTCTTACTCCTTCCAGAGGTTAGGAGTTCTTTGGACAAAATGGATGGCCAATCGAAATTGCCCGTAGGATGAAGCTTACATACAATCAATGATTCGAGAGCTATCCTACATACTTGATGCACGTTTTTTAGCCTATAGTTCTGTCATTAGCATGCCCCTAAGTGACTTAGCTACTCATGGAAATATAGAGAGTGGAAATGTAAGATAACACAGACATGCTTAGAAGGGAAATGTGCTTAGAACAGCAAGACAAAACCGTAGCAGCAGAAAGTGGAAACTGTGAAATGCAGAAATGTACTTTGATTACTATGAATGTTTGAACGACAAAGGGAAACGTAGAAGCAGAAATTCAGAGACAGACAACAACGAACTGCAGTAACTAAAACACTAAGCTAAGAACAACAATGATCAAAACTGGAAATAAGAAGAAGAACGACAGAAAACAGTAAAAGGGTGCTGAAAAGCTTCGTTGCAGACGCCTCGAATGAAGGGGATGAAAGGTCAGCCTTGCTTGGATGAATCCAATCGAGAGAGAAGACGAATCTTCTCTCCTTCCTATCAGATTATCGATTCCAATAGCTGAGACTCTCACTCCAACAGACGGCAAAGGAAAACAGAGAGAAATGATGGACTGCGAGAGGACTTCTGCGCTTCGGATGATGATCAAACCTCCGACTTTGGCCCCCTTTTATAGTAGTTTGCAGGTGCGTTTGGGCCAAGGAGAACCATCAACCTTCAACGTCATATATCAGAATGGATGGAGGAGAAAGAACGAATCCCTGAAATTACGGAAATTAACAGAAAAAGATCAGTCAACTTACGGTTTTCACTTGAATAATTGCGGTCACCGCAATGTTTTCGCAATTCATTCGCAATACTCATTTTTTCATTCTTTTCCTTCGGTTTTCAACCCTTTTTCTACCTATTGTACTTAAGTCCTAGATTAGCTACCTTCTTCTAATTCTCATATTAAAGCATAGGTCTAGGCTAAATGCTATCAAAAACACCTAAAAGTGCGCATCTTCTTAAGCTAAATGGGTCCTAAATAAGTCACTTTCAGAGACTTAACAGGGCGCACAACCCCTTCTCTGCTCCTTTCCTGAGCGTTTCACACTAAGCTCTTCGATCCTGCCTTGCGCCTTTCTAGGCTTCGCTATCGCTCATGACTGGTATATGGATCTCTTTATCACGTTGATCGTGAGACCTCGCATGATTGCATAGACCAGCAGCGATCTGCTCTGGTTGATGGTGGTCTCATGAGTCACTGGGGATAGTTTCCTTCTCACGAAAGAAAACCATACAGCCGCCTTAGCTGTGAGGTTGGCACTCATGAGAGTGTGCCTCCCATTGCGTGACACGGTCCAGGATGCTTCAGGCTGACCAATGGTCCGAATGGCCTCTTCCAGGACAGCATCAGTAGGCTCATCAACAATCCTTGCATAGTCCGTATGTTTTTGGCCTTTGAGGCCATAGGCCTCGTTGATCGCCTTTGCTGAGAAGTCCACTTCCACCCCTCTGACCACAGACAGGCCATCCTCAGGATTAAGCACATTGGCGTAAAAGTCATACACCATGCTTGTATAAGCTGGATTGGGTGGTCTGCACAACTCCTCCCATCCATGATTTGTAATTCCTGCGCGCAAGAACTGCGGCAGGTCAGCAGGTCTGTCGAGGAAGCCCTTCTCGTGCAGCAACTCCCTCTTCCTCAGCTCAATGCCTCTGGACTCAGCGTCAGAGGATACGTACCTCACTGATTGAGGCTCATCTTCAGGGTAAAGCTTGGCCTTCCCTTTGTCCTTTGGTTTGGCTGACTCTGCAGCCTCAATCTTGAGCTTCTTCAGCGACGGCTCAACGCTCTCTTTCTCTGATGAAGGCGCCCTTTTGGCCTTCTTCTTCTTTGATTTCTTGGACCGCTTGGCCTTGATAATCTTGGCAGCCTTCTTCTTCTTCAGCTTTGCCTTGGTGGTGATCTGCTGGATGCAAGCCCCCAGTGTCTCGTCCATCGAGTCATCCTTCTGCGCAAGACTCTCAGGGCTGGCTTCCCTCACAGGGGAGAAGACCTCTTCTTCCTCACCTTCCCCACTGCCCTGCGTCGATTCTTGATACTCCCCATATGGGAATTCAGGGTCAGGCCGTGGAGAAGTGTGCGAAGGAGTGGTGCTTTGTGCTGCTGCAGGGGTCTGTGCAGAACTCTGCGGTGATGAAGGCAGCTCAGGGCTCTGCGCTGGTGGCGATGAGGAGAGCTCAGGGCTTTGAACCGGTGGAGATGGTGAAGGGCTGCGCTCGGCTGTCTCGTGGGATGGCTGGCCTCGTTCTTGACTCTCCACAGAGGGAGTCTTTTTCTTGATTTCTTCCTCGGCCACAGCCATACTCAATTTGCGCTTCCTGGGCGTGCCTGCTGGTTCAGAGGGTCCAGCAGGTATCTCTGTGACGACCTTCCACTTCTTCTTGCGAATCGGAAGTTTGGGAAGTCGTTCAGTTCGCGCAGCATCAGCCTCTGCAAGGGCAAGAAGTGCTTCCCTCGCAGCCGTTTCAGCTTCATCAGCCCTTTTCTTGGACGCAGATCGTTCGGCTCTTGTTAACACCATTGCTGAATTGTGGAGATTTGGAGAGAGGAATCACAGATGAAGAGAAAAGCAGCTTTCTTGGAGTTCAGATAATGGGAGAATCGTACAGATCAACGCGCCTTCTAACGGATATAAAGAAACCCAAAAAAAATCCCAACGTCTATATTTTTGCGGATTCTGCAAATCCAGCGCAATTCTAGTGACTGTTGGAGATTTTCTGCATTTAAATGTCAATCTTTGCTCAACCGTATCTTTGATTTGGCCCAATATCTTCTTGATTTTTCTAGCTGGATTTAATCTCCTTGATTCCCTCTATTGATTCCCTACAAAAGGAAATAAAATCAACATCAACTTCGTAATTAAAATCATACAAACATGTACACAAATGATAACCGGAAAAACGGAAAAAATAAACTAAGGCATGAGCCTTGTCTGGACGAGCACAGCAATCACTCGTCCTCTCTCGTTCTTAATTTCACGCTTCAGTCAAGAGGAAGGCCGAGAGAGTCTTCACATCTCCTTCCTCATAGTAGTGCTTCAACCTTGCACCATTAACCATGAATGGTTGACCTTGCTGCAGGTTCTTTATCTCGATGGCACCATGAACAAACACATTAGTAATTACAAACGGAGCTGACCATCTAGACTTAAGTTTGCCTGGAAATAATTTCAATCGTGAGTTAAATAACAAGACAAGTTGGCCTTTCTTAAAGTCCTTGATCCTAAGTCTACTGTCGTGCCAAATCTTGGTCTTTTCCTTATACATTTTGGCATTTTCATAAGACATATGTCTAAGCTCATCAAGCTCATGTAATTGCAAAGACCGCAATGTTCCCGCATCGGTCACGCAATAATTCAACTCTTTTAGTGCCCAAAATGCCTTAATTTCTAACTCAAATGGAAGATGACAAGCCTTACCATACACAAGTCTGTAAGGAGACATAGCTAGGGGTGTCTTATATGCAGTCCTATATGCCCAAAGTGCATCCTCGAGTTTAAATGACCAGTCCTTTCTATTAGGTTTGACCACTTTTTCTAGGATGTTCTTAATCTCCCTATTTGAAATTTCAGCCTGACCATTCGAGTGTGGGTGATAAGGAGTGGCTACTCTATGTCTAATGTTATACTTAGCCAACACTCTCTCCATAGCCTTATTAATGAAATGTGTCCCTTCATCACTAATGATAGCACGAGGTGTTCCAAACCTAGTAAAAATGTGCCTATGCAAGAATTTTATGACTGTTTTGGCATCATTATTGGGACATGCTATGGCCTCTACCCACTTGGATACATAATCTACTGCCACTAATATGTAAAGGTTACCTGAGGATGGGGGAAATGGTCCCATGAAGTCAATGCCCCACACATCAAAGAGCTCCAACTCTAAGATGTAAGTGAGAGGCATTTCATCCTTGCGACTAAGGTTACCTGTTCTTTGGCATTCATCACAGCTGTGGGCATAGTTGTGGGCATCCTTGAAGATCGTTGGCCAATAGTAGCCACTCTGAAATACCTTTGCAGCTGTTCTTTGGCCACCAAAGTGTCCACCATAAGGAGCTGTGTGGCAATGCTGCAGCACAGACTTCGCCTCAGCAGCTGAAACACACTTCCTTAGCAAACCGTCAGCACATGTTTTGTAAAGTGTGGGATCATCCCATATGAATTTCCTTGCTTCATGAAGGAACCTCTTCTTCTCTTGTCCTCCCTTGAAAGTTGGTAGTACCTGTGATGCAAGGAAGTTAGCAATGTCAGCAAACCAAGGTTCCTCATCGTTATCACGATGAGTCAATACAAAGACATGTTCATCAATAAAAGCATCAGAAATTGCGGGTTCCGCAATTTTTTCGCAATTATGCTGCAATCTAGAAAGATGATCCGCAACCACATTTTCACTTCCTTTCTTATCTCTAATATCTAGATCAAACTCTTGCAGCAGCAGTACCCACCTAATCAACCTAGGCTTAGCATCAGCCTTCCTCATAAGGTACTTTAAAGGAGAATGGTCAGTGTACACAATTGTTCTGGTGCCTACAATATAGTTCCTAAATTTCTCACAAGCAAACACTACAGCTAGCATCTCCTTCTCAGTGGTTGTGTAGTTGCATTGTGCCTCATTAAGTGTCTTACTAGCATAATAGACAGGGTGTGTTAACTTGTCAATCTTCTGTCCTAACATAACCCCTACAGCATAGTCACTAGCATCACATAACATCTCAAATGGGAGATCCCAATTTGGCCCTACTATAATAGGTGCTGTGACTAGTGCTTTCTTAAGGGTTTTCCGAGCTAGGACACACTCTTTAGAGAAAATGAATGGCTTGTTTAGCTCTAGAAGCTCACATAGAGGCTTGGAGATCTTAGAAAAGTCCTTAATGAACCTTCTATAGAAACCAGCATGCCCTAAGAAACTTCTAATGGCCTTGACATTTTGGGGTTCTACCAATTTCTCTATTATTTCAATTTTTGCCCTGTCAACTTCTACACCTGCCCTTGACACTCTATGACCTAAGACAATCCCTTCATCCACCATGAAGTGGCACTTTTCCCAATTTAGGACTAGGTTGGTATCCTCACACCTAGCCAAGACTTGTCCTAGGTTCTCTAGACAGTTTGTAAATGAATCCCCAAAGACTGAGAAATCATCCATGAATATCTCTATCATGGACTCATCCAAATCAGAGAAGATTGCCAACATGCACCTTTGGAAAGTTACTGGTGCATTGCATAAGCCAAAAGGCATTCTGCGGAAGGCAAAAGTTCCAAAAGGGCAAGTGAAGGTAGTCTTCTCTTGATCCTTAGGGTCTATAGTGATCTGGTTATAACCTGAGTAACCGTCTAAGAAGCAGTAGTAGGCTCTACCAGCTATTCTGTCTAACATTTGGTCAATGAATGGTAGAGGGAAATGGTCTTTTTTGGTCTCTTTATTTAGTTTCCTATAATCCATGCAAACTCTCCACCCTGTGATAGTCCTAGTTGGAATCAGTTCATTGTTCTCATTGACTACCACAGTCATCCCCCCCTTCTTAGGTACACATTGTATAGGGCTCACCCACTGACTACTAGCTATGGGGAAGATCACACCAGCATCTAACCATTTAATTATTTCTTTCTTAACTACCTCTTTCATAGAGGGATTCAGCCTACGTTGGTGATCTACTCTAGGTGTATGCTCTTCCTCTAGTATAATCTTATGCATGCAATAAGAAGGGCTAATGCCTCTAATATCAGCAATAGTCCATGCAATAGCCTTCCTATGTTGCTTAAGTAGTAAAATCAGTTCAACCTCATGCTTTTCACTTAATTTAGAAGAAATAATCACAGGCAAAGTATCATTACTTCCTAGATATGCATACTTGAGGTGAGTGGGGAGAGGTTTTAATTCTAAGATAGGTGGATGCTCAATGGATGGTTTTAATGGATTCACAGATTTTTCAGTTAAGTCAATATTCATACAAACATGCTGAGGGTTATTTACAGGTATGTCCATTATCTCAGCTATGTTTAAGTCAGTTAATTCTAATCCTACATAGTTATTAGCATGCTTAGTCAACAATTCATGCTCCAATTGTTCTTCCATTAGTGAGTCAACAATGTCCATGCTAGCACAAGATTCAGAGTCAGAGGGGTACCTTAAGGCTTTATAAACACTAAATTTCACCTCTTCATCATGAACCCTCATAGTGAGCTCACCTTTTTGGACATCTATTAGTGCCCTACCTGTGGCTAGAAATGGTCTGCCTAACAGGATGGGGACCTCCTTGTCTGCTTCATAATCCAGGATAATGAAATCTGCAAGGAAAATAAACTTGTCAACCTTTACAAGAATATCCTCAATCTTACCTTCAATGTATGCAATGGATCTGTCTGCTAGTTGTAAAGTGACAGTGGTTGGTCGTGCTTCTCCTATTCCTAGCTGGCGGAATAGTGATAGGGGCATGAGGTTTATGCTGGCTCCCAGGTCACAAAGAGCTCTGCCCACGTGCTTGCCTCCTAGCTCTACAGGTAAGGTGAAGGAACCAGGGTCCTTCTCCTTCTTGGGTAGCTGGTTCTGGAGTATGGCACTGCACTCCTCAGTGAGGTTGACTGTTTCAAACTCACCAATTATTTTCTTGTTAGTTATAATATCCTTCAAAAACTTTACATAAGAAGGCATAGACTGTAAAACTTCTACAAAAGGAATATTAACATGCATTTGCTTAAGAATTTCTAGAAATTTATTAAAGTGCACTTCCTGTTCTTGTTTTTTCTTTAGCCTTCTAGGAAATGGAGGTGGTGGTACATATGCAGGCACTTCAGGTCGCCTTAGGATAGGTGGAGGCCTTGGAATTTCTTCTATCTCCTCTATGATTGGCTCTAGCCTTGTTCCTGATGTGCTTGTTGGTGGTGGACCTTGGTCTGGCAGAGACTCCAGTGGAGCACTAGACTCAGTGTTCTCTACTCTCTTTGGTGTGTCCTTGATGCTGCTCACTGATAGCTCCAAATTAGAGCTATTATTTACTCCCTAATTCTAGCTAAAACCATGACGTATATTGATTAAAATGCTTTCTTATAGGTGATTTCATGGTGAAGAGCTCGGGAAGTCCATTGATGATTTTCGGGGCTAAAGAGGTCATTTAAGAGGTTTCGGGAAGTGTTCGGGTCAAAACGATAGGCCAAACGGAGCTCGGGAGCCAAAACGACCCAAAAGTGGGCTAAGAGCCGAGAGGGCAGCGCCCAAGCGCCGGCGCCCAGCGCCCAGGCGCCCAACGCGCGCGCACCCGCGCGCGCCGCACGCACCGCACGCCCGCGCCCAGACGGCCAGACGCGCGCGCGCCGCCTCGCCTCGCGCGCCGCCTCGCCTCGCGCTCCGCCTCGCCTCGCGCCCGCGCGCCCACGCCCGCTCCGCCTCGCCCATGCCCGCGCGCCCACGCCCGCTCCGCCTCGCCCATGCCCGCGCGCCCTCGCCCGTGTCCGCCTCGCCATGTCCGCGCGCGACAGCGTCGAGACGCTGGCCGAGCGTCTCGACGCTCCGAACTCTGAAGCGTACATTTGAAGATCCACCCGAGAGCAAGCGTCGAGCGCAAGCGTCTCGACGCCGCGCAGCGTCTCGATGCTACCCCGCGCGCGCGCCTGCCAACTTAGGGCACAGCGTCGAGACGCTGCCCTAGCGTCTCGACGCTCCGCCGGCTTTAAAAGCCTTCTTCTCCGTTTTTTGCCAAAAATTTTTATTACTTCTTCTTGGATTTTGGTTTTTCCACCATTGTTAGGCTCGGGTGGGAGCTCTAAACTTGTATTTCTTCCATTACTTCATCAATAAAGCTCCAACATTAGCGTTTTTGCTTGATTTGCACAACGGTGTGCTAAGGTAAGTGCTCTAATTTGAGGTTAGGGGTGAATTTTGATGCGTTTCATGAGGGTTCGTTCTTAATTCCGTGACTTAGCATGACTGATTGGGCGATTTTATTTCTTCTAAGCATATCACATGAATGTGTAAGAATGATTTAGGCCTAGACACCCTTGATTTCAAGCATGTTTGATTGTTAAAGATTATGATGCCGTGCCTCTCTTAATCGCCAAGTAACACGGATAAGTTGAGTCATAGGTAATGTGGGTTTCCAGTTGATCTTTGGCGGCAATTTATCTTGAACGAAATAGGCAAATCGGAATATTAGCTCAGGCGTCCTAGTTAAACATCCGTCGTAATGCTCCCGTTACTGTCAATTAGTCAATATGGGTGGCGTTTGCTCCCTATTAATTCATTGCCACGTTTAATTAGAATCGTACATTCGCCTCTGTTCTTTACTTAATTTAGGATTGATCCCCTTAGATTAATAAAAGAACAGTCCGCTTTGCATTCCACGTTTCTAATTAATTATTTGGGTTACTTGTATTAGTAGTTCCGTGCAAGTAAATTACGTGTTCAATTATGCTCTTGCTAAGTATGTTTGAATCCCAATGAATTGAGTCGCATCAAAGTAAACCCCGACCCTTAAAATTAGGAGCACGTGTTCCGTTTAATTTTCCGCGCTTTACTTTTTGCATTTATTTTCCCGTTAGTTTATATTTCGTCAAACCCCCCCATTTTAATTGCTTTCGAGTCTTAGCTTTAAAAACAAATAGAAATTAATTAAGAGGAAGTAATTTTGGTTCCCTGTGGTTCGACACCCGACTACCACTAGCTGCAAAGCTCTGTTGTAGCGGAGTTATAAATGTATTTTGGCAAGCCTCGACAGCTTGAATTTGGAGTACCCCAAAAGTACCTCTACCAAAATAGGCGCCGTTGCCGGGGAACCATTTAGTTTCTCTTAGTTAAATTTTATTTGTTCAAAAACCACAAAAATATTTTCCTTTTCTTGTGTCTTCTTGTTTGAGTATGGCAGGTATTCACTTGGAAAGCTGGGTGAAAGTTTCAAGGCGTGAAGCTTCAGAAATTGCTTTGAATGACGACATGGCATATGATGACATGGAGATTCTGCTAGCTTCAAATTTTTTCGATTCCAACAGTCGTGAGAGGTTGAGAAGGAGTTTGCAGGTTGCGAAAGAATATATGAGACAAATGCGCAAGCTGCACTTCGAGGTTTGGTGGACGTTTGTTAGAGAGACGCATGCGAGAGCAAAGTGTTGTGCTTGCTCGGTAGGGGGTCATACTTCCTGCGCATGCCCTGAGTTGCCACCAACCGGTCTCCTTGATGTCTACCCCGCGCAGGAGCATCCCGAGTTTGAAAATCAATCCTCCCTGTATCTTGATTTCTCGATTGATAATATGAAGGAACAGATTGATTTTATGCTCGAGGAACTTCACCCCAGCCCAAAAATAGAAGTCGTGATTGCTCCGCCATATGACAATGAGATCTTCTGGAAAGAGAAGAGAGCCGAGCCTACTATCTTGAAGGAATTCCAGGTGATAGAGTTCGAGGCTGACGAGTCTCTTTCTATTTTATTTCCTGAGCTCCCTTCTATCGAATCATGCTTTCTTCCTTTTTCCCCTGTCGAGTCTTTATTTTCAGTTGAGTCTTGTTTTGTTTTATTTCATTCTGTTGAGTCTTTATTTTTCCCATATATCAAAAATACCAAAAAAATACCAACTCTGTCCGGCTGCCTCGAAAAGTCGAAGAGCTTGCTTCTCTTAGCAGGTTTCGTTGATTCAAGGAAGAAGGGGCCGAAGAAATACGAAAATTTTTACGTACCCTGACAGAGAGGAAGACACGTCGAGCATAACGACGTTAAAAATTTGCGCTTCTTGGGAGGCAACCCATGTGTTTTTAAATTCATGTTTTTACTTTTAGTTTTTATTTTCCTAGCTTAGTTTTTTTTTCTTGCTTTCTTTTGTAGGAGTTTTGTGGCTTAAGGATCGGATCAGTAGGTGAACAGTGCACTGCTCCAACCAACAACCTAACAAAATTCAGGGGAGGTTTTCTGTTCCCTTTTATTTTGTGTATTTTAACTGCTTAGTCTGAAATGTTGATACATAGAGGACTATGTATAATTTTAGGTTGGGGGTGGAGTTGTAAGTTGGATGGATTCCATGTGCAGTTTGTTGAGCAGTGCTAATTTAAAATTTGAAGTGCTTGGGACTCTGTTTATATGCTTTCTAATTATGATGATCTAGGAAGTGTCTTTTTGGAATCTGAGCATTTGCATAATCTAGTTTTTGCATGATGTAGCTTTGCATTTATTAGGTTCATGTCAAAAATTTTAAAATTTTTCCTGTTGCTCCCTTGCATCCATCGAGCACTTAGCGACCTTATCTTAGACTCCGTAGGCTTAGTTGATTGCATGTAGCATTAATTCTTGTTGTCACCCCGAAAGGCACCCCTAGGTAGCTTGTTGCATGAGAGTTAGTGGTCGATTAATCGAGTAGCTTACGCTAAGCCTAAATAAAAAAAAATATAGAAAAGCATGTTAGCAAGAAAATTCTCTCGAGGCGTTCCTCCTTTTTAAAAGTGCGCACTTAAAAAGTGAACGTTAGTCCTTAAAAATGTGAAGCTGAAGCTTAAGTTTGACATGTTAGGCAACTCGGGATGGGAAATAAAAAGAAAATAAAAAGTTGGGTTCAAAGAACCTTAACAAAGAGTACAAAGTACTCAAAGAAAAGAGAAAGGAATTAGAAAATTTTAGGTCTCTTAATTTATTACTCTCTCTCGTGTAAGTCAAGTTTAGACTGTTCTTAATCGCTAGAAGTAGGGGGAAAACGGGATGATATGTTGCATGTGGTTTTTCCAGGCTTTCGAAGGTTTAGGATAGGTTGGCTAGCACACACACACGTTAGGGAGCAATAGTTAATTTTTGATGAGATCTTGATTAAATGCATGCGCCGATTGCTTTCATGATTATGTCCTGTTTAGATTTGTAAAAAGCATCGAGGTTTGAGTTAGGAGCATGTATGCATGGTCCCTTAGAGTCAAATTCTTTATTAGCCTTGCTCGAGGACTAGCAAGATTTAGGTTGGGAGTATTTTGATAGCTCCAAATTAGAGCTATTATTTACTCCCTAATTCTAGCTAAAACCATGACGTATATTGATTAAAATGCTTTCTTATAGGTGATTTCATGGTGAAGAGCTCGGGAAGTCCATTGATGATTTTCGGGGCTAAAGAGGTCATTTAAGAGGTTTCGGGAAGTGTTCGGGTCAAAACGATAGGCCAAACGGAGCTCGGGAGCCAAAACGACCCAAAAGTGGGCTAAGAGCCGAGAGGGCAGCGCCCAAGCGCCGGCGCCCAGCGCCCAGGCGCCCAACGCGCGCGCCGCACGCACCGCACGCCCGCGCCCAGACGGCCAGACGCGCGCCCGCGCGCCCACGCCCGCTCCGCCTCGCCCATGCCCGCGCGCCCTCGCCCGTGTCCGCCTCGCCATGTCCGCGCGCGACAGCGTCGAGACGCTGGCCGAGCGTCTCGACGCTCCGAACTCTGAAGCGTACATTTGAAGATCCACCCGAGAGCAAGCGTCGAGCGCAAGCGTCTCGACGCTCGCTCGACGCCGCTGTTAAGTCTCTGAAAGTGACTTATTTAGGACCCATTTAGCTTAAGAAGATGTACACATTTAGGTGTTTTTGTGAGCATTTAGCCTAAACCTATGCTTTAATATGAGAATTAGAAGAAGGTAGCTAATATAGGACTTATGCACAATAGGTAGAAAAAGGGGTGAAAACCGAAGAAAAGAATGAAAAAATAACCATTGCGACTGCATTGCGGAATAATTGCGGTGGCCGCAATTATTCAAGTTAAAATCGTAAGTTGGCTGACATTTTTCTGTTTAGATCCGACTTTTCAGGGATTCGTTCTTTCTCCTCCATCCATTCTGATATATGACGTTGAAGACTGATGGTTCTCCTTGGCCCAATCGCACCTGCAAACTACTATAAAAGGGGGCCAAAGTCGGAGGTTCAATAATAACTCGAAGCGTAGAAGTCTTTCTGCAGTCCACCCTTTCCACTGTTCTTCCTTTGCCGTCTGTTGGAGTGAGAGTCTAAGCTTTTGGAATCGATAATCTGATAGGAAGGAGAGAAGATTCTTCTTCTCTCTCGATTGGATTCATCCAAGCACGGCTGAATTCTCATCACCTTCATTCGAGGCGACTGTCACGAAGATTTCCAGCAAACCTTTACTGTTTTCTGCTCTTTTCTTCTCATTTCCATTACTGTTCATTGTTGTTCTTAGTTTAGTCATTTCAATTATTGCATTTCGTTGTTGTCTGTCTTGGATTCAGTACTTTTAAAGCTTTCCTTTGTCATTCAAACACTTAAAGTAATCAAAGTAAGTTTCTGCATTTCACAGTTTTACCTTGTTCTGCTACGAGTTTGGCTTGCTGTTTTACACACATTTCTCTTCTAAGCATGTCTACTTTATCTACCATTTCTGCTCTTTACATATCCATGAGTAACTAAAATCATTTAGGGGCATGCTAATGACAGAACTATAGGCTAAAAAACGTGAGTCAAGTAGGTAGATCAACACTCGAACATTGATTGTATGTAAGCTTCATCCCACGGGCAATTTCGATTGGCCATCCATTTTGTCCAAAGAACTCCTAACCTCTGGAAGGAGTAAGAGTTCAGAGTCATATAATCATGCTAGCCTTTCATGGTAATCAGGAAACGGCCTAGGAATAGGCGTTTCCCTAGTACAAACTAAACACTCCTGCTTTAACAAGATGCTTAAGACCTTACTTTGAAGTCGAGTAAACTTGAGTCTCTCATGCATGGAATCGGACGATACTTGAGATAGAGTGAGTTTGATGTATAGAGAGTTGATCCAAAGCTTGATAATCGTAATAAACTGCCTATAGGATAGTCATTAGTAGCCCTTAATTCACCCTTTTAATCAGTTTCGCTGCCAGTTAATTGCGGAAACATTGCGGTCCACGCAATTCTGCCAAATTTTCATTCTGTTTAGCTGTTTTCCTTCTCGTTTATTAATTCCATCTCTTATCCTTTGCATCTAATTTCAACTTGCTTTTGTTTATGTTATATCCCTCTACACATTCAGCAAAAAGTAGTTAATTAAAAACCAATTTTAACCCATCAAATTCATCCCATCTTTCTTAACATTCACACTTCGCGAATAGCTAAAAACAAGTCTCTGTGGAAAAAACGAATTAAATATACTCACTACTTGCTGTAAGACCATGTATGCTTGCATGTTCTAAGTGCTCTCTCTACCCTTTTGCATATTTATCTTTACACATTGAGCACGCAACAGCCGCGCAGCGTCTCGACGCTGCGCGAGCGTCTCGACGCTACCCCGCGCGCGCCTGCCAACTTAGGGCACAGCGTCGAGACGCTGCCCTAGCGTCTCGACGCTCCGCCGGCTTTAAAAGCCTTCTTCTCCGTTTTTTGCCAAAATTTTTTATTACTTCTTCTTGGATTTTGGTTTTTCCACCATTGTTAGGCTCGGGTGGGAGCTCTAAACTTGTATTTCTTCCATTACTTCATCAATAAAGCTCCAACATTAGCGTTTTTGCTTGATTTGCACAACGGTGAGCTAAGGTAAGTGCTCTAATTTGAGGTTAGGGGTGAATTTTTATGCGTTTCATGAGGGTTCGTTCTTAATTCCGTGACTTAGCATGACTGATTGGGCGATTTTATTTCTTCTAAGCATATCACATGAATGTGTAAGAATGATTTAGGCCTAGACACCCTTGATTTCAAGCATGTTTGATTGTTAAAGATTATGATGCCGTGCCTCTCTTAATCGCCAAGTAACACGGATAAGTTGAGTCATAGGTAATGTGGGTTTCCAGTTGATCTTTGGCGGCAATTTATCTTGAACGAAATAGGCAAATCGGAATATTAGCTCAGGCGTCGTAGTTAAACATCCGTCGTAATGCTCCCGTTACTGTCAATTAGTGAATATGGGTGGCGTTTGCTCCCTATTAATTCATTGCCACGTTTAATTAGAATCGTACATTCGCCTCTGTTCTTTACTTAATTTAGGATTGATCCCCTTAGATTAATAAAAGAACAGTCCGCTTTGCATTCCACGTTTCTAATTAATTATTTGGGTTACTTGTATTAGTAGTTCCGTGCAAGTAAATTACGTGTTCAATTATGCTCTTGCTAAGTATGTTTGAATCCCAATGAATTGAGTCGCATCAAAGTAAACCCCGACCCTTAAAATTAGGAGCACGTGTTCCGTTTAATTTTCCGCGCTTTACTTTTTGCATTTATTTTCCCGTTAGTTTATATTTCGTCAAACCCCCCCATTTTAATTGCTTTCGAGTCTTAGCTTTAAAAACAAATAGAAATTAATTAAGAGGAAGTAATTTTGGTTCCCTGTGGTTCGACACCCGACTACCACTAGCTGCAAAGCTCTGTTGTAGCGGAGTTATAAATGTATTTTGGCAAGCCTCGACAGCTTGAATTTGGAGTACCCCAAAAGTACCTCTACCACTCACCAATGGTCTCCCACTCCTAAGTTCAATTGCTTGAACTTGCTCTTTACCATCTCTCCTTGGCACTTCAGTGTCAGCAGGAAGTCTACCTTGGGGCCTACTTTTGAGTTCATTGGCTAGTTGCCCTATTTGGTTCTCTAGGCTTCTAAGAGTAGCTTGCTGGCTCTGTAGAGTGGCATCATTCTTGGCTATGTATTCCTTAAGTAAGTTTTCTACAGAAGATCCTACAGGTTGGTTGTATGGTTTTTGATACATTGACTGGTTATGTTGGGGAGTGAAACCAGGTGTTCCACTCGGTCTTGGTTGGTTAGGAGCTTGGTTAGCATTTTGTTGGCCACCCCATGACAGGTTTGGGTGGTTCCTCCAACCAGGGTTGTAAGTATTGGAATAAGGGTTGTTCCTAGGCTGCTGTTGGCTTTCAACGTAGCAGACTGAGGCTGGATTCCCAAGGCAGTATTCATACAGGTGCCCTTCCCCACAGAATCCGCATACAAGTGTCTCACCTTGACTTGGCTGGGTGCCCATTGACATGGCTGTAGCGGTGTTGACACTTGTTTGGAGATTGGTTTGAGCCATTTGCTTAACTAGGTTGGTCAGGGCATTTATTTGGCTGCTCATTGCACTTAGAGCATCCTTGTCTTGAGCTCTAGTTGGCTCAACTGGATCATCCGACCACCTACAGTGAGATGCTGAGATCTTCTCCAAGATCTCATAGGCTTCGTTGTAACTCTTGGACAACATGGAACCTCCAGCAGATGAATTTAAGACTTGCCTAGTGCTGGGGTTGCATCCTTTGAAAAAGACCTCTATTTGGATACACCATGGGATGCCATGGTGTGGACATTTAAGAAGAAGATCTTTGAACCTAGTCCAAGCTTCGTGAAGAGACTCATTCTCAGCTTGTTTGAATTTAACTATGTCATCACGAAAGGTAGAATTCCAGAGGGTAATGAGTTTAACCACGTTTTGGCTTTGTCCCTCAAAGAGTAAGGGAACCGATATAGCCTCAAGGCTTCTTGGGAAACTCCAGGGATGATAAAGGTATCAATGACTCCTAAGAAGTTTCTAAGATGGTTGTGGGGGTCCTCATTTTCCACTCCAAAGAATTATCCCACAGTGGACAACATTTGGAACATCACTGGCTTTAACTCGAATGAGTTGGCAGTGATTTCAGGACGAATTATGCTGGGGTTTAGCTCCCCAGGCATAGGTACTAGGTATGAGAGAATGGCACTATTCTTATCATTCGCTATTTCGATGGGATTGCGAGTGATAGGTACCGGATTTGGAATTATTCCAGCCATTTCTTCTTGAGACAATTGCGGAGGAATTGCGGTTCCCGCAATTACTTGAGGTAAATGGGGTTGTTTAAAGAGACGTTTCTTGGCTCTATTTCTGGCCCTAAGTAACCTCTCAGGCTCAGGATTGAACTCTAGATCACTACTTGAAGGCTCACTCATAAACTAACCCGATGGTACCTGTAAAAGAAATGAACTAGATTAGTTACAACAGACAATAAACTCGGTGTTTCAAACTTAACAAACATCGTTTTCACTTAAATAAATCCCCGGCAGCGGCGCCAAAAACTTGTTGCGTGCTCAATGTGTTAAAATAAATAAGCAATAAGATAGAAAGAGCACTCAGAACATGCAAGCATACATGATCTTATAGCAAGTAGTAAGTATTTTTTCATTCGTTTTCCCACAGAGATTTATTATAAGCTATTCATGAAGTGTTTTGTTAAGAAAGAATGGATGGGTTGATGGGGTAGAATTGGTTTTAAATTGTCTATTTTCTAAGGAATGTGTAGAGGGTAGCAACATAAACAAGTGCAAATCAAAGTTAAACTCAAACAAAAAGAGATGAGATTGATAAACGAATAAGAAAACATTTAAACAGAATTGTGAACTTAGAAGAATTGCGGAAACAGCAATTCTACCGCAATTTTCCTAACAGCGAAAGTGTGTAAAATGGAGAAACAAGGGCTACTAACGACTCCTCTATAGGCATTTTCTCACGATTCTCAAGCATTGGATCAGCTGTCTATGCATCAAACTCACTCAATCTCATGTATCGTCCGATTCCATGCATTAGATTCTTTAGTTTACTCATGTCCAAGTAAGGTCTTAAGCATCTTGTTAAAGCAGAAAGTTATGGTTTGTACTAGGAAAACGCCTATTCCTAGGTCGTTTTCTGGCTACCTTGAAAGGCTAGCATGAGTGTATGACTCTGAACTCTTACTCCTTCCAGAGGTTAGGAATTCTTTGGACAAAATGGATGGCCAATCGAAATTGCCCGTGGGATGACGCTTACATACAATCAATGCTTCGAGAGCTAACCTACATGCTTGGTTCACGTTTTTTAGCCTATAGTATTGTCATTAGCATGCCCCTATGTGACTTAGTTACTCATGGATGTGGGAAGAAGAGAGACAGAAGATAAAACAGACATGTTCAGAAGGAATTTAAAGACAAAACAGAAGGGGAAAACAGTAGACTGCAAAGGTAAGAAACTGTGAAATACTGAATTTTGCTTTTGATTACTTGATTGTTTGAAGGACAAAAGAAAGCTTAAAATGAACAACACTAAGACAGAACCCCACGAAATGCAATAAACTAGCTACTAGAACAGGAACAACAACTAAACAATGCTGGAAAGTAGAAATGAAAGACAGAAAGCAGATAAGTGAGCTTCAACGCCTCGTCGCAACTGCCTCGGCTGAAGGATGAGAAAGATCAGCCTTGCTTGGATGAATCCAATCGAGAGAGAAGATAAATCTCCTCTCCTTCCTATCAGATTATCGATTCCAACAGCTGAGCTTCGCAAACCAGCAGACGGCAAAGGAAAACAGGAGAAAAGATGGAGCTGCGAGAAGACTTCTACGCTTTCGGATGATGCTTGAACCCTCGACTTTGACCCCATTTTATAGCAATCTGCAGGTGCATTTGGGCCAAGGAGAACCATCAATCTTCAACGTCGTACTTCAGAATGGATGGAGGAGAAAGAACGAATCCCTGAAATAACGGAAATTAACAGAAAAAGATCAGTCAACTTACGGTTTTCACTTGAAACATTGCGGTTTCAGCAATGTTTCCGCAATGCTGTCGCAGTGTAGTTTTTTCATTCTTTTACTTCGGTTTTCAATCCTTTTCTTTCCTTTTGCACACAAGTCCTAATTTAGCTACCTTCTTTTAATTCTCACAAAAAAGCATAGGATTAAGCTAAATCCTATCAAAAACACCTAAGAGTGTGCATCTTTCTAAGCTAAATAAGTCCTAAATAAGTCACTTTTGGAGAAATAACAGTTGGCCATGCTAAGAAACATTCTTTTGAGAAGATAAATGGTTTGTTAAGCTCTAGAAGCTCACACAAAGGTTTAGAGATTTTTGAAAAGTTTTTAATGAATCTCCTATAGAAACCTGCATGACCTAAAAAACTTCTAATAGCTTTTACATTTTGAGATTCCACTAGCTTCTCTATTATTTCTATCTTGGCCCTATCGACCTCTACTCCTGCTCTAGACACTCTATGACCTAGGACTATCCCTTCTTCCACCATAAAGTGGCATTTCTCCCAATTTAGGACTAGGTTGGTCTCCTCACACCTAGCTAGGACTTGTCCTAAGTTTTCTAAGCAATTATTAAAAGAATCACCAAAGACTGAGAAGTCATCCATAAATATTTCTATCATGGACTCATCTAAGTCAGAGAAAATGACCAACATACACCTTTGGAATGTTGCTGGTGCATTGCATAAGCCAAAAGGCATTCTGCGAAAAGCAAATGTTCCAAAGGGACATGTAAAGGTTGTTTTCTCCTAGTCCACAGGGTCTATGGTGATTTGGTTATATCCAGAATAACCATCTCGAAAGCAGTAATAGGCTCGGCCAGCTATCCTATCTAACATTTGATCTATAAATGGTCAAGGAAAATGATCTTTTTTTTGTTTCTTTGTTTAATTTTCTATAGTCCATACAGACTCTCCATCCTGTAATAGTTCTAGTTGGAATTAGTTCATTACTCTCATTAACTATTACAGTCATCCCACCCTTCTTAGGCACACATTGGATTGGACTCACCCATTGACTATTAGCTATAGGGAAAATTACACCTGCATCTAACCATTTAATAATCTCTTTTTTCACTACCTCCTTCATGGAGAGGTTCAACCTACGTTGGTGATCTACTCTAGGTGTATGTTCCTCTTCCAACAATATCTTATGCATGCAATAGGAAGGACTAATACCTCTTATATCAGCAATCGCCCATGCAATAGCTTTTTTATGTTGCTTAAGCAGCAATATTAGCGCAATTTCATGCTTTTCACTTAATTTGGACGAAATGATAACCGGCAAAGTATCATGCTCTCCTAGATATGCATACTTGAGATGATCAGGCAATGGTTTTAATTCTAAAAGAGGTGGATGCTCAATTGATGGTTTTAATGGATTTGTGGTTCTTTCAGACAAGTCATTAGTCATACAAACATGCTGAGGTTTGTCCACAGATATATCCATTAATTCAGAAATGTTTAAGTCAGTTATATCTATTTGTACATAGTCAGTGGCATGCTTAATTAACAGTTCATGCTCAAGTTGTTCTTCCATCAGTGAATCTACTACATCTATACTTGCACAAGACTCAGAATCAGAGGGATACCTTAGAGCTTTAAAGACACTAAATTTAACCTTCTCATCATGAACTCTCATGGTGAGCTCACCTTTTTGGACATCGATCAAAGCCCTACCTGTGGCTAGAAGTGGTCTGCCCAATAAGATTGGTACCTCCTTGTCTGCCTCATAATCCAGAATGATGAAGTCTACAAGAAAGATGAATTTGTCAACCTTGACAAGTATATCCTCAATCTTACCCTCAGGGTATGCTATGGATCTGTCTGCAAGCTGCAAGGTGACAGTAGTAGGACGTGCTTCCCCTATTCCAAGCTGGCGGAATCGTGATAGGGGCATGAGATTGATGTTGGCTCCCAGATCATAAAGAGCTCTGCCCACGTGCTTGCCTCCCAACTCAACTGGTAAGGTGAAGGAACCAGGATACTTCTCCTTCTTTGGTAGTTTGTTCTAGAGTATGGCACTGCACTCCTCAGTGAGATTCACTGTTTCAAATTCACCAATTATTTTCTTGTTAGTAATAATATCTTTAAAAAATTTAACATAAGAAGGCATAGATTGCAAAACTTCTACAAATGGGATATTCACATGCACTTGTTTTAAAATTTCTAAAAACTTATTAAAGTGCTCCTGTTCTTGTTTTTTCTTCAGCCTTCTAGGGAATGGAGGTGGTGGCACATATGTAGGCAATTCAGCTCGCCTAATGACAGGGGGAGGCCTTGGAATTTCCACTGGTTCCTCTATGATAGGTTCCAACCTCACCCTTGTTGTGCTTGGTGGTGGTTGATCATGGTTTGGCAGAGAATCCAGTGGAGCACTAGACTCTTCATTCTCTACTCGCTTTGGTGCTTCTCTATTGTTGCTCACTGATAGCTCCAAAATAGAGCTATCTTAATGTCCCTAATTCTTGCTAAAACCATGATATATATTGATTAAAATGCTTCCTTGTAGGTGATTTCATGGTGAAGAGCTCGGGAAGTCCATTGATGATTTTCGGGGCTAAAAAGGTCATTTAACTTGTTTCGGGAAGTGTTCGGGTCAAAACGATAGGCCAAACGGAGCTCGGGAGCCAAAACGACCCAAAAGTGGGCCAAGAGCCGAGAGGGCAGCGCCCAAGCGCCGGCGCCCAGCGCCCAGGCGCCCAACGAACGCAGCACGCGCGCGCGCCGCTCGCAAGCACCGCACGCCCGCGCCCAGAGGGCCAGACGCGCGCGCGCCCGCGCGCGCCGCCTCGCCTCGCGCCCGCGCGCCAGCCCGCTCCGCATCGCCCATGTCCGCGCGCGCCCGCGCGCCCTCGCCTGTGTCCGCCTCGCCCGCGCGCCCGTCATTGAAGATCTGCGTGCGCCCCAGCGTCTAGACGCTAGCTCGACGCTGCCCCGACGATTCCCCAAGATAGACGTGCATCAGCGTCGAGCGCGCGTCGCAACGCTCGCTCAACGCCGACAGCGTCGAGACGCTGGCCGAGCGTCTCGACGCCCCGAAGTCTGAAGCGTGATTCTGAAGTTCCACCCGAGAGCAAGCGTCGAGCGCAAGCGTCTCGACGCTCGCTCGACGCCGCGCGCGCGTCTCGACGCCGCCCCGCGCGCGCGCAGCAGCCAACTTAGGGCACAGCGTCGAGACGCTGGCCTAGCGTCTCGACGCTCCGAGCTTAAAAGGCGTGAAATCTCCAGTTTTGCAGCCACTTTTCATATCTCCTTCTTCCCCAAGCTTCTTCTCTCGGGTCTACCTCCGTTTTCCGCCATTTTTGTACTTCTTCTCCTTCTTTGTGCATGATTCCAAGCTCTTCCATGGGGGATTGGATTAATCCAACCTCCATGGAAGGCTAAACCGAGGTTAGTGCTTGATTTTGGGTTTGGATTTGTAAATTTTGGATGTTTGGGGAGATTTTTCCCCTTTGTAAATGTTGAGACATTAGCTTGATTATGCATTCTCTTGCTTGTTCTTCATACAATCTAGCATGTGTAGCTAAATTAGGTTGACGCCCTAGTTCCTATGCATGATAGAGGGCTAAAGGTTGGGACGTATAATTGCCTATACCGCTAGGTAGCACGGGTCTAAGCATGGCTAATTAGTTCGGCCCAAAGTGACATTGGTTAACTGAATTAATTAACGTTTTCATGTTAGGCTTAAGGCAAGAGAGAAACCGGATTAGTCTTAGGATTAGACCGTCGCAATGTTCCCGTCACTGGCACGTAATCGATTTAGGGGTCGCTACCTTAGATAGATTATTGGCCAAGTTTAATTAGAATTGCACGAGTCTAATTAAATCCTTGGGTCATTTGAGTTAGGAATAACTAAATGAATTGTGTGCATGAATTAGCTAGCGCGTAAGTTGTATCGATGATCCGAACATCCATAACGAGCAATTCCATTTCTCGAAGTTAAGCACAACCGTTCAATTTTTGCACTTTGTCATTTAATTTTCCGTTAGCATAATTAGGAGCTCCCTTCCCCGAAAACCAAATTACCATTCTTTAATTTGTGCATTCTTTTATTTCTAGCAAATTAGACTTAGTTAGATTGAATTTCTTATTTCCCTGTGGATCGACCCCGTTGCCACTTAGCTACAAATAGCTCGGTGTATTCGGGTTTATAAATTGTATTTTGGCAAGCCTCGACAGCTTGAATTTGGAGTACCCCAAAAGTACCTCTACCAAAATTGGCGCCGTTGCCGGGGACTTAATTAATTTAGTTTAGTTAAGTTAAGTTTGTTGGTTTTAAAATTTTTCTTTATTTCTTTTTGTACAGTTTAATTCTTTTGTATTATTTTACGCGTTTTGTTTGAGTTTTTGAGCGCAGCATTCTTTGAAAATTCAAAAGAAGCGCCAAGATGGAGGTCGTGGGTAATATTGAACATCAAAGAACCATGAGGGAGCTTGCATCATCTGAGCTAGGCCGGAACACATCGAGTATCTCGCATCCGGTAGCTACAGGTAATTTTGAACTTACAGCTGGTCTGATTAACTTATTACCTTCTTTTTGTGGTAATACAGATGAGGATCCCGTCAGACACCTCAAGGCATTCCAGATGGTGTGTGCGTCATTCAGAACCGATGACATCACTGCAGATCAACTCCATCTCAGGACCTTTCCTTTCACCTTGAAGGAGAAGGCGAGAGATTGGATACTTTACCTACCGACCGGGTCCATCACTTCTTGGGCTGAGCTGCAGGGAGCGTTCTGTGCGAAATATTTTCCACCTCCCAAAGTCGCCGCCCTTAGAAGAATGATTAATAGAATTGAGCAAGGAGAAAAAGAGACCGTTCTTGAGTGTTGGGAGAGATTTGGTCGGTTGTGTGAGGACTGTCCCAACCACCAAGTGTCTGACCAACGCCTAATTCTGAATTTCTACGAAGGTCTCTTGCCGCCAAACCGACAGTTGGTTGATGTCGCCAGTGGCGGTTCGCTCATGGATAAGACACCCGCTGAAGCTAGAGTTTTAATTTCCAACTTGGCTAGAAGCTTGGAGCGGAGTGGAGACGGAAGCGAGGAGCAAGCTCGCTTGAGAAAGGACGTGGACGAGCTTAAGGCTCAGCTTTTTGAGGTAAGTAAAGTTGTTCTCGCTTTACAGGATGACTTTCTTAAATCCCAATCTTCTGTTTCAGGTAGACCCGCTGAGGACATGCTTAAAGCTATAATTGCGGTAGTTTCCAAATCACAGCAAGACACCTTGGACAAGCTCGATAACGTTGGAACTCAGATGCAAGATGTGGTTAAGGAAATGTCCCTTGCGACCGAGAAGATAAATAGGATGGAAAAGCAGGAAGCTGAGAATGCTAGTGCCATCGCCCTGAGAAGTGGGAAGCATCTTCCCACGAGTACCCCGCCGGTGGAAGTCGATTATGGCCACGTCGAGCCACAGACAGAAAATCCCGAACCACGGTGGCATGGGGTAAATTTTGATCCTACATGTACTAGAGTTTATGTGCCTAAGGCTCCTTTTCCTAGCAGGTTAGCGAGACCGGCTAAGGAGGACTACGAGAAGGAGTTCCTGGACACATTCAAAAAAGTAGAGATCAACATCCCTTTGTTGGACGCACTGAAGGAAATTCCGAGGTACGCCAAGTTCCTCAGGAAAATTTGCACCAACCAGAGGAAGACAAAGGAGAGTGAACGCGTCGTGGTAAGTGAGAACGTCTCTGCTGTGATCACAAAGAACTTACCGGTTAAATGCGACGATCCAGGTATGTTCTCTCTCCCTTGTAAGATTGGAGGTATGCATATTAGAAGAGCAATGCTCGATCTAGGAGCCTCCATTAGCGTTATGCCATACTCCATTTATCAGAAACTGAAACTGAAAGGAATGACTAAAACAGGAACAATTATTCAACTTGCTGATAGAACTTCTGTGCATCCTTTAGGAATTATTGAAGATGTGTTAGTGCAAGTTAATGAATTAATTTTTCCTGTTGATTTTTATGTTCTGAAAATGGATGAAAATTATTCCTCTTCGCATGCTTCGATCTTATTAGGTAGGCCCTTTATGAAAACTGCTAAAACTAAAATTAATGTGGATAAGGGCATATTATCTGTTGAGTATGGCGGAGAGGTTGTTGAGATGCATCTGCCCGATGTAGAAGAGCATGTTGATGATGTATTCTCTCTTTGTCAAGTAGACACTTTTGAATCTGTAACTCATAATGAATGCATGACTGTTGAGGATGGGGATGACCCATTATTTTTAACTGAACTTTTTGATGATCATGAGTTACATGAGCCATCCTTGACTGAATTTTGTGATTCATCTGTTTCTACTTTGACAACTGTTGAGAACCCTGCTAATCTATTCCCTTCCACTTTACCTTGCACCATTGGAAATGAAATGACTAATCAAACCATGCTAGATTTAGAACCACCGGTTAATGTTGAGTCGCATGCTGTTTTTAATGAGCCCAAAATGAATGACTTGCATGAATCTGGTTCTACCTTGCAATTGGTTGATAATTCTTATGTGCACCCCTTGGAAAAGGTGGAAGATGTTTTGGGCAAAGTAAATGACCCGTTCTTTCCTGCTGATCCTTATGCTTCTGGAATGCATGAAAATTTCTCTCACATTTTTGCAACAATTTTATGGGATCAACCTTTTGTGAAACCTTCAAAAATTAAAATTGATGTTGTATGTGCACAGAAGGCACGAGAGAAAGAATTGTTCATGGATTTTCGCAGGAAAGAGGTGATTAGGAAGATGGATGGGGCATCTTCCAAGTTCGACTATGGATGAGTGGTCAAGTGAATACAGTCGAGCAATCGACTTTAAAAATTTGCGCTTCTCGGAGGCACCCGAGTTTGGACTGTAATTCTGTTCTTTAAAAATTTGTGTACTCTGGCTGTTAGATTAGAATCTGAATGCATGTGTCCGATGAGGACGGTCTGTGATTTGCTTGTGAACACTCTGTATTTGCATGATTCGAAAATTTGACGATGTATGCACATTTTGAGCCTATTTTAAAATTTTTTCTGTTATTTCCCTACATTCACTGAGCACATAGCACTCTTATTCTCAGTTCTGTAGGTCTAGACTGATCTTATTTTGTCTGAAACCTTGTTGTCACCCCGAAAGGTACCATTAGGGAGGCTTGATGTGTAGAAGTAGTAATAACTCATTTGTGTATAGCGAAGCTATTGCCTAAATAAAAAAAAAAGTATGCATGAAAAATAAAAACTCTAGAGTTGCTCCTCCTTCTTGTGTTGCCCGTGTAACCAGGGGCGATCGTGTAACCCACGGTTGTCACTGCATGAAAGGAGAACTAATGGAAGTGAGCAATGGTCCTTAAAAACGTGAAGCTAAAATTTGGTTTGACGTGTTAGGCTCTCTTGGAGAAAAATAAAAAAAAGTTGTTCAAAAGAAAAGAAAATGGGTACAAAGTACTCAAAGAAAAGAATAAAAATTAGGCCTTATGTTTTGTTGCTATTCCTATCACTTAAAGCCGTTAGACTGTTCTTATCGCCATAAGTAGGGGGAAAACGAGTTATAGGACTATATAAGGTTGTTCCGGGCTTGCATGAGCTAGGGTGAGAGGTGCTAAACACACACACACGTAAGGAAATAGGAGTTTAAATTTTGAAATGATTTCAACGTTTGCATGCTTTTGATGGTTTTGAATTTACTACAAGTACCTTGTTTCACAAGCATTGAGATTAGAGTCCAAGCATGCATTTAATTCTTTGGAGATTATTTAGAGTATACCTTGCTCGGGGACTAGCAAGATTTAGGTCGGGGGTATTTTGATAGCTCCAAAATAGAGCTATCTTAATGTCCCTAATTCTAGCTAAAACCATGATATATATTGATTAAAATGCTTCCTTGTAGGTGATTTCATGGTGAAGAGCTCGGGAAGTCCATTGATGATTTTCGGGGCTAAAAAGGTCATTTAACATGTTTCGGGAAGTGTTCGGGTCAAAACGATAGGCCAAACGGAGCTCGGGAGCCAAAACGACCCAAAAGTGGGCCAAGAGCCGAGAGGGCAGCGCCCAAGCGCCCAGGCGCCCAACGAACGCAGCACGCGCGCGCGCCCGCGCGCGCCGCTCGCAAGCACCGCACGCCCGCGCCCAGACGGCCAGACGCGCGCGCGCCCGCGCGCGCCGCCTCGCCTCGCGCCCGCGCGCCAGCCCGCTCCGCCTCGCCCATGTCCGCGCGCGCCCGCGCGCCCTCGCCCGTGTCCGCCTCGCCCGCGCGCCCGTCATTGAAGATCTGCGTGCGCCCCAGCGTCTAGACGCTAGCTCGACGCTAGCTCGACGCTGCCCCGACGATTCCCCAAGATAGACGTGCATCAGCGTCGAGCGCGCGTCGCAACGCTCGCTCAACGCCGACAGCGTCGAGACGCTGGCCGAGCGTCTCGACGCCCCGAAGTCTGAAGCGTGATTCTGAAGTTCCACCCGAGAGCAAGCGTCGAGCGCAAGCGTCTCGACGCTCGCTCGACGCCGCGCGCGCGTCTCGACGCCGCCCCGCGCGCGCGCAGCAGCCAACTTAGGGCACAGCGTCTCGACGCTGGCCTAGCGTCTCGACGCTCCGAGCTTAAA
The DNA here is from genome assembly GCA_028017165.1 of Herpetospermum pedunculosum. Lineage (NCBI taxonomy): Eukaryota > Viridiplantae > Streptophyta > Magnoliopsida > Cucurbitales > Cucurbitaceae > Herpetospermum > Herpetospermum pedunculosum. The sequence goes on from JAPQWQ010000187.1 coordinate 5,374,353, forward strand.
AGGCGTGAAATCTCCAGTTTTGCAGCCACTTTTCATATCTCCTTCTTCCCCAAGCTTCTCCTCTCGGGTCTACCTCCGTTTTCCGCCATTTTTGTACTTCTTCTCCTTCTTTGTGCATGATTCCAAGCTCTTCCATGGGGGATTGGATTAATCCAACCTCCATGGAAGGCTAAACCGAGGTTAGTGCTTGATTTTGGGTTTGGATTTGTAAATTTTGGATGTTTGGGGAGATTTTTCCCCTTTGTAAATGTTGAGACATTAGCTTGATTATGCATTCTCTTGCTTGTTCTTCATACAATCTAGCATGTGTAGCTAAATTAGGTTGACGCCCTAGTTCCTATGCATGATAGAGGGCTAAAGGTTGGGACGTATAATTGCCTATACCGCTAGGTAGCACGGGTCTAAGCATGGCTAATTAGTTCGGCCCAAAGTGACATTGGTTAACTGAATTAATTAACGTTTTCATGTTAGGCTTAAGGCAAGAGAGAAACCGGATTAGTCTTAGGATTAGACCGTCGCAATGTTCCCGTCACTGGCACGTAATCGATTTAGGGGTCGCTACCTTAGATAGATTATTGGCCAAGTTTAATTAGAATTGCACGAGTCTAATTAAATCCTTGGGTCATTTGAGTTAGGAATAACTAAATGAATTGTGTGCATGAATTAGCTAGCGCGTAAGTTGTATCGATGATCCGAACATCCATAACGAGCAATTCCATTTCTCGAAGTTAAGCACAACTGTTCAATTTTTGCACTTTGTCATTTAATTTTCCGTTAGCATAATTAGGAGCTCCCTTCCCCCAAAACCAAATTACCATTCTTTAATTTGTGCATTCTTTTATTTCTAGCAAATTAGACTTAGTTAGATTGAATTTCTTATTTCCCTGTGGATCGACCCCGTTGCCCATTAGCTACAAATAGCTCGGTGTATTCGGGTTTATAAATTGTATTTTGGCAAGCCTCGACAGCTTGAATTTGGAGTACCCCAAAAGTACCTCTACCACTCACCAATGGTCTTCCACTGCGAAGTTCAATTGCTTGAACTTGCTCTTTTCCATCCCTTCTAGGTACTTCGTGTTGGGTTTTATGTCCTAAAACTCGTGGTTTGTAAACTGAATGTATATTCTATTTTGCAATAAAGTTGTTATTGAGATTTATTCAGTAAAGTTGTTATTGAATAAAATGAATTGTTTTTTACTTTTAACCTAACTCCAATAAACAAAGAACCCATGGCTATAGGTTGTATACTTGAACTTCATGTATGACATGATTGTGGATCAAGTTCAAGTAATAGCCAGAACGGTCTATAGTATAGGGATAAGGTTGGGTACCTTATCCTGGGGACACTATTGGACGCGGCCCACTTTGTATAGTACAAACGATGTGATCCGAAATCGTTCATGTGGAGACATGTGAGTGGGGGCGTCCTATGTAATGAGTTTGCATAAGATTGAACCGCGAAACAAGTCGCTCTTTCTTTATAACTTCGTTTACTGTAAAGACCGACTTTTCATATGATGACCTAGGTAACTCGATCTGAATCCTGAGCACGCTATGAACTCCTGTTTATTCGGGCTTATCCTTTGACTTGTATGGGTGAGAGTGGCCCGAGATCGCCGACTCAATAAGCCTACCATCTTGGGGATAAGACCGGGTAGGTAGCTGGGAACATAGTCCTGCGAGATGGAATTCACTCATACCCGCTCTGAGGGATTAGTAGAGAGGTTGTTCCCTTAAGTGCTGACTCCGGGTCTTGAACTAGGGATCCCACCCTCTCATTGGCCCGAGAGGGACTTGGTATAGTGATGAGATCACATACCAATCGGTTTGGTGGTTGGACCACAAACCAATAGTTCATTAGAGGATCAGTGGGACTTAAGGAACAAGATGTAATTACGGGGGTAAAACGGTTATTTTGACCCAGCTATAATTACGAACGACCTGTGAAGGATCGACTTACTAATGATGGTTATATCAAGAGGACATAATTATATCTACGGTGAGGAAAGTGCAATCCTTGGACTTTAGTGGAGTCTCCGGGGGTTAACGAATGTTGGTTAGCTTGGTTAAAGAGTTTGACCGGTTAATCTCGTATCGTTGGAGCTCATGATCTGTAGGTCCTTTAAGTTCTCCTGGCTAGCTCAGATTAAGCCGTGTAACAATATGAGAGAAAAAGAATTTGAATTTATTGAAATTCGATTTTGGAAGAATGATGGACATATTTAAATATGATTTAAATATGGGATCGGTGTAAAACATGAATAGGGATTCATGTGTGATGATTCGGTTTAAGAAACCGGGATTAGTCTTATTATTTAATTAATATTTGATATTGAATTAAATAATAATATTAATTAATTAAAAAGTTTAATTAATTATAATTTATTTTGCTTATTAAAATTAATTATGAATTAATTTTAAAATGACAAAATATTACAAGTGTGATTATAAGTCAAAGTGGAATTATCCATGTTGAGTGGATTTATCCAAGTTGAAGGAACTCGCGAAAATAGTCAAATAACTCCTTGATTAAACCAGATTCGAAACTTAATGTGCAACAACTTTAAAGCGATAAAGGCTAAACAGAAGAAGACGAAATGAAACAATGTATCTAACAGAAGTAAATGGCAACAAACAGCAGCAAAAAGGAAACAGAAAGCGGAAGAAAACAGGTAAATGTGTGCGTGAACCCTCGCCGCAAGCGCCTCGGATGAAGGGAGAAGGGGAGCTTTGTTTGGGGATGAATCCAATCAGAAGAGAAGAACGATCTTCTCTTCTTCCTCTTAGATTATCGATGCCAACAGCTGAATCCTTCACGCCAACAAACGGGAGAAGAAATAGGGAAGAAACTGCGTTGAGATGGGAGTTCTACGCTTCCAAGCTTGTTGTTAACCTTCCCCCTTGACCTCCTTTTATAGTGTTGTGCAGGTACTCTTCAGTCAAGGAGAACCATCCATTCTGAACGGCGACCTTCCACGTGGCAGCAGGAGAAAAGATGGGCGGCTGAAACATCGCAACAGAACGGCGGACGGTTAGACAACTTAACAACTTTCACTTAAAACATTGCGGAGACAGCAATGTTTTCGCAATGTTGCTGCAATACACAAATTTCAACTCTTTAGCTTTGTTTTCGATTCTTTTTCCTTTCTTTTACACATAAGTCCTGATTTAGCTTCATTCTATAAATTCTCATATATAAGCACATGTTTAGACTAAATTCTACCAAAAACGGTTAAGAGTGTACACCATTCTATAGCAAATAAGTCCCTAAAATATGCACTTTTGGAGACGTAACACACCCCCAAACTTAAGTTATTGCTCGTCCTCGAGCAATATAAGGGCTTACTTGGGCTGCTATCGCTCTATCTGACTACTTGCTGACTTCCCTAAGCTTACTATCCATCGCATGGCTGTCCTGTGACACTCTTCTAAGTTTAAACTAACTCCACATTTTGCTTATTCTGATTTCTCTTGCCTTGCAAAACCTACTGTCTTTATAAACTCCCTACAACGGATCTATCTGCTTTGGTCATTAGGTTCATTGTGCAACTATCCCTAAGTTTTCAAATTCTACCTAGCTTTACCCCAGACTCAGTACATGCTTCTACTGTTTTTCTTTTGAGCTACCTAGGATTCCTTAGAGTCATGCCAGTCTTAGTACACACAAGTAACAGTAGTACATTTCATAGAACAATCTAAACCCTGGCATCACTACATTGGATATACATTCATCTCCCTTAACAAACCTACAAGCTACAACCCTGTGCTTAGCTAATTGAGGATCAGAGTTCATTCATACAGGACACCTAAGCACATAAGCTATAACTCATAGGCATACATTCTTCTTCCTTGGTTTTTCCTTTTCCTAGTAGAGTCTCTTCTTTTGGTTTACCTTTTGATGCAGTGCCACTTGTGGGTTACACAAATGGCCCTGATTACTCAGCAACCTCAAGAGAGACACTACTCTTTATTCTTTTGTTTTTCATTTTTTTTTCAGTTCATTATTTTTCAAAGAAGAAGAAGAATGCTTATGTTTAAGAGGGAGAGAGGAATGTTCCTAGGCCTAGGGCTGCCTCCCCCAAACTTAAACTTCTCATTATCCCTAATGAGAGTCTGAGGTGGCACACCCCCAAACTTGTCCTAGAAGCATCTAGTCTAAGGCAAAACAAGTAAAATTTAAAACTCCTAGGCATAGAATGACCTTCCTAAAGCAGATAGCACAGCAGCAGAATTTTTTGTAAAGAGAGCATGTTAAGGGCTTATAGAGATTCATGCTGAGCACTAAATGAAGCTAATTTAAACTATCAAAGGTGTAATAAAACACTCATCCAGCATGCTTAGCAGATAGATAACATAGTGAAGTCCATAAAGCAGCCAGATATCGAAATTTAAACAGAAACAGCCCATCAAAAATAAATCCAATAGCATGCGAAAAACTAACAAAACATTGCGGACACCGCAAGGAATCCGCAATTAAACCTACAGAGCAATTTTATCAGTGATCAAGGCTCCTAGCATGCTATTTTCAGTTATCATCCACTACACAAAACAGGTAAACGAACTAAGCAAACTACTTAGAAACCATCAAACTAACTACACTATTCTAAACAAACAAAAGAACACTTAAAACAGATCAAGCATTTGATTAATAACAGGGGTCACAAGTCACAGAAAAGCAGGGTTTTTTTTTATTTATTTATTTTCAAGAGGGATCAGAAAACTCCCTCGAATGTCGTTCAAGGTGGCATTCAATCATCCTCATCCTCATTTCTCCTTTCTCTAGAAGGTGCCCATGGCTTCAACAGGTCAGTGGGGAAGGCAGGGAATAGGCACCCCAGCTGGTCAGCAACATCTTTGTCCCTAGCTTGTGCATATTCGGCCCATTGAGCCATCTTGCGCTGCAGGTCCATCAAACAAGCCATGTTCAGCGATTGTGCAGCAGCCAGGCCGTCCATCTCAAATTCCATGTTGCCCCTCCTTCACATCCTCAAGACTGTGGGCAGCTCCAGATGACCGGTGTAAGCCAGCTGCCTCTCCTTCCTCTCTATAGGCACACCTGCACGTAAGCAAAGTTTAGTAATGGTGTTTGGGAAAAAGAGAGGACCCTTACCTTTCTTTGAACAGTCGGTGATGGAGGCGGCAATGACTTCACCAACATCTATGGTGAGGCCCCTGTTACGTCTCCAAAAGTGACCTTTTTAGGACTTAATTAGCTTAGAAAGATGTTCACTCTTAGGTGTTTTTGATAGCATTTAGCCTAAACCTATGCTTAAATATGAGAATTAGAAGAAGGTAGCTAAATTAGGACTTATGTACAATAGGAAAGAAAAGAGTTGAAAACCGAAGGAAAAGAATGAAAAACAAGCATTGCGATAGCATTGCGGAAACATTGCGGTTCTCGCAATGTTTCAAGTGAAAACCGTAAGTTGACTGATCTTTTTCTGTTAATTTCCGTTATTTCAGGGATTCGTTCTTTCTCCTCCATCCATTCTGAAGTACGACGTTGAAGATTGATGGTTCTCCTTGGCCCAAAGACGTCTGCAGACTACTATAAATAGGGGTCAAAGTCGAGGGTTCAAGCATCATCCGAAAGCGTAGAAGTCTTCTCGCAGTCCATCTTTTCTCCTGTTTTCCTTTGCCGTCTGCTGGTTTGCGAAGCTCAGCTGTTGGAATCGATAATCTGATAGGAAGGAGAGGAGATTCTTCTTCTCTCCCGATTGGATTCATCCAAGCAAGGCTGACCTTTCTCATCCTTCATTCGAGGCGGCTGCAACGAGACATTCGAGCTGTTTTACTGCTTTCTGCTCTCCATTTCCATTTTCCAGCTTTGTCTTGTTGTTGTTTCTTTTCTAGTGGCTAGATTAGACTATTTCGTTGTGTTCTGTCTTCCTGTTATTTGCTTTAAAGCTTTTCTTTGTCAATCAAACAATCAAGTAATCAAATCTCACTTCTTCATTTCACAGTTTCTTGCCTTTACATTCTACTGCTCTCCCTTACTGTTTTGTCTTTAAATTCCTTCTAAGCATGTCTACTTCTTCTCTTGCTTCTGTTCTGTTTACATCCATGAGTAGCTAAATCACTTAGGGGCATGCTAATGACAACACTATAGGCTAAAAAACGTGAATCAAGCATGTAGGATAGCTCTCGAAGCATTGATTGTATGTAAGCTTCATTCCACGGGCAATTTCGATTGGCCATCCATTTTGTCCAAAGAACTCCTAACCTCTGGAAGGAGTAAGAGTTCAGAGTCATACCATCATGCTAGCCTTTCAAGGTAGCCAGGAAACGGCCTAGGAATAGGCGTTTCCCTAGTACAAACCATATCTTCTTGCTTTAACAAGATGCTTAAGACCTTACTTTGATTTGAGTGAACTAAAGAATCTAATGCATGGAATCGGACGATACATGAGATTGAGATAGTTTGATGCATAGAGAGTTGATCCAATGCTTGAGAATCGTATGAAAAAGCCTATAGGATAGTCGTTAGTAGCCCTCAATTCATCATTTTACACACTTTCGCTGTTATTATAATTGCGGTAAAATTGCGGTCTCCGCAATTCTGTTTAAGTTACCATTCTGTCTAGCTGTCTTTACCTTCATTTATTAATCTCGCCTCTTTTTATTTGAGTTTAGCTTTGACTTGTTCTTGTTTATGTTGCTACCCTTTACACATTCAGCAAGAATTAGACAATTACAAACCAATTTTACCCCATCAAATCCACCCCTTCTTTCTTAACAAATACACTTCGCGAATAGCTAAAAATAAATCTCTGTGGGAAAACGAATGAAATATACTTACTACTTGCTATAAGATCATGTATGCTTGCATGTTCTGAGTGCTCTATCTCTCTCTTATTGCCTAATTATTTTAACACATTGAGCACGTAACAAGTTTTTGGCGCCGCTGCCGGGGATTTATTTAAGTGAAAACGAAGTTTGTTAAGTTTGAAACACCAAGTTTATTATTGATTGAAACTAATCTGTTTCATTTCTTTTGCAGGTACTGTTGGGTTAGTTTATGAGTGAACCTTCAAGTAGTGATCTAGAGTTCAATCCTGAGCCCGAGAGACTATTTAGAGCCAGAAACAAAGCCAAGAAACGTCTCTTTAACCAACCCTCTATACCTCAAATAATTGCGGGAACCACAATTCCTCCGCAATTGTCTCAAGAAGAAATGGCTGGAATAGTTCCAAATACGGTACCTGTCACTCGCAATCCCATCGAAATAGCGAATGACAAGAATAGTGCCATTCTCTCATATTTAGTACCTATGCCTGGGGAGCTGAACCCCAGCATAATCCGCCCTTAGATCACTGCCAACTCATTCGAGTTAAAGCCAGTGATGTTCCAAATGTTGTCCACTGTGGGACAATTCTTTGGAGTGGAAAATGAGGACCCCCACAACCATCTTAGGAACTTCTTAGGAGTTAGTGATACCTTCATCATCCCTGGAGTTTCCCAAGAAGCCTTGAGGCTATACTTGTTCCCTTACTCTTTGAGGGACAAAGCCAAAACATGGTTGAATTCATTACCCTCTAGATCTGTCCTTAATTGGACAGATTTAGCTGAGAAATTCCTAGTCAAATACTTCCCACCTGATAGGAATTCTACCTTTCGTGATGACATAGTTAAATTCAAGCAAGCTGATAATGAATCTCTTCACGAAGCTTGGACAAGGTTCAAAGATCTACTGCTTAAATAGTCTCTCGGGCTCAGGATTGAACTCTAGATCACTACTTGAAGGTTCACTCATAAACTAACCCAACAGTACCTGCAAAAGAAATGAAACAGATTAGTTTCAATCAATAATAAACTTGGTGTTTCAAACTTAACAAACTTCGTTTTCACTTAAATAAATCCCCGGCAGCGGCGCCAAAAACTTGTTACGTGCTCAATGTGTTAAAAATAACTAGGCAATAAGAGAGATAGAGCACTCAGAACATGCAAGCATACATGATCTTATAGCAAGTAGTAAGTATATTTCATTCGTTTTCCCACAGAGATTTATTTTTAGCTATTCGCGAAGTGTGTTTGTTAAGAAAGACGGGGTGGATTTGATGGGGTAAAATTGGTTTTTAATTGTCTAATTCTTGCTGAATGTGTAAAGGGTAGCAACATAAACGAGAACAAGTCAAAGCTAAACTCAAATGAAAAGAGACGAGATTAATAAATGAAAGCAAAGATAGCTAGACAGAATGATAACTTAAGCAGAATTGCGGAGACAGCAATTTTACCGCAATTATAAGAACAGCGTAAGTGTGCAAAGTGATGGATTAAGGGCTACTAACGACTATCCTATAGGATTTTTCTCACGATTCTCAAGCAGTGGATCAACTCTCTATGCATCAAACTATCTCAATCTCATGTATCGTCCGATTCCATGCATTAGATTCTTTAGTTCACTCAAATCAAAGTAAGGTCTTAAGCATCTTGTTAAAGCAAGAAGATATGGTTTGTACTAGGGAAACGCCTATTCCTAGGCCGTTTCCTAGTTACCTTGAAAGGCTAGCATGATAGTATGACTCTGAACTCTTACTCCTTCCAGAGGTTAGGAGTTCTTTGGACAAAATGGATGGCCAATCGAAATTGCCCGTGGGGTGAAGCTTACATACAATCAATGCTTCGAGAGCTATCCTACATGCTTGGTTCACGTTTTTTTTAGCCTAAAGTGTTGTCATTAGCATGCCCCTAAGTGATTTAGCTACTCATGGATGTAAACAGAACAGAAGCAAGAGAAGAAGTAGACATGCTTAGAAGGAATTTAAAGACAAAACAGTAAGGGAAAGCAGTAGAATGTAAAGGCAAGAAACTGTGAAGTGAAGAATTGAGATTCGATTACTTGATTGTTTGATTGACAAAGGAAAGCTTTAAAGCAAATAACAGGAAGACAGAACACAACGAAATAGCCTAATCTAGCTTCTAGAAAAGAAACAACAACAAGGCAAAGCTGGAAAATGGAGATGAAGAGCAGAAAGCAGTAAAACAAGCTCGGAAGTCTCGTTGCAGCCGCCTCGAATGCAGGATGAGAGAGGTCAGCCTTGCTTGGATGAATCCAATCGGGAGAGAAGAAGAATCTCCTCTCCTTCCTATCAGATTATCGATTCCAACAGCTGAGCTTCGCGCACCAGCAGACGGCACAGAAAAACAGGAGAAAAGATGGACTGCGAGAAGACTTCTACGCTTTCGGATGATGTTTGAACCCTCGACTTTGACCCCTATTTATAGTAATCTGCAGACGTCTTGGGCCAAGGAGAACCATCAATCTTCAACGTCGTACTTCAGAATGGATGGAGGAGAAAGAACGAATCCCTGAAATAACGGAAATTAACAGAAAAGGATCAGTCAACTTACGGTTTTCACTTGAAACATTGCGAGAACCGCAATGTTTCCGCAATGCTATCGCAATGCTTGTTTTTCATTCTTTTCCTTCGGTTTTCAACTCTTTTCTTTCCTATTGTACATAAGTCCTAATTTAGCTACCTTCTTCTAATTCTCATATTTAAGCATAGGTTTAGGCTAAATGCTATCAAAAACACCTAAGAGTGAACATCTTTCTAAGCTAATTAAGTCCTAAAAAGGTCACTTTTAGAGACGTAACACACCCCCAAACTTAAGGTTTTGCTTGTCCTCGAGCAATCTAAGGACTTTCCTAGGCTGCTGTTTCTTCTTCTTTAACCACTTACTGACTCCCCTATATTCTCATCTATAGCAGTGCTGTCCTGTGACACACCTCTAAGCTTAAAACTACCCTCTCATCTAGCTTCTTCTGATTTCGCATGCCTAAAACTCCTACTGCTTTTATTAACTCCGTACAACTGATCTACCTGCTTTTATCATATCATGCCACTATCCCTAAGGTTTCAACTTCTACCTAGCTTTACCCCAGACTCAGTACATGCTTCTAGTTTATATTTATGAGCTACCTAGGATTCCTTAGAGTCATGCCAGTCTTAGTATTAACAGTGACAGTAGTGCTTTAAGAGAACAACCTAAACCCTGGCATCACTACATTGGATATACACTCATCTTCCTAAACAACCCTACAAGCTACAACTTTGTGCTTAGCTAATTGAGGATCAGAGTTCTTTTTAAATAGGACATCTAAGCCACAAAGTTGCAACTCCTAGGTATACATTCTTCCTCCCTACTTTTTCCTTTTTTTTTTTTTTTTTTCAGGTGGAGCCTTTCCTTTGGTTGCCTTTTGATGCAATGCCACTTGTGGGTTACACACTTGGCACTGATTACTCAGCAACCTAAGAGAGACTCCCCTCCTTATTCTATTTGTCATTTTTTTTTTCAGTTCATTATTTTTGTCAAGGAGAAGAAGAATGCTTATGTTTTAAGGGAGAGAGGAATGTTCCTAGGCCTAGGGTGGCCTCCCCCAAACTTCAACTACTCATTGTCCCCAATGAGTGTCTGAGGTGGCACACCCCCAAACTATCCTAGAAGCATCTAGTCTAAGGTAAAACAAAGAGAAACTAAAAGCCCTAGGCATAGACAGAACATTCTAAAAGACAATATCACAGCAGCAGGAATTTAAAAAACAGACAGGAGAGGACCTACAGCTATGCATGCTGAGCTATTTAGAGGTTAATTTAAACTATCAAAGGGTGTCCTATGACACTCATCCAGCATGCATTTAGATAAGCTATATAAAGTAGTCATGATAGCAGCAAAAGATAGAATTTAAACAGATCACAGCCTAGCTAAACAGATAGCCCAAAACATGCTTTTAGTAATAAAAATTGCGGGTACCGCAATTATTTCGCAATCAAGTCAGGGCAGATATATCAGTTACTAAGGCCCCTAGGCATGCTTTATCCAGTCGTTTAAGCTCAACAAAAATAAACCTAAACTATCCTACCTAATCAGCTAGCCGCAGGCTATACTACGCAATTTAAAAACATAAAACTAAGCAACTAAAACAGATCAAAATTTCACAGCAATTTAAAAACATAAAAACAGCATAATTCACATGGTCTATCAGAAAGCAGATTTTGTTTTTTTTCTAAGGGAACAGCAATACTCCCTTCAGTGCAATTCAAACCAGCACTCAAACGTCTTCATCCTCATCAGGTTGTCGTGGTCGTGGAGGCACCCATGGAGTCAGGAGATTCGTTGGGAAGTCAGGAAAGGTGCACCCAAGTTGGTCAGCAACCTCCTTGTCCCTTGCCTGCGCGTAAGTGGCCGATTGAGCCATCCTCCTTTGCATATCCATCAGGCAAGCCATGGACAGTGACTGATCAGCAGCCAACCTATCCAGTTCGAACTCCATGTTCCCCTTCCTCTTCAGCCTCAAGCCAGCAGGCAGCTCCAAGTGGCCTGTGTAAGCCATTTGTTGCTCCATTCGCTCGATGGGAACTCCTGCAAGCAAACATAGTTTAGTTATGGTATTAGGGAAAAATAATGGACCCTTACCCTTCTTGGCGCACTCAGCAATGGCGGCAGCAATGACTTCTCCCACGTTGATCGTGAGACCTCTCATTATCGCATATACCAGCAGCGATCTGCTCTGGTTGATGGTGGTCTCATGAGTCACGGGGGACAGCTTTCTCCTTACAAAGGCAAACCATACAGCCGCCTTTGCTGTGAGGTTGGCACTCATGAGAGTGTGCCTCCCATTGCGTGATACAGTCCAAGCTGCTTCAGGCTGGCCAATGGTTCGAATGGCCTCCTCTAGGACTGCCTCAGTAGGCTCATCAACGATCCTCGAATAGTCCGTATGTTTTTGGCCCTTGAGGCCATAGGCTTCGTTGATTGCCTTTGCTGAGTAGTCCACTTCTACCCCTCTGACCATAGACAGCCCCTCCTCAGAGTTTCGCAGGTTGGCGTAGAAGTCATACACCATACTTGTGTAAGCCGGATTGGGTGGCCTGCACAATTCCTCCCAGCCGTGATTCACTATGCCTGCGCGCAAGAATTGCGGCAGGTCAGCAGGTCTGTCGAGGAAGCCCTTCTCGTGCAGCAACTCCCTCTTTCTCAGCTCAATACCCCTGGACTCAGCGTCAGAGGACACATACCTCACTCACTGAGGCTCATCTTCAGGGTAAAGCTTGGCCTTCCCTTTGTCTGCTGGTTTGGCTGACTCCGCAGCCTCAACCTTGAGTCTCTTGAGCGATGGCTCAGCGCTCTCCTTTTCTGATGAAGGCGCCTCTTACGTCTGCAAAAGTGACCTTTTTAGGACTTAATTGGCTTAGAAAGATGTTCACTCTTAGGTGTTTTTGATAGCATTTAGCCTAAACCTATGCTTAAATATGAGAATTAGAAGAAGGTAGCTAAATTAGGACTTATGTACAATAGGAAAGAAAAGGGTTGAAAACCGAAGGAAAAGAATGAAAAACAAGCATTGCGAAAGCATTGCGGAAACATTGCGGTTCCCGCAATGTTTCAAGTGAAAACCGTAAGTTGACTGATCTTTTTCTGTTAATTTCCGTTATTTCAGGGATTCGTTCTTTCTCCTCCATCCATTCTGAAGTACGACGTTGAAGATTGATGGTTCTCCTTGGCCCAAATGCACCTGCAGATTACTATAAATAGGGGTCAAAGTCGAGGGTTCAAACATCATCCGAAAGCGTAGAAGTCTTCTCGCAGTCCATCTTTTCTCCTGTTTTCCTTTGCCGTCTGCTGGTTTGCGAAGCTCAGCTGTTGGAATCGATAATCTGATAGGAAGGAGAGGAGATTCTTCTTCTCTCCCGATTGGATTCATCCAAGCAAGGCTGACCTTTCTCATCCTTCATTCGAAGTGGCTGCAACGAGACATTCGAGCTGTTTTACTGCTTTCTGTTCTTCATTTCTACTTTACAACTCTGTCTTGTGTTGTTTCTGTTCTTGTGGCTAATTTAGTTCATTTCGTTGTGTTCTGTCTTGCTGTTCTTTACTTTAAGTAACTCTTATGTTCAATTAAACAATCAATTAATCAAACACAAAATTCAGTATTTTACAGTCTCTCGCCTTTGCATTCTACTGCTTTCCCTTGCTGTTTTAAGCACATTTCCCTTCTAAGCATGTCTATTTTATCCTTTAGTTCTGTTCTCCCTATATCCATGAGTAACTAAGTCACTTAGGGGCATGCTAATGGCAACGCTATAGGCTAAAAAACGTGAATCAAGCATGTAGGATAGCTCTCGAAGCATTGATTGTATGTAAGCTTCATTCCACGGGCAATTTCGATTGGCCATCCATTTTGTCCAAAGAACTCCTAACCTCTGGAAGGAGTAAGAGTTCAGAGTCATATTATCATGCTAGCCTTTCAAGGTAACCAGGAAACGGCCTAGGAATAGGCGTTTCCCTAGTACAAACCATATCTTTCTGCCTTAACAAGATGCTTAAGACCTTACTTTGAGTTGAGTAAACTAAAGAATCTAATGCATGGAATCGGACGATACATGAGATTGAGATAGTTTGATGCATAGAGAGTAGATCCAGTGCTTGAGAATCGTATAAAAATGCCTATAGGATAGTCATTAGTAGCCCTTAATTCACCCATTTACACACTTTCGCTGCTATTTAATTGCGGTAGAATTGCTGTCTCCGCAATTCTGCTTAAGTTACAATTCTGTCTAGCTGTTTTTATCTTCATTTATTAATCTCGTCTCTTTTCATTTGAGCTTAGCTTTAACTTGTTCTTGTTTATGTTACTACCCTTTACACATTCAGCAAAAATTAGACAATTAAAAACCAATTTTACCCCATCAAATCCACCCCTTCTTTCTTAACAAAACACTTCGCGAATAGCTAAAAATAAATCTCTGTGGGAAAACGAATGAAATATACTTACTACTTGCTATAAGATCATGTATGCTTGCATGTTCTGAGTGCTCTATCTCTTTTATTGCCTAATTATTTCAACACATTGAGCACGCAACAAGTTTTTGGCGCCGCTGCCGGGGATTTATTTAAGTGAAAACGAAGTTTGTTAAGTTTGAAACACCAAGTTTATTGCCTATTGAAGCTGATCCGTTTCATTTCTTTTGCAGGTACGATTGGGGTAGTTTATGAGTGAGCCTTCAAGTAGAGATCTAGAGTTCAATCCTGAGCCTGAGAGACTACTTAGAGCTAGAAACAAAGCAAAGAAACGACTCTTTAAAAAACCTTCTATACCTCAAATCATACCTGAAATCGAAGAAATGGACGAGATAGTTCCAAATCAGGTACCTGTCATTCGCAACCCCATCGAAATAGCGAATGACAAGAATAGTGCCATTCTTTCATATTTAGTACCTATGCCTGGGGAGCTGAACCCCACCATAATCCGTCCTGAAATCACTGCCAACTCATTCGAGTTAAAGCCAGTGATGTTCCAAATGTTGTCCACTGTGGGGCAATTCTTTGGAGTGGAAAATGAGGACCCCCACAACCATCTTAGGAACTTCTTAGGAGTTAGTGATACCTTCATCATCCCTGGAGTGTCCCAAGAAGCTTTGAGGCTATACTTGTTCCCTTACTCTTTGAGGGACAAAGCCAAAACATGGTTGAACTCATTACCCTCTGGATCTGTCCGCAACTGGACAGACTTAGCAGAGAAATTCCTAGTCAAATACTTCCCACCTGATAGGAATTCTACCTTTCGTGATGATATAGTTAAGTTCAAACAAGCTGATAATGAATCTCTTCACGAAGCTTGGACAAGGTTCAAGGACCTTCTTCTCAAATGTCCACATCATGGCATCCCATGGTGTATCCAAATAGAGGTCTTTTTCAAAGGATGCAACCCCAGCACTAGGCAAGTCTTAAATTCATCTGCTGGTGGTTCCATGTTGTCCAAGAGTTACAACGAGGCCTATGAGATCTTGGAGAAGATCTCAGCATCTCACTGTAGGTGGTCAGATGATCCAGTTGAGCCAACTAGGGCTCAAGACAAGGATGCTCTAAGTGTGATGAGCAGCCAAATAAATGCCCTGACCAACCTAGTTAAGCAAATGGGTCAAGCCAATCTCCAAACAAGTGTCAACACCGCTACCGCCATGTCAATGGGCACCCAACCAAGTCAAGGTGAGACACTTGTATGTGGATTCTGTGGGGAAGGGCACCTGTATGAATACTGCCCTGGGAATCCAGCCTCAGTCTGCTACATTGGAAGCCAGCAGCAGCCTAGGAACAACCCCTATTCCAAAACTTACAACCCTGGTTGGAGGAACCACCCAAACCTGTCATGGGGTGGCCAACAAAATGCTAACCAAAATCCTAACCAGCCTAGACCGAGTGGAACACCTGGTTTCACTCCCCAACATAACCAATCCATGTATCAAAAACCATACAACCAACCTGTGGGATCTTCTGTAGAAAACTTACTCAAGGAATACATAGCTAAGAATGATGCTACTCTTCAAAGCCAGCAAGCTACTCTTAGGAGCCTAGAGAACCAAATAGGCCAATTAGCCAATGAACTCAAGAGTAGGCCCCAAGGTAGACTCCCTGCTGACACCGAGGTGCCAAGGAGAGATGGTAAAGAACAAGTTCAAGCAATTGAACTTAGAAGTGGTAGACCCTTGGTGAGCAACACAAAGGACACACCAAAGAGAGTAGAGAACACTGAGTCTAGTGCTCCACTGGAGTCTCTGCCAAACCAAGCTCCACCACAAACTAGCACATCAGGAGCCAGGCTAGAGCCAATTATTGAGGAGATAGAAGAAATTCCAAGGCCTCCACCGATCCTAAGGCGCCCTGACGTGCCTGCATATGTGCCACCACCTCCATATCCTCGAAGGCTTAAGAAGAAACAGGAACAGGAAGTGCATTTTAATAAATTCTTAGAAATTCTTAAGCAAGTGCATGTCAACATTCCTTTTGTAGAAGTTTTACAGTCTATGCCTTCCTATGTAAAGTTTTTGAAAGATATTATTACTAACAAAAAAATAATTGGTGAGTTTGAAACAGTAAACCTCACTGAGGAGTGCAGTGCCATACTCCAAAACAAGCTGCCCAAGAAGGAGAAGGATCCTGGTTCCTTTACCTTACCTGTAGAACTTGGAGGCAAGCACGTGGGCAGAGCACTTTGTGACCTGGGAGCCAGCATAAACCTCATGCCCCTATCACTATTCCGCCAGTTGGGAATAGGAGAAGCACGTCCAACCACTGTCACTTTACAATTAGCAGACAGATCCATTGCATACCCAGAAGGTAAGATTGAGGATATTTTAGTAAAAGTTGACAAGTTTATTTTCCTTGTAGATTTCATTATCCTGGATTATGAAGCAGACAAGGAGGTCCCCATCCTGTTAGGCAGACCATTCCTAGCCACAGGTAGGGCACTGATAGACGTCCAAAAAGGTGAGCTCACTATGAGGGTTCATGATGAAGAGGTGAAATTTAGTGTGTATAAAGCTTTAAGGTACCCCTCTGACCTTGAATCCTGTGCTAGCATGGACGTAGTAGACTCCTTAATGGAAGAACAATTGGAGCATGTGTTACCAACCAAGCATGCTAATGAATATGTAGGTTTAGAGTTAACAGACTTAAACATAGCTGAGATAATGGACATATTTGTAAATAACCCTCAGCATGTATGTATGAATATAGAATTAACTGATAGATCCTTAAATCCTTTAAAGCCATCCATTGAGCATCCACCCACTCTAGAACTAAAACCACTGCCCACACACCTCAAGTATGCATATTTAGGGAATAATGATACACTGCCTGTAATTATTTCGTCTAAGCTAAGTGAACAACATGAGGTTGATTTAATTTTACTACTTAAGCAACATAGGAAGGCTATTGCATGGACTATTGCTGATATTAGAGGCATTAGCCCTTCTTATTGCATGCATAAGATTATATTAGAGGAAGAGCACACACCGAGAGTAGATCATCAACGTAGGCTAAATCCCTCTATGAAAGAGGTAGTTAAGAAAGAAATAATAAAATGGTTAGATGCTGGTGTGATCTTCCCCATAGCTAGTAGTCAGTGGGTGAGCCCTATACAATGTGTACCTAAGAAGGGTGGGATGACTGTGGTAGCCAATGAGAACAACGAACTGATTCCAACTAGGACTGTCACAGGATGGAGAGTTTGCATGGATTATAGGAAGCTAAATAAAGAAACTAAAAAAGACCACTTCCCTCTACCATTCATTGACCAAATGTTAGACAGAATAGCTGGTAGAGCATATTACTGTTTTCTAGACGGTTATTCAGGGTATAACCAGATCACTATAGACCCCAAAGACCAAGAAAAGACTACCTTCACTTGCCCCTTTGGAACATTTGCCTTTCGCAGAATGCCTTTTGGCTTATGCAATGCACCGGCAACATTCCAAAGGTGCATGTTGGCAATCTTTTCTGACTTGGATGAGTCCATGATAGAAATATTCATGGATGATTTCTCAGTCTTTGGGGATTCCTTTACCAACTGTCTAGAGAATTTAGGACAAGTCCTGGCTAGATGTGAAGAGACTAACTTAGTCCTTAATTGGGAAAAGTGTCACTTCATGGTAGATGAGGGGATTGTCTTAGGTCATAGAGTGTCAAGGGCAGGTGTAGAAGTTGACAGGGCAAAGATAGAAATCATAGAGAAGTTGGTAGAGCCTCAGAATGTCAAGGCCATTAGGAGTTTCTTAGGGCATGCTGGTTTCTACAGAAGGTTCATTAAGGACTTTTCTAAAATAGCCAAGCCTCTGTGTGAGCTTCTAGAACTAAATAGGCCATTCATCTTCTCTAAGGAATGTGTAGTAGCTTGGACAACCCATAAGAAAGCACTAGTCACCGCACCTGTTATTATAGGACCAGATTGGGATCTCCCATTTGAGATGTTATGTGATGCTAGTGACTATGCTGTAGGGGTTATGTTAGGACAGAAGATTGACAAGCTAACACACCCTGTCTATTATGCTAGTAAAACCTTGAATGAGGCTCAATGTAATTATACAACTACTGAGAAAGAGATGCTTGCTGTAGTGTTCGCTTGTGAGAAATTCATAAACTATATTGTAGGCACTAGGACAATTGTGTACACTGACCATTCTGCCTTGAAATATCTTATGAGGAAGGCTGATGCTAAGCCTAGGTTGATTAGGTGGGTGTTATTGCTGCAGGAATTTGATTTGGACATTCGAGACAAGAAAGGATGTGAAAATGTGGTTGCGGATCACCTTTCTCGATTGCAGCACAATTGCGAAAAAATTGCGGAACCCGCAATTTCTGATGCTTTTATTGATGAACATGTCTTTGTTTTGACTCATTGTGATAACGATGAGGAACCTTGGTTTGCTGACATTGCTAACTTCCTTGCATCACAGGTATTACCAGTTTTCAAGGGAGGTCAAGAGAAGAAGAGGTTCCTTCATGAAGCAAGGAAATTCATCTGGGATGACCCCACACTTTACAGAACATGTGCTGACGGCTTGCTAAGGAAGTGTGTTTCAGCTGCTGAAACGAAGTCTGTGCTGCAGCATTGTCACACAGCTCCTTATGGTGGACACTTTGGTGGCCAAAGAACAGCTGCAAAGGTATTTCAGAGTGGCTACTATTGGCCAACGATCTTCAAGGATGCCCACAACTATGCCCACAGCTGTGATGAATGCCAAAGAACAGGTAACCTCAGTCGAAAGGATGAGATGCCCCTCACCTACATCTTAGAGTTGGAGCTCTTTGATGTGTGGGGCATTGACTTCATGGGGCCATTCCCTCCATCATCAGGTAACCTTTACATATTAGTGGCAGTAGACTATGTATCCAAGTGGGTAGAAGCCAAAGCATGTCCCAATAATGATGCCAAAACAGTCATAAAATTCTTGCATAGGCACATTTTTACTCGGTTTGGGACACCTCGTGCTATCATTAGTGATGAAGGGACACATTTCATTAATAAGGCTATGGAGAAAGTGTTGGCTAAGTATAACATTAGACATAGAGTAGCCACTCCCTATCACCCACACTCGAATGGACAGGCTGAAATTTCAAATAGGGAAATTAAGAACATCCTAGAAAAAGTGGTCAAACCTAATAGGAAAGACTGGTCCTTTAAGCTTGAGGATGCACTTTGGGCGTATAGGACAACATATAAGACACCCCTAGGTATGTCTCCTTATAGGCTGGTATATGGCAAGACTTGTCACTTACCACTTGAGTTAGAAATCAAAGCATTTTGGGCCATGAAGGAATTGAATTTTTGCGTAAATGATGCAGGAACATTGCGGTCTTTGCAATTACATGAGCTTGATGAGCTTAGACATATGGCCTATGAAAATGCTAAAATGTATAAGGAAAAGACCAACATTTGGCACGATAGTAGACTTAGAGTTAAGGACTTTAAGAAGGGTCAACTTGTCTTGTTGTTTAACTCACGGTTGAAACTATTTCCAGGGAAACTTAAGTCTAGATGGTCAGGTCCATTTGTGATTACTAATGTGTTTGTTCATGGTGCCATAGAGATAAAGAACTTGCAGCAAGGCCAACCGTTTATGGTTAATGGTGCAAGGTTGAAGCACTACTATGAGGAAGGAGATGTGAAGACTCTCTCGGCCTTCCTCTTGACTGACGCGTGACAACGAGAACAAGAGAGGACGAGTGATTGCTGTGCTCGTCGACATAAGGCTCATGCCTTAGTTATTTTTTTGCGATTTTCCGGTTATCATTTGTGTATAAGTTTGTATGATTTTCATTGCGAATTTGATGTTGCTTTTATTTCTTTTTGTAGGGAATCGAAAGAGGGAAGCAAGGAGAGTAATTCCAGCTTTAAAAATCAAGAAAAGATTGAGCCAAATAAAAGATACGGACGAGCAAAGATTGACATTTAGATGAAAAAAAATCCCTAAAATTGCGCTGGATTTGCAGGATCCGCAAAAATATAGCCGTTGGGATTTAGCCGTTTCCTTTATATCCGTTAGAAGGCGCTCGATCTGTACGATTCTCTCACTCTCTGAAGTCCAAGAAAGCTGCGATTCTCTTCATCTTTGATTCTTCTCTCCAAACCTCCAAGATTCAACAATGGTGTTCACGAGGGCTGAAAGATCTGCAGCCAAGAAGAAGGCTGACGACGCTGAAACGGCTGCGAGAGACGCACTGCTCGCCTTGGCTACGGCTGACGCTGCGCGGACTGAATGCCTTCCCAAACTTCCGATTCGCAAGAAGAAGTGGAAGGTTGTCACTGAAATCCCTGTTGGACCCTCTAAGCCAGCAGGCACACCCAAGAAGCGTCGATGGAGTATGGCTGTGGCCGATGAAGAAATCAAGAACAAGACTCCCTCTGTGGAGAGTCAAGAACAAAGCCAGCCATCCCATGAGGCAGCCAAGCGCAGCCCCTCGCCAGTGCGAAGTCCTGAGCTCTCTTCATCGCCATCAGCGCAGAGCCCTGAGCAGCCGTCTTCACCACAGAGTTCTGCACAGATACCTACAGCAGAGCAAAGCACCACGCCGTCGCACACGTCCCCACGGCCTGACCCTGAATTCCCATATGGGGAGTACCAAGAATCAAGGCAGGGCAGTGGGGAAGGTGAGGACGAGGAGGTTTTCTCTCCTGTGAGGGAAGCTAGCCCGGAGAGTCTTGAACAGAAGAATGACTCAATGGAGGAGACGCTGGGGGCGTGCCTTCAGCAGATCACCATCGAGGCAAAGCTCAAGAAGAAGAAGAAGGCCAAGATTCTCAAGGCCAAGCGATCCAAGAAGCTGAAAAAGAAGAAGGCCAAGAGGGCGCCTTCATCAGACAAGGAGAGCACTGAGCCATCGCTCAAAAGACTCAAGGTTGAGGCTGCAGAGTCATCCAAGCCAGCAGACAAAGGGAAGGCCAAGCTTTACCCTGAAGATGAGCCTCAGTCCGTGAGGTACGTGTCCTCTGACGCTGAGTCCAGAGGCGTTGCGCTGAGGAAGAGGGAGTTGCTGCACGAGAAGGGCTTCCTCGACAGACCGCTGACCTGCCGCAGTTCTTGCGCGCAGGAATCATAAATCATGGCTGGGAGGAGTTGTGCAGGCCACCCAATCCAGCTTACACGAGTATGGTATACGACTTCTACGCCAACCTGCGAAACTCTGAGGAGGGGCTTTCTGTGGTTAGGGGAGTAGAAGTGGACTACTCAGCAAAAGCCATCAACGAAGCCTATGGCCTCAAGGGCCAAAGACACACTGATTATGCGAGGATCGTTGATGAGCCTACTGAGGCAGTGCTGGAGGAGGCCATTCGAACCATTGGCCAGCCTGATGCAGCGTGGACTGTATCACGCAATGGGAGGCACACCCTCATGAGTGCCAACCTTACAGCAAAGGCAGCTGTATGGTTTGCCTTTGTAAGGAGGAAGCTGTCCCCTGTGACCCATGAGACGACCATCAACCAGAGCAGATCGCTGCTGGTCTATGCCATTATGCGAGGTCTCACGGTCAATGTGTGGGAAATCATGTCAGCCGCCATTGCTGAGTGCGCCAAGAAAGGTAAGGGACCACTGTTTTTCCCTAACACCATAACTAAACTATGTCTGCTTGCAGGAGTTCCCATTGAGCGGATGGAGCAGCAGATGGCTTACACGGGCCACTTGGAGCTGCCTGCTGGCTTGAGGCTGAAGAGGAAGGGGAATATGGAGTTCGAACTGGATAGGTTGGCTGCTGATCAGTCACTATCCATGGCGTGCCTGATGGATATGCAAAGGAGGATGGCTCAATGGGCCACTTACGCGCAGGCACGGGACAAGGAAGTTGCAGACCAACTTGGGTGCATCTTCCCTGACTTCCCCACAAATCTCCTGACTCCATGGGTGCCTCCACGACCACGACAACCTGATGAGGATGAAGACATCTGAGTGCTGGTTTGAATTGCACTGAAGGGAGTATTGTTGTTCCCTTAGAAAAAAAAAAAACAATTTTCTGCTTTCTGATAGACCATGTGAATTATGCTGTTTTTCGTACACTTTTGATCTGTTTTAGATGCTTAGTTTTATGTTTTTAATTTTTGCTTAGTATAGTCTGATGATAGTTGACTAGGTAGGTTAGTTTTGTTTTATTTTTAGAGAGCTCGAATGACTGGAAAAAGCATGCTTAGGGGCCTTAATCACTGTTATATCTGCCCTGACTTGATTGCGAAATAATTGCGGTACCAGCAATTTTTATTACTGAAAGCATGTTTGGACTGTCTGTTTAGCTAGGCTGTGATCTGTTTCGATTCCATCTTTTGCTGCTATCATGACTACCATATATAGCTTATCTAAAAGCATGCTGGATGAGTGTCATAGGACACCCTTTGATAGTTTAAATTAACCTCTAAAAAGCTCAGCATGCACAGCTTTAAGCCCTTATCTGTCTGTTTTTTTTTAAATTACTGCTGCTGTGATATTTGCCGTTCGAATGTTTTGTCTATGCCTAGGGCTTTAGATTCTCTTTGTTTTACCTTAGACTAGATGCTTCTAGGATAGTTTGGGGGTGTGCCACCTCAGACACTCATTGGGGACAATGAGTAGTTGAAGTTTGGGGGAGGCCACCCTAGCCCTAGGAACATTCCTCTCTCCCTTAAAACATAAGCATTCTTCTTCTCCTTGACAAAAATAATGACTTGAAAAAAACAAAAAATGAAAAATAGAATAAAGAGGGGAGTCTCTCTCAGGTTGCTGAGTAATCAGACCCGTGCTACCTAGCGGTATGGGCAATTATACGTCCCAACCTTTAGCCCTCTATCATGCATAAGAATTAGAGCGTCAATCTAATTTAGCTACACATGCTAGAATTTGATGAAGAACTCTGATCCTCAATGAGCTAAGCACAAGGTTGTAGCTTTTAGGTTTGTCTAGGGAGATGAATGTATATCCAATGTAGTGATGCCAGGGCTTAGGTTGTTCTCTAAAAGTACCACTGTCACTGTTAATACTAAGACTGGCATGACTCTAAGGAATCCTAGACACATTAAAAATAAGCTAGAAGCATGTACTGAGTCTGGAGTAAAGCTTGGTAGAATTTGAAACCTTAGGGATAGTGGCATGATATCATAAAAGTAGTTAGATCAGTAGTAGGGGTTTAATAAAAACAGTAGGTATGGTAGGCAGGTGAAGTCAGAAGAAGCTTGATAAGAGGTTAATTCTAAACTTAGAAGTGTGTCACAGGACAGCACTGCTAGAGATAGGGATATAGGGGAGTCGGCAAGTAGTTAAAGAAGATAAAATAACAGCCTAGGTAAGTCCTTAGTATGCTTGAGGACAAGCAAAGCCTTAAGTTTGGGGGTGTGTTAAGTCTCTGAAAGTGACTTATTTAGGACCCATTTAGCTTAAGAAGATGTACACATTTAGGTGTTTTTGTTAGCATTTAGCCTAACCCTATGCTTTAATATGAGAATTAGAAGAAGGTAGCTAATTTAGGACTTATGCACAATAGGTAGAAAAAGGGTTGAAAACCGAAGGAAAAGAATGAAAAAATAAACATTGCGAATGAATTGCGAAATCATTGCGGTGACCGCAATTATTCAAGTTAAAACCGTAAGTTAGCTGATCTTTTTCTGTTTAGATCCGACTTTTCAGGGATTCGTTCTTTCTCCTCCATCCATTCTGATATATGACGTTGAAGATTGATGGTTCTCCTTGGCCCAAACGCACCTGCAAACTACTATAAAAGGGGGTCAAAGTCGGAGGTTCAGTCATCATCCGAAAGCGCAGAAGCCTTCTCACAGTCCACTTTTTCTCCCTGTTTTCCTTTGCCGTCTGTTGGAGTGAGAGTCTCAGCTGTTGGAATCGATAATCTGATAGGAAGGAGAGGAGATTCTTCTTCTCTCTCGATTGGATTCATCCAAGCAAGGCTGACCTTTCATCCCCTTCAGTCGAGGCGACTGCAACGAAGCTTTCAAGCGCCATTTCCTGTTCTCTGTCGTTCTTCTTCTAATTTCCAGCTTTAATCATTGTTGTACCTAGTTTAGTGTTTTAGTTACTGCATTTCGTTGTTGTCTGTCTTTGAATTACTGCCTTTAAGTTTCTCTTTGTTCGTTCAGCATTCAAGGTAATCAAATCGCAACGTTCATTTCACAGTTTCTTTCTTTTGCTGCTACGGTTTCGTCTTGCTGTTTTAAGTTTATTTCCCTTCTAAGCATGTCTGTTTCATCTTACATTTCTGTTCTCTATATATCCATGAGTAGCTAAGTCACTTAGGGGCATGCTAATGACAGAACTATAGGCTAATAAACGTGAATCAAGTAGGCAGATTAACACTCGAACATTGATTGTATGTAAGCTTCATCCTACGGGCAATTTCGATTGGCCATCCATTTTGTCCAAAGAACTCCTAACCTCTGGAAGGAGTAAGAGTTCAGAGTCATATAATCATGCTAGCCTTTCATGGTAATCAGGAAACGGCCTAGGAATAGGCGTTTCCCTAGCACAAACTAAACACTCCTGCTTAAATAAGATGCTTGAGACCTTACTTTGAAGTCGAGTAAACTTAAGACTCTAATGCATGGAATCGGACGATACTTGAGATAGAGTGAGTTTGATGTATAGAGAGTTGATCCAAAGCTTGATAATCGTAGTAAACTGCCTATAGGATAGTCATTAGTAGCCCTTAATTCGCCCATTTACACACTTTTGCTGTTGAGTTAATTGCGGATTAATTGCGGTTCTCGCAATTCTGCTAAGTTGCATTCTGTTTAGCTGTTTTCTTCCTCGTTTATTAATTCCATCTCTGGTCCTTTGAGTCTGATTTTAACTTTAATTTGTTTATGGTATATCCCTTTACACATTCAGCAAAACTTAGGTAATTAAAAACCAATTTTACCCCATCAAATTCATCCCATCTTTCTTAACAATCACACTTCGCGAATAGCTAAAAATGAGTCTCTGTGGAAAAAACGAATGAAATATACTTACTACTTGCTGTGAGACCATGTATGCTTGCATGTTCTAAGTGCTCTCTCTTCCCTTTTGCATATTTATCTTTACATATTGAGCACGCAACAAATACACCGAGCTATTTGTAGCTAAGTGGCAACGGGGTCGATCCACAGGGAAATAAGAAATTCAATCTAACTAAGTCTAATTTGCTAGAAATAAAAGAATGCACAAATTAAAGAATAGTAATTTGGTTTTGGGGGAAGGGAGCTCCTAATTATGCTAACGGAAAATTAAATGATAACGTGCAAAAATTAAACGGTTGTGCTTAACTTCGAGAAATGGAATTGCTCGTTATGGATGTTCGGATCATTGATACGGTTTATGCGTTAGCCATGTTCATGCACACAATTCATTTAGTCATCTCTAACTCAAATGACCCAAAGAATTAATTAGAAGCGTGCAATTCTAATTAAACTTAGCCAATAATCTATCTAAGGTAGCGACCCCTAAATCGATTACGTGCTAGTGACGGGAACATTGCGACGGCTTAATCCTAAGACTAATCCGGTTTCTCTCTTGCCTTAAGCCTAACATGAAAACGTTAATTAACTCAGTTTACCAATGTCACTTTGGGCCGAACTAATTAGCCATGCTTAGACCCGTGCTACCTAGCGGTATGGGCAATTATACGTCCCAACCTTTAGCCCTCTATCATGCATAAGAATTAGAGCGTCAATCTAATCTAGCTACACATGCTAGAATTTGATGAAGAACAAGCAAGAGATGCATTAATCAAACTAATTTCTCAACATTTGCAAAAGGGAAAAATCTCCCCAAACATCCAAAACTTACAAACCCATACTCAAAATCAAGCACATACCTTGGTTTAGCCTTCCATGGAGGTTGGATTACTCCAATCCACCATGGAAGAGCTTGGAATCATGCACAAGAAGGAGAAGAAGTACAAAAATGGTGGAAAAATCGCCTTGGAACCGAGAGGAGAAGCTTGGGGAAGATGAAGGATGAAAAGTTGGCTGCAAAACCGAAGGTTTCACGCCTTTTAAGCTCGTAGCGTCGAGACGCTAGGCCAGCGTCTCGACGCTGTGCCCTAAGTTGGCAGGCGCGCGCGCGCGGGGCGGCGTCGAGACGCGCGCGCGGCGTCGAGCGAGCGTCGAGACGCTTGCGCTCGACGCTTGCTCTCGGGTGGATCTTCAAATGCACGCTTCAGAGTTCGGAGCGTCGAGACGCTCGGCCAGCGTCTCGACGCTGTCGCGCGCGGACACGGCGAGGCGGAGCGGGCGTGGGCGCGCGGGCATGGGCGAGGCGGAGCGGGCGTGGGCGCGCGGGCGCGCGCGGACATGGGCGAGGCGGAGCGGGCTGGCGCGCGGGCGCGAGGCGAGGCGGCGTGCGCGGGCGCGCGCGCGTCTGGCCGTCTGGGCGCGGGCGTTCGGTGCTTGCGAGCGGCGCGCGCGGGCGCGCGCGCGTGCTGCGTTCGTTGGGCGCCTGGGCGCTGGGCGCCGGCGCCTGGGCGCTGCCCTCTCGGCTCTTAGCCCACTTTTGGGTCGTTTTGGCTCCCGAGCTCCGTTTGGCCTATCGTTTTGACCCGAACACTTCCCGAAACATGTTAAATGACCTTTTTAGCCCCGAAAATCATCAATGGACTTCCCGAGCTCTTCACCATGAAATCACCTACAAGGAAGCATTTTAATCAATATATATCATGGTTTTAGCTAGAATTAGGGACATTAAGATAGCTCTATTTTGGAGCTATCAAAATACCCCCGACCTAAATCTTGCTAGTCCTCGAGCAAGGTATACTCTAAATAATCTCCAAAGAATTAAATGCATGCTTGGACTCTAATCTCAATGCTTGTGAAACAAGGTACTTGTAGTAAATCCAAAACCATCAAAAGCATGCAAACGTTGAAATCATTTCAAAATTTAAACTCCTATTTCCTTACGTGTGTGTGTGTTTAGCATCTCTCACCCTAGCTCATGCAAGCCCGGAACAACCTTATATACTCCTATACCTCGTTTTCCCCCTACTTATGGCGATAAGAACAGTCTAACAGCTTTAAGTGATAGGAATAGCAACAAAACATAAGGCCTAATTTTTATTCTTTTCTTTGAGTACTTGTACCCATTTTCTTTTCTTTTGAACAACTTTTTTTTTTATTTTTCTCCTAGAGAGCCTGACACGTCAAGCCAAATTTAGCTTCACGTTTTTAAGGACCATTGCTCACTTCCATTAGTTCCCCTTTCATGCAGTGACAACCGTGGGTTACACGATCGCCCCTGGTTACACGGGCAACACAAGAAGGAGGAGCAACTCTGGAGGTTTTATTTTTCATGCTAACACTTTTTTTTAGGCAATAGCTTCGCTATACACAAATGAGTCATTACTAATTCTACACATCAAGCCTCCCTAATGGTACCTTTCGGAGTGACAACAAGGTTTCAGACACAATAAGACTATTCTAGACCTACAGAGCTGAGAATAAGAGTGCTATGTGCTCAGTGAATGTAGGGAAATAACAGAAAAAAATTTAAAATAGGCTCAAAATGTGCATACATCGTCAAATTTTCGAATCATGCAAATACGGAGTGTTCACAAGCAAATCACGGACCGTCCTCATCGGACACATGCATTCAGATTCTAATCTAACAGCCAGAGTACACATATGCTCGACAACTACTAAGAAGTCTCATCTCTATGTATCAACAAACTCCACCCCCCACCTTAAGATATGCATTGTCCCCAATGCATTCAACTATAAAAACAATAAAATTCTAAGGGAACAGAAAACCTCCCCTGAATTTTATGGAGCTGACGGGCGGAGATGCACCAACGTCCTCCAATGGGCTCTCGAATCGTCGACCGTTCCACCTTTTCTCCTAGGAAAATAAGAAAACAAACAACAACTCAAAAGCAAAATAAACAAAAGCAAAGCGGTAAAGAACAAAATTACAGTTCAAACTCGGGTGCCTCCGAGAAGCGCAAATTTTTAAAGTCGATTGCTCGACTGTATTCACTCTTCCACTCATCCATAATCGATCGGGGGTGGCGCTAGAAGTAATGTGGCGTCATAGCACTCAGCTTCCCCCTCGTGGAAAATCTTCAACCGGTGCCCATTCACCTTCTGCACCTCATCGGAGTTCAAGCTCTGAATCTCTACACTGCCATAAGGAGAAATTTTAGTTATGGTATAGGGTCCTTTCCAACGGGAACGAAGCTTACCTGGCATGAACTTCAGACGGGAATCGAAGAGTAGAACTTTCTGACCGACTTCGAAGTCTTTCTTTAAGATCCTTCGGTCATGAAACTGTTTGGACTTCTCTTTATAGATCCTGGAGTTCTCATAGGAGTCCAAACGCAGTTCCTCCAATTCCTGTAACTGAAGCAATCGTGCCTCGCCAGCTTCGTCAGGGCTCATGTTACACTTCTTGATCGCCCAGAATGCTTTGTGCTCAATCTCCACGGGTAAGTGGCATGCCTTACCAAACACCAACCGGTATGGGGACATACCGATAGGGGTTTTGTAGGCGGTGCGGTAGGCCCACAAAGCATCCTGCAAACGATCGCTCCAATCCTTCCTGCTCGGTCTCACGGTTTTCTCCAGAATTGACTTTACCTCTCTGTTGGAGACCTCGGCTTGCCCATTGGCTTGGGGATGGTAGGCGGTGGACACGCGATGATGCACACCATACTTCCTCAGCAAAGCCTCCACAGATCGGTTGCAAAAATGAGTCCCCTGGTCACTGATTATGGCTCGTGGGATTCCAAACCTGGTAAAAATACGAGACTGAACGAACCTAACAACAGAATTAGCATCGTTAGTCTTTGTGGCTTTCGCCTCAACCAACTTGGAAACATAATCAACAGCCAGTAATATATAAGAAAAACCACAAGAAGGCGGGAAGGGTCCCATAAAATCCATGCCCCAAACGTCAAAGATTTCACATACTAAGACAGGAGTTTGAGGCATTTCATTTCTACCAGATATCGACCCTATTCTTTGACATCTATCGCAGGTTTTACAAAATTCATGCGAATCTTTAAACAGGGAAGTCCAGTAAAACCCACTATCTAAAACTTTCCTAGCTGTCCTCCTAGGCCCGAAATGTCCCCCACATGCATAATCATGACAGAAAGCAAGAATAGACGCATGCTCATTCTCAGGGACACATCTCCTAATTATTTGATCAGAACAGAACTTCCATAAATTGGGATCCTCCCAAACGTAGTACTTAGCGTCGCTTTTCAGCTTCGCTTTCCTACTATGAGAGAAACCAGAAGGAAAATTACCTGTGGCCAAGTAATTTACCATATCAGCATACCAGGGAAGGACTGTATCAAGTCTGAAGAGTGTCTCATCGGGGAAATCTTCATTCAGAGGCAGGAGGTCTTCCTTTCTGACCAAGCGGCTCAGATGGTCGGCTACCGGGTTTTCTGCTCCTCTCCTATCCTTGATCTTCACATCGAAGTCCTGGAGAAGCAAAATCCACCGAAGTAGCCTCGGTTTTGCGTTCTTCTTGGTCATCAGATACCGAACAGCTGCATGGTCAGAGAAAACAGTTACTTGAGAGCCAATAATGTAAGGACGAAACTTATCAAGCGCAAATACAATAGAAAGAAGTTCTTTTTCCGTTGTCGTGTAATTGCACTGCGCTGGATTAAGCGTTCTAGAGGCATAGTAAATGACACGGCTCTTGTTCTCGATCCTCTGACCGAGCACGGCTCCCAAGGCATAGTTGCTGGCGTCGCACATAATTTCGAACGGCAAGTCCCACTGGGGTGGGTGTATGATGGGCGCGCTCGTCAAACTATCCTTGAGTAAATCGAAGGCCTTTCGGCACTCCTCCCCAAAATCGAACGCTACATCCTTCTGAAGGAGGTACGTCATAGGCATGGCAACCTTGGAGAAGTCCTGGATAAACCTGCGATAAAACCCTGCATGGCCAAGAAAAGACCGAACCTCCCTAACATTTGTTGGGTATGGCAGATTAGAGATAACATCGATTTTAGCCTTATCTACCTCTATACCCTTAGGAGAAACCACATGCCCTAAAACGATACCCTGACTCGCCATAAAATGACATTTTTCAAAATTTAGAACAAGGTTCATCTCAATACATCTTTTCAGGACATGCGATAAATTATCTAAACAGTCATCGAAGGAATTGCCATAAACTGTAAAATCATCCATGAACACTTCAATGCATTTTTCTACAAACTCAGAAAATATACTCATCATGCATCTCTGAAATGTACCAGGAGCGTTACAAAGCCCAAAAGGCATCCTTCTAAATGCAAATGTGCCAAAGGGGCACGTGAACGTTGTTTTCTCTTGGTCTTCTATGGCTATGGGGATTTGGTAAAAGCCAGAGAAACCATCGAGAAAACAAAAGAATGGCTTCCCAGCTAAACGCTCCACCATCTGATCAATAAAAGGAATGGGAAAATGGTCCTTCCTAGTGACCTCATTAAGCTTCCTAAAGTCTATGCACATTCTCCATCCATTTTGAATCCTTTTGGGCACTAATTCATTTTTCTCATTCCTAACCACAGTCATGCCAGTTTTCTTAGGAACAACATGGATAGGACTAACCCATTTACTATCTGAGATAGGATAGATGATACCTGCTTCGAGGAGTTTGAGGATCTCAGAAACTACTACCTCCTTCATCGCGGGATTGAGCCTCCTTTGGGGCTCTCGTGAAGGTTTCGCTCCATCCTCGAGCAGGATTCTGTGCATGCACGTAGCTGGACTTAGCCCATGTAAATCTGCTAATGTCCATCCAATCGCCAGCTTGTGCTCTTTAAGAACTTCCATTAACTTCCCTTCCTGAGCCGGCATAAGGTTTTTCGCTATAATGACCGGCAACGTCTCATCATCCCCCAAATACGCGTATTTGAGATGATCAGGTAAGTCTTTCAACTCCAGTTTAGGTGCCTGCAAAGTAGAGGGGAGCATTTTAGCATGATCCTGAACAGTTGCCAAAGAAGAGACAGTTGAATCACAAAGTTCAGACATGGAAGGTTCATGCATATCAGATTCCTCAAAAAGATCAGTCAAAAATAATGGGTCATCCCCATCTCTATCAGACATGCATTCTTCCTGAACTAACGATTCAATTGTATCTACTTGACAAAGAGAGTGGACGCTCTCATCATGCTCCAACTCATTAGACACATCAACCTCAACAACTTGTCCACGATACTCAACAGATAAAGTGCCCTTATCAACATTTATCTTAGTTTTAGCAGTTTTCATAAAGGGCCTACCCAATAAGATTGACGCAGACGAAGAATCAGAATTTCCATCCATTTTCAGAATATAAAAATCCACAGGAAAAATCAGCCCGTTAACATTAACTAATACATCTTCCACTACTCCTAAAGGATGCACGCAAGACCTATCAGCAAGTTGTATAACAACACCGGTTTCCTGTATTTCTTTTAAATTCAAATCCTGATAAACAGAGTGAGGCATGACACTAATGGAGGCTCCTAGATCTAGCATGGCTCTTCTAATTTTCTTACCTCCAATAGCGCAAGGGAGAGAAAACATACCTGGATCGTCGCATTTTTCTGGTAAGTTCTTCGTGATTAAAGCGGAGACATTTTTACTTACCACGACGCGTTCTTTCTCTTTTGTCTTCCTCTTGTTGGTGCACAACTCCTTCAGGAACTTAGCGTACCTTGGGATTTGCTTGATGGCATCCAACAGAGGGATGTTGATCTCTACCTTCTTAAATGTGTTTAAGAACTCCTCCTCGTAGTTTTCCTTGGGCGGTCTCGCTAACCTGCTAGGAAAAGGAGCCTTAGGCACATAAACTCTAGTGCACGTAGGATCGAAATTTACCCCATGCCACCGTGGTTCGGGATTTTCTGTCTGTGGCTCTGCGTGGCCATGATCGACTTCCACCGGCGGGGTACTCGTGGGAAGATGCTTCCCACTTCTCAGAGTGATGGCACTAGCGCTCTCCGCGTTCTGATGCTCGATCACTGTCAACCTCTTACTGACTTGAATCACTGCATCGCTCAAAGTTTGAAACTGCTCTCGAGTTTCCCTGTGTTGTGATTCAAGTATTTCTTCCAACGATCTACCTGAAACAGAAGAACGGGGTTGTGAGTTATTTTTCAAAGCAAGAATAGCACTACTTACTTCAAAAAGTTGAGCTTTGAGCTCGTCCACGTCCCTGATCAGGCGATCTTTCTCCTTGTCTCCATCTCCACTCCGCTCCAAGCTTCTAGCCAAGTTGGAAATTAAAGCTCTAGCTTCAGCGGGTGTTTTATCCATGAGACATCCTCCACTTGCGACATCAACTAACTGTCGGTTTGGCGGTAAGAGACCTTCGTAGAAGTTCTGAATGAGTTGTTGTTCAGCTACTTGGTGGTTGGGACAATCCTCACACAACCGACCAAATCGCTCCCAACACTCAAGAACGGTCTCTTTTTCTCCTTGCTCAATTCTATTTATCATTCTTCTAAGGGCGGCGACCTTGGGAGGCGGAAAATACTTCGCATAAAACGCTTCCTGCAGCTCTGCCCAAGAAGTGATGGACCCAGTCGGTAAGTAGTACATCCAGTCTCTCGCCTCCTCTTTCAAAGTGAAGGGAAAGGCTCTGAGATGGAGTTGATCTTCGGTGATGCCGTCGGTCCTGAATGACGAACACACCATCTTGAATGCCTTGAGGTGTCTGACTGGATTCTCATCTGTATTACCACAAAAAGAAGGTAATAAGTTAATCAGACCAGCTTTAAGTTCAAAATTACCTGCAGCTACCGGATACAAGATACTCGATGTGTTCCGGCCTAGCTCAGATGATGCAAGCTCCCTCATGGTTCTTTGATGCTCATAATTACTCCCGACCTCCATCTTGCGCTTCTTATGAATTTTCAAAGGATGACTGCGCTCAAAAACTCAAACAAAACGCGTAAAATAATACAAAAGAATTAAACTGTACAAAAAGAAATAAAGAAAAATTTTAAAACCAACAAACTTAACTTAACTAAACTAAATTAATTAGTTCCCCGGCAACGGCGCCAATTTTGGTAGACGTACTTTTGGGGTACTCCAAATTCAAGCTGTCGAGGCTTGCCAAAATACAATTTATAAACCCGAATACACCGAGCTATTTGTAGCTAAGTGGCAACGGGGTCGATCCACAGGGAAATAAGAAATTCAATCTAACTAAGTCTAATTTGCTAGAAATAAAAGAATGCACAAATTAAAGAATAGTAATTTGGTTTTGGGGGAAGGGAGCTCCTAATTATGCTAACGGAAAATTAAATGATAACGTGCAAAAATTAAACGGTTGTGCTTAACTTCGAGAAATGGAATTGCTCGTTATGGATGTTCGGATCATTGATACGGTTTATGCGTTAGCCATGTTCATGCACACAATTCATTTAGTCATCTCTAACTCAAATGACCCAAAGAATTAATTAGAAGCGTGCAATTCTAATTAAACTTAGCCAATAATCTATCTAAGGTAGCGACCCCTAAATCGATTACGTGCTAGTGACGGGAACATTGCGACGGCTTAATCCTAAGACTAATCCGGTTTCTCTCTTGCCTTAAGCCTAACATGAAAACGTTAATTAACTCAGTTTACCAATGTCACTTTGGGCCGAACTAATTAGCCATGCTTAGACCCGTGCTACCTAGCGGTATGGGCAATTATACGTCCCAACCTTTAGCCCTCTATCATGCATAAGAATTAGAGCGTCAATCTAATTTAGCTACACATGCTAGAATTTGATGAAGAACTCTGATCCTCAATGAGCTAAGCACAAGGTTGTAGCTTTTAGGTTTGTCTAGGGAGATGAATGTATATCCAATGTAGTGATGCCAGGGCTTAGGTTGTTCTCTAAAAGTACCACTGTCACTGTTAATACTAAGACTGGCATGACTCTAAGGAATCCTAGACACATTAAAAATAAGCTAGAAGCATGTACTGAGTCTGGAGTAAAGCTTGGTAGAATTTGAAACCTTAGGGATAGTGGCATGATATCATAAAAGTAGTTAGATCAGTAGTAGGGGTTTAACAAAAACAGTAGGTATGGTAGGCAGGTGAAGTCAGAAGAAGCTTGATAAGAGGTTAATTCTAAACTTAGAAGTGTGTCACAGGACAGCACTGCTAGAGATAGGGATATAGGGGAGTCGGCAAGTAGTTAAAGAAGATAAAATAACAGCCTAGGTAAGTCCTTAGTATGCTTGAGGACAAGCAAAGCCTTAAGTTTGGGGGTGTGTTAAGTCTCTGAAAGTGACTTATTTAGGACCCATTTAGCTTAAGAAGATGTACACATTTAGGTGTTTTTGTTAGCATTTAGCCTAACCCTATGCTTTAATATGAGAATTAGAAGAAGGTAGCTAATTTAGGACTTATGCACAATAGGTAGAAAAAGGGTTGAAAACCGAAGGAAAAGAATGAAAAAATAAACATGGCGAATGAATTGCGAAATCATTGCGGTGACCGCAATTATTCAAGTTAAAACCGTAAGTTAGCTGATCTTTTTCTGTTTAGATCCGACTTTTCAGGGATTCGTTCTTTCTCCTCCATCCATTCCGATATATGACGTTGAAGATTGATGGTTCTCCTTGGCCCAAACGCACCTGCAAACTACTATAAAAGGGGGTCAAAGTCGGAGGTTCAGTCATCATCCGAAAGCGCAGAAGCCTTCTCACAGTCCACTTTTTCTCCCTGTTTTCCTTTGCCGTCTGTTGGAGTGAGAGTCTCAGCTGTTGGAATCGATAATCTGATAGGAAGGAGAGGAGATTCTTCTTCTCTCTCGATTGGATTCATCCAAGCAAGGCTGACCTTTCATCCCCTTCAGTCGAGGCGACTGCAACGAAGCTTTCAAGCGCCATTTCCTGTTCTCTGTCGTTCTTCTTCTAATTTCCAGCTTTAATCATTGTTGTACCTAGTTTAGTGTTTTAGTTACTGCATTTCGTTGTTGTCTGTCTTTGAATTACTGCCTTTAAGTTTCTCTTTGTTCGTTCAGCATTCAAGGTAATCAAATCGCAACGTTCATTTCACAGTTTCTTTCTTTTGCTGCTACGGTTTCGTCTTGCTGTTTTAAGTTTATTTCCCTTCTAAGCATGTCTGTTTCATCTTACATTTCTGTTCTCTATATATCCATGAGTAGCTAAGTCACTTAGGGGCATGCTAATGACAGAACTATAGGCTAATAAACGTGAATCAAGTAGGCAGATTAACACTCGAACATTGATTGTATGTAAGCTTCATCCTACGGGCAATTTCGATTGGCCATCCATTTTGTCCAAAGAACTCCTAACCTCTGGAAGGAGTAAGAGTTCAGAGTCATATAATCATGCTAGCCTTTCATGGTAATCAGGAAACGGCCTAGGAATAGGCGTTTCCCTAGCACAAACTAAACACTCCTGCTTAAATAAGATGCTTGAGACCTTACTTTGAAGTCGAGTAAACTTAAGACTCTAATGCATGGAATCGGACGATACTTGAGATAGAGTGAGTTTGATGTATAGAGAGTTGATCCAAAGCTTGATAATCGTAGTAAACTGCCTATAGGATAGTCATTAGTAGCCCTTAATTCGCCCATTTACACACTTTTGCTGTTGAGTTAATTGCGGATTAATTGCGGTTCTCGCAATTCTGCTAAGTTGCATTCTGTTTAGCTGTTTTCTTCCTCGTTTATTAATTCCATCTCTGGTCCTTTGAGTCTGATTTTAACTTTAATTTGTTTATGGTATATCCCTTTACACATTCAGCAAAACTTAGGTAATTAAAAACCAATTTTACCCCATCAAATTCATCCCATCTTTCTTAACAATCACACTTCGCGAATAGCTAAAAATGAGTCTCTGTGGAAAAAACGAATGAAATATACTTACTACTTGCTGTGAGACCATGTATGTTTGCATGTTCTAAGTGCTCTCTCTTCCCTTTTGCATATTTATCTTTACATATTGAGCACGCAACAAATACACCGAGCTATTTGTAGCTAAGTGGCAACGGGGTCGATCCACAGGGAAATAAGAAATTCAATCTAACTAAGTCTAATTTGCTAGAAATAAAAGAATGCACAAATTAAAGAATAGTAATTTGGTTTTGGGGGAAGGGAGCTCCTAATTATGCTAACGGAAAATTAAATGATAACGTGCAAAAATTAAACGGTTGTGCTTAACTTCGAGAAATGGAATTGCTCGTTATGGATGTTCGGATCATTGATACGGTTTATGCGTTAGCCATGTTCATGCACACAATTCATTTAGTCATCTCTAACTCAAATGACCCAAAGAATTAATTAGAAGCGTGCAATTCTAATTAAACTTAGCCAATAATCTATCTAAGGTAGCGACCCCTAAATCGATTACGTGCTAGTGACGGGAACATTGCGACGGCTTAATCCTAAGACTAATCCGGTTTCTCTCTTGCCTTAAGCCTAACATGAAAACGTTAATTAACTCAGTTTACCAATGTCACTTTGGGCCGAACTAATTAGCCATGCTTAGACCCGTGCTACCTAGCGGTATGGGCAATTATACGTCACAACCTTTAGCCCTCTATCATGCATAAGAATTAGAGCGTCAATCTAATCTAGCTACACATGCTAGAATTTGATGAAGAACAAGCAAGAGATGCATTAATCAAACTAATTTCTCAACATTTGCAAAAGGGAAAAATCTCCCCAAACATCCAAAACTTACAAACCCATACTCAAAATCAAGCACATACCTTGGTTTAGCCTTCCATGGAGGTTGGATTACTCCAATCCACCATGGAAGAGCTTGGAATCATGCACAAGAAGGAGAAGAAGTACAAAAATGGTGGAAAAATCGCCTTGGAACCGAGAGGAGAAGCTTGGGGAAGATGAAGGATGAAAAGTTGGCTGCAAAACCGAAGGTTTCACGCCTTTTAAGCTCGTAGCGTCGAGACGCTAGGCCAGCGTCTCGACGCTGTGCCCTAAGTTGGCAGGCGCGCGCGCGCGGGGCGGCGTCGAGACGCGCGCGCGGCGTCGAGCGAGCGTCGAGACGCTTGCGCTCGACGCTTGCTCTCGGGTGGATCTTCAAATGCACGCTTCAGAGTTCGGAGCGTCGAGACGCTCGGCCAGCGTCTCGACCCTGTCGCGCGCGGACACGGCGAGGCGGAGCGGGCGTGGGCGCGCGGGCATGGGCGAGGCGGAGCGGGCGTGGGCGCGCGGGCGCGCGCGGACATGGGCGAGGCGGAGCGGGCTGGCGCGCGGGCGCGAGGCGAGGCGGCGCGCGCGGGCGCGCGCGCGTGCTGCGTTCGTTGGGCGCTGCCCTCTCGGCTCTTAGCCCACTTTTGGGTCGTTTTGGCTCCCGAGTTCCGTTTGGCCTATCGTTTTGACCCGAGCACTTCCCGAAACATGTTAAATGACCTTTTTAGCCCCGAAAATCATCAATGGACTTCCCGAGCTCTTCACCATGAAATCACCTACAAGGAAGCATTTTAATCAATATATATCATGGTTTTAGCTAGAATTAGGGACATTAAGATAGCTCTATTTTGGAGCTATCAGTTATATTACTTGCATAGACGACGAACTGCCCTTAGACTGTTCTGTTAAGCCATAAGTAGGGGGAAAGCGAAGTTTTAGGATTGATAGAGCTGTTCTAAGCCTGTTGAAATCTAAGATCGAGGAGCTAAGTCCGAAGCATAATTAGGGAAGCATCTTTAAATTTTTCAAATTGTTCTTAACTCATGCATGCGTGCAGCTGTTTCCTTCAAATGCAAATGCCCTGTCTTTTCCAATACTGAGAATCGAGTCCCTAGCATGTATTCTCGTTTTATTTGATTAATCAGAATTCCACCTTGCTCGAGGACTAGCAAGATTTAAGTTGGGGGTGTTTGATAGCTCCATTTTGGAGCTATAATTATATCCCTAATTCACGTTTATTATTGGCTTAATCTTTTTTATATGTGATTATTGCAGGTGTTCTCGGTAATTCGCCAACGGGAGCGTTTCGGCGCTTTTCGGGGCTTAATATCGCAATTTAAAGGCCTAAGAACACTTCCCAGGAAGACCCGTGCAAAGACATGAAGGTTGAGCACTTTTGGGAAAATGAAGGCAAAAATCCATGCATCAACCCGAGAGCTAGCGTCGAGCGACAGCGTCGCGACGCTAGCTCGACGCTGCCCTAGCGTCTCGACGCTCCGAAGTCTGAAGCGCTGAATTGAAGAAAAACCCGAGAGCAAGCGTCGAGCGATAGCGTCTCGACGCTCGCTCGACGCTGACAGCGTCTCGACGCCACCCCGACTGCGCGCGCGCGGATTATTTAGGGCGCAGCGTCGAGACGCTGCCCTAGCGTCTCGTCGCTACGACGGATTACTTAAGTTTCTGTCCGATTTTAGCCGCCATTATCACCTTCTACCTCGAGCTCCGCGCCTGATTTGACGTCCAGCAGCTATTTTCCACCATGGGAGGGGCTAGGAAGCTCGATTTGAAGCCGTCCCACACCACACAAGTCATGAGTGAGTAGATTTACCGTTTTTGGCTCGGGATTGTAAGGATAAATGTAGTATGAACTCTTGGTGAGGTTGTAGGATTAAATTTTCTGATTTGGTTGGATATTTGATTGAATTGAATTTTACTTCTTAGCTTAATCTATGAGCACGTTTGAATGATTTAGGACTAGGCACCCTTGATTTTGAGCATGTTCATTTGTTAAAGGATTTGATGTCGTGCCTCTCGTTTCCGCCGAGTAACAAGGAATTATGACTCCTTGAGCGTATTGGCGTCCTTGCGCTCTTGGTGCTCGTTCTTCCCGAATTAGGATTCCAAATCGACATACTAATTTCGCGTCCAAATTAGATAGTCGTCACAGTTAGCTTGTTGCTGCCGTTCGGTCTTGGGAGAGCGTTGGCCGCCAATGTCCGAACGGTATGCTTGATTAGCACGATTAATTTTGTCTAATTAAATCCATGGAGCAAGTCTGAGTTATTTATTAATTTTAGACGAGCTGTGCATTCATTAACTTATACAACCATAATATTCATCAACCTACGACCCAAGAAGCATGCTAAATTTATCCCCGATCGTCCCGAGTCGGAAACTCCGTTAGCTAAATTTTCCCATTTGCTTTGTTCCATCTTTGTTAATTGAAAACCAACAATTACCCCTTATTTCACTTATATTAATAGTTTACAAATTTAATCAAGATTAAGTCAAAATACCTTAATTCCCTGTGGATCGACCCCGTTGCTACTATTCTACAAATAGTTTAGTGATTTCGGGCACTTATAAATTCATTTTGGCGGGTCTCGACAACCCGATGATTGGTGATAGTTCAATAATATTGCTACCAGTGTTATTGCTGCAGGAATTTGATTTGGACATTCGAGACAAGAAAGGATGTGAAAATGTGGTTGCAGATCACCTTTCTCGATTGCAGCACAATTGCGAAAAAATTGCGGAACCCGCAATTTCTGATGCTTTTATTGATGAACATGTCTTTGTTTTGACTCATCGTGATAACGATGAGGAACCTTGGTTTGCTGACATTGCTAACTTCCTTGCATCACAAGTATTACCAGTTTTCAAGGGAGGACAAGAGAAGAAGAGGTTCCTTCATGAAGCAAGGAAATTCATCTGGGATGACCCCACACTTTACAAGACATGTGCTGACGGCTTGTTAAGGAAGTGTGTTTCAGCTGCTGAGGCGAAGTCTGTGCTGCAGCACTGCCACACAGCTCCTTATGGTGGACACTTTGGTGGCCAAAGAACAGCTGCAAAGGTATTTCAGAGTGGCTACTATTGGCCAACAATCTTCAAGGATGCCGACAACTATGCCCACAGCTGTGATGAATGCCAAAGAACAGGTAACCTCAGTCGAAAGGATGAGATGCCTCTCACCTACATCTTAGAGTTGGAGCTCTTTGATGTGTGGGGCATTGACTTCATGGGACCATTTCCACCATCCTCAGGTAACCTTTATATTTTGGTGGCAGTAGACTATGTATCCAAGTGGGTAGAGGCCATAGCATGTCCTAATAATGATGCTAAAACAGTCATAAAATTCTTACATAGGCACATTTTTACTAGGTTTGGGACACCTCGTGCTGTCATTAGTGATGAGGGGTCCCACTTCATTAATAAGGCTATGGAGAGAGTGTTGGCTAAGTATAACATTAGACATAGAGTAGCCACTCCTTATCACCCACACTCGAATGGACAGGCTGAAATTTCGAATAGGGAGATTAAGAACATCCTGGAAAAAGTGGTCAAACCTAATAGGAAAGACTGGTCCTTTAAGCTTGAGGATGCACTTTGGGCATATAGGACAGCATATAAGACACCCCT
The DNA here is from genome assembly GCA_028017165.1 of Herpetospermum pedunculosum. Taxonomy (NCBI): domain Eukaryota; kingdom Viridiplantae; phylum Streptophyta; class Magnoliopsida; order Cucurbitales; family Cucurbitaceae; genus Herpetospermum; species Herpetospermum pedunculosum. Next base: position 5,414,391 of record JAPQWQ010000187.1, read on the forward strand.
AGGTATGTCTCCTTACAGACTTGTATATGGTAAAGCTTGTCATCTTCCATTTGAGTTAGAAATTAAGGCATTTTGGGCACTAAAAGAGTTGGATTATTGCGTGACCGATGCGGGAACGTTGCGGTCCCTACAATTACATGAGCTTGATGAGCTTAGACAAATGTCTTATGAAAATGCCAAAATGTATAAGGAAAAGACCAAGATTTGGCACGATAGTAGACTTAGGATCAAGGACTTTAAGAAAGGCCAACTTGTTTTATTATTTAACTCACGATTAAGGTTATTTCCAGGCAAACTAAAGTCCAGATGGTCAGGTCCTTTCATGATTACTAATGTGTTTGTTCATGGTGCTATTGAGATAAAGAACTTGCAGCAAGGACAACCATTCATGGTTAATGGTGCAAGGTTGAAGCACTACTATGAGGAAGGAGATGTGAAGACTCTCTCGGCCTTCCTCTTGACTGAAGCGTGAAAACGAGAACGAGAGAGGATGAGTGATTGCTGTGCTCGTCAACATGAGGCTCATTTGTTTGTTTTGTTGTATGATTTTAATTACGAATTTGATGTTGATTTTATTTCTTTTTGTAGGGAATCAATAGAGGGGATCAAGGAGAGTAAATCCAGCTTTAAAAATCAAGAAAATATTGGGCTAAATAAAAGATACGGATGAGCAAAGATTGACATTTAGATGAAAAACGGCCCCTAAAATTGCGCTGGATTTGCGGGATCCGCAAAAATATAGCCGTTGGGATTTATCGGTTGTCTTTATATCCGTTAGAAGGCGCTGGATCTGTACGATTCTCCCATTCTCTGAACTCCAAGAAAACTGCGATTCTCTTCATCTGTGATTCCTCTCTCCAAACCTCCAAGATTCAACAATGGTGCTAACAAGGGCCGAACGATCTGCGTCCAAGAAAAGGGCTGATGAAGCTGAAACGGCTGCGAGGGAAGCACTGCTTGCCTTGGCTGAGGCTGACGCCGCACGAACTGAACGCCTTCCCAAACTACCGATTCGCAAGAAGAAGTGGAAGGTCGTCACGGAGATCCCTGCTGGACCTTCTGAGCCAGCAGGCACACCCAAGAAGCGAGGATGGAGTATGGCGGTGGCCGAGGAAGAAATCAAGAACAAGACTCCCTCTGTGGAGAGTCAGGAACAAAGCCAGCCATCCCACGAGTCAGCCGAGCGCAGCCTTTCACCAGCCCTACCAGCACAGAGCCCTGAGCTCTCCTCATCACCGCCAGCGCAGAGCCATGAGCAGCCGTCTTCACCACAGAGTTCTGCGCAGACACCTACAGCAGAGCAAAGAACCACGCCGTCGCACACTTCCCCACGGCCTGACCCTGAATTCCCATATGGGGAGTACCAAGAATCAACGCAGGGCAGTGGGGAAGGTGAGGAAGAAGAGGTTTTCTCTCCATTGAGGGAAGCCAGCCCTGAGAGTCCTGCACAGAAGGATGACTCGATGGAAGAGACACTGGGGGCTTGCATCCAGCAGATCACCATCAAGGCTAAGCTCAAAAAGAAGAAGAAGGCCAAGATTCTCAAGGCCAAGCGGTCCAAGAAGCTGAAAAAGAAGAAGGCCAAGAGGGCGCCTTCATCAGAAAAGGAGAGCACTGAGCCATCGCTCAAGAGACTCAAGGTTGAGGCTGCGAAGTCAGCCAAACCAGCAGACAAAGGGAAGGCCAAGCTTTACCCTGAAGACGAGCCTCAGTCAGTGAGGTATGTGTCCTCTGACGCTGAGTCCAGAGGCATTGAGCTGAGGAAGAGGGAGTTGCTCCACGAGAAGGGCTTCCTCGACAGACTTGCTGACCTGCCGCAATTCTTGCGCGCAGCCATAGTGAATCACAGCTGGGAGGAGTTGTGCAGGCCACCCAATCCGGCTTACACGAGTATGGTGTATGACTTCTACGCCAACCTGCGAAACTCTGAGGAGGGGTTGTCTGTGGTCAGAGGGGTAGAAGTGGACTACTCAGCAAAGGCCATCAACGAAGCCTATGGCCTCAAGGGCCAAAAACATACTGACTATGCGAGGATCGTTGATGAGCCTACTGAGGCAGTCCTGGAGGAGGCCATTCGAACCATTGGCCAGCCTGAAGCAGCGTGGACTGTGTCACGCAATGGGAGGCACACTCTCATGAGTGCCAACCTCACAGCTAAGGCGGCTGTGTGGTTTGCATTTGTCAGGAGGAAGCTGTCCCCCGTGACTCATGAGACCACCATCAACCAGAGCAGATCGCTGCTGGTCTATGCCATCATGCGCGGTCTCACGGTCAACGTAGGGGAAATCATGTCAGCCGCCATTGCTGAGTGCGCAAAGAAAGGTAAGGGACCGTTGTTTTTCCCTAATACCATAACTAAGCTATGTTTGCTTGCAGGAGTTCCCATCGAGCGAATGGAGCAGCAGATGGCTTACACAGGCCACTTGGAGCTGCCTGCTGGCTTGAGGCTAAAGAGGAAGGGGAACATGGAGTTCGAACTAGATAGGTTGGCTGCTGATCAGTCACTGTCCATGGCTTGCCTGATGGATATTGTTGCGCGCTCAGTGTGTATGTAAAATGTTAATGCGAAGAGCGCTAAGATCATGCAAGCATACATGGTCTGCAGCAAGTGATAAGTATAATTTAATTCGTTTTCCCACAGAGATTAAGTTTAGTGACTAACGATTTGGTGTGTTAGATTAGATAAGGTAACTTAAATTGGATAGATTTTGGGTTGAGGTACAGGAATATGAAAGATGCAAGAAGAATGTAAACATAAATGCAAAGCTAGCAAAGAGGTAAAGTCATAATGTGGAAAAGTAGAATTGCGGTTCTTGCAATAATCTAGCAATAAATTAGCAACGATTTTAATGTAAAGTAAGGCAGCAAGGTCGACTTAAGAATCCTCTATAGGCATTTAACTATGATCATTCAACAGTAGATTAACATCTCATGCATCGTCTTAGCTAGTTCTCATGCATCTTCCGATTACATGCATTAGTTTCTTAGATTACTTCTGTCCAAGTAAAGCTAACAACCTAATCATAAACACATGCTAATAAACGTGCTAGGAGAACGCCTATTCCTAGGTCATTTTCTATTTACCATAAAATGCTAACATGAATGAACGACTCAGAATTCTTACTCCTTCCAGAGGTTAGGAATTCTTTAGACAAAATGGATGGCCGGTCGAAATTTTCCATGGGATGAAGATCACATACATTCAATGCATTCATGCTACTTTACATGCTGAATTCACATACTTTTATCCTATAGATTCATCTTTAGCAAACCTCTATTGAATTAGTTACTCATGGTGTTCGAAGAACTAAAGGAAATGAGTTGATTACACATGAAACAGAGAACTTACAAACCTAATTGATTGAAATATAATTAAATGAAGAACTCAACAAAACAACAAATTGATTAAGAGATGACAGAATGAAGAACTCAATAAAACCAATTGATTACTCTTTTAAGAAAACAATTCATATAATAATCCGTAAACAAACATATGTCAATCCGAAAGCAACAATGAAAGGGAAAAGCAGTAAATGATTCAGAACAACATTTAAAGGAAAGCAGAAATTAAATTCGAAAGGGGTAAAGGAGAGCAGTAAAGGAAAGTAGTAAAGTAAAGCTGTAAATAGCGTGAGGATTTTCCAAGTCGTGAATCGCCTCGGATGAAGGGGAAGATTAGCTGATCTTGGGGATAAATTCAATCAGAAGAGAAGATGAATCTTCTCTTCTTCCTCTCGAATTATCACGCCAAGGGCTTGTTTCTTCGATCCAACAAACGGGGGAAGAGGTTTCGTCTTCGGGATTCTGCACGATCGGGATCTCCTCACTTCTCAGATTGTGTGGAATGAATTGAAGTGGATTCAATTTTGATTCCTTTGATCCTTCATTTAACTCTCTTTATATAGCCTCCAGGTGGTTGCAAAAGGTTGCTCAATAATTGTGGATCACCATTCAATTTTGTGAGGTAGTCAAGCTTGACATGTGGCAGCAGCAGGGAGAGTTGACTACTGGAAAAACTCAGTCAACAAAGACTGTTGACTGGGAAAAAAATGCAGCAGCAAAGATTGAATTTTTCAGCAATGTACCTGCAATGTACATTTTAGCTTGTTTTTCATCATTTTTCATTCTTTTTCGTTCATTTTCCAAATAAGTCATATTTTAGCATCATTTCTCAAATTCTCGCATTTAAGCACACATTAAGCTAACTCTTAACAAAAACACTCAAGAATGTACAAAGTTTTAAGGTAAATATAGCCCTAAATAATGTACTTTTGGCGAGGTAACACACCCCCAAACTTGAGTTATTGCTCGTCCTCGAGCAATATAAAGGCTTACTTTGGCTGCTAAATCTTGTCTTTTAAACTCTACCTAACTGATTTGCTGACTTCCCTAGGTTTACTGTCAAAGGCATTGCTGTCCTGTGACACTCTCTTAGGCTAAAACTAACTTCATACTTTGTCTATTATGATTACCCTTGCCTTTAAAACCTTCTGTTTTTACTAACTTCCTGTCTTTTGGTTTATCTGCCTATATCATTGAGCTCATTGTGCAGTTATCCCTAAGCTTTCAAATTCTCCCTAGTTTTAACTTAGACTCAGTACATGCTTCTAATGTCTTTATTTTTTAATTACCTAGGATTCCTTAAAGTCATGCCAGGCTTAGCACACACGAGTATCAGATTTCAGTATCCATAGAACAAACTAAGCCCTGGCATCACTGTGTTGGATAGACACTCATCTCCCTTGACATACCTTCAAGCTACAGCCATGTGTTTAGCAAACTAAGGATCAGAGTTCAATTTCACAGGACATCTAAACACTTAGGCCGTAGCTCTTTGGCACACATTCTTCTTCCTTGGTTTTACTTTTCCTTTTTTTCTCTTTTGGCAAAGTCTTATCTTTGAATTGCCTTTTGATGCAGTGCCACTTGTGGGTTACACAACTGGCCCTAATTACTCAGCATCCTTAGAGAGAGACAGTACCCTTTACTTTTCTTTTGCTTTCTTATTCATTTTTTTTTTTTAGAAGAAGAATGTCTATTTTTCAAAGGAGAGAGGAGTGTTCCTAGGCCTAGAGGTTGCCTCCCCCAAACTTAAACTTCTCATTGTCCCCAATGAGAGTCTGAGGTGGCACACCCCCAAACTTATCTTAGAAGCATCTAGTCTAAATAAAAACCAGACAGACTTAAAACTCCTAGGGATGGAATGACCCTCATAGTGCAGATAACTCAACAGCAGAAATTTACTAAAACCAACATGGTAAGGTCTAACAGAGGTACATACTCAACAATTCATGAAGCTAGTTAGAACTAACAAAGGTGTACTTGACACTCATCCAGCATGCTCAATAGACAGACTACCTATGGACATCAGTAATGCAGCCAAATCATGAGATTTAAAGACAGACAACCCATCAGAAAGTCATACACCAACATGCTTAAACTAACAAAATATTGCGGTGTCCGCAAATAATTCGCAATGATTCCAACAGAGCAGTTTTAACTGTGATCAAGGCTCCTAGCATGCGATATTCGTTCATAAACAACTACAGAAAATAGCAAAATTATCTAAGCTATCTAATCAGACGACATTCAACTAGACTAAGCTACTCTACTTAGGCAAATTAAGAATTTAAAACAGAACAAACAGTTGATATTGGTGGGGTAACAGGTCACAGAAAAGCAGATTTTTTTCTTGTTTTTGAGAGGGATCAGAAATACTCCCTCGAATGCCGTTTAAAAATCTCCAATTGCCACGCTCCTAAATCACAAAAAACAAACTTAATTAAAGCTAGCAATAACAATACAGTAATCAATCTAAAAGAAAAACAATAACGAAAGACTATCTATTCCATATTCCTCTGATGATTGAGCATAATGATCATTCCATTGAACGCCCTTGCTCATCCTTTCTTGACTTGCTTTTTAGGCTTCGGATAAGAGGAATGCTGAGAGCGTTTTCACGTCTCCTTCCTCATAGTAGTGCTTCAATCTAGCACCATTCACCATGAACGGTTGACCTTGTTCCAGATTTCGAATTTCAATTGCACCATGAACAAACACATTAGTAATCACAAAAGGACCTGACCAACGAGACTTTAATTTGCCAGGAAACAATTTCAATTGTGAGTTAAACAATAGAACATGCTGTCCCTTTTTGAAGTCCTTAATCCTAAGTCTACTATCATGCAAAATTTTAGTCTTTTCCTTATACATTTTAGCATTTTCATATGACATGTGTCTTAGTTCATCCAACTCATGCAATTGAAGAGACCGCAATGTTCTCGCATCGGTCCTGCAAAAATTCAACTCTTTTAAAGCCCAAAAAGCTTTGTTTTCTATTTCGAGGGGGAGATGGCATGCTTTTCCATAAACTAGCCTATAGAGGGACATTCCTAAAGGTGTTTTATATGCAGTTCTATATGCCCACTGTGCATCATCAATTCATGCTAAACGACTATGATTGTTGGCACATAATAAATATTTCATTCCCAAAATAAACTACTCCTAACATACGAAATCTAAGCAAAGCATGATAAAATCCTAATTTAAGAGTTTAGGGATCAGAAATCTCCCTTGTCAATCTGCCTCATATGGATATTCTTCAATGTTTCGAGGCACCACTTCTGCTCCTTTAAGATACTTAAGTCTTGATTTACGGGATCGGACATTCTGCCACACCTTGAAATTGATGATTCTTTCAAAGAGACTGCATGTTATAACATCCCAAGGTTTGTACTTTATGTGCGTTGGTACAACATAGGTTTGGTGTGATGGGACTTCTTTTTCTGGCATATCTCTTTCTAACACCTTCAACTGGAGCATTTGTGGTGGTGGTGGTTCAACTCTTTCATTGGTGGAGAAGCTTGCTGCAACCTCAAACATTTCAAATTCTTGTTCCTCAAGCAGCGCATTAGTCTCTTTGGCCTCATCCAGCACAATTTCATTTTTCTCAACTTTCACCAACTCCCCCAATTCATATGAAGATTCCATTGGATCACTCTTCTTAGATTCGAAGGTAACAAAGGAGTCATCATCATAAAAATCAAACATTTGAGGGTATGGTGGTGGTGACACATAGGTAGGCAAATCAGGTTGCCTAGGGGGAGGCCTAGTAATTTCTTCTGGTTCCTCAATGATAGGTTCCGGCCTCACCCTTGTTGTGCTTGGTTGTATTTGATCACAGTTAGGCAGAGAATCCAGTGGAGCACTAGACTCTTCATTCTCTACTCTCTTTGGTGCTTCTCTGCTACTCATTGTTGCGTGCTCAATGTGTAAAGATAAATATGCAAAAGGGTAGAGAGAGCACTTAGAACATGCAAGCATACATGGTCTCACAGCAAGTAGTAAGTATATTTCATTCGTTTTTTCCACAGAGACTCATTTTTAGCTATTCGCGAAGTGTGTTTGTTAAGAAAGATGGGATGAATTTGAGGGGATAAAATTGGTTTTTAATTACCTAAGTTTTGCTGAATGTGTAAAGGAATATACCATAAACAAGGTAAAGTTAAAATCAGGCTCAAAGAACAAGAGATGGAATCAATAAACGAAGAAGAAAACAGCTACACAGAATGCGTTTTAGCAGAATTGCGAGAACCGCAATTAATCCGCAATTAAATGGCAGCGAAACTGATTAAAAGGGTGAATTAAGGGCTACTAATGACTATCCTATAGGCAGTTTATTACGATTATCAAGCTTTGGATCAACTCTCTATACATCAAACTCACTCTATCTCAAGTATCGTCCGATTCCATGCATGAGAGACTCAAGTTTACTCGACTTCAAAGTAAGGTCTTAAGCACCTTGTTAAAACAGGAGTGTTTAGTTTGTACTAGGGAAACGCCTATTCCTAGGCCGTTTCCTGATTACCATGAAAGGCTAGCATGATTATATGACTCTGAACTCTTACTCCTTCCAGAGGTTAGGAGTTCTTTGGACAAAATGGATGGCCAATCGAAATTGCCCGTGGGATGAAGCTTACATACAATCAATGTTCGAGTGTTAATCTGCCTACTTGACTCACGTTTTTTAGCCTATAGTTCTGTCATTAGCATGCCCCTAAGTGATTTTAGTTACTCATGGATATGTAGAGAACAGAAATGGTAGATAAAACAGACATGCTTAGAAGATAAATGTACTTAAAACAGCAAGCCAAAGCCGTAGCAGAAACAGATGGAAACTGTAAAATGCAGAAGTATACTTCGATTACTTTAAGTGTTTGAATGACAAAGGGAAGCTCTAAAAGAAATGAATTCAAGACAGACAACAACGAAATGCAATAATTGAAATGCTACACTAAGAACAACAGTGATCAGAAATGGAATTGAGAAGAACAGAGCAGAAAACAGTAGAGGGCTGCTAGAAAACTCCGTGGCAGTCGCCTCGAATGATGGTGATGAGAAGTCAGCCCTGCTTGGATGAATCCAATCGAGAGAGAAGAAGAATCTCCTCTCCTTCCTATCAGATTATCGATTCCAACAGCTGAGACTCTCACTCCAACAGACGGCAAAGGAAAACAGATGGAAATGGTGGACTGCGAGAAGACTTCTGCGCTTCGAGTGATGACTGAACCTCCGACTTTGACCCCCTTTTATAGTAGTTTGCAGGTGCGTTTGGGCCAAGGAGAACCATCAGTCTTCAACGTCATATATCAGAATGGATGGAGGAGAAAGAACGAATCCCTGAAAAGTCGGATCTAAACAGAAAAATGTCAGCCAACTTACGGTTTTAACTTGAATAATTGCGGTCACCGCAATGTTTTCGCAATTCATTCGCAATGCTCATTTTTCCATTCTTTTCTTCGGTTTTCAACCCTTTTTCTACCTATTGTGTATAAGTCCTAAATTAGCTACCTTCTTCTAATTCTCATATTAAAGCATAGGTTTAGGCTAAATGCTAACAAAAACACCTAAATGTGTACATCTTCTTAAGCTAAATGGGTCCTAAATAAGTCACTTTCAGAGACTTAACACACCCCCAAACTTAAGGCTTTGCTTGTCCTCAAGCATACTAAGGACTTACCTAGGCTGCTGTTTCTTCTTTTTTAACCACTCACTAACTCCCTTATAACCCTATCTCTAGCAATGCTGTCCTGTGACACATTTCTAAGTTTAGAACTAACCTCTTGTCTAGCTTCTTCTGACTTCACCTGCCTACTATACCTACTGTCTTTGTTAACCCCCTACTACTGATCTAACTACTTTTGTGATATCATGCCACTATCCCTAAGGTTTCAAATTCTACCAAGCTTTACTCCAGACTCAGTACATGCTTCTAGCTTATTTTTAATGTGTCTAGGATTCCTTAGAGTCATGCCAGTCTTAGTATTAACAGTGACAGTGGTACTTTTAGAGAACAACCTAAGCCCTGGCATCACTACATTGGATATACACTCATCTCCCTAAAACAACCCTACAAGTTACAACTTTTGTGCTTAGCTACTTTGAGGATCAGAGTTCTTTTAAATAGGACATCTAAGCCACAAAGTTATAACTCCTAGGTATACATTCTTCTTCCCTATATTTTTCTCTTTTTTTTTTTTTCTTAGGTGGAGCTTCTCCTTTGGTTGCCTTTTGATGCAACGCCACTTGTGGGTTACACACTTGGCACTGACTACTCAGCAACCTAAGAGAAACTCCCCCCCTTTATTCTTTTTTCATTTTGTTCATCATTTTTTTTTTAAAAGGAGAAGAAGAATGCTTATGTTTCTAAGGGAGAGAGGAATGTTCCTAGGCCTAGGGTGGCCTCCCCCAAACTTCAACTACTCATTGTCCCCAATGAGTGTTTGAGGTGGCACACCCCCAAACTTGTCCTAGAAGCATCTAGTCTAAAGTAAAACTAAGAGAATCTAAACATCCTAGGCATAGGCAAAACATACTAGAAGCAACTATCCCAGCAGCATAAAATTTGAACATAACAGACAGGTTTAAGGACTTATGGTTTATGCATGCTGAGCACTATTCAGAGGCAAATTTAAACTATCAAAGGGTGTCCTATGACACTCATCCAGCATGCTTCAAGATCAGCTATATAAGGTAGTCATGCTAGCAACAAAAGATAGAATTTAACAGATCACAGCCTAACTAAACAGACAGTCCAAAACATGCAATCAGTCACAAAAATTGCGGGAACCGCAATTATTTCGCAATTCAATCTGGGCAGATTTAACATTAACTCAGGCCCCTAGCATGCTTTTTCCCGTTACTCATGCATCCTAAAAATAAAACTAAACTATCCTACCTATTCAGCTAACATCAAACTAGACTAAGCAAAAGAAAAAGCATAAAACTAAACATTAAAAACAGATCAAAAATTGAATACAAAACAGCATACTATACATGATTCTATCAAAAAGCAGGAAAATTGTCTTTTGTTTCTTAAGGGATCAGTAATACTCCCTCTAGTGCTCTTCAAACCAGCACTCAATTCTCATCATCCTCATCTGGTCGCCTTGGTCGTGGGGGCACCCATGGAGTTAGGAGGTTGGTGGGGAAGTCTGGGAAGATGCACCCCAACTGGTCTGCAACTTCTCTGTCCCTTGCCTGCGCATAGTTGGCCCATTGAGCCATTCTTTTCTGCAGGTCCATCAAGCAGGCCATGGATAGGGACTGCTCAGCAGCCAGCCTATCCAACTCAAATTCCATGTTGCCCTTTCTTCTCAGCCTTAGGTGTGCAGGCAACTCCAAATGGCCTGTGTAAGGCAGCTGCTGCTCCAAGCGCTCGGTGGGAACCCCTGCAAGCGAACACAATTTGGTTATAGTGTTGGGGAAAAATAATGGCCCCTTACCCTTTTTAGCACACTCAGCTATGGCAGCAGCGATGACTTCTCCCACGTTGATCGTGAGACCCCTCATTATAGCATAAACCAGCAGCGAACGGCTCTGGTTAATTGTCGTCTCATGAGTTACTGGGGAGAGCCTTCTTCTTACGAATGAGAACCACACAGCTGCCTTAGCCGTGAGGTTGGCACTCATAAGTGTGTGCCGCCCATTGCGTGACACTGTCCAGGAGGCTTCAGGCTGGCCAATTGTGCGAATGGCTTCTTCTAGCACAGCCTCAGTCGGCTCATCAACTATCCGTGCATAATCTGTGTGAGGCTGGCCCCTGAGACCAAAGGCTGCGTTGATGGCCTTGGCTGAGAAATCGACTTCCACCCCTCTGACCACAGATAGGCCTTCCTCAGGGCTGAGCACATTGGCGTAGAAATCGTACACCATGCTCGTGTAGGCTGGATTGGGAGGTCTGCAGAATTCCTCCCAGCCATGGTTGATCACCCCTGCTCGCAAGAACTGCGGCAGGTCAGCAAGTCGATCAAGGAACCCCTTCTCGTGCAACAGGTCCCTTTTCCTCAGCTCAACACCCCTGGATTCAGCATCAGATGAGACATACCTCACTGACGGAGGTTCATCTTCAGGGTAGAGTTTAGCCTTCCCCTTATCTGATGGCCTGGCTGACTCGGCAGCCTCAACTTTGAGCCTTTTCCGTGAGGGCTCCGAGCTTTCTTTCTCTGCTGAAGGCACTCTCTTGGCCTTCTTTTTCTTGGATTTCTTGGCCTTGACAATCTTGGCCTTCTTCTTCTTTTTGAGCCTTGCCTGGAGTTGTGGGAAACATGCCCCCAACGTTTCCTCCATAGAATCATCCTGCTGTGCAGGCTCGGCAGGGCTGTCTTCTCTCATGGGAGAAAAGACTTCTTCTTCTCCAGCATCTCCACTGCCTTGCGTGGACTCTTGATAATCCCCATAAGGGAATTCAGGATCAGGCCGTGTAGAATTGTGCTCTGCTGATGGTGTATGCGCAGAACTCAGTGGCGAAGAAGGTGGTTCAGGGCTCTGCGCTGCTGCAGGTGGCGGATCAGAACTCTGAGGTGCTGGAGACAACTCGGAGCTTTGTGCAGGCGGTGACGACTCTGCGCTTGGCACTGGTTCAGACGAGAGGGGACTGCGCGCAGGTGACAAAGACGGCGACGAACCTTCTTTGGCTGACTCGTGGGATGCACGATCAGGTTCTTGACTCTCCACAGAGGGAGTCTTGGCGATGGTTCGTTCGGCGGCAGTCTTGACAGTCCACCGGCGCTTCTTTGGCGTGCCCACTGGCTCAGATGGGCCAGCAGGGATCTCAGTGACCACCCTCCACTTCTTCCTACGAATAGGAAGCTTGGCAAGACGGCCAGTGCGTACAGCACCCTCATCAGCAAGGGTGAGAAGCGCTTCCCTCGCAGCCGCTTCAGCTGCGTCATCGGCCTTCTTCTTGGCGGCGGATCTCTCAGCCCTAGTGGAAACCATCGTCGAGTCTTGAAGATCTTGAGAGAAGAATCACAGATGGAGAGAATCGCAGAAATCTTGGAGATCAAAGAATGGGAGAATCGTATCAACGAGCGCGTTCTAACGGCTATCAATAAAACGGAAAAAATCCCAACGGCTCTTTTTGCGGATCCAGCAATTTTTGCGCAATTCTAGGGATAATATTTCATAAAAATTCCAAACTTTGATCGCCCGTATCTTTCATTTGGCTCAACCGTTTCTTGATTTTTAAAGTGGGATTTACTCCCCTTGATCCCCTCTTTCGATTCCTTGCAAAAGCAAACAAAACAAACATTAAACACGTAATTAAAAACACATCACAAAACGTACAAACGATAAGCGAAAAAACAGTAAAAATAAACTAAGGCATTGGCCTTGACTAAACGAGCACAGTAACCACTCGTTCTCTCTCGTTCTCTTTGTCATGCTTCAGTCAAGAGGAAGGCCGAGAGAGTCTTCACATCCCCTTCCTCATAGTAGTGCTTCAACCTAGCACCATTGACCAGAAATGGCTGTCCTTGCTGCAAGTTTTTAATCTCTATGGCACCATGAACAAAGACATTAGTAATAATAAATGGACCTGACCATCTAGACTTTAATTTGCCTGGAAATAGCTTTAATCGTGAGTTAAATAACAATACAAGTTGGCCCTTCTTAAAGTCTTTGATCCTGAGTCTACTGTCATGCCATATTTTTGTCTTTTCTTTGTACATCTTGGCATTCTCATAGGCCATGTGCCTAAGCTCATCAAGTTCATGTAGCTGTAGAGATCTCAATGTCCCCGCATCCTTTACACAAAAATTTAATTCTTTCATGGCCCAAAATGCCTTGTTTTCCAACTCAAGTGGCAAGTGGCAAGCCTTGCCATACACCAACCTATAGGGAGACATTCCTAGAGGTGTCTTATATGCTGTTCTATAAGCCCAAAGTGCATCCTCAAGCTTAAATGACCAGTCTTTTCTATTAGGTTTGACTACCTTTTCTAGGATGTTCCTTATCTCCCTATTGGAAATCTCAGCTTGGCCATTTGAGTGTGGGTGGTAGGGAGTAGCTACCCTATGTCTAATGTTATATTTAGCCAATATCTTCTCCATAGCCTTATTAATGAAATGTGACCCCTCATCACTAATGATAGCACGAGGAGTCCCAAATCTAGTGAAAATGTGTCTATGCAAGAAGTGAGTGACTGTTTTAGCATCATTATTAGGACATGCCTTAGCTTCTACCCACTTTGACACGTAGTCTACTGCTACTAAAATGTACAGGTTACCTGATGATGGAGGGAATGGTCCCATGAAATCAATGCCCCATACATCAAAGAGCTCCAACTCTAAGATGTAAGTGAGGGGCATCTCATCCTTACGACTGAGGTTACCTGTCCTTTGGCATTCGTCACAGTTGTGGGCATAGTTGTGGGCGTCCTTGAAGATTGTTGGCCAGTAGTAGCCACTCTGAAATACCTTAGCAGCTGTTCTTTGACCACCAAAGTGCCCACCGTAAGGAGATGAGTGACAGTGCTGCAGCACAGACTTCGCTTCAGCAGCTGAAACACACTTCCTCAACAACCCATCAGCACAGGTCCTGTAAAGTATGGGATCATCCCAGATGAATTTCCTTGCTTCATGGAGGAACCTCTTCTTCTCTTGTCCTCCCTTGAACACTGGCAATACCTGTGATGCACGGAAGTTAGCAATGTCAGCAAACCAAGGTTCCTCATCGTTTTCACGATGAGTCAAAGCAAAGATATGTTCATCTATAAAAGCATCAGAAATTGCGGGGTCCGCAATTTTTTCGCAATTGTGCTGCAATCGAGACAGGTGATCTGCAACCACGTTTTCACATCCCTTCTTGTCCCGAATGTCCAAATCGAATTCCTGCAGCAATAACACCCATCTAATCAATCTAGGCTTAGCATCAGCCTTCCTCATAAGATATTTTAAAGCAGAATGGTCAGTATATACAATGGTCCTAGTTCCTACAATATAGTTTCTAAATTTTTCACAAGCAAAGACTACAGCAAGCATCTCTTTCTCTGTAGTTGTGTAATTACATTGAGCCTCATTCAAGGTCTTACTAGCATAATAGACAGGATGTGTGAGCTTGTCAATCTTCTGTCCTAACATGACTCCTACAGCATAGTCACTGGCATCACATAGCATCTCAAATGGGAGATCCCAATTTGGTCCTACTATGATTGGTGCTGTGACCAGTGCTTTCTTAAGGGTTTTCCAAGCTAATACACATTCCTTAGAAAAGATGAATGGCCTACCTAGCTCTAGAAGCTCACATAGAGGCTTGGCTATCTTAGAAAAGTCCTTGATGAACCTTCTATAGAAGCCAGCATGTCCTAGGAAACTCCTAATAGCCTTGACATTCTGGGGCTCTACCAATTTCTCTATGACCTCTATTTTTGCCCTATCCACTTCTACACCTGCCCTTGACACTCTATGTCCTAAGACAATCCCTTCATCTACCATAAAATGGCACTTTTCCCAATTTAGGACTAGGTTGGTCTCTTCACACCTAGCCAGGACTTGTCCTAGGTTCTCTAGACAGGTTTTAAATGAGTCCCCAAAGACTGAGAAGTCATCCATGAATATTTCTATTATGGACTCATCCAACTCAGAGAAGATCGCCATCATGCACCTTTGGAAAGTTGCCGGTGCATTGCACAAGCCAAAAGGCATTCTGCGGAAGGCAAACGTTCCAAAAGGGCAAGTGAAGGTAGTCTTCTCTTGATCCTTAGGGTCTATAGTGATTTGATTATAGCCAGAGTACCCATCTAAAAAACAATAGTAGGCTCTACCAGCTATTCTGTCTAACATCTGGTCAATGAATGGTAGAGGGAAATGGTCTTTTTTAGTTTCTTTATTTAATTTTCTGTAATCCATGCACACTCTCCACCCTGTGACAGTCCTTGTTGGAATCAGTTCGTTGTTCTCATTGACTACCACAGTTATTCCCCCCTTTTTAGGTACACATTGGATGGGGCTCACCCACTGGCTACTAGCTATGGGGAAAATCACTCCTGCATCTAACCACTTTATTATTTCTTTCTTCACTACCTCTTTCATAGAGGGGTTTAACCTACGCTGGTGATCTACCTTAGGTGTGTGCTCTTCCTCTAATATAATTTTGTGCATGCAATAAGAAGGGCTAATGCCTCGAATATCAGCAATAGTCCATGCTATAGCCTTCCTATGTTGCTTAAGCAGTAAAATTAAATCAACCTCATGCTGTTCACTTAGCTTAGAAGAAATAATTACAGGCAGCGTATCATTATCTCCTAGATATGCGTATTTGAGGTGAGTTGGTAGTGGTTTCAGTTCTAAAACAGGTGGATGCTCAATGGAGGGCTTTAACGGATTTACAGTTCTATCAGTTAAGTCTATAGTCATACATACATGCTGAAGTCTATCTACAGGCATATTCATTATGTCAGATACATTTAGATCATCTACATCTAATCCTACATATTCGTTAGCATGCTTGGTTAATAATACATGCTCTAATTGTTCTTCCATTAGTGAGTCAACAACATCAATGCTAGCACAAGACTCAGAATCAGAGGGATACCTTAAAGCTTTGTAAACACTAAATTTTACCTCTTCATCATGAACCCTCATAGTTAACTCACCTTTTTGCACGTCTATTAGTGCCCTACCTGTGGCTAGAAATTGTCTACCTAGCAGGATGGGGACCTCCTTGTCTGCCTCATAGTCCAGGACAATGAAATCTGCAAGGAAAATAAATTTGTCAACTTTAACTAGAATATCCTCAATCTTACCTTCTGGATATGCGATGGATCTGTCTGCTAGTTGTAAAGTGACAGTAGTTGGACGTGCTTCTCCCATTCCCAACTGGCGAAATAGGGACAGGGGCATGAGATTTATGCTGGCGCCCAGGTCACAAAGCGCTCTGCCCACATGCTTGCCTCCAAGTTCTACAGGTAGGGTGAAGGAACCAGGATCCTTCTCCTTCTTGGGCAGCTTGTTTTGGAGGATGGCACTGCACTCCTCGGTGAGGTTTACTGTTTCAAACTCACCAATTATTTTTTTGTTAGTAATAATGTCCTTCAAAAACTTTACATATGAAGGCATAGACTGTAAAACTTCTACAAAAGGAATATTCACATGCACTTGCTTAAGTATTTCTAAAAATTTATTAAAATGAACTTCCTGTTCCTGCTTCTTCTTAAGCCTTCGAGGGTATGGAGGTGGTGGCACATATGCAGGCACGTCAGGACGCCTTAAGATAGGTGGAGGCCTTGGAATTTCTTCTACGTCCTCTACAATTGGCTCTAGCCTGGCTCCTGATGTGCTAGTCGGTGGTGGACCTTGGCTTGGCAGAGACTCCAGTGGAGCACTAGACTCAGTGTTCTCTACTCTCTTTGGTGTGTCCTTTGTGTTGCTCACCAACGGTCTTCCACTCCTAAGTTCAATGGCTTGAACTTGTTCTTTGCCATCTCTCCTTGGTACCTCGGTATCAGCAGGGAGTCTACCTTGGGGCCTACTCTTAAGTTCATTGGCTAATTGGCCTATTTGGTTTTCCAGGCTCCTAAGAGTAGCTTGCTGGCTCTGAAGAGTAGCATCATTCTTAGCTATATATTCCTTGAGTAGGTTTTCTACAGAAGATCCTACAGGTTGATTATAAGGTTTTTGGTACATTGACTGGTTATGTTGGGGAGTGAAACCAGGTGTTCCACTCGGCCTAGGTTGGTTAGAATTTGGATTAGTGTTTTGTTGGCCACCCCATGACAGGTTAGGGTGGTTTCTCCAACCAGGGTTATAGGTGTTGGAGTAGGGGTTATTCCTAGGCTGCTGCTGGCTTCCTACATAGCAGACCGAGGATGGATTCCCAGGGCAATATTCATAAGGGTGCCCTTCCCCACAGAATCCACAGATAGGTGCCTCGCCTTGATTTGGTTGAGTGCCCATTGACATGGCTGTGGCGGTATTGGCACTGGTTTGGAGATTGGCCTGAGCCATTTGCTTGACTAAGTTGGTCAGGGCATTTATTTGGGTGCTCATGGCGCTTAGAGCATCCTTGTCTTGAGCCCTAGTTGGCTCTACTGGATCGTCTGACCATCTACAGTGAGATGCTGAGATCTTCTCCAAGATCTCATAAGCTTCGTTGTAACTCTTGGACAACATGGAACCTCCAGCAGATGAATTTAGAACTTGTCTGGTGCTGGGGTTGCATCCTTTAAAGAAAACTTCTATTTGGATACACCATGGAATGCCATGGTGTGGACATTTAATGAGAAGGTCTTTGAATCTAGTCCAAGCTTCGTGAAGAGACTCATTATCAGCTTGTTTAAACTTTATGATATCATCACGAAAGGTTGAATTCCTATCAGGTGGGAAGTATTTGACTAGGAATTTTTCTGCTAAATCTGTCCAATTGCGGACAGATCCTGAGGGCAATGAATTTAACCATGTTTTGGCTTTGTCCCTCAAAGAGTAAGGGAAAAGATATAGCCTCAGGGCCTCTTGGGAAACTCCAGGGATTAGGAATGTGTCACTAACTCCTAGGAAGTTCCTAAGGTGGTTATGGGGGTCCTCATTTTCTATTCCAAAGAATTGTCCCACAGTGGACAACATTTGGAACATCACTGGTTTTAACTCGAATGAGTGGGCAGTGATTTCAGGACGGATTATGCTGGGGTTCAGCTCCCCAGGCATAGGTACTAGATATGAAAGAATGGCACTATTCTTGTCATTCGCTATTTCGATGGGGTTGCGAATGGCTTGTGCCGGATTTGGAACTAGATCGCCCATTTCTTTAGTTTCAGGTGTGGCTTGAGGTATAGGAGGTTGTTTAAAGAGACGTTTCTTTGCCTTATTCCTAGCTCGAAGTGATCTTTCAGGTTCAGGATCGAACTCTAAATTACTATGTGAACGCTCACTCATAAACTACCTTAATAGCACCTGCAAAAGAAATGAAACAGATTAGTTTCACTCAATGATAAACTTGATTTTTCAAACTTAACAACTTCGTTTTTACTTAAAATAAGTCCCCGGCAGCGGCGCCAAAAACTTGTTGCGTGCTCAATGTGTAAAGATAAATATGCAAAAGGGTAGAGAGAGCACTTAGAACATGCAAGCATACATGGTCTCACAGCAAGTAGTAAGTATATTTCATTCGTTTTTTCCACAGAGACTCATTTTTAGCTATTCGCGAAGTGTGTTTGTTAAGAAAGATGGGATGAATTTGAGGGGATAAAATTGGTTTTTAATTACCTAAGTTTTGCTGAATGTGTAAAGGAATATACCATAAACAAGGTAAAGTTAAAATCAGGCTCAAAGAACAAGAGATGGAATCAATAAACGAAGAAGAAAACAGCTACACAGAATGCGTTTTAGCAGAATTGCGAGAACCGCAATTAATCCGCAATTAAATGGCAGCGAAACTGATTAAAAGGGTGAATTAAGGGCTACTAATGACTATCCTATAGGCAGTTTATTACGATTATCAAGCTTTGGATCAACTCTCTATACATCAAACTCACTCTATCTCAAGTATCGTCCGATTCCATGCATGAGAGACTCAAGTTTACTCGACTTCAAAGTAAGGTCTTAAGCACCTTGTTAAAACAGGAGTGTTTAGTTTGTACTAGGGAAACGCCTATTCCTAGGCCGTTTCCTGATTACCATGAAAGGCTAGCATGATTATATGACTCTGAACTCTTACTCCTTCCAGAGGTTAGGAGTTCTTTGGACAAAATGGATGGCCAATCGAAATTGCCCGTGGGATGAAGCTTACATACAATCAATGTTCGAGTGTTAATCTGCCTACTTGACTCACGTTTTTTAGCCTATAGTTCTGTCATTAGCATGCCCCTAAGTGATTTTAGTTACTCATGGATATGTAGAGAACAGAAATGGTAGATAAAACAGACATGCTTAGAAGATAAATGTACTTAAAACAGCAAGCCAAAGCCGTAGCAGAAACAGATGGAAACTGTAAAATGCAGAAGTATACTTCGATTACTTTAAGTGTTTGAATGACAAAGGGAAGCTCTAAAAGAAATGAATTCAAGACAGACAACAACGAAATGCAATAATTGAAATGCTACACTAAGAACAACAGTGATCAGAAATGGAATTGAGAAGAACAGAGCAGAAAACAGTAGAGGGCTGCTAGAAAACTCCGTGGCAGTCGCCTCGAATGATGGTGATGAGAAGTCAGCCCTGCTTGGATGAATCCAATCGAGAGAGAAGAAGAATCTCCTCTCCTTCCTATCAGATTATCGATTCCAACAGCTGAGACTCTCACTCCAACAGACGGCAAAGGAAAACAGATGGAAATGGTGGACTGCGAGAAGACTTCTGCGCTTCGAGTGATGACTGAACCTCCGACTTTGACCCCCTTTTATAGTAGTTTGCAGGTGCGTTTGGGCCAAGGAGAACCATCAGTCTTCAACGTCATATATCAGAATGGATGGAGGAGAAAGAACGAATCCCTGAAAAGTCGGATCTAAACAGAAAAATGTCAGCCAACTTACGGTTTTAACTTGAATAATTGCGGTCACCGCAATGTTTTCGCAATTCATTCGCAATGCTCATTTTTCCATTCTTTTCTTCGGTTTTCAACCCTTTTTCTACCTATTGTGTATAAGTCCTAAATTAGCTACCTTCTTCTAATTCTCATATTAAAGCATAGGTTTAGGCTAAATGCTAACAAAAACACCTAAATGTGTACATCTTCTTAAGCTAAATGGGTCCTAAATAAGTCACTTTCAGAGACTTAACACTCATCACCAATGGCCTTCCACTCCATAGTTCAATAGCTTGAACTTGTTCCTTACCATCCCTTCTTGGAGTTTCTGTGTCTGCAGGCAGTCTGCCTTGGGGCCTATTCTTCAGCTCGTTTGCCAACTGCCCAATCTGATTCTCTAAGCTTCTCAAGGTTGCTTGCTGGCTCTGCAAAGTTGCATCATTCTTTGCTATGTATTCCTTCAGCAAGTTCTCCACTGATGTTACCATCGGTTGGTTGTTGACATATTGTTCCTGATATGGGGGTTGACTAGTTTGTTGGTGTTGAGTGAAACCAGGTGGTCCACTCGGTCTTGATTGATTTTGCGTTTGGTTTGTGCTTTGTTGTCCACCCCAAGAGAGATTTGGGTGGTTTCTCCAACCAGGGTTATATGTATTTGAATAGGGGTTGTTCCTTGGTTGTTGTTGACTTCCAACATAGCACACCGAAGATGGATTAGCAGGGCAATAGTCATACATATGCCCTTCCCCACAGAATCCACAAACTAGTGCCTCACCTTGGTTGGTTATTGTTGTGCTTGTTGAAACAGCTGCCACTGTGTTGACACTTTGTTGAATATTGAGTTGAGTCATTTGCTTCACCAGGTTGGTCAGAGCATTAATCTGGCTGCTCATTGCGCTGAGTGCATCCATGTCTTGAGCCTTCCTTCTGTTTGGCTCCACATGATCCTCTGACCATTGACAATGTGATGTTGAGATTTTCTCCAAAATCTCATAGGCTTCGTTATAGCTCTTTGATAGCATCGAACCTCCAGCTGAGGAATTCAAGACTTGCCTCGTGCTGGGGTTGCATCCTTTGAAGAATACTTCAATCTGGATACACCATGGAATGCCATGGCGTGGACATTTGAGTAGAAGATCTTTGAATCTGATCCAAGCTTCATGCAGTGATTGGTAACGATATTTTTGAACTATCGCTATAAACTCAAGCTGTCGAGGCTTGCCAAAATAAATTTATAAACCCGTAGCTTTTAGCTTTGCAGCTAGCGGTAACGGGGTCGAACCACAAAGAGGGAATAAAATTGAGGATTAATTGTTTAAGATGTGATTAGGTTAGTTGGTAAGGTTGTCACAAAAAAGGGGGGTTTTAATCATGCAATGTAGTGAAAAGTGCTAACGGAAAAGTAATAAACTTGAGAATGAAGAGTGTTGGATTTGGGGAATTTTCGGGATCTTGCTAAGCATTTTAACATTTATCATTTAATTCTAAGGTAAGGCTAATTGATTATAATATGCACACGGTCAGTTACCCGAGAAACCCCAAGGTAACCGGCTCCATAGAAATTAATTAGACCACACAGTTCTAATCAAACATTATCTAAAGTTGCATTAGGGTGATCTGCCCCAAATTTGACTCTAGATAGTCACTAACATACCGCGACGAACATTCAAACATGTAATTTAATTGCTAGTAGATTGCCCGCCAACGCTGTATGCAATCAACAACTATCATACACGACTCGATACTCCGATTTAGTTTTGTCTATCTGTGTTACTTAGTCGAGCAGTGAGAGGCACGGCATCGCTACTCTTTAACATACACAACATGCAAGATGACTCGAGTGTCAATCGTCGAAATCTAACATGCGCGTTGGATTAAGCAAGATAGACAAATGCATTCATACTCAAAGCCAAATCAGAACCATTAAGCATACATTATCAAAACATTAGAAACTTAGCAAAAATCCCTAATTAACCCAAATCCAAGCACAAGTACCTTAGCCAATCATGGAGGTTTTGAGTTCCAACACTCCCATGGAAGCTTTGGGCATCATCCCCAAGCTAATATACAAGAAATAAGCTCCAAAAGGCCACAAATGGCGGAGAAAATGAAGAAGAACCGAGAGGAGAAGCTTGGAGAAGATGGAGGATGAAAGAATGGCTGCAAAACTAACGTTTTCACGCTTTTAAAGCTCGGAGCGTCGAGACGCTAGGCCAGCGTCTCGACGCTGTGCCCTAAGTTGGCTGCTGCGCGCGCGGGGTAGCGTCGAGACGCGCGCGCGGCGTCGAGACGCTGCGCGGCGTCGAGCGAGCGTCGAGACGCTTGCGCTCGACGCTTGCTCTCGGGTGGATCTTCAGAATCACGCTTCAGACTTCGGGGCGTCGAGACGCTAGGCCAGCGTCTCGACGCTGTCGGCGTTGAGCGACACGGGCGAGGGCGCGCGGGCGCGCGCGGACATGGGCGAGGCGGAGCGGGCGGAGCGCGCGGGCGCGAGGCGAGGCGGCACGCGCGGGCGCGCGCGCGTCTGGCCGTCTGGGCGCGGGCGTGCGGTGCGTGCGGCTGCGCGCGCGTTGGGCGCCTGGGCGCTGGGCGCCGGCGCTTGGGCGCTGCCCTCTCGGCTCTTAGCCCACTTTTGGGTCGTTTTGGCTCCCGAGCTCCGTTTGGCCTATCGTTTTGACCCGAACACTTCCCGAAACATGTTAAATGACCTTTTTAGCCCCGAAAATCATCAATGGACTTCCCGAGCTCTTCACCATGAAATCACCTACAAGGAGGCATTTTAATCAATATAAATCATGGTTTTAGCTAGAATTAGGGACATTAAGATAGCTCCAAAATGGAGTTATCAAACACCCCCAACTTAAATCTTGCTAGTCCTCGAGCAAGGCTAATAAAGAATTTGACTCAAAAGGACCATGCATACATGCTTACAATTCAAACCTCAATGCTTTTTACAAATCTAAACAAAACATAATCATGAAAGCATCCGGCGCATGCATTTAATCAAGAACACATCAAAAATTAACTATCGCTCCCTAACGTGTGTGTGTGCTAGCCAACCTATCCTAAACCATCGTAAGCCTGGAAAAACCACATGCAACATATCATCCCGTTTTCCCCCTACTTCTAGCATTTAAGAACAGTCTACACTTGATCACATAAGAGAGAGCAATGAATTAAAATGCCTAACATGATTTTCTCGTACTTTTTCTCTTTTTGAGTACTTTGTACTCTTTGTTATGGTTCTTTGAACCTAACTTTATTTTCTTTTTCTTTCCAATCCCGAGTTGCCTAACATGTCAAGCTTGGGTCTAAGCTTCACATTTTTAAGGACTAACGCTCACTTCTTAAGTGCGCACTTTAAAAAGGAGGAACGCCTCGGGAGAATTTTCTAACCAACATGCTTTTCTGTTTTTTTTTTTTATTAGGCTTAATTAACTACTAACTCTCATGCAACAAGCTACCCTAGGGGTGCCTTTCGGGGTGACAACAAGAATTAATGCTACATGCAATCAACTAAGCCTACGGAGATTAAGACGAGGTTGCTAAGTGCTCGATAGATGCAAGGGAGCAACAGAAAAAATTTTAAAATTTTTGACATGAACCTAATAAATGCAAAACACCATCATGCAAAAACTAGATTACGCAAATGCTCAGATTCCAAAAAGACACTTCCTAGATCGTCATAATTAGAAAGCATATAAACAGAGTCCCAAGCACTTCAAATTCAAAATTAACACTGCTCAACGAACTACACATGCATATCAAGAACATCCAATTCCACCCCCAACTTCAGAAGATAGCATTGTCCTCAATGCTTCTCTATCAGATACACAAAAGTTAAGGGAAAAGAAAAACGACACTTCCCTGATCTTTGTGAAGCTGGCGAGGGGAAAGAGGCGGTGCGTCCCTTATCGGAGCCCAATTTCCTCAACTTCTCCTTATTTCCTAAAAAAAAACAGCAAGCTAAATTAAGCTAAAGTATACTACGAAACTAAACTAAAACAATGATAAACTAAATGACAGAAAAACAGTTCAACACTCGGGTGCCTCCGAGAAGCGCAGAATTTTTAAAGTCGTTTGCTCGACTGAATTCACTCAACGAACTCATCCATACTCCGACAGCGCGGGGGACGTCCCAGACATGTCCTCGTCCACACTGTTCCTACAAACATCATTTAAACACATTTTTTCTCTTCGTGCTTTGAGCACGCGAACATCATCATTGTTAGTGCAATAAAAAACAGCACCATTATCATTCAAGTCTAAGTCTTTTTTCCTAACAGAAGCAAAAGAATAGTCCCTCAAGCGCGAGGTCAAATTCTCTTCCTTCACACAACCCACAGATTTTGTTTTTCCATTCTCATCATACACAAAAGATTTAGACTCATTCATAAAAAAATCATGCACATTTCCATCAAATCCTATAGAAAAGGAACCCCTATCAACATCAATCTTGACCTTAGCGGTCTTCATAAATGGGCGTCCTAGTAAGATAGGAGAGGAAACATGCAAAGAATTTTTGTTCGTATTAAGCACATGGAAATCACATGGAAACAACAAATCTTCCACTTTAACCAAAATGTCCTCAATTTTCCCTAATGGTCGCACACAAGATTGATCGGCTAGTTGAACAACTACATTAGACTCAATTAAATTGCATGGTTTAAGCTCTTTAAACACATCTGCAGACATGACGTTAATTGAGGAACCGAGATCTAGCATGGCATTTTCAATCAGCTTATTACCAATAGTGCATGGGATAGTAAACGTACCAGGATCGACGCACTTTGGTGGAAGCGTACCTTGGAAAATTGCGGAGACAATGTCGTTCTTTTTCTCATCATTCTTGTCCATCTTTTCATTCTCAAGGTGGCTTGGGGAACATTCAATCGGCTTCCCCTTTTTCTCAACTGGAGGCAACAAACGGCTTGGGAAAGGAGCCTTGGGCATGTAGCCTTTCAAGCTCGGGGGTGCACCCAACTGAGCTTCCTTCCTTCTTGACTCAAGATCCTCGATCTTTTGCTCAACCTTGCCTTCCTCTTTCTCCACAACAGCGGTGATGGAATAGACCTGCTCACAGGAATTCATCCTCGCGTGTGGGGGTAGTATCCAAGGATTCTCAGGCGCCGAAATCAAGGGAATATCCCTTCCACTCTTCAGTGCAAAACCATCTGGCCAATCAGCTGCCTGAGTTTCCATCCTACTCGTTCTGGTCTTTACCTCCGTCATCTCTTCTCTCATCGACCGCAACTGCGCATTGGTATCCTGATAAGTTTCCATGAGGGACTTGAACATTCCTTCAATGGATTGAGAAGAAGCAGAAGGACGATTTCGCGATGGGTCTCCTTGAAATTTAAGCAAACCGTCGTGTATCTTTGACAGTTGGCCCTTGAGCTCTTTCACTTCGCTTTGGTGGCGGGCTTGCTCACGTGCTTCAATTCCATTACGCTGCATATTCTGAGCCATATTACAGATCAAACGCCGAGCTTCCACTGGGGTCTTGTCAATCAACGCCCCTCCACTAGCTGCATCAAGCAACCAACAATCATGATCACACAAGCCTTCGTAGAAGAGGCGAATGAGTTCTGCCTGTGGAATCCGATGGTGGGGGAAGTCTTCGCACAACCGGGTAAACCGCTCCCAATATTTATCAAAGGTCTCCCCCTCTTTTTGCATGATCCTGTAGATCTCCGTCCTTAGGAACCTGGCTCTCGAAGCGGGGAAGTATTTGTTTAAAAACAGCCCTTTCAACCCATTCCACGTAGAGGTAGTCCCAGGTAAGTAGAGCAGCCAATCCTTCGCTTTATCCTTCAGGGAGAAAATGAAAGTTCTCAAGTATAACTGATCTTCAGTTACTTCGCTCGTTTTCATCGCAGAGCACACCATATGGAATTCCTTAAGGTGCTTGATCGGATCTTCACCTGATTTGCCATAAAAAGAAGGAAGTGAGTTAAGCAAACTAAATTTTAGCTCAAACTTACCTGTTATCGGCGGAAATGATATAGACAAAGGTTGACTAAGCGAGCCATCCATCGCCCACTCCTTGAGCGTTCTCCGATTCTCATTATCGTTCTCCAAGACCTCCATCTCTTCTGAGTGTAACCTGAACTTTCAAAATCTTGGAAGAGAGGACCGTTATCCAAATAAAATAAAATAAAACAAAAAACAATTCAATTAAATTTTTTTTTTTTTTAAAACAACCAATCAACCTTAATCAAAAACAAAAATTAATCTCATTTTTAATTGCCCTCCCCGGCAACGGCGCCAATTTTGGTAACGATATTTTTGAACTATCGCTATAAACTCAAGCTGTCGAGGCTTGCCAAAATAAATTTATAAACCCGTAGCTTTTAGCTTTGCAGCTAGCGGTAACGGGGTCGAACCACAAAGAGGGAATAAAATTGAGGATTAATTGTTTAAGATGTGATTAGGTTAGTTGGTAAGGTTGTCACAAAAAAGGGGGGTTTTAATCATGCAATGTAGTGAAAAGTGCTAACGGAAAAGTAATAAACTTGAGAATGAAGAGTGTTGGATTTGGGGAATTTTCGGGATCTTGCTAAGCATTTTAACATTTATCATTTAATTCTAAGGTAAGGCTAATTGATTATAATATGCACACGGTCAGTTACCCGAGAAACCCCAAGGTAACCGGCTCCATAGAAATTAATTAGACCACACAGTTCTAATCAAACATTATCTAAAGTTGCATTAGGGTGATCTGCCCCAAATTTGACTCTAGATAGTCACTAACATACCGCGACGAACATTCAAACATGTAATTTAATTGCTAGTAGATTGCCCGCCAACGCTGTATGCAATCAACAACTATCATACACGACTCGATACTCCGATTTAGTTTTGTCTATCTGTGTTACTTAGTCGAGCAGTGAGAGGCACGGCATCGCTACTCTTTAACATACACAACATGCAAGATGACTCGAGTGTCAATCGTCGAAATCTAACATGCGCGTTGGATTAAGCAAGATAGACAAATGCATTCATACTCAAAGCCAAATCAGAACCATTAAGCATACATTATCAAAACATTAGAAACTTAGAAAAAATCCCTAATTAACCCAAATCCAAGCACAAGTACCTTAGCCAATCATGGAGGTTTTGAGTTCCAACACTCCCATGGAAGCTTTGGGCATCATCCCCAAGCTAATATACAAGAAATAAGCTCCAAAAGGCCACAAATGGCGGAGAAAATGAAGAAGAACCGAGAGGAGAAGCTTGGAGAAGATGGAGGATGAAAGAATGGCTGCAAAACTAACGTTTTCACGCCTTTAAAGCTCGGAGCGTCGAGACGCTAGGCCAGCGTCTCGACGCTGTGCCCTAAGTTGGCTGCTGCGCGCGCGGGGTAGCGTCGAGACGCGCGCGCGGCGTCGAGACGCTGCGCGGCGTCGAGCGAGCGTCGAGACGCTTGCGCTCGACGCTTGCTCTCGGGTGGATCTTCAGAATCACGCTTCAGACTTCGGGGCGTCGAGACGCTAGGCCAGCGTCTCGACGCTGTCGGCGTTGAGCGACACGGGCGAGGGCGCGCGGGCGCGCGCGGACATGGGCGAGGCGGAGCGGGCGGAGCGCGCGGGCGCGAGGCGAGGCGGCACGCGCGGGCGCGCGCGCGTCTGGCCGTCTGGGCGCGGGCGTGCGGTGCGTGCGGCTGCGCGCGCGTTGGGCGCCTGGGCGCTGGGCGCCGGCGCTTGGGCGCTGCCCTCTCGGCTCTTAGCCCACTTTTGGGTCGTTTTGGCTCCCGAGCTCCGTTTGGCCTATCGTTTTGACCCGAACACTTCCCGAAACATGTTAAATGACCTTTTTAGCCCCGAAAATCATCAATGGACTTCCCGAGCTCTTCACCATGAAATCACCTACAAGGAGGCATTTTAATCAATATAAATCATGGTTTTAGCTAGAATTAGGGACATTAAGATAGCTCCAAAATGGAGTTATCAGTGATTCATTTTCGGCTTGCTTGAACTTGATGATGTCAACACGAAAGTGAGAGTTCCTATCTGGAGGGAAGTATTTTACTAGGAACTTTTCAACAAGGTCTGTCCAATTGACAATTGATCCAGAGGGGAAAGAGTTCAGCCACATCTTGGCCTTGTCTCTTAATGAATATGGAAAAAGGTAAAGTCTCAAGGCCTCTTGAGACACTCCTGGGATGACAAAGGTGTCACTTACTCCCAGGAAGTTTCTCAAGTGGTTGTGGGGGTCTTCATTTTCCACTCCAAAGAATTGTCCAACTGTGGACAGCATTTGAAACATGACAGGTTTTAACTCGAATGAGTGAGCTGTAATTTCGGGGCGTATGATGCTCGGATTAAGCTCCTCAGGTATTGGTACAAGGTATGATAGAATAGCACTATCTTTATCATTCGCAATTTCAATAGGGTTGCGAATGATAGGTGCTTGATTTGGTGCTTCTTCTGCTCTTTCCATTTCAGCTTGTTGTGGTTCAAATTGTACTGACTCTGCGTGGTCAACAATGTGCTGAAGTACAGGTTGCTTTTGCTGTTTAAAAAGGCGTTTCTTAACTTTATTTCTGGTCCTTAGAGTTCTTTAAGGCTCAGGATCAAATTCTAGATTGTGATTTGGAAACTCATTCATAAACCAGCTTTGTTGGTACCTGTAAATGCAAAAGATTAGCTCCAATAAATTAAGCTCTTCTAAAATAACACAAATCGTGTTTACTAAACAAAATCCCCGGCAGCGGCGCCAAAAACTTGTTGCGCGCTCAGTGTGTATGTAAAATGTTAATGCGAAGAGCGCTAAGATCATGCAAGCATACATGGTCTGCAGCAAGTGATAAGTATAATTTAATTCGTTTTCCCACAGAGATTAAGTTTAGTGACTAACGATTTGGTGTGTTAGATTAGATAAGGTAACTTAAATTGGATAGATTTTGGGTTGAGGTACAGGAATATAAAAGATGCAAGAAGAATGTAAACATAAATGCAAAGCTAGCAAAGAGGTAAAGTCATAATGTGGAAAAGTAGAATTGCGGTTCTTGCAATAATCTAGCAATAAATTAGCAACGATTTTAATGTAAAGTAAGGCAGCAAGGTCGACTTAAGAATCCTCTATAGGCATTTAACTATGATCATTCAACAGTAGATTAACATCTCATGCATCGTCTTAGCTAGTTCTCATGCATCTTCCGATTACATGCATTAGTTTCTTAGATTACTTCTGTCCAAGTAAAGTTAACAACCTAATCATAAACACATGCTAATAAACGTGCTAGGAGAACGCCTATTCCTAGGTCATTTTCTATTTACCATAAAAGGCTAACATGAATGAACGACTCAGAATTCTTACTCCTTCCAGAGGTTAGGAATTCTTTAGACAAAATGGATGGCCGGTCGAAATTTTCCATGGGATGAAGATCACATACATTCAATGCATTCATGCTACTTTACATGCTGAATTCACATACTTTTATCCTATAGATTCATCTTTAGCAAACCTCTATTGAATTAGTTACTCATGGTGTTCGAAGAACTAAAGGAAATGAGTTGATTACACATGAAACAGAGAACTTACAAACCTAATTGATTGAAATATAATTAAATGAAGAACTCAACAAAACAACAAATTGATTAAGAGATGACAGAATGAAGAACTCAATAAACCCAATTGATTACTCTTTTAAGAAAACAATTCATATAATAATCCGTAAACAAACATATGTCAATCCGAAACAACAATGAAAGGGAAAAGCAGTAAATGATTCAGAACAACATTTAAAGGAAAGCAGAAATTAAATTCGAAAGCGGTAAAGGAGAGCAGTAAAGGAAAGTAGTAAAGTAAAGCTGTAAATAGCGTGAGGATTTTCCAAGTCGTGAATCGCCTCGGATGAAGGGGAAGATTAGCTGATCTTGGGGATAAATTCAATCAGAAGAGAAGATGGATCTTCTCTTCTTCCTCTCGAATTATCACGCCAAGGGCTTGTTTCTTCGATCCAACAAACGGGGGAAGAGGTTTCGTCTTCGGGATTCTGCACGATCGGGATCTCCTCACTTCGTAGATTGTGTGGAATGAATTGAAGTGGATTCAATTTTGATTCCTTTGATCCTTCATTTAACTCTCTTTATATAGCCTCCAGGTGGTTGCAAAAGGTTGCTCAATAATTGTGGATCACCATTCAATTTTGTGAGGTAGTCAAGCTTGACATGTGGCAGCAGCAGGGAGAGTTGACTACTGGAAAAACTTAGTCAACAAAGACTGTTGACTGGGAAAAAAATGCAGCAGCAAAGATTGAATTTTTCAGCAATGTACCTGCAATGTACATTTTAGCTTGTTTTTCATCATTTTTCATTCTTTTTCGTTCATTTTCCAAATAAGTCATATTTTAGCATCATTTCTCAAATTCTCGCATTTAAGCACACATTAAGCTAACTCTTAACAAAAACACTCAAGAATGTACAAAGTTTTAAGGTAAATATAGCCCTAAATAATGTACTTTTGGCGAGGTAACAGATATGCAGAAGAGGATGGCTCAATGGGCCACTTACGCACAGGCAAGGGACAAGGAGGTTGCTGACCAACTTGGGTGCATCTTCCCTGACTTCCCCACGAATCTCCTGACTCCATGGGTGCCTCCACGACCACGACAACCTGATGAGGATGAAGACATTTGAGTGCTGGTTTGAATTGCACTCAAGGGAGTATTGCTGTTCCCTTTAAAAAAAAAAAAAAAAAATAAAAAAAAAAAAAAAAACTGCTTTCTGATAGACCATGTGAATTATGCTGTTTTTAGTACAATTTTGATCTGTTTTTGTTGCTTAGTTTTATGTTTTTAAATTGCTTAGTATAGCCTGCTGCTAGCTGATTAGGTAGGATAGTTTAGGTTTATTTTTGTTGAGCTTGAACGACTGGATAAGGCATGCTTAGGGGCCTTAGTAACTGATATATCTGCCCTGACTTGATTGCGAAATAATTGCGGTACCCGCAATTTTTATTACTGAAAGCATGTTTTGGACTGTCTGCTTAGCTAGGCTGTGATCTGTTTAAATTCTATCTTTTGCTGCTATCATGACTACCTTATATAGCTTATCTAAATGCATGCTGGATGAGTGTCATAGGACACTGTTGCGTGCTCAATGTGTAAAGATAAATATGCAAAAGGGTAGAGAGAGCACTTAGAACATGCAAGCATACATGGTCTCACAGCAAGTAGTAAGTATATTTCATTCGTTTTTTCCACAGAGACTCATTTTTAGCTATTCGCGAAGTGTGATTGTTAAGAAAGATGGGATGAATTTGATGGGGTAAAATTGGTTTTTAATTATCTACTTTTTGCTGAATGTAAAAAGGGATATAACATAAACAAATTAAAGTTGAAATCAGACTCAAAGGACAAGAGATGGAATTGATAAACGAAGAAGAAAACAGCTAAACAGAATGAAAATCTGGCAGAATTGCGAGGACCGCAATATTACCGCAATTAAATAACAGCGAAACTGCGTAAATGGGTGAATTAAGGGCTACTAATGACTATCCTATAGGCATTTTATTACGATTCTCAAGCATTGGATCAACTCTCTATACATCAAACTCACTCTATCTCAAGTATCGTCCGATTCCATGCATTAGAGTCTTAAGTTTACTCGACTTCAAAGTAAGGACTTAAGCATCTTGTTTAAGCAGGAGTGTTTAGTTTGTACTAGGGAAACGCCTATTCCTAGGTCGTTTCCTGATTACCATGAAAGGCTAGCATGCTTATATGACTCTGAACTCTTACTCCTTCCAGAGGTTAGGAGTTCTTTGGACAAAATGGATGGCCAATCGAAATTGCCCGTGGGATGAAGCTTACATACAATCAATGATTCGAGAGCTATCCTACATACTTGATGCACATTTTTTAGCCTATAGTTCTGTCATTAGCATGCCCCTAGGTGATTTAGCTACTCATGGATGCAAGGTGAACAGAAATGGACGATAAAACAGACATGCTTAGAAGAGGAATAAACTTAGAACAGGAAGTAAAACCGTAGCAGGAAATGGGAAGTGAGAAATGCAGAAACGTACTTCGATTACTGAAATTGTTTGACGAACAGATGAAAGCTTTAAAGTAAATAGCAACAAGGCAGAAAGCAACGAAATAAACTAATCTAGCTACTTAAGAAAAGGACAGCACGAAGCAGAAATGTAAAACAGAAAAGAAAGACAGAAAGCTTGTAAAATGGTGCTTGAAGCCTCGTCGCAATCGCCTCGAATGAAGGATCAAAAAGACAGCCTTGCGTGGATGAATCCAATCGGGAGAGAAGAAGAATCTACTCTCCTTCCTATCAGATTATCGACTCCAGCAGCTGAGCTTCGCAAACCAACAGACGGCAAAGGAAAAACAGTGGAACAGATGGACTGCTAGACGACTTCACGCTTTCGGATGATGATCAAACCTCCGACTTTGGCCCCCTTTTATAGTAGTTTGCAGGTGCGTTTGGGCCAAGGAGAACCATCAATCTTCAACGTCATATATCAGAATGGATGGAGGAGAAAGAACGAATCCCTGAAAATACGGAAATTAACAGAAAAAGATCAGTCAACTTACGGTTTTCACTTGAATAATTGCGGCCTCAGCAATGTTTTCGCAATGCTGTCGCAATGCGATTTTTTCATTCTTTTTCTTCGGTTTTCAACCCTTTTTCTACCTATTGTACATAAGTCTTAGATTAGCTACCTTCTTCTAATTCTCATATTAAAGCATAGGTTTAAGCTAAATGCTCACAAAAACACCTAAATGTGTACATCTTCTTAAGCTAAATGGGTCCTAAATATGTCACTTTCAGAGACTTAACACACCCCCAAACTTAAGGTTTTGCTTGTCCTCAAGCACACTAAAGACTTACCTAGGCTGCTGTTTCTTCTTCTTTAACCACTTTACTGACTCCCTTATTTCCCTATCTATAGCAATGCTGTCCTGTGACACACTTCTAAGTTTAGAATTAACCTCTTATCAAGCTTCTTCTGACTTCACCTGCCTACTATACCTGCTGTTTCTGTTAACCCCTTACTACTGATCTAACTACTTCTATGATATCATGCCACTATCCCTAAGGTTTCAAATTCTACCAAGCTTTACTCCAGACTCAGTACATGCTTCTAGCTTAACTTTTAATGTGCCTAGGATTCCTTAGAGTCATGCCAGTCTTAGTATTAACAGTGACAGTGGTACTTTTAGAGAACAACCTAAGCCCTGGCATCACTACATTGGATATACATTCATCTCCCTAGACAAACCTAAAAGCTACAACCTTGTGCTTAGCTCATTGAGGATCAGAGTTCTTTTTTAAATAGGACATCTAAGCCACAAGATTATAACTCCTAAGCATACATTCTTCTTCCCCTATTTCTCCCTTTTTCCTTTTTTACTTCGGTGGAGTCTCTCCTTGGGTTGCCTTTATTCTTTTTTCATTGTTTTTCAGTTCATCATCATTTTTTTTTTTTTAAAGGAGAAGAAGAATGCTTATGTTTCTAAGGGAGAGAGGAATGTTCCTAGGCCTAGGGTGGCCTCCCCCAAACTTCAACTACTCATTGTCCCCAATGAGTGTTTGAGGTGGCACACCCCCAAACTTGTCCTAGAAGCATCTAGTCTAAAGTAAAACAAAGAGAATCTAAAAGTCCTAGGCATAGGCAAAACATTCTAAAAGCAATTATTCCAGCAGCAGAAATTTTGACAAAACAGACAGTTTAAGGACTGATGGTTTATGCATGCTGAGCCCTATTCAGAGGCTAATTTAAACTAGCAAAGGGTGTCCTATGACACTCATCCAGCATGCTTGAAGATCAGCTATATAAGGTAGTCATGCTAGCAGCAAAAGATAGAATATAACAGATCACAGCCTAACTACACAGACAGTCCAAAACATGCAATCAGTCACAAAAATTGCGGGAACCGCAATTATTTCGCAATTCAATCCGGGCAGATTTAACATTGATTCAGGCCCCTAGCATGCTTTTTCCTGTTACTCACGCATCCTAAAAATAAATCTAAACTATCCTACCTATTCAGCTAACATTAGACTAAACTAAGCAAAAGAAAAAACATAACACTAAACATTAAAAACAGAACAAAAGTTGAACACAAAACAGCATACTGCACATGATCCTATCAGAAAGCAGAAAAATTGTTTGTTTTTTCTAAGGGAACAGCAATACTCCCTTTAGTGCACTTCAAACCAGCACTCAATTCTCGTCATCCTCATCTGGTTGCCTTGGCCGTGGGGGCACCCATGGAGTTAGGAGATTGGTAGGGAAGTCCGGGAAGATGCACCCCAGCTGGTCTGCAACTTCCTTATCCCTTGCCTGCGCATAGTTGGCCCATTGAGCCATTCTCCTCTGCATGTCCATCAAGCAGGCCATGGATAGGGACTGTTCAGCAGCCAACCTATCCAATTCAAACTCCATATTCCCCTTTCTTCTCAGCCTCAGGTTAGCAGGCAACTCCAAATGGCCTGTGTAAGGCAGCTGCTGCTCCAAGCGCTCGGTGGGGACTCCTGCAAGCAAACATAGCTTGGTTATGGTATTAGGGAAAAACAAGGGTCCCTTACCTTTCTTTGCGCATTCAGCAATGGCAGCTGACATGATTTCCCCCAAATTGACCGTGAGACCGCGCATGATGGCATAGACCAGCAGTGATCTACTCTGGTTGATTGTCGTCTCGTGGGTCACAGGGGACAGCTTTCTCCTCACAAAGGCAAACCAAACAGCTGCCTTTGCTGTCAGATTGGCACTCATTAAGGTGTGCCTCCCATTGCGTGAGACAGTCCACGCTGCTTCAGGCTGGCCAATTGTGCGAATGGCCTCTTCCAGCACTGCCTCAGTCGGCTCATCAACTATCCGTGCATAATCTGTATGAGGTTGGCCCTTGAGACCAAATGCTTCATTGATGGCCTTGGCGGAGAAATCTACTTCTACCCCTCTGACCACAGACAGGCCATCCTCAGGGCTGAGCACATTAGCGTAGAAATCATACACCATGCTCGTGTATGCTGGATTAGGCGGTCTGCAGAATTCCTCCCAGCCGTGGTTGATCACCCCTGCGCGCAAGAACTGCGGCAGGTCAGCAAGTCGGTCGAGGAATCCTTTCTCGTGCTACAGGTCCCTCTTCCTCAGCTCAGCACCCCTGGACTCAGCATCAGATGAGACATACCTCACTGACGGAGGTTCGTCTTCAGGGTAGAGTTTAGCCTTCCCCTTATCTGCTGGTTTGGATGATTCGGCAGCCTCCACCTTGAGGCGTTTGAGCGAAGGCTCAGTACTCTCTTTGTCCGTTGACGGCACCTTCTTGGCCTTCTTTTTCTTCAACTTCTTGGCCTTGACAATCTTGGCCTTCTTCTTCTTCTTGAGCCTGGCCTTGATGTTGATCTGCTGGAGGCATGCCCCCAACGTTTCTTCCATAGAATCGTCCTGCTGTGCAGGCTCGGCAGGGCTATCTTCCCTCATAGGAGAGAAGACTTCGTCTTCCCCAGCATCTCCACTGCCTTGCGTGGACTCTTGATAATCCCTATAAGGGAATTCAGGATCAGGCCGTGGATAATTGTGCTCTGCTGATGGTGTCTGCGCAGAACTCAGTGGCGAAGATGGCAGCTCAGGACTCTGCGCTGCTGCAGGTGTCGGATCAGAACTCTGAGGTGCTGGAGACAACTCGGGGCTCTGCGCAGGCGGTGACGACTCTGCGCTTGGCACTGGTTCAGATGGGAGAGGGCTGCGCGCAGGTGATGCAGACGGCGACGAACCTTCTTTGGCTGACTCGTGGGATGCACGATCAGTTTCTTGACTCTCCACAGAGGGAGTCTTTGCTGTGCTTGGTTCGGCGGCCGTCTTGACACTCCACCGGCGTTTCTTGGGCGTGCCCGCTGGTTCAGAAGGTCCAGCAGGGATTTCAGTGACAACCCTCCACTTCTTCCTACGGATCGGAAGCTTGGGAAGAGGTCCGGCGCGTACAGCCCCAGCATCTGCAAGGGTCAGAAGTGCTTCCCTCGCAGCCGCTTCAGCTGCATCATCGGCCTTCTTCTTGGCTGCGGATCTTTCAGCCCTTGTGGACACCATTGTCGAATCTTGGAGGTTTGGAGAGAAGGATCAAAGATGAAGAGAATCTCAGTTTTCTTGGAAATCAGAGAATGAGAGAATCGTATCGATCGAGCGCCTTCTAACGGATATAAAGGCAACGGCTAAATCCCAACGGCTCTATTTTGCGGATCCTGCAATTCCAGCGCAATTCTAGGGATATTTTTTCATCAAAATCTCAAACTTTGCTCGTCCGTATCTTTTATTTGGCTCGATCGTTTTTTGATTTTTAAAGCTGGGATTACTCTCCTTGATTCCCTCTTTTGATTCCCTACAAAAACAAATAAAACAAACATTAAATACGCAATTAAAAACACACCACAAAACATACAAACGATAATCGGAAAAACAGTAAAAATAAACTAAGGCATTGGCCTTGACTAAACGAGCACAGTAACCACTCGTTCTCTCTCGTTCCCTTTGTCATGCTTCAGTCAAGAGGAAAGCCGAGAGAGTCTTCACATCTCCTTCCTCATAGTAGTGCTTCAACCTAGCACCATTGACCATAAATGGCTGGCCTTGCTGCAAGTTCTTTATCTCTATTGCACCATGAACAAAGACATTAGTAATAACAAATGGACCCGACCATCTAGACTTTAATTTGCCTGGAAATAACTTTAATCGTGAGTTAAATAAGAGTACAAGTTGGCCTTTCCTAAAGTCTTTGATCCTGAGTCTACTGTCGTGCCATATTTTGGTCTTTTCTTTATACATTTTGGCATTCTCGTAGGCCATATGCCTAAGCTCATCAAGTTCATGTAGCTGCAAAGATCTCAATGTCCCCGCATCCTTTACACAAAAATTCAATTCCTTCATGGCCCAAAATGCTTTGTTTTCTAACTCAAGTGGCAAGTGGCAAGCCTTGCCATATACCAGCCTATAAGGGGACATTCCTAGAGGTGTCTTATATGCTGTCCTATAAGCCCAAAGTGCATCCTCAAGCTTAAATGACCAGTCTTGTCTATTAGGTTTGACTACCTTTTCTAGGATGTTCTTTATCTCCCTATTGGAAATTTCAGCTTGGCCATTCGAGTGTGGGTGATAGGGAGTAGCTACCCTATGTCTAATGTTATATTTAGCCAATACTTTCTCCATAGCCTTATTAATGAAATGTGACCCCTCATCACTAATGATAGCACGAGGAGTCCCAAATCTAGTGAAAAGTTGCCTATGCAAGAAGTTAGTGACTGTTTTAGCATCATTATTAGGACATGCTTTTGCTTCTACCCACTTGGACACGTAGTCCACTGCCACTAATATGTATAGGTTACCTGATGATGGAGGGAATGGTCCC
This sequence comes from Herpetospermum pedunculosum, assembly GCA_028017165.1. Lineage (NCBI taxonomy): Eukaryota > Viridiplantae > Streptophyta > Magnoliopsida > Cucurbitales > Cucurbitaceae > Herpetospermum > Herpetospermum pedunculosum. The sequence goes on from JAPQWQ010000187.1 coordinate 5,451,556, forward strand.
ATGAAATCAATGCCCCACACATCAAAGAGCTCCAACTCTAAGATGTAGGTGAGGGGCATCTCATCCTTGCGACTGAGGTTACCTGTCCTTTGGCATTCGTCACAGCTGTGGGCATAGTTGTGGGCGTCCTTGAAGATTGTTGGCCAATAGTAGCCACTCTGAAATACCTTCGCAGCTGTTCTTTGACCACCAAAGTGTCCACCGTAAGGAGATGAGTGACAGTGCTGTAGCACAGACTTCGCTTCAGCAGCTGAAACACACTTCCTCAACAACCCATCAGCACAGGTTCTGTAAAGTGTGGGGTCATCCCAGATGAATTTCCTTGCTTCATGAAGGAACCTCTTCTTCTCTTGTCCTCCCTTGAACACTGGTAATACCTGTGATGCACGGAAGTTAGCAATGTCAGCGAACCAAGGTTCCTCATCGTTATCACGATGAGCCAAAGCAAAGACATGTTCATCTATAAAAGCATCAGAAATTGCGGTCTCCGCAATTTTTTCGCAATTGTGCTGCAATCGAGACAGGTGATCTGCAACCACATTTTCACAACCTTTCTTGTCCCGAATGTCCAAATCAAATTCCTGCAGCAATAACACCCATCTAATCAATCTAGGCTTAGCATCAGCCTTCCTCATAAGATATTTTAAAGCAGAATGATCAGTGTATACAATGGTCCTAGTGCCTACAATGTAATTTCTAAATTTTTCACAAGCAAATACTACAGCAAGCATCTCTTTCTCAGTAGTTGTATAATTACATTGAGCCTCATTCAAGGTCTTACTAGCATAATAGACAGGGTGTGTCAGCTTGTCAATCTTTTGTCCTAACATGAGTCCTACAGCATAGTCACTGGCATCACATAGCATCTCAAATGGGAGATCCCAATTTGGTCCTACTATGATTGGTGCTGTGACCAGTGCTTCCTTAAGGGTTTTCCAAGCTACTACACATTCTTTAGAGAAGATAAATGGTCTATTTAGCTCTAGAAGCTCGCACAGAGGCTTGGCTATCTTAGAAAAGTCCTTAATGAACCTTCTGTAGAAGCCAGCGTGCCCTAAGAAGCTTCTAATGGCTTTGACATTCTGGGGCTCTACCAACTTCTCTATGATCTCTATTTTTTCCCTATCCACTTCTACACCTGCCCTTGACACTCTATGTCCTAAGACAATCCCTTCATCTACCATAAAATGGCACTTTTCCCAATTTAGGACTAGGTTGGTCTCTTCACACCTAGCCAGGACTTGTCCTAGGTTGTCTAGACAGGTTTTAAATGAGTCCCCAAAGACTGAGAAGTCATCCATGAATATTTCTATCATGGACTCATCCAACTCAGAGAAGATTGCCATCATGCACCTTTGGAAAGTTGCCGGTGCATTGCATAAGCCAAAAGGCATTCTGCGGAAGGCGAACGTTCCAAAAGGGCAAGTGAAAGTGGTCTTCTCTTGATCCTTAGGGTCTATAGTAATTTGATTATAGCCTGAATAGCCATCTAAGAAACAATAGTAGGCTCTACCAGCTATTCTGTCTAGCATCTGGTCAATGAACGGTATAGGGAAATGGTCTTTTTTAGTTTCTTTATTTAGTTTTCTGTAATCCATACATACCCTCCACCCTGTGACAGTCCTTGTTGGAATCAGTTCGTTGTTCTCATTGACTACCACAGTTATTCCCCCCTTTTTAGGTACACATTGGATGGGGCTCACCCACTGGCTACTAGCTATGGGGAAAATCACTCCTGCATCCAACCACTTTATTATTTCCTTCTTCACTACCTCTTTCATAGAGGGGTTTAGCCTACGCTGATGATCTACCCTAGGGGTGTGCTCTTCCTCTAGTATAATTTTGTGCATGCAATAAGAAGGGCTAATGCCTCGAATATCAGCAATAGTCCATGCTATAGCCTTCCTATGTTGCTTAAGCAGTAAAATTAAATCAACCTCATGCTGTTCACTTAGCTTAGAAGAAATAATTACAGGCAGCGTATCATTATCTCCTAGATATGCATATTTGAGGTGAGTGGGTAGTGGTTTCAGTTCTAAAATAGGTGGATGCTCAATGGAGGGTTTTAACGGATTTATAGTTCTATCAGTTAAATCTATATTCATACATACATGTTGAGGTTTATCTACAGGCATATTCATTATGTCAGATACATTCAAGTCAGCTACATCTACTTGTACATATTCACTAGCATGCTTGGTTAACAGTACATGCTCTAATTGTTCTTCCATTAGTGAGTCAACAACATCCATGCTAGCACAAGACTCAGAATCAGAGGGATACCTTAAAGCTTTGTAAACACTAAATTTTACCTCTTCATCATGAACCCTCATAGTTAACTCACCTTTTTGAACATCTATGAGTGCCCTACCTGTGGCTAGAAATGGTCTACCTAGCAGGATGGGGACCTCCTTGTCTGCCTCATAGTCCATGACAATGAAATCTGCAAGGAAAATGAATTTGTCAACTTTAACTAGAATATCCTCGATCTTACCTTCTGGATATGCAATGGATCTGTCTGCTAGTTGTAAAGTGACTGTGGTTGGACGTGCTTCTCCTATTCCCAACTGGCGGAATAGGGACAAGGGCATGAGATTGATGCTGGCCCCAGGTCACAAAGCGCTCTGCCCACGTGCTTGCCTCCAAGTTCTACAGGTAAGGTGAAGGAACCAGGATCCTTCTCCTTCTTGGGTAGCTTGTTCTGGAGGATGGCACTGCACTCCTCGGTGAGGTTTACTGTTTCAAACTCACCAATTATTTTTTTGTTAGTAATAATGTCCTTCAAAAACTTTACATATGAAGGCATCGATTGTAAAACCTCCACAAAAGGAATGTTAACATGCACTTGCTTAAGTATTTCTAAGAATTTATTAAAATGAACTTCCTGTTCCTGCTTCTTCTTCAGCCTTCGAGGATATGGAGGTGGTGGCACATAGGCAGGCACGTCAGGTCGCCTTATGATAGGGGGAGGCCTTGGAATTTCTTCTACGTCCTCAACAATTGGCTCTAGCCTGGCTCCTGATGTGTTAGTTGGTGGTGGACCTTGGCTTGGCAGAGACTCCAGTGGAGCACTAGACTCAGTGTTCTCTACTCTCTTTGGTGTGTCCTTTGTGTTACTCACCAATGGTCTTCCACTCCTAAGTTCAATTGCTTGAACTTGCTCTTTGCCATCTCTCCTTGGTACCTCGGTGTCAGCAGGGAGTCTACCTTGGGGCCTACTTTTAAGTTCATTGGCTAATTGGCCTATTTGGTTCTCTAGGCTCCTAAGAGTAGCTTGCTGGCTCTGAAGAGTAGCATCATTCTTAGCTATATATTCCTTGAGTAGGTTTTCTACAGAAGATCCTACAGGTTGATTGTAAGGCTTTTGGTACATTGACTGGTTATGTTGGGGAGTGAAACCAGGTGTTCCACTCGGCCTTGGTTGGTTAGGATTTTGGTTAGTGTTCTGTTGGCCACCCCATGACAGGTTAGGGGGGTTTCTCCAACCAGGATTGTAAGTTTGTGAGTAGGGGTTGTTCCTTGGCTGCTGCTGGCTTCCTACATAGCAGACTGAGGATGGATTCCCAGGGCAGTATTCATATGGGTGCCCTTCCCCACAGAATCCACAGATAGGTGCCTCGCCTTGATTTGGTTGGGTGCCCATTGACATGGCTGTGGCGGTATTGGCACTGGTTTGGAGATTGGCCTGAGCCATTTGCTTAACTAGGTTGGTCAGGGCGTTTATTTGGGTGCTCATGGCGCTTAGAGCATCCTTGTCTTGAGCCCTAGTTGGCTCTACTGGATCGTCTGACCACCTACAATGAGATGTTGAGATCTTCTCCAAGATCTCATAAGCTTCGTTGTAACTCTTGGACAACATGGAACCACCAGCAGATGAATTTAGAACTTGTCTGGTGCTGGGGTTGCATCCTTTAAAGAAGACTTCTATTTGGATACACCATGGAATGCCATGGTGTGGACATTTAATGAGAAGGTCTTTAAATCTTGTCCAAGCTTCGTGAAGAGACTCACTTGGAGCTTGTTTGAATTTTATGATATCATCACGAAAGGTTGAATTCCTATCTGGTGGGAAATATTTGACTAGGAATTTTTCTGCTAAATCTGTCCAATTGCGGACAGATCCAGAGGGTAATGAGTTCAACCATGTTTTGGCTTTGTCCCTCAAAGAGTAAGGGAAAAGATATAGCCTCAGGGCTTCTTGGGAAACTCCAGGGATTAGGAATGTGTCACTAACTCCTAGGAAGTTCCTGAGGTGGTTATGGGGGTCCTCATTTTCTATTCCAAAGAATTGTCCCACAGTGGACAACATTTGGAACATCACTGGCTTTAACTCGAATGAGTTGGCAGTTATTTCAGGACGGATTATGCTGGGGTTCAGCTCCCCAGGCATAGGTACTAAATATGAAAGGATGGCGCTATCCTTGTCATTCGCTATTTCAATGGGATTGCGAGTGACAGGCACCAGGTTTTGATTTACTCCAGCCATTTCTTCTTGAGGTAATTGCGGAGGAATTGTAGTCTCTGCAATGATTGGAGGTAAAAGGGTTTGTTTGAAAAGACGTTTCTTGGCTCTATTCCTAGCTCTAAGTAATCTCTCGGGCTCAGGGTTGAACTCTAGATCACTAGATGGAGTCTCATTCATAAACTACCCTAAATGGTACCTGAAAAATAAATGAAAATGGATCAAATTCAATGGAAAATACTTTGATGTTTCAGACTTAACAAACTTCGTTTTCACTTAAAATAAGTCCCCGGCAGCGGCGCCAAAAACTTGTTGCGTGCTCAATGTGTAAAGATAAATATGCAAAAGGGTAGAGAGAGCACTTAGAACATGCAAGCATACATGGTCTCACAGCAAGTAGTAAGTATATTTCATTCGTTTTTTCCACAGAGACTCATTTTTAGCTATTCGCGAAGTGTGATTGTTAAGAAAGATGGGATGAATTTGATGGGGTAAAATTGGTTTTTAATTATCTACTTTTTGCTGAATGTAAAAAGGGATATAACATAAAAAAATTAAAGTTGAAATCAGACTCAAAGGACAAGAGATGGAATTGATAAACGAAGAAGAAAACAGCTAAACAGAATGAAAATCTGGCAGAATTGCGAGGACCGCAATATTACCGCAATTAAATAACAGCGAAACTGCGTAAATGGGTGAATTAAGGGCTACTAATGACTATCCTATAGGCATTTTATTACGATTCTCAAGCATTGGATCAACTCTCTATACATCAAACTCACTCTATCTCAAGTATCGTCCGATTCCATGCATTAGAGTCTTAAGTTTACTCGACTTCAAAGTAAGGACTTAAGCATCTTGTTTAAGCAGGAGTGTTTAGTTTGTACTAGGGAAACGCCTATTCCTAGGCCGTTTCCTGATTACCATGAAAGGCTAGCATGCTTATATGACTCTGAACTCTTACTCCTTCCAGAGGTTAGGAGTTCTTTGGACAAAATGGATGGCCAATCGAAATTGCCCGTGGGATGAAGCTTACATACAATCAATGATTCGAGAGCTATCCTACATACTTGATGCACATTTTTTAGCCTATAGTTCTGTCATTAGCATGCCCCTAGGTGATTTAGCTACTCATGGATGCAAGGTGAACAGAAATGGACGATAAAACAGACATGCTTAGAAGAGGAATAAACTTAGAACAGGAAGTAAAACCGTAGCAGGAAATGGGAAGTGAGAAATGCAGAAACGTACTTCGATTACTGAAATTGTTTGACGAACAGATGAAAGCTTTAAAGTAAATAGCAACAAGGCAGAAAGCAACGAAATAAACTAATCTAGCTACTTAAGAAAAGGACAGCACGAAGCAGAAATGTAAAACAGAAAAGAAAGACAGAAAGCTTGTAAAATGGTGCTTGAAGCCTCGTCGCAATCGCCTCGAATGAAGGATCAAAAAGACAGCCTTGCGTGGATGAATCCAATCGGGAGAGAAGAAGAATCTACTCTCCTTCCTATCAGATTATCGACTCCAGCAGCTGAGTTTCGCAAACCAACAGACGGCAAAGGAAAAACAGTGGAACAGATGGACTGCTAGACGACTTCACGCTTTCGGATGATGATCAAACCTCCGACTTTGGCCCCCTTTTATAGTAGTTTGCAGGTGCGTTTGGGCCAAGGAGAACCATCAATCTTCAACGTCATATATCAGAATGGATGGAGGAGAAAGAACGAATCCCTGAAAATACGGAAATTAACAGAAAAAGATCAGTCAACTTACGGTTTTCACTTGAATAATTGCGGCCTCAGCAATGTTTTCGCAATGCTGTCGCAATGCGATTTTTTCATTCTTTTTCTTCGGTTTTCAACCCTTTTTCTACCTATTGTACATAAGTCTTAGATTAGCTACCTTCTTCTAATTCTCATATTAAAGCATAGGTTTAAGCTAAATGCTCACAAAAACACCTAAATGTGTACATCTTCTTAAGCTAAATGGGTCCTAAATAAGTCACTTTCAGAGACTTAACAGACACCCTTTGCTAGTTTAAATTAACCTCTAAATAGCTCAGCATGCATAGCTGTAAGTCCTTGCCAAGTGTGTAACCCACAAGTGTGTAACCAGTGCCAAGTGTGTAACCCACAAGTGGCATTGCATCAAAAGGCAACCAAAGGAAAGGCTCCACCTGAGAAAGTAAAAAAGGAAAAAGTAGGGAGGAAGAATGTATACCTAGGAGTTGCAACTTTGTGGCTTAGATGTCCTATTTAAAAAGAACTCTGATCCTCAATTAGCTAAGCACAAAGTTGTAGCTTGTAGGGTTGTTTAGGGAGATGAGTGTATATCCAATGTAGTGATGCCAGGGTTTAGGTTGTTCTCTTAAAGCACTACTGTCACTGTTAATACTAAGACTTGCATGACTCTAAGGAATCCTAGGTAACTCATAAATATAAACTAGAAGCATGTACTGAGTCTGGGGTAAAGCTAGGTAGAAGTTGAAACCTTAGGGATAGTGGCATGATATGATAAAAGCAGGTAGATCAGTTGCCGGGAGTTAATAAAAGCAGTAGGAGTTTTAGGCATGCGAAATCAGAAGAAGCTAGATGAGAGGGTAGTTTTAAGCTTAGAAGTGTGTCACAGGACAGCACTGCTATAGATGAGAATATAGGGGAGTCAGTAAGTGGTTAAAGAAGAAGAAACAGCAGCCTAGGAAAGTCCTTAGATTGCTCGAGGACAAGCAAAACCTTAAGTTTGGGGGTGTGTTACGTCTCCAAAAGTGACCTTTTTAGGACTTAATTAGCTTAGAAAGATGTTCACTCTTAGGTTTTTTTGATAGCATTTAGCCTAAACCTATGCTTAAATATGAGAATTAGAAGAAGGTAGCTAAATTAGGACTTATGTACAATAGGAAAGAAAAGAGTTGAAAACCGAAGGAAAAGAATGAAAAACAAGCATTGCGGAAACATTGCGGTTCTCGCAATGTTTCAAGTGAAAACCGTAAGTTGACTGATCTTTTTCTGTTAATTTCCGTTATTTCAGGGATTCGTTCTTTCTCCTCCATCCATTCTGAAGTACGACGTTGAAGATTGATGGTTCTCCTTGGCCCAAAGACGTCTGCAGACTACTATAAATAGGGGTCAAAGTCGAGGGTTCAAGCATCATCCGAAAGCGTAGAAGTCTTCTCGCAGTCCATCTTTTCTCCTGTTTTCCTTTGCCGTCTGCTGGTTTGCGAAGCTCAGCTGTTGGAATCGATAATCTGATAGGAAGGAGAGGAGATTCTTCTTCTCTCCCGATTGGATTCATCCAAGCAAGGCTGACCTTTCTCATCCTTCATTCGAGGCGGCTGCAACGAGACATTCGAGCTGTTTTACTGCTTTCTGCTCTCCATTTCCATTTTCCAGCTTTGTCTTGTTGTTGTTTCTTTTCTAGTGGCTAGATTAGACTATTTCGTTGTGTTCTGTCTTCCTGTTATTTGCTTTAAAGCTTTTCTTTGTCAATCAAACAATCAAGTAATCAAATCTCACTTCTTCATTTCACAGTTTCTTGCCTTTACATTCTACTGCTCTCCCTTACTGTTTTGTCTTTAAATTCCTTCTAAGCATGTCTACTTCTTCTCTTGCTTCTGTTCTGTTTACATCCATGAGTAGCTAAATCACTTAGGGGCATGCTAATGACAACACTATAGGCTAAAAAACGTGAATCAAGCATGTAGGATAGCTCTCGAAGCATTGATTGTATGTAAGCTTCATTCCACGGGCAATTTCGATTGGCCATCCATTTTGTCCAAAGAACTCCTAACCTCTGGAAGGAGTAAGAGTTCAGAGTCATACCATCATGCTAGCCTTTCAAGGTAGCCAGGAAACGGCCTAGGAATAGGCGTTTCCCTAGTACAAACCATATCTTCTTGCTTTAACAAGATGCTTAAGACCTTACTTTGATTTGAGTGAACTAAAGAATCTAATGCATGGAATCGGACGATACATGAGATTGAGATAGTTTGATGCATAGAGAGTTGATCCAATGCTTGAGAATCGTATGAAAAAGCCTATAGGATAGTCGTTAGTAGCCCTCAATTCATCATTTTACACACTTTCGCTGTTATTATAATTGCGGTAAAATTGCGGTCTCCGCAATTCTGTTTAAGTTACCATTCTGTCTAGCTGTCTTTACCTTCATTTATTAATCTCGCCTCTTTTCATTTGAGTTTAGCTTTGACTTGTTCTTGTTTATGTTGCTACCCTTTACACATTCAGCAAGAATTAGACAATTAAAAACCAATTTTACCCCATCAAATGAAAAGTAAGCATTGCGGCAGCATTGCGGAAACATTGCTGAAACCGCAATGTTTCAAGTGAAAACCGTAAGTTGACTGATCTTTTTCTGTTAATTTCCGTTATTTCAGGGATTCGTTCTTTCTCCTCCATCCATTTTGAAGTACGACATTGAAGATTGATGGTTCTCCTTGGCCCAAACGCACCTGCAGATTACTATAAAAGGGGGTCAAAGCCGAGGGTTCAAACATCATCCGAAGGCGTAGAAGTCTTCTCGCAGCTCCATCTTTTCTCCTGTTTTTCTTTGCCGTCTGTTGGTTTGCGAAGTTTAGCTGCTTGGAGTCGATAATCTGATAGGAAGGAGAGAAGATTCATCTTCTCTCTCGATTGGATTCATCCAAACAAGGCTGATCTTTCTCATCCTTCAGCCGAGGCGGTTGCGACGAGGCGTTCGAGCTCATCTTACTGCTTTCTGCTTTTCATTTCTAATTTCCAGCGTTGTTTAGTTGTTGTTCTGTTCTGGTAGCTAGTTATTGCACTTCGTTGCTTTCTGTCTTTGAGTTATTCACTTTAAGCTTTCCTTTGTTCATTCAAACAATCAAGTAATCTAAAAGCAAAATTTAGCATTTCACAATTTCTTGCCTTTGCGATCTACTGTTTTTCTTTACTGTTTTGTCTTTAAATTCCTTCTAAGCATGTCTCTTTCATCTCTTCTTTCTGTTCTCTCTATATCCATGAGTAACTAAGTCACATAGGGGCATGCTAATGACAATACTATAGGCTAAAAAATGTGAACCAAGCATGTAGGATAGCTCTCGAAGCATTGATTGTATGTAAGCTTCATCCCACGGGCAATTTCGATTGGCCATCCATTTTGTCCAAAGAACTCCTAACCTCTGGAAGGAGTAAGAGTTCAGAGTCATACACTCATGCTAGCCTTTCAAGGTAGCCAGAAAATGACCTAGGAATAGGCGTTTTCCTAGTACAAACCATAACTTTCTGCTTTAACAAGATGCTTGAGACCTTACTTGGACATGAGTAAACTAAAGAATCTAATGCATGGAATCGGACGATACATGAGATTGAGTGAGTTTGATGCATAGAGAGTTGATCCAATGCTTGAGAATCGTGAGAAAATGCCTATAGAGGAGTCGTTAGTAGCCCTTGTTTCTCCATTTTACACACTTTCGCTGTTAGTAAAATTGCGGTACAATTGCTGTTTCCGCAATTCTGCTAAGTTTAAAATTCTGTTTAGCTAAGTTCATCGTCGTTTATTAATCTCTTCCCTTTTCATTTGAGTTTAACTTTGATTTGCACTTGCTCATGTTGCTACCCTTTACACATTCCTTAGAAAAATAGACAATTTAAAACCAATTCTACCCCATCAAATCCATCCATTCTTTCTTAACAAAACACTTCACGAGTAGCTTATAATAAATCTCTGTGGGAAAACGAATGAAAAAATACTTACTACTTGCTATAAGATCATGTATGCTTGCATGTTCTGAGTGCTCTCTCTCTCTTATTGCTTATTTATTTTAACACATTGAGCACGCAACAAGTTTTTGGCGCCGCTGCCGGGGATTTATTTAAGTAAAAACGAAGTTTGTTAAGTATGAAACACCAAGTTTATTATCTATTGAAGCTGATCTGTTTCATTTCTTTTTGTAGGTACTAATTGGGTTAGTTTATGAGTGAGCCTTCAAGTAGTGATCTAGAGTTCAACCCTGAGCCTGAGAGATTACTTAGGGCCAGAAATAGAGCCAAGAAACGTCTCTTTAACCAACCCCGTTTACCTCAAATAATTGCTGAAACCGCAGGGTCTCAGCAATCCTCTCAAGAAGAAATGGAAGGGATAGTTCCAAATCCGGTACCTGTCATTCACAATCCCATCGAAATAGCGAATGACAAGAATAGTGCCATTCTATCATACTTAGTTCCTATGCCTGGGGAGCTGAACCCCAGCATAATCCGCCCTGAGATCACTGCCAACTCATTCGAGTTAAAGCCAGTGATGTTCCAAATGTTGTCCACTGTGGGACAATTCTTTGGAGTGGAAAATGAGGATCCCCACAACCATCTTAGAAACTTCCTAGGAGTCAGTGATACCTTCATCATCCCTGGAGTTTCCCAAGAAGCCTTGAGGCTATACCTCTTCCCTTACTCATTGAGGGACAAAGCAAAGACGTGGTTAAACTCATTACCCTCTGGATCAGTCCGCAATTGGACAGACTTGGCGGAGAAATTCCTAGTTAAATACTTCCCACCTGATAGGAATTCTACCTTTCATGATGACATAGTTAAATTCAAACAAGCTGAGAATGAGTCTCTTCACGAAGCTTGGACTAGGTTCAAAGATTATCTTCTTAAATGTCCACACCATGGCATCCCATGGTGTATCCAAATAGAGGTCTTTTTCAAAGGATGCAACCCCAGCACTAGGAAAGTCTTAAATTCATCTGCTGGAGGTTCCATGTTGTCCAAGAGTTACAACGAAGCCTATGAGATCTTGGAGAAGATCTCAGCATCACATTGTAGGTGGTCAGATGATCCAATAGAGCCAAGTAGGGCTCAAGACAAGGACACACTCAATGCTATGAGTTGTCAAATAAGTGCCCTGACCAACCTAGTAAAACAAATGGCTCAAGCCAATCTCCAAACTAGTGTCAACACCGCTACAGCCATGTCAATGGGCACCCAACCAAGTCAAGGTGAGACACTTGTATGTGGATTCTGTGGGGAAGGGCACCTGTATGAATACTGCCTTGGGAATCCAGCCTCAGTCTGCTACGTTGGAAGCCAACAGCAGCCTAGGAACAACCCCTATTCCAATACTTCCAACCCTGGTTGGAGGAACCACCCAAACTTATCATGGGGTGGCCAACAAAATGCTAACAAAGCTCCTAACCAACCAAGACCGAGTGGAACACCTGGTTTCACTCCCCAACATAACCAGTCAATGTATCAAAAACCATACAACCAACCTGTAGGGTCTTCTGTAGAAAACTTACTTAAGGAATACATAGCCAAGAATGATGCCACTCTACAGAGTCAGCAAGCTACTCTTAGGAGCCTAGAGAACCAAATAGGGCAACTAGCCAATGAACTTAAAAGTAGGCCCTAAGGGAGACTTCCTGCTGATACTGAAGTGCCAAGGAGAGATGGTAAAGAACAAGTTCAAGCAATTGAACTTAGAAGTGGGAGACCATTGGTGAGCAGCACCAAGGACACACCAAAGAGAGTAGAGAACACTGAGTCTAGTGCTCCACTGGAGTCTCTGCCAAACCAAGGTCAACCCTCACCAAACACATCAGAATCAAGGCTGGAGCCAATCATAGAGGAGATTGAAGAAATTCCAAGGCCTCCACCTATCCTAAGGAGACCTGAAGTGCCTGCATATGTGCCACCACCTCCATTTCCTAGAAGGCTAAAGAAAAAACAAGAACAGGAAGTGCACTTTAATAAATTTCTAGAAATTCTTAAGCAAGTGCATGTTAATATTCCTTTTGTAGAAGTTTTACAGTCTATGCCTTCTTATGTGAAGTTTTTGAAGGATATTATAACTAACAAGAAAATAATTGGTGAGTTTGAAACAGTAAACCTCCTTGAGGAGTGCAGTGCAATACTCCAGAACAAGCTACCCAAGAAGGAGAAGGATCCTGGTTCCTTCACCCTACCTGTAGAGCTAGGAGGCAAGCACGTGGGCAGAGCTCTTTGTGACCTGGGAGCCAGCATAAACCTCATGCCCCTATCACTATTCCGCCAGCTAGGAATAGGAGAAGCACGTCCAACCACTGTCACTTTACAACTAGCAGACAGATCCATAGCATACCCTGAAGGTAAGATTGAGGATATTCTAGTAAAGGTTGACAAGTTTATTTTCCTTGCAGATTTCATTATCCTGGATTATGAAGCAGACAAGGAGGTCCCCATCCTATTAGGCAGACCGTTTCTCGCCACAGGTAGGGCCCTGATAGACGTCCAAAAAGGTGAGCTCACTATGAGGGTTCATGATGAAGAGGTGAAATTTAGTGTATATAAAGCCTTAAGGTACCCCTCTGACCATGAATCTTGTGCTAGCATGGACGTGGTAGATTCTTTAATGGAAGAACAATTGGAGCATGTATTATTAACTAAGCATGCTAACGAATATGTACAATTAGAATTAACTGACTTAAACATAGCTGAGATAATGGACATACCTGTAAATAACCCTCAGCATGTTTGTATGAATATTGACTTAACTGAAAAATTTTTGAATCCATTAAAACCATCCATTGAGCATCCACCTGTCTTAGAATTGAAACCTCTCCCCACTCACCTCAAGTATGCATATCTAGGAAGCAATGATACTTTGCCTGTGATTATTTCTTCTAAATTAAGTGAAAAGCATGAGGTTGAACTGATTTTACTACTTAAGCAACATAGGAAGGCTATTGCATGGACTATTGCTGATATTAGAGGCATTAGCCCTTCTTATTGCATGCATAAGATTATATTAGAGGAAGAGCATACACCTAGGGTAGAACACCAACGTAGGATGAATCCCTCTATGAAAGAGGTAGTTAAAAAGGAAATAATAAAATGGTTAGATGCTGGTGTGATCTTCCCCATAGCTAGTAGTCAGTGGGTGAGCCCTATACAATGTGTACCTAAGAAGGGGGGGATGACTGTGGTAGTCAATGAGAACAATGAACTGATTCCAACTAGGACTGTCACAGGATGGAGAGTTTGCATGGATTATAGGAAACTAAATAAGGAAACTAAAAAAGACCACTTCCCTCTACCATTCATTGATCAGATGTTGGATAGGATAGCTGGTAGAGCCTACTACTGCTTCTTAGACGGTTATTCAGGATATAACCAGATTACTATAGGCCCTAAGGACCAAGAGAAGACCACCTTCACTTGCCCTTTTGGATCTTTTGCCTTTCGCAGAATGCCTTTTGGCTTATGCAATGCACCGGCAACTTTCCAAAGGTGCATGTTGGCAATCTTCTCTGATTTGGATGAGTCCATGATAGAGATATTCATGGATGATTTCTCAGTCTTTGGGGATTCATTCACAAACTGTCTAGAGAATTTAGGACAAGTCCTGGCTAGGTGTGAGGAGACCAACCTAGTCTTAAATTGGGAAAAGTGCCACTTCATGGTGGATGAAGGGATTGTCTTAGGTCATAGAGTGTCAAGGGCAGGTGTAGAAGTTGACAGGGCAAAAATTTAAATAATAGAGAAATTGGTAGAACCTCAAAATGTCAAGGCTATTAAAAGTTTCTTAGGGCATGCTGGTTTCTATAGAAGGTTCATTAAGGACTTTTCTAAGATCTCCAAGCCTCTATGTGAGCTTCTAGAGCTAAACAAACCGTTCATTTTCTCTAAAGAATGTTTCCTAGCTTAGAAAACCCTTAAGAAAGCACTAGTCACAGCACCTATTATAGTAGGGCCTAATTGGGATCTGCCATTTGAGATGTTATGTGATGCCAGTGACTATGCTGTAGGGGTTATGTTAGGACAAAAGATTGACAAGTTAACACACCCTGTATACTATGCTAGTAAGACACTTAATGAGGCACAATGTAATTACACAACTACTGAGAAGGAGATGCGAGCTGTAGTGTTTGCTTGTGAGAAGTTTAGGAATTACATTGTAGGCACTAGAACAATAGTGTACACTGACCATTTTGCCTTAAAGTACCTCATGAGGAAGGCTGATGTTAAGCCTAGGTTGATTAGATGGGTGTTATTGCTGCAGGAATTTGATTTAGACATTAGAGATAAGAAAGGATGTGAAAATGTGGTTGCGGATCACCTTTCCAGATTGCAGCATAATTGCGGAAAAATTGCGAAAACCGCAATTTCTGATGCTTTTATTGATGAACATGTCTTTGTATTGACTCATCGTGATAACGATGAGGAACCTTGGTTTGCTGACATTGCTAACTTCCTTGCATCACAGGTACTACCAACTTTCAAGGGAGGCCAAGAGAAGAAAAGGTTCCTTCATGAGGCAAGGAAATTCATATGGGATGATCCCACACTTTACAAGACATGTGCTGACGGTCTGCTCAGGAAGTGTGTTTCAGCTGCTGAGGCGAAGTCTGTGCTGCAGCACTGCCATACAGCACCCTATGGTGGACATTTTGGTGGCCAAAAGACAGCTGCAAAGGTGTTCCAGAGTGGCTACTATTGGCCAACGATCTTCAAGGATGCCCACAACTATGCCCACAGCTGTGATGAATGCCAAAGAACAGGTAACCTCAGTCGAAAGGATGAGATGCCTCTCACCTATATCTTAGAGTTGGAGCTCTTTGACGTGTGGGGCATTGACTTCATGGGACCATTTCCCCCATCATCAGGTAACCTTTACATATTAGTGGCAGTAGACTATGTATCCAAGTGGGTAGAGGTCATAGCATGTCCCAATAATGATGCCAAAACAGTCATAAAATTCTTGCTAGGCACATTTTTACTAGGTTTGGAACACCTCGTGCTATCATTAGTGATGAAGGGACACATTTCATTAATAAAGCTATGGAGAGAGTGTTGGCTAAGTATAACATTAGACATAGAGTAGCCACTCCTTATCACCCACACTCGAATGGTCAGGCTGAAATTTCAAATAGGGAGATTAAGAACATCCTAGAAAAAGTGGTCAAACCCAACAGAAAGGATTGGGCGTTTAAACTCGAGGATGCACTTTGGGCATATAGAACTGCATATAAGACACCCCTAGGTATGTCTCCTTACAGACTTGTGTATGGTAAAGCTTGTCATCTTCCATTCGAGTTAGAAATTAAGGCATTTTGGGCTCTAAAAGAGTTGAATTATTGCGTGACTGATGCGGGAACGTTGCGGTCTTTGCAATTACATGAGCTTGATGAGCTTAGACATATGTCTTATGAGAATGCCAAAATGTATAAGGAAAAGACCAAGATTTGGCACGACAGTAGACTTAGGATTAAGGACTTCAAGAAAGGCCAGCTTGTCTTATTGTTTAACTCACGATTGAAATTATTTCCAGGTAAACTTAAGTCCAGATGGTCAGGTCCTTTTATAATTACTAATGTGTTTGTTCATGGTGCCATCGAGATAAAGAACCTGCAGCAAGGACAACCATTCATGGTTAATGGTGCAAGATTGAAGCACTACTATGAGGAAGGAGATGTGAAGACTCTCTCGGCCTTCCTTTTGTCTGAAACGTGAAAACAAGAACGAGAGAGGACGAGTGATTTCTGTGCTCGTCAATATGAGGCTCATGCCTTAGTTTATTTTTCTTTTTTTTCCATTTTTCCGGTTATCGTTTGTGTATATGTTTGTATGATTTTAATTACGAATTTGATGTTGATTTTATTTCTTTTTATAGGGAATCAATAGAGGGAATTAAGGAGATTAAATCCAGCTAAAAAGATCAAGGAGATATTGGGCCAGATCAAAGATACGGTTGAGCAAAGATTGACATTTAAATGCAGAAAATCTCCAACGGTCACTAGAATTGCGCTGGATTTGCAGAATCCGCGAAAATAGAGCCGTTGGGATTTCATCATTACTTATATCCGTTGAGACACGCGTTGATCTATACGATTTCCCAATTATCTGAACTCCAAGAAATCTCTCTCTTTCTTCATCTGCAATTCTTCTCTCCAGATTCCAACGATCCAACGATGGTGCTAACAAGAGCCGAACGATCTGCGTCCAAGAAAATGGCTGATGACGCTGAAACTGCTGCGAGGGAAGCACTGCTTGCCTTGGCTGATGCTGAGGCTGCGCGCACTGAACGCCTGCCCAAACTGCCTGTCCGCAAGAAGAAGTGGAAGGTAGTTACGGAGATACCTGCTGGACCCTCTGAACCAGCAGGCACACCCAAGAAGCGCAAATGGAGTATGGCTGTGGCCGAAGAAGAAATCAAGAAAAAGACTCCCTCTGTGGAGAGTCAAGAACTAGGCCAGCCATCCCACGAGACAGCCGAGCACAGCCCTTCATCATCTCCACCGGTTCGAAGCCCTGAGCTCTCCTCATCGCCACCAGCGCAGAGCCCTGAGTTGCCTTCATCACCGCAGAGTTCTGAGTGTACCCCACCAGCAGAGAGCCCTGAGGCATCGCCCACTTCCCCACACCCTGACCCTGAATTCCCATATGGCGAGTATCAAGAATCGACGCAGGGTAGTGGGGAAGGTGAGGAAGAAGAGGTCTTCTCTCCTTTGAGGGAAGCCAGCCCTGAGAGCCCTGCACAGCGGGATGACTCGATGGACGAGACACTGGGGGATTGCCTCCAGCAGATGACAACGAAGGCACGGTTGAGGAAGAAGGAAGCCAAGGTTGTCAAGGCCAAACGGCCAAGAACAACAAAGAAGTCCAAGAAGAAGAAGAAGTCCAGGGCTGCGCCTTCGTCCAAGAAGGGGAGTGACGAGCCTTCCCCAAAGAAGCTCAAGATTGAGGCTGCTGAATCAGCCAAACTGAAAGACAAGGGGAAGGCCAAACTGTACCCTGAAGATAAGCCTCAGTCAGTGAGGTACGTGTCTTCTGACGCTGAGTCCAGAGGCGCTGAGCTGAGGAAGAGGGAGTTGCTGCACGAGAAGGGATTCCTCGATGCACCTGCTGACCTGCCGCAATTCTTGCGCGCAGGGATCACAAATCATGGTTGGGAGGAGTTGTGCAGGCCACCCAATCCAGCCTACTCCAGCATGGTGTATGACTTCTACGCCAATCTGACAAATCCTGAGGATGGCCTATCTGTGGTCAGAGGGGTTGAAGTGGACTTCTCAGCAAGGGCAATCAACGAAGATTATGGCCTAAAGGGCCAAAAACATACTGACTACGCGAGGATTGTTGATGAGCCTACTGAAGCCGTCCTGGAAGAGGCCATACGGATAATTGGCCAGCCTGAGGCATCATGGACAGTCTCGCGCAATGGAAGGCACACCCTGATGAGTGCCACCCTTACAGCCAAGGCGGCTGTCTGGTTTTCCTTCGTTAGAAGGAAGCTGTCCCCAGTGACTCAGGAGACCACCATCAACCAGAGCAGGTCACTGCTGGTCTACGCAATCATGCGAGGTCTCACGATCAACGTGGGCGAGGTCATTGCAGCTTCAATTGCTGACTGCGCCAAGAAGGGTAAGGGGCCTCTTTTCTTTCCTAATACAATTACTAAGCTCTGCTTACGTGCAGGGGTTCCTATTGAGCGACTGGAAAGGCAGATGGCCTACACGGGCTACATAGAGTTGCCTACTGCCTTGAGGTTGCGAAGGAAGGGCAACATGGAGTTCGAGCTGGATGGTCTAGCTGCGGCTCAGTCCCTGACCATGACTTGCCTGCTGGATTTACAGAAGAAGATGGCTCAGTGGGCCACATATGCACAGGCGAGAGACAAAGAGGTTGCTGACCAGCTGGGTTGCCTTTTCCCTGAATTCCCCACGGACCTGCTGACTCCATGGGAGCCTCCAAGACCACGAAGGCCTGATGAGGATGAAGACATCTGAGTGCTAGTTTGAATTGCACTCAAGGGAGTATTGCTGTTCCTTTACAATAAAAAAAAAAATTTCAAACTGCTTTTTGTGAACCGTGTGAATTATGCTGTTTTAGTTAATATTTTGATCTGTTTTAGTTGCTGAGTTTTAAGTTTTTTAAATTGTTTAGTGTAGTCTGATTATAGCTGATTAGGTAGATTAGTTTAGTTTCATTTTTAGAGAGCTTGAATGACTGGAAAAAGCATGCTTAGGGGCCTTAATCACTGTTATATCTGCCCTGTATCTATTGCGAAATAATTGCGGATATCGCAATTTTTATTTGGAAATGCATGTTTTTGACTGTCTGTTTAGCTAGGCTGGTTCTGTTTAAATTTTGTCTTTTGCTGCTATCTTAACTACCTTATATAGCTTATCTTAAAGCATGCTGGATGAGTGTCATAGGACATCCTTTGATAGTTTAAATTAACCTCTAAACAGTGCTCAGCATGCATAGCTTTAAGTCCTTGCCTGGCTGTTTTTTTCAACATTCTGCTGCTGTGATAATTACTTTTAGCATGTTCTGTCTATGCCTAGGGCTTTTAGATTCTCTTTGTTTTACCTTAGACTAGATGCTTCTAGGACAAGTTTGGGGGTGTGCCACCTCAGACACTCATTGGGGACAATGAGTAGTTTAAGTTTGGGGGAGGCCACCCTAGGCCTAGGAACATTCCTCTCTCCATTAAAAGCATAAGCATTCTTCTCCTCCTTTACAAAAATGATGAACTGACAAAAAAAAAAAAAAAAAAAAAATGAAAAACAGAATAAAGAGGGAAGTCTCTCTTAGGTTGCTGAGTAATCAGTGCCAAGTGTGTAACCCACAAGTGGCATTGCATCAAAAGGTAACCAAAGGAAAGGCTCCACCTAAGAAAGAAAAAAAAAAGGAAAAAGTAGGGAAGAAGAATGTATACCTAGGAGTTGCAACTTTGTGGCTTAGATGTCCTGTTTAAAAAGAACTCTGATCCTCAATTAGCTAAGCACAAAGTTGTAGCTTGTAGGGTTGTTTAGGGAGATGAATGTATGTCCAATGTAGTGATGTCAGGGTTTAGGTTGTTCTCTTAAAGTACTACTGTCACTGTTAATACTAAGACTGGCATGACTCTAAGGAATCCTAGGTAGCTCAAAAGTAAAAACTAGAAGCATGTACTGAGTCTGGGGTAAAGCTAGGTAGAATTTGAAACCTTAGGGATAGTGGCATGATATGACAAAAGCAAGTAGATCAGTTGTAGGGAGTTAATGAAACAGTAGGAGTATTAGGCATGCGAAGTCAGAAGAAGCTAGATAAAAGGATAGTTTTAAACTTAGAAGTGTGTCACAGGACAACACTGCTATAGATAGGGATATAAGGGAGTCAATAAGTGGTTAAAGAAGATGAAACAGCAGCCTAGGCAAGTCCTTAGATTGCTCGAGGACAAGCAAAACCTTAAGTTTGGGGGTGTGTTACGTCTCCAAAAGTGACCTTTTTAGGACTTAATTATCGTAGAAAGATGTTCACTCTTAGGTGTTTTTGATAGGATTTAGCTTAAATCTATGCTTAAATATGAGAATTAGAAGAAGGTAGCTAAATTAGGACTTATGTACAAAAGGAAAGAAAAGGATTGAAAACCGAAGTAAAAGAATGAAAAGTAAGCATTGCGGCAGCATTGCGGAAACATTGCTGAAACCGCAATGTTTCAAGTGAAAACCGTAAGTTGACTGATCTTTTTCTGTTAATTTCCGTTATTTCAGGGATTCGTTCTTTCTCCTCCATCCATTTTGAAGTACGACGTTGAAGATTGATGGTTCTCCTTGGCCCAAACGCACCTGCAGATTACTATAAAAGGGGGTCAAAGCCGAGGGTTCAAACATCATCCGAAGGCGTAGAAGTCTTCTCGCAGCTCCATCTTTTCTCCTGTTTTTCTTTGCCGTCTGTTGGTTTGCGAAGTTTAGCTGCTTGGAGTCGATAATCTGATAGGAAGGCGAGAAGATTCATCCAAACAAGGCTGATCTTTCTCATCCTTCAGCCGAGGCGGTTGCGACGAGGCGTTCGAGCTCATCTTACTGCTTTCTGCTTTTCATTTCTAATTTTCAGCGTTGTTTAGTTGTTGTTCTGTTCTGGTAGCTAGTTATTGCACTTCGTTGCTTTCTGTCTTTGAGTTATTCACTTTAAGCTTTCCTTTGTTCATTCAAACAATCAAGTAATCTAAAAGCAAAATTCAGCATTTCACAATTTCTTGCCTTTGCGATCTACTGTTTTTCTTTACTGTTTTGTCTTTAAATTCCTTCTAAGCATGTCTCTTTCATCTCTTCTTTCTGTTCTCTCTATATCCATGAGTAACTAAGTCACATAGGGGCATGCTAATGACAATACTATAGGCTAAAAAATGTGAACCAAGCATGTAGGATAGCTCCCGAAGCATTGATTGTATGTAAGCTTCATCCCACGGGCAATTTCGATTGGCCATCCATTTTGTCCAAAGAACTCCTAACCTCTGGAAGGAGTAAGAGTTCAGAGTCATACACTCATGCTAGCCTTTCAAGGTAGCCAGAAAATGACCTAGGAATAGGCGTTTTCCTAGTACAAACCATAACTTTCTGCTTTAACAAGATGCTTGAGCCCTTACTTGGACATGAGTAAACTAAAGAATCTAATGCATGGAATCGGACGATACATGAGATTGAGTGAGTTTGATGCATAGAGAGTTGATCCAATGCTTGAGAATCGTGAGAAAATGCCTATAGAGGAGTCGTTAGTAGCCCTTGTTTCTCCATTTTACACACTTTCGCTGTTAGTAAAATTGCGGTAGAATTGCTGTTTCCGCAATTCTGCTAAGTTTAAAATTCTGTTTAGCTAAGTTCATCGTCGTTTATTAATCTCTTCCCTTTTCATTTGAGTTTAACTTTGATTTGCACTTGCTCATGTTGCTACCCTTTACACATTCCTTAGAAAATAGACAATTTAAAACCAATTCTACCCCATCAAATCCATCCATTCTTTCTTAACAAAACACTTCACGAGTAGCTTATAATAAATCTCTGTGGGAAAACGAATGAAAAAATACTTACTACTTGCTATAAGATCATGTATGCTTGCATGTTCTGAGTGCTCTCTCTCTCTTATTGCTTATTTATTTTAACACATTGAGCACGCAACAGACGGCCACCCCCAAGGCTCTCTTCGCTTGGAGTATTTCTCCCTTGGCTCGGGGAATCAGGAAATGGAACCTTCCACTTCTTCTTCTTTGGGGTCTTCGTCGGATCAGAGGGATCAGCCACCTCTGTGGTCGGCACCGTCCACTTCTTTCTTCGCACTGGCAACTTCGGAGGTCGTGAGGGCTGCGCAGTGTCGGCGTCTGCCAAAAAAAGCAGCGCCTCCCTCACAACTTCTTCTGCGTCAGGCGACGCTTTCTTGGGCGTGGAACGTTCCGATCGGGTCTCACCATTGTTGGTTCTTGGGAGATCTGAGTACGGTAGTCGCAGGGGAAGAAGAAGACTGAGTTCAGGAGTTTCAATGGTTAAAGAATCGTGAGGAACAAAACCCCCAACGACGGCTATTTGTACTCGAGTACCCTCCAACGACTCTATTCTGTTGCGGACTCTGCAACTTCCCCGCAATCAATCCGCATGGCTGTTGAGATTTTCTTGATTTGAGTTGCATTATTTTAGCAACCAAATCTCCGATTTTGCCAGATGGATGAGCACAGTGGTCACTCATCCCCTCTCGATTTGCTTTTCAAGCTTCAGATAAGAGGAAGGCCGAGAGTGTCTTCACATCTCCTTCCTCGTAGTAATGCTTCAATCGTGCACCATTGACCATAAACGGCTGCCCGTGGTTGAGGTTGCGAATCTCGATAGCACCATGAACAAACACGTTAGTTATCACAAAAGGACCTGACCATCTGGACTTAAGTTTGCCTGGAAATAACCTTAACCTTGAGTTGAATAATAAGACATGCTGGCCTTTCTTAAATTCCTTGATCCTAAGTCTACTATCATGCCAAATTTTAGTTTTTTCCTTATACATTTTAGCATTTTCATAGGGCATATGTCTCAGCTCATCTAGCTCATGTAATTGCAGAGATCGCAATGTTCCCGCATTGGTCACGCAATAATTCAGCTCTTTTAAGGCCCAAAATGCTTTGATTTCCAATTCGAAGGGAAGATGACATGCTTTTCCATACACTAGCCTATAAGGAGACATACCTAAGGGTGTTTTATATGCAGTCCTATATGCCCAAAGTGCATCGTCCAACTTAAAAGACCAGCCTTTTCTATTAGGTTTGACCACTTTTTCGAGTATGCTCTTAATCTCCCTATTGGATATCTCAGCTTGTCCATTTGAGTGTGGGTGATAAGGGGTTGCTACTCTATGTTTAACATTGTATTTAGCTAACACCTTTTCCATAACTTTATTAATAAAGTGAGTTCCCTCATCACTAATTATAACACGTGGTGTACCAAACCTTGTAAAAATATGCCTATTAAGAAACTTAATGACTGTTTTGGCATCATTCGATGGACATGCTATAGCTTCTACCTATTTAGATACATAGTCTACAGCTACAAGTATATAGAGATTACCTGCAGATAGAGGGAATGGTCCAATGAAGTCGATGCCCCACACATCAAAGAGCTCCAACTCTAAGATGTAGGTGAGAGGCATCTCATCCGTCATACTGAGATTACCTGTCCTTTGACACTCATTGCAGCTGTGTGCATGGTCGTGTGCATCCTTGAATATCGTGGGCCAGTAGTAGCCACTCTGGAACACCTTTGCAGCCGTCCTTTGGCCACCAAAATGTCCACCATAGGGAGACGTATGGCAGTGCTGCAACATGACTTCGCCTCAGCAGCTGATACACATTTCCTCAGCAATCCGTCTGCACAAGTCTTGTAAAGTGTAGGATCGTCCCAGATGAACTTTGTTGACACCGTATTTCATCCGGCCTTGTTTATCGTCATTTTGGATTTTTCACATAATGTTATGTTTTTTCGCTTATTTTTCAGTATTTTTTAGTTTTTCTTCAATTTCGTCATTTTTCTGTTATTTTCGGGATTTTCGAGAAAATCACCGGATTTGTCTTCCGTTAGTGGATCGTTCAGGCGTCCAGGTCATTTTAGAGTTTGGTGTCTCAGTCTCGGGACTCCAGTTTAGCGTTTTATTTTAAGTTTAGTATTTTAGGGTTTCATTTAGAGTTCCAATTTAGTGTTTCATTTTGAGTTTCAATCTAGCGTTTCATTTAGAGCTCCAATTTAGCGTTTTATTTTAAGTTTTGAGTTTAGGGTTTCAATTTGGGGTTTCAGTTTGAGATTTCATTAATTTAGGGTTTAAGGCCATTTTAACCTAGTTGTTGGCTATATATAGAAAGAGGGATAAGACAAAAAAAGGGTGGATCCCAAAGCTCATTAAAAAATCATTTCTCTCCATTCTCTCTCCAAGCACTATTCATCATCTTCTCCATATCCTCTACCTAACTCCGGCAATACCCAAGGCGGCGGCACGGCGGCGGAGCTCCGGTGATCCACGGTGGCGCATGTTGCGTGCTCAATGTGTTAATAAAAATGATAAATAAGAGAGAGAGAGCACTCAGAACATGCAAGCATACATGATCTTATAGCAAGTAGTAAGTATATTTCATTCGTTTTCCCACAGAGACTTGTTTTTAGCTATTCTCGAAGTGTTTTTGTTAAGAAAGATGGGGTGGATTTGATGGGGTAAAATTGGTTTTTAATTATCTAAGTTGCGCTGAATATGTAAAGGAATATAACATAAACAAATTAAGGTTAAAATCAGACTCAAAGAACAAGAGATGGAATTGATAAACGAAGAAGAAAACAGCTAAACAGAATGAAAACTTAGTAGAATTGCGGGGACCGCAATATTACCGCAATTAAACAGCAGCGAAAGTGTGTAAATGGGTGAATTGAGGGCTCCTAATGACTACCCTATAGGCCTTTTTATACGATTCTCAAGCACTGGATCTACTCTCTATACATCAAACTCACTCTATCTCAAGTATCGTCCGATTCCATGCATTAGAGTCTTAAGTTTACTCGACTTCAAAGTAAGGTCTTAAACATCTTGTTAAAACAGGAGTGTTTAGCTTGTACTAGGGAAACGCCTATTCCTAGGCCGTTTCCTGATTACCATGAAATGCTAGCATGATTATATGACTCTGAACTCTTACTCCTTCCAGAGGTTAGGAGTTCTTTGGACAAAATGGATGGCCAATCGAAATTGCCCGTGGGATGAAGCTTACATACAATCAATGATTCGAGAGCTATCCTACATACTTGATGCACGTTTTTTTAGCCTATAGTTCTGTCATTAGCATGCCCCTAAGTGATTTAGCTACTCATGGATACATGGAGAACAAAAAGGGTAGATAAAACAGACATGCTTAGAAGAGAAATGTGCTTAAAACAGCAAGACAAAACCGTAGCAGAACAAGATAGAAACTGTAAAATGCAGAATTGTACTTTGATTACTTTGAGTGTTTGAATGACAAAGGAAAGCTTTGAAAGAAATGAATCCAAGACAGACAACAACGAAATGCAGTAATTAAAACTCTAAACTAAGAACAACAGTGATCAGAAATGGAAATAAGAAGAACAGAACAGAAAAGCAGTAAAGGATTGCTGAAAAACTTCTTGGCAGTCGCCTCGAATGAAGGTGATGAAAAGTCAGCCTGGCTTGGATGAATCCAATCGAGAGAGAAGAAGAATCTCCTCTCCTTCCTATCAGATTATCGACTCCAAAAGCTGAGACTCTCACTCCAACAAACGGCAAAGGAAAACAGATGGAAATGGTGGACTGCGAGAAGACTTCTGCGCTTCGAGTGATGACTGAACCTCCGACTTTGACCCCCTTTTATAGTAGTTTGCAGGTGCGTTTGGGCCAAGGAGAACCATCAGTCTTCAACGTCATATATCAGAATGGATGGAGGAGAAAGAACGAATCCCTGAAAAGTCGGATCTAAACAGAAAAAGGTCAGCCAACTTACGGTTTTAACTTGAATAATTGCGGTCACCGCAATGATTTCGCAATTCATTCGCAATGTTTATTTTTTCATTCTTTTCCTTCGGTTTTCAACCCTTTTTCTACCTATTGTGCATAAGTCCTAAATTAGCTACCTTCTTCTAATTCTCATATTAAAGCATAGGTTTAGGCTAAATGCTAACAAAAACACCTAAATGTGTACATCTTCTTAAGCTAAATGGGTCCTAAATAAGTCACTTTCAGAGACTTAACACACCCCCAAACTTAAGGCTTTGCTTGTCCTCAAGCATACTAAGGACTTACCTAGGCTGTTATTTTATCTTCTTTAACTACTTACCGACTCCCCTATATCCCTCTCTCTAGCAGTGCTGTCCTGTGACACACTTCTAAGTTTAGAATTAACCTCTTATCAAGCTTCTTCTGACTTCACCTGCCTACCATACCTACTGTTTTTGTTAAACCCCTACTACTGATCTAACTACTTTTATGATATCATGCCACTATCCCTAAGGTTTCAAATTCTACCAAGCTTTACTCCAGACTCAGTACATGCTCCTAGCTTATTTTTAATGTGTCTAGGATTCCTTAGAGTCATGCCAGTCTTAGTATTAACAGTGACAGTAGTACTTTTAGAGAACAACCTAAACCCTGGCATCACTTCATTGGATAAACACTCATCTCCCTAAACAACCCTACAAGTTACAACTTTGTGCTTAGCTAATTGAGGATCAGAGTTCTTTTTTAAATAGGACATCTAAGCCACAAAGTTATAACTCCTAGGTATACATTCTTCTTCCCTATTTTTTCTTTTTCTTACTTAGGTGGAGCCTCTCCTTTGGTTGCCTTTTGATGCAACGCCACTTGTGGGTTACACACTTGGCACTGATTACTCAGCAACCTAAGAGAAACTCCCCCCTTTATTCTTTTTTCATTGTTTTTCAGTTCATCATCATTTTTTTTTTTTTTTAAAGGAGAAGAAGAATGCTTATGTTTCTAAGGGAGAGAGGAATGTTCCTAGGCCTAGGGTGGCCTCCCCCAAACTTCAACTACTCATTGTCCCCAATGAGTGTCTGAGGTGGCACACCCCCAAACTATCCTAGAAGCATCTAGTCCAAAGTAAAACAAAGAGAATTCAAAAAGCCTAGGCATAGGCAAAACATTCTAAAAGCATCTATCCCAGCAGCAGAAAATTTGAACATAACAGAAAGTCTTAAGGACTTATGGTTTATGCATGCTGAGCACTATTCAGAGGCAAATTTAAACTATTAAAGGGTGTCCTATGACACTCTTCCAGCATGCTTCAAGATCAGCTATATAAGGTAGTCATGCTAGCAGCAAAAGATAGAATTCAACAGATCACAGCCTAACTAAACAGACAGTCCAAAACATGCAATCAGTCACAAAAATTGCGGGAACCGCAATTATTTCGCAATTCAATCCGGGCAGATTTAACATTGATTCAGGCCCCTAGCATGCTTTTTCCTGTTACTCATGCATCCTAAAAATAAAACTAAACTATCCTACCTATTCAACTAACATCAGACTAGACTAAGCAAAAGAAAAAACATAAAACTAAACATTAAAAACAGATCAATAGTTGATCCCAAAACAGCATAATATACATGATCCTATCAGAAAACAGAAAAATTGTCTTTTATTTCTAAGGGAACAGCAATACTCCCTTTAGTGCTCTTCAAACCAGCACTCAATTCTCGTCATCCTCATCTGGTTGCCTTGGTCGTGGGGGCACCCATGGAGTTAGGAGGTTGGTGGGGAAGTCCGGGAAGATGCACCCCAGCTGGTCTGCAACTTCCTTATCCCTTGCCTGCGCATAGTTGGCCCATTGAGCCATTCTCCTCTGCATGTCCATTAAGCAGGCCATGGATAGGGACTGTTCAGCAGCCAGCCTATCCAACTCAAACTCCATATTCCCCTTTCTTCTCAGCCTCAGGTTCGCAGGCAGCTCCAAATGGCCTGTGTAAGGCAGCTGCTGCTCCAAGCGCTCGGTGGGAACTCCTGCAAGCAAACACAATTTGGTTATAGTGTTGGGGAAAAATAATGGCCCCTTACCTTTTCTGGCGCATTCAGCAATGGCAGCTGACATGATCTCCCCCACATTGATCGTGAGACCGCGCATGATAGCATAAACCAGCAGTGATCTACTCTGGTTGATTGTCGTCTCGTGAGTCACCGGGGACAGCTTTCTCCTCACAAAGGCAAACCACACAGCCGCCTTTGCTGTCAGATTGGCACTCATCAAGGTGTGCCGACCATTGCGTGAGACAGTCCACGCTGCTTCAGGCTGGCCAATTGTGCGAATGGCCTCTTCCAGCACGGCCTCAGTCGGCTCATCAACTCTCCGTGCATAATCTGTGTGCGCTTGGCCCTTGAGACCAAAGGCTTCATTGATGGCCTTGGCTGAGAAATCAACTTCCACCCCTCTGACCACGGACAGGCCATCCTCAGGGCTGAGCACATTAGCGTAGAAATCATACACCATGCTCGTGTATGCTGGATTAGGCGGTCTGCAGAATTCTTCCCAGCCATGGTTGATCACCCCTGCGCGCAAGAACTGCGGCAGGTCAGCAAGTCGATCAAGGAATCCCTTCTCGTGCAATAGGTCCCGCTTCCTGAGCTCAACACCCCTGGATTCCGCATCAGATGAGACATACCTCACTGACGGAGGTTCGTCTTCAGGGTAGAGTTTAGCCTTCCCCTTATCTGCTGGTTTGGATGATGCAGCAGCCTCCACCTTGAGGCGTTTGAGCGAAGGCTCAGCACTCCCCTTGTCCGGCGATGGCATCTTCTTGGCCTTCTTTTTCTTTAACTTCTTGGCCTTATCAATTCTGGCCTTCTTCTGCTTCTTGAGCCTGGCCTTGGTTTTGAGTTGTGGGAAGCATGCCCCCAACGTCTATTCCATAGAATCGTCCTGCTGTGCAGGCTCGGCAGGGCTGTCTTCCCTCATAGGAGAGAAGACTTCTTCTTCACCAGCATCTCCACTGCCTGGCGTGGACTCTTGATAATCCCCATATGGGAATTCAGGATCAGGCTGTGGAAAATTGTGCTCTGCTGATGGTGTCTGCGCAGAACTCAGTGGCGAAGATGATGGTCCAGGACTCTGCGCTGCTGCAGGTGTCGGATCAGAACTCTGAGGTGCTGGAGACGACTCAGGGCTCTGTGCAGGCGGTGACGACTCTGCGCTTGGCACTGGTTCAGATGGGAGAGGGCCGCGCGCAGGTGAGGCAGACGGCGACGATCCTGCTTTGGCTGACTCGTGGGATGCACGATCAGGTTCTTGACTCTCCACAGAGGGAGTCTTTGCTGTGTTTGGTTCGGCGGCCGTCTTGACACTCCACCGGCGTTTCTTGGGCGTGCCCATTGGCTCAGATGGCCCAGCGGGGATCTCAGTGACCACCCTCCACTTCTTCCTACGAATAGGAAGCTTGGGGAGAGGACCGGTGCGAACGGCACCATCGTCTGCAAGGGCGAGAAGCGCTACCCTCGCAGCCGCTTCAGCTGCGTCATCGGCCTTCTTCTTGGCTGCGGATCGTTCAGCACGTGTGGCCACCATTGCCGATTCTTGAAGATCTTGGGAGAAGAATCAAAGATGGAGAGAATCGCTGAATTCTTGGAGAGCAAAGAGAGAGATAATCGTAACGATCGAGCGGCTTCCAACGGATATAAAAGCAACGGATAAAATCCCAACGGCTCTTTTTGCGGATCCAGCAATTTTAGCGCAATTCCAGGGATATTATTTCATTGAAATCTCCAACTTTGCCCGTCCGTATCTTTTATTTGGCTCAACCGTTTCTTGATTTTTAAAGTGGGATTTACTCTCCTTGATCCCCTCTTTCGAATCCTTGCAAAAACAAACAAAACAAACATTAAATACGCAATTAAAATTACACCACAAAACATACAAATGATAACCGGAAAAACAGAAAAAATAAACTAAGGCATTGGCCTTGACTAAACGAGCACAGTAACCACTCGTTCTCTCTCGTTCTTTTGTCATGCTTCAGTCAAGAGGAAAGCCGAGAGAGTCTTCACATCTCCTTCCTCATAGTAGTGCTTCAACCTAGCACCATTGACCATAAATGGCTGACCTTGCTGCAAGTTCTTTATCTCTATTGCACCATGAACAAAGACATTAGTAACAACAAATGGACCCGACCATCTAGACTTTAGTTTGCCTGGAAATATCTTTAAACGCGAGTTAAATAATAGGACAAGTTGACCTTTCCTAAAGTCTTTGATCCTAAGTCTACTGTCGTGCCATATTTTGGTCTTTTCTTTATACATTTTGGCATTCTCATAGGCCATATGCCTAAGCTCATCAAGTTCATGTAGCTGCAACGATCTCAATGTCCCTGCATCCTTTACACAGAAATTTAATTCCTTCATGGCCCAAAATGCTTTGTTTTCTAACTCGAGTGGCAAGTGGCAAGCCTTGCCATACACCAACCTATAGGGAGACATGCCTAGAGGTGTCTTATATGCTGTTCTATAAGGCCAAAGTGCATCCTCGAGCTTAAATGACCAGTCTTTCCTATTAGGTTTGACTACCTTCTCTAGAATGTTCTTTATCTCCCTATTGGAAATTTCAGCTTGGCCATTCGAGTGTGGGTGATAGGGAATAGCTACCCTATGTCTAATGTTATATTTAGCCAATACTTTCTCCATAGCCTTATTGATGAAATGTGACCCCTCATCACTAATGATAGCACGAGGAGTCCCAAATCTAGTGAAAATGTGCCTATGCAAGAAGTTAGTGACTGTTTTAGCATCATTACTAGGACATGCTTTGGCTTCTACCCACTTGGACACGTAGTCTACTGCTACTAAAATGTACAGGTTACCTGATGATGGAGGGAATGGTCCCATGAAATCAATGCCCCACACATCGAAGAGCTCCAACTCTAAGATGTAGGTGAGGGGCATCTCATCCTTGCGACTGAGATTACCTGTCCTTTGGCACTCATCACAGCTGTGGGCATAGTCGTGTGCGTCCTTGAAGATTGTTGGCCAGTAGTAGCCACTCTGAAATACCTTCGCAGCTGTCCTTTGGCCACCAAAGTGTCCACCATAAGGAGATGAGTGACAGTGCTGTAGCACAGACTTCGCTTCAGCAGCTGAAACACACTTCCTTAGTAAGCCATCAGCACAGGTTCTGTAAAGTGTGGGGTCATCCCAGATGAATTTCCTTGCTTCATGAAGGAACCTCTTCTTCTCTTGTCCTCCCTTGAACACTGGCAATACCTGTGAAGCACGGAAGTTAGCAATGTCAGCAAACCACGGTTCCTCATCGTTACCACGATGAGCTAAAGCAAAAACATGTTCATCTATAAAAGCATCAGATATTGCGGTCTCCGCAATTTTTTCGCAATTATGCTGCAATCGAGACAGGTGATCTGCAACCACGTTTTCACAACCTTTCTTTTCCCGAATGTCCAAATCAAATTCCTGCAGCAATAACACCCATCTAATCAATCTAGGCTTAGCGTCAGCCTTCCTCATAAGATATAAGCAGAATGGTCAGTGTATACAATGGTCCTAGTGCCTACAATGTAATTTCTAAATTTTTCACAAGCAAATACTACAGCAAGCATCTCTTTCTCTGTAGTTGTATAATTACATTGAGCCTCATTCAAGGTCTTACTAGCATAATAGACAGGGTGTGTGAGCTTGTCAATCTTCTGTCCTAACATGACTCCTACAGCATAGTCACTGGCATCACATAGCATCTCAAATGGCAGATCCCAATTTGGTCCTACTATGATTGGTGCTGTGACCAGTGCTTCCTTAAGGGTTTTCCAAGCTACTACACACTCTTTAGAGAAGATAAATGGTCTATTTAGCTCTAGAAGCTCGCACAGGGGCTTGGCTATCTTAGAAAAGTCCTTGATGAACCTTCTGTAGAAACCAGCATGCCCTAAGAAGCTTCTAATGGCTTTGACGTTCTGGGGCTCTACCAACTTCTCTATGACCTCTATTTTTGCCCTATCCACTTCTACACCTGCCCTTGACACTCTATGTCCTAAGACAATCCCTTCATCTACCATGAAATGGCACTTTTCCCAATTCAGGACTAGGTTGGTCTCCTCACACCTAGTCAGGACTTGTCCTAAGTTTTCTAGACAGGTTTTAAATGAGTCCCCAAAGACTGAGAAGTCATCCATGAATATTTCTATCATGGACTCATCCAACTCAGAGAAGATTGCCATCATACACCTTTGGAAAGTTGCCGGTGCATTGCATAAGCCAAAAGGCATTCTGCGGAAGGCAAACGTTCCAAAAGGCAAGTGAAGGTAGTCTTCTCTTGGTCCTTAGGGTCTATAGTTATTTGGTTATAGCCTGAATAGCCATCTAAGAAACAATAGTAGGCTCTACCAGCTATTCTGTCTAGCATCTGGTCAATGAACGGTATAGGGAAATGGTCTTTTTTAGTTTCTTTATTTAATTTTCTGTAATCCATACATACCCTCCACCCTGTGACAGTCCTTGTTGGAATCAGTTCGTTGTTCTCATTGACTACCACAGTTATTCCCCCCTTTTTAGGTACACATTGAATGGGGCTAACCCACTGGCTACTAGCTATGGGGAAAATCACTCCTGCATCTAACCACTTTATTATTTCCTTCTTCACTACCTCTTTCATAGAGGGGTTTAACCTACGCTGGTGATCTACCTTAGGTGTGTGCTCTTCCTCTAATATAATTTTGTGCATGCAATAAGAAGGGCTAATGCCTCGAATATCAGCAATAGTCCATGCTATAGCCTTCCTATGTTGCTTAAGCAGTAAAATTAAATCAACCTCATGCTGTTCACTTAGCTTAGAAGAAATAATTACAGGCAGCGTGTCATTATCTCCTAAATATGCATATTTGAGGTGAGTAGGTAGTGGTTTCAGTTCTAAAATAGGTGGATGCTCAATGGAGGGTTTCAAAGGATTTACAGTTCTATCAGTTAAATCGATATTCATACATACATGTTGAGGGTTATTTACAGGCATATTCATTATGTCAGATACATTTAAGTCAGCTACATCTACTTGTACATATTCACTAG
Source organism: Herpetospermum pedunculosum (assembly GCA_028017165.1). Taxonomy (NCBI): domain Eukaryota; kingdom Viridiplantae; phylum Streptophyta; class Magnoliopsida; order Cucurbitales; family Cucurbitaceae; genus Herpetospermum; species Herpetospermum pedunculosum. The sequence goes on from JAPQWQ010000187.1 coordinate 5,483,825, forward strand.
CATGCTTGGTTAACAGTACATGCTCTAATTGTTCTTCCATTAGTGAGTCAACAACATCCATGCTAGCACAAGACTCAGAATCAGAGGGATACCTTAAAGCTTTGTAAACACTAAATTTTACCTCTTCATCATGAACCCTCATAGTTAACTCACCTTTTTGCACATCTATTAGTGCCCTACCTGTGGCTAGAAATGGTCTACCTAGCAGGATGGGAACCTCCTTGTCTGCCTCATAGTCCAGGACAATGAAATCTGCAAGGAAAATGAATTTGTCAACTTTAACTAGAATATCCTCAATCTTACCTTCTGGATATGCGATGGATCTGTCTGCTAGCTGTAAAGTGACAGTAGTTGGACGTGCTTCTCCCATTCCCAACTGGCGGAATAGGGACAGGGGCATGAGATTTATGCTGGCGCCCAGGTCACAAAGCGCTCTGCCCACGTGCTTGCCTCCAAGTTCTACAGGTAAGGTGAAGGAACCAGGATCCTTCTCCTTCTTGGGCAGCTTGTTCTGGAGGATGGCACTGCACTCCTCGGTGAGGTTCACTGTTTCAAACTCACCAATTATTTTTTTATTAGTAATAATGTCCTTCAAAAACTTTACATAAGAAGGCATAGACTGTAAAACTTCTACAAAAGGAATGTTAACATGCACTTGCTTAAGTATTTCTAAAAATTTATTAAAATGAACTTCCTGTTCCTGCTTCTTCTTAAGCCTTCGAGGGTATGGAGGTGGTGGCACATAAGCAGGCACGTCAGGACGCCTTAAGATAGGTGGAGGCCTTGGAATTTCTTCTACGTCCTCAACAATTGGCTCTAGCCTGGCTCCTGATGTGCTAGTTGGTGGTGGACCTTGGCTTGGCAGAGACTCCAGTGGAGCACTAGACTCAGTGTTATCTACTCTCTTTGGTGTGTCCTTTGTGTTGCTCACCAATGGTCTTCCACTCCTGAGTTCAATTGCTTGAACTTGTTCCTTGCCATCTCTCCTTGGTACCTCGGTATCAGCAGGGAGTCTACCTTGGGGCCTACTTTTAAGTTCATTGGCTAATTGGCCTATTTGGTTTTCCAGGCTCCTAAGAGTAGCTTGCTGGCTCTGAAGAGTAGCATCATTCTTAGCTATATATTCCTTGAGTAGGTTCTCTACAGAAGATCCTACAGGTTGATTGTAAGGTTTTTGGTACATTGATTGGTTATGTTGGGGAGTGAAACCAGGTGTTCCACTCGGCCTTGGTTGGTTAGGATTTTGGTTAGTGTTCTGTTGGCCACCCCATGACAGGTTAGGGTGGTTTCTCCAACCAGGATTGTAAGTTTGTGAGTAGGGGTTGTTCCTTGGCTGCTGCTGGCTTCCTACATAGCAGACCGAGGATGGATTCCCAGGGCAATATTCATAAGGGTGCCCTTCCCCACAGAATCCACAGATTGGTGCCTCGCCTTGACTTGGTTGGGTGCCCATTGACATGGCTGTGGCGGTATTGGCACTGGTTTGGAGATTGGCCTGAGCCATTTGCTTGACTAAGTTGGTCAGGGCATTTATTTGGGTGCTCATGGCGCTTAGAGCATCCTTGTCTTGAGCTCTAGTTGGCTCTACTGGATCGTCTGACCACCTACAGTGAGATGCTGAGATCTTCTCCAAGATCTCATAGGCCTCGTTGTAACTCTTGGACAACATGGAACCACCAGCAGATCAATTTAAGACTTCTCTGGTGCTGGGGTTGCATCCTTTAAAGAAGACTTCTATTTGGATACACCATGGGATGCCATGATGTGGACATTTAAGAAGAAGATCTTTGAATCTAGTCCAAGCTTCGTGAAGAGACTCATTATCAGCTTGTTTAAACTTGACTATGTCATCACGAAAGGTAGAATTCCTATCAGGTGGGAAGTATTTGACTAGGAATTTTTCTGCTAAATCTGTCCAATTGCGGACAGACCCAGAGGGTAATGAGTTCAACCACGTTTTGGCTTTGTCCCTCAACGAGTAAGGGAACAAGTACAGCCTTAAAGCTTCTTGGGATACTCCAGGGATGATAAAGGTATCACTGACTCCTAAGAAGTTCCTAAGATGGTTGTGGGGATCCTCATTTTCTATTCCAAAGAATTGTCCCACAGTGGACAACATTTGGAACATCACTGGCTTTAACTCGAATGAGTGGGCAGTGATTTCAGGACGGATTATGCTGGGGTTCAGCTCCCCAGGCATAGGTACTAGATATGACAGAATGGCACTATTCTTGTCATTCGCTATTTCGATGGGGTTGCGAATGGCAGGTACCGGATTTGGAACTATATCGCCCATTTCTTTGATTTCAGGTATGATTTGAGGTATAGGAGGTTGTTTAAAGAGACGTTTCTTTGCCTTATTTCTAGCTCGAAGTGATCTTTCAGGTTCAGGATCGAACTCTAAATTACTATGTGAACGCTCACTCATAAACTACCCTAATAGCACCTGCAAAAGAAATGAAACAGATTAGTTTCACTCAATGATAAACTTGATTTTTCAAACTTAACAACTTCGTTTTCACTTAAAATAAGTCCCCGGCAGCGGCGCCAAAAACTTGTTGCGTGCTCAATGTGTTAATAAAAATGATAAATAAGAGAGAGAGAGCACTCAGAACATGCAAGCATACATGATCTTATAGCAAGTAGTAAGTATATTTTATTCCTTTTCCCACAGAGACTTGTTTTTAGCTATTCTCGAAGTGTTTTTGTTAAGAAAGATGGGGTGGATTTGATGGGGTAAAATTGGTTTTTAATTATCTAAGTTGCGCTGAATATGTAAAGGAATATAACATAAACAAATTAAGGTTAAAATCAGACTCAAAGAACAAGAGATGGAATTGATAAACGAAGAAGAAAACAGCTAAACAGAATGAAAACTTAGTAGAATTGCGGGGACCGCAATATTACCGCAATTAAACAGCAGCGAAAGTGTGTAAATGGGTGAATTGAGGGCTCCTAATGACTACCCTATAGGCCTTTTTATACGATTCTCAAGCACTGGATCTACTCTCTATACATCAAACTCACTCTATCTCAAGTATCGTCCGATTCCATGCATTAGAGTATTAAGTTTACTCGACTTCAAAGTAAGGTCTTAAACATCTTGTTAAAACAGGAGTGTTTAGCTTGTACTAGGGAAACGCCTATTCCTAGGCCGTTTCCTGATTACCATGAAAGGCTAGCATGATTATATGACTCTGAACTCTTACTCCTTCCAGAGGTTCGGAGTTCTTTGGACAAAATGGATGGCCAATCGAAATTGCCCGTGGGATGAAGCTTACATACAATCAATGATTCGAGAGCTATCCTACATACTTGATGCACGTTTTTTTAGCCTATAGTTCTGTCATTAGCATGCCCCTAAGTGATTTAGCTACTCATGGATACATGGAGAACAAAAAGGGTAGATAAAACAGACATGCTTAGAAGAGAAATGTGCTTAAAACAGCAAGACAAAACCGTAGCAGAACAAGATAGAAACTGTAAAATGCAGAATTGTACTTTGATTACTTTGAGTGTTTGAATGACAAAGGAAAGCTTTGAAAGAAATGAATCCAAGACAGACAACAACGAAATGCAGTAATTAAAACTCTAAACTAAGAACAACAGTGATCAGAAATGGAAATAAGAAGAACAGAACAGAAAAGCAGTAAAGGATTGCTGAAAAACTTCGTGGCAGTCGCCTCGAATGAAGGTGATGAAAAGTCAGCCTGGCTTGGATGAATCCAATCGAGAGAGAAGAAGAATCTCCTCTCCTTCCTATCAGATTATCGACTCCAAAAGCTGAGACTCTCACTCCAACAAACGGCAAAGGAAAACAGATGGAAATGGTGGACTGCGAGAAGACTTCTGCGCTTCGAGTGATGACTGAACCTCCGACTTTGACCCCCTTTTATAGTAGTTTGCAGGTGCGTTTGGGCCAAGGAGAACCATCAGTCTTCAACGTCATATATCAGAATGGATGGAGGAGAAAGAACGAATCCCTGAAAAGTCGGATCTAAACAGAAAAAGGTCAGCCAACTTACGGTTTTAACTTGAATAATTGCGGTCACCGCAATGATTTCGCAATTCATTCGCAATGTTTATTTTTTCATTCTTTTCCTTCGGTTTTCAACCCTTTTTCTACCTATTGTGCATAAGTCCTAAATTAGCTACCTTCTTCTAATTCTCATATTAAAGCATAGGTTTAGGCTAAATGCTAACAAAAACACCTAAATGTGTACATCTTCTTAAGCTAAATGGGTCCTAAATAAGTCACTTTCAGAGACTTAACAGCGCACGGCGGCGGCACGGCGGCAGACCTTCATTCTCTCCGGCGGATCTCCACGACGACGGCAGTGACCGGATCTCTACGTCTTCTCCAGCAGCCCGAACCAGCCGACGGACTTCGTCTTCTTCAGCAACCCAGACGGCGGAGCTTCACCTTCAAGCTACGAGCGAGGACGGCGGCGCAGCTCATCTCTCCGGCGATTCGAACTCAATCCGAACTTGAGGCGGAGCTTCTTCGTCTTCATCTTCAGCCTTGAACCCAAGGCCACGACGGCGAGCTTCCCCCTCACGAACCAACCGGCAGCGCATCAACAGTCCAGATCTTCATCTCCTTCACGAACGTGCAGCTTCATCAGCTTCCAGACGACGGCGACTCCCTCTGAAGCTTCTCAACCACGGCGGCGCAAGCTCGAACCCCACAACTGCACGGCGGCGAACCAGCGGCGAGCTTCATCTCCTCAAACCCATCTCTCCGGCGAACCCAAACCAGACGGCTGCGACACGTTTCCTCCGAGTAGACCAGCGGCGTAGCTTCAACGGCTTCGAATCTTCGAGCCCAGACGACAGCGATACTCAGGCGTGCGGTCATCCTCACGAGTAGACAGCGGCGCAGCCTCGGGTGGACGGGTCAAGACACACAGCGGCGATGAACGGCGGCGAACTCCGGCGGCGGCCTTGTGAAGAAGACCTCCAGACGGCTGAGGAAGCGTGGGTATTTCGTGGGTAAAACGAATTTCTTTTTTTATTATTGAAATTACTAAAATGCCCCTGTCTTTATTTTATTTAAGTTTGGTTAATCTGTTTTATGCCCATATATACCTCTGCATATTCAGTATATACCCTACTTACTGTACCTAGGCTATATCGCATGTGCTTACTGTTTGGGGCCGATATTGTTACTATTTTGATAAGTGTGTTGTGTATCCGAGTTTATCGGAGCAGTTGGGATGTTGTTGCATTGTTTGAAGTTCATGTATGCCATGTTTATATGCATATATCCCCACCGCTTGCATGATATATACCCCTGTTTATATGCATATATCCCCTGTTTTAAGCATGATATATACCCCTGTTTATATGCACATATCCCCACTGTTTTGAGCATAATATACCCCTGCATGTTCAATATATACCCTGCTTTATATACCTAGGTTATATCGCATTGGCCTGCTGGTTTGTTTAGTTTTGGTTTTTAATTTTTAAGCTTGTTTTCGGGACTTCGTATGTTAGCTTACTCGCTCATCTAACTGTCGTTTTATTTTCGTTATTTTCTTTATCGTTGTTTTATACATATTACATTAATTTTAATTTTTAACCCCGGGAGAGATGAAGGACTGTTCCTTTCATCTCGAGGGTATTTTAATAATGATTTGTAACCCCGGGAGAGATGAAGGACTGTTCCTTTCATCTCGAGGGTCTTTTAATGTTAAATTGTAACCCCGGGAGAGATGAAGGATTGTTCCTCTCATCTCGAGGGTATTTTTAACTCTAATGAAATCCCGGGATAAATAGGGTTTCCCTATTTTTGAGGATTTTTTGTTATCGCCATTACGCGCTAATTATAAGAACGCCCTTGTTTTAAAAAAAGATTTTCCTTTGATTTTAAAATTAAGTTTTAAAATTAAATTTCGATTTATTTTGATTTCAAAACAAAAGATTTTTATTTCAAATCAAGTTCAAATTAAATTTCGAAATTATTTGTTTCACAACAAAAGTTGTTTTAATTTTAATTAAAGTTTTAATTGAATTTCAAATTGATTTTGAAACAAAACGATTTTATTAAAGGATTTTTAAAGTTCTTGTTTTGTCGTACGATCCCGGTAAATGGGATTAAGGCAACTAATGGCAAAATTAACAATCTTGCTCACAAAAATCAAATTCCTACTTTCTTTAAAGTTAGCATATGATTAGTTGGGACATTGTATTATTTTAATTGTTTATTTCATTTATTAAGGACCATTTGAAATTAGCTAGGTAATTAGGATAAAATGTTTTGGCTACCGATTTAAACGGGATGTTGTAGGGTGCTAGCACCTTCCCTACATTCAACCGACCCACGAACCTCGTTTTTTTACTTCGTAGACCGTGTTTTTAAGGTGACCAATCACACCCTAAATGATTGGTGGCGACTCCATTTTTTGTGAAAACCCCTGTTTAACAGGAAGGTTGTCGGCCGCTCCGCGTCGCAAAAACTTTGCGACAACATGGCGACTCCACTGGAGAATTTTTTTAGTGGATCTAGGTCATTCCATTTTATCTTGCATTTATCCGGTTTTCATTTTAGTCCTTGTTTGTTTTATTTGTTTATTGATTTATATTGTCTTAATTAGCTTGCTTTATCGTAATTAACTTTGCATGATCATGCATCGCACACACAATCACAAGCCTCCTACTCGGGCTCTACCCTTAGGATTAGAATCGGAGATAGAGTAGTGTGACCTTCGTGGAACTTCGGTTCTCGTGCAGGCGCATGAAATTCTCCACTCGAGCTATCCGCACTGTTGGATCAGCTGGAAAGCTCGGGGACCGTTTTCTTCTAGGATTGTTTAGAACCTAAACCACACTCATGTGTATCCTAGAGCCGATCGTCGTTTATTTATCTTTATATTTTGTGTTGCTTCTCTCATGCATATTCATTTTTGTCGGGTTTTATTTCTGTTGTTCTCGCAATTTACTGTTTATTGCATTATCATGCATTTCACACACGCTCACGAGCCCCCTACCCGGGATCTACCTCTTAGGATTAGAATTGAGAATCGAGTAATGTCGACCTTCAAGGGGATATAATTGCCCCTGTATGGCGCACGAAAGATTCACGCTCAGATTAATTCGTTTGCTAATCTTTAACATCCGATTTAATTTGGGGGCCTTTACCCTTAGATTTAGAGTCTTACCCTCACATCATTTTTATTATTCCAGTTATCTCGTGATTATGCTTTGATTAAACTTGTTTCATTTATCGTAATTTAAATTGTTTGCATTATCATACATTTCACACACAATCACGAGCCTCCTACCTGGGCTCTGCCATTTAGGTTTAGAATCGGAGATTGAGTAGTGTGACCTTCGTGGAACTTCGGTTCTCGTGCAGGCGCATGAAATTCTCCACTCGAGCTGACCGTACTGTTTAATCAGTTGGAAAGCTTGGGGACCGTTTTTATCTAGGATTGTTTATAACCTAAATCACACTCATACACATCATAGGGCTAACCGTAATTTTTTTATTTTAAAACTCTGAATTTTAGAATACACTTATTTTGTCGCAGGTTGGATTCTCGCGCTTGTATCATATTGTTTGTTTCATTCACGTTGCGTGAATTGTTTTCATTATGTGTTTTATTTTGATTTTACAAAAAAATTGAGTCGTCCTCCTTAGGTTTAGAACTGATAATCGAGTAATGTTAACCTGCAAAGGGACATAATCTCCCTTGGATGACGCACGAAAGATTCTCGTTCAAATTAATTCGTTTGCTAGTCTTGCGCATTTGATTAATTGGGGACCTCTTTGTTTAGGGTTAGAATGGAGAGTTGAGTAATGTCGACCTACGGGAGGATGTAAAATGCCCCCGTAAAGGCGCACGAAAAGTCTTCGTTCGTTTTTATTTTCACATTTAAGTTTTGAATGGAGAGTCGAGTAATGTCGACCTACGGAAGGACGTAAAATGCCCTCGTAAAGGCGCACGAAAAGTCTTCGTTCTTTTCTTCATTCATTTTTTCGTTGTCGGAAATTTTTCTTCTTGTGATATTCGTTCTCTACGTGGGTTTTTCAAACAAAAAAAAATAAATGTTTCCTTCCTAAGAACGGTTAAGGTTAGATATGCATAAACAAAACAAAAATAGGTCTTTTTCGTTAATTGCATCTTGTTTATGCATCGCAAAAAAAAATCGAGTCTCATTTCATCATTCATGCATAAGTAAAAATTCATGAATTGTTTCATTTTGCATGACATTTAAGAAAAAAACAAATCAATTGCATGCATAAAAAAAAATGATCATTCAAAAAAATATTTATCATTTCTCATCCATCATTTGCACAATATCATGTGTACATAAAAAAAATTCATGCATAACATGCATTGTCTTATGTTTGCATGGTGTCATTTCACACGTGCACACATAATAAAAGCATGAGTTCATGCATTTTGCATGTCAAAATCATTTCATATTGCATTGTGTCATTTCACACGTGCACACATAATAAGAGCATCTTCTCTTGCATTTTGCATGTAAAAAAATCATCTCATATTGCATGGTGTCATATCACACGTGCACACATAATAAAAGCATCAATTCATGCATTTCGCATGTCAAAAAAATCATCTCATTTTGCATGTCGTTTGATCATTTGTTTATCATTCAATCGCATATCATCATATCATTTTGCATGTCGAATCGTTCAATTGCATATCATCATGCATAATAAAAAATTCATGCATCATTTTGCATGTCGAATCGTTCAATTGCATATCATCATGCATAATAAAAAATTCATGCATCATTTTGCATGTCGAATCGTTCAATTGCATATCATCATGCATAATAAAAAATTCATGCATCATAAAATCATTTTGCATGTCGAATCATTCAGTTGCATATTATCATGCGTAAAAAAAAAAAAATGTTTATGCATCATATCATTTTGCATGTCGAATCGTTCAATTGCATATCATCATGCATTCACAAAAGGAATATCCATACATTGTTAATTTATTAAGCATGCATCAAAGTTCATCGCATCATCACATCATAAAAATTGTTCATGCATTTAAAAAAAAAAAAACAAAAAAATAAATCAGTTGGATTACATCATGTCGTTCATGCATACATTATCACATTTTGCATGACAAGTCGTTCAAAGATTTCATTTGTTCTTAATTGCATAAAATCGCATGTGACAATATTTTCATGCATCGTCTCATTTTGCATATAATAACATAAAAATCATGTCTCTCGATAATTGAATCTCGTGCATCTTTTGAAATAAATAAATAAATAATTGATTCTTTTGTGTGTTTACTTGATCATTCTTGTGATTGTTTTAATCGTTCTCATTAGTTGAACCTTAGTGAGAATTAATAACAAGATCATGGTCTTTCATCATTCAAAAAAGAAAAAAAAAATAAAAAAAAAAAAAAAAAAAAAAAAAAAATCGAAAAAAATGGATGCTTTCACTGCTTTTCTCTGAGAAATTTGTCAAGTCTGGATCATTTCAAAATACTCGTATTGAGCTTTTAAGCTGAACTTCATTTTCAAGAGGAGCGTCATTTTGACTTTCATTATCTCTCATGTGCCAAAATTCATACCATCATACCCCACTGAGCAGTGTTTAAACTATCACACTGGGGAAGACCCATCTTGCAGTGACTGTTCAAAATTAGTCACTGTAAAACCTTATACCTTTTTGCCACACATAATTTGGAGGCAATCTACTCAATTTGTAGATCCACCGTAAAATCTCTGGTTAATTTCACCATCTACATTTATACGATGTATCTCTGCAGTTTTCTACCCACCAAGCCTTTTGCAAGCATGTCACACTCAATTATGTGGCGAACCTCTCAAAATTATCCACCAGAAGTTACCAAGAGAGCTTCAAATTAATGAAATGGTGTTGAACATTTGTGATTTACTACTTCATAATTAAGACATGTAATTTCTCATACACTCTTCCATTTCAACTTCTTCTCTATAAATTCATTCCCCTTTTTCCTACTCTTTGAGCTATCTCTTCCCTCGGGTAGAAATTGATTTCAGGATTAAGGACGTTGGTTTTGAGAGCTAGAGAGGTAGTAACTTTGGAAATTATCTCAAGGTCTTAAATGAGTATTCGCTCGGGGTTAACATCATCGCAAGGAGCGTGGATAAATAAATGATAAGGAATGTGTGCTAGAGTGACAACAGAGTCTGGTTGCACCGAAAAAAAAAAAAAAAAAAAAAAAAAAAACCGAGGATGATGCAATAAAAGCTACATCTTGAAGATGCTGAAAGATCTTTGCGGTAAATCAATAAGCTGGGGCAAAATCCTAGCCTTTGCCACATTAGAAAAAGCCTATGTCTAAGCCCTGGATCTCGTCTTCGCAACACTGGGGCAAAGCTTATGCCTTTGCCACACGCTGGAGCATTATCATAGATTGGGGCAAAGCCTTCGTCTTTGCAGTACTGGGGTAAAGCCCACGTCTTTGCCACAATAGAGCGAAGTCGTCGTCAAAGCTTGAGCATTTTATTGCACCTTTTATTCTAAAAAAAAAATGGTGCAATCAATTGATCAAGAAGCTACATCTCACAAAGCTTGTTGGACATCAGCATAGACTGGGGCAAAGCCTTCGTCTTTGCAGCACTGGGCAAAGCCCACGTCTTTGCCATAAGAGCGAAGTCACCATCATCAAACTAGGGCAAAACCCTCGTCTTTGCAACACTGGGGCAAAGCTCACGTCTTTGCCATAAGAGCGAAGTCACCATCATCAAATTGGGGCAAAACCCTCATCTTCGCAACATGGGGCAAAGCCTACGCCTTTGCCACGCGCTGGCAGCATCATAAACTGGGGCAAAGCCTGCGTCTTTGCAGTACTGGGGCAAAGCCTACATCTTTGCCATGTTGAATCAATATCATCAATACTGGGGCAAAGCCCTCGCATTTGCAACACTGGGGCAAAGTCCATGTCTTTGCCACAAATAGAGCGGAGTCATCGTCATCAAGTTGGGCCATTTTATTGCATCATTCCTAAAAAAAAAAAAAAAAAAAAAAATGCAAATTTGGTGCAATCAGTTGATCAAGAAGCTACATCTCACAAAGCTTGAAGTGTCTCATTCACACATCATCCATACTGGGGCAAAGTCTAGGTCTTTGCCACGAAGGATCAACGTCTGCAAAACTGGGGCAAAACCTACGCCTTTGCCACGCTGGATCAAATGTCATAAAAAACCTCGAGCTTACTCAAAGAAAGTGAGAATTTCTTAAGTAGTTACTTCTAGCTCTCAAAACCTTGTCCGAGGAAATGGAGTCAATTCACTCATCTTTTCATCTAACCAACTTCCAATTTCCCACTCAAATGTGAAATAATATTTTCAATCTCTTATTGTCCAAGAGATTTTGTGAAAGCATGAGAGTACTACATCTTTCTTCGCATTCCTTTCTCCGTTTGCTTACCAAAAAAAAAAAAAAAAAAAAATGTTCAATATTGACTGATTGTCATCCCATATTTCTAAACCTAAATCCACTTTCTTGTAATCCAACATTCTTGTTCATTACAAGGCTAAGTTATGAAGAAGTTTAATCAGAAGATGTTCCACATTGTCAATTACTTTTGATAAGTTCTCTAATCTAGCACATGAAAATCTACCCAACAGCCCACATTGTCCAATATGCTTGAGTGATCTAGGACTGACACATTTAATTTCTCTCAGATGAAAGCATTCAAAAAAAAAAAAAAAAAACAAAAACAAAAAAAAAATCAAAAATCCTGATGGTGACACCATTATTTTCATTTGATTCTCCGCTAAGTATTGGCTGATAAGATCAATGAACTTATGCAAGAGTGATCATTTCAATAACACAAAAGTCATTTTTGATTAAGCGTTTGTTTTCACAAATCATGCAAGTTGATATCATTAACATCATAATTAAAAAAAAAAATAAAAAATAACATTTTCACATATCATGGCTGGTTGGCAGATCATATGATTCGTGCATACATGTTGCATTCTACATTTTCTACCCTCAACATGATACATTCAATCATTCATCACCTTTAACATATTATGCACATGTTGCATTCAATCATTCATATACCCTCGACAAGCATGTGCACACATGTTGCATTCATGACATTATCTTTTCCTTAGGATGCATGTGCATCAGTATCATGCATACATACTGCATCCATGACATTCGTCATCCTACTCCTAGCATGCTCATGCATACATGCTACATTTAGGACATTTTGTTAATGCACATGAAAACATGTTGCATTCTTGACATTCATTACCCTTAACATCTTATGCACATGTTGCATTCATGACATTATTCTATCCTTATGATGCATATGCATCAGTATCATGCATACATACTGCATCCATGACATTCGTCATTCTACTCCTAGCATGCTCATGCATACGTGCTATGACATTTTGTTAATTCACATGCATACATGTTGCATTCATGACATTCATTATCTTTAACATATTATGCACACATGTTGCATTCATAAACAACCATCTCCTACCATTAGGATGCATATGCATCATTGCGTCATGCTTTCGAAGTCAAATTCTTTGGTCAAGCCAAACAAATCAAGACATATCTTCATCAAATTGTCAATTACATTGTCATTTCCCAGAATTAATGAGCATTGTTTCATCATTGTCATTGCACATCAACACATGCACTCATGTTTTGTGCGACATTCGAGTCACATTTTGAAACTCGCATTGGCATCATATTCCCATTTGAGGATTAGTCATCAATCCATCACATTTTTGCAACTCGCATTTGCATCACATTCTCATTTGAGGGTCAATCTCATCAGTTCATATTCAAAAAAAATTAATGCATTTAGGACTTCTTCATATTCATGAGAGTTTCTAATGTTTTTCAAATAGTTTTTCCAAGTTTTGTTTTGCAGTAAAGTTTTGAAATAAAAACCGCTGTATTTTGTTTCGACAACTAAGTTTTGAAATAAAAACGTTGTCTCTCTCACACACACACATGCACAAAAAAATCTCACCCTGCTTTCAAATTTCTGTTGGTTAAATCGAACCCTAAGTCTGCGGGTAAGTCCCGGTAGCTGGTCGAAGCCTGGCAAAACCAGGTCCGTTTAAATTCATGTTGGTTAAATCGAACCCTAATCCAAGATTAGCTGGTCAAAGCCTGGCAAAACCAGGTCCGTTTAAATTCTCGTTGGTTAAATCGAACCCTAATCCAAGATTAGCTGGTCGAAGCCTGGCAAAACCAGGTCCATTTAAATTCCTGTTGGTTAAATCGAACCCTAATCCAAGATTAGCTGGTCGAAGCCTGGCAAAACCAGGTCCGTTTAAATTCATGTTGGTTAAATCGAACCCTAATCCAAGATTAGCTGGTCGAAGCTTGGCAAAACCAGGTCCGTTTAAATTCCTGTTGGTTAAATCGAACCCTAATTCAAGATTAGCTGGTCGAAGCCTGGCAAAACCAGGTCTGTTTAAATTCCTGTTGGTTAATTCGAACCCTAATCCAAGATTAGCTGGTCGAAGCCTGGCAAAACCAGGTCCGTTTAAATTCATGTTGGTTAAATCGAACCCTAATCCAAGATTAGCTGGTCGAAGCCTGGCAAAACCAGGTCCGTTTAAATTCCTGTTGGTTAAATCGAACCCTAATCCAAGATTAGCTGGTCGAAGCCTGGCAAAACCAGGTCCGTTTAAATTTCTGTTGGTTAAATCGAACCCTAATCCAAGATTAGCTGGTCGAAGCCTGGCAAAACCAGGTCCGTTTAAATTCTTGTTGGTTAAATCGAACCCTAATCCAAGATTAGTTGTTCGAAGCCTGGCAAAACTAGGTCCGTTTAAATTCATGTTGGTTAAATCAAACCCTAATCCAAGATTAGCTGGTCGAAGCCTGGCAAAACCAGGTCCGTTTAAATTCCTGTTGGTTAAATCGAACCCTAATCCAAGATTAACTGGTCGAAGCCTGGCAAAACCAGGTCCGTTTAAATTCCTGTTGGTTAAATCGAATCCTAATCCAAGATTAGCTGGACGAAGCCTGGCAAAACCAGGTCCGTTTAAATTCCTGTTGGTTAAATCGAACCCTAATCCAAGATTAGCTGGTCGAAGCCTGGCAACCCAGGTCCGTTTAAATTCATGTTGGTTAAATCGAACCCTAATCCAAGATTAGCTGGTCGAAGCCTGGCAAAACCAGGTCCGTTTAAATTCCTGTTGGTTAAATCGAACCCTAATCCAAGATTAGCTGGTCGAAGCCTGGCAAAACCAGCTCCGTTTAAATTCTTGTTGGTTAAATCGAACCCTAATCCAAGATTAGCTAGTCGAAACCTGGCAAAACCAGGTCCGTTTAAATTCCTGTTGGTTAAATCGAACCCTAATCCAAGATTAGCTGGTCGAAGCCTGGCAAAACCAGGTCCGTTTAAATTTCTGTTGGTTAAATCGAACCCTAATCCAAGATTAGCTGGTCGAAGCCTGGCAAAACCAGGTCCGTTTAAATTCTTGTTGGTTAAATCGAACCCTAATCCAAGATTAGTTGGTCGAAGCCTGGTAAAACCAGGTCCGTTTAAATTCCTGTTGGTTAAATCGAACCCTAATCCAAGATTAGCTGGTCGAAGCCTGACAAAACCAGGTCCGTTTAAATTCCTGTTGGTTAAATCGAACCCTAATCCAAGTTTAGCTAGTCGAAGCCTGGCAAAACCAGGTCCGTTTAAATTCCTGTTGGTTAAATCGAACCCTAATCCAAGATTAGCTGGTCGAAGTCTGACAAAACCAGGTCCGTTTAAATTCCTGTTGGTTAAATCGAAAACTAATCCAAGATTAGCTGGTCGAAGCCTGGCAAAACCAGGTCCGTTTAAATTCTCGTTGGTTAAATCGAACCCTAATCCAAGATTAGCTGGTCGAAGCCTGGCAAAACCAGGTCCCTTTAAATTCCTGTTGGTTAAATCGAACCCTAATCTAAGATTAGCTGGTCGAAGTCTGGCAAACCAAGGTCCGTTTAAATTCATGTTGGTTAAATCGAACCCTAATCCAAGATTAGCTGGTCGAAGCCTGGCAAAACCAGGTCCGTTTAAATTCCTGTTGGTTAAATCGAACCCTAATCCAAGATTAGCTGGTCGAAGCCTGGCAAAATCAGGTCCGTTTAAATTTCTGTTGGTTAAATCGAACCCTAATCCAAGATTAGCTGGTCGAAGCCTGGCAAAACCAGGTCCGTTTAAATTCCTGATGGTTAAATCGAACCCTAATCCAAGATTAGCTGGTCGAAGCCTGGCAAAACCAGGTGTTACGTCTCCAAAAGTGACTATTTTAGGACTTATTTGTGATAGAAAGTTGTGCATTTGTAAGTATTTTTGATAGGATTTAGCTTGAACTTATGCTTATATATGAGAATTAGAAGAATGAAGCTAAATTAGGACTTGTATACAAAAGGAAAGAAAAGGAATTAAAAACGAAGTTAAAGGAATGAAACTTGTGCATTGCGGAGGCATTGCGGAAACATTACTAAAACGCAATGTTTTAAGTGAAATCCGTAAGTTGGCTAACCTTTTTCTGTTGTGATCCGATATTTTAGGGATTCGTTCTTTCTCCTCCAGCCACGTAGAAGTACGACGTTGAGAATGGATGGTTCTCCTTAGCCCAATCGCACCTGCAGAATACTATAAAAGGAGGTCAAATAGGAGGGTTGAAACACATCCGAAAAGCGTAGACTTCTCAGTTCAACGCAGCTTCTTCCCCATTCTTTCTCTTCTCCGTCTCTTGGTTTGAGAGGTTCAGCTGTTGGAGTCGACAATCTGATAGGAAGAAGAGAAGATTCATCTTCTCTTCTGATTGGATTCATCCAAGCAAGCCTTGCCTTTCTCTCTTTTCAGCCGAGGCGTTCGCAATCGAGAAGATCAAGCACATCTTTACTGCTTCCTGTTTTAGTTTCTACTTTCAATACTGTTTGTTGTTATTTCTTTTCCATTAACTACTCTATTCCATTTCGTTGCTTTCTGTCTTTACTTTAGTGACTTTAAATCTTCATTTGTGTCATTCAAACAATTGGTTAATCAACGTATAATTCAGCACTTCGCAATTTCTTTATCTTCTCTGCCTACTGTTTTTCCTTTTCTGTTTTAACTTTAATCTTCTTCTAAGAATGTCTTCTTCATCCACTCTTTCTATTCTATCTGCATCCATGAGTAACTAAGTCACATAGGGGCATGCTAATGACAAGGCTATAGGCTAAAACACGTGAACCAAGCATGTAGGATAGCTCTCGAATGCATCAATTGTATGTAAGCTTCATCCCACGGGCAATTTCGATTGGCCATCCATTTTGTCCAAAGAACTCCTAACCTCTGGAAGGAGTAAGAGTTCAGAGTCATACACTCATGCTAGCCTCTCAAGGTAGCCAGAAAACGACCTAGGAATAGGCGTTTTCCTAGTACAAATCACAACTTACTGTTTTAACAAGATGCGTAAGACCTTACTTGGACATGAGTAAACTAAAGAATCTAATGCATGAAATCGGAAGATACATGAGAATGAGTTAGTTTGATGCATAGTGAGTTGATCTAATGCTTGAGAATCGTGTGAAAAAGCCAATAGAGGAGTCGTTAGCGGCCTTTGTTTCCACATTTTACACACTTTCGCTGTTAGTAACATTGCGGTATAATTGTTGTTCTCACAATTCCTTTAAGTTAAAATCTGCCTTAGTCATTTTTTCTCTTCGTTTAGTTATCTCTTCTCTTTCCATTTGAGTTTATCATTTACTTGCACTTATTTATGCATCTATCCTTTACATATTCCTTAGTAATTAGGCAACTTAAAACCAAATTTACCCCATCAAATCCACCCATTCTTGCTTAACAATACACTTCGCGAGTAACTAAGAATAAATCTCTGTGGGAAAACGAATGAAAAAATACTTACTACTTGCTACAAGATCATGTATGCTTGCATGTTCTGAGTGCTCTCTTATTGCATATTCCTTTTAAACATTGAGCACGCAACAAGTTTTTGGCGCCGCTGCCGGGGATTTAGTTTAGCGAAAACGAAGTTTGTTAAGTTAGAAACACAAAGTTTAATATCTATTGGAACTGATCTTTTTCTCATTTCTTTTGCAGGTACCATTGGGTTAGTTTATGAATGAGCATTCAAGTAGCGATCTAGAATTCAATCCTGAGCCTGAGAGATTATTTAAGGCCCGAAACAAAGCTAAGAAACGTCTCTTTAACCAACCCTCTATACCTCAAATAATTGCTGAAACCGCGGAGTCTCCGCAATTCTATCAAGAAGAAATGGACAGACCAGTCCCAAATCCGGTACCTACCACTCGCAATCCCATCGAAATAGCGAATGACAAGGATAGTGCCATTCTCTCTTACCTAGTACCTATGCCTGGGGAGCTAAACCCAAGCATAATCCGCCCTGAAATTACTGCCAACTCATTCGAGTTAAAGCCAGTAATGTTCCAAATGTTGTCCACTGTGGGACAATTCTTTGGAGTGGAAAATGAGGACCCCCACAACCATCTTAGAAACTTCTTAGGAGTTAGTGATACATTCCTTATCCCTGGAGTTTCCCAAGAAGCCTTGAGGCTCTACCTCTTCCCCTACTCATTAAGGGACAAAGCCAAAACGTGGTTAAACTCATTACCCTCCGGATCAGTTCTCAATTGGACGGACTTGGCGGAGAAATTCCTAGTAAAATACTTCCCACCTGATAGGAATTCTACTTTTCGTGACGACATAATCAAGTTCAAACAAGCTGAAAATGAGTCGCTTCACGAAGCTTGGACAAGGTTCAAGGACCTTCTGCTTAAATGTCCACACCATGGCATTCCATGGTGTATCCAAATAGAGGTCTTTTTCAAAGGATGCAACCCCAGCACCAGACAAGTGCTAAATTCATCTGCTGGTGGTTCCATGCTTTCCAAAAGTTATAACGAAGCCTATGAGATCCTGGAGAAGATCTCAGCATCTCACTGTAGGTGGTCAGATGATCCAATAGAGCCAAGTAGAGCTCAAGATAAGGACGCACTCAATGCCATGAGTAACCAAATAAGCGCTCTGACCAACCTAGTAAAACAAATGGCTCAAGCCAATCTTCAAACTAGTGTCAACACCGCCACAACCATGTCAATGGGCACACAACCAAGTCAAGGTGAGACACTTATCTGTGGATTCTGTGGGGAAGGGCACCTGTATGAATACTGCCCTGGGAATCTAGCCTCAGTCTGCTATGTTGGAAGCCAACAGCAGCCTAGGAACAACCCTTACTCTAACACTTACAATCCTGGTTGGAGGAACCACCCAAATCTTTCATGGGGTGGCGAACAAAATACTAACCAAGTTCCTAACCAACCAAGACCGAGTGGAACACCTGGTTTCACTCTCCAACATAACCAATCCATGTATCAAAAACCATACAACCAACCAGTAGGGTCATCTATAGAAAATCTACTTAAGGAGTACATCGCCAAGAATGATGCCACTCTACAAAGGCAGCAAGCTACCCTCAGGAGCCTAGAGAACCAAATAGGGCAACTAGCCAATGAACTCAAAAGTAGGCCCCAAGGTAGACTACCTGCTGACACTGAGGTGCCAAGAAGAGATGGAAAAGAACAAGTCCAAGCAATTGAACTTAGAAGTGGGAGACCATTGGTGAGCAACATTAAAGAAACCCCAAAGAGAGTAGAGAACAAAGAGTCTAGTGCTCCACTGGAATCTCTGCCAAACCATGGTCAACCATCAACAAGCACATCAGGAGCAAGGCTGGAGCCAATCATAGAAGAGATAGAAGAAATTCCAAGGCCTCCACCTATCCTGAGGCGACATGAAGTGCCTGCATATGTGCCACCACCTCCATTTCCTCGAAGGCTAAAGAAAAAACAAGAACAGGAAGTGCACTTTAATAAATTCTTAGAAATTCTTAAACAAGTGCATGTTAATATTCCTTTTGTAGAGGTTTTACAATCCATGCCTTCTTATGTTAAATTTTTTAAGGATATAATTACTAACAAGAAAATTATTGGTGAATTTGAAACAGTGAATCTCACTGAGGAGTGCAGTGCTATACTCCAGAACAAGCTACCCAAGAAGGAGAAGGATCCTGGTTCCTTCACCCTACCAGTGGAGTTAGGAGGCAAGCACGTGGGCAGAGCTCTTTGTGACCTGGGAGCCAGCATAAACCTCATGCCCCTATCACTATTCCGCCAGCTAGGAATAGAAGAAGCACGTTCTACCACTGTCACTTTACAACTTGCAGACAGATCCATAGCATACCCTGAGGGTAAGATTGAGGATATTCTTGTAAAGGTTGACAAGTTTATTTTTCTTGCAGACTTCATCATCCTGGATTATGAAGCAGACAAGGAGGTCCCCATCCTATTAGGCAGACCATTTCTAGCCACAGGTAGGGCCCTGATTGATGTCCAGAAAGGTGAGCTCACCATGAGGGTTCATGATGAGGAGGTTAAGTTTAGTGTTTTTAAAGCCCTAAGGTACCCTTCGGACTCTGAATCTTGTGCTAGCATGGACATTGTAGATTCACTGATGGAAGAACAGCTGGAGCATGAATTATTGATTAAGCATGCTAATAATTATGTACAATTAGATTTAACTGATTTAAATGTTTCTGAAATAATGGATATACTTGTAGATAAAATACAACATGTTTGTATGAATAGTGACTTGACTGACAGATCCATGAATCCATTAAAGCCATCCATTGAGCATCCACCTATCTTAGAATTAAAACCCTTACCCACTCATCTTAATTATGTATATTTAGGAAATGATGATACTCTGCCTGTTATTATTTCGTCTAAATTGAGTGCAAAACATGAAACTGAATTAATCTTATTACTTAAGCAACATAAAAAGGCTATTGCATGGACGATTGCTGACATTAGAGGCATTAGCCCTTCTTACTGCATGCATAAGATAATATTAGAAGAAGAGCATACACCCCGAGTAGATCACCAACGTAGGCTGAACCCCTCTATGAAAGAGGTAGTTAAGAAAGAGATCATAAAATGGTTAGATGCAGGTGTAATCTTCCTTATAGCTAATAGTCAGTGGGTGAGCCCAATACAATGTGTACCTAAGAAGGGGGGGATGACTATAGTAGTGAATGAGAGCAATGAACTGATTCCAACTAGAACTATTACAGGATGGAGAGTCTGTATGGACTATAGGAAATTGAATAAGGAAACAAAAAAAGATCACTTCCCTTTACCATTTATTGACCAAATGTTAGATAGGATAGCTGGTAGAGCTTATTACTGCTTTCTAGATGGTTATTCTGGATATAACCAGATCACCATAGACCCTGTGGACCAGGAGAAGACAACCTTCACCTGTCCCTTTGGAACATTTGCTTTTCGCAGAATGCCTTTTGGCTTATGCAATGCACCAGCAACGTTCCAAAGGTGCATGTTGGCAATCTTCTCTGACTTAGATGAATCCATGATAGAGATATTTATGGATGACTTCTCAGTCTTTGGTGATTCATTCACAAACTATTTAGAGAACTTAGGACAAGTCCTGGCTAGGTGTGAGGAGACCAACCTAGTCCTTAATTGGGAAAAATGCCACTTCATGGTGGAAGAGGGGATAGTGTTAAGTCTCTGAAAGTGACTTATTTAGGACCCATTTAGCTTAAGAAGATGTACACTTTTAGGTGTTTTTGATAGCATTTAGCTTAAACCTATGCTTAAATATGAGAATGAGAAGAGGGTAGCTAAATTAGAACTTATGCACAATAGGAAAGAAAAGGGTTGAAAACCGAAGGAAAAGAATGAAAAAACTGCATTGCGACAGCATTGCGAAAACATTGCTAAAGCCGCAATTATTCAAGTGAAAACCGTAAGTTGACTGATCTTTTTCTGTTAATTTCTGTAATTTCAGGGATTCGTTCTTTCTCCTCCATCCATTCTGATATACGACGTTGAAGATTGAAGGTTCTCCTTGGCCCAAACGCACCTGCAAACTACTATAAAAGGGGGTCAAAGTCGGAGGTTCAGTCATCATCCGAAAGCGTAGAAGTCTTCTCGCAGTCCATCTTTTCTCCCTGTTTTCCTTTGTCGTCTGTTGGAGTGAGAGTCTCAGCTGTTGGAATCGATAATCTGATAGGAAGGAGAGGAGATTCTTCTTCTCTCTCGATTGGATTCATCCAAGCAAGGCTGACCTTTCATCCCCTTCATTCGAGGCGACTGCAACGAGGCTTTCAAGCTCCATTTACTGCTTTTTGTCTTTCCTTTCTCATTTCCAGCATTGTTTAGTTATCGCTTCTGGTTTAGTGGTTAATCTACTGCATTTCGTTGCTGTCTGTCTTTGGATTATTTACTTTCAGTTTCCCTTTGTTCGTTCAACATTCAAAGTAATCAAATTACAAGTCTTCATTTCACAGTTTCCATCTTCTGCTGCTACGGTTTTGTCCTACTATTTTGAGTACATTTCCCTTCTAAACATGTCTGTTTTATCTTATACTTCTGTTCTCTATATATCCATGAGTAGCTAAGTCACTTAGGGGCATGCTAATGACAGAACTATAGGCTAAAAAACGTGAACCAAGCATGTAGGATAGCTCTCGAACCATTGATTGTATGTAAGCTTCATCCCACGGGCAATTTCGATTGGCCATCCATTTTGTCCAAAGAACTCCTAACCTTTGGAAGGAGTAAGAGTTCAGAGTCGTATAATCATGCTAGCCTTTCATGGTAACCAGGAAACGGCCTAGGAATAGGCGTTTCCCTAGTACAAACTAAACACTTCTGTTTTAACAAGATGCTTAAGACCTTACTTTGAGTTGAGTAAACTAAAGAATCTAATGCATGGAATCGGACGATACATGAGATAGAGTGAGTTTGATGCATAGAGATTTGATCTAATGCTTGGGAATCGTATTAAAATGCCTATAGGATAGTCGTTAGTAGCCCTTAATTCTCCATTTTACACACGTTTGCTGTTTCTACAATTGCGATAACATTGCAGTGACCGCAATTCTGTTAAGTTACCATTCTGTTTAGCTGTTTTCTTCTTCATTTATTAATTCCATCTCTTGTCCTTTGAGTCTAATTTCAACTTGCATTTGTTTATGTTGCATTCCTCTACACATTCAGCAAAAATTAGATAATTAAAAACCAATTTTACCCCATCAAATCCACCCCTTCTTTCTTAACAAATACACTTCGTGAATAGCTAAAAATAAGTCTCTGTGGAAAAAACGAATGAAATATACTTACTACTTGCTGTGAGACCATGTATGCTTGCATGTCCTGAGTGCTCTCTCTCTCTTATTCCTTATTCTCATTAACACATTGAGCACGCAACAAGTTTTTGGCGCCGCTGCCGGGGACTTATTTTAAGTGAAAACGAAGTTTGTTAAGTTTGAAAAACCAAGTTTATTATCTATTGAAACTAATCTACTTTTCATTTCTTTTGCAGGTACTATTGGGTTAGTTTATGAGTGAGCGTTCAAGTAGTGATCTAGAGTTCAATCCTGAGCCTGAGAGACTACTTAGAGCTAGAAACAAAGCAAGAAACGACTCTTTAAACAACCTCCTATACCTCAAATCATACCTGAAATCGAAGAAATGGACGATATAGTTCCAAATCCGGTACCTGTCATTCGCAACCCCATCGAAATAGCGAATGACAAGAATAGTGCCATTCTTTCATATTTAGTACCTATGCCTGGGGAGCTGAACCCCAGCATAATCCGTCCTGAAATCACTGCCAACTCATTCGAGTTAAAACCAGTGATGTTCCAAATGTTGTCCACTGTGGGACAATTCTTTGGAATAGAAAATGAGGACCCACACAACCATCTTAGGAACTTCTTAGGAATCAGTGATACCTTTATCATCCCTGGAGTGTCCCAAGAAGCTTTGAGGCTATACTTGTTTCCTTATTCTTTGAGGGACAAAGCCAAAACATGGTTGAACTCATTACCCTCTGGATCTGTCCTTAATTGGACAGACTTAGCAGAGAAATTCCTAGTCAAATACTTCCCACCTGATAGGAATTCTACCTTTCGTGATGACATAGTTAAGTTTAAACAAGCTGATAATGAGTCTCTTCACGAAGCTTGGACTAGATTCAAAGATCTTCTTCTTAAATGTCCACATCATGGCATCCCATGGTGTATCCAAATAGAGGTCTTTTTCAAAGGATGCAACCCCAGCACTAGGCAGGTCTTAAACTCATCTGCTGGAGGCTCCATGTTGTCCAAGAGTTACAACGAGGCCTATGAGATCTTGGAGAAGATCTCAGCATCTCACTGTAGGTGGTCAGATGATCCAGTTGAGCCAACCAGAGCTCAAGACAAGGATGCTTTAAGCGCAATGAGCACCCAAATAAATGCCCTGACCAACCTAGTTAAGCAAATGGCTCAAGCCAATCTCCAAACAAGTGCCAACACCGCTACCGCCATGTCAATGGGCACCCAACCAAGTCAAGGTGAGGCACTTATATGTGGATTCTGTGGGGAAGGGCACCTGTATGAATACTGCCCTGGGAATCCATCCTCAGTCTGCTACATTGGAAGTCAGCAGCAGCCTAGGAACAACCCCTATTCCAATACTTACAACCCTGGTTGGAGGAACCACCCAAACCTGTCATGGGGTGGCCAGCAAAATGCTAACCAAAATCCTAACCAACCTAGACCGAGTGGAACACCTGGTTTCACTCCCCAACATAACCAATCAATGTATCAAAAACCTTATAACCAACCTGTAGGATCTTCTGTAGAAAACTTACTCAAGGAATACATAGCTAAGAATGATGCTACTCTTCAAAGCCAACAAGCTACTCTTAGGAGCCTAGAGAATCAAATAGGCCAATTAGCCAATGAACTCAAGAGTAGGCCCCAAGGTAGACTCCCTGCTGACACCGAGGTGCCAAGGAGAGATGGTAAAGAGCAAGTTCAAGCAATTGAACTTAGAAGTGGTAGACCCTTGGTGAGCAACACAAAGGACACACCAAAGAGAGTAGAGAACACTGAGTCTAGTGCTCCACTGGAGTCTCTACCAACCCAAGGTCCACCACAACTAGCACATCAGGAGCCAGGCTGGAGCCAATCATTGAGGAGATAGAAGAAATTCCAAGGCCTCCACCTATCCTAAGGCGCCCTGACGTGCCTGTATATGTGCCACCACCTCCATTTTAATAAATTCTTAGAAATTCTTAAACAAGTACATGTCAACATTCCTTTTGTAGAAGTTTTACATTCTATGCCTTCATATGTAAAGTTTTTGAAGGATATTATTACTAACAAAAAAATAATTGGTGAGTTTGAAACAGTAAATCTCATTGAGGAGTGCAGTGCCATACTCCAAAACAAGTTGCCCAAGAAGGAGAAGGATCCTGGTTCCTTCACCTTACCTGTAGAACTTGGAGGCAAGCACGTGGGCAGAGCGCTTTGTGACCTGGGCGCCAGCATAAACCTCATGCCCCTATCACTATTCCGCCAGTTGGGAATAGGAGAAGCACGTCCAACCACTGTCACCTTACAATTAGCAGACAGATCCATTGCATATCCAGAAGGTAAAATTGAGGATATTTTAGTAAAGGTTGACAAATTTATTTTCCTTGCAGATTTCATTATCCTGGATTATGAAGCAGACAAGGAGGTCCCCATCCTGCTAGGCAGACCATTTCTAGCCACAGGTAGGGCACTGATAGACGTCCAAAAAGGTGAGCTCACTATGAGGGTTCATGATGAAGAGGTGAAATTTAGTGTGTATAAAGCTTTAAGGTATCCCTCTGACCTTGAATCCTGTGCTAGTATGGACGTCGTTGATTCTTTAATGGAAGAACAATTAGAGCATGTATTATTAACCAAGCATGCTAATGATTATGTACAGTTAGACGTAGCTGACTTGAATGTATCTGACATAATGGATATGCCTGTAGATAAACCACAACATGTATGTATGAATATAGACCTAACTGATAGACCTGTGAATCCTTTAAAGCCATCTATTGAGCATCCACCTGTTTTAGAACTGAAACCACTACCCACTCACCTCAAGTATAAATATTTAGGGAGTAATGAAACTCTGCCTGTTATCATTTCTTCTAAATTAAGTGAAAAGCATGAGGTTGAACTGATTTTACTACTTAAGCAACATAGGAAGGCTATTGCATGGACTATTGCTGATATTAGAGGCATTAGCCCTTCTTATTGTATGCATAAGATTATACTAGAGGAAGAGCACACACCTAGAGTAGATCACCAACGTAGGCTGAATCCCTCTATGAAAGAGGTAGTTAAGAAAGAAATAATAAAATGGTTAGATGCTGGTGTGATCTTTCCCATAGCTAGTAGCCAATGGGTGAGCCCTATAC
This sequence comes from Herpetospermum pedunculosum, assembly GCA_028017165.1. Taxonomy (NCBI): domain Eukaryota; kingdom Viridiplantae; phylum Streptophyta; class Magnoliopsida; order Cucurbitales; family Cucurbitaceae; genus Herpetospermum; species Herpetospermum pedunculosum. Next base: position 5,509,117 of record JAPQWQ010000187.1, read on the forward strand.
AGTGTGTACCTAAAAAGGGGGGAATAACTGTGGTAGTCAATGAGAACAACGAACTGATTCCAACAAGGACTGTCACAGGATGGAGTGTGTGCATGGATTACAGGAAATGAAATAAAGAAACTAAAAAAGACCACTTCCCTCTACCATTCATTGACCAGATGTTAGACAGAATAGCTGGTAGAGCCTACTATTGTTTCTTAGATGGTTATTCTGGCTATAATCAGATTACTATAGATCCTAAGGACCAAGAGAAGACTACCTTCACCTGCCCTTTTGGAACTTTTGCCTTTCGCAGAATGCCTTTTGGCTTATGCAATGCACCGGCAACTTTCCAAAGGTGCATGATGGCAATCTTCTCTGAGTTGGATGAGTCCATGATAGAAATATTCATGGATGACTTCTCAGTCTTTGGGGATTCATTCACCAACTGTCTAGATAATTTAAGACAAGTCTTAGCTAGATGTGAAGAGACTAACTTAGTCCTTAATTGGGAAAAGTGTCACTTCATGGTAGATGAAGGGATTGTCTTAGGTCATAGAGTGTCAAGAGCTGGAGTGGAGGTCGATAGGGCCAAAATAGAGATCATAGAGAAGTTGGTAGAGCCTCAGAATGTCAAAGTCATTAGGAGTTTCTTAGGGCATGCTGGCTTCTACAGAAGGTTCATCAAGGACTTTTCTAAGATAGCAAAACCTCTATGTGAGCTTCTAGAGCTAAATAGGCCATGCATCTTCTCTAAGGACTGTTTAGTAGCTTGGACCACCCTCAAGAAAGCACTAGTTACAGCACCTGTTATTATAGGGCCAGATTGGGATCTCCCATTTGAGATATTATGTGATGCTAGTGACTATGCTGTAGGGGTCATGTTAGGCCAGAAGATTGACAAGCTAACACACCCTGTCTATTATGCTAGTAAGACCTTGAATGAGGCTCAATGTAATTATACAACTACTGAGAAAGAGATGCTTGCTGTAGTGTTTGCTTGTGAGAAATTCAGGAACTATATTGTAGGCACAAGGACAATTGTATACACTGACCATTATGCTTTGAAATATCTTATCAGGAAGGCTGATGCCAAGCCTAGGTTGATTAGGTGGGTGTTATTGCTGCAGGAGTTTGATTTGGACATTCGAGACAAGAAGGGATGTGAAAATGTGGTTGCAGATCACCTTTCTCGATTGCAGCACAATTGCGAAACAATTGCGGATCCCGCAATTTCTGATGCTTTTATTGATGAACATGTCTTTGTTTTGACTCATCGTGATAACGATGAGGAACCTTGGTTTGCTGACATTGCTAACTTCCGTGCATCACAGGTATTACCAGTTTTCAAGGGAGGACAAGAGAAGAAGAGGTTCCTTCATGAAGCAAGGAAATTCATCTGGGATGACCCCACACTTTACAGAACCTGTGCTGATGGCTTGCTGAGGAAGTGTGTTTCGGCTGCTGAAGCGAAGTCTGTGCTGCAGCACTGTCACGCAGCTCCTTATGGTGGACACTTTGGTGGCCAAAGAACAGCTGCAAAGGTATTTCAGAGTGGCTACTATTGGCCAACAATCTTCAAGGATGCCCACAATTATGCCCACAGCTGTGATGAATGCCAAAGAACAGGTAACCTCAGTCGAAAGGATGAGATGCCCCTCACCTACATCTTAGAGTTGGAGCTCTTTGATGTGTGGGGCATTGACTTCATGGGACCATTCCCTCCATCATCAGGTAACCTCTACATATTAGTAGCAGTGGACTATGTGTCCAAGTGGGTAGAAGCCAAAGCATGTCCTAATAATGATGCTAAAACAGTCACCAACTTCTTGCATAGGCACATTTTTACTAGGTTTGGGACACCTCGTGCCATCATTAGTGATGAGGGGTCACATTTCATTAACAAGGCTATGGAGAGAGTGTTGGCTAAATATAACATTAGACATAGAGTAGCCACTCCCTATCACCCACACTCAAATGGCCAAGCTGAAATTTCAAATAGGGAAATTAAGAACATCCTAGAAAAAGTGGTCAAACCTAATAGGAAAGACTGGTCCTTCAAGCTTGAGGATGCACTTTGGGCTTATAGGACAGCATATAAGACACCTCTGGGAATGTCTCCTTATAGGCTAGTTTATGGCAAGACTTGTCACTTACCACTTGAGTTGGAAAACAAAGCATTTTGGGCCATGAAGGAATTGAATTTTTGTGTAAAAGATGCAGGAACACTAAGGTCTTTACAATTACATGAGCTTGATGAGCTTAGACATATGGCCTATGAAAATGCTAAGATGTATAAGGAAAAGACCAAGATTTGGCATGATAGTAGACTTAGAGTTAAGGACTTTAAGAAGGGTCAACTTGTATTGTTGTTTAACTCACGGTTGAAGCTATTTCCAGGGAAACTTAAGTCTAGATGGTCAGGTCCATTTGTGATTACTAATGTGTTTGTTCATGGTGCCATAGAGATAAAGAACTTGCAGCAAGGCCAACCATTTATGGTTAATGGTGCGAGGTTGAAACACTACTATGAGGAAGGAGATGTGAAGACTCTCTCGGCCTTCCTCTTGACTGAAGCAGGAAAAGAGAACGAGAGAGGACGAGTGATTACTGTGCTCGTCAACATAAGGCTCATGCCTTAGTTTATTTTTTGCAAATTTTCGGTTATCGTTTGGGTATTTTGTTGTGTGATTTTAATTGCGAATTTGATGTTAATTTTATTTCTTTTTGCAGGGAATTAATAGAGGGAATCAAGGAGAGGAAATCCAGCTTTAAAAATCAAGAAACGATCGAGCCAAATAAAATATACGGACGAGCAAAGTTTGCCATTTAGATGAAAAAAATCCCTACAATTGCGCTGGAATTGCAGGATCCGCACAATATAGCCGTTGGGATTTAGCCGTTGCCTTTATATCCGTTGGGAGGCGCTCGTTCGATACGATTCTCTCATTCTCTGAATTTCAAGAAAGCTGCGATTCTCTTCATCTTTGATCCTTCTCTCCAAACCTCCAAGACTCAACAATGGTGTTCACACGGGCTGAAAGATCTGCAGCCAAGAAGAGGGCTGATGACGCTGCTGAGGCGGCTGCGAGGGAAGCACTTCTTACCCTTGCAGATGCTGGTGCTGTACGCACCGGACCTCTTCCCAAACTTCCTATCCGTAGGAGGAAGTGGAGGGTTGTTACAGAAATCCCTGCTGGACCTTCTGAACCAGCGGGCACACCCAAGAAGCGCCGGTGGAGTGTCGAGACGGCCGCCGAACCAAGCAAAGCAAAGACTCCCTCTGTGGAGAGTCAAGAATCGGATCGTGCGTCCCACGAGTCGATCAAGAAGGGTTCGTCGCCATCTGCATCGCCTGCGCACAGCCCTTCACCATCTGAACCAGTGCAGAGCCCAGAGTCGCCTTCATCGCCGCCTGCACAGAGCCCTGAATTGTCTTCTTCACCACTGAATTCTGCACAGACACCTACGGTAGAGCAAACAGCCACGCCGTCGCACACTTCCCCCCGACCTGACCCTAAATTCCCATATGGGGAGTACCAAGAATCCACTCAGGGCAGTGGGGAAGGTGGTGAGGACGAGGTCTTCTCGCCTGCAAGGGAAGCTAGCCCAGAGAGTCCTGCACAGCAGGATGATTCCATGGAAGAGACGCTGGGGGCATGCCTGCAGCAGATCAACATTGAGGCAAAGCTGAAGAAAAAGAAGAAGGCCAAGATCCTTAAAGCCAAGCGATCCAAGAAACTAAAGAGGAAGAAGGCTAAGGAGGTGCCTTCATCAGAGAAGGAGAGCACTGAGCCATCGCTCAAACGACTCAAGGTTGAGGCTGCCGAGTCAGCCAAGCCATCAGATAAAGGGAAGGCAAAGCTCTACCCTGAAGACGAGCCTCAGTCAGTGAGGTATGTTTCCTCTGATGCTGAGTCCAGGGGTGCTGAGCTGAGGAAGAGGGAGTTGCTGCACGAGAAAGGCTTCCTCGACCGACCTGCTGACCTGCCGCAGTTCTTGCGCGCAGGAGTGATCAACCACGGCTGGGAGGAATTTTGCAGACCGCCCAATCCAGCCTACACGAGCATGGTGTATGATTTCTACGCCAATGTGCTCAGCCCTGAGGATGGCCTGTCTGTGGTCAGAGGGGTAGAGGTGGATTTCTCAGCCAAGGCCATCAACGAAGCCTATGGTCTCAAGGGCCAAACACATACAGATTATGCACGGATTGTTGATGAGCCTACTGAGGCTGTTCTGGAAGAGGCCATTCGGACCATTGGCCAGCCTGAAGCTTCCTGGACCGTGTCACGCAATGGGAGGCACACTCTCATGAGTGCCAACCTCACGGCTAAGGCGGCTGTTTGGTTTTCGTTCGTGAGAAGGAGATTGTCCCCAGTGACTCACGAGACTACAATCAACCAGAGCCGATCGCTGCTGGTGTATGCGATAATGAGAGGTCTCACGATCAACGTGGGAGAAGTCATCACTGCTGCTATTGCTGAGTGCGCCAAGAAAGGTAAGGGACCACTGTTTTTCCCTAACACCATAACCAAGCTATGTTTGCTTGCAGGAGTCCCCAATGAGCGCATGGAGCAGCAGATGGCTTACACAGGCCACTTGGAGCTGCCTGCTAGCCTGAGGCTGAGGAGAAAGGGGAATATGGAGTTTGAACTGGATAGGCTGGCTGCTGATCAGTCCCTATCCATGGCCTGCCTAATGGATATGCAGAGGAGGATGGCTCAATGGGCCACGTATGCGCAGGCACGGGACAAAGAGGTTGCAGACCAGCTAGGCTGCATCTTCCCTGACTTCCCCACCAATCTCCTGACTCCATGGGTGCCTCCACGCCCACGACAGCCTGATGAGGATGAAGATATTTGAGTGCTGGTTTGAATCGCACTAAAGGGAGTATTGTTGTTCCCTTATGAAAAATTTTCTGCTTTCTGATAGACTATGTGAATTATGCTGTTTTTAGTACACTTTTAATCTGTTTTAGATGCTTAGTTTTATGTTTTTAATTTTGCTTAGTATAGCTTGATGATAGGTGACTAGGTAGGGTAGTTTTGTTTTATTTTTAGGAGAGCTTGAATGACTGGAAAGAGCATGCTTAGGGGCCTTAATCACTGTTATATCTGCCCTGACTTAATTGCGAAATAATTGCGGTCCCGCAATTTTTATTACTGAAAGCATGTTTTGGACTATCTGTTTAGCTAGGCTGTGATCTGTTTAAATTCTATCTTTTGCTGCTAACATGACTACCTTATATAGCTTATCTAAATGCATGCTGGATGAGTGTCATAGGACACCCTTTGATAGTTTAAATCAACCTCTAAAAAGCTCAGCATGCACAGCTTTAAGCCCTTAACTGTCTGTTTTTTTTTAAAATTACTGCTGCTGTGATATTTTCTTTTAAATGTTCTGTCTATGCCTAGGGCTTTTAGATTCTCTTTGTTTTACCTTAGACTAGATGCTTCTAGGATAGTTTGGGGGTGTGCCACCTCAGACACTCATTGGGGACAATGAGTAGTTGAAGTTTGGGGGAGGCCACCCTAGGCCTAGGAACATTCCTCTCTCCCTTAGAAACATAAGCATTCTTCTTCTCCTTTACAAAAAAATGATGAACTGGAAAAAAAAATGAAAAATAGAATAAAGAGGGGAGTCTCTCTGAGGTTGCTAAGTAATCAGTGCCAAGTGTGTGACCCACAAGTGGCATTGCATCAAAAGGCAACCAAAGGATAGGCCCCACCTAAGGAAGAAAAAGGAAAAAATAGGGAAGAAGAATGTATACCTAGGAGTTATAACTTTGTGGCTTAGGTGTCCTATTTAAAAAAGAACTCTGATCCTCAATTAGCTAAGCACAAAGTTGTAACTCGTAGGGTTGTTTAGGGAGATGAGTGTTTATCCAATGTAGTGATGCCAGGGTTTAGGTTGTTCTTTAAAGTACCACTGTCACCGTTAATACTAAGACTGGCATGACTCTAAGGAATCCTAGACACATTAAAAATCAAGCTAGAAGCATGTACTGAGTCTGAGGTAAAGCTAGGCAGAATTTGAAACCTTAGGGATAGTGGCATGATATGACAAAAGTAAATAGATCAGTTGGAGGAAGTTAATGAAAACAGAAGGAGTGTTAGGCCGGCAAAGTCAGAAGAAGCTAGATAAAAGGGAAGTTTTAAGCTTAGAAGTGTGTCACAGGACAGCAGTGCTATAGATAGGGATATAGGAGAGTTAGTAAGTAGTTAAAGAAGGTGAAACAGCAGCCTAGGTAAGTCCTTAGTGTGCTTGAGGACAAGCAAAACCTTAAGTTTGGGGGTGTGTTAAGTCTCTGAAAGTTACTTATTTAGGACCCATTTAGCTTAAGAAGATGTACACTTTTAGGTGTTTTTGATAGCATTTAGCTTAAACCTATGCTTAAATATGAGAATGAGAAGAGGGTAGCTAAATTAGAACTTATGCACAATAGGAAAGAAAAGGGTTGAAAACCGAAGGAAAAGAATGAAAAAACTGCATTGCGACAGCATTGCGAAAACATTGCTGAAGCCGCAATTATTCAAGTGAAAACCGTAAGTTGACTGATCTTTTTCTGTTAATTTCCGTAATTTCAGGGATTCGTTCTTTCTCCTCCATCCATTCTGATATACGACGTTGAAGATTGATGGTTCTCCTTGGCCCAAACGCACCTGCAAACTACTATAAAAGGGGGTCAAAGTCGGAGGTTCAGTCATCATCCGAAAGCGTAGAAGTCTTCTCGCAGTCCATCTTTTCTCCCTGTTTTCCTTTGCCGTCTGTTGGAGTGAGAGTCTCAGCCGTTGGAATCGATAATCTGATAGGAAGGAGAGGAGATTCTTCTTCTCTCTCGATTGGATTCATCCAAGCAAGGCTGACCTTTCATCCCCTTCATTCGAGGCGACTGCAACGAGGCTTTCAAGCTCCATTTACTGCTTTTTGTCTTTCCTTTCTCATTTCCAGCATTGTTTAGTTATCGCTTCTGGTTTAGTGGTTAATCTACTGCATTTCGTTGCTGTCTGTCTTTGGATTATTTACTTTAAGTTTCCCTTTGTTCGTTCAACATTCAAAGTAATCAAATTACAAGTCTTCATTTCACAGTTTCCATCTTCTGCTGCTACGGTTTTGTCCTACTATTTTGAGTACATTTCCCTTCTAAACATGTCTGTTTTATCTTATACTTTTGTTCTCTATATATCCATGAGTAGCTAAGTCACTTAGGGGCATGCTAATGACAAAACTATAGGCTAAAAAACGTGAACCAAGCATGTAGGATAGCTCTCGAACCATTGATTGTATGTAAGCTTCATCCCACGGGCAATTTCGATTGGCCATCCATTTTGTCCAAAGAACTCCTAACCTCTGGAAGGAGTAAGAGTTCAGAGTCGTATAATCATGCTAGCCTTTCATGGTAACCAGGAAACGGCCTAGGAATAGGCGTTTCCCTAGTACAAACTAAACACTTCTGTTTTAACAAAATGCTTAAGACCTTACTTTGAGTTGAGTAAACTAAAGAATCTAATGCATGGAATCGGACGATACATGAGATAGAGTGAGTTTGATGCATAGAGAGTTGATCTAATGCTTGGGAATCGTATTAAAATGCCTATAGGATAGTCGTTAGTAGCCCTTAATTCTCCATTTTACACACGTTTGCTGTTTCTACAATTGCGATAACATTGCAGTGACCGCAATTCTGTTAAGTTACCATTCTGTTTAGCTGTTTTCTTCTTCGTTTATTAATTCCATCTCTTGTCCTTTGAGTCTAATTTCAACTTGCATTTGTTTATGTTGCATTCCTCTACACATTCAGCAAAAATTAGATAATTAAAAACCAATTTTACCCCATCAAATCCACCCCTTCTTTCTTAACAAATACACTTCGTGAATAGCTAAAAATAAGTCTTTGTGGAAAAAACGAATGAAATATACTTACTACTTGCTGTGAGACCATGTATGCTTGCATGTCCTGAGTGCTCTCTCTCTCTTATTCCTTATTCTCATTAACACATTGAGCACGCAACAGATAGTCCTAGGTCATAGAGTGTCTAGAGCAGGAGTAGAGGTCGATAGGGCCAAGATTGAAATAATAGAGAAGTTAGTGGAACCTCAGAATGTGAAAGCCATTAGGAGTTTCTTAGGACACGCAGGGTTCTATAGAAGGTTCATTAAGAACTTTTCTAAGATCTCCAAACCTTTGTGTGAGCTTTTAGAGCTGAATAAGCCATTCATCTTCTCAAAAGAATGTTTACTAGCCTGGAAAACCCTTAAGGACGCACTAGTCAAAGCACCTATTATAGTAGGACCAAATTGGGACCTTCCATTTGAGATGTTATGTGATGCAAGTGACTATGCAGTAGGGGTTATGCTAGGACAAAAGATTGACAAACTAACACACCCTGTATACTATGCTAGTAAGACACTTGCTGAGGCACAATGTAATTACACAACCACGGAAAAGGAGATGCTAGCTGTAGTGTTTGCCTGTGAGAAGTTTAGGAATTACATTGTAGGCACTAGGACAATCGTGTACACTGATCATTCTGCACTAAAGTACCTTATGAGGAAGGCTGATGCTAAGCCTAGGTTAATTAGATGGGTGTTGTTGCTGCAAGAATTTGATCTAGACATTAGAGATAAGAAAGGATGCGAAAATGTGGTTGCGGATCATCTTTCTAGGTTGCAGCATAATTGCGATAAAATTGCGGAAACCGCAATTTCTGATGCCTTTATCGATGAGCATGTCTTTGTATTAGCCCATCGTGATAACGATGAGGAACCTTGGTTTGCTGATATTGCTAACTTCCTTGCCTCGCAGGTACTACCAACTTTCAAGGGAGGACAAGAAAAGAAGAGGTTCCTGCATGAAGCTAGGAAGTTCATATGGGATGATCCTACACTCTACAAAACATGTGCAGATGGTTTACTGAGGAAGTGTGTGTCAGCTGCTGAGGCGAAGTCTGTGCTGCAGCACTGCCATACAGCCCCCTATGGTGGACACTTTGGTGGCCAAAGAACAGCTGCAAAGGTGTTCCAGAGTGGCTACTATTGGCCCACGATCTTCAAAGATGCCCACGAATACGCACACAACTGTGATGAATGCCAGAGAACAGGTAACCTTAGTCGAAAGGATGAGATGCCTCTCACTTACATCTTAGAGTTGGAGCTCTTTGATGTGTGGGGCATTGACTTCATGGGACCATTTCCCCCATCAGCAGGTAACCTTTACATACTTGTAGCTGTAGACTATGTATCTAAATGGGTAGAAGCCATAGCATGTCCAAACAATGATGCCAAAACAGTCATTAAGTTCCTTAATAGACATATCTTTACTAGGTTTGGTACACCTCGTGCTATAATTAGTGATGAAGGGACGCACTTTATTAATAAAGCTATGGAAAAAGTGTTGGCTAAATACAATGTTAGACATAGAGTAGCCACCCCTTATCACCCACATTCGAATGGACAAGCTGAAATATCAAATAGGGAGATTAAAAACATACTCGAAAAAGTGGTCAAACCCAGTAGAAAAGATTGGTCGTTTAAACTCGAGGATGCACTTTGGGCATATAGGACTGCATATAAGACACCCCTAGGTATGTCTCCTTATAGACTTGTGTATGGCAAAGCATGTCACTTACCATTCAAATTGGAAATTAAAGCATTTTGGGCCTTGAAAGGACTGAATTATTTCGTGACCGATGCGGGAACATTGCGGTCTTTGCAATTACATGAGCTTGATGAGCTTAGACATATGTCCTATGAAAATGCTAAAATGTATAAGGAAAAGACTAAGATTTGGCATGACAGTAGACTTAGGATTAAGGACTTTAAGAAAGGCCAGCTTGTCTTATTATTTAACTCACGGCTGAGGTTATTTCCAGGCAAACTTAAGTCCAGATGGTCAGGTCCTTTTGTGATAACTAATGTGTTTGTTCATGGTGCAATCGAGATTAGGAACCTGCAGCACGGGCAACCGTTCATGGTTAATGGTGCACGATTGAAGCATTATTATGAGGAAGGAGATGCGAAGACTCTCTCGGCCTTCCTCTTGGCTGAAACTTGAAAATAAAACCGAGAGAGGACGAGTGATTGCTCTGCTCGTCTACACGAGGCCATGCCTTAGTTTATTTTTTCTGTTTTTTCGGTTGTTATTTTGTATGTTTGTGTGTGATTTTTATTACGAATTTGATGTTGAGTTTATTTCTTTTAATAGGGGATCAAAAGAGGGAATCAAGGAGATGAATCAAGGATAAATAATCGAGGAAAAATATCGGGCCGAATCGCAGATTAAGTGGAGAAAATATTGGCATTTGAAGCGAGGAAATCTCCAACGGCCATTTAATTGCGAGGGATTTGCTGAATCCGCAACAGAAATAGCCGTTGGGATTTTCATCATTACAAATAGCCGTTGGAATAACGGTGGCCCGTACGCTTCCTTCAGTCACTAAACTCCAAGAAATCTCTCTCCTTCTTCCTCTGCAATTCCTCTTTCCAGATTTCTACGATTCAACCATGGTGCTTACACGAGCTGAGAGATCTGCTTCCAGAAAGAAGGCCACTGAAGCTGAGGCAGCTGCGAGGGAGGCACTTCTTGCCTTGGCAGATGCCGAAGCCGCGCGAACAGAACGACTTCCCAAGCTCCCTGTCCGCAAGAAGAAGTGGAAGGTGGTGACCGAAATCCCTGCTGGGCCATCTGAACCAGCAGGAACGCCCACGAAGAGAAAGTGGAAGATGGCTGTTGACGACGCAGCGATCAAGAAAAAGACTCCCTCTGTGTAGAGTCAAGAAAGTGGTCGTCCCTCCTACGAGACGGCCAGACAAAGCCATTCTCCATCTCCACCAGCGCGAAGCCCCGAGCCTTCTCCATCTCCACAGAGCTCTAAACAAACTCCACCGCCGCAGAGCCCTGAGGTATCACTAGTATCCCAGACGCCTGAGCCTGAATTTCCAAATGAAGAGCATCAAGAATCGGCACAGGGCGATGCAGCAGCTGAGGAAGAAAAAGTTTTCTCTCCTTTGAGGGAAGTATGCCCCGATAGCCCAGCAAAGAGGGAAGATTCAATGGATGAAACGTTGGGGGACTGCCTTCAACAGATCACCACCAGGGAACGGTTGAGGAAAGAAGACACCAAGGTTGTCAAAGCCAAACGGCCAAGAGCTTCAAAGAAATCTAAGAAAAGGAAAGCCAGAGGTGAGCCATCATCGAAGAAGGTTAGTAGTGAGCCCTCTCTGAAGAAGCTAAAGATCGAGGCTGCTGAATCAGCCAAAGCAAAAGATAAGGGGAAAGCCAAGCTGTACCCCGAAGATGAACCTCAAACTGTGAGTATGTGTCCTCTAATGTAGAGTCAAGGGGCACTGAGTTAAGGAAGAGGGACCTGCTCCATGAGAAGGGGTTCCTTGACGCGTTGGCAGACCTGCCGCAATTCTTGCGCGCAGGGATCACCAACCACGGATGGGAAGAGTTGTGCAGACCGCCCATCCCCGCCTACTCCAGCATGGTGTACGATTTCTACGCCAACCTGATGAACCCTGAGGATGGCTTGTCTGTTGTCAGAGGAATCGAGGTGGACTTCTCAGCTAAGGCGATCAATGAAGCCTATGGCCTCAAGGGGCAGAAGCACACTGATTATGCAAGGATCATTGATGCGCCAACTGAGGCTGTCCTGGAGGAAGCGCTGAGGATCATCGGCCAACCTGAGGCAGCATGGACGATTTCGCGCAATGGGAAGCACACTCTGATGAGTGCAACCCTCACAGCCAAGGCAGCTGTCTGGTTCTCCTTCGTGCGAAGGCGGCTGTCCCCAGTGACCCACGAGACCACCATCAACCAAGGAAGATCGCTGCTGGTATATGCGATCATGAGGGGCCTCACGATCAATGTTAGGGAGGTCATTGCAGCTTCAATCGCAGACTGTGCCAAAAAAGGTAAGGGTCCACTTTTCTTTCCCAACACAATGACTATGATGTGCTTACGTGCATGTGTACTAATCGAGAGGATGGAGAGGCAGCTGGCCTACACGGGGCATCTGGAGCTGCCTACAGGCCTGAGGATGCGCAGGAAGGGGACCATGGAGTTTGAGTTAGACGGCCTGGCTGCTGCTCAGTCTCTATCGATGGCCTGCCTGATGGACTTACAAAAGAAGATGGCGCAATGGGCTGAGTATGCTCAAGCAAGGGATAAGGATGTTGCTGACCAGTTGGGCTGCATCTTTCCTGAGTTCCCCACTGACTTGCTGACAACATGGGCACCTCCACGAGCACGGAGAGATGATGATGAGGACGTCTGAGTGCTAGTCTGAAGAGCACTCAAGGGAGTATTTATGTTCCCTACAAAAAAAAAAACTCTGCTTTTCGTTAAACTGTGTGCATGCTGCCATTTTGGAATCAATATTTGATCTGTAGTTAGTGCTTTACTTTTGTTTTTTTTGGAATTGTTTAGTATAGTCTGATGATAGCTGAATAGGTAGGTTGTTTTAGTTTTCTTTTTGTATAGCTCAGATGACTGGAAAGAGCATGCATAGGGACCTTGATCACTGATATATCTGCCCTGTTATCCATTGCGAATTTATTGCGGAATCCGCAATTTTTGTTAGTAATTGCATGTTTTTGACTGACTGATTAGCTAGGCTGGTTCTGTTTTAATTTTGTTCTTTTGCTGCTGTCTTGACTACCTGATATAGCCTATCTATAAGCATGTTGGATGAGTGTCTTAAGACACCTTTGATAGTTTAAATTAATCTCTTAAATTGCTCAGCATGCGAAGCTTTAAGTCCTTCCCTGCCTGTTTTTACAAATTTCTGATGCTGAGATATTTGCTTTGAGAATGTTCTGTCTATCCCTAGGACTTTTAGATTCTCTTTGTTTTACCTTAGACTAGATGCTTCTAGGACAAGTTTGGGGGTGTGCCACCTCAGACACTCATTGGGGACAATGAGTAGTTTAAGTTTGGGGGAGGCCACCCTAGGCCTAGGAACATTCCTCTCTCCCTTTAAGCATAAGCATTCTTCTTCTCCTTTACAAAAAATGATGAACTGAAAAAAAATGAAAAATAGAATAAAGAGGGGTGTCTCTCTTAAAGTTGCTGAGTAATCAGTGCCAAGTGTGTAACCCACAAGTGGCATTGCATCAAAAGGCAACCAAAGGAGAGGCTCCACCAAACTAAGAAAGAAAAAAGGAAGAAATAGGGAAGAAGAATGTATACCTAGGAGTTGCAACTTTGTGGTTTAGGTGTCCTGAATAAAAAGAACTCTGATCCTCAATTAGCTAAGCACAAAGTTGTAGCTTGTAGGGTTGTTTAGGGAGATGAATGTATGTCCAATGTAGTGATGCCAGGGTTTAGGTTGTTCTCTAAATGTACTACTGTCACTAGTTTATACTAAGACTGGCATGACTCTAAGGAATCCTAGGTAGCTCAAAAGTAAAAGATTAGAAGCATGTACTGAGTCTGGGGTAAAGCTAGGTAGAATTTGAAACCTTAGGGATAGTTGGTGTGCGAATTTTTGAATATCCACTTAATCTCAAGCTGTCGAGGCTTGCCAAAATATGATTTATAAAGCCTATGACCAAGGCTTTGCAGCCAGTGGTAACAGGGTCGATCCAAGGAATAGGAAGATTGAATCTACCAATGAAATTGGGATTTAATTGATTAATTGGTAACAGGGGGGTTTTATCATGCAAGGGGAAAATAATGAGAAAGCTAACGAAGAAATAATAATAAGAAGAGAGCGTGTGCACGGTTTGGGGAGTCTCGGGATCAATTGTTAAACAAGTTCAGTTTATCATTTAATTCTAATAACATGGATTTCAGTTTATTAAGCACGCGGACGACTCCATGGATTTTAATTAGACCACACAGTTCTAATTACACGTTATCTAAGCCTACATCAAGGTGATCAGCCCTAAGGTAAATTTAGACAGTCACTAGCTAACCGCGACGAACATTCGAGCGTGAATTCTAATTGCTAGTAGATTGCCCGCAAACGCCGTATGCAATCAACAATCATCCTACCCGACCCGATACTTCGATTTAGTTCTATCTACCTGTGTTACTTAGTCGAGCAGTGAGAGGCACGACATCGCTACTCTTTAACATACACAACATGCGAAACTACCCGAGTGTCAATCAACGTATTTTAGCATGCGCGTTGGATTAAGCAAGGTAAATAGATGCTAATAAACAGAACCAATATGCATATCAAAGCTCAGATTATCAAAACAAAATATGTTTAACAAAATTCCCCTAAGCAAATCCCAAACCCTCCACCCTTACCTTAGCCGCTCATGGCGCGGTTTGTCAATCCCGCTCCAACAACGCCCATGGAAGGATTCATCTACTTATTCCAATGGTGGTGGAGCTCACAAGCATGCCAACAATGGCGAAGCTCCACGGAAAATAGAGAGAAAATGGGGAAGAAGAAGACTAAAATCAGCCAAATCCGTAGAGAGATGAAGAAGAAGAAGCTCCTAAAAAATGTGCAGAAAATCGTCTTTTAGCTGCTGCCATCGTCGTAGCGTCGAGACGCTAGGCCAGCGTATCGACGCTGTGCCCTAAGTTTTCCGCGCGCGCGCTCGCGATGGCGTCGCGACGCAAGGCCAGCGTCGCGACGCTGCCCCGATAAAATTCCTGCGCGCGCCTCCTCTGGAGCGTCTCGACGCCAAGCAGGGTCTCGACGCCAGGGCAGCGTCGAGCTAGCGTCTCGACGCTATCACTCGACGCTTGCTCTCGGGTTTTTCCAGCGTCGAGCCAGCGTCTCGACGCTATAGCTCGACGCTGGCTCTCGGGTTTGGGGCTGAAGCTTTGCCTCTCCAAGGCTGTTTTGGCCCGTTTCTTCACGGAACAAGTTCCCCTCTTCCCGATGCATTCCCGGGGCGCTAAAACTCCACTTTAAACGCTCGAACATGCCCAACGGACGCACGAGCTCTTTGCCGCTTTTCTCCTACAAATGAGATATATTTAATCAATTGAAAGCGGACTTTAGCTATAATTAGGAAGTATTTAATAGCTCCAAAATGGAGTTATCAAACACCCCCAACTTAAACATTGCTAGTCCTCGAGCAAGCACTACAAAGACATTGACTCTAAGGATGCGTTTACATATATTCTAACTCAAACCTCCATGCATATTGAAATTTAAACACGAGTATAATCATGGAAGCATTCTGTTCATGTATTAACTAGGACATATCAAAAATTAACTCTTGCCCCCTACGTGTGTGTGTGCTAGCTAACCACTCCTAAACTCACGTAAACCCGGAAAACCTACATGCAACGCACATCCCATTTTCCCCCTACTTCTAGCGTTTAAGAACAGCTACACTTGACTTACACGAGAGAGAGAAGCAAATTAAGAGACCTAATTATTTTCTCGATCTTTTTCTTTCTTTTCAAAAGTACTTTGTACTCTTTTATTTTGGGTTCTTTGAACCAACCTTTCATTTCTTTTTCTTTCCAACTCGAGCTGCCTAAGACGTCAAACTTTGGCCAAAGCTTCACGTTTTTAAGGACTGACGCTCACTTCTTTTAAGCGCTAATAAGAAGGAGGAGCGCCTCGAGAGGAATTTTCTACCAAACATGCTTTTCTATTTTTTTTTTATATTAGGCTAAGCACATGCTTTCTCAATTAACTAACCACTAACTCTCATGCAACAAGCTACCTAAGGGTGCCTTTCGGGGTGACAACGAGAATTAGCTAAACATGCGATAAACCAAGCTTACGGAATCTAGGGAGAGGCTGCTAAGTGCGCGATAAGTGCAAGGGAGCAACAGAAAAAATTTTAAAATTTTTGACATGAACCTAATAAACACAAAACTCATGCAAAAACTCGATTATGAACATGCTCAGATTTCCAACATGCATTTCCTAGGCTATCATCGTCAGAAAACAATAAACAGAGTCCCAAGCACTTCAATATCATTATAGCACTTCTCAACAAACTACACATGCACATCCATCGGACTACTCCACCCCCAACTTCAAAATTTGGCATTGTTCTCAATGCCAACCAGTCAGATACAATAAAGTAAAAGGGAAGAAGAAATACACTTCCCTGACTCTTGGTGAAGCTGGCGAGGGCGAGGAAGCGGCGCACAAACGCATCAGAGCCCAAAATTTTCTTCTCTTCCTCGATTCCTAAAAAAAAAAAAACAAGCTAATTAATACTAAATTAATCTAAAAAGCAATAAAACTAAACTAAAGCATAAAAACAGTCCATCGCTCGGGTGCCTCCGAGAAGCGCAGAATTTTTAAAGTCGGTTGCTCGACTGTATTCTCTCAACAGACTCATCCATAGTCTGTAGGTGCGGGGGACGATCCAGACTTGTCCTTGGCCACACCTTTCCTGCCATCCACCTGAAAAATATTTTGCACTCTTCGTGCCACGGGCACGTGAATATAAGAAGTGTTAGTGCAAAAACCAGCATCATTATCACTCAAATTTAAATCAGAAATTTTAACTGAGACATGGGAACCATCCCTCAAGCGCGAGGGTAGACTCCCATTCTCATCATGCTCAACAACAGACACATTCCCAACAGTCACAGGCGACTTTGATGCATTTATAATAAATTCTTTCACCATTCCATCAAATTCTACAGATAAGGCACCCCTATCAACATCTATCTCGACCTTAGCGGTCTTCATAAATGGGCGGCCTAACAAAATAGAAGAGGAAACATGCGAAGAATTCTCACTCATATTCAGCACATAAAAATCGCATGGAAACAGTAAGTCCTTAACTTTGACTAAAATATCCTCAACCTTCCCTAAAGGATGCACATAAGATCGATCGGCTAGTTGGACAACTATATTGGACTCGATTAAAGTACACAATTCAAGTTCTTTAAAAACATCATATGACATGACATTAATCGAGGCACCGAGATCTAACATGGCATTTTCAATGAATTTAGTACCGATAGTGCATGGGATAGAAAACATACCAGGATCGATGCACTTCGGTGGAAGATTACCTTGGAAGATTGCGGAGACGGTTTCTTTCTTCGTCTCGTCACTTTTTCTCGACATTCTCTTACTCGTACACCACTTCTTGAGAAACTTGGCGTATTTTGGCACTTGGCTTACGGCCTCAAGAAGTGGGATGTTGACCACCACCTTTTGGAAGGTTCGAAGGACCTCCGCATCCTCGGTCTCCAAAGTAGGCTTCACAAGCCGACTCGGGAACGGTGCTCTGGTAACATCCTCAGGTACACTGACCTTCTCATCCTTTCTCACATTCTGAATCTCAGGAGCAGTCGGGGCGGACTTGTTCAAGTTGTCCGTTGCTTCCTTCGCAGCTCTGGTGGAAAGTGACTTTCCACTGCGCAGCTGAATGGCACTCACGTTTTCACATGAGTTTACTGTAGTTTGGGAAGGAAGCTTCCCCGAGCTCTTGCTCTCAATCTTACTGATAGACACCGCCATCTGTGTCAGCTGCTTGTTCAAATTTAGCAGCTCTGCCTTGTGAGAATTAAGCTCCTCTCGAGCTTCTTTCTGAAACTGGCTGGTGCTAGTCACGATGGTCCTTACCATCTCTTCAAGTGAGCTGGAGGAGCTCGAGGCTTGAGCCTGGGTGGAAGAATTAGGCCTATCCTGAGACTGGCCTTGGAAACGAGTTTGTCCTTCCCTATTCCCATAGCTGAAATTAGGATGGTCGCGCCAACCGGGGTTGTAAGTGTTTGCATATGGGTCGTATTTCCTTGGGTTGGAAGCATACCCCCCGATCGCGTTGACCTCCTCTCCCTCGCGGTGTCCTCCAACGATTTTCTTAAGCATATTCCCTATTTCGGCCACCTGGGCCCTCATTTCAGTCATCTCGTGGCTCTAAGCCACGCTGTGCACTTGTCCTTGTCCCCGAATACCGAACTGCTGCGAGTTAGTGGCCATATTTGCTATCAACTGTTTGGCCTCAACTGGGGTCTGGTCAATCAGTGCCCCTCCACTCGCTGCATCGATCATCTGCCGGTCATGGGGCGTCATCCCCTCATAAAAGTACTGTATCAATAACTGATCGGCAATCTGATGATGTGGGAAGCTCGCGCACAGGCGCCTGAAGCGTTCCCAGTATTCGTGCAGGGACTCACCGACATCCTGGGTGATTGTTACGTCTCCAAAAGTGGCCTTTTTAGGACTAATTTATCTTAGAAAGATGTACACTCTTAGGTGTTTTTGATAGGATTTAGCTTAAACCTATGCTTATATATGATAATTAGAAGAAGGTAGCTAAATTAGGACTTATGTACAAAAGGGAAGAAAATGATTGAAAACCGAAGTAAAAGAATGAAAAAACTACATTGCGATAGCATTGCGGAAACATTGCTAAAACCGCAATGTTTCAAGTGAAAACCGTAAGTTGACTGATCTTTTTCTGTTAATTTCCGTTATTTCAGGGATTCGTTCTTTCTCCTCCATCCATTTTTGAAGTACGGCGTTGAAGATTGATGGTTCTCCTTGGCCCAAACGCACCTGCAGATTGCTATAAAAGGGGGTCAAAGTCGAGGGTTCAATCATCATCCGAAAGCGTAGAAGTCTTCTCGCAGCTCCATCTTTTCTCCTGTTTTTCTTTGCCGTCTGTTGGTTTGCGAAGCTTAGCTGCTTGGAGTCGATAATCTGATAGGAAGGAGAGAAGATTCGTCTTCTCTCTCGATTGGATTCATCCAAACAAGGCTGATCTTTCTCATCCTTCAGCCGAGGCGGTTGCGACGAGGCGTTCGAGCTTGTTTTACTGCTTTCTGCTCTTTATTTCCATTTTCCAGCTTTGTATTGTTGTTGTTTCTTTTCTAGTAGCTAGATCAGTTCATTTCGTTGTGTTCTGTCTTTCTGTTATTCACTTTAAGTTTCTCTTTTGTTCATTCAAACAATCAAGTAATTAAAGCACAATTCTTCATTTCTCAATTTCCTATCTTTGCAACTCACTGTCTTACCTTGCTGTTTTCAGCTTATTTATCTTCTAAGCATGTCTAGTTTATCTCTTCTTTCTGTTCTCCCTATATCCATGAGTAACTAAGTCACATAGAGGCATGCTAATGACAATACTATAGGCTAAAAAACGTGAACCAAGCATGTAGGATAGCTCTCGAAGCATTGATTGTATGTAAGCTTCATCCCACGGGCAATTTCGATTGGCCATCCATTTTGTCCAAAGAACTCCTAACCTCTGGAAGGAGTAAGAGTTCAGAGTCATACACTCATGCTAGCCTTTCAAGGTAGCCAGAAAACGACCTAGGAATAGGCGTTTTCCTAGTACAAACCATAACTCTCTGCTTTAACAAGATGCTTAAGACCTTACTTGGACATGAGTAAACTAAAGAATCTAATGCATGAAATCGGACGATACATGAGATTGAGGGAGTTTGATGCATAGAGAGTTGATCCAATGCTTGAGAATCGTGAGAAAATGCCTATAGAGGAGTCGTTAGTAGCCCTTGTTTCTCCATTTTACACACTTTCGCTGTTAGGAAAATTGCGGTAGAATTGCTGTTTCCGCAATTCTGCTAAGTTTACAATTCTGTTTAGCCGTTTTCTTCTTCATTTATTAATCTCGTCTCTTTTCATTTGAGTTTAACTTTGACGTGCACTTGTTTATGTTGCTACCCTCTTCGTATTCAGTAGGAAATAGACAATTTAAAACCAATTCTACCCCGTCAAATCCACCTTTTCTTTCTTAACTTTACACTTCACGAGTAACTTATAATAAATCTCTGTGGGAAAACGAATGAAAAAATTCTTACTACTTGCTATAAGATCATGTATGCTTGCATGTTCTAAGTGCTCTCTCTATCTTATTGTTTATTTATTTTAACACATTGAGCACGCAACAAGTTTTTGGCGCCGCTGCCGGGGATTTATTTAAGTGAAAACGAAGTTTGTTAAGTTTGAAACACCAAGTTTACTGTCTATTGAAACTAATCTAGTTTCATTTCTTTTTCAGGTACCATCGGGTTAGTTTATGAGTGAGGCTTCAAGTAGTGATCTAGAGTTCAATCCTGAGCCCGAGAGACTATTTAGAGCTAGAAATAAAGCCAAGAAACGTCTCTTTAACCAACCCTCTATACCTCAAATAATTGCGGGAACCACAATTCCTCCGCAATTGTCTCAAGAAGAAATGGCTGGAATAGTTCCAAATCCGGTACCTGTCACTCGCAATCCCATCGAAATAGCGAATGACAAGAATAGTGCCATTCTCTCATACCTAGTACCTATGCCTGGAGAGCTGAACCCCAGCATAATTCGTCCTGAAATCACTGCCAACTCATTCGAGTTAAAGCCAGTGATGTTCCAAATGCTGTCCACTGTGGGACAATTCTTTGGAGTGGAAAATGAGGATCCCCACAACCATCTTAGAAACTTCTTAGGAGTCAGTGATACCTTTATCATCCCTGGAGTTTCCCAAGAAGCCTTGAGGCTATACCTGTTCCCTTACTCTTTGAGGGACAAAGCCAAAACGTGGTTAAACTCATTACCCTCTGGATCTGTCCTTAATTGGACAGACTTAGCAGAGAAATTCCTAGTCAAATACTTCCCACCTGATAGGAATTCTACCTTTCGTGATGACATAGTTAAATTCAAACAAGCTGAGAATGAGTCTCTTCACGAAGCTTGGACAAGGTTCAAGGACCTTCTTCTCAAATGTCCACATCATGGCATCCCATGGTGTATCCAAATAGAGGTCTTTTTCAAAGGATGCAACCCCAGCACTAGACAAGTCTTAAATTCATCTGTTGGTGGTTCCATGTTGTCCAAGAGTTACAACGATTCCTATGAGATCTTGGAGAAGATCTCAGCATCTCACTGTAGGTGGTCAGATGATCCAGTTGAGCCAACTAGAGCTCAAGACAAGGATGCTCTAAGTGCAATGAGCAGCCAAATAAATGCCCTGACCAACCTAGTTAAGCAAATGGCTCAAGCCAATCTCCAAACAAGTGTCAACACCGCCACAGCCATGTCATGGGCACCCAACCAAGTCAAGGTGAGACACTTATCTGTGGATTCTGTGGGGAAGGGCACCTGTATGAATATTGCCCTGGGAATCCAGCCTTAGTCTGCTATATTGGAAGCCAGCAGCAGCCTAGGAACAACCCCTATTCCAATACTTACAACCCTGGTTGGAGGAACCACCCAAACTTATCATGGGGTGGCCAACAAAATGCTAACCAAGCTCCTAACCAACCAAGACCGAGTGGAACACCTGGTTTCACTCCCCAACATAACCAGTCAATGTATCAAAAACCATACAACCAACCTGTAGGATCTTCTGTAGAAAACTTACTTAAGGAATACATAGCCAAGAATGATGCCACTCTACAGAGTCAGCAAGCTACTCTTAGGAGCTTAGAGAACCAAATAGGGCAACTAGCCAATGAACTCAAAAGTAGGCCCCAAGGTAGACTTCCTGCTGACACTGAAGTGCCAAGGAGAGATGGTAAGGAGCAAGTTCAAGCAATTGAACTTAGAAGTGGGAGACCATTGGTGAGCAGCACCAAAGACATACCAAAGAGAATAGAGAACACTGAGTCTAGTGCTCCACTGGAGTCTCTGCCAAACCAAGGTCCACCACCAACAAGCACATCAGGACAAAGGCTGGAGCCAATCATAGAGGAGATAGAAGAAATTCCAAGGCCTCCACCAATCCTAAGGCGACCTGAAGTGCCTGCATATGTGCCACCACCTCCATTTCCCAGAAGGCTAAAGAAAAAACAAGAACAGGAAGTGCACTTTAATAAATTTATAGAAATTCTTAAGCAAGTGCATGTTAATATTCCCTTTGTAGAAGTTTTACAGTCTATGCCCTCTTATGTAAAGTTTTGGAAGGATATTATCACTAACAAGAGAATAATTGGTGAGTTTGAAACAGTCAATCTCACTGAGGAGTGCAGTGCCATACTCCAAAACAAGCTACCCAAGAAGGAGAAGGATCCTGGTTCCTTCACCCTACTTGTAGAGCTAGGAGGCAAGCACGTGGGCAGAGCTCTTTGTGACCTGGGAGCCAGCATAAACCTCATGCCCCTATCACTATTCCGCCAGCTAGGAATAGGAGAAGCACGTCCAACCACTGTCACTTTACAACTAGCACACAGATCCATTGCATACCCTGAAGGTAAGATTGAGGATATTCTTGTAAAGGTTGACAAGTTTATTTTCCTTGCAGATTTCATTATCCTGGATTATGAAGCAGACAAGGAGGTCCCCATCCTGTTAGGCAGACCATTTATAGCCACAGGTAGGGCACTGATAGATGTTCAAAAAGGTGAGCTCACTATGAGGGTTCATGATGAAGATGTGAAATTTAGTGTTTATAAAGCCTTAAGGTACCCCTCTGACTCTGAATCTTGTGCTAGCATGGACATTGTAGATTCATTAATGGAAGAACAATTGGAGCATGAATTGTTGACTAAGCATGCTCATGAATATGTAGGATTAGAATTAACTGACTTAAACATAGCTGAGATAATGGACATACCTGTAAATAACCCTCAGCATGTTTGTATGAATATTGACTTAACTGAAAAATCTGTGAATCCATTAAAACCATCCATTGAGCATCCACCTGTCTTAGAATTAAAACCTCTCCCCACTCACCTCAAGTATGCATATCTAGGAAGTAATGATACTTTGACTGTGATTATTTCTTCTAAATTAAGTGAAAAGCATGAGGTTGAACTGATTTTATTACTTAAGCAACATAGGAAGGCTATTGCATGGACTATTGCTGATATTAGAGGCATTAGCCCTTCTTATTGCATGCATAAGATTATATTAGAGGAAGAGCATACACCTAGAGTAGATCACCAACGTAGGCTGAACCCCTCTATGAAAGAGGTAGTTAAAAAGGAAATAATTAAATGGTTAGACGCTGGTGTGATCTTCCCCATAGCTAGTAGCCAGTGGGTGAGCCCTATACAATGTGTACCTAAGAAGGGGGGGATGACTGTGGTAGTCAATGAGAACAATGAACTGATTCCAACTAGGACTATCACAGGGTGGAGAGTTTGCATGGATTATAGGAAACTAAATAAAGAGACCAAAAAAGACCATTTCCCTCTACCATTCATTGACCAGATGCTACATAGGATAGCTGGTAGAGCCTACTACTGCTTCTTAGACGGTTACTCAGGGTATAATCAGATTACTATAGACCCTAAGGATCAAGAGAAGACTACCTTCACTTGCCCTTTTGGAACTTTTGCCTTCCGCAGAATGCCTTTTGGCTTATGCAATGCACCGGCAACTTTCCAAAGGTGCATGTTGGCAATCTTCTCTGATTTGGATGAGTCCATGATAGAGATATTCATGGATGATTTCTCAGTCTTTGGGGATTCATTTACAAACTGTCTAGAGAACTTAGGACAAGTCCTGGCTAGGTGTGAGGAGACCAACCTAGTCCTAAATTGGGGAAAGTGTCATTTTATGGTGGATGAAGGGATTGTCTTAGGTCATAGAGTGTCAAGGGCAGGTGTAGAAGTTGACAGGGCAAAAATTGAAGTAATAGAGAAATTGGTAGAACCTCAAAATGTCAAGGCCATTAGAAGTTTCTTAGGGCATGCTGGTTTCTATAGAAGGTTCATTAAGGACTTTTCTAAGATCTCCAAGCCTCTATGTGAGCTTCTAGAGCTAAACAAACCGTTCATTTTCTCTAAAGAATGTTTCCTAGCTTGGAAAACCCTTAAGGAAGCACTAGTCACAGCACCTATTATAGTAGGGCCTAATTGGGATCTTCCCTTTGAGATGTTATGTGATGCCAGTGACTATGCTGTAGGGGTTATGTTAGGACAGAAGATTGACAAGTTAACACACCCTGTATACTATGCTAGTAAGACACTTAATGAGGCACAATGTAATTACACAACTACTGAGAAGGAGATGCTAGCTGTAGTGTTTGCTTGTGAGAAGTTTAGGAATTACATTGTAGGCACTAGGACAATCGTGTACACTGACCATTCTGCTTTGAAGTACCTTATGAGGAAGGCTGATGCTAAGCCTAGGTTGATTAGATGGGTTTTGCTGCTGCAAGAGTTTGATCTAGACATTAGAGATAAGAAAGGATGTGAAAATGTGGTTGCGGATCATCTTTCTAGATTGCAGCATAATTGCGAAAAAATTGCGGAAACCGCAATTTCTGATGCTTTTATTGATGAACATGTCTTTGTATTAACTCATCGTGATAATGATGAGGAACCTTGGTTTGCTGACATTGCTAACTTCCTTGCATCACACGTACTACCAACTTTCAAGGGAAGCCAAGAGAAGAAGAGGTTCCTTCATGAGGCAAGGAAATTCATATGGGATGACCCCACACTTTACAAAACATGTGCTGACGGTCTGCTCAGGAAGTGTGTTTCAGCTGCTGAGGCGAAGTCTGTGCTGCAGCACTGCCATACAACACCCTATGGTGGACATTTTGGTGGCCAAAGGACAGCTGCAAAGGTGTTCCAGAGTGGCTACTATTGGCCAACGATCTTCAAGGATGCGCACAACTATGCCCACAGCTGTGATGAATGCCAAAGAACAGGTAACCTTAGTCGCAAGGATGAAATGCCTCTCACTTTACATCTTGGAGTTGGAGCTCTTTGATGTGTGGGGCATTGACTTCATGGGACCATTTCCCCCATCCTCAGATAACCTTTACATATTAGTGGCAGTAGACTATGTATCCAAGTGGGTAGAGGCCATAGCATGTCCCAATAATGATGCCAAAACAGTCATAAAATTCTTGCATAGGCACATTTTTACTAGGTTTGGAACACCTCGTGCTATCATTAGTGATGAAGGGACACATTTCATTAATAAGGCTATGGAGAGAGTGTTGGCTAAGTATAACATTAGACATAGAGTAACCACTCCTTATCACGCACACTCGAATGGTCAGGCTGAAATTTCAAATAGGGAGATTAAGAACATCCTAGAAAAAGTGGTCAAACCCAACAGAAAGGATTGGGCGTTTAAACTCGAGGATGCACTTTGGGCATATAGGACTGCTGGTAACGATATTATTGAACTATCGCCAATCATCGGGTTGTCGAGACCCGCCAAAATAAATTTATAACTGCCCGAGATCACTAAACTATTTGTAGAATAGTAGTAACGGGGTCGATCCGCAGGGAATTAAGGTATTTTGACTTAATCTTAATTAAATTTGCAAACAATTAATATAGGTGAAAAAAGGGGTAATTGTTGGTTTTACGTGACTAAATTGGAACAAAGCAAATAGAGAATTCAGCTGACGGAGTTTCCGACTCGGGACTATCGGGAATAAATCTAGCAAACCCCTTAGATCATAGATTGACGCGTGTAATGGCTAAGTAATTTTAACGAATGCACGGCTCGTCCAAAATTAATAAATAACCCGGACATGCTCCATGGATTTCATTAAACATAATTAATTATGCTAATCAAGCATACCGTTCGGACATTGGCGGCCAACGCTCTCCCAAGACCGAACGGTAGCAACAAGCTAACCGTGACGACTATCTAATTTGGACGCGAAATTAGTATGTCGATTTGGAATTCTAATTCGGGAAGAATGAACATCAAGAGCGTAAGGACGCCAATACGCTCAAGGAGCCACAATTCCTTGTTACTTGGCGGAAACGAGAGGCACGGCATCAAATCCTTTAACTAATGGACATGCTCAAAATCAAGGGTGCCTAGTCCTAAATCATTCAAACATGCTCATAGATTAAGCAAAGAAATAGAATTCAATTCAATAAAAATCCAACCAATTCAGAATTTTAATCCTACAACCTCACCAAGAGTCCCTACTACATTTATCCCTACAATCCCGAGCCAAAAACGGTAAATCTACTCACTCATGACTTGTGTGGTGTGGGACGGCTTCAAATCGAGCTTCCTAGCCCCTCCCATGGTGGAAAATGGCTGCTGGACGTCAAATCAGGCGCGGAGCTCGAGGTGGAAGATGATAATGGCGGCTAAAATCGGACAAAAATGTTAAGTAGTCCGTCGTAGCGTCGAGACGCTAGGACAGCGTCTCGACGCTGCGCCCTAAATAATCCGCGCGCGCGCTCGGGGTGGCGTCGAGACGCTCGCACAGCGTCGAGACGCTTGTGCGGCGTCGAGCTAGCATCGAGACGCTATCACTCGACGCTTGCTCTCGGGTTTTTCTTCAATTCAGCGCTTCAGACTTCGGAGCGTCGAGACGCTAAGGCAGCGTCTCGACGCTGGGCAGCGTCGAGCTAGCGTCGCGACGCTGTCGCTCGACGCTAGCTCTCGGGTTTTTGCATGGAATTTTGCCTTCAATTTCCCCAAAGCGCCCAAACTTCATCTCTTTGCATGGATCTTCCCGGGAAGCGTTCTTATGCCTTTAAATCGCGATATTAAGCTCCGAAACGCTCTCGAGAGCTAAGCACCGAGAACACCTACAATAATTACATAAAAGCAAGATTAAGCCAATAATAAACGTGAATTAGGGACATAATTATAGCTCCAAAATGGAGCTATCAAACACCCCCAACTTAAATCTTGCTAGTCCTCGAGCAAGGTGGAGTTCTGATTAATTAAATAGAACGAGAATGCATGCTAGGGACTCGATTCTCAATACTGGAAAAGACAAGGCAATTGCATTTGAAAGAACAGCTGCATGCATGCATTGGTTAAGAACAATTTGGAAAATTTAAAGATGTTTCCCTATTTACGCCTCGGACTTAGCTCCTCGATCTTAGATTTCAACAGGCTTAGAACGGCTCTATCTATCCTAAAATTTCGCTTTCCCCCTACTTATGGCTTAACAGAACAGTCTAAGGGCAGTTCATCGCTTATGCAAGTAATATAACGCAAGGCATCTTTTTCTCAATTTCATTGAACTTATCTTCATGAGCGCCTAACATGTCAATCTTACTTTCGTTTCAGCTTGCCTGCAATTTCATTGCACAGTGCATCTGACTACGGGCAAAATTCACATTTTTAAGGACTAGCGTTCACTTCTTTGTGCATCCTTTTCATGCAGTGGCGACCGTGGGTTACACGACCGCCCCTGGCTACTAAGGTAACTCAAGAAGGAGGAACGCCTCACGAGATTATTTTCTTTTTATAAACTTGCATTCATTTTTCTTTAAGTCTAAGCATCATATTAAAATTTTGAGCGCACGGGTTACAAACAAAAGCGAATCTTGGCCCATCCTAAGGTTGCCTTTCGAGGTGACAACGAATTTCAAAACAAACAGAGCTACACTAAACCCACAGATCCAAGATAGAGTGCTAACATGCGAAGCTTAAACAGGGAAATATTTTTGAAAAAATTTTCAAAATGGCCTTAACATATGCAATTATGCTGAATTTCATGACAAATACAAATACGAAGACCTCAGCAGTACATCACAGAATTTCATAGTCAGACTAGCATGCTTTCACCATAACTCAACAAGTAAATCAGGATTCCACAACTAAACTCGACAATCACTATAAGGCACAACCCACCACCCCCAACTTAGAAATTGACAATGTCCTCATTGGACCAAATATGCACAATCAAAACAAAAGGAAAGAAAACCTTCCCTGAGTTGTGACTAAGAGGGATGTAGAGCGTGCTTTAACCTTAGCCAATAAACCGCAAGGATGAGCCATTGTTTCACCTGAAAATTCACAACATCAGAGTAGAAATCTAAACTAATCCTAAAGACGGTAAGTAAACAAAAAGCATGTACAGTTCAAGCTCGGGTGCCTCCGAGTAGCGCAAATTTTTAGAGTCGATTGCTCGACTTTACCAAAACTCAATTTATCCTTTCTCATAATCAGGCTCTTTCAAGTAGGCGTGGTCGTCGAAGTCCTCTGACATTCCCTCATGAAAGATCTTTAATCGCTGGCCATTCACTGTGTACTCCTTTTCCGTATCCAAACTCTGAATTTTAACTGCACCATAGTGATGAACATCAGTGATAATGAAAGGACCAAGCCACCTGGAACGAAGTTTACCTGGCATGAGCTTCAGGCGGGAGTTGAACAAGAGGACCTTCTGACCAACTTCGAAGTGTTTCCTGACGACTCGCCTGTCGTGGAACATTTTGGTCTTTTCCTTGTAGGTCTTCGAATTCTCATACGCATCCAGGCGAAGCTCCTCCAGTTCTTGCAATTTGAGGAGTCTTTCTTCGCCCGCCAAGTCAAAGTCCATGTTGCACTTCTTCACGGCCCAGTAAGCTTTGTGTTCGATCTCCACGGGGAGATGACAGGCTTTACCATAAACCATCCGGTAGGGAGACATCCCTATGGGGGTTTTGTAAGCCGTACGATAAGCCCACAAAGCGTCGTCCAGCCTGAGGCTCCAATCCTTCCTTCCTGGACTTACTGTTTTCTCGAGGATGCTCTTCACCTCTCGATTGGAAACCTCCGCTTGACCATTGGTCTGAGGATGATACGGGGTAGAGATTTTATGATTGACCCCATATTTCCTCATCAAGGCCTGGATCGTTTTGTTGCAGAAGTGGCTCCCCTGGTCACTTATGATGGCTCGTGGAACTCCATACCTGCTAAAAATGTTAGACTTGACAAAACTGGAAACAACATTAGCGGTATCAACTTTGGTGGCTTTAGCTTCCACCCATTTAGACACGTAGTCCACAGCCAATAAGATATAGACAAAACCAAATGAAGGGGGGAAGGGTCCCATAAAGTCCATACCCCAAACCTCAAAAATTTCACAAGTTAAAATGGGGTTTTGGAGCATTTCATTCCTACTAGTGATGGTCCCTCTTCTCTGACACTGATCACAAGATTTACAAAAGTCATAACAGTCTTTAAACAGCGATGGCCAGAAAAACCCACAATCTAAAATTTTTCTCGCAGTTCTATTTTGCCCAAAGTGTCCCCCACATGCAAATTCATGGCAAAAGGTAAGGATGGACCTATGTTCAGACTTAGGGACGCACTTCCTAATTACTTGGTCAGCGCAAAATTTCCACAAAATGGGCTCTTCCCAAACATATGTTTTGGCTTCGCTTTTCAGCTTAGCTCTTTGATTATATGAAAAGTCGAATGGGAACGTACCTGTGACCAAGTAGTTGACAATGTCGGCGTACCATGGTGTCTCCACGCTTACCTGGAAAAGAACTTCATCAGGGAACTCATCATTCAGAGGCAAGTCCTCCTCATTACGCACAATGCGGCTCAAGTGGTCAGCAACGGTATTTTCTGATCCTTTTCTGTCCTGAACAGAGACGTCGAACTCCTGAAGTAATAATACCCATCTGAGCAGTCTAGGTTTCGAGTCTTTCTTGTTCATCAAGTATCGAACTGCTGCATGATCAGAAAAAACAATTACTTTAGATCCAAGAATATATGGCCGAAATTTATCAAGAGCGAAAACTATGGAAAGCAGCTCCTTCTCTGTTGTTGTGTAACCGATCTGCGCAGAGTTGAGCGTCC
This sequence comes from Herpetospermum pedunculosum, assembly GCA_028017165.1. NCBI lineage: Eukaryota > Viridiplantae > Streptophyta > Magnoliopsida > Cucurbitales > Cucurbitaceae > Herpetospermum > Herpetospermum pedunculosum. Next base: position 5,538,453 of record JAPQWQ010000187.1, read on the forward strand.
TCGAGGCATAATAAATCACATGGCTCTTCTTGTCTATCCTCTGGCCCAACACAGCGCCTACGGCATAATTGCTTGCGTCGCACATGATCTCGAAAGGAGTCCCCCACTGCGGTGGATGGATGATGGGTGCGTTGGTCAAGCACTTCTTCAGAACATCAAAGGCAAGCTTGCACTCTTTGTCGAAACAGAATGGAACATCCTTTTTCAGCAAGCTTGTCATCGGGGTCACTATCTTCGAGAAGTCTTTAATGAACCTGCGGTAAAAACCTGCGTGACCAAGAAAAGAACGTACTTCCCGAAGATTCGTGGGATAAGGTAAATCAGATATGACATCAATCTTAGCTTTATCGACCTCTATCCCCTTAGCAGACACAACGTGACCCAATACTATGCCCTGACTGGCCATGAAATGACACTTCTCAAAATTTAAAACAAGATTAGTTTCAATGCATCTTTCCATGACTCTAGACAAGTTACACAGGCAATCTTTAAATGAACTTCCATATACAGTAAAATCATCCATAAAGACTTCGATGCATTTTTCTACAAATTCAGAAAATATGCTCATCATGCATCGCTGAAAAGTCCCTGGAGCATTACAAAGCCCAAAGGGCATTCTCCTATATGCGTAAGTTCCGAATGGACAGGTAAAAGTAGTCTTTTCTTGGTCTTCCTGGGCTATGGGAATTTGATAAAACCCAGAAAAACCATCTAGAAAACAGAAGAATGGCTTCCCAGCTAAACGCTCCACCATTTGATCTATGAAGGGAATAGGAAAGTGGTCCTTCTTAGTCACATCATTCAGTTTTCTAAAATCAATACACATTCTCCACCCGTTTTGTACTCTCTTAGGTACTAACTCCCCCTTATCATTTCTAATAACAGTTATGCCCGTCTTTTTAGGTACAACATGAATAGGGCTAACCCATTGGCTATCAGAAATGGGAAAGATAATACCTGCATCCAGGAGTTTGTGTATCTCAGACAACACTACCTCTTTCATTGCAGGGTTCAGTCTCCGCTGAGGCTCTCGGGATGGCTTTGCTCCCCCATCCAGCCGAATCTTGTGCATGCACAGCACTGGACTCAACCCGTGCAAGTCTGCCAATGTCCATCCCATGGCTCTTTTGTTCTTTTTCAGAACCTCGACCAACTCGCCTTCTTGCTCCGATGTAAGCTCCTTGGAGATAATTACCGGAAGTGTATCCACCTCACCCAAGTACACGTACTTGAGATGACCCGGCAACTCCTTCAATTCCAACTTGGGAGCCTGCAAAAGAGATGGTAATATTTTAGTTGGCTTTTCATATGTCTCTAAAGCAAAAGTGGGTTGTTCAGACAAATCAGTCAATATGGGATCACTACTTTCAACTTTGCTAACAATTTCAGTAAAAACGAGTGGGTCATCCCCATCAACAACAGTCATGCATTCTTCTTGTTCTAAAGTATCTATCAGATCAATTTTACAGACAGAATGCACATCAGCACGTTGTTTCATGGCATCAAATACATTAAATTCGAACACATCCCCTTCATACTCAACAGACAAAGTTCCATCATGCACATTAATTTTCGTTTTCGCGGTTTTCATGAATGGTCTACCAAGTAAAACAGAAGTGGTGGATGTGTTTTCTTCCAAGTTTATCACATAAAAATCAGCAGGGAAGATTAAATCCTTAACTTTAACCAACACATCTTCAATCACCCCTAGAGGATGAATAGAAGACCTATTAGCTAACTGGATAACTATACTAGTTTCCTGCATACCTTCTAAACCGAGGCTCTTGTAGACTGAATATGGCATAACATTAATTGAAGCTCCTAAGTCTAGCATAGCGTGCTCGATTTCTCTATCCCTATAGTACATGGCAAGAGGAACATACCTGGGTCCTGGCATTTGCTTGGAATACCTTGGGTTAGCAGGGCAGAAACATTCTTGCTTACCACGACTCTCTCAGCACTTTTAGTCTTCCTCTTTATAGTGCACATCTCCTTTAGAAATTTAGCGTACCTTGGGATTTGCTGAATTGCATCGAGCAGCGGTATATTGATCCCAACCTTCCTCAATGTCTCAAGTACATCCGCGTTGTTGGCCTCCTTAGATGGCCTTGCAAGCCTACTAGGAAAAGGAGCAACTGGAGTGTAAGACTTCATAGAAATAATAGGAGGTGTTACAACAGTTTCAGAGGGCGCTTGAGAACACTTATCTGGAGATATCTCTGAATCGTTTGGAGGACTCACGGGAGTGGTTTGAGATGGCACTTCTTTACCACTTCTGAGGTTTATAGCACTAACCCCTTCCGCTTTGGACTCAATTCTACCCATTCTTTCCTTCACCTCCGTGAATTCATCTCTTAGAGATTTAATCTGCGACCTTGTCTCATCGCTAGATTCCATGAGCGATTTGAACATGCTTTCAATGGCTTTACCTGAAATAGAAGAAACATCCTGAGATGACTTTTCCTGCATCGTATGAACTAAACCAAATACCTGAGACACTTGTTCTTTGAGCACTTCTATGTCGGAAGACATCTTAGAATGTTCGTTTCTTCCTCCGTTCTGGCGACGGTTCTCAGCTATGTTGGAGATCAACTGACGGGCTTCCGCGGGCGTTTTCTCCCAAAGGACTCCTCCACTTGCCGCATCAAGCATCTGGCGGTCTTGCGTGAGCAACCCAGCATAGAAACATTCGATAAGCGCGACTTCCGCTATCAAGTGGTTCGGACATTTGTCACAGAGTTTAATGAACCTCTCCCAGCACTCGTGAAATGCCTCGTCCTTTCCTTGCTCAAATTGTCGTATATCTTTTTTCACGGCTCTGGCTTTCGAAGCTGGGAAATACCTTTCCAAGAATAGACTCTGCAACTTCTCCCAAGTAAAGATGGTCCCCGATGGCAAGTAATGCAGCCAATCTCGAGCTTCACCTTTTAGAGTGAATGGAAAAGCTCTCAGGTAGAGCTGATCTTTTGTTATGTCGCCAGGCTTCATCGCGGAGCTTACCATTTGAAACTCCTTGAGATGTTTGTAAGGATCTTCTTCTGCTTCACCACAAAAAGAGGGTAAAAGGTTAATCACACCAGATTTAAGCACAAACTCACCTGAAATTTCCGGGTAGGAAATACAAGAAGGTTGGTGGCCCATAGCAAATGATGTCCATTGTCTGAGCGTTTTTGGGACTCCAATCTCATCATCGATCTCCATTTCCTCAATAAAAATTTGGCACTTCTAGCACACTTAAACAAACAGATCAAAATTGCAAATAATAAAAGAATAAACAGAGTTTTTAAAGTAAAAATTAAAAGTTTACAAATCAAATTTGAACTAAGCCGAATTACACTTAGTTCCCCGGCAACGGCGCCAATTTTGGTAACGATATTATTGAACTATCGCCAATCATCGGGTTGTCGAGACCCGCCAAAATAAATTTATAACTGCCCGAGATCACTAAACTATTTGTAGAATAGTAGTAACGGGGTCGATCCGCAGGGAATTAAGGTATTTTGACTTAATCTTAATTAAATTTGCAAACAATTAATATAGGTGAAAAAAGGGGTAATTGTTGGTTTTACGTGACTAAATTGGAACAAAGCAAATAGAGAATTCAGCTGACGGAGTTTCCGACTCGGGACTATCGGGAATAAATCTAGCAAACCCCTTAGATCATAGATTGACGCGTGTAATGGCTAAGTAATTTTAACGAATGCACGGCTCGTCCAAAATTAATAAATAACCCGGACATGCTCCATGGATTTAATTAAACATAATTAATTATGCTAATCAAGCATACCGTTCGGACATTGGCGGCCAACGCTCTCCCAAGACCGAACGGTAGCAACAAGCTAACCGTGACGACTATCTAATTTGGACGCGAAATTAGTATGTCGATTTGGAATTCTAATTCGGGAAGAATGAACATCAAGAGCGTAAGGACGCCAATACGCTCAAGGAGCCACAATTCCTTGTTACTTGGCGGAAACGAGAGGCACGGCATCAAATCCTTTAACTAATGGACATGCTCAAAATCAAGGGTGCCTAGTCCTAAATCATTCAAACATGCTCATAGATTAAGCAAAGAAATAGAATTCAATTCAATAAAAATCCAACCAATTCAGAATTTTAATCCTACAACCTCACCAAGAGTCCCTACTACATTTATCCCTACAATCCCGAGCCAAAAACGGTAAATCTACTCACTCATGACTTGTGTGGTGTGGGACGGCTTCAAATCGAGCTTCCTAGCCCCTCCCATGGTGGAAAATGGCTGCTGGACGTCAAATCAGGCGCGGAGCTCGAGGTGGAAGATGATAATGGCGGCTAAAATCGGACAAAAATGTTAAGTAGTCCGTCGTAGCGTCGAAACGCTAGGACAGCGTCTCGACGCTGCGCCCTAAATAATCCGCGCGCGCGCTCGGGGTGGCGTCGAGACGCTCGCACAGCGTCGAGACGCTTGTGCGGCGTCGAGCTAGCGTCGAGACGCTATCACTCGACGCTTGCTCTCGGGTTTTTCTTCAATTCAGCGCTTCAGACTTCGGAGCGTCGAGACGCTAAGGCAGCGTCTCGACGCTGGGCAGCGTCGAGCTAGCGTCGCGACGCTGTCGCTCGACGCTAGCTCTCGGGTTTTTGCATGGAATTTTGCCTTCAATTTCCCCAAAGCGCCCAAACTTCATCTCTTTGCATGGATCTTCCCGGGAAGCGTTCTTATGCCTTTAAATCGCGATATTAAGCTCCGAAACGCTCTCGAGAGCTAAGCACCGAGAACACCTACAATAATTACATAAAAGCAAGATTAAGCCAATAATAAACGTGAATTAGGGACATAATTATAGCTCCAAAATGGAGCTATCAACTGCATATAAGACACCCCTAGGTATGTCTCCTTACAGACTTGTGTATGGTAAAGCTTGTCATCTTCCATTCGAGTTAGAAATTAAGGCATTTTGGGCACTAAAAGAGTTGAATTATTGCGTGACCGATGCGGGAACGTTGCGGTCTTTGCAATTACATGAGCTTGATGAGCTTAGGCATATGTCTTATGAAAATGCCAAAATGTATAAGGAAAAGACCAAGATTTGGCACGACAGTAGACTTAGGATTAAGGACTTCAAGAAAGGCCAGCTTGTCTTATTATTTAACTCACGATTGAAATTATTTCCAGGCAAACTTAAGTCTAGATGGTCAGGTCCATTTGTAATTACTAATGTGTTTGTTCATGGTGCCATCGAGATAAAGAACCTGCAGCAAGGACAACCATTCATGGTTAATGGTGCGAGGTTGAAGCACTACTATGAGGAAGGAGATGTGAAGACTCTCTCGGCCTTCCTCTTGACTGAAGCGTGAAATCAAGAACGAGAGAGGACGAGTGATTGCTGTGCTCGTCAATATGAGGCTCATGCCTTAGTTTATTTTTTTCGATTTTCCGGTTACTGTTTGTGTATATTTTTGTGTGATTTTAATTAAGTATTTGATGTTGATTTTAATTATTTTTTCAGGGAATCGATAGAGGGAATCAAGGAGATGAAGTCAAGATAAAAAAATCGAGGAGATATCAAGCCAAATCAAAGATACGGTTGAGGAAAGATTGGCATTTAAATGAAAAAAAAAATCTCCAACGGTCACTAGAATTGCGCTGGATTTGCAGAATCCGCAAAAATATAGCCGTTGGGATTTTTTTCTTTATATCCGTTAGAAGCGCGAAGATCCGTACGACTCTCCCATTATCTGAACTCCAAAAAATCTGCTTTTCTCTTCATATGTGATTCCTCTCTCCAAATCTCCACAATTCAACAATGGTGCTAACAAGAGCCGAACGATCTGCGTCCAAGAAAAGGGCTGATGAAGCTGAAACGGCTGCGAGGGAAGCACTTCTTGCCCTTGCAGACGCTGATGCTGCGCGAACTGAACGACTTCCCAAACTTCCGATTCGCAAGAAGAAGTGGAAGGTTGTCACAGAGATACCTGCTGGACCCTCTGAACCAGCAGGCACACCCAAGAAGCGCAAATGGAGTATGGCTGTGGCCGAAGAAGAAATCAAGAAAAAGACTCCCTCTGTGGAGAGTCAAGAACTAGGCCAGCCATCCCACGAGACAGCCGAGCACAGCCCTTCATCATCTCCACCGGTTCGAAGCCCTGAGCTCTCCTCATCGCCACCAGCGCAGAGCCCTGAGTTGCCTTCATCACCGCAGAGTTCTGAGTGTACCCCACCAGCAAAGAAGCTCAAGATTGAGGCTGCTGAGTCAGCCAAACTGAAAGACAAGGGGAAGGCCAAACTGTACCCTGAAGATGAGCCTCAGTCAGTGAGGTACGTATCTTCTGACGCTGAGTCCAAAGGCGCTGAGCTGAGGAAGAGGGAGTTGCTGCACGAGAAGGGATTCCTCGATGCACCTGCTGACCTGCCGCAATTCTTGCGCGCAGGGATCACGAATCATGGTTGGGAGGAGTTGTGCAGGCCACCCAATCCAGCCTACTCCAGCATGGTGTATGACTTCTACGCCAATCTGACGAATGCTGAGGATGGCCTATCTGTGGTCAGAGGGGTTGAAGTGGACTTCTCAGCAAGGGCAATCAACGAAGCTTATGGCCTCAAGGGCCAAAAACATACTGACTATGCAAGGATTGTTGATGAGCCTACTGAAGCCGTCCTGGAAGAGGCCATACGGATAATTGGCCAGCCTGAAGCATCATGGACCGTGTCGCGCAATGGGAGGCACACCCTGATGAGTGCCACCCTTACAGCTAAGGCGGCTGTCTGGTTTTCCTTCGTTAGAAGGAAGCTGTCCCCCGTGACACATGAGACCACAATCAACCAGAGCAGATCGCTGCTGGTCTATGCAATCATGCGAGGTCTCACAATCAACGTGGGAGAAGTCATTGCAGCTTCCATTGCTGACTGCGCCAAGAAGGGTAAGGGTCCATTGTTCTTCCCTAATACTATTACTAAACTCAGCTTGCGTGCAGGGGTCCCCATTGAGCGACTGGAAAGGCAGATGGCCTACACGGGCTACATAGAGTTGCCTACTGCCTTGAGGTTGCGAAGGAAGGGCAACATGGAGTTCGAGCTGGATGGTCTAGCTGCTGCTCAGTCCCTGACCATGACTTGCCTGCTGGATTTACAGAAGAAGATGGCTCAATGGGCCACATATGCACAGGCGAGAGACAAAGAGGTTGCTGACCAGCTGGGGTGCCTTTTCCCTGAATTCCCCACGGACCTGCTAACTCCATGGGCGCCTCCAAGACCACGAAGGACTGATGAGGATGAAGATATCTGAGTGCTGGTTTGAGAAGCACTGAAGGGAGTATTGCTGTTCCCTTAGAAAAAAAAACAAACTGATTTTTGTGAACCGTGTGAATTATGCTGCTTTTAGTTAATATTTTGATCTGTTGTAGTTGTTTAGTTTTAAGTTTTTAAATTGTTTAGTGTAGTCTGATGCTAGCTAATTAGGTAGATTAGTTTAGTTTCATTTTTAGAGAGCTTGAATGACTGGAAAAAGCATGCGTAGGGGCATTAATCACTGATATATCTACCCTGTCTTTATTGCGAAATAATTGCGGAAACCGCAATTTTTATTACTGAATGCATGTTTTTGACTGTCTGTTTAGCTAGGTTGGTTCTGTTTAATTTCTATCTTTTGCTGCTATCTTGTCTGCCTTATATAGCTTATCTTACAGCATGTTGGATGAATGTCATAGGACACCCTTTGATAGTTTAAATTAACCTCTAAAAAGCTCAGCATGCATAGCTTTAAGGCCTTACCTGACTGTGTTTACAAATTTCTGCTGCTGTGATAATTACTTTTAGCATGTTCTGTCTATGCCTAGGGCTTTTAGATTCTCTTTGTTTTACCTTAGACTAGATGCTTCTAGGACAAGTTTGGGGGTGTGCCACCTCAGACACTCATTGGGGACAATGAGTAGTTTAAGTTTGGGGGAGGCCACCCTAGGCCTAGGAACATTCCTCTCTCCCTTAAAAGCATAAGCATTCTTCTTCTCCTTTACAAAAAAAAATGATGAACTGAAAAAAAAAAAATGAAAAATAGAATAAAGAGGGGAGTCTCTCTTAGGTTGCTGAGTAATCAGTGCCAAGTGTGTAACCCACAAGTGGCATTGCATCAAAAGGCACCCAAAGGAAAGGCTCCACCTAAGAAAGGAAAAAAGAAAAAAAGTAGGAAAGAAGAATGTATACCTAGGAGTTGCAACTTTGTGGCTTAGATGTCCTGTGTAAAAAGAACTCTGATCCTCAATTAGCTAAGCACAAAGTTGTAGCTTGTAGGGTTGTTTAGGGAGATGAATGTATGTCCAATGTAGTGATGCCAGGGTTTAGGTTGTTCTCTTAAAGTACTACTGTCACTGTTAATACTAAGACTGGCATGACTCTAAGGAATCCTAGGTAGCTCAAAAGTAAAAACTAGAAGCATGTACTGAGTCTGGGGTAAAGCTAGGTAGAGTTTGAAACCTTAGGGATAGTGGCATGATGTGACAAAAGCAAGTAGATCAGTTGTAGGGAGTTAATGAAACAGTAGGAGTATTAGGCATGCGAAGTCAGAAGAAGCTAGATAAGAGGATAGTTTTAAACTTAGAAGTGTGTCACAGGACAGCACTGCTATAGATAAGAATGTAGGGGAGTCAGTAAAGTGGTTAAAGAAGATGAAACAGCAGCCTAGGCAAGTCCTTAGATTGCTTGAGGACAAGCAAAACCTTAAGTTTGGGGGTGTGTTACGTCTCCAAAAGTGGCCTTTTTAGGACTAATTTATCTTAGAAAGATGTACACTCTTAGGTGTTTTTGATAGGATTTAGCTTAAACCTATGCTTATATATGATAATTAGAAGAAGGTAGCTAAATTAGGACTTATGTACAAAAGGGAAGAAGAGGATTGAAAACCGAAGTAAAAGAATGAAAAAACTACATTGCGATAGCATTGCGGAAACATTGCTGAAACCGCAATGTTTCAAGTGAAAACCGTAAGTTGACTGATCTTTTTCTGTTAATTTCCGTTATTTCAGGGATTCGTTCTTTCTCCTCCATCCATTTTTGAAGTACGACGTTGAAGATTGATGGTTCTCCTTGGCCCAAACGCACCTGCAGATTGCTATAAAAGGGGGTCAAAGTCGAGGGTTCAATCATCATCCGAAAGCGTAGAAGTCTTCTCGCAGCTCCATCTTTTCTCCTGTTTTTCTTTGCCGTCTGTTGGTTTGCGAAGCTTATCTGCTTGGAGTCGATAATCTGATAGGACGGAGAGAAGATTCGTCTTCTCTCTCGATTGGATTCATCCAAACAAGGCTGATCTTTCTCATCCTTCAGCCGAGGCGGTTGCGACGAGGCGTTCGAGCTTGTTTTACTGCTTTCTGCTCTTTATTTCCATTTTCCAGCTTTGTATTCTTGTTGTTTCTTTTCTAGTAGCTAGATCAGTTCATTTCGTTGTGTTCTGTCTTTCTGTTATTCACTTTAAGTTTCTCTTTTGTTCATTCAAACAATCAAGTAATTAAAGCACAATTCTTCATTTCTCAATTTCCTATCTTTGCAACTCACTGTCTTACCTTGCTGTTTTCAGCTTATTTATCTTCTAAGCATGTCTAGTTTATCTCTTCTTTCTGTTCTCCCTATATCCATGAGTAACTAAGTCACATAGGGGCATGCTAATGACAATACTATAGGCTAAAAAACGTGAACCAAGCATGTAGGATAGCTCTCGAAGCATTGATTGTATGTAAGCTTCATCCCACGGGCAATTTCGATTGGCCATCCATTTTGTCCAAAGAACTCCTAACCTCTGGAAGGAGTAAGAGTTCAGAGTCATACACTCATGCTAGCCTTTCAAGGTAGCCAGAAAACGACCTAGGAATAGGCGTTTTCCTAGTACAAACCATAACTCTCTGCTTTAACAAGATGCTTAAGACCTTACTTGGACATGAGTAAACTAAAGAATCTAATGCATGGAATCGGACGATACATGAGATTGAGGGAGTTTGATGCATAGAGAGTTGATCCAATGCTTGAGAATCGTGAGAAAATGCCTATAGAGGAGTCGTTAGTAGCCCTTGTTTCTCCATTTTACACACTTTCGCTGTTAGGAAAATTGCGGTAGAATTGTTGTTTCCGCAATTCTGCTAAGTTTACAATTCTGTTTAGCCGTTTTCTTCTTCATTTATTAATCTCGTCTCTTTTCATTTGAGTTTAACTTTGACGTGCACTTGTTTATGTTGCTACCCTCTTCGTATTCAGTAGGAAATAGACAATTTAAAACCAATTCTACCCCGTCAAATCCACCCTTTCTTTCTTAACTTTACACTTCACGAGTAACTTATAATAAATCTATGTGGGAAAACGAATGAAAAAATTCTTACTACTTGCTATAAGATCATGTATGCTTGCATGTTCTAAGTGCTCTCTCTATCTTATTGTTTATTTATTTTAACACATTGAGCACGCAACAGTGATCCCATATATCCTCTTCCGCAGAGTGGTGGCTAAGGATGCGGGAAAGTATTTCTCCAAGAATACCCGCTTCATATCCTGCCACGTGGTGATGGATCCGGATGGCAAATAGTACAGCCAATCCTTGGCCTTATCCTTGAGTGTGAAGGGGAATGCCCTCATATTCAGTTGCTCCTCCGTGACCCCTGCGGGCTTCATCCCCGCGCAGACGCAATGGAACTCCATCAGATGTTTGTTCGCGTCCTCACCTGCATTGCCATGGAAAGAAGGTAGCTGGTGAATTAAACCAGATTTTAACTCGAAGTTACCTGCTACCACGGGGTAGTTAATGCACAAAGGCTGCAGGTTCAGGTCTGGCGCTGCCAGTTGCTTAAGCGTCTGTGGCGCTTCACCTTGCGCCATCTCGTCAAATAAGAAGGGAGTGCCTTCTTCTCTTTCAAACGTTCCTTGCCCCTCCCGGGCTTCTCTACGTAACCGCCGCTCCTCTCTGTCAATATCTGGGATAAACTGCAAACTACCCTCAGAGGAACAGGTCATACACAAACAAAAATCTAAACATACAAATTACAAACAGAAAAAAAATTTCAGTCAACCATCAATAAATCAAATTCAAACTTCAATCATAAATTCAATCAATTGCCTACTCCCCGGCAACGGCGCCAATTTTGGTGTGCGGATTTTTGAATATCCACTTAATCTCAAGCTGTCGAGGCTTGCCAAAATATGATTTATAAAGCCTATGACCAAGGCTTTGCAGCCAGTGGTAACAGGGTCGATCCAAGGAATAGGAAGATTGAATCTACCAATGAAATTGGGATTTAATTGATTAATTGGTAACAGGGGGGTTTTATCATGCAAGGGGAAAATAATGAGAAAGCTAACGAAGAAATAATAATAAGAAGAGATCGTGTGCACGGTTTGGGGAGTCTCGGGATCAATTGTTAAACAAGTTCAGTTTATCATTTAATTCTAATAACATGGATTTCAGTTTATTAAGCACGCGGACGACTACCAGAGAAGCCCCAAAATAGCCGACTCCATGGATTTTAATTAGACCACACAGTTCTAATTACACGTTATCTAAGCCTACATCAAGGTGATCAGCCCTAAGGTAAATTTAGACAGTCACTAGCTAACCGCGACGAACATTCGAGCGTGAATTCTAAATTCTAGTAGATTGCCCGCAAACGCCGTATGCAATCAACAATCATCCTACCCGACCCGATACTTCGATTTAGTTCTATCTACCTAGGTTACTTAGTCGAGCAGTGAGAGGCACGACATCGCTACTCTTTAACATACACAACATGCGAAACTACCCGAGTGTCAATCAACGTATTTTAGCATGGGCGTTGGATTAAGCAAGGTAAATAGATGCTAATAAACAGAACCAATATGCATATCAAAGCTCAGATTATCAAAACCAAATATGTTTAACAAAATTCCCCTAAACAAATCCCAAACCGTCCACCCTTACCTTAGCCGCTCATGGCGCGGTTTGTCAATCCCGCTCCAACAACGCCCATGGAAGGATTCATCTACTTATTACAATGGTGGTGGAGCTCACAAGCATGCCAACAATGGCGGAGCTCCACGGAAAATAGAGAGAAAATGGGGAAGAAGAAGACTAAAATCAGCCAAATCCGTAGAGAGATGAAGAAGAAGAAGCTCCTAAAAAATGTGCAAAAAATCGTCTTTTAGCTGCTGCCATCGTCCTAGCGTCGAGACGCTAGGCCAGCGTCTCGACGCTGTGCCCTAAGTTTTCCGCGCGCGCGCTCGCGATGGCGTCGCGACGCAAGGCCAGCGTCGCGACGCTGCCCCGATAAAATTCTTGCGCGCGCCTCCTCCGGAGCGTCTCGACGCCAAGCAGGGTCTCGACGCCAGGGCAGCGTCGAGCTAGCGTCTCGACGCTTGCTCTCGGGTTTTTCCAGCGTCGAGCCAGCGTCTCGACGCTATAGCTCGACGCTGGCTCTCGGGTTTGGGGCTAAAGCTTTGCCTCTCCAAGGCTGTTTTGGCCCGTTTCTTCACGGAACAAGTTCCCCTCTTCCCGATGCATTCCCGGGGCGCTAAAACTCCACTTTAACCGCTCGAACATGCCCAACGGACGCACGAGCTCTTTGCCGCTTTTCTCCTACAAAAGAGATATATTTAATCAATTGAAAGCAGACTTTAGCTATAATTAGGAAGTATTTAATAGCTCCAAAATGGAGTTATCAATTGAAACCCTAATCCAAGATTAGCTGGTCGAAGCCTGACAAAACCAGGTCCGTTTAAATTCCTGTTGGTTAAATCGAACCCTAATCCAAGATTAGCTGGTCGAAGCCTGGCAAAACCAGGTCCGTTTAAATTCCTGTTGGTTAAATCGAACCCTAATCCAAGATTAGCTGGTCGAAGCCTTGCAAAACCAGGTCCGTTTAAATTCTTGTTGGTTAAATCGAACCCTAATCCAAGATTAGCTGATCGAAGCCTGGCAAAAGTAGGTCCGTTTAAATTCCTGTTGTTAAATCGAACCCTAATCCAAGATTAGTTGGTCGAAGCCTGACAAAACCAGGTCTGTTTAAATTTCTGTTGGTTAAATCGAACCCTTATCCAAGATTAGCTGGTCGAAGCCTGGCAAAACCAGGTCCGTTTAAATTTCTGTTGGTTAAATCGAACCCTAATCCAAGATTAGCTGGTCGAAGCCTGGCAAAACCAGGTCCGTTTAAATTCTTGTTGGTTAAATCGAACCCTAATCCAAGATTAGCTGGTCGAAGCCTCGCAAAACCAGGTCCGTTTAAATTCCTGTTGGTTAAATCAAACCCTAATCCAAGATTAGCTGGTCGAAGCCTGGCAAAACCAGGTCCGTTCAAATTCCTGTTGGTTAAATCGAACCCTAATCAAAGATTAGCGGTCGAAGCCTGGGAAAAACCAGGTCCGTTTAAATTCCTGTTGGTTAAATCGAACCCTAATCCAAGATTAGTTGGTCGAAGCCTGGCAAAACCAGGTCCGTTTGAATTCCTGTTGGTTAAATCGAACCCTAATCCAAGATTAGCTAGTCGAAGCCTCGCAAAACCAAGTTCGTTTAAATTCCTGTTGGTTAAATCGAACCCTAATCCAAGATTAGTTGGTCGAAGCCTGACAAAACCAGGTTCGTTTAAATTCCTGTTGGTTAAATCGAACCCTAATCCAAGATTAGTTGGTCGAAGCCTGGCAAAACCAGATCCGTTCAAATTCCTGTTGGTTAAATCGAACCGTAATCCAAGATTAGCGGTCGAAGCCTGGGCAAAACCAGGTCCATTTAAATTCTTGTTTGTTAAATCGAACTCTAATCCAAGATTAGTTGGTCGAAGCCTGGCAAAAGCAGGTCCGTTTAAATTCCTGTTGGTTAAATCGAACCCTAATCCAAGATTAGTTGGTCGAAGCCTGGCAAAACCAGGTCCGTTCAAATTCCTGTTGGTTAAATCGAACCCTAATCCAAGATTAGCGGTCGAAGCCTGGGAAAAACCAGGTCCGTTTAAATTCCTGTTGGTTAAATCGAACCCTAATCCAAGATTAGTTGGTCGAAGCCTGGCAAAACCAGGACCGTTTGAATTCCTGTTGGTTAAATCGAACCCTAATCCAAGATTAGCTAGTCGAAGCCTTGCAAAACCAAGTTCGTTTAAATTCCTGTTGGTTAAATCGAACCCTAATCCAAGATTAGTTGGTCGAAGCCTGACAAAACCAAGTCCGTTTAAATTCCTGTTGGTTAAATCGAACCCTAATCCAAGATTAGTTGGTCGAAGCCTGGCAAAACCAGATCCATTTAAATTCCTGTTGGTTAAATCGAACCGTAATCCAAGATTAGCGGTCGAAGCCTGGGCAAAACCAGGTCCATTTAAATTCTTGTTTGTTAAATCGAACCCTAATCCAAGATTAGTTGGTCGAAGCCTGGCAAAACCAGGTCCGTTTGAATTTCTGTTGGTTAAATCGAACCCTAATCCAAGATTAGCTGGTCGAAGCCTGGCAAAACCAGGTCCGTTTAAATTCCTGTTGGTTAAATCGAACCCTAATCCAAGATTAGTTGGTCGAAGCCTGGCAAAACCAGGTCCGTTTGAATTCCTGTTGGTTAAATCGAACCCTAATCAGAGATTAGCTGGTCGAAGCCTGGCAAAACCAGGTCCGTTTAAATTCCTGTTGGTTAAATCGAACCCTAATCCAAGATTAGCTGGTCGAAGCCTGGCAAAACCAGGTCCGTTTAAATTCATGTTGGTTAAATCAAACCCTAATCCAAGATTAGCTGGTCGAAGCCTGGCAAAACCAGGTCCGTTTAAATTCCTGTTGGTTAAATCGAACCCTAATCCAAGATTAGCTGGTCGAAGCCTGGCAAAACCAGGTCCGTTTAAATTCATGTTGGTTAAATCGAACCCTAATCCAAGATTAGCTGGTCGAAGCCTGGCAAAACCAGGTCCGTTTAAATTCCTGTTGTTAAATCGAACCCTAATCCAAGATTAGCTGGTCGAAGCCTGACAAAACCAGGTCTGTTTAAATTTCTGTTGGTTAAATCGAACCCTTATCCAAGATTAGCTGGTCGAAGCCTGGCAAAACCAGGTCCGTTTAAATTCCTGTTGGTTAAATCGAACCCTAATCCAAGATTAGCTGGTCGAAGCCTGGCAAAACCAGGTCCGTTTAAATTCTTGTTGGTTAAATCGAACCCTAATCCAAGATTAGCTGGTCGAAGCCTCGCAAAACCAGGTCCGTTTAAATTCCTATTGGTTAAATCGAACCCTAATCCAAGATTAGCTGGTCGAAGCCTGGCAAAACCAGGTCCGTTCAAATTCCTGTTGGTTAAATCGAACCCGAATCCAAGATTAGCGGTCGAAGCCTGGGAAAAACCAGGTCCGTTTAAATTCCTGTTGGTTAAATCGAACCCTAATCCAAGATTAGTTGGTCGAAGACTGGCAAAACCAGGTCCGTTTGAATTCCTGTTGGTTAAATCGAACCCTAATCCAAGATTAGCTAGTCGAAGCCTCGCAAAACCAAGTTCGTTTAAATTCCTGTTGGTTAAATTGAACCCTAATCCAAGATTAGTTGGTCGAAGCCTGACAAAACCAGGTCCGTTTAAATTCCTGTTGGTTAAATCGAACCCTAATCCAAGATTAGTTGGTCGAAGCCTGGCAAAACCAGATCCGTTCAAATTTCTGTTGGTTAAATCGAACCGTAATCCAAGATTAGCGGTCGAAGCCTGGGCAAAACCAGGTCCATTTAAATTCTTGTTTGTTAAATCGAACCCTAATCCAAGATTAGTTGGTCGAAGCCTGGCAAAACCAGGTCCGTTTGAATTTCTGTTGGTTAAATCGAACCCTAATCCAAGATTAGCTGGTCGAAGCCTGGCAAAACCAGGTCCGTTTAAATTCCTGTTGGTTAAATCGAACCCTAATCCAAGATTAGTTGGTCAAAGCCTGGCAAAACCAGGTCCGTTTGAATTCCTGTTGGTTAAATCGAACCCTAATCAGAGATTAGCTGGTCGAAGCCTGGCAAAACCAGGTCCGTTTAAATTCCTGTTGGTTAAATCGAACCCTAATCCAAGATTAGCTGGTCGAAGCCTGGCAAAACCAGGTCCGTTTAAATTCCTGTTGGTTAAATCGAACCCTAATCCAAGATTAGCTGGTCGAATCCTGACAAAACCAGGTCCGTTTAAATTCCTGTTGGTTAAATCGAACCCTAATCCAAGATTAGCTGGTCAAAGCCTGGCAAAACCAGGTCCGTTTAAATTCTCGTTGGTTAAATCGAACCCTAATCCAAGATTAGCTGGTCGAAGCCTGGCAAAACCAGGTCCGTTTAAATTCCTGTTGGTTCAATCGAACCCTAATCCAAGATTAGCTAGTCGAAGCCTGGCAAAACCAGGTCCGTTTAAATTCATGTTGGTTAAATCGAACCCTAATCCAAGATTAGCTGGTCGAAGCCTGGCAAAACCAGGTCCGTTTAAATTCCTGTTGGTTAAATCGAACCCTAATCCAAGATTAGCTGGTCGAAGCCTGACAAAACCAGGTCTGTTTAAATTTCTGTTGGTTAAATCGAACCCTAATCCAAGATTAGCTGGTCGAAGCCTGGAAAAACCAGGTCCGTTTAAATTCTTGTTGGTTAAATCGAACCCTAATCCAAGACTAGCTGGTCGAAGCCTGGCAAAACCAGGTCCGTTTAAATTCCTATTGGTTAAATCGAACAATAATCCAAGATTAGCTAGTCGAAACCTGGCAAAACCAAGTCCATTTAAATTTCTGTTGGTTAAATCGAACTCTAATCCAAGATTAGTTGGTCGAAGCTTGGCAAAACCAGGTCCGTTTAAATTCTTGTTGGTTAAATCGAACCCTAATCCAAGATTAGTTGGTCGAAGCCTCGCAAAACCAGGTCCGTTTAAATTCCTATTGGTTAAATCGAACCCTAATCCAAGATTAGCTGGTCGAAGCCTGGCAAAGCCAGGTCCGTTCAAATTCCTGTTGGTTAAATCGAACCCTAATCCAAGATTAGCGGTTGAAGCCTGGGCAAAACCAGGTCCGTTTAAATTTCTGTTGGTTAAGTCGAACCCTAATCCAAGATTAGTTGGTCGAAGCCTGGCAAAACCAGGTCCGTTTGAATTCCTGTTGGTTAAATCGAACCCTAATCCAAGAATAGTTGGTCGAAGCCTGGCAAAACCAAGTTCGTTTAAATTCCTGTTGGTTAAATCGAACCCTAATCCAAGATTAGCTGGTCGAAGCCTGACAAAACCAGGTCTGTTTAAATTTCTGTTGGTTAAATCGAACCCTAATCCAAGATTAGCTGGTCGAAGCCTGGAAAAACCAGGTCCGTTTAAATTCTTGTTGGTTAAATCGAACCCTAATCCAAGACTAGCTGGTCGAAGCCTGGCAAAACCAGGTCCGTTTAAATTCCTATTGGTTAAATCGAACCCTAATCCAAGATTAGCTAGTCGAAACCTGGCAAAACCAGGTCCATTTAAATTTCTGTTGGTTAAATCGAACTCTAATCCAAGATTAGTTGGTCGAAGCTTGGCAAAACCAGGTCCGTTTAAATTCTTGTTGGTTAAATCGAACCCTAATCCAAGATTAGTTGGTCGAAGCCCCGCAAAACCAGGTCCGTTTAAATTCCTATTGGTTAAATCGAACCCTAATCCAAGATTAGCTGGTCGAAGCCTGGCAAAGCCAGGTCCGTTCAAATTCCTGTTGGTTAAATCGAACCCTAATCCAAGATTAGCGGTTGAAGCCTGGGCAAAACCAGGTCCGTTTAAATTTCTGTTGGTTAAGTCGAACCCTAATCCAAGATTAGTTGGTCGAAGCCTGGCAAAACCAGGTCCGTTTGAATTCCTGTTGGTTAAATCGAACCCTAATCCAAGAATAGTTGGTCGAAGCCTGGCAAAACCAAGTTCGTTTAAATTCCTGTTGGTTAAATCGAACCCTAATCCAAGATTAGCTGGTCGAAGCCTGGCAAAACCAGGTCCGTTTAAATTCCTGTTGGTTAAATCGAACCCTAATCCCAGATTAGCTGGTCGAAGCCTGGCAAAACCAGGTCCGTTTAAATTCTCGTTGGTTAAATCGAACCCTAATCCAAGATTAGCTGGTCGAAGCCTGGAAAAACCAGGTCCGTTTAAATCCCTCTTGGTTAAATTGAACCCTAATCCAAGATTAGCTGGTCGAAGCCTGGCAAAAAAAGGTCCGTTTAAATTCCTGTTGGTTAAATCGAACCCTAATCCAAGATTAACTGGTCGAAGCCTGGCAAAACCAGGTCCGTTTAAATTTCTGTTGGTTAAATCGAACCTTAATCCAAGATTAGCTGGACGAAGCCTGGAAAAACCAGGTCCGTTTAAATTCCTGTTGGTTAAATCGAACCCTAATCCAAGATTAGCTGGTTGAAGCCTGGCAAAACCAGGTCTGTTTAAATTCCTGTTGGTTAAATCGAACCCTAATCCAAGATTAGTTGTTCGAAGCCTGGCAAAACCAGGTCCGTTTAAATTTATGTTGGTTAAATCGAACCCTAATCCAAGATTAGCTGGTCGAAGCCTGGAAAAACCAGGTCTGTTTAAATTCCTGTTGGTTAAATCGAACGCTAATCCAAGATTAGTTGGTCGAAGCCTGGAAAAACCAGGTCCATTCAAATTTCTGTTGGTTAAATCGAACCCTAATCCAAGATTAGCTGGTCGAAGCCTAGCAAAACAAGGTCCGTTCAAATTCATGTTGGTTAAATCGAAACCTAATCCAAGATTAGCGGTCGAAGCCTGGGCAAAACCAGGTCCGTTTAAATTTCTGTTGGTTAAATCGAACTCTAATCCAAGATTAGTTGGTCGAAGCTTGGCAAAACCAGGTCCGTTTAAATTCTTGTTGGTTAAATCGAACCCTAATCCAAGATTAGTTGGTCGAAGCCTCGCAAAACCAGGTCCGTTTAAATTCCTCTTGGTTAAATTGAACCCTAATCCAAGATTAGCTGGTCGAAGCCTAGCAAAAAAAGGTCCGTTTAAATTCCTGTTCGTTAAATCGAACCCTAATCCAAGATTAACTGGTCGTAGCCTGGCAAAACCAGGTCCGTTTAAATTTCTGTTGGTTAAATCGAACCTTAATCCAAGATTAGCTGGACGAAGCCTGGAAAAACCAGGTCCGTTTAAATTCCTGTTGGTTAAATCGAACCCTAATCCAAGATTAGCTGTTCGAAGCCTGGCAAAACCAGGTCCGTTTAAATTCCTGTTGGTTAAATCGAACCCTAATCCAAGATTAGCTGGTTGAAGCCTGGCAAAACCAGGTCTGTTTAAATTCCTGTTGGTTTAATCGAACCCTAATCCAAGATTAGTTGTTCGAAGCCTGGCAAAACCAGGTCCGTTTAAATTTATGTTGGTTAAATCGAACCCTAATCCAAGATTAGCTGGTCGAAGCCTGGCAAAACCAGGTCTGTTTAAATTCCTGTTGGTTAAATCGAACGCTAATCCAAGATTAGTTGGTCAAAGCCTGGAAAAACCAGGTCCGTTCAAATTTCTGTTGGTTAAATCGAACCCTAATCCAAGATTAGCTGGTCGAAGCTTAGCAAAACCAAGTCCGTTCAAATTCATGTTGGTTAAATCGAAACCTAATCCAAGATTAGCGGTCGAAGCCTGGGCAAAACCAGGTCCGTTTAAATTTCTGTTGGTTAAATCGAACTCTAATCCAAGATTAGTTGGTCGAAGCTTGGCAAAACCAGGTCCGTTTAAATTCTTGTTGGTTAAATCGAACCCTAATCCAAGATTAGTTGGTCGAAGCCTCGCAAAACCAGGTCCGTTTAAATTCCTGTTGGTTAAATCGAACCCTAATCCAAGATTAGCTGGTCGAAGCCTGGCAAAGCCAGGTCCGTTCAAATTCCTGTTGGTTAAATCGAACCCTAATCCAAGATTAGCGGTTGAAGCCTGGGCAAAACCAGGTCCGTTTAAATTTCTGTTGGTTAAGTCGAACCCTAATCCAAGATTAGTTGGTCGAAGCCTGGCAAAACCAGGTCCGTTTGAATTCCTGTTGGTTAAATCGAACCCTAATCCAAGAATAGCTGGTCGAAGCCTGGCAAAACCAAGTTCGTTTAAATTCCTGTTGGTTAAATCGAACCCTAATCCAAGATTAGCTGGTCGAAGCCTGGCAAAACCAGGTCCGTTTAAATTCCTGTTGGTTAAATCGAACCCTAATCCAAGATTAGCTGGTCGAAGCCTGGCAAAACAAGGTCCGTTTAAATTCTCGTTGGTTAAATTGAACCCTAATCCAAGATTAGCTGGTCGAAGCCTGGAAAAACCAGGTCCGTTTAAATTCCTCTTGGTTAAATTGAACCCTAATCCAAGATTAGCTGGTCGAAGCCTGGCAAAAAAAGGTCCGTTTAAATTCATGTTGGTTAAATCGAACCCTAATCCAAGATTAACTGGTCGAAGCCTGGCAAAACCAGGTCCGTTTAAATTCCTGTTGGTTAAATCAAACCTTAATCCAAGATTAGCTGGACGAAGCCTGGAAAAACCAGGTCCGTTTAAATTCCTGTTGGTTAAATCGAACCCTAATCCAAGATTAGTTGTTCGAAGCCTGGCAAAACCAGGTCCGTTTAAATTCCTGTAGGTTAAATCGAACCCTAATCCAAGATTAGTTGGTCGAAGCCCCGCAAAACCAGGTCCGTTTAAATTCCTATTGGTTAAATCGAACCCTAATCCAAGATTAGCTGGTCGAAGCCTGGCAAAGCCAGGTCCGTTCAAATTCCTGTTGGTTAAATCGAACCCTAATCCAAGATTAGCGGTTGAAGCCTGGGCAAAACCAGGTCCGTTTAAATTTCTGTTGGTTAAGTCGAACCCTAATCCAAGATTAGTTGGTCGAAGCCTGGCAAAACCAGGTCCGTTTGAATTCCTGTTGGTTAAATCGAACCCTAATCCAAGAATAGTTGGTCGAAGCCTGGCAAAACCAAGTTCGTTTAAATTCCTGTTGGTTAAATCGAACCCTAATCAAAGATTAGCTGGTCGAAGCCTGGCAAAACCAGGTCCGTTTAAATTCCTGTTGGTTAAATCGAACCCTAATCCCAGATTAGCTGGTCGAAGCCTGGCAAAACCAGGTCCGTTTAAATTCTCGTTGGTTAAATCGAACCCTAATCCAAGATTAGCTGGTCGAAGCCTGGAAAAACCAGGTCCGTTTAAATTCCTCTTGGTTAAATTGAACCCTAATCCAAGATTAGCTGGTCGAAGCCTGGCAAAAAAAGGTCCGTTTAAATTCCTGTTGGTTAAATCGAACCCTAATCCAAGATTAACTGGTCGAAGCCTGGCAAAACCAGGTCCGTTTAAATTTCTGTTGGTTAAATCGAACCTTAATCCAAGATTAGCTGGACGAAGCCTGGAAAAACCAGGTCCGTTTAAATTCCTGTTGGTTAAATCGAACCCTAATCCAAGATTAGCTGGTTGAAGCCTGGCAAAACCAGGTCTGTTTAAATTCCTGTTGGTTAAATCGAACCCTAATCCAAGATTAGTTGTTCGAAGCCTGGCAAAACCAGGTCCGTTTAAATTTATGTTGGTTAAATCGAACCCTAATCCAAGATTAGCTGGTCGAAGCCTGGAAAAACCAGGTCTGTTTAAATTCCTGTTGGTTAAATCGAACGCTAATCCAAGATTAGTTGGTCGAAGCCTGGAAAAACCAGGTCCATTCAAATTTCTGTTGGTTAAATCGAACCCTAATCCAAGATTAGCTGGTCGAAGCCTAGCAAAACAAGGTCCGTTCAAATTCATGTTGGTTAAATCGAAACCTAATCCAAGATTAGCGGTCGAAGCCTGGGCAAAACCAGGTCCGTTTAAATTTCTGTTGGTTCAATCGAACTCTAATCCAAGATTAGTTGGTCGAAGCTTGGCAAAACCAGGTCCGTTTAAATTCTTGTTGGTTAAATCGAACCCTAATCCAAGATTAGTTGGTCGAAGCCTCGCAAAACCAGGTCCGTTTAAATTCCTCTTGGTTAAATTGAACCCTAATCCAAGATTAGCTGGTCGAAGCCTAGCAAAAAAAGGTCCGTTTAAATTCCTGTTCGTTAAATCGAACCCTAATCCAAGATTAACTGGTCGTAGCCTGGCAAAACCAGGTCCGTTTAAATTTCTGTTGGTTAAATCGAACCTTAATCCAAGATTAGCTGGACGAAGCCTGGAAAAACCAGGTCCGTTTAAATTCCTGTTGGTTAAATCGAACCCTAATCCAAGATTAGCTGTTCGAAGCCTGGCAAAACCAGGTCCGTTTAAATTCCTGTTGGTTAAATCGAACCCTAATCCAAGATTAGCTGGTTGAAGCCTGGCAAAACCAGGTCTGTTTAAATTCCTGTTGGTTTAATCGAACCCTAATCCAAGATTAGTTGTTCGAAGCCTGGCAAAACCAGGTCCGTTTAAATTTATGTTGGTTAAATCGAACCCTAATCCAAGATTAGCTGGTCGAAGCCTGGCAAAACCAGGTCTGTTTAAATTCCTGTTGGTTAAATCGAACGCTAATCCAAGATTAGTTGGTCAAAGCCTGGAAAAACCAGGTCCGTTCAAATTTCTGTTGGTTAAATCGAACCCTAATCCAAGATTAGCTGGTCGAAGCTTAGCAAAACCAAGTCCGTTCAAATTCATGTTGGTTAAATCGAAACCTAATCCAAGATTAGCGGTCGAAGCCTGGGCAAAACCAGGTCCGTTTAAATTTCTGTTGGTTAAATCGAACTCTAATCCAAGATTAGTTGGTCGAAGCTTGGCAAAACCAGGTCCGTTTAAATTCTTGTTGGTTAAATCGAACCCTAATCCAAGATTAGTTGGTCGAAGCCTCGCAAAACCAGGTCCGTTTAAATTCCTGTTGGTTAAATCGAACCCTAATCCAAGATTAGCTGGTCGAAGCCTGGCAAAGCCAGGTCCGTTCAAATTCCTGTTGGTTAAATCGAACCCTAATCCAAGATTAGCGGTTGAAGCCTGGGCAAAACCAGGTCCGTTTAAATTTCTGTTGGTTAAGTCGAACCCTAATCCAAGATTAGTTGGTCGAAGCCTGGCAAAACCAGGTCCGTTTGAATTCCTGTTGGTTAAATCGAACCCTAATCCAAGAATAGCTGGTCGAAGCCTGGCAAAACCAAGTTCGTTTAAATTCCTGTTGGTTAAATCGAACCCTAATCCAAGATTAGCTGGTCGAAGCCTGGCAAAACCAGGTCCGTTTAAATTCCTGTTGGTTAAATCGAACCCTAATCCAAGATTAGCTGGTCGAAGCCTGGCAAAACAAGGTCCGTTTAAATTCTCGTTGGTTAAATTGAACCCTAATCCAAGATTAGCTGGTCGAAGCCTAGAAAAACCAGGTCCGTTTAAATTCCTCTTGGTTAAATTGAACCCTAATCCAAGATTAGCTGGTCGAAGCCTGGCAAAAAAAGGTCCGTTTAAATTCATGTTGGTTAAATCGAACCCTAATCCAAGATTAACTGGTCGAAGCCTGGCAAAACCAGGTCCGTTTAAATTCCTGTTGGTTAAATCAAACCTTAATCCAAGATTAGCTGGACGAAGCCTGGAAAAACCAGGTCCGTTTAAATTCCTGTTGGTTAAATCGAACCCTAATCCAAGATTAGTTGTTCGAAGCCTGGCAAAACCAGGTCCGTTTAAATTCCTGTTGGTTAAATCGAACCCTAATCCAAGATTAGCTGGTTGAAGCCTGGCAAAACCAGGTCTGTTTAAATTCCTGTTGGTTAAATCGAACCCTAATCCAAGATTAGCTGGTCGAAGCCTGGCAAAACCAGGTCCGTTTAAATTCCTGTTGGTTAAATCGAACCCTAATCCAAGATTAGCTGGTCGAAGCCTGGCAAAAGCAGGTCCGTTTAAATTCCTGTTGTTAAATCGAACCCTAATCCAAGATTAGCTGGTCGAAGCCTGACAAAACCAGGTCTGTTTAAATTTCTGTTGGTTAAATCGAACCCTTATCCAAGATTAGCTGGTCGAAGCCTGGCAAAACCAGGTCCGTTTAAATTCCTGTTGGTTAAATCGAACCCTAATCCAAGATTAGCTGGTCGAAGCCTGGCAAAACCAGGTCCGTTTAAATTCTTGTTGGTTAAATCGAACCCTAATCCAAGATTAGCTGGTCGAAGCCTCGCAAAACCAGGTCCGTTTAAATTCCTGTTGGTTAAATCGAACCCTAATCCAAGATTAGCTGGTCGAAGCCTGGCAAAACCAGGTCCGTTCAAATTCCTGTTGGTTAAATCGAACCCTAATCCAAGATTAGCGGTCGAAGCCTGGGAAAAACCAGGTCCGTTTAAATTCCTGTTGGTTAAATCGAACCCTAATCCAAGATTAGTTGGTCGAAGCCTGGCAAAACCAGGTCCGTTTGAATTCATGTTGGTTAAATCGAACCCTAATCCAAGATTAGCTAGTCGAAGCCTCGCAAAACCAAGTTCGTTTAAATTCCTGTTGGTTAAATCGAACCCTAATCCAAGATTAGTTGGTCGAAGCCTGACAAAACCAGGTCCGTTTAAATTCCTGTTGGTTAAATCGAACCCTAATCCAATATTAGTTGGTCGAAGCCTGGCAAAACCAGATCCGTTCAAATTCCTGTTGGTTAAATCGAACCGTAATCCAAGATTAGCGGTCGAAGCCTGGGCAAAACCAGGTCCATTTAAATTCTTGTTTGTTAAATCGAACCCTAATCCAAGATTAGTTGGTCGAAGCCTGGCAAAACCAGGTCCGTTTGAATTTCTGTTGGTTAAATCGAACCCTAATCCAAGAATAGCTGGTCGAAGCCTGCAAAACCAAGTTCGTTTAAATTCCTGTTGGTTAAATCGAACCCTAATCCAAGATTAGCTGGTCGAAGCCTGGAAAAACCAGGTCCGTTTAAATTCCTCTTGGTTAAATTGAACCCTAATCCAAGATTAGCTGGTCGAAGCCTGGCAAAAAAAGGTCCGTTTAAATTCCTGTTGTTTAAATCGAACCCTAATCCAAGATTAACTGGTCGAAGCCTGGCAAAACCAGGTCCGTTTAAATTCCTGTTGGTTAAATCGAACCTTAATCCAAGATTAGCTGGACGAAGCCTGGAAAAACCAGGTCCGTTTAAATTCCTGTTGGTTAAATCGAACCCTAATCCAAGATTAGTTGTTCGAAGCCTGGCAAAACCAGGTCCGTTTAAATTCCTGTTGGTTAAATTGAACCCTAATCCAAGATTAGCTGGTCGAAGCCTGGCAAAAAAAGGTCCGTTTAAATTCCTGTTGTTTAAATCGAACCCTAATCCAAGATTAACTGGTCGAAGCCTGGCAAAACCAGGTCCGTTTAAATTCCTGTTGGTTAAATCGAACCTTAATCCAAGATTAGCTGGACGAAGCCTGGAAAAACCAGGTCCGTTTAAATTCCTGTTGGTTAAATCGAACCCTAATCCAAGATTAGTTGTTCGAAGCCTGGCAAAACCAGGTCCGTTTAAATTCCTGTTGGTTAAATCGAACCCTAATCCAAGATTAGCTGGTTGAAGCCTGGCAAAACCAGGTCTGTTTAAATTCCTGTTGGTTAAATCGAACCCTAATCCAAGATTAGCTGGTCGAAGCCTGGCAAAACCAGGTCCGTTTAAATTCATGTTGGTTAAATCGAACCCTAATCCAAGATTAGCTGGTCGAAGCCTGGCAAAAGCAGGTCCGTTTAAATTCCTGTTGTTAAATCGAACCCTAATCCAAGATTAGCTGGTCGAAGCCTGACAAAACCAGGTCTGTTTAAATTTCTGTTGGTTAAATCGAACCCTTATCCAAGATTAGCTGGTCGAAGCCTGGCAAAACCAGGTCCGTTTAAATTCCTGTTGGTTAAATCGAACCCTAATCCAAGATTAGCTGGTCGAAGCCTGGCAAAACAAGGTCCGTTTAAATTCTTGTTGGTTAAATCGAACCCTAATCCAAGATTAGCTGGTCGAAGCCTCGCAAAACCAGGTCCGTTTAAATTCCTGTTGGTTAAATCGAACCCTAATCCAAGATTAGCTGGTCGAAGCCTGGCAAAACCAGGTCCGTTCAAATTCCTGTTGGTTAAATCGAACCCTAATCCAAGATTAGTTGGTCGAAGCCTCGCAAAACCAGGTCCGTTTAAATTCCTATTGGTTAAATCGAACCCTAATCCAAGATTATCTGGTCGAAGCCTGGCAAAGCCAGGTCCGTTCAAATTCCTGTTGGTTAAATCGAACCCTAATCCAAGATTAGCGGTTGAAGCCTGGGCAAAACCAGGTCCGTTTAAATTTCTGTTGGTTAAGTCGAACCCTAATCCAAGATTAGTTGGTCGAAGCCTGGCAAAACCAGGTCCGTTTGAATTCCTGTTGGTTAAATCGAACCCTAATCCAAGAATAGTTGGTCGAAGCCTGGCAAAACCAAGTTCGTTTAAATTCCTGTTGGTTAAATCGAACCCTAATCCAAGATTAGCTGGTCGAAGCCTGGCAAAACCAGGTCCGTTTAAATTCTTGTTGGTTAAATCGAACCCTAATCCAAGATTAGCTGGTCGAAGCTTGGCAAAACCAGGTCCGTTTAAATTCTCGTTGGTTAAATCGAACCCTAATCCAAGATTAGCTGGTCGAAGCCTGGAAAAACCAGGTCCGTTTAAATTCCTCTTGGTTAAATTGAACCCTAATCCAAGATTAGCTGGTCGAAGCCTGGCAAAAAAAGGTCCGTTTAAATTCCTGTTGGTTAAATCGAACCCTAATCCAAGATTAACTGGTCGAAGCCTGGCAAAACCAGGTCCGTTTAAATTTCTGTTGGTTAAATCGAACCTTAATCCAAGATTAGCTGGACGAAGCCTGGAAAAACCAGGTCCGTTTAAATTCCTGTTGGTTAAATCGAACCCTAATCCAAGATTAGCAGTTCGAAGCCTGGCAAAACCAGGTCCGTTTAAATTCCTGTTGGTTAAATCGAACCCTAATCCAAGATTAGCTGGTTGAAGCCTGGCAAAACCAGGTCTGTTTAAATTCCTGTTGGTTAAATCGAACCCTAATCCAAGATTAGTTGTTCGAAGCCTGGCAAAACCAGGTCCGTTTAAATTTATGTTGGTTAAATCGAACCCTAATCCAAGATTAGCTGGTCGAAGCCTGGCAAAACCAGGTCTGTTTAAATTCCTGTTGGTTAAATCGAACGCTAATCCAAGATTAGTTGGTCGAAGCCTGGAAAAACCAGGTCTGTTCAAATTTCTGTTGGTTAAATCGAACCCTAATCCAAGATTAGCTGGTCGAAGCCTAGCAAAACCAGGTCCGTTCAAATTCATGTTGGTTAAATCGAAACCTAATCCAAGATTAGCGGTCGAAGCCTGGGCAAAACCAGGTCCGTTTAAATTTCTGTTGGTTAAATCGAACTCTAATCCAAGATTAGTTGGTCGAAGCTTGGCAAAACCAGGTCCGTTTAAATTCTTGTTGGTTAAATCAAACCCTAATCCAAGATTAGTTGGTCGAAGCCTCGCAAAACCAGGTCCGTTTAAATTCCTGTTGGTTAAATCGAACCCTAATCCAAGATTAGCTGGTCGAAGCCTGGCAAAGCCAGGTCCGTTCAAATTCCTGTTGGTTAAATCGAACCCTAATCCAAGATTAGCGGTTGAAGCCTGGGCAAAACCAGGTCCGTTTAAATTTCTGTTGGTTAAGTCGAACCCTAATCCAAGATTAGTTGGTCGAAGCCTGGCAAAACCAGGTCCGTTTGAATTCCTGTTGGTTAAATCGAACCCTAATCCAAGAATAGTTTGTCGAAGCCTGACAAAACCAAGTTCGTTTAAATTCCTGTTGGTTAAATCGAACCCTAATCCAAGATTAGCTGGTCGAAGCCTGGGAAAACCAGGTCCGTTTAAATTCTTGTTGGTTAAATCGAACCCTAATCCAAGATTAGCTGGTCGAAGCCTGGCAAAACCAGGTCCGTTTAAATTCTCGTTGGTTAAATCGAACCCTAATCCAAGATTAGCTGGTCGAAGCCTGGAAAAACCAGGTCCGTTTAAATTCCTCTTGGTTAAATTGAACCCTAATCCAAGATTAGCTGGTCGAAGCCTGGCAAAAAAAGGTCCGTTTAAATTCCTGTTGGTTAAATCGAACCCTAATCCAAGATTAACTGGTCGAAGCCTGGCAAAACCAGGTCCGTTTAAATTTCTGTTGGTTGAATCGAACCTTAATCCAAGATTAGCTGGACGAAGCCTGGAAAAACCAGGTCCGTTTAAATTCCTGTTGGTTAAATCGAACCCTAATCCAAGATTAGCTGTTCGAAGCCTGGCAAAACCAGGTCCGTTTAAATTCCTGTTGGTTAAATCGAACCCTAATCCAAGATTAGCTGGTTGAAGCCTGGCAAAACCAGGTCTGTTTAAATTCCTGTTGGTTAAATCGAACCCTAATCCAAGATTAGTTGTTCGAAGCCTGGCAAAACCAGGTCCGTTTAAATTTATGTTGGTTAAATCGAACCCTAATCCAAGATTAGCTGGTCGAAGCCTGGCAAAACCAGGTCCGTTAAAATTCCTGTTGGTTAAATCGAACCCTAATCCAAGATTAGCTGGTCGAAGCCTGGCAAAACCAGGTCCGTTTAAATTCTCGTTGGTTAAATCGAACCCTAATCCAAGATTAGCTGGTCGAAGCCTGGAAAAACCAGGTCCGTTTAAATTCCTCTTGGTTAAATTGAACCCTAATCCAAGATTAGCTGGTCGAAGCCTGGCAAAAAAAGGTCCGTTTAAATTCCTGTTGGTTAAATCGAACCCTAATCCAAGATTAACTGGTCGAAGCCTGGCAAAACCAGGTCCGTTTAAATTCCTGTTGGTTAAATCGAACCTTAATCCAAGATTAGCTGGACGAAGCCTGGAAAAACCAGGTCCGTTTAAATTCCTGTTGGTTAAATCGAACCCTAATCCAAGATTAGCTGTTCGAAGCCTGGCAAAACCAGGTCCGTTTAAATTCCTGTTGGTTAAATCGAACCCTAATCCAAGATTAGCTGGTTGAAGCCTGGCAAAACCAGGTCTGTTTAAATTCCTGTTGGTTAAATCGAACCCTAATCCAAGATTAGCTGGTCGAAGCCTGGCAAAACCAGGTCCGTTTAAATTCATGTTGGTTAAATCGAACCCTGATCCAAGATTAGCTGGTCGAAGCCTGGCAAAAGCAGGTCCGTTTAAATTCCTGTTGTTAAATCGAACCCTAATCCAAGATTAGCTGGTCGAAGCCTGACAAAACCAGGTCTGTTTAAATTTCTGTTGGTTAAATCGAACCCTTATCCAAGATTAGCTGGTCGAAGCCTGGCAAAACCAGGTCCGTTTAAATTCTTGTTGGTTAAATCGAACCCTAATCCAAGATTAGCTGGTCGAAGCCTGGCAAAACCAGGTCCGTTTAAATTCTTGTTGGTTAAATCGAACCCTAATCCAAGATTAGCTGTTCGAAGCCTCGCAAAACCAGGTCCGTTTAAATTCCTGTTGGTTAAATCGAACCCTAATCCAAGATTAGTTGGTCGAAGCCTGGAAAAACCAGGTCCGTTCAAATTTCTGTTGGTTAAATCGAACCCTAATCCAAGATTAGCTGGTCGAAGCCTAGCAAAACCAGGTCCGTTCAAATTCATGTTGGTTAAATCGAAACCTAATCCAAGATTAGCGGTCGAAGCCTGGGCAAAACCAGGTCCGTTTAAATTTATGTTGGTTAAATCGAACTCTAATCCAAGATTAGTTGGTCGAAGCTTGGCAAAACCAGGTCCGTTTAAATTCTTGTTGGTTAAATCAAACCCTAATCCAAGATTAGTTGGTCGAAGCCTCGCAAAACCAGGTCCGTTTAAATTCCTGTTGGTTAAATCGAACCCTAATCCAAGATTAGCTGGTCGAAGCCTGGCAAAGCCAGGTCCGTTCAAATTCCTGTTGGTTAAATCGAACCCTAATCCAAGATTAGCTGGTCGAAGCCTGGGAAAACCAGGTCCGTTTAAATTCTTGTTGGTTAAATCGAACCCTAATCCAAGATTAGCTGGTCGAAGCCTGGCAAAACCAGGTCCGTTTAAATTCTCGTTGGTTAAATCGAACCCTAATCCAAGATTAGCTAGTCGAAGCCTGGAAAAACCAGGTCCGTTTAAATTCCTCTTGGTTAAATTGAACCCTAATCCAAGATTAGCTGGTCGAAGCCTGGCAAGAAAAGGTCCGTTTAAATTCCTGTTGGTTAAATCGAACCCTAATCCAAGATTAACTGGTCGAAGCCTGGCAAAACCAGGTCCGTTTAAATTTCTGTTGGTTAAATCGAACCTTAATCCAAGATTAGCTGGACGAAGCCTGGAAAAACCAGGTCCGTTTAAATTCCTGTTGGTTAAATCGAACCCTAATCCAAGATTAGCTGTTCGAAGCCTGGCAAAACCAGGTCCGTTTAAATTCCTGTTGGTTAAATCGAACCCTAATCCAAGATTAGCTGGTTGAAGCCTGGCAAAACCAGGTCTGTTTAAATTCCTGTTGGTTAAATCGAACCCTAATCCAAGATTAGTTGTTCGAAGCCTGGCAAAACCAGGTCCGTTTAAATTTATGTTGGTTAAATCGAACCCTAATCCAAGATTAGCTGGTCGAAGCCTGGCAAAACCAGGTCCGTTTAAATTCCTGTTGGTTAAATCGAACCCTAATCCAAGATTAGCTGGTCGAAGCCTGGCAAAACCAGGTCCGTTTAAATTCTCGTTGGTTAAATCGAACCCTAATCCAAGATTAGCTGGTCGAAGCCTGGAAAAACCAGGTCCGTTTAAATTCCTCTTGGTTAAATTGAACCCTAATCCAAGATTAGCTGGTCGAAGCCTGGCAAAAAAAGGTCCGTTTAAATTCCTGTTGGTTAAATCGAACCCTAATCCAAGATTAACTGGTCGAAGCCTGGCAAAACCAGGTCCGTTTAAATTCCTGTTGGTTAAATCGAACCTTAATCCAAGATTAGCTTGACGAAGCCTGGAAAAACCAGGTCCGTTTAAATTCCTGTTGGTTAAATCGAACCCTAATCCAAGATTAGCTGTTCGAAGCCTGGCAAAACCAGGTCCGTTTAAATTCCTGTTGGTTAAATCGAACCCTAATCCAAGATTAGCTGGTTGAAGCCTGGCAAAACCAGGTCTGTTTAAATTCCTGTTGGTTAAATCGAACCCTAATCCAAGATTAGCTGGTCGAAGCCTGGCAAAACCAGGTCCGTTTAAATTCATGTTGGTTAAATCGAACCCTGATCCAAGATTAGCTGGTCGAAGCCTGGCAAAAGCAGGTCCGTTTAAATTCCTGTTGTTAAATCGAACCCTAATCCAAGATTAGCTGGTCGAAGCCTGACAAAACCAGGTCTGTTTAAATTTCTGTTGGTTAAATCGAACCCTTATCCAAGATTAGCTGGTCGAAGCCTGGCAAAACCAGGTCCGTTTAAATTCTTGTTGGTTAAATCGAACCCTAATCCAAGATTAGCTGGTCGAAGCCTGGCAAAACCAGGTCCGTTTAAATTCTTGTTGGTTAAATCGAACCCTAATCCAAGATTAGCTGTTCGAAGCCTCGCAAAACCAGGTCCGTTTAAATTCATGTTGGTTAAATCGAACCCTAATCCAAGATTAGCTGGTCGAAGCCTGGCAAAACCAGGTCCGTTCAAATTCCTGTTGGTTAAATCGAACCCTAATCCAAGATTAGCGGTCGAAGCCTGGGAAAAACCAGGTCCGTTTAAATTCCTGTTGTTAAATCGAACCCTAATCCAAGATTAGCTGGTTGAAGCCTGGCAAAACCAGGTCTGTTTAAATTCCTGTTGGTTAAATCGAACCCTAATCCAAGATTAGTTGTTCGAAGCCTGGCAAAACCAGGTCCGTTTAAATTTATGTTGGTTAAATCGAACCCTAATCCAAGATTAGCTGGTCGAAGCCTGGCAAAACCAGGTCTGTTTAAATTCCTGTTGGTTAAATCGAACGCTAATCCAAGATTAGTTGGTCGAAGCCTGGAAAAACCAGGTCCGTTCAAATTTCTGTTGGTTAAATCGAACCCTAATCCAAGATTAGCTGGTCGAAGCCTAGCAAAACCAGGTCCGTTCAAATTCATGTTGGTTAAATCGAAACCTAATCCAAGATTAGCGGTCGAAGCCTGGGCAAAACCAGGTCCGTTTAAATTTCTGTTGGTTAAATCGAACTCTAATCCAAGATTAGTTGGTCGAAGCCTCGCAAAACCAGGTCCGTTTAAATTCCTGTTGGTTAAATCGAACCCTAATCCAAGATTAGCTGGTCGAAGCCTGGCAAAGCCAGGTCCGTTCAAATTCCTGTTGGTTAAATCGAACCCTAATCCAAGATTAGCGGTTGAAGCCTGGGCAAAACCAGGTCCGTTTAAATTTCTGTTGGTTAAGTCGAACCCTAATCCAAGATTAGTTGGTCGAAGCCTGGCAAAACCA
This sequence comes from Herpetospermum pedunculosum, assembly GCA_028017165.1. Classification (NCBI taxonomy): domain Eukaryota; kingdom Viridiplantae; phylum Streptophyta; class Magnoliopsida; order Cucurbitales; family Cucurbitaceae; genus Herpetospermum; species Herpetospermum pedunculosum. The sequence goes on from JAPQWQ010000187.1 coordinate 5,570,649, forward strand.
GGTCCGTTTGAATTCCTGTTGGTTAAATCGAACCCTAATCCAAGAATAGCTGGTCGAAGCCTGGCAAAACCAAGTTCGTTTAAATTCCTGTTGGTTAAATCGAACCCTAATCCAAGATTAGCTGGTCGAAGCCTGGCAAAACCAGGTCCGTTTAAATTCCTGTTGGTTAAATCGAACCCTAATCCAAGATTAGCTGGTCGAAGCCTGGCAAAACCAGGTCCGTTTAAATTCTCGTTGGTTAAATCGAACCCTAATCCAAGATTAGCTGGTCGAAGTCTGGAAAAACCAGGTCCGTTTAAATTCCTCTTGGTTAAATTGAACCCTAATCCAAGATTAGCTGGTCGAAGCCTGGCAAAAAAAGGTCCGTTTAAATTCCTGTTGGTTAAATCGAACCCTAATCCAAGATTAACTGGTCGAAGCCTGGCAAAACCAGGTCCGTTTAAATTCCTGTTGGTTAAATCGAACCTTAATCCAAGATTAGCTGGACGAAGCCTGGAAAAACCAGGTCCGTTTAAATTCCTGTTGGTTAAATCGAACCCTTATCCAAGATTAGCTGGTCGAAGCCTGGCAAAACCAGGTCCGTTTAAATTCTCGTTGGTTAAATCGAACCCTAATCCAAGATTAGCTGGTCGAAGCCTGGAAAAACCAGGTCCGTTTAAATTCCTCTTGGTTAAATTGAACCCTAATCCAAGATTAGCTGGTCGAAGCCTGGCAAAAAAAGGTTCGTTTAAATTCCTGTTGGTTAAATCGAACCCTAATCCAAGATTAACTGGTCGAAGCCTGGCAAAACCAGGTCCGTTTAAATTCCTGTTGGTTAAATCGAACCTTAATCCAAGATTAGCTGGACGAAGCCTGGAAAAACCAGGTCCGTTTAAATTCCTGTTGGTTAAATCGAACCCTAATCCAAGATTAGCTGTTCGAAGCCTGGCAAAACCAGGTCCGTTTAAATTCCTGTTGGTTAAATCGAACCCTAATCCAAGATTAGCTGGTTGAAGCCTGGCAAAACCAGGTCTGTTTAAATTCCTGTTGGTTAAATCGAACCCTAATCCAAGATTAGCTGGTCGAAGCCTGGCAAAACCAGGTCCGTTTAAATTCATGTTGGTTAAATCGAACCCTGATCCAAGATTAGCTGGTCGAAGCCTGGCAAAAGCAGGTCCGTTTAAATTCCTGTTGTTAAATCGAACCCTAATCCAAGATTAGCTGGTCGAAGCCTGACAAAACCAGGTCTGTTTAAATTTCTGTTGGTTAAATCGAACCCTTATCCAAGATTAGCTGGTCGAAGCCTGGCAAAACCAGGTCCGTTTAAATTCTTGTTGGTTAAATCGAACCCTAATCCAAGATTAGCTGGTCGAAGCCTGGGAAAACCAGGTCCGTTTAAATTCTTGTTGGTTAAATCGAACCCTAATCCAAGATTAGCTGTTCGAAGCCTCGCAAAACCAGGTCCGTTTAAATTCCTGTTGGTTAAATCGAACCCTAATCCAAGATTAGCTGGTCGAAGCCTGGCAAAACCAGGTCCGTTCAAATTCCTGTTGGTTAAATCGAACCCTAATCCAAGATTAGCGGTCGAAGCCTGGGAAAAACCAGGTCCGTTTAAATTCCTGTTGTTAAATCGAACCCTAATCCAAGATTAGCTGGTCGAAGCCTGACAAAACCAGGTCTGTTTAAATTTCTGTTGGTTAAATCGAACCCTTATCCAAGATTAGCTGGTCGAAGCCTGGCAAAACCAGGTCCGTTTAAATTCTTGTTGGTTAAATCGAACCCTAATCCAAGATTAGCTGGTCGAAGCCTCGCAAAACCAGGTCCGTTTAAATTCCTGTTGGTTGAATCGAACCCTAATCCAAGATTAGCTGGTCAAAGCCTGGCAAAACCAGGTCCGTTTAAATTCTCGTTGTTTAAATCGAACCCTAATCCAAGATTAGCTAGTCGAAGCCTGGCAAAACCAGGTCCGTTTAAATTCCTGTTGGTTCAATCGAACCCTAATCCAAGATTAGCTGGTCGAAGCCTGGCAAAACCAGGTCCGTTTAAATTCATGTTGGTTAAATCGAACCCTAATCCAAGATTAGCTGGTCGAAGCCTGGCAAAACCAGGTCCGTTTAAATTCCTGTTGGTTAAATCGAACCCTAATCCAAGATTAGCTGGTCGAAGCCTGACAAAACCAGGTCTGTTTAAATTTCTGTTGGTTAAATCGAACCCTAATCCAAGATTAGCTGGTCGAAGCCTGGAAAAACCAGGTCCGTTTAAATTCTTGTTGGTTAAATCGAATCCTAATCCAAGACTAGCTGGTCGAAGCCTGGCAAAACCAGGTCCGTTTAAATTCCTATTGGTTAAATCGAACCCTAATCCAAGATTAGCTAGTCGAAACCTGGCAAAACCAGGTCCGTTTAAATTTCTGTTGGTTAAATCGAACTCTAATCCAAGATTAGTTGGTCGAAGCTTGGCAAAACCAGGTCCGTTTAAATTCTTGTTGGTTAAATCGAACCCTAATCCAAGATTAGTTGGTCGAAGCCTCGCAAAACCAGGTCCGTTTAAATTCCTATTGGTTAAATCGAACCCTAATCCAAGATTAGCTGGTCGAAGCCTGGCAAAGCCAGGTCCGTTCAAATTCCTGTTGGTTAAATCGAACCCTAATCCAAGATTAGCGGTTGAAGCCTGGGCAAAACCAAGTCCGTTTAAATTTCTGTTGGTTAAGTCGAACCCTAATCCAAGATTAGTTGGTCGAAGCCTGGCAAAACCAGGTCCGTTTGAATTCCTGTTGGTTAAATCGAACCCTAATCCAAGAATAGTTGGTCGAAGCCTGGCAAAACCAAGTTCGTTTAAATTCCTGTTGGTTAAATCGAACCCTAATCCAAGATTAGCTGGTCGAAGCCTGGCAAAACCAGGTCCGTTTAAATTCTTGTTGGTTAAATCGAACCCTAATCCAAGATTAGCTGGTCGAAGCCTGGCAAAACCAGGTCCGTTTAAATTCTTGTTGGTTAAATCGAACCCTAATCCAAGATTAGCTGGTCGAAGCCTGGAAAAACCAGGTCCGTTTAAATTCCTCTTGGTTAAATTGAACCCTAATCCAAGATTAGCTGGTCGAAGCCTGGCAAAAAAAGGTCCGTTTAAATTCCTGTTGGTTAAATCGAACCCTAATCCAAGATTAACTGGTCGAAGCCTGGCAAAACCAGGTCCGTTTAAATTTCTGTTGGTTAAATCGAACCTTAATCCAAGATTAGCTGGACGAAGCCTGGAAAAACCAGGTCCGTTTAAATTCCTGTTGGTTAAATCGAACCCTAATCCAAGATTAGTTGTTCGAAGCCTGGCAAAACCAGGTCCGTTTAAATTCCAGTTGGTTAAATCGAACCCTAATCCAAGATTAGCTGGTTGAAGCCTGGCAAAACCAGGTCTGTTTAAATTCCTGTTGGTTAAATTGAACCCTAATCCAAGATTAGTTGTTCGAAGCCTGGCAAAACCAGGTCCGTTTAAATTTATGTTGGTTAAATCGAACCCTAATCCAAGATTAGCTGGTCGAAGCCTGGCAAAACCAGGTCTGTTTAAATTCCTGTTGGTTAAATCGAACGCTAATCCAAGATTAGTTGGTCGAAGCCTGGAAAAACCAGGTCCGTTCAAATTTCTGTTGGTTAAATCGAACCCTAATCCAAGATTAGCTGGTCGAAGCCTAGCAAAACCAGGTCCGTTCAAATTCATGTTGGTTAAATCGAAACCTAATCCAAGATTAGCGGTCGAAGCCTGGGCAAAACCAGGTCCGTTTAAATTTCTGTTGGTTAAATCGAACTCTAATCCAAGATTAGTTGGTCGAAGCTTGGCAAAACCAGGTCCGTTTAAATTCTTGTTTGTTAAATCAAACCCTAATCCAAGATTAGTTGGTCGAAGCCTCGCAAAACCAGGTCCGTTTAAATTCCTGTTGGTTAAATCGAACCCTAATCCAAGATTAGCTGGTCGAAGCCTGGCAAAGCCAGGTCCGTTCAAATTCCTGTTGGTTAAATCGAACCCTAATCCAAGATTAGCGGTTGAAGCCTGGGCAAAACCAGGTCCGTTTAAATTTCTGTTGGTTAAGTCGAACCCTAATCCAAGATTAGTTGGTCGAAGCCTGGCAAAACCAGGTCCGTTTGAATTCCTGTTGGTTAAATCGAACCCTAATCCAAGAATAGCTGGTCGAAGCCTAGCAAAACCAAGTTCGTTTAAATTCCTGTTGGTTAAATCGAACCCTAATCCAAGATTAGCTGGTCGAAGCCTGGCAAAACCAGGTCCGTTTAAATTCCTGTTGGTTAAATCGAACCCTAATCCAAGATTAGCTGGTCGAAGCCTGGCAAAACCAGGTCCGTTTAAATTCTCGTTGGTTAAATCGAACCCTAATCCAAGATTAGCTGGTCGAAGCCTGGAAAAACCAGGTCCGTTTAAATTCCTCTTGGTTAAATTGAACCCTAATCCAAGATTAGCTGGTCGAAGCCTGGCAAAAAAAGGTCCGTTTAAATTCCTGTTGGTTAAATCGAACCCTAATCCAAGATTAACTGGTCGAAGCCTGGCAAAACCAGGTCCGTTTAAATTCCTGTTGGTTAAATCGAACCCTAATCCAAGATTAACTGGTCGAAGCCTGGCAAAACCAGGTCCGTTTAAATTCCTGTTGGTTAAATCGAACCCTAATCCAAGATTAGCGGTCGAAGCCTGGGAAAAACCAGGTCCGTTTAAATTCCTGTTGTTAAATCGAACCCTAATCCAAGATTAGCTGGTCGAAGCCTGACAAAACCAGGTCTGTTTAAATTTCTGTTGGTTAAATCGAACCCTTATCCAAGATTAGCTGGTCGAAGCCTGGCAAAACCAGGTCCGTTTAAATTCTTGTTGGTTAAATCGAACCCTAATCCAAGATTAGCTGGTCGAAGCCTCGCAAAACCAGGTCCGTTTAAATTCCTGTTGGTTAAATCGAACCCTAATCCAAGATTAGCTGGTCAAAGCCTGGCAAAACAAGGTCCGTTTAAATTCTCGTTGTTTAAATCGAACCCTAATCCAAGATTAGCTAGTCGAAGCCTGGCAAAACCAGGTCCGTTTAAATTCCTGTTGGTTTAATCGAACCCTAATCCAAGATTAGCTGGTCGAAGCCTGGCAAAACCAGGTCCGTTTAAATTCATGTTGGTTAAATCGAACCCTAATCCAAGATTAGCTGGTCGAAGCCTGGCAAAACCAGGTCCGTTTAAATTCCTGTTGGTTAAATCGAACCCTAATCCAAGATTAGCTGGTCGAAGCCTGACAAAACCAGGTCTGTTTAAATTTCTGTTGGTTAAATCGAACCCTAATCCAAGATTAGCTGGTCGAAGCCTGGAAAAACCAGGTCCGTTTAAATTCTTGTTGGTTAAATCGAATCCTAATCCAAGACTAGCTGGTCGAAGCCTGGCAAAACCAGGTCCGTTTAAATTCCTATTGGTTAAATCGAACCCTAATCCAAGATTAGCTAGTCGAAACCTGGCAAAACCAGGTCCGTTTAAATTTCTGTTGGTTAAATCGAACTCTAATCCAAGATTAGTTGGTCGAAGCTTGGCAAAACCAGGTCCGTTTAAATTCTTGTTGGTTAAATCGAACCCTAATCCAAGATTAGTTGGTCGAAGCCTCGCAAAACCAGGTCCGTTTAAATTCCTATTGGTTAAATCGAACCCTAATCCAAGATTAGCTGGTCGAAGCCTGGCAAAGCCAGGTCCGTTCAAATTCCTGTTGGTTAAATCGAACCCTAATCCAAGATTAGCGGTTGAAGCCTGGGCAAAACCAGGTCCGTTTAAATTTCTGTTGGTTAAGTCGAACCCTAATCCAAGATTAGTTGGTCGAAGCCTGGCAAAACCAGGTCCGTTTGAATTCCTGTTGGTTAAATCGAACCCTAATCCAAGAATAGTTGGTCGAAGCCTGGCAAAACCAAGTTCGTTTAAATTCCTGTTGGTTAAATCGAACCCTAATCCAAGATTAGCTGGTCGAAGCCTGGCAAAACCAGGTCCGTTTAAATTCTTGTTGGTTAAATCGAACCCTAATCCAAGATTAGCTGGTCGAAGCCTGGCAAAACCAGGTCCGTTTAAATTCTCGTTGGTTAAATCGAACCCTAATCCAAGATTAGCTGGTCGAAGCCTGGAAAAACCAGGTCCGTTTAAATTCCTCTTGGTTAAATTGAACCCTAATCCAAGATTAGCTGGTCGAAGCCTGGCAAAAAAAGGTCCGTTTAAATTCCTGTTGGTTAAATCGAACCCTAATCCAAGATTAACTGGTCGAAGCCTGGCAAAACCAGGTCCGTTTAAATTTCTGTTGGTTAAATCGAACCTTAATCCAAGATTAGCTGGACGAAGCCTGGAAAAACCAGGTCCGTTTAAATTCCTGTTGGTTAAATCGAACCCTAATCCAAGATTAGTTGTTCGAAGCCTGGCAAAACCAGGTCCGTTTAAATTCCAGTTGGTTAAATCGAACCCTAATCCAAGATTAGCTGGTTGAAGCCTGGCAAAACCAGGTCTGTTTAAATTCCTGTTGGTTAAATTGAACCCTAATCCAAGATTAGTTGTTCGAAGCCTGGCAAAACCAGGTCCGTTTAAATTTATGTTGGTTAAATCGAACCCTAATCCAAGATTAGCTGGTCGAAGCCTGGCAAAACCAGGTCTGTTTAAATTCCTGTTGGTTAAATCGAACGCTAATCCAAGATTAGTTGGTCGAAGCCTGGAAAAACCAGGTCCGTTCAAATTTCTGTTGGTTAAATCGAACCCTAATCCAAGATTAGCTGGTCGAAGCCTAGCAAAACCAGGTCCGTTCAAATTCATGTTGGTTAAATCGAAACCTAATCCAAGATTAGCGGTCGAAGCCTGGGCAAAACCAGGTCCGTTTAAATTTCTGTTGGTTAAATCGAACTCTAATCCAAGATTAGTTGGTCGAAGCTTGGCAAAACCAGGTCCGTTTAAATTCTTGTTTGTTAAATCAAACCCTAATCCAAGATTAGTTGGTCGAAGCCTCGCAAAACCAGGTCCGTTTAAATTCCTGTTGGTTAAATCGAACCCTAATCCAAGATTAGCTGGTCGAAGCCTGGCAAAGCCAGGTCCGTTCAAATTCCTGTTGGTTAAATCGAACCCTAATCCAAGATTAGCGGTTGAAGCCTGGGCAAAACCAGGTCCGTTTAAATTTCTGTTGGTTAAGTCGAACCCTAATCCAAGATTAGTTGGTCGAAGCCTGGCAAAACCAGGTCCGTTTGAATTCCTGTTGGTTAAATCGAACCCTAATCCAAGAATAGCTGGTCGAAGCCTAGCAAAACCAAGTTCGTTTAAATTCCTGTTGGTTAAATCGAACCCTAATCCAAGATTAGCTGGTCGAAGCCTGGCAAAACCAGGTCCGTTTAAATTCCTGTTGGTTAAATCGAACCCTAATCCAAGATTAGCTGGTCGAAGCCTGGCAAAACCAGGTCCGTTTAAATTCTCGTTGGTTAAATCGAACCCTAATCCAAGATTAGCTGGTCGAAGCCTTGAAAAACCAGGTCCGTTTAAATTCCTCTTGGTTAAATTGAACCCTAATCCAAGATTAGCTGGTCGAAGCCTGGCAAAAAAAGGTCCGTTTAAATTCCTGTTGGTTAAATCGAACCCTAATCCAAGATTAACTGGTCGAAGCCTGGCAAAACCAGGTCCGTTTAAATTCCTGTTGGTTAAATCGAACCTTAATCCAAGATTAGCTGGACGAAGCCTGGAAAAACCAGGTCCGTTTAAATTTATGTTGGTTAAATCGAACCCTAATCCAAGATTAGCTGGTCGAAGCCTGGCAAAACCAGGTCTGTTTAAATTCCTGTTGGTTAAATCGAACGCTAATCCAAGATTAGTTGGTCGAAGCCTGGAAAAACCAGGTCCGTTCAAATTTCTGTTGGTTAAATCGAACCCTAATCCAAGATTAGCTGGTCGAAGCCTAGCAAAACCAGGTCCGTTCAAATTCATGTTGGTTAAATCGAAACCTAATCCAAGATTAGCGGTCGAAGCCTGGGCAAAACCAGGTCCGTTTAAATTTCTGTTGGTTAAATCGAACTCTAATCCAAGATTAGTTGGTCGAAGCTTGGCAAAACCAGGTCCGTTTAAATTCTTGTTTGTTAAATCAAACCCTAATCCAAGATTAGTTGGTCGAAGCCTCGCAAAACCAGGTCCGTTTAAATTCCTGTTGGTTAAATCGAACCCTAATCCAAGATTAGCTGGTCGAAGCCTGGCAAAGCCAGGTCCGTTCAAATTCCTGTTGGTTAAATCGAACCCTAATCCAAGATTAGCGGTTGAAGCCTGGGCAAAACCAGGTCCGTTTAAATTTCTGTTGGTTAAGTCGAACCCTAATCCAAGATTAGTTGGTCGAAGCCTCGCAAAACCAGGTCCGTTTAAATTCCTGTTGGTTAAATCGAACCCTAATCCAAGATTAGCTGGTCGAAGCCTGGCAAAGCCAGGTCCGTTCAAATTCCTGTTGGTTAAATCGAACCCTAATCCAAGATTAGCGGTTGAAGCCTGGCAAAACCAGGTCCGTTTGAATTCCTGTTGGTTAAATCGAACCCTAATCCAAGAATAGCTGGTCGAAGCCTAGCAAAACCAAGTTCGTTTAAATTCCTGTTGGTTAAATCGAACCCTAATCCAAGATTAGCTGGTCGAAGCCTGGCAAAACCAGGTCCGTTTAAATTCCTGTTGGTTAAATCGAACCCTAATCCAAGATTAGCTGGTCGAAGCCTGGCAAAACCAGGTCCGTTTAAATTCTCGTTGGTTAAATCGAACCCTAATCCAAGATTAGCTGGTCGAAGCCTGGAAAAACCAGGTCCGTTTAAATTCCTCTTGGTTAAATTGAACCCTAATCCAAGATTAGCTGGTCGAAGCCTGGCAAAAAAAGGTCCGTTTAAATTCCTGTTGGTTAAATCGAACCCTAATCCAAGATTAACTGGTCGAAGCCTGGCAAAACCAGGTCCGTTTAAATTCCTGTTGGTTAAATCGAACCCTAATCCAAGATTAGCGGTCGAAGCCTGGGAAAAACCAGGTCCGTTTAAATTCCTGTTGTTAAATCGAACCCTAATCCAAGATTAGCTGGTCGAAGCCTGACAAAACCAGGTCTGTTTAAATTTCTGTTGGTTAAATCGAACCCTTATCCAAGATTAGCTGGTCGAAGCCTGGCAAAACCAGGTCCGTTTAAATTCTTGTTGGTTAAATCGAACCCTAATGCAAGATTAGCTGGTCGAAGCCTCGCAAAACCAGGTCCGTTTAAATTCCTGTTGGTTAAATCGAACCCTAATCCAAGATTAGCTGGTCAAAGCCTGGCAAAACAAGGTCCGTTTAAATTCTCGTTGTTTAAATCGAACCCTAATCCAAGATTAGCTAGTCGAAGCCTGGCAAAACCAGGTCCGTTTAAATTCCTGTTGGTTCAATCGAACCCTAATCCAAGATTAGCTGGTCGAAGCCTGGCAAAACCAGGTCCGTTTAAATTCATGTTGGTTAAATCGAACCCTAATCCAAGATTAGCTGGTCGAAGCCTGGCAAAACCAGGTCCGTTTAAATTCCTGTTGGTTAAATCGAACCCTAATCCAAGATTAGCTGGTCGAAGCCTGACAAAACCAGGTCTGTTTAAATTTCTGTTGGTTAAATCGAACCCTAATCCAAGATTAGCTGGTCGAAGCCTGGAAAAACCAGGTCCGTTTAAATTCTTGTTGGTTAAATCGAATCCTAATCCAAGACTAGCTGGTCGAAGCCTGGCAAAACCAGGTCCGTTTAAATTCCTATTGGTTAAATCGAACCCTAATCCAAGATTAGCTAGTCGAAACCTGGCAAAACCAGGTCCGTTTAAATTTCTGTTGGTTAAATCGAACTCTAATCCAAGATTAGTTGGTCGAAGCTTGGCAAAACCAGGTCCGTTTAAATTCTTGTTGGTTAAATCGAACCCTAATCCAAGATTAGTTGGTCGAAGCCTCGCAAAACCAGGTCCGTTTAAATTCCTATTGGTTAAATCGAACCCTAATCCAAGATTAGCTGGTCGAAGCCTGGCAAAGCCAGGTCCGTTCAAATTCCTGTTGGTTAAATCGAACCCTAATCCAAGATTAGCGGTTGAAGCCTGGGCAAAACCAGGTCCGTTTAAATTTCTGTTGGTTAAGTCGAACCCTAATCCAAGATTAGTTGGTCGAAGCCATGCAAAACCAGGTCCGTTTGAATTCCTGTTGGTTAAATCGAACCCTAATCCAAGAATAGTTGGTCGAAGCCTGGCAAAACCAAGTTCGTTTAAATTCCTGTTGGTTAAATCGAACCCTAATCCAAGATTAGCTGGTCGAAGCCTGGCAAAACCAGGTCCGTTTAAATTCTTGTTGGTTAAATCGAACCCTAATCCAAGATTAGCTGGTCGAAGCCTGGCAAAACCAGGTCCGTTTAAATTCTCGTTGGTTAAATCGAACCCTAATCCAAGATTAGCTGGTCGAAGCCTGGAAAAACCAGGTCCGTTTAAATTCCTCTTGGTTAAATTGAACCCTAATCCAAGATTAGCTGGTCGAAGCCTGGCAAAAAAAGGTCCGTTTAAATTCCTGTTGGTTAAATCGAACCCTAATCCAAGATTAACTGGTCGAAGCCTAGCAAAACCAGGTCCGTTTAAATTTCTGTTGGTTAAATCGAACCTTAATCCAAGATTAGCTGGACGAAGCCTGGAAAAACCAGGTCCGTTTAAATTCCTGTTGGTTAAATCGAACCCTAATCCAAGATTAGTTGTTCGAAGCCTGGCAAAACCAGGTCCGTTTAAATTCCAGTTGGTTAAATCGAACCCTAATCCAAGATTAGCTGGTTGAAGCCTGGCAAAACCAGGTCTGTTTAAATTCCTGTTGGTTAAATTGAACCCTAATCCAAGATTAGTTGTTCGAAGCCTGGCAAAACCAGGTCCGTTTAAATTTATGTTGGTTAAATCGAACCCTAATCCAAGATTAGCTGGTCGAAGCCTGGCAAAACCAGGTCTGTTTAAATTCCTGTTGGTTAAATCGAACGCTAATCCAAGATTAGTTGGTCGAAGCCTGGAAAAACCAGGTCCGTTCAAATTTCTGTTGGTTAAATCGAACCCTAATCCAAGATTAGCTGGTCGAAGCCTAGCAAAACCAGGTCCGTTCAAATTCATGTTGGTTAAATCGAAACCTAATCCAAGATTAGCGGTCGAAGCCTGGGCAAAACCAGGTCCGTTTAAATTTCTGTTGGTTAAATCGAACTCTAATCCAAGATTAGTTGGTCGAAGCTTGGCAAAACCAGGTCCGTTTAAATTCTTGTTTGTTAAATCAAACCCTAATCCAAGATTAGTTGGTCGAAGCCTCGCAAAACCAGGTCCGTTTAAATTCCTGTTGGTTAAATCGAACCCTAATCCAAGATTAGCTGGTCGAAGCCTGGCAAAGCCAGGTCCGTTCAAATTCCTGTTGGTTAAATCGAACCCTAATCCAAGATTAGCGGTTGAAGCCTGGGCAAAACCAGGTCCGTTTAAATTTCTGTTGGTTAAGTCGAACCCTAATCCAAGATTAGTTGGTCGAAGCCTGGCAAAACCAGGTCCGTTTGAATTCCTGTTGGTTAAATCGAACCCTAATCCAAGAATAGCTGGTCGAAGCCTAGCAAAACCAAGTTCGTTTAAATTCCTGTTGGTTAAATCGAACCCTAATCCAAGATTAGCTGGTCGAAGCCTGGCAAAACCAGGTCCGTTTAAATTCCTGTTGGTTAAATCGAACCCTAATCCAAGATTAGCTGGTCGAAGCCTGGCAAAACCAGGTCCGTTTAAATTCTCGTTGGTTAAATCGAACCCTAATCCAAGATTAGCTGGTCGAAGCCTGGAAAAACCAGGTCCGTTTAAATTCCTCTTGGTTAAATTGAACCCTAATCCAAGATTAGCTGGTCGAAGCCTGGCAAAAAAAGGTCCGTTTAAATTCCTGTTGGTTAAATCGAACCCTAATCCAAGATTAACTGGTCGAAGCCTGGCAAAACCAGGTCCGTTTAAATTCCTGTTGGTTAAATCGAACCTTAATCCAAGATTAGCTGGACGAAGCCTGGAAAAACCAGGTCCGTTTAAATTCCTGTTGGTTAAATCGAACCCTAATCCAAGATTAGCTGTTCGAAGCCTGGCAAAACCAGGTCCGTTTAAATTCCTGTTGGTTAAATCGAACCCTAATCCAAGATTAGCTGGTTGAAGCCTGGCAAAACCAGGTCTGTTTAAATTCCTGTTGGTTAAATCGAACCCTAATCCAAGATTAGCTGGTCGAAGCCTGGCAAAACCAGGTCCGTTTAAATTCATGTTGGTTAAATCGAACCCTAATCCAAGATTAGCTGGTCGAAGCCTGGCAAAAGCAGGTCCGTTTAAATTCCTGTTGTTAAATCGAACCCTAATCCAAGATTAGCTGGTCGAAGCCTGACAAAACCAGGTCTGTTTAAATTTCAGTTGGTTAAATCGAACCCTTATCCAAGATTAGCTGGTCGAAGCCTGGCAAAACCAGGTCCGTTTAAATTCTTGTTGGTTAAATCGAACCCTAATCCAAGATTAGCTGGTCGAAGCCTGGCAAAACCAGGTCCGTTTAAATTCTTGTTGGTTAAATCGAACCCTAATCCAAGATTAGCTGGTCGAAGCCTCGCAAAACCAGGTCCGTTTAAATTCCTGTTGGTTAAATCGAACCCTAATCCAAGATTAGCTGGTCGAAGCCTGGAAAACCAGGTTCGTTCAAATTCCTGTTGGTTAAATCGAACCCTAATCCAAGATTAGCGGTCGAAGCCTGGGAAAAACCAGGTCCGTTTAAATTCCTGTTGTTAAATCGAACCCTAATCCAAGATTAGCTGGTCGAAGCCTGACAAAACCAGGTCTGTTTAAATTTCTGTTGGTTAAATCGAACCCTTATCCAAGATTAGCTGGTCGAAGCCTGGCAAAACCAGGTCCGTTTAAATTCTTGTTGGTTAAATCGAACCCTAATCCAAGATTAGCTGGTCGAAGCCTCGCAAAACCAGGTCCGTTTAAATTCCTGTTGGTTAAATCGAACCCTAATCCAAGATTAGCTGGTCGAAGCCTGGCAAAACCAGGTCCGTTCAAATTCCTGTTGGTTAAATCGAACCCTAATCCAAGATTAGCGGTCGAAGCCTGGGAAAAACCAGGTCCGTTTAAATTCCTGTTGGTTAAATCGAACCCTAATCCAAGATTAGTTGGTCGAAGCCTGGCAAAACCAGGTCCGTTTAAATTCCTGTTGGTTAAATCGAACCTTAATCCAAGATTAGCTGGACGAAGCCTGGAAAAACCAGGTCCGTTTAAATTCCTGTTGGTTAAATCGAACCCTAATCCAAGATTAACTGGTCGAAGCCTGGCAAAACCAGGTCCGTTTAAATTCCTGTTGGTTAAATCAAACCTTAATCCAAGATTAGCTGGACGAAGCCTGGAAAAACCAGGTCCGTTTAAATTCCTGTTGGTTAAATCGAACCCTAATCCAAGATTAGTTGTTCGAAGCCTGGCAAAACCAGGTCCGTTTAAATTCCTGTTGGTTAAATCGAACCCTAATCCAAGATTAGCTGGTCGAAGCCTGGCAAAACCAGGTCCGTTTAAATTCCTGTTGGTTAAATCGAACCCTAATCCAAGATTAGCTGGTCGAAGCCTGGCAAAACCAGGTCCGTTTAAATTCCTGTTGGTTAAATCGAACCCTAATCCAAGATTAGCTGGTCGAAGCCTGACAAAACCAGGTCCGTTTAAATTCCTGTTGGTTAAATCGAACCCTAATCCAAGATTAGCTGGTCAAAGCCTGGCAAAACCAGGTCCGTTTAAATTCTCGTTGGTTAAATCGAACCCTAATCCAAGATTAGCTGGTCGAAGCCTGGCAAAACCAGGTCCGTTTAAATTCCTGTTGGTTAAATCGAACCCTAATCCAAGATTAGCTGGTCGAAGCCTGGCAAAGCCAGGTCCGTTCAAATTCCTGTTGGTTAAATCGAACCCTAATCCAAGATTAGCGGTTGAAGCCTGGGCAAAACCAGGTCCGTTTAAATTTCTGTTGGTTAAGTCGAACCCTAATCCAAGATTAGTTGGTCGAAGCCTGGCAAAACCAGGTCCGTTTGAATTCCTGTTGGTTAAATCGAACCCTAATCCAAGAATAGCTGGTCGAAGCCTGGCAAAACCAAGTTCGTTTAAATTCCTGTTGGTTAAATCGAACCCTAATCCAAGATTAGCTGGTCGAAGCCTGGCAAAACCAGGTCCGTTTAAATTCCTGTTGGTTAAATCGAACCGTAATCCAAGATTAGCTGGTCGAAGCCTGGCAAAACCAGGTCCGTTTAAATTCTCGTTGGTTAAATCGAACCCTAATCCAAGATTAGCTGGTCGGAGCCTGGAAAAACCAGGTCCGTTTAAATTCCTCTTGGTTAAATTGAACCCTAATCCAAGATTAGCTGGTCGAAGCCTGGCAAAAAAAGGTCCGTTTAAATTCCTGTTGGTTAAATCGAACCCTAATCCAAGATTAACTGGTCGAAGCCTGGCAAAACCAGGTCCGTTTAAATTCCTGTTGGTTAAATCGAACCTTAATCCAAGATTAGCTGGACGAAGCCTGGAAAAACCAGGTCCGTTTAAATTCCTGTTGGTTAAATCGAACCCTAATCCAAGATTAGCTGTTCGAAGCCTGGCAAAACCAGGTCCGTTTAAATTCCTGTTTGTTAAATCGAACCCTAATCCAAGATTAGCTGGTCGAAGCCTAGCAAAACCAGGTCCGTTCAAATTCATGTTGGTTAAATCGAAACCTAATCCAAGATTAGCGGTCGAAGCCTGGGCAAAACCAGGTCCGTTTAAATTTCTGTTGGTTAAATCGAACTCTAATCCAAGATTAGTTGGTCGAAGCTTGGCAAAACCAGGTCCGTTTAAATTCTTGTTTGTTAAATCAAACCCTAATCCAAGATTAGTTGGTCGAAGCCTCGCAAAACCAGGTCCGTTTAAATTCCTGTTGGTTAAATCGAACCCTAATCCAAGATTAGCTGGTCGAAGCCTGGCAAAGCCAGGTCCGTTCAAATTCCTGTTGGTTAAATCGAACCCTAATCCAAGATTAGCGGTTGAAGCCTGGGCAAAACCAGGTCCGTTTAAATTTCTGTTGGTTAAGTCGAACCCTAATCCAAGATTAGTTGGTCGAAGCCTGGCAAAACCAGGTCCGTTTGAATTCCTGTTGGTTAAATCGAACCCTAATCCAAGAATAGCTGGTCGAAGCCTAGCAAAACCAAGTTCGTTTAAATTCCTGTTGGTTAAATCGAACCCTAATCCAAGATTAGCTGGTCGAAGCCTGGCAAAACCAGGTCCGTTTAAATTCCTGTTGGTTAAATCGAACCCTAATCCAAGATTAGCTGGTCGAAGCCTGGCAAAACCAGGTCCGTTTAAATTCTCGTTGGTTAAATCGAACCCTAATCCAAGATTAGCTGGTCGAAGCCTGGAAAAACCAGGTCCGTTTAAATTCCTCTTGGTTAAATTGAACCCTAATCCAAGATTAGCTGGTCGAAGCCTGGCAAAAAAAGGTCCGTTTAAATTCCTGTTGGTTAAATCGAACCCTAATCCAAGATTAACTGGTCGAAGCCTGGCAAAACCAGGTCCGTTTAAATTCCTGTTGGTTAAATCGAACCTTAATCCAAGATTAGCTGGACGAAGCCTGGAAAAACCAGGTCCGTTTAAATTCCTGTTGGTTAAATCGAACCCTAATCCAAGATTAGCTGTTCGAAGCCTGGCAAAACCAGGTCCGTTTAAATTCCTGTTGGTTAAATCGACCCTAATCCAAGATTAGCTGGTTGAAGCCTGGCAAAACCAGGTCTGTTTAAATTCCTGTTGGTTAAATCGAACCCTAATCCAAGATTAGCTGGTCGAAGCCTGGCAAAACCAGGTCCGTTTAAATTCATGTTGGTTAAATCGAACCCTAATCCAAGATTAGCTGGTCGAAGCCTGGCAAAAGCAGGTCCGTTTAAATTCCTGTTGTTAAATCGAACCCTAATCCAAGATTAGCTGGTCGAAGCCTGACAAAACCAGGTCTGTTTAAATTTCAGTTGGTTAAATCGAACCCTTATCCAAGATTAGCTGGTCGAAGCCTGGCAAAACCAGGTCCGTTTAAATTCTTGTTGGTTAAATCGAACCCTAATCCAAGATTAGCTGGTCGAAGCCTGGCAAAACCAGGTCCGTTTAAATTCTTGTTGGTTAAATCGAACCCTAATCCAAGATTAGCTGGTCGAAGCCTCGCAAAACCAGGTCCGTTTAAATTCCTGTTGGTTAAATCGAACCCTAATCCAAGATTAGCTGGTCGAAGCCTGGCAAAACCAGGTTCGTTCAAATTCCTGTTGGTTAAATCGAACCCTAATCCAAGATTAGCGGTCGAAGCCTGGGAAAAACCAGGTCCGTTTAAATTCCTGTTGTTAAATCGAACCCTAATCCAAGATTAGCTGGTCGAAGCCTGACAAAACCAGGTCTGTTTAAATTTCTGTTGGTTAAATCGAACCCTTATCCAAGATTAGCTGGTCGAAGCCTGGCAAAACCAGGTCCGTTTAAATTCTTGTTGGTTAAATCGAACCCTAATCCAAGATTAGCTGGTCGAAGCCTCGCAAAACCAGGTCCGTTTAAATTCCTGTTGGTTAAATCGAACCCTAATCCAAGATTAGCTGGTCGAAGCCTGGCAAAACCAGGTCCGTTCAAATTCCTGTTGGTTAAATCGAACCCTAATCCAAGATTAGCGGTCGAAGCCTGGGAAAAACCAGGTCCGTTTAAATTCCTGTTGGTTAAATCGAACCCTAATCCAAGATTAGTTGGTCGAAGCCTGGCAAAACCAGGTCCGTTTAAATTCCTGTTGGTTAAATCGAACCTTAATCCAAGATTAGCTGGACGAAGCCTGGAAAAACCAGGTCCGTTTAAATTCCTGTTGGTTAAATCGAACCCTAATCCAAGATTAACTGGTCGAAGCCTGGCAAAACCAGGTCCGTTTAAATTCCTGTTGGTTAAATCAAACCTTAATCCAAGATTAGCTGGACGAAGCCTGGAAAAACCAGGTCCGTTTAAATTCCTGTTGGTTAAATCGAACCCTAATCCAAGATTAGTTGTTCGAAGCCTGGCAAAACCAGGTCCGTTTAAATTCCTGTTGGTTAAATCGAACCCTAATCCAAGATTAGCTGGTCGAAGCCTGGCAAAACCAGGTCCGTTTAAATTCCTGTTGGTTAAATCGAACCCTAATCCAAGATTAGCTGGTCGAAGCCTGGCAAAACCAGGTCCGTTTAAATTCCTGTTGGTTAAATCGAACCCTAATCCAAGATTAGCTGGTCGAAGCCTGACAAAACCAGGTCCGTTTAAATTCCTGTTGGTTAAATCGAACCCTAATCCAAGATTAGCTGGTCAAAGCCTGGCAAAACCAGGTCCGTTTAAATTCTCGTTGGTTAAATCGAACCCTAATCCAAGATTAGCTGGTCGAAGCCTGGCAAAACCAGGTCCGTTTAAATTCCTGTTGGTTAAATCGAACCCTAATCCAAGATTAGCTGGTCGAAGCCTGGCAAAGCCAGGTCCGTTCAAATTCCTGTTGGTTAAATCGAACCCTAATCCAAGATTAGCGGTTGAAGCCTGGGCAAAACCAAGTCCGTTTAAATTTCTGTTGGTTAAGTCGAACCCTAATCCAAGATTAGTTGGTCGAAGCCTGGCAAAACCAGGTCCGTTTGAATTCCTGTTGGTTAAATCGAACCCTAATCCAAGAATAGCTGGTCGAAGCCTGGCAAAACCAAGTTCGTTTAAATTCCTGTTGGTTAAATCGAACCCTAATCCAAGATTAGCTGGTCGAAGCCTGGCAAAACCAGGTCCGTTTAAATTCCTGTTGGTTAAATCGAACCGTAATCCAAGATTAGCTGGTCGAAGCCTGGCAAAACCAGGTCCGTTTAAATTCTCGTTGGTTAAATCGAACCCTAATCCAAGATTAGCTGGTCGGAGCCTGGAAAAACCAGGTCCGTTTAAATTCCTCTTGGTTAAATTGAACCCTAATCCAAGATTAGCTGGTCGAAGCCTGGCAAAAAAAGGTCCGTTTAAATTCCTGTTGGTTAAATCGAACCCTAATCCAAGATTAACTGGTCGAAGCCTGGCAAAACCAGGTCCGTTTAAATTCCTGTTGGTTAAATCGAACCTTAATCCAAGATTAGCTGGACGAAGCCTGGAAAAACCAGGTCCGTTTAAATTCCTGTTGGTTAAATCGAACCCTAATCCAAGATTAGCTGTTCGAAGCCTGGCAAAACCAGGTCCGTTTAAATTCCTGTTTGTTAAATCGAACCCTAATCCAAGATTAGCTGGTTGAAGCCTTGCAAAACCAGGTCTGTTTAAATTCCTGTTGGTTAAATCGAACCCTAATCCAAGATTAGCTGGTCGAAGCCTGGCAAAACCAGGTCCGTTTAAATTCATGTTGGTTAAATCGAACCCTAATCCAAGATTAGCTGGTCGAAGCCTGGCAAAAGCAGGTCCGTTTAAATTCCTGTTGTTAAATCGAACCCTAATCCAAGATTAGCTGGTCGAAGCCTGACAAAACCAGGTCTGTTTAAATTTCTGTTGGTTAAATCGAACCCTTATCCAAGATTAGCTGGTCGAAGCCCGGCAAAACCAGGTCCGTTTAAATTCTTGTTGGTTAAATCGAACCCTAATCCAAGATTAGCTGGTCGAAGCCTGGCAAAACCAGGTCTGTTTAAATTCTTGTTGGTTAAATCGAACCCTAATCCAAGATTAGCTGGTCGAAGCCTCGCAAAACCAGGTCCGTTTAAATTCCTGTTGGTTAAATCGAACCCTAATCCAAGATTAGCTGGTCGAAGCCTGGCAAAACCAGGTCCGTTCAAATTCCTGTTGGATAAATCCAACCCTAATCCAAGATTAGCGGTCGAAGCCTGGGAAAAACCAGGTCCGTTTAAATTCCTGTTGTTAAATCGAACCCTAATCCAAGATTAGCTGGTCGAAGCCTGACAAAACCAGGTTTGTTTAAATTTCTGTTGGTTAAATCGAACCCTTATCCAAGATTAGCTGGTCGAAGCCAGGCAAAACCAGGTCCGTTTAAATTCTTGTTGGTTAAATCGAACCCTAATCCAAGATTAGCTGGTCGAAGCCTCGCAAAACCAGGTCCGTTTAAATTCCTGTTGGTTAAATCGAACCCTAATCCAAGATTAGCTGGTCGAAGCCTGGCAAAACCAGGTCCGTTCAAATTCCTGTTGGTTAAATCGAACCCTAATCCAAGATTAGCGGTCGAAGCTTGGGAAAAACCAGGTCCGTTTAAATTCCTGTTGTTAAATCGAACCCTAATCCAAGATTAGCTGGTCGAAGCCTGACAAAACCAGGTCTGTTTAAATTTCTGTTGGTTAAATCGAACCCTTATCCAAGATTAGCTGGTCGAAGCCTGGCAAAACCAGGTCCGTTTAAATTCTTGTTGGTTAAATCGAACCCTAATCCAAGATTAGCTGGTCGAAGCCTCGCAAAACCAGGTCCGTTTAAATTCCTGTTGGTTAAATCGAACCCTAATCCAAGATTAGCTGGTCGAAGCCTGGCAAAACCAGGTCCGTTCAAATTCCTGTTGGTTAAATCGAACCCTAATCCAAGATTAGCGGTCGAAGCCTGGGAAAAACCAGGTCCGTTTAAATTCCTGTTGGTTAAATCGAACCCTAATCCAAGATTAGTTGGTCGAAGCCTGGCAAAACCAGGTCCGTTTAAATTCCTGTTGGTTAAATCGAACCTTAATCCAAGATTAGCTGGACGAAGCCTGGAAAAACCAGGTCCGTTTAAATTCCTGTTGGTTAAATCGAACCCTAATCCAAGATTAACTGGTCGAAGCCTGGCAAAACCAGGTCCGTTTAAATTCCTGTTGGTTAAATCGAACCTTAATCCAAGATTAGCTGGACGAAGCCTGGAAAAACCAGGTCCGTTTAAATTCCTGTTGGTTAAATCGAACCCTAATCCAAGATTAGCTTTTCGAAGCCTGGCAAAACCAGGTCCGTTTAAATTCCTGTTGGTTAAGTCGAACCCTAATCCAAGATTAGCTGGTCGAAGCCTGGCAAAACCAGGTCCGTTTAAATTCCTGTTGGTTAAATCGAACCCTAATCCAAGATTAGCTGGTCGAAGACTGGCAAAACCAGGTCCGTTTAAATTCCTGTTGGTTAAATCGAACCCTAATCCAAGATTAGCTGGTCGAAGCCTGACAAAACCAGGTCCGTTTAAATTCCTGTTTGTTAAATCGAACCCTAATCCTAGATTAGCTGGTCAAAGCCTGGCAAAACCAGGTCCGTTTAAATTCTCGTTGGTTAAATCGAACCCTAATCCAAGATTAGCTGGTCGAAGCCTGGCAAAACCAGGTCCGTTTAAATTCCTGTTGGTTCAATCGAACCCTAATCCAAGATTAGCTGGTCGAAGCCTGGCAAAACCAGGTCCGTTTAAATTCATGTTGGTTAAATCGAACCCTAATCCAAGATTAGCTGGTCGAAGCCTGGCAAAACCAGGTCCGTTTAAATTCCTGTTGGTTAAATCGAACCCTAATCCAAGATTAGCTGGTCGAAGCCTGACAAAACCAGGTCTGTTTAAATTTCTGTTGGTTAAATCGAACCCTAATCCAAGATTAGCTGGTCGAAGCCTGGAAAAACCAGGTCCGTTTAAATTCTTGTTGGTTAAATCGAACCCTAATCCAAGACTAGCTGGTCGAAGCCTGGCAAAACCAGGTCCGTTTAAATTCCTATTGGTTAAATCGAACCCTAATCCAAGATTAGCTAGTCGAAACCTGGCAAAACCAGGTCCGTTTAAATTTCTGTTGGTTAAATCGAACTCTAATCCAAGATTAGTTGGTCGAAGCTTGGCAAAACCAGGTCCGTTTAAATTCTTGTTGGTTAAATCGAACCCTAATCCAAGATTAGTTGGTCGAAGCCTCGCAAAACCAGGTCCGTTTAAATTCCTGTTGGTTAAATCGAACCCTAATCCAAGATTAGCTGGTCGAAGCCTGGCAAAGCCAGGTCCGTTCAAATTCCTGTTGGTTAAATCGAACCCTAATCCAAGATTAGCGGTTGAAGCCTGGGCAAAACCAGGTCCGTTTAAATTTCTGTTGGTTAAGTCGAACGCTAATCCAAGATTAGTTGGTTGAAGCCTGGCAAAACCAGGTCCGTTTGAATTCCTGTTGGTTAAATCGAACCCTAATCCAAGAATAGCTGGTCGAAGCCTACAAAACCAAGTTCGTTTAAATTCCTGTTGGTTAAATCGAACCCTAATCCAAGATTAGCTGGTCGAAGCCTGGCAAAACCAGGTCCGTTTAAATTTTCGTTGGTTAAATCGAACCCTAATCCAAGATTAGCTGGTCGAAGCCTGGAAAAACCAGGTCCGTTTAAATTCCTCTTGGTTAAATTGAACCCTAATCCAAGATTAGCTGGTCGAAGCCTGGCAAAAAAAGGTCCGTTTAAATTCCTGTTGTTTAAATCGAACCCTAATCCAAGATTAACTGGTCGAAGCCTGGCAAAACCAGGTCCGTTTAAATTCCTGTTGGTTAAATCGAACCTTAATCCAAGATTAGCTGGACGAAGCCTGGAAAAACCAGGTCCGTTTAAATTCCTGTTGGTTAAATCGAACCCTAATCCAAGATTAGCGGTCGAAGCCTGGTCAAACCAGGCCCGTTTCACTTTCTCTTTGGTTAAATCGAACCCCAATCCAAGATTAGCGGTCGAAGCCTGGTCAAACCAGGTTCGTTTCACTTTCTCTTAGTTTAAATCGAACCCTAATCCAAGATTAACGGTTGAAGCCTGGTCAAACCAGGTCCCTTTCACTTTCTCTTAGGTTAAATCGAACCCTAATTCAAGATTAGCGGTCGAAGCCTGGTCAAACGAGGTCCCTTTCACTTTCTGTTTAGTTAAATCGAACCCTAATCCAAGATTAGCGGTCGAAGCCTGGTCAAACCAGGTCCCTTTCACTCTCTCTTTGGTTAAATCGAATCTTAATCCAAGATTAGCGGTCGAAGCCTGCTCAACCCAGGTCCACGTTGTTGTTGATGATAAACAATTGTGGCCGCCCAAATACTTTGTCTTTATCATTTGTCTACCCTTTCAATTCTTCAAGGATATACAAAGGGGGGCAAGCTGTTGACACCGTATTTCATCCGGCCTTGTTTATCGTCATTTTGGATTTTTCACATAATGTTATGTTTTTTCGCTTATTTTTCAGTATTTTTTAGTTTTTCTTCAATTTCGTCATTTTTCTGTTATTTTCGGGATTTTTGAGAAAATCACCGGATTTGTCTTCCGTTAGTGGATCGTTCAGGCGTCCAGGTCATTTTAGAGTTTGGTGTCTCAGTCTCGGGACTCCAGTTTAGCGTTTTATTTTAAGTTTAGTATTTTAGGGTTTCATTTAGAGTTCCAATTTAGTCTTTCATTTAGAGTTCCAATCTAGCGTTTCATTTAGAGCTCCAATTTAGCGTTTTATTTTAAGTTTTGAGTTTAGGGTTTCAATTTCGGGTTTCGGTTTGAGATTTCATTAATTTAGGGTTTAAGGCCATTTTAACCTAGTTGTTGGCTATATATAGAAAGAGGGATAAGACAAAAAAAGGGTGGATCCCAAAGCTCATTACAAAATCATTTCTCTCCATTCTCTCTCCAAGCACTATTCATCATCTTCTCCATATCCTCTACCTAACTCCGACAATACCCAAGGCGGCGGCACGGCGGCGGAGCTCCGGTGATCCACGGCGACAGACCTTCATTCTCTCCGGCGGATCTCCATGACGACGGCAGTGACCGGATCTCTACGTCTTCTCCAGCAGCCCGAACCAGCCGACGGACTTCGTCTTCTTCAGCAACCCAGACGACGGAGCTTCACCTTCAAGCTACGAGCGAGGATGGCGGCGCACCTCATCTCTCCGGCGATTCGAACTCAATCCGAACCTGAGGCGGAGCTTCTTCGTCTTCATCTTCAGCCTCGAACCCAAGGCCACGGCGGCACACGACGGCGAGCTTCCCCCTCACGAACCAACCGGCTGCGCATCAACAGCCCAGATCTTCATCTCTCACGAACGTGCAGCTTCATCAGCTTCTAGACGGCGGCGACTCCCTCTGAAGCTTCTCAACCACGGCGGCGCAAGCTCGAACCCCACAACCGCACGACGGCGAACCAGCGGCAAGCTTCATCTCCTCGAACCCATCTCTCCGACGAACCCAAACCAGACGGCTGCGACACGTTTCCTCCGAGCAGACCAGCGGCGTAGCTTCAACGGCTTCGAATCTTCGAGCCCAGACGACGGCGATACTCAGGCGTTCGGTCATCCTCACGAGGAGACAGCGGCGCAGCCTCGGGTGGACGGGTCAAGACACACCGCGGCGATGAACGGCGGCAAACTCCGGCGGCGGCCTTGTGAAGAAGACCTCCAAACGGCTGAGGAAGCGTGGGTATTTCGTGGGTAAAACGAATTTCTTTTTTTATTATTGAAATTACTAAACTGCCCCTGTCTTTATTTTATTTAAGTTTGGTTAATCTGTTTTATGCCCATATATACCTCTGCATATTCAGTATATACCCTACTTGCTGTACCTAGGCTATATCGCATGTGCTTACTGTTTGGGGCCGATATTGTTACTATTTTGATAAGTGTGCTGTGTATCCGAGTATATCGGAGTAGTTGGGATGTTGTTGCATTGTTTGAAGTTCATGTATGCCCTGTTTATATGCATATATCACCACCGCTTGCATGATATATACCCCTGTTTATATGCATATATCCTCTGTTTTGAGCATTATATATACCCCTGTTTATATGCATATATCCTCACTGTTTTGAGCATAATATACCCCTGCATGTTCAATATATACCCTGCTTTATATACCTAGGTTATATCGCATTGGCCTGCTGGTTTGTTTAGTTTTGGTTTTTAATTTTTAAGCTTGTTTTCGGAACTTCGTATGTTAGCTTACTCGCTCATCTAACTGTCGTTTTATTTTCGTTATTTTCTTTATCGTTCTTTTATACATATTACATTAATTTTAATTTTTAACCCCGGGAGAGATGAAGGACTGTTCCTTTCATCTCGAGGGCATTTTAATAATGATTTGTAACCCCGGGAGAGATGAATGGCTGTTCCTTTCATCTCGAGGGTATTTTAATGTTAAATTGTAACCCCGGGAGAGATGAAGGATTGTTCCTCTCATCTCGAGGGTATTTTTAACTCTAATGAAATCCCGGGATAAATAGGGTTTCCCTATTTTTGAGGATTTTTTGTTATCGCCATTACGCGCTAATTACAAGAACGCCCTTGTTTTTAAAAAAGATTTTCCTTTGATTTTAAAATTAAGTTTTAAAATTAAATTTCGATTTATTTTGATTTCAAAACAAAAGATTTTTATTTCAAATCAAGTTCAAATTAAATTTCGAAATTATTTGTTTCACAACAAAAGTTGTTTTAATTTTAATTAAAGTTTTAATCGAATTTCAAATTGATTTTGAAACAAAACGATTTTATTAAAGGATTTTTAAAGTTCTTGTTTTGTCGTACGATCCCGGTAAATGGGATTAAGGCAACTAATGGCAATATTAATAATCTTGCTCACAAAAATCAAATTCCTACTTTCTTTAAAGTTAGGATATGATTAGTTGGGACATTGTATTATTTTAATTGTTTATTTCATTTATTAAGGACCATTTGAAATTAGCTAGGTAATTAGGATAAAATGTTTTGGCTACCGTTTTAAACGGGATGTTGTAGGGTGCTAGCACCTTCCCTACACTCAACCGACCCCCGAACCTCGTTTTTTTACTTCGTAGACCGTGTTTTTAAGGTGACCAATCACACCCTAAATGATTGGTGGCGACTCCATTTTTTGTGAAAACCACTGTTTAACAGGAAGGTTGTCGGCCGCTCCGCGTCGCAAAAACGTTGCGACAAACTTCCTAGCTTCATGTAGGAACCTCTTCTTTTCTTGCCCTCCTTTGAAAGTTGGTAGTACCTGCGAGGCAAGGAAGTTA
Source organism: Herpetospermum pedunculosum (assembly GCA_028017165.1). Lineage (NCBI taxonomy): Eukaryota > Viridiplantae > Streptophyta > Magnoliopsida > Cucurbitales > Cucurbitaceae > Herpetospermum > Herpetospermum pedunculosum. The sequence goes on from JAPQWQ010000187.1 coordinate 5,595,571, forward strand.
GCAATATCCGCAAACCAAGGTTCCTCATCGTTATCACGATGTGCTAACACAAAGACATGCTCATCAACAAAAGCATCAGAAATTTCTGGCTCAGCAATTTTATCGCAATTACGCCGCAATCTAGATAAATGGTCAGCAACTACATTTTCACATCTTTTCTTATCTCTAATGTCTAGATCAAACTCTTGCAACAATAATACCCATCTAATTAACCTAGGCTTCGCATCAGCCTTCCTCATTAGATATTTTAGTGCAGAGTGATCGGTGTACACAATGGTTCTAGTTCCTACAATGTAATTCCTAAACTTTTCACAGGCAAACACTACAGCTAGCATTTCCTTTTCCGTGGTTGTGTAATTACATTGTGCTTCATTCAAAGTCTTACTTGCATAGTATACAGGATGTGTTAGTTTATCAATTTTTTGTCCTAGCATAACCCCTACTGCAAAGTTACTAGCATCACACATCATTTCAAATGGTAAGTCCCAATTTGGTCCTACTATAATTGGTGCTTTGACTAAGGCTTCCTTAAGTGTTGTCCATGCTAAGAAACATTCTTTTGAGAAGACAAATGGTTTGTTAAGCTCTAGAAGCTCACACAAAGGTTTAGAGATTTTTGAAAAGTTTTTAATGAATCTCCTATAGAAACCTGCATGACCTAAAAAACTTCTAATAGCTTTTACATTTTGAGGTTCCACTAGCTTCTCTATTATTTCTATCTTGGCCCTATCGACCTCTACTCCTGCTCTAGACACTCTATGACCTAGGACTATCCCTTCTTCCACCATAAAGTGGCATTTCTCCCAATTTAGGACTAGGTTGGTCTCCTCACACCTAGCTAGGACTTGTCCTAAGTTTTCTAAGCAATTATTAAAAGAATCACCAAAGACTGAGAAGTCATCCATAAATATTTCTATCATGGACTCATCTAAGTAAGAGAAAATGGCCAACATACACCTTTGGAATGTTGCTGGTGCATTGCATAAGCCAAAAGGCATTCTGCGAAAAGCAAATGTTCCAAAGGGACATGTAAAGGTTGTTTTCTCCTGGTCCACAGGGTCTATGGTGATTTGGTTATATCCATTATAACCATCTAGAAAGCAGTAATAGGCTCGGCCAACTATCCTATCTAACATTTGATCTATAAATTGTAAAGGAAAATGATCTTTTTTTGTTTCTTTGTTTAATTTTCTATAGTCCATACAGACTCTCCATCATGTAATAGTTCTAGTTGGAATTAGTTCATTACTCTCATTAACTATTACTGTCATCCCACCCTTCTTAGGCACACATTGGATTGGACTCACCCATTGACTATTAGCTATAGGGAAAATTACACCTGCGTCTAACCATTTAATAATCTCTTTTTTCACTACCTCCTTCATGGAGGGGTTCAACCTACGTTGGTGATCTACTCTAGGTATATGTTCCTCTTCCAACAATATCTTATGCATGCAATAAGAAGGACTAATACCTCTTATATCAGCAATCGTCCATGCAATAGCTTTTTTATGTTGCTTAAGCAGCAATATTAGCGCAATTTCATGCTTTTCACTTAATTTGGACGAAATGATAACCGACAAAGTATCATGCTCTCCTAGATATGCATACTTGAGATGATCAGGCAATGATTTTAATTCTAAAAGAGGTGGATGCTCAATTGATGGTTTTAATGGATTCGTGGTTCTTTCAGACAAGTCATTAGTCATACAAACATGCTGAGGTTTGTCCACAGATATATCCATTAATTCAGAAATGTTTAAGTCAGTTATATCTATTTGTACATAGTCAATGGCATGCTTAATTAACAGTTCATGCTCAAGTTGTTCTTCCATCAGTGAATCTACTACATCTATATTTGCACAAGACTCAGAATCAGAGGGATACCTTAGAGCTTTAAAGACACTAAATTTAACCTCTTCATCATGAACTCTCATGGTGAGCTCACCTTTTTGGACATCGATCAAAGCCCTACCTGTGGCTAGAAATGGTCTGCCCAATAAGATTGGTACCTCCTTGTCTGCCTCATAATCCAGAATGATGAAGTCTGCAAGAAAGATGAATTTGTCAACCTTGACAAGTATATCCTCAATCTTACCCTCAGGGTATGCTATGGATCTGTCTGCAAGCTGCAAGGTGACAGTAGTAGGACGTGCTTCCCCTATTCCAAGCTGGCGGAATAGTGATAGGGGCATGAGATTGATGCTGGCTCCCAGATCACAAAGAGCTCTGCCCACGTGCTTGCCTCCCAACTCAAGTGGTAAGGTGAAGGAACCAGGATCCTTCTCCTTCTTTGGTAGTTTGTTCTGGAGTATGGCACTACACTCCTCAGTGAGATTCACTGTTTCAAATTCACTAATTATTTTCTTGTTAGTAATAATATCTTTCAAAAATTTAACATAAGAAGGCATAAATTGCAAAACTTCTACAAATGGGATATTCACATGCACTTGTTTTAAAATTTCTAAAAACTTATTAAAGTGCACTTCATGTTCTTGTTTTTTCTTCAGCCTTCTAGGGAATGGAGGTGGTGGCACATATGTAGGCAATTCAGCTCGCCTAATGACAGGTGGAGGCCTTGGAATTTCCTCTGGTTCCTCTATGATAGGTTCCAGCCTCACCCTTGTTGTGCTTGGTGGTGGTTGATCATGGTTTGGCAGACAATCCAGTGGAGCACTAGACTCTTCATTCTCTACTCTCTTTGGTGCTTCTCTAATGTTGCTCACAATTGGTCTTCCACTGCGAAGTTCAATTGCTTGAACTTGCTTTTTTCCATCCCTTCTAGGTACTTCGGTGTTTGCAAGCAACCTACCTTGGGGCCTATTCTTGAGTTCATTGGCTAACTACCCTATTTGGTTTTCTAGACTCCTGAGGGTGGCTTGCTGACTTTGTAGGGTAGCATCATTTTTTGCAATGTACTCCTTAAGTAAATTCTCTACTAATGACCCTATTGGTTGGTTATATGGCTTTTGGTACATGGATTGGTTATTTTGTTGAGTGAAACCAGGTGTTCCACTCGGTCTTGGTTTGTTTGGAGCTTGGTTAGTGTTTTGTTGCCCACCCCAAGAAAGATTTGGGTGGTTCCTCCAACCAGGATTATAGGTGTTAGAATAGGGGTTGTTCCTAGGCTGCTGTTGGCTTCCAACATGGCAGACTGAGGCTGGATTCCCAGGGCAGAAATCATACAAGTGCCCTTCCCCACAGAATCCACAGATTAGTGTCTCACCTTGACTATTTGATGCGCCCATTGAAATGGCTGCTGCGGTGTTGACACTAGGTTGGAGATTGGTTTGAGCCATTTGTTTAACTAGATTGGTCAGGGCGTTTATTTGGCTACTCATTGCACTAAGTGCATCCTTGTCTTGAGCTCTCCTAGGCTCTACAGAATCGTCTGACCATCTACAATGGGAGGTTGAGATTTTCTCCAAAATCTTGTAGGCTTCATTGTAGCTCTTAGAAAGCATGGAATCACCAGCTGAAGAATTCAGCACTTGCCTTGTGCTGGGTGTTACGTCTCCAAAAGTGACCTTTTTAGGACTTAATTAGCTTAGAAAGATGTTCACTCTTAGGTGTTTTTGATAGCATTTAGCCTAGACCTATGCTTAAATATGAGATTTAGAAGAAGGTAGCTAAATTAGGACTTATGTACAATAGAAAAGAAAAGGGTTGAAAACCGAAGGAAAAGAATGAAAAAACTGCATTGAGACAGCATTGCGAAAACATTGCGGACACCGCAATGTTTCAAGTGAAAACCGTAAGTTGACTGATCTTTTTCTGTTAATTTCCGTTATTTCAGGGATTCGTTCTTTCTCCTCCATCCATTCTGAAGTACGACGTTGAAGATTGATGGTTCTCCTTGGCCCAAATGCACCTGCAGATTACTATAAATAGGGGTCAAAGTCGAGGGTTCAAACATCATCCGAAAGCGTAGAAGTCTTCTCGCAGTCCATCTTTTCTCCTGTTTTCCTTTGCCGTCTGCTGGTTTGCGAAGCTCAGCTGTTGGAATCGATAATCTGATAGGAAGGAGAGGAGATTCTTCTTCTCTCCCGATTGGATTCATCCAAGCAAGGCTGACCTTTCTCATCCTTCATTCGAGGCGGCTGCAACGAGACATTCGAGCTGTTTTACTGCTTTCTGCTCTTCATTTCCATTTTCCAGCTTTGTCTTGTTGTTGTTTCTTTTCTAGTAGCTAGATTAGACTATTTCGTTGTGTTCTGTCTTCCTGTTATTTGCTTTAAAGCTCTTCTTTGTCAATCAAACAATCAAGTAATCAAATCTCACTTCTTCATTTCACAGTTTCTTGCCTTTACATTCTACTGCTTTCCCTTACTGTTTTGTCTTTAAATTCCTTCTAAGCATGTCTACTTCGTCTTTTGCTTCTGTTCTGTTTACATCCATGAGTAGCTAAATCACTTAGGGGCGTGCTAATGACAACACTATAGGCTAAAAAACGTGAATCAAGCATGTAGGATAGCTCTCGAAGCATTGATTGTATGTAAGCTTCATCCCACGGGCAATTTCGATTGGCCATCCATTTTGTCCAAAGAACTCCTAACCTCTGGAAGGAGTAAGAGTTCAGAGTCATACCATCATGCTAGCCTTTCAAGGTAGCCAGGAAACGGCCTAGGAATAGGCGTTTCCCTAGTACAAACCATATCTTTTTGCTTTAACAAGATGCTTAAGACCTTACTTTGATTTGAGTGAACTAAAGAATCTAATGCATGGAATCGGAGGATACATGAGTTTGAGGTAGTTTGATGCATAGAGAGTTGATCCACTGCTTGAGAATCGTGAGAGAAAGCCTATAGGATAGTCGTTAGTATCCCTTAATTCATCACTTTACACACTTTCGCTGTTATTATAATTGCGGTAAAATTGCTGTCTCCGCAATTCTGCTTAAGTTACCATTCTGTCTAGCTGTCTTTGCTTTCATTTATTAATCTCGTCTCTTTTCATTTGATTTTAGCTTTGACTTGTTCTTGTTTATGTTGCTACCCTTTACACATTCAGCAAGAATTAGACAATTAAAAACCAATTTTACCCCGTCAAATCCACCCCTTCTTTCTTAACAAATACACTTCGCGAATAGCTAAAAATAAATCTCTGTGGGAAAACGAATGAAATATACTTACTACTTGCTATAAGATCATGTATGCTTGCATGTTCTGAGTGCTCTATCTCTCTTATTGCCTAATTATTTTAACACATTGAGCACGCAACACTGGGGTTGCATCCTTTAAAGAACACTTCTATTTGAATACACCATGGAAGGCCATGGTGTGGACATTTAAGCAAAAGGTCCTTGAACCTTGTCCAAGCTTCGTGAAGTGATTCGTTTTCGGCTTGTTTGAACTTAATTATGTCATCACGAAAGTTGGAATTCCTATCAGGTGGGAAGTATTTGACTAGGAATTTCTCAGCCAGATCTGTCCAATTGACAATCGATCCAGAGGGTAAGGAATTTAACCACGTTTTGGCTTTATCTCTTAATGAGTAAAGAAAGAGGTAAAGCCTCAAAGCTTCTTGGGAAACTCCAGGGATAAGGAAGGTATCACTAACTCCTAGGAAGTTTCTTAGATGATTGTGGGGATGTTAATTTTCCACTCCAAAGAATTGTCCCACAGTGGACAGCATTTGGAACATTACCGGCTTTAACTCGAATGAGTTGGCAGTAATCTCAGGGCGTATAATGCTTGGGTTAAGCTCCTCAGGCATGGCAACTAAGTAGGAGAGGATGGCATTATCCTTGTCATTCGCTATTTCGATGGGGTTGCGAATGGCAGGTGCTTGGTTTGGAGGTGGTCTATCCATTTCGGCTTGATGGGATTGCGACGACTCCGCGGAGTCAGCAATGTTTTGAGTTACCAGGGGTTGTTTAAAGAGGCGTTTCTTAGCTTTGTTTCTGGCCCTAAGTAATCTTTCAGGCTCAGGATTGAACTCTAGATCGCTACTTGAATGCTCATTCATAAACTAACCCAATGGTACCTGTAAAAGAAATGAGAATAGATTAGCTCCAATAGATATTAAGATTTGTGTTTCTAACTTAACAACATTCGTGTTTACTAAACAAAATCCCCGGCAGCGGCGCCAAAAACTTGTTGCGTGCTCAATGTGTAAATTAAAATGCGATGTGAGAGCACTCAGAACATGCAAGCATACATGGTCTTGTAGCAAGTAATAAGTATTTTTTCATTCGATTTCCCACAGAGATTTATTCTTAGTTACTAGCGAAGTGAGATGTTAAATTAGAAAGGATGGTTTAAATGGGGTAGAATTGGGATTAATGTGCCTAACTAATAAAGAACGTGTGAGATATGCAAGCATAAACAAAGACAAGTCGAGAAGTTAACTTGAATGTAGAAAAAAAAGAATTGCGGAGAGAGCAATTATCTAGCAATAAAATCGCAAAACAGAAAACTGAAAAAAAATGGCTAAGGCAAAAAGTAAACTAAGAAAATTGCGCAAACAACAATTTTCTAGCAATTGTACTAACAGCGTTTTGAGGGTGAAGTGTGGAAATAAGGGCAGCTAACGACTCCTCTATAGGCTTTTTCATACGATTCTTTAGCAGTAGATCAATTTATCATGCATCAAATTAACTCAAACTCATGTATCTCTCGATTTCATGCATTAGATCCTTTAGTTCACTCATGTCCAAGTAAGACTTAAGCATCTATTTATATAAGCAAGTTAAAGAATTGTGCTAGGAAAACGCCTATTCCTAGGTCGTTTTCTGGCTACCATGAAAGGCTAGCATGAATGGACGACTCTGAACTCTTACTCCTTCCAGAGGTTAGGAGTTCTTTGGACAAAATGGATGGCCAATCAAAATTGCCCGTGGGATGAAGCATACATACATTCAATGCATTTGAGCTATCCTACATGCTGAATTCACGTATTTCTACCTATAGATTCATCATTAGCAGACTCTTATGTGGTTTAGTTACTCATGGATGATGATGGAGTGGGAAGACTTGATGGAGTAAACATGCTTAACGGTATTTAAATGGAGACAAACAGAAAATAGGAAGCAAAAAGGAACTCGCGAAATAGTCAAATAACTCCTTGATTAAACCAGATTCGAAACTTAATGTGCAACAACTTTAAAGCGATAAAGGCTAAACACAAGAAGACGAAATGAAACAATGTATCTAACAGAAGTAAATGGCAACAAAGAGAAGCAAAAAGGAAACAGAAAGCGGAAGAAAACATGTAAATGTGTGCGTGAACCCTCGCCGCAAGCGCCGCGGATGAAGGGAGAAGGGGAGCTTTGTTTGGGGATGAATCCAATCAGAAGAGAAGAATGATCTTCTCTTCTTCCTCTTAGATTATCGATGCCAACAGCTGAATGCTTCACGCCAACAAACGGGAGAAGAAATAGGGAAGAAACTGCGTTGAGATGGGAGTTCTACGCTTCCAAGCTTGTTGTTAACCTTCCCCCTTGACCTCCTTTTATACTGTTGTGCAGGTACTCTTCAGTCAAGGAGAGCCATCCATTCTGAACGACGACCTTGCACGTGGCAGCAGGAGAAAATATGGGCGGCTGAAACATCGCAACAGAACGGCGGACGGTTAGAATACTTAACAACTTTCACTTAAAACATTGCGGAGAGAGCAATGTTTTCGCAATGTTCCTGCAATACAGAAATTTCAACTCTTTAGCTTTGTTTTCGATTCTTTTTCCTTTCTTTTACACATAAGTCCTGATTTAGCTTCATTCTATAAATTCTCATATATAAGCACATGTTTAGATTAAATTCTACCAAAAATGCTTAAGAGTGTACACCATTCTATAGCAAATAAGTCCCTAAAATATGCACTTTTGGAGACGTAACAGTACCCTGCCAGTGGAAGTCGATCATGGCCACGTCGAGCCGCAGACAGAAAATCCCGAACCACTGTGGCATGGGGTAAATTTCGATCCTACATGCACTAGAGTGTATGTGCCTAAGGCTTCTTTTCCTAGCAGATTAGCGAGACCGCCTAAGGAGAACTACGAGAAGGAGTTCCTAGACACATTCAGGAAGGTAGAGATCAACATCCCTCTGTTGGATGCCCTGAAGGAAATTCCGAGGTACGCCAAGATCCTAAGGAAACTATGCACCAACCAGAGGAAGACAAAGGAGAGTGAACACGTCGTGGTAAGTGAGAACGTTTCCGCTTTGATCACAAAGAGCTTACCGGTTAAATGCGACGATCCAGGTATGTTCTCTCTCCCTTGTAAGATTGGAGGCATGCAAATTAGAAGAGCAATGCTGGATTTAGGAGCCTCTATTAGTTCTATGCCTTATTCCATTTATCAGAAACTGAAATTGAAAGGAATGAATAAAACAGGAACAGTTATTCAACTTGCTGATAGAACTTTTGTGCATCCTCTAGGAATAGTGGAAGATGTGTTAGTGCAGGTTAATGAATTAATTTTTCCTGTTGAATTTTATGTTCTGAAAATGGATGAAAATTATTCCTCTTCGCCTGCTTCGATCTTATTAGGTAGGCCCTTTATGAAAACTGCTAAAACCAAAATAAATGTGGATAAGGGCATTTTATCTGTTGAGTATGGCGGAGAGGTTGTTGAGATGCATTTACCCATTGTAGAAGAGCATGTTGATGATGTATTCTCCCTTTGTCAAGTAGACATTTTTGAATCTTTAGCTCATAATGAATGCATGACTGTTGAGGATGGGGATGACCCATTATTTTTAACTGAACTTTTTGATGATTATGAGTTGCATGAACCACCCTTGACTGAATTTTGTGATTCATCTGTTTCTGCTTTGACAATTGTTGAGAATCCTGCTAAGCTACTCCCTTCCACTTTACCTTGCACTATTGGAAATGAAATGATTAATCAAGCCTTGCTAGATTTAGAACCATCGATTAATGTTAAGTCGCATGCTGTTTTTAATGAGCTTAAACTCAATGACTTGCATGAATCTAGTTCTATTGTGCAAATGGCTAATAAATCCTATGTGCACCCCTTGAAAAAGGTGGAAGATGTTTTGGGCAGAGTAACTGACCCGTTCTTTCCTGCTGATCCTTATGCTTTTGGAATGCATGAAAATCTCCCTCATGTTTTTGCATCAATTTTATGGGATCAACCTTTAATGAAACCTGCAAAAATTAAAATTGATGTTGTATGTGCGCAGAAGGCACGTGAGAAAGAATTGTTCATGGATTTTCGCAGGAAAGAGGAAATTAGGAAGATGGATGGGGCATCTTCCAAGTTCGATTATGGATGAGTTGACAAGAGAATACAGTCGAGCAATCGACTCTAAAAATTTGCGCTTCTCGGAGGCACCCGAGCTTGGACTGTAATTCTGTTATTTACTGTTTTGCTTTTGTTTATATTTGCTTTTGAGTTTGTTGTTTGTTTTCTTGTTTTCTTAGGAGAAACAGTGGAATGGCCGGCAATTCGAGAGCATATTGGAAGACGATGGTGCACATCTTCACCCGTCGGCTCCATAAGATTCAGGGGAGGTTTTCTGTTCCCTTAGGATTTTATTGTTTTGATTGTTTAATGCATTGGGGACAATGCATATCTTTAGATGGGGGTGGAGTTTCTTGATAGAGATAAGACTTCTTAGTAGTTGTCGAGCATATGTATACTCTGATGGTTAGATTAGAATCTGAATGCATGTTGTTCGATGAGGACGGTCTGTGATTTGTTTGTGAACACTCCGTATTTGTATGATTCGAAAATTTGACGATGTATGCACATTTTGAGCCTATTTTAAAAAAAATTCTCTTATTCCCCTACATGCACTGAGCACATAGCCCTCTTATTCTCAGTTCTGTAGGTTTAGAATGATTTTATTTAGTTTGAAACCTTGTTGTCACCCCGAAAGGTACCATTAGGGAGGCTTGATGTGTTAGAAGTAGTAATGACTCATTTGTTGTATAGCGAAGCTATTGCCTAAAAAAAAAGTGGTATGCATGAAAAATAAAAACTCTAAGAGTTGCTCCTCCTTCTTGTGTTGCCCGTGTAACAATGGGCGATCGAGTAACCCACGGTTGTCACTGCATGAAAGGGGAACTAATAGAAGTGAGCAATAGTCCTTAAAAACGTGAAGCTAGATTTAGTTTGACGTGTTAGGCTCTCTTGGAGAAAAAAAAAAGTGGTTCAAAAAGTAAAATGGGTACAAAGTACTCAAAGAAAAGAATAAAATGTAGGCCTTTTGTTTTGTTGCTTTTTCTATCGCTGAAAGCCATTAGACTGTTCTTATCGCCATAAGTAGGGGAAAACGAGTTATAGGACTGTATATGGTTGTTCCGGGCTTGCATGAGCTAGGTTGGGAGGTGCTAAACACACACACACGTAAGGGAATAGGAGTTAAAATTTTGAAGTATTTCAACGTTTGCATGCATTTGATGGTTTTACATTTATCCAAGTACCTTGTTTCACAAGCATTGAGATTAGAGTTTTCAGCATGCATTTAATTCTTTGGAGATAATTTAGAGTATACCTTGCTCGAGGACTAGCAAGATTTAGGTCGGGGGTATTTTGATAGCTCCAAAATAGAGCTATCTTTATGTCCCTAATTCTGGCTAAAATCATGACATATATTGATTAAAATGCTTTCTTGTAGGTGATTTCATGGTAGAGAGCTCGAGAAGTCCAAAGATGCATCGGGAGTGAAAAGGCTTAAAGAATCCAAGAGATGGCAAAAATTGCCTTGAAGAGACTCAATTTGGCCATCCAAACCCGAGAGCATGCTTGCATGGGCGGCAGCGTCGAGACGCTAGCTCGACGCCGCCCCGACATCATTCGAAGCACGAGCGCGCCCTAGCGTCGAGACGCCGCCCGAGGGTCTCGACGCCGCCCCGACACCATCCGAAGCACGCGCGCGCCCCAGCGTCGAGACGCCGCCCGAGGGTCTCGACGCCAGCCCGATAAATTTTCCAGACGGACGCGCGACAGCGTCGAGACACTGCCCGAGCGTCTCGACGCCCGCGTGCGCGCGCGCGGCCAACTTAGGGCACAGCGTTGAGACGCTTGCCTAGCGTCTCGACGCTCCGACACTTAAAGGCGTGAAAACGCCACATTTTTCCTAACTTTTGACTCTTCTTCTTCCTCCAACTTTTCTCTCGGGTCTAGGCTATTTTCCACCATTGTTGAGCTTCTTCTTCTCCTCTTTGTATGCTACTAAGCTCTTCCATGGGGGATTGAGTTTGGATTTGTGATTTATGGATGTTTGGGGAGGTTTGCCCCTTTGTGAATGTCAAGTCAATTGATTTGTTTATGCATTTTCTTGCTTGTTCTTATTCCAATTCTAGCATGTGTAGCTAAATTAGATTGACGCTCTAATTCCTATGCATGATAGAGGGCTAAAGGTTGGGACGTATAATTGCCCAAACCGCTAGGTAGCACGGGTCTAAGCATGGCTAATTAATCCAACCCAAAGTTACAGTTGGTAATCTGAGTTAATTAATGTTTTCATGTTAGGATTAAGGCAAGAGAGAAACCAGGTTAGTCTTAGGATTAAGCCGTCGCAATGTTCCCGTCACTGGCACATAGTCGATTTAGGAGTCGCGACCTTGGATAGATTGTTGGCCAAGTACAATTAGAATTGCACGTTTCTAATTATATCTTTGGGTCATTTGAGCTAGAAGTAGCCAAATCAATTGTGTGCATAAGCATGATTAGTTAAGAAATTGTATCGATGATCCGAACATCCATAATGATCAATTCCATTTCTCGAAGTTAAGCACAACCGTTTAAATTTTGCACTTGTCGTTTAATTTTCCGTTAGCTTGCACGTTAGGAGCTCCCTTCCCCACAAACCAAATTACCATTCTTTTATTGTGCATACTTTTTATAATTAGCAATTTAGGCTTAGTTAAACTGAATTTCTTATTTCCCTGTGGATCGACCCCGTTACCACTTAGCTACAAATTGCTCGGTGCATTCGGGTTATAAATTGTATTTTGGCAAGCCTCGACAGCTTGAATTTGGAGTACCACATAAAGTGCTCTACCAGGGATAAACTCGAATAGGTAGCTGGGGACATAGTACATCAAGATGTAATTCACTTCTACCCATTTATAAGGGCTAGTAGAGAGATGTTCCCTTAATAACTGACTTCGGGTCTTGAACATGAGGCTTCATCCTCTTCTGTGTGAAGAGGGTTAATGATATGATGATTGGATCACAGATCAGATGTTCATTAGAGGTGTCAGTGGTACTTAAGGAACAAGAGGTAACATAGGGGTTAAACGGTTTAAATGACCCGCTATGATTACGGACACTGATAGCACACAAAATGAGCTATCTTTACGACTTATTTTATGCTAGTTTAGAGGATTAAATGTGTACTTTCACGATTATATTTGATTATTTTATAGATATCGAGCATTTTGGAGCATACCGTGGAATTTAGAAGCTTTGTGGTGAAAACTAACCTATTTGGATGAAATTTGGAGTTCAAAAGTGACAAAAAGAAGGAAATTTGGTCCAAAACCCGTGAGGATAGCGCCTAGGCACCCATTCCGAGCGCCTAGGCGCTGAAAATAAAAGGAAAAAAAATAAAACAATTGTCTGTTTCAAACTCAAGCCTAAAAGCGCACAACATTTTTTCCCACGCTCTGCACAACCACCACAGCAACTTTGGATTTTATTATCAACACTCAGCAGTTATGTAATTTATATCTTAGCGCCACATCTGATTTTTCAGCCCTCTTCACCTGCATCAAACTCAATGGATGCGCGCCACACCTGATCTGAGCTCCTTCAGATCTATTATGCACGATTTTTACCTAAATTTCCATATAAATACATATTTTTATGGAGTTTTTTTTTAGAGCCGATTTGGAGAGTTAATCCCAATTTCAAAATTACATACTTTTTAGAGTTTGAAGAGATTTTTGGGAGCACAAAAGTACAGATTTACATGCTCGGGATCGTGGAGATTGCAGCGGAAACATGGAATCGACATGAGTTTTATTTCTTCTTTCCCTTTTAATTTGTATTTTTGTCATGGGTTTATTTTTTAGTTTATATTCTGAGCTTTTGAACATGATTAGCTAAACTCTCTTTACTTTGAGCCTTGATGTAATCGTTCTTTGAACCTTATTCTTCTTAATTGATAGTTGGTATTTCAATTTCATATTAGTTGTGAGAATGTTTTTGAGCTTAATGCATGTTAGGATTTGGCCATTCTTTGCATGATTTTTATAGGTCGAGAGACAATTATTGTTGATGATCATGAATTGTTTTCCCTGATTTATACATGAGATAGACATATCCTTGTAGATTTTGTGTCAGTTATAGTTTTACGTTCTTCATATTTGGATTGTCTGAATATTGTTATTGCTCGAGAGAGAATAACAAGTCTATAGGGTAGAACTTCCATCTTTGAATTAAGAATAGGATGAGATAAATTCCCTAGGATATATCTCTCCATATTGTTCATGTAATTAGGTGAACTAGAAAACCAATCCTAAGAAAAATTGTCCCTAGGATATAGAGAAAACTTGACCCGTACACTTGCGGTATTTTATTGCACTAATTTTGCACAACAAGTTTTTGACGTCGCTGTCGGGGATCGAGCCCGGGTCACCCGCGTGACAGGCGGGAATACTCATCACTATACTACAACGACATTTTGACTTATTTTATGCTAGTTTAGAGGATTCAATGTGTACTTTCACGATTATATTTGATTATTTTATAGATATCGAGCATTTTGGAGCAAACTGGGGAATTTAAAAGCTTTGTGGTGAAAACTAAGTTATTTTGATGAAATTTGAAGTACCCAAATTCCTTCTTTTTGTCACTTGGGAACTTCAAATTTCATCCAAATAACTTAGTTTTCACCACAAAGCTTCTAAATTCCCCAGTTTGAACCGTGAGATTCTCATGTTTCGCCTGCAGGTTGCTCTTAGTGGCACCATCCCTACGGAGGGTCGTTTCATGGGGGTCGGAACATCTCAGTCACCATTTATGGATAAAGAAACATATGGACATTCCCAACACTGACATTCCCTACGGTTGCACTATTGGGGTCGTCCTGTGCATTCTAAAAATGAAGGGTCACACTTACAGGATTTGCTAAGGAGTTAGTAAATCTTGACCAAAAACGATAACTAAGATGCTATAGGAATAAGAGTTATTCTGGTATTAGCATTTAGTCAAGAATGTCTTGGTTTAGTGAATGAGTGCTCGACTGCCCTACGGTAGCGACCATTCTGACTCACTAAAGTATCGTTGCGAGTGAATAAAGAGTTTGGGTACTTTATTTACTGCTAAATTTACTTGATTGGTTTAAATAGATTAAAACCGTTTCACTAATAGATTTACATTCTGTTTCAGCATGTCTAGCTCGTTCAATAACGTAGTAGCTTCCGTTAAGTTAACTGGCGAAAAATATGAGACTTGGAAAACGAACTCGAATATGATTCATGTTCGTGTTGATCTAAGTTGTATCTTAACAGAGGAGTGTCCTCTTCCCAGCTCAGTGATGAGTCGTGCTGAGAAGAAACAACAAAGTAAATGTGATTTGCTTGTTGTAGAAACATGTTTAGTGGAAATTGATAGTCATGTCTGGATCCTCGATTCAGGTGCCACTAATCATGTTTGTGCTTCGTTTCAGGAAACTACTTCCTGGCATCCGATGAGATAACTCTCAGAGTTGGTACTGGAGAGGTTGTCTCAGCTAAAGCAGTGGGAGCTGTTAGGTTGTCTTATAGAGATAGTTTCATTTTACTAGAAAATGTGTTATTGGTTCCTAGCTTCAAAAGGAACCTAGTCTCTATAGCTTGTTTATTAGAACAAATGTATAAAGTATCTTTTGCTGATAATGAAGCTATCATTAGCAAAAGAGGTGTATAGATTTGTTCTGCTAAACTTGAGAACAACTTATATGTGTTAAGACCGACAGAGACTGAAGCTATTTTGAACACCGAGATGTTTAAAACAGCTGAAACTCAAACAAAAAGGCAGAAACTTTATCCTAGTACCTATCTTTGACACTTGAGACTAGGCCACATTAATCTCAATAGGATTGTGAGGTTGGTTAAGAGCGGTCTCCTAAATCATTTAGAGGACAACTCTTTACCGCCATGTGAGTCATGTCTTGAGGGCAAGATGACCAAAAGATCTTTTTCTGAAAAAGGTTGTAGGTTCAAAGAACCTCTAGAAATCGTGCATTCGGATCTCTGCGGTCCTTTGAATGTCAAAGCACGAGGAGGGTATGAATATTTTGTCAGCTTCATTGACGATTATTCAAGGTACGATTATCTTTACCTAATGCATCATAAGTCCGATACTCTTGAAAAGTTCATTGAGTATAAGGCAGAGGTTGAGAACACATTAGGTAAATCGATTAAAACACTCCGATGTGATCGAGGTGGAGAGTATATGGATACTAGATTCCAGGACTATATGATAGAACATAGAATCGTATCTCAACTCTCAGCGCCAGGAACACCGCAGCAGAACGGTGTGTCCGAAAGGAGAAATAGAACCCTGTTACACATGGTTCGTTCTATGATGAGCTATGCTCAACTGCCTAGTTCGTTTTTGGGATACGCAGTACAGACTATAGTATATATTTTGAATGTTGTTCCCTCTAACAGTGTTTCTGAAACACCTTTAGAGCTCTGGAATGGGCGTAAAGTTAGTTTACGTCACTTCAGGATTTGGGGTGTCTGACACATGTGCTGGCATCCAATCTAAAGAAATTGGAACATCGTTCAAAATTGTGTCTATTTATAGGCTACCCCAAAGAAACGAGAGGTGGTCTCTTTTACGATCCTCGAGAGGACAAGGTGTTAGTTTCGACTAATGCCACGTTCTTAGAGGAAGACCAAATGAGAGATCATCAGTCTTCGAGCAAAATAGTTTTGTTCAAACTTTCCAGGAAAGCTAGAGACGAATCAACAAGAGTTGTTGATCAGGCTGGTCCATCTCAAGAGTTGAGAGAGCCTCGACGTAGTGGGAGGGCTGTGAGACAACCAGACTGCTACATCGGCTTGTTTGAGACTCAAGTCGTCATACCTGATGATGGCATTGAGGATCCAATGACCTTTAAACAGGCAATGACTGATGTAGACAAGGACCAGTGGCTCAAAGCCATGGACCTCGAAATGGAGTCTATGTACTTCAATTCGGTCTGGGATCTTGTAGAGCAACCAGATGGTGAAAGACTCATCGATTGCAAGCAGATCTACAAGAGGAAACGAGGACCAGGCTGGTAAGGTGCAAACCTTTAAAGTCCGACTTGTGGCAAAGGGTTATACCTAGCGAGAAGGGGTGGACTATGAAGAAATTTTTTCTCCTGTTTCCATATTGAAGTCGATTAGAATACTCTTGTCCATTGCCGCATTTTATGATTATGAAATCTGGCAAATGAATGTCAAGACTGCCTTTCTGAATGACAATCTTGAAGAGAGTATCTATATGGTCCAATGTTACGTCTCCAAAAGTGACCTTTTTAGGGCTTAATTAGCTTAGAAAGATGTTCACTCTTAGGTGTTTTTGATAGCATTTAGCCTAAACCTATGCTTAAATATGAGAATTAGAAGAAGGTAGCTAAATTAGGACTTATGTACAATAGGAAAGAAAAGGGTTGAAAACCGAAGGAAAAGAATGAAAAACAAGCATTGCGATAGCATTGCGGAAACATTGCGGTCCCCGCAATGTTTCAAGTGAAAACCGTAAGTTGACTGATCTTTTTCTGTTAATTTCCGTTATTTCAGGGATTCGTTCTTTCTCCTCCATCCATTCTGAAGTACGACGTTGAAGATTGATGGTTCTCCTTGGCCCAAATGCACCTGCAGATTACTATAAATAGGGGTCAAAGTCGAGGGTTCAAGCATCATCCGAAAGCGTAGAAGTCTTCTCGCAGTCCATCTTTTCTCCTGTTTTCCTTTGCCGTCTGCTGGTTTGCGAAGCTCAGCTGTTGGAATCGATAATCTGATAGGAAGGAGAGGAGATTCTTCTTCTCTCCCGATTGGATTCATCCAAGCAAGGCTGACCTTTCTTATCCTTCATTCGAGGCGGCTGCAACGAGACTTTCGAGCTTGTTTTATTGCTTTCTGTTCTTCATTTCCATTTTTCAACTCTGTCTTGTTGTTGTTTCTGTTCTTGTGGCTAATTTAGTTCATTTCGTTGTGTTCTGTCTTCCTGTTCTTTACTTTAAGTATCTCTTATGTTCATTCAAACAATCAATTAATCAAACATAAAGTTCAGTATTTCACAGTCTCTCGCCTTTGCATTCTACTGTTTTCCCTTGCTGTTTTAAGCACATTTTCCTTCTAAGCATGTTTATTTTATCCTTTAGTTCTGTTCTCCTTATATCCATGAGTAACTAAGTCACTTAGGGGCGTGCTAATGACAACACTATAGGCTAAAAAACGTGAATCAAGCATATAGGATAGCTCTCTAAGCATTGATTGTATGTAAGCTTCATCCCACGGGCAATTTCGATTGGCCATCCATTTTGTCCAAAGAACTCCTAACCTCTGGAAGGAGTAAGAGTTCAGAGTCATACCATCATGCTAGCCTTTCAAGGTAACCAGGAAACGACCTAGGAATAGGCGTTTCCCTAGTACAAACCATATCTTTCTGCTTTAACAAGATGCTTAAGACCTTACTTTGAGTTGAGTAAACTGAAGAATCTAATGCATGGAATCGGACGATACATGAGATTGAGATAGTTTGATGCATAGTGAGTAGATCCAGTGTTTGAGAATCGTATAAAAATGCCTATAGGATAGTCATTACTAGCCCTTAATTCACCCATTTACACACTTTCGCTGCTATTTAATTGCGGTAGAATTGCTGTCTCCGCAATTCTGCTTAAGTTACAATTCTGTCTAGCTGTTTTTGTCTTCATTTATTAATCTCGTCTCTTTTCATTTGAGCTTAGCTTTAACTTGTTCTCGTTTATGTTACTACCCTTTACACATTCAGCAAAAATTAGATAATTAAAAACCAATTTTACCCCATCAAATCCACCCCTTCTTTCTTAACAAAACACTTCGCGAATAGCTCAAAATAAATCTCTGTGGGAAAACGAATGAAATATACTTACTACTTGCTATAAGATCATGTATGCTTGCATGTTCTGAGTGCTCTATCTCTTTTATTGCCTAATTATTTCAACACATTGAGCACGCAACAAGTTTTTGGCGCCGCTGCCGGGGATTTATTTTAGTGAAAACGAAGTTAGTTAAGTTTGAAACACCAAGTTTACTGTCAATTGGAACTAATCTAGGTTCATTTCTTTTGCAGGTACTAGTTGGGTTAGTTTATGAGTGAGCATTCAAGTAGTGATCTAGAGTTCAATCCTGAGCCCGAGAGACTATTTAGAGCCAGAAATAAAGCCAAGAAACGTCTTTTTACCCAACCCTCTATACCTCAAGTAATTGCGGGAACCTCAATTCCTCCGCAAGAATCTCAAGAAGAAATGGCTGGAATAATTCCAAATCCGGTACCTGTCACTCGCAATCCCATCGAAATAGCGAATGACAAAAATAGTGCCATCCTTTCATATTTAGTTCCTATGCCTGGGGAGCTGAACCCCAGCATAATCCGTCCTGAAATCACTGCCAACTCATTCGAGTTAAAACAGTGATGTTCCAAATGTTGTCCACTGTGGGACAATTCTTTGGAGTGGAAAATGAGGACCCCCACAACCATCTTAGAAACTTCTTAGGAGTCAGTGATACTTTCATCATTCCTGGAGTTTCTCAAGAAGCCTTGAGGCTATACTTGTTCCCTTATTCTTTGAGGGACAAAGCCAAAACGTGGTTAAACTCGTTACCCTCTGGATCTGTCCTTAATTGGACAGATTTAGCAGAGAAATTCCTAGTCAAATACTTCCCACCTGATAGGAATTCTACCTTTCGTGATGACATAGTTAAATTCAAACAAGCTGATAATGAATCTCTTCACGAAGCTTGGACAAGGTTCAAAGATCTTCTTCTTAAATGTCCACATCATGGCATCCCATGGTGTATCCAAATTGAGGTCTTTTTCAAAGGATGCAACCCCAGCACTAGGCAAGTCTTAAATTCATCCGCCGGAGGCTCCATGTTGTCCAAGAGTTACAACGAAGCCTATGAGATCTTGGAGAAGATCTCAGCATCTCACTGTAGGTGGTCAGATGATCCTGTTGAGCCAACTAGAGCTCAAGACAAGGATGCTCTAAGTGCAATGAGCAGCCAAATAAATGCCCTGACCAACCTAGTCAAGCAAATGGCTCAAACGAATCTCCAAACAAGTGTCAACACCGCTACCGCCATGTCAATGGGCACCCAACCAAGTCAAGGTGAGACACTCATATGTGGATTCTGTGGGGAAGGGCACTTGTATGAATACTGCCCTGGGAATCCAGCCTCAGTCTGCTACATTGGAAGCCAGCAGCAGCTTAGGAACAACCCCTATTCCAATACTTACAACCCTGGTTGGAGGAACCACCCAAACCTGTCATGGGGTGGCCAACAAAATGCTAACCAAAATCCTAACCAACCTAGACCGAGTGGAACACCTGGCTTCACTCCCCAACATAACCAATCAATGTATCAAAAACCATACAATCAACCTGTAGGATCTTCTGTAGAAAACTTACTCAAGGAATACATAGCTAAGAATGATGCTACTCTTCAAAGCCAGCAAGCTACTCTTAGGAGCCTAGAGAACCAAATAGGCCAATTGGCCAATGAACTCAAGAGTAGGCCCCAAGGTAGACTCCCTGCTGACACCGAGGTGCCAAGGAGAGATGGTAAAGAACAAGTTCAAGCAATTGAACTTAGAAGTGGTAGACCCTTGGTGAGCAACACAAAGGACACACCAAAGAGAGTAGAGAACACTGAGTCTAGTGCTCCACTGGAGTCTCTGCCAAACCAAGGTCCACCACCAACTAGCACATCAGGAGCCAGGCTAGAGCCAATTATTGAGGAGATAGAAGAAATTCCAAGGCCTCCACCTATCCTAAGGCGCCCTGACGTGCCTGCATATGTGCCACCACCTCCATATCCTCGAAGGCTTAAGAAGAAGCAGGAACAGGAAGTGCATTTTAATAAATTCTTAGAAATTCTTAAGCAAGTGCATTTCAACATTCCTTTTGTAGAAGTTTTACAGTCTATGCCTTCCTATGTAAAGTTTTTGAAAGATATTATTACTAACAAAAAAATAATTGGTGAGTTTGAAACAGTAAACCTCACTGAGGAGTGCAGTGCCATACTCCAAAACAAGTTGCCCAAGAAGGAGAAGGATCCTGGTTCCTTCACCTTACCTGTAGAACTTGGAGGCAAGCACGTGGGCAGAGCGCTTTGTGACCTGGGCGCCAGCATAAACCTCATGCCCCTATCACTATTCCGCCAGCTAGGAATAGGAGAAGCACGTCCAACCACTGTCACCTTACAATTAGCAGACAAATCCATTGCATATCCAGAAGGTAAAATTGAGGATATTTTAGTAAAGGTTGACAAATTTATTTTCCTTGCAGATTTCATTATCCTGGATTATGAAGCAGACAAGGAGGTCCCCATCCTGCTAGGCAGACCATTTCTAGCCACAGGTAGGGCACTGATAGACGTCCAAAAAGGTGAGCTCACTATGAGGGTTCATGATGAAGAGGTGAAATTTTGTTTATGTTGCATTCCTTTACACATTCAGCAAAAATTAGATAATTAAAAACCAATTTTACCCCATCAAATCCACCCCTTCTTCCTTAACAAATACACTTCGTGAATAGCTAAAAATAAGTCTCTGTGGAAAAAACGAATGAAATATACTTACTACTTGCTGTGAGACCATGTATGCTTGCATGTCCTGAGTGCTCTCTCTACCTTCTTGCTTATTCTTATTATCACATTGAGCACGCAACAAGTTTTTGGCGCCGCTGCCGGGGACTTATTTTAAGCGAAAACGAAGTTTGTTAAGTTTGAAACTCCAAGATTATTATCTATTGGAACTAATCTACTTTTCATTTCTTTTGCAGGTACTAGTAGGGTAGTTTATGAGTGAGCCTCCAAGTAGTGATCTAGAGTTCAATCCTGAGCCTGAGAGACTACTTAGAGCTAGAAACAAAGCAAAGAAACGACTCTTTAAACAACCTCCTATACCTCAAATCATACCTGAAATCGAAGAAATGGACGATATAGTTCCAAATCCGGTACCTGTCATTCGCAACCCCATCGAAATAGCGAATGACAAGAATAGTGCCATTCTTTCATACCTAGTACCTATGCCTGGGGAGCTGAACCCCAGCATAATCCGTCCTGAAATCACTGCCAACTCATTTGAGTTAAAGCCAGTGATGTTCCAAATGTTGTCCACTGTGGGACAATTCTTTGGAATAGAAAATGAGGACCCACACAACCATCTTAGGAACTTCTTAGGAGTCAGTGATACCTTTATCATCCCTGGAGTGTCCCAAGAAGCTTTGAGGCTATACTTGTTTCCTTACTCTTTGAGGGACAAAGCCAAAACATGGTTGAACTCATTACCCTCTGGATCTGTCCGTAATTGGACAGACTTAGCAGAGAAATTCCTAGTCAAATACTTCCCACCTGATAGGAATTCTACCTTTCGTGATGATATAGTTAAGTTTAAACAAGCTGATAATGAGTCTCTTCACGAAGCTTGGACTAGATTCAAAGATCTTCTTCTTAAATGTCCACATCATGGCATCCCATGGTGTATCCAAATAGAGGTCTTTTTCAAAGGATGCAACCCCAGCACTAGGCAAGTCTTAAATTCATCTGCTGGTGGTTCCATGTTGTCCAAGAGTTACAACGAGGCCTATGAGATCTTGGAGAAGATCTCAGCATCTCACTGTAGGTGGTCAGATGATCCAGTTGAGCCAACTAGAGCTCAAGACAAGGATGCTCTAAGTGCAATGAGCACCCAAATAAATGCCCTGACCAACCTAGTTAAGCAAATGGCTCAAGCCAATCTCCAAACAAGTGCCAACACCGCTACCGCCATGTCAATGGGCACCCAACCAAGTCAAGGTGAGGCACTTATATGTGGATTCTGTGGGGAAGGGCACCTGTATGAATACTGCCCTGGGAATCCAGCCCCAGTCTGCTACATTGGAAGTCAGCAGCAGCCTAGGAACAACCCCT
Organism: Herpetospermum pedunculosum; assembly: GCA_028017165.1. Lineage (NCBI taxonomy): Eukaryota > Viridiplantae > Streptophyta > Magnoliopsida > Cucurbitales > Cucurbitaceae > Herpetospermum > Herpetospermum pedunculosum. Next base: position 5,617,645 of record JAPQWQ010000187.1, read on the forward strand.
ATTCCAACACTTACAACCCTGGTTGGAGGAACCACCCAAACCTGTCATGGGGTGGCCAACAAAATGCTAACCAAAATCCTAACCAACCTAGACCGAGTGGAACACCTGGTTTCACTCCCCAACATAACCAATCAATGTATCAAAAACCTTACAACCAACCTGTAGGATCTTCTGTAGAAAGCCTACTCAAGGAATACATAGCTAAGAATGATGCTACTCTTCAAAGCCAACTGTTAAGTCTCTGAAAGTGACTTATTTAGGACCCATTTAGCTTAAGAAGATGTGCACTTTTAGGTGTTTTTTATAGCATTTAGCCTAGACCTATGCTTAAATATGAGAATGAGAAGAAGGTAGCTAAATTAGGACTTATGCACAATAGGAAAGAAAAGGGTTCAAAACCGAAGGAAAAGAATGAAAAAACTGCATTGCGACAGCATTGCGAAAACATTGCTGAGGCCGCAATTATTCAAGTGAAAACCGTAAGTTGACTGATCCTTTTCTGTTAATTTCCGTAATTTCAGGGATTCGTTCTTTCTCCTCCATCCATTCTGATATATGACGTTGAAGATTGATGGTTCTCCTTGGCCCAAACGCACCTGCAAACTACTATAAAAGGGGGCCAAAGTCGGAGGTTTGATCATGATTCGAAGCGCAGAAGTCTTCTCGCAGTCCATCATTTCTCTCTGTTTTCCTTTGCCGTCTGTTGGAGTGAGAGTCTCAGCTGTTGGAATCGATAATCTGATAGGAAGGAGAGAAGATTCTTCTTCTCTCTCGATTGGATTCATCCAAGCAAGGCTGACCTTTCATCCCCTTCATTCGAGGCGACTGCAACGAAGCTTTTCAAGCACCTTTACTGCTTTTCTGTCGTTCTTCTTCTTATTTCCAGTTTGATCATTGTTGTTCTTAGCCTAGTGCTTTAATTACTGCATTTCGTTGTTGTCTGTCTTTGAATCATTTCTTTTGAAGCTTTCCTTTGTCGTTCAAACATTCAAAGTAATCAAAGTAAAATTCTGCATTTCACAGTTTCCACCTTCTGCTGCTACGTTTTGTCTTATTGTTTTAAGCATATTTCTCTTCTAAGCATGTCTGTTTTATCTACCCTTTCTGTTCTCCATATATCCATGAGTAGCTAAGCCACTTAGGGGCATGCTAATGACAGAACTATAGGCTAAAAAACGTGCATCAAGTATGTAGGATAGCTCTCGAATCATTGATTGTATGTAAGCTTCATCCCACGGGCAATTTCGATTGGCCATCCATTTTGTCCAAAGAACTCCTAACCTCTGGAAGGAGTAAGAGTTCAGAGTCATATAATCATGCTAGCCTTTCATGGTAATCAGGAAACGGCCTAGGAATAGGCGTTCCCCTAGTACAAACTAAACACTCCTGTTTTAACAAGATGCTTAAGACCTTACTTTCAAGTCGAGTAAACTTAAGACTCTAATGCATGGAATCGGACGATACTTGAGATAGAGTGAGTTTGATGTATAGAGAGTTGGTCCAATGCTTGAGAATCGTAATAAAATGCCTATAGGATAGTCATTAGTAGCCCTTAATTCACCCATTTACTCAGTTTCGCTGTTATTTAATTGCGGTAACATTGCGGTCCTCGCAATTCTGCCAGATTTTCATTTTGTTTAGCTGTTTTCTTCCTCGTTTGTTAATTCCATCTCTTGTCTTTTAAGTCTAGTTTCAACTTGCATTTGTTTATGTTATATCCCTTTATACATTCAGCAAAAAGTAGATAATTAAAAACCAATTTTACCCCATTAAATTCATCCCATCTTTCTTAACAATCACACTTCGCGAATAGCTAAAAATGAGTCTCTGTGGAAAAAACGAATGAAATATACTTACTACTTGCTGTGAGACCATGTATGCTTGCATGTTCTAAGTGCTCTCTCTACCTTATTGCTTATTTATCTTTACACATTGAGCACGCAACAAGTTTTTGGCGCCGCTGCCGGGGACTTATTTTAAGTGAAAACGAAGTCTGTTAAGTTTGAAAAAACAAGTTCATTGCTTATTGAGAGCTAATCTTCTTTCATTTCTTTTACAGGTACTATCAAGCTAGTTTATGAAAGAGTTTTCAAACCTCAACTCGCAACAGAGAGAAACTTTGCAGGTGGAAAACGTATGTGTACGACAAAGTAAATGAATACGCTGCAAAACTTAATTGGAGGAAGAGTTTGCCCACAACAGTTTGAAGAATTTTATCAGCCATGTGCTTATTGTGGGGATAATCATAACTTGGAGAATTGCCCAACCTTGAATTATCAAGAGAGGCAATATCAACAAAGCTATGACAACCATTATTCGTACATGTGTGAACATGATCAGTGGCAACTCTCAAATAATCCTTGGGAAGAGCATGTGCAAATTGCTCATTATGAAGAGTTCCCCCAACATGAAGACTATCAACATTATGCCCCAACTCCAAATGAAGAATTATCACCCACTTTGGAGGCGCTATGGAGAGAATTCATGGAAAGGAATGATGCATCCATGAGGAGAATGGATGTGCAATTAGCCCAGCTCACAAATGACTTACAAGATCTACTTGCTATGGCAAATTCACCACCACCATGCCCTCAGATATTCGATTTTTATGATGATGAATCCTTTGTTACCTTCGAATCTGAGAAAAGTGATCCAATGGAATATCCATATGAAATGGTGGAGTTGGTGAAAGGTGAGAAAAATGAAATTGTGCTGGATGAGGCCAAAGAGACTAATGCGCTGCTTGAGGAACAAGAATTTGAAATGTTTGAGGTTGTAGCAAGCTTCTCCACCAATGAAAGAGTTGAGCCACCACCACCACAAATGCTCCAGCTGAAGGAGTTAGAAAGAGTTGTGCCAGAAAAAGAAGTCCCATCGCATCAAAGCTATGTTGTAGCAAATATTGTAGAAACAAAACCAACGCACAGAAAGTACAAACCTTGGGATGTTATAACATGCAGTCTCTTTGAAAGAATCAACAAATTCAAGGTGTGACAGAAAGTCCGACCCCGTAAATCAAGACTTAAGTATCTTAAAGGAGCAAAAGTGATGCCTCGAAACATTGAAGAATATCCATATGAGGCAGATTGAAAAGGGAGTATTTCTGTTCCCTAATAATAAAAAAAAAAATCAAACTGCTTTTCGTTGAACTATGTGAATTCTGTTACTTTTGAGTACATTTTTGATCTGTTTTAGATGCTTAGTTTTATGTTTTTAATTTTGCTTAGTATAGTCTGATGATAGGAGCCTAGGTAGGTTAGTTTTGTTTTATTTTTAGAAGAGCTTGAATGACTGGAAAGAGCATGCTTAGGGGCCTTAATCACTGTTATATCGGCCCTGATCTAATTGCGAAATAATTGCGGTACCCGCAATTTTCATGACTGAAAGCATGTTTTGGACTGTCTGTTTAGCTAGGCTGTGATCTGTTTAAATTCCATCTTTTGCTGCTATCATGACTACCTTATATAGCTTATCTAAATGCATGCTGAATGAGTGTCATAGGACACCCTTTGATAGTTTAAATCAACCTCTAAAAAGCTCAGCATGCACAGCTTTAAGCCCTTATCTGTCTGTTTTTTTTTACTGCTGCTGTGATATTTGTCGTTCGAATGTTTTGTCTATGCCTAGGGCTTTAGATTCTCTTTGTTTTACTTTAGACTAGATGCTTCTAGGAAAGTTGGGGGTATGCCACCTCAGACACTCATTGGGGACAATGAGTAGTTGAAGTTTGGGGGAGGCCACCCTAGGCCTAGGAACATTCCTCTCTCCCTTAGAAACATAAGCATTCTTCTTCTCCTTTACAAAAAAAATGGTGAACTGAAAAAAAAAGAAAAAATGAAAAATAGAATAAAGAGGGGGGGTCTCTCTTAGGTTGCTAAGTGATCAGTGCCAAGTGTGTGACCCACAAGTGGCATTGCATCAAAAGGCAACCAAAGGATAGGCCCCACCTAAGTAAAGAAAGAAAAGGAAAAAAGAATGTATACCTAGGAGTTATAACTTTGTGGCGTAGATGTCCTATTTAAAAAGAACTCTGATCCTCAAGTAGCTAAGCACAAAGTTATAACTTGTAGGGTTGTTTAGGGAGATGAGTGTTTATCCAATGTAGTGATGCCAGGGTTTAGGTTGTTCTTTAAAAGTACCACTGTCACCGTTAATACTAAGACTGGCATGACTCTAAGGAATCCTAGACACATTAAAAATAAAGCTAGAAGCATGTACTGAGTCTGAGGTAAAGCTAGGCAGAATTTGAAACCTTAGGGATAGTGGCATGATATGACAAAAGCAAATAGATCAGTTGTAGGGAGTTAATGAAAACAGATAAGTGTTAGGCAGGCAAGTTCAGAAGAAGCTAGATAAGAGGGTAGTTTTAAGCTTGGAGGTGTGTCACAGGACAGCAGTGCTATAGATAGGGGTATAAGGGAGTCAGTAGGTGGTTAAAGAAGGAGAAACAGCAGCCTAGGGAAGTCCTTAGTATGCTTGAGGACAAGCAAAGCCTTAAGTTTGGGGGTGTGTTAAGTCTCTGAAAGTGACTTATTTAGGACCCATTTAGCTTAAGAAGATGTGCACTTTTAGGTGTTTTTTATAGCATTTAGCCTAGACCTATGCTTAAATATGAGAATTAGAAGAAGGTAGCTAAATTAGGACTTATGCACAATAGGAAAGAAAAGGGTTCAAAACCGAAGGAAAAGAATGAAAAAACTGCATTGCGACAGCATTGCGAAAACATTGCTGAGGCCGCAATTATTCAAGTGAAAACCGTAAGTTGACTGATCCTTTTCTGTTAATTTCCGTAATTTCAGGGATTCGTTCTTTCTCCTCCATCCATTCTGATATATGACGTTGAAGATTGATGGTTCTCCTTGGCCCAAACGCACCTGCAAACTACTATAAAAGGGGGCCAAAGTCGGAGGTTTGATCATGATTCGAAGCGCAGAAGTCTTCTCGCAGTCCATCATTTCTCTCTGTTTTCCTTTGCCGTCTGTTGGAGTGAGAGTCTCAGCTGTTGGAATCGATAATCTGATAGGAAGGAGAGAAGATTCTTCTTCTCTCTCGATTGGATTCATCCAAGCAAGGCTGACCTTTCATCCCCTTCATTCGAGGCGACTGCAACGAAGCTTTTCAAGCACCTTTACTGCTTTTCTGTCGTTCTTCTTCTTATTTCCAGTTTGATCATTGTTGTTCTTAGCCTAGTGCTTTAATTACTGCATTTCGTTGTTGTCTGTCTTTGAATCATTTCTTTTGAAGCTTTCCTTTGTCGTTCAAACATTCAAAGTAATCAAAGTAAAATTCTGCATTTCACAGTTTCCACCTTCTGCTGCTACGTTTTGTCTTATTGTTTTAAGCATATTTCTCTTCTAAGCATGTCTGTTTTATCTACCCTTTCTGTTCTCCATATATCCATGAGTAGCTAAGCCACTTAGGGGCATGCTAATGACAGAACTATAGGCTAAAAAACGTGCATCAAGTATGTAGGATAGCTCTCGAATCATTGATTGTATGTAAGCTTCATCCCACGGGCAATTTCGATTGGCCATCCATTTTGTCCAAAGAACTCCTAACCTCTGGAAGGAGTAAGAGTTCAGAGTCATATAATCATGCTAGCCTTTCATGGTAATCAGGAAACGGCCTAGGAATAGGCGTTCCCCTAGTACAAACTAAACACTCCGGTTTTAACAAGATGCTTAAGACCTTACTTTGAAGTCGAGTAAACTTAAGACTCTAATGCATGGAATCGGACGATACTTGAGATAGAGTGAGTTTGATGTATAGAGAGTTGGTCCAATGCTTGAGAATCGTAATAAAATGCCTATAGGATAGTCATTAGTAGCCCTTAATTCACCCATTTACTCAGTTTCGCTGTTATTTAATTGCGGTAACATTGCGGTCCTCGCAATTCTGCCAGATTTTCATTCTGTTTAGCTGTTTTCTTCCTCGTTTGTTAATTCCATCTCTTGTCTTTTAAGTCTAGTTTCAACTTGCATTTGTTTATGTTATATCCCTTTATACATTCAGCAAAAAGTAGATAATTAAAAACCAATTTTACCCCATCAAATTCATCCCATCTTTCTTAACAATCACACTTCGCGAATAGCTAAAAATGAGTCTCTGTGGAAAAAACGAATGAAATATACTTACTACTTGCTGTGAGACCATGTATGCTTGCATGTTCTAAGTGCTCTCTCTACCTTATTGCTTATTTATCTTTACACATTGAGCACGCAACACGAACAAGCTACTCTTAGGAGCCTAGAGAACCAAATAGGCCAATTAGCCAATGAACTCAAGAGTAGGCCCCAAGGTAGACTCCCTGCTGACACCGAGGTGCCAAGGAGAGATGGTAAAGAGCAAGTTCAAGCAATTGAACTTAGAAGTGGTAGACCCTTGGTGAGCAACACAAAGGACACACCAAAGAGAGTAGAGAACACCGAGTCTAGTGCTCCACTGGAGTCTCTGCCAACCCAAGGTCCACCACCAACTAGCACATCAGGAGCCAGGCTAGAGCCAATTATTGAGGAGATAGAAGAAATTCCAAGGCCTCCACCTATCCTAAGGCGCCCTGACGTGCCTGCATATGTGCCACCACCTCCATACCCTCGAAGGCTTAAGAAGAAGCAGGAACAGGAAGTTCATTTTAATAAATTCTTAGAAATTCTTAAACAAGTGCATGTCAACATTCCTTTTGTAGAAGTTTTACAGTCTATGACTTCATATGTAAAGTTTTTGAAGGACATTATTACTAACAAAAAAATAATTGGTGAGTTTGAAACAGTAAACCTCATTGAGGAGTGCAGTGCCATACTCCAAAACAAGTTGCCCAAGAAGGAGAAGGATCCTGGTTCCTTCACCTTACCTGTAGAACTTGGAGGCAAGCACGTGGGCAGAGCGCTTTGTGACCTGGGCGCCAGCATAAACCTCATGCCCCTATCACTATTCCGCCAGTTGGGAATAGGAGAAGCACGTCCAACCACTGTCACCTTACAATTAGCAGACAGATCCATTGCATATCCAGAAGGTAAAATTGAGGATATTTTAGTAAAGGTTGACAAATTTATTTTCCTTGCAGATTTCATTATCCTGGATTATGAAGCAGACAAGGAGGTCCCCATCCTGCTAGGCAGACCATTTCTAGCCACAGGTAGGGCACTGATAGACGTCCAAAAAGGTGAGCTCACTATGAGGGTTCATGATGAAGAGGTGAAATTTAGTGTGTATAAAGCTTTGAGGTACCCCTCTGACCTTGAATCATGTGCTAGTATGGACGTTGTTGATTCTTTAATGGAAGAACAATTGGAGCATGTATTATTAACCAAGCATGCTAATGATTATGTACAGTTAGACGTAGCTGACTTGAATGTATCTGACATAATGGATATGCCTGTAGATAAACCACAACATGTATGTATGAATATAGACCTAACTGATAGACCTGTGAATCCTTTAAAGCCATCTATTGAGCATCCACCTGTTTTAGAACTGAAACCACTACCCACTCACCTCAAGTATGCATATTTAGGGAGTAATGAAACTCTGCCTGTTATCATTTCTTCTAAATTAAGTGAAAAGCATGAGGTTGAACTGATTTTACTGCTTAAGCAACATAGGAAGGCTATTGCATGGACTATTGCTGATATTAGAGGCATTAGCCCTTCTTATTGTATGCATAAGATTATACTAGAGGAAGAGCACACACCTAGAGTAGATCACCAACGTAGGCTGAATCCCTCTATGAAAGAGGTAGTTAAGAAAGAAATAATAAAATGGTTAGATGCTGGTGTGATCTTTCAAATAGCTAGTAGCCAGTGGGTGAGCCCTATACAGTGTGTACCTAAAAAGGGTGGGATGACTGATGTAGTCAATGAGAACAACGAACTGATTCCAACTAGGACTGTCACAGGATGGAGAGTGTGCATGGATTACAGGAAATTAAATAAAGAAACTAAAAAAGACCACTTCCCTCTACCATTCATTGACCAGATGTTAGACAGAATAGCTGGTAGAGCCTACTATTGTTTCTTAGATGGTTATTCTGGCTATAATCAGATTACTATAGACCCTAAGGACCAAGAGAAGACTACCTTCACTTGCCCTTTTGGAACTTTTGCCTTTCGCAGAATGCCTTTTGGCTTATGCAATGCACCGGCAACTTTCCAAAGGTGCATGATGGCAATCTTCTCTGAGTTGGATGAGTCCATGATAGAAATATTCATGGATGACTTCTCAGTCTTTGGGGATTCATTCACCAACTGTCTAGATAATTTAAGACAAGTCTTAGCTAGATGTGAAGAGACTAACTTAGTCCTTAATTGGGAAAAGTGTCACTTCATGGTAGATGAAGGGATTGTCTTAGGTCATAGAGTGTCAAGAGCTGGAGTGGAGGTCGATAGGGCCAAAATAGAGATCATAGAGAAGTTGGTAGAGCCTCAGAATGTCAAGGCCATTAGGAGTTTCTTAGGGCATGCTGGCTTCTACAGAAGGTTCATCAAGGACTTTTCTAAGATAGCCAAGCCTCTATGTGAGCTTCTAGAGCTAAATAGGCCATTCATCTTCTCTAAGGAATGTGCAGTAGCTTGGACCGCCCTAAAGAAAGCACTAGTTACAGCACCGGTTATAGTAGGGCCAGATTGGGATCTCCCATTCGAGATGTTATGTGATGCTAGTGACTATGCTGTAGGGGTCATGTTAGGACAGAAAATTGACAAGCTAACACACCCTGTCTATTATGCTAGTAAGACCTTGAATGAGGCTCAATGTAATTATACAACTACTGAGAAAGAGATGCTTGCTGTAGTGTTTGCTTGTGAGAAATTCAGGAACTATATTGTAGGCACTAGGACAATTGTATACACTGACCATTCTGCCTTGAAATATCTTATGAGGAAGGCTGATGCAAAGCCTAGGTTGATTAGGTGGGTGTTATTGCTGCAGGAGTTTGATTTGGACATTCGAGACAAAAGGGATGTGAAAATGTGGTTGCAGATCACCTTTCTCGATTGCAGCACAATTGCGAAAAAATTGCGGATCCCGCAATTTCTGATGCTTTTATTGATGAACATGTCTTTGTTTTGACTCATCGTGATAACGATGAGGAACCTTGGTTTGCTGACATTGCTAACTTCCGTGCATCACAGGTATTACCAGTTTTCAAGGGAGGACAAGAGAAGAAGAGGTTCCTTCATAAAGCAAGGAAATTCATCTGGGATGACCCCACACTTTACAGAACCTGTGCTGATGGCTTGCTGAGGAAGTGTGTTTCAGCTGCTGAAGCGAAGTCTGTGCTGCAGCACTGTCACGCAGCTCCTTATGGTGGACACTTTGGTGGCCAAAGAACAGCTGCGAAGGTATTTCAGAGTGGCTACTATTGGCCAACAATCTTCAAGGATGCCCACAACTATGCCCACAGCTGTGATGAATGCCAAAGAACAGGTAACCTCAGTCGAAAGGATGAGATGCCCCTCACCTACATCTTAGAGTTGGAGCTCTTTGATGTGTGGGGCATTGACTTCATGGGGCCATTCCCTCCATCATCAGGTAACCTCTACATATTAGTAGCAGTGGACTATGTGTCCAAGTGGGTAGAAGCCAAGGCATGTCCTAATAATGATGCTAAAACAGTCACCAACTTCTTGCATAGGCACATTTTTACTAGGTTTGGGACACCTCGTGCCATCATTAGTTATGAGGGGTCACATTTCATTAACAAGGCTATGGAGAGAGTGTTGGCTAAATATAACATTAGACATAGAGTAGCCACTCCCTATCACCCACACTCGAATGGACAGGCTGAAATTTCAAATAGGGAAATTAAGAACATCCTAGAAAAAGTAGTCAAACCTAATAGGAAAGACTGGTCCTTCAAGCTTGAGGATGCACTTTGGGCTTATAGGACAGCATATAAGACACCTCTAGGAATGTCTCCTTATAGGCTGGTTTATGGCAAGACTTGTCACTTACCACTTGAGTTAGAAAATAAAGCATTTTGGGCCATGAAGGAATTGAATTTTTGTGTAAAGGATGCAGGAACACTGAGGTCTTTGCAATTACATGAGCTTGATGAGCTTAGACATATGGCCTATGAAAATGCTAAGATGTATAAGGAAAAGACCAAGATTTGGCACGATAGTAGACTTAGAGTTAAGGACTTTAAGAAAGGTCAACTTGTCTTGTTGTTTAACTCACGGTTGAAACTCTTTCCAGGAAAACTTAAGTCTAGATGGTCAGGTCCATTTGTGATTACTAATGTGTTTGTTCATGGTGCCATAGAGATAAAGAACTTGCAGCAAGGCCAACCATTTATGGTTAATGGTGCAAGATTGAAGCACTACTATGAGGAAGGAGATGTGAAGACTCTCTCGGCCTTCCTTCTGACTGAAGCATGAAAAGAGAACGAGAGAGGACGAGTGATTTCTGTGCTCGTCAATATAAGGCTCATGCCTTAGTTTATTTTTGTAATTTTCCGGTTATCGTTTGTGTATTTTGTTGTGTGATTTTAATTGTGAATTTGATGTTATTTCTTTTTGCAGGGAATCAATAGAGGGAATCAAGGAGAGTAAATCCAGCTTTCAAAATCAAGAAACGATCGAGCCAAATAAAAGATACGGACGAGCAAAGTTTGCCATTTAGATGAAAAAAAATCCCTACAATTGCGCTGGAATTGCAGGATCCGCAAAATATAGCCGTTGGGATTTAGCCGTTGCCTTTATATCCGTTAGACGGCGCTCGATCGATACGATTCTCTCACTCTCTGAATTCCAAGAAAGCTGCGATTCTCTTCATCTTTGATCCTTCTTTCCAAACCTCCAAGACTCAACAATGGTGTTCACACGGGCTGAAAGATCTGCGGCCAAGAAGAGGGCTGATGACGCAGCTGTAGCGGCTGCGAGGGAAGCACTTCTTACCCTTGCAGATGATGGTGCTGTACGCACCGGACCTCTTCCCAAACTTCTGATCCGTAGGAAGAAGTGGAGGGTTGTCACAGAAATCCCTGCTGGACCTTCTGAACCAGCGGGCACACCCAAGAAGCGCCGGTGGAGTGTCGAGACGGCCGCCGAACCAAGCACAGCAAAGACTCCCTCTGTGGAGAGTCAAGAATCGGATCGTGCGTCCCACGAGTCGATCAAGAAGGGTTCGTCGCCATCTGCACCGCCTGCGCACAGCCCTTCACCATCTGAACCAGTGCAGAGCCGAGAGTCGTCTTCATCGCCGCCTGCACAGAGCCCTGAATTGTCGTCCTCACCACTGAATTCCGTGCAGACGCCTACAGCAGAGCAGAGTGCCACACCTTCGCACACGCCTCCACGGCCTGACCCTGAATTCCCCTATGGGGAGTACCAGGAATCCACTCAGGGCAGTGGGGAAGTTGGGGAAGACGAGGTCTTCTCGCCTGCAAGGGAAGCTAGCCTAGAGAGTCCTGCACAGCAGGATGATTCCATGGAAGAGACGCTGGGGGCATGCCTCCAGCAGATCAACATTAAGGCAAAGCTCAAGAAGAAGAAAAAGGCCAAGATTGTCAAGGCCAAGCGATCCAAGAGGCTGAAGAGGAAGAAGGTTAAAAGGGCACCTTCAGCAGACAAAGAGAGCACTGAGCCTTCGCTCAAACGACTCAAGGTTGAGGCTGTCGAGTCAGCCAAGCCATCAGATAAGGGGAAGGCCAAGCTCTACCCTGAAGATGAGCCTCAGTCAGTGAGGTATGTTTCCTCTGATGCTGAGTCCAGGGGTGCTGAGCTAAGAAAGAGGGAGTTGCTGCACGAGAAAGGCTTCCTCGACCGACCCGCTGACCTGCCGCAGTTCTTGCGCGCAGGAATGATAAACCACGGCTGGGAGGAATTTTGCAGACCGCCCAATCCAGCCTACACGGGCATGGTGTATGATTTCTACGCCAATGTGCTCAGCCCTAAGGATGGCCTGTCTGTGGTCAGAGGGGTAGAAGTGGATTTCTCAGCCAAGGCCATCAACGAAGCCTATGGTCTCAAGGGCCAAGCACATACAGATTATGCACGGATTGTTGATGAGCCTACTGAGGCAGTTCTGGAAGTGGCCATTCGGACCATTGGCCAGCCTGAAGCTTCCTGGACCGTGTCCCGCAATGGGAGGCACACTCTCATGAGTGCCAACCTCACGGCTAAGGCGGCTGTTTGGTTTTCGTTCGTGAGAAGGAGATTGTCCCCAGTGACTCACGAGACTACAATCAACCAGAGCCGATCGCTGCTGGTGTATGCGATAATGAGAGGTCTCACGATCAACGTGGGAGAAGTCATCACTGCTGCTATTGCTGAGTGCGCCAAGAAAGGTAAGGGACCACTGTTTTTCCCTAACACCATAACCAAACTATGTTTGCTTGCAGGAGTCCCCACTGAGCGCATGGAGCAGCAGATGGCTTACACAGGCCACTTGGAGCTGCCTGCTAGCCTGAGGCTGAGGAGAAAGGGGAATATGGAGTTTGAACTGGATAGGCTGGCTGCTGATCAGTCCCTATCCATGGCCTGCCTGATGGATATGCAAAGGAGGATGGCTCAATGGGCCACTTATGCGCAGGCTCGGGACAAGGAGGTTGCAGACCAGCTAGGCTGCATCTTCCCTGACTTCCCCACCAATCTCCTGACTCCATGGGTGCCTCCACGACCACGACAGCCAGATGAGGATGAGGATGTTTGAGTGCTGGTTTGAAATTGTACTAAAGGGAGTATTGCTGTTCCCTTAGAAAAAAAAAAAAAAAACAATTTTCTGCTTTCTGATACCTATTTGAATTATGCTGTTTTTAGTACAATTTTGATCTGTTTTAGATGCTTAGTTTTATGTCTTTAATTATGTTTAGTATAGTCTGATGCTAGATGATTAGGTAGGATAGTTTAGCTTTATTTTTAGAGAGCTTGCATGACTGGAAAAAGCATGCTTGGGGGCCTTAATCACTGTTATATCTGCCCTGATTTAATTGCGAAATAATTGCGGTCCCCACAATTTTTATTACTGAAAGCATGTTTTGGACTGTCTGTTTAGCTAGGCTGTGATCTGTTTAAATTCTTTCTTTTGCTGCTATCATGACGACCTTATATAGCTTATCTAAATGCATGCTGGATGAGTGTCATAGGACACCCTTTGATAGTTTAAATTAACCTATAAATAGCTCAGCATGCATAGCTGTAAGTCCTTATCTGCCTGTTTTTTTTTCAGTTTTCTGCTGCTGTGATGTTTCTTTTCAAATGTTCTGTCTATGCCTAGGGCTTTAGATTCTCTTTGTTTTACCTTAGACTAGATGCTTCTAGGACAAGTTTGGGGGTGTGCCACCTCAAACACTCATTGGGGACAATGAGTAGTTGAAGTTTGGGGGAGGCCACCCTAGGCCTAGGAACATTCCTCTCTCCCCTAAAGCATAAGCATTCTTCTTCTCCTTTAAAAAAAAAAAAAAATGAGCTGAAAAAAAAAAATATGAAAAAAAGAATAAAGAGGGGAGTTTCTCTTAGGTTGCTGAGTAATCAGTGCCAAGTGTGTAACCCACAAGTGGCGTTGCATCAAAAGGCAACCAAAGGAGAGGCTCCACCAAAGTAAGAAAGAAAGAAAAAAAGAAGAAGTAGGGAAGAAGAATGTAAACCTAGGAGTTACAACTTTGTGGCTTAGATGTCCTATTTAAAAAGAACTCTGATCCTCAAAGTAGCTAGGCACAAAGTTGTATCTTGTAGGGTTGTTTAGGGAGATGAGTGTTTATCCAATGTAGTGATGCCAGGGTTTAGGTTGTTCTCTAAAAGTACTACTGTCACCGTTAATACTAAGACTGGCATGACTCTAAGGAATCCTAGACACATTAAAAATAAAGCTAGAAGCATGTACTGAGTCTGAGGTAAAGCTAGGCAGAATTTGAAACCTTAGGGATAGTGGCATGATATGACAAAAGTAAATAGATCAGTTGTAGGAAGTTAATGAAAACAGAAGGAGTGTTAGGCGGGCAAAGTCAGAAGAAGCTAGATAAAAGGGAAGTTTTAAGCTTAGAAGTGTGTCACAGGACAGCAGTGCTATAGATAGGGATATAGGAGAGTTAGTAAGTAGTTAAAGAAGAAGAAATAGCAGCCTAGATAAGTCCTTAGTGTGCTTGAGGACAAGCAAAACCTTAAGTTTGGGGGTGTGTTAAGTCTCTGAAAGTGACTTATTTAGGACCCATTTAGCTTAGGAAGTTGCACACTTTTAGGTGTTTTTGATAGCATTTAGCCTAAACCTATGCTTAAATATGAGAATGAGAAGAAGGTAGCTAAATTAGGACTTATGCACAATAGGAAAGAAAAGGGTTGAAAACCGAAGGAAAAGAATGAAAAAAACTGCATTGCGACAGCATTGCGGAAACATTGCTGAAGCCGCAATTATTCAAGTGAAAACCGTAAGTTGACTGATCTTTTTCTGTTAATTTCCGTGATTTCAGGGATTCGTTCTTTCTCCTCCATCCATTCTAATATACGACGTTGAAGATTGATGGTTCTCCTTGGCCCAAACGCACCTGCAAACTACTATAAAAGGGGGTCAAAGTCGGAGGTTCAGTCATCATCCGAAAGCGTAGAAGTCTTCTCGCAGTCCATCTTTTCTCCCTGTTTTCCTTTGCCGTCTGTTGGAGTGAGAGTCTCAGCTGTTGGAATCGATAATCTGATAGGAAGGAGAGGAGATTCTTCTTCTCTCTCGACTGGATTCATCCAAGCAAGGCTCACTTTTCTTTTTTCTTTTTCCTTTTTGCGATTTTCCGGTTATCGTTTGTGTGTTTTGTTGTATGATTTTAATTACGAATTTGATGTTGTTTTTATTTCTTTTTGTAGGGAATCGAAAGAGGGAATCAAGGAGAATAACTCCAGCTTTAAAAATCAAGAAAAGATTGAGCCAAATAAAAGATACGGATGAGCAAAGATTGACATTTAGATGAAAAAAAATCCCTAAAATTGCGCTGGATTTGCAGGATCCGCAAAAAAAATATAGCCGTTGGGATTTATCCGTTTCCTTTATATCCGTTAGAAGGCGCTCGATCGATACGATTCTCCCACTCTCTGAATTCCAAGAAAGCTGCGATTCTCTTCATCTTTGATTCTTCTCTCCAAATCTCCAAGATTCAACAATGGTGTTCACAAGGGCTGAAAGATCTGCAGCCAAGAAGAGGGCTGACGACGCTGAAACGGCTGCGAGAGACGCACTGCTGGCCTTGGCTGAGGCTGACGCTGCGCGAACTGAGCGCCTTCCCAAACTTCCGATTCGCAAGAAGAAGTGGAAGGTCGTCACTGAGATCCCTGCTGGACCCTCTGAACCAGCAGGCACACCCAAGAAGCGTAGGTGGAGTTTAGCGGTGGCCGCTGAACCGAGCAAAGAAAAGACTCCCTCTGTGGAGAGTCAAGAAACTGATCGTGTGTCCCACGATTCAGCCAAGAGGAGTGTCTCGCCACCTGCACCACCAGCGCACAGCTCTTCTCCATCACCGCCAGCGCAGAGCCCTGAGCAGCCGTCTTCACCACTGAGTTCTGCACAGACACCTTCAGCAGAGCAAACAACCACGCCGTCGCACACTTCCCCACGGCCTGACCCTGAATTCCCATATGGGGAGTACCAAGAATCAACGCAGGGCAGTGGGGAAGGTGAGGAAGAAGAGGTTTTCTCTCCGGTGAGGGAATCCAATCCTGAGAGTCCTGTGCAGAAGGATGATTCCATGGAAGAGACGTTGGGGGCGTGCCTTCAGCAGATCGCCATCGAGGCGAAGCTCAAGAAGAAGAAGGCCAAGATTCTCAAGGCCAAGCGATCCAAGAAGCTGAAGAAGAAGAAGGCCAAGAAGGCGCCTTCGTCAGAAAAAGAGAGCACTGAGCCATCGCTCAAAAGACTCAAAGTTGAGGTTGCAGAGTCAGCCAAGCCAGCAGACAAAGGGAAGGCCAAGCTTTACCCTAAAGACGAACCTCAGTCAGTGAGGTATGTGTCCTCTGACGCTGAGTCCAGAGGCGTTGAGCTGAGGAAGAGGGAGTTGCTGCACGAGAAAGGCTTCCTCGACAGACCTGCTGACCTGCCGCAGTTCTTGCGCGCAGGAATCATAAATCATAGCTGGGAGGAGTTGTGCAGGCCACCCAATCCAGCTTATACGAGTATGGTATACGACTTCTACGCTAACCTGCGAAACTCTGAGGAGGGGCTTTCTGTGGTGAGGGGAGTAGAGGTGGACTACTCAGCAAAAGCCATCAACGAAGCTTATGGCCTCAAGGGCCAAAGACATACTGACTATGCGAGGATCGTTGATGAGCCTACTGAGGCAGTGCTGGAGGAGGCCATTCGAACCATTGGCCAGCCTGAAGCAGCGTGGACTGTATCACGCAATGGGAGGCACACCCTCATGAGTGCCAACCTTACAGCAAAGGCAGCTGTATGGTTTGCCTTTGTAAGGAGGAAGCTGTCCCCTGTGACCCATGAGACGACCATCAACCAGAGCAGATCGCTGCTGGTCTATGCCATTATGCGAGGTCTCACGGTCAACGTGGGGGAAATCATGTCAGCCGCCATTGCTGAGTGCGCCAAGAAAGGTAAGGGACCACTGTTTTTCCCTAACACCATAACTAAACTATGTCTGCTTGCAGGAGTTCCCATTGAGCGGATGGAGCAGCAAATG
Source organism: Herpetospermum pedunculosum (assembly GCA_028017165.1). Lineage (NCBI taxonomy): Eukaryota > Viridiplantae > Streptophyta > Magnoliopsida > Cucurbitales > Cucurbitaceae > Herpetospermum > Herpetospermum pedunculosum. The sequence continues at coordinate 5,634,251 of JAPQWQ010000187.1, forward strand.
GCTTACACGGGCCACTTGGAGCTGCCTGCTGGCTTGAGGCTGAAGAGGAAGGGGAATATGGAGTTCGAACTGGATAGGTTGGCTGCTGATCAATCACTATCCATGGCGTGCCTGATGGATATGCAAAGGAGGATGGCTCAATGGGCCACTTACGCGCAGGCACGGGACAAGGAGGTTGCAGATCAACTTGGGTGCATCTTCCCTGACTTCCCCACAAACCTCCTGACTCCATGGGTGCCGCCACGACCACGACAACCTGATGAGGATGAAGACATTTGAGTGCTGGTTTGAATTGCACTGAAGGGAGTATTGCTGTTCCCTTAGATTAGATAAAAAAAAAAAAAATCTGCTTTCTGATAAACCATGTGAATTATGTTGTTTTTAGTACAATTTTGATCTGTTTTAGATGCTTAGTTTTATGTTTTTAAAATTTGCTTAGTATAGCCTGTTGTTAGCTGATTAGGTAGGTTAGTTTAGTTTTATTTTTAGAGAGCTTGAATGACTGGAAAAAGCATGTTTAGGGGCCTTAATCACTGTTATATCTGCCCTGATCTGATTGCGAAATAATTGCGGTACCCGCAATTTTTATGACTGAAAGCATGTTTTGGACTGTCTGTTAGCTAGGCTGTGATCTGTTTAAATTCTATCTTTTGCTGTTGTCATGACTACCTTATATAGCTTGTCCTAAAGCATGTTGGATGAGTGTCATAGGACACCCTTTGATAGTTTAAATTAACCTCTAAAAAGCTCAGCATGCATAGCTGTAAGTCCTTGCCTGGCTGTTTTTTTTTCAGTTTTCTGCTGCTGTGATATTTTCTTTTAAAATGTTCTGTCTATGCCTAGGGTTTTTAGATTCTCTTAGTTTTACCTTAGACTAGATGCTTCTAGGATAGTTTGGGGGTGGGCCACCTCAGACACTCATTGGGGACAATGAGTAGTTGAAGTTTGGGGGAGGCCACCCTAGGCCTAGGAACATTCCTCTCTCCCTTAAAACATAAGCATTCTTCTTCTCCTTGACAAAAATAATGAATTGAAAAAAAAAAAAAATGAAAAATAGAATAAAGAGGGGAGTCTTTCTCAGGTTGCTGAGTAATCAGTGCCAAGTGTGTAACCCACAAGTGGCATTGCATCAAAAGGCAGCCAAAGGAGAGGCTCCACCAAAGTTAAAAAACAAAGAAGTAGGAAAGAAGAATGTATACCTAGGAGTTGCAACTTTGTGGCTTAGATGTCCTGTTTAAAAAGAACTCTGATCCTCAAATTAGCTAAGCACAAAGTTGTAACTTGTAGGGTTGTTTAGGGAGATGAATGTCTATCCAATGTAGTGATGCCAGGGTTTAGGTTGTTCTCTAAAAGTACCACTGTCACCGTTAATACTAAGACTGGCATGACTCTAAGGAATCCTAGACAATTTAAAAATAAAGCTAGAAGCATGTACTGAGTCTGAGGTAAAGCTAGGCAGAATTTGAAACCTCAGGGATAGTGGCATGATATGACAAAAGCAAATAGATCAGTTGTAGGGAGTTAATGAAAACAGAAGGAGTGTTAGGCAGGCAAAGTCAGAAGAAGCTAGATAAGAGGGTAGTTTTAAGCTTAGAAGTGTGTCACAGGACAGCAGTGCTAGAGATAGGGATATAGGGGAGTTAGTAAGTAGTTAAAGAAGAAGAAACAGCAGCCTAGGAAAGTCCTTAGATTGCTCGAGGACAAGAAAAACCTTAAGTTTGGGGGTGTGTTACGTCTCCAAAAGTGACCTTTTTAGGGCTTAATTAGCTTAGAAAGATGTTCACTCTTAGGTGTTTTTGATAGCATTTAGCCTAAACCTATGCTTAAATATGAGAATTAGAAGAAGGTAGCTAAATTAGGACTTATGTACAATAGGAAAGAAAAGGGTTGAAAACCGAAGGAAAAGAATGAAAAACAAGCATTGCGGAAACATTGCGGTCCCCGCAATGTTTCAAGTGAAAACCGTAAGTTGACTGATCTTTTTCTGTTAATTTCCGTTATTTCAGGGATTCGTTCTTTCTCCTCCATCCATTCTGAAGTACGACGTTGAAGATTGATGGTTCTCCTTGGCCCAAATGCACCTGCAGATTACTATAAATAGGGGTCAAAGTCGAGGGTTCAAGCATCATCCGAAAGCGTAGAAGTCTTCTCGCAGTCCATCTTTTCTCCTGTTTTCCTTTGCCGTCTGCTGGTTTGCGAAGCTCAGCTGTTGGAATCGATAATCTGATAGGAAGGAGAGGAGATTCTTCTTCTCTCCCGATTGGATTCATCCAAGCAAGGCTGACCTTTCTCATCCTTCATTCGAGGCGGCTGCAACGAGACTTTCGAGCTTGTTTTATTGCTTTCTGTTCTTCATTTCCATTTTTCAACTATGTCTTGTTGTTGTTTCTGTTCTTGTGGCTAATTTAGTTCATTTCGTTGTGTTCTGTCTTCCTGTTCTTTACTTTAAGTATCTCTTATGTTCATTCAAACAATCAATTAATCAAACATAAAGTTCAGTATTTCACAGTCTCTCGCCTTTGCATTCTACTGTTTTCCCTTGCTGTTTTAAGCACATTTTCCTTCTAAGCATGTTTATTTTATCCTTTAGTTCTGTTCTCCTTATATCCATGAGTAACTAAGTCACTTAGGGGTGTGCTAATGACAACACTATAGGCTAAAAAACGTGAATCAAGCATATAGGATAACTCTCTAAGCATTGATTGTATGTAAGCTTCATCCCACGGGCAATTTCGATTGGCCATCCATTTTGTCCAAAGAACTCCTAACCTCTGGAAGGAGTAAGAGTTCAGAGTCATACCATCATGCTAGCCTTTCAAGGTAACCAGGAAACGACCTAGGAATAGGCGTTTCCCTAGTACAAACCATATCTTTCTGCTTTAACAAGATGCTTAAGACCTTACTTTGAGTTGAGTAAACTGAAGAATCTAATGCATGGAATCGGACGATACATGAGATTGAGATAGTTTGATGCATAGTGAGTAGATCCAGTGTTTGAGAATCATATAAAAATGCCTATAGGATAGTCATTAGTAGCCCTTAATTCACCCATTTACACACTTTCGCTGCTATTTAATTGCGGTAGAATTGCTGTCTCCGCAATTCTGCTTAAGTTACAATTCTGTCTAGCTGTTTTTGTCTTCATTTATTAATCTCGTCTCTTTTCATTTGAGCTTAGCTTTAACTTGTTCTCGTTTATGTTACTACCCTTTACACATTCAGCAAAAATTAGATAATTAAAACCAATTTTACCCCATCAAATCCACCCCTTCTTTCTTAACAAAACACTTCGCGAATAGCTCAAAATAAATCTCTGTGGGAAAACGAATGAAATATACTTACTACTTGCTATAAGATCATGTATGCTTGCATGTTCTGAGTGCTCTATCTCTTTTATTGCCTAATTATTTCAACACATTGAGCACGCAACATCCAACCAGAGGGGTTCATAATTCAGGGTCAAGAGCAAAAAGTTTGCAAGTTGAATCAATCCATTTATGGGTTGAAACATGCATCTAGATCCTGGAATATAAGGCTTGATACGGCGATCAAATCTTATGGCTTTGAACATAATATTGACGAGCCTTGTGTTTACAAGAAGACAGTCAATAAAGTAGTAGCTTTCTTAGTCTTGTATGTAAACGACATACTACTCATTGGGAGTGATGTAGTGTTCTTACTTACGTAAAACTGTGGCTAGCAACCCAATTCCAAATGAAAGATTTGGGACAGGCTCAGTTTGTTCTTGGGATTCAGATCGTAAGGAATCGTCTGTCTCACGCATCTTATATAGATAAAGTGTTATCTAGATATTCGATGCAGAATTCCAGGAAAGGTTCGCTGCCATTTAGGCATGGAATTCATTTGTCTAAGGAACATTATCCTAAGACACCTCAAGAGGTTGAGGACATGAGACGAGTTCCGTATGCATCAGCAGTTGGCAGTCTTATGTATGTTATGTTGTGCACTAGACCCGACATCTGCTTTGCAGTCGAAATGTTCAGTAGGTATCAGTCTAATCCAGGATATGATCATTGGACCGCCGTTAAACATATCCTCAAGTATCTTAGGAGAACGAGGGATGTTGTGTGCTCAGTGTGTAAATAAAATGTAATGCGAAGAGCACTCAAATCATGCAAGCATACATGGTCTGCAGCAAGTGATAAGTATTTTTTAATTCGTTTTCCCACAGAGATTGAGTTTAGTTACTAACGAGTTGAGGTGCTAAATTAGATATGGTAACTGAATTTAGGTAAATTTGGGGTTTATGTACCGAAATAATAAAGAAGCAAGAAGGATGCAATCATAAATGGAAAGCAAGTAAAGAGAATAAGCTATATTGTGGAGAAGAAAGAATTGCGGATCTCGCAATGTTCTAGCAATAAAATCGCAAGAGTAAAAGACTAGAAAAAATGCTAAGGCAAAAACAGAACTATTTTATTGCGGTTCCCGCAATAATCTAGCAATTAAATTAGCGACGATTTAAAGGTAAGATAAGGCAACAAGGTTGACTTAAGACTCCTCTATAGGCACTTAACTACGATCATTCAGCAGTAGATTAACATATCATGCATCGATTTAGCTCAGTCTCATGCATCTCTCGATTACATGCATTAGATCTTTAGTTCACTCATATCCAAGTAAGACATAAACACCTATTTATATAAGCAAGCTAACAACCGTGCTAGGAGAACGCCTATTCCTAGGTCATTTTCTGGTTACCATAAAAGGCTAGCATGAATGGATGACTCTGAACTCTTACTCCTTCCGGAGGTTAGGAGTTCTTTAGACAAAATAGATGGCCGATCGAAATTGCCCATTGGATGAAGAACACATACATTCAATGCAATCGAAACTATCCTACATGCTAACTCTTGTATTTCTAACCTATAGATTCATCTTTAGCAGACCTTTGTTTGATTAGTTACTCATGGTTTGTGAAGATCAAAATGAGTTGAAATGATTAAGCATGATTTAAAAGATTTTAATAAAAGCGATTGACAAGAGATAACAAAATGAAGAACTCAAGCGACTTAATGCATTACTTATCAAAACTAGGGTTCAGAACATTTCATAAGAACATTGTACGATGATATGAAAGCAGTAAGAATTGCCTGAATTAGAGAAGAATTCAGAACAGTGTAGCAAATGGAACCAATAGACAGAAAGCAGTAAAGAAAGCTTGTAAAAGTGCTTGGATCTTCCTCGTTGCTAAACGCCTCGGATGAAAGAGAAGATTAGCTGATCTTGGGGATGAATTCAATCAGAAGAGAAGAAGGATCTTCTCTTCTTCCTCTCGAATTATCGACGCCAAGGGCTGATTTCTTCGTTCCAACAAACGGGAAAATGAAACTTCGTATGCATATCACTTTGCAACGGAGAACTCCACGCTTCTGAGCTGCCTTTCTCCTTCAACCTTCGTCTCTTTTTATAGTTTTTGCATGTACCTTCAGCCACGGAGATCCATCCATTCTGAACAAAAAACCTCCACGTGGCAGTAGTGGAGAGCTTAGGCGGCTAAAAAATCGCAACAATGACGACTGACGGCTGGGAAAAGTTCAGCAGAAGCAGCTTGACGTTGCGGTTTCCTTGCGAGGGCCGCAATGTTCATTGCGGTTTCAGCAATGTCTCCGCAATTCTCCTGCAATGTACATTTTAACTCTTTTTACATCTTTTTTCATCCTTTTTTGTTCCTTTTCCAAATAAGTCCTATTTTAGCCTCATTCCTCGAATTCTCACATTTAAGCACACATTAAGCTAACTTCTAACAAAAACACTCAAGAGATTACATGATTTTAAGGTAAATACGACCCTAAATAATGTACTTTTGGAGAGGTAACACACCCCCAAACTTGAGTTATTGCTCGTGCTCGAGCAATGTAAGGACTTACTTTGGCTGCTAATTCTTGTCTTTTAACCTCTACCTAACTGACTTGCTGACTCCCCTAGGCTTACTATCAAAGGCTTTGCTGTTCTGTGACACTCTTCTAGATTTAAACTAACTTCACCTTCTGCTCATTCTGGTTTCTCTTGCCTTTAAAACCTTTTGTCTTTACAAACTTCCTAACAAATGGTTTATCTGCCTATGTCATTGGGTTCATTGTGCAGCTATCCCTAAGTTTTCAAACTCTCCCTAGTTTTAACTCAGACTCAGTACATGCTTCTAATGTATTTATTATTGAGCTACCTAGGAATCCTTAAAGTCATGCCAGGCTTAGCACATACGAGAATCATAGTACAGTCCATAGAACAACTAAGCCCTGACATCACTGTGTTGGATCGACACTCATCTCTGGTAGAGCTGTACTTTTAGGGTACTCTAAATTCAAGCTGTCGAGGCTTGCCAAAATACATTTATAATTCCGCTACAACGGAGCTTTGCAGCTAGTGGTAGTCGGGTGTCGAACCACAGGGAACCAAAATTACTTCCTCTTAACTAATTTCTATTTGTTTTTACAACTGAGACTCGAAAGCAATTAAAATGGGGGGGTTTGACGAAATATAAACTAACGGGAAAATATATGCGAAAAGTAAAGCGCGGAAAATTAAACGGAACACGTGCTCCTAATTTTAAGGGTCGGGGTTTACTTTGATGCGACTCGATTCATTGGGATTCAAACATACTTAGCAAGAGCATAATTGAACACGTAATTTACTTGCACGAAACTACTAATACAAGTAACCCAAATAATTGATTAGAAACGTGGAGTGCAAAGCGGACTGTTCTTTTATTAATCTAAGGGGATCAGTCCTAAATTAAGTAAAGAACAGAGGCGGATATTCGATTCTAATTAAACGTGGCAATGAATTAATAGGGGGCAAACGCCGCCCATATTGACTAATCGACAGTAACGGGAGCATTACGACGGATGTTTAACTAGGACGCCTGAGCTAATATTCCGATTTGCCTATTTCATCAAGATAAACTGCAACCAAGATCAACTGGAAACCTATGTTATCTATGGCTCAATTTATCGTGTTACTTGGCGATTAAGAGAGGCACGGCATCATAATCTTTAACAATCAAACATGCTTGAAATCAAGGGTGTCTAGGCCTAAATCATTCTTACACATTCATGTGATATGCTTAGAAGAAATAAAATCGCCCAATCAGTCATGCTAAGTCACGGAATTAAGAACGAACCCTCATGAAACGCATCAAAATTCACCCCTAACCTCAAATTAGAGCACTTACCTTAGCTCTTCGTTGTGCAAATCAAGGAAAAACGCTAATGTTGAAGCTTTATTGAAGGTTTAATGGAAGAATAACAAGTTTTGAGCTCCCACCCGAGCCTAACAATGGTGGAAAAACCAAAATCCAAGAAGAAGTGCGGCAAAAAACGGAGAAGAAGGCTTTTAAAGCCGGCGGAGCGTCGAGACGCTAGGGCAGCGTCTCGACGCTGCGCCCTAAATTGGCAGCGCGCGCGCACGGGGTAGCGTCGAGACGCTGCGCGGCGTCGAGACGCGCGCGCGGCGTCGAGCGAGCGTCGAGACGCTTGCTCTCGGGTGGAATTCCAGAATCACGCTTCAGACTTCGGGGCGTCGAGACGCTCGGCCAACGTCTCGACGCTGTCGGCGTTGAGCGAGCGTTGAGACGCGCGCTCGACGCTGATGCACGTCTAGCTTGGGGAATCGTCGGGGCAGCGTCGAGCTAGCGTCGAGCTAGCGTCTAGACGCTGGGGCGCACGCAGATCTTCAATGACGGGCGCGCGGGCGAGGCGGACACGGGCGAGGGCGCGCGGGTGCGGGCGGACATGGGCGAGGCGGAGCGGGCTGGTGCGCGGGCGCGAGGCGAGGCGGCGCGCGCGGGCGCGCGCGCGTCTGGCCGTCTGGGCGCGGGCGTGCGGTGCTTGCGAGCGGCGCGCGCGTGCTGCGTTCGTTGGGCGCCTGGGCGCTGGGCGCCAGCGCTTGGGCGCTGTCCTCTCGGCTCTTAGCCCACTTTTGGGTCGTTTTGGCTCCCGAGCTCCGTTTGGCCTATCGTTTTGACCCGAACACTTCCCGAAACATGTTAAATGACCTTTTTAGCCCCGGAAATCATCAATGGACTTCCCGAGCTCTTCACCATGAAATCACCTATAAGAAAGCATTTTAATCAATATCGAGCATGGTTTTAGCTAGAATTAGGGAGTGAATAATAGCTCTAATTTGGAGCTATCAATCTCCCTTGAAAAACCTTCAAGCTATAGCCCTGTGCTTAGCAAACTAAGGATCAGAGTTCAATTACACAGGACACCTAAGCTCTTAGGTCATAGCTTGTTGGCACACATTCTTCTTCCTTGGTTTTACTTTTCCTTTCTCTCTTTTGGTAGAATCTTATTTTGGTTTTCCTTTTGATGCAGTGCCACTTGTGGGTTACACAAATGGCCCTGATTACTCAGCATCCTTTAGAGAGAGACACTACCCTTTACTTTTTCTTTTTCTTTCTTTTTCATTTTTTTTTTTTTTTTTTTAGAAGAAGAATGCTTATGTTTTTCAAGAGGGAGAGAGGAGTGTTCCTAGGCCTAAAGGGTGCCTCCCCCAAACTTATCTCCTCATTGTCCCCAATGAGAAGCTGAGGTGGCACACCCCCAAACTTGTCTTAGAAGCATATAGTCTAAGGAAAAAACAGGTAGAACTTAAAACTCCTAGGTATAGAATGACCCTCTTAGTTCAGATAACTCATAAGCAGAATTTTACTAAAAACAACATGGTAAGGTCTCACAGAGGTACATGCTCAGCAATATAGGAAGCTAATTTAAATTAATAAGGGTGTACTTGACACTCATCCAGCATGCTAAATAGACAGACTACCTATGGACCTCAGCAATGCAGCCAAATAAAGAGATTGAAAAGCAGACAGCCCATCAGAAGGTCATCCAACAGCATGCTTAAAACTAACAAAATATTGCGGTAGCCGCAAGGAATTCGCAATTATTCCAACAGAGCAATTTTAACTATGATCAAGGCTCTTAGCATGCGATATTCAGTCATAAACACTACAGAAAACAGCAAAACTATCTAAGCTACCTAATCATACGACATTAAACTAAACTAAACTACTCTACTCAAGCAAATTAACAATTTAAAACAGATCAAACAATTGATTATAGGGGGGGTAACAGGTCACAGAAAAGCAGTTTTTTCTTTGTTTCTTAGAGGGATCAGAAATACTCCCTCGAATGCCGTCAGGCTGGCATTCAATCATCCTTATCTTCTTCACTCCTTTCGCTTGGAGGCACCCAGGGGTTCAGCAATCCAGCAGGGAAGGTAGGGAACGTGCATCGTAGGTGCTCAGCCAACTCTTGGTCCCTTGCCTGCGAATATTCAGCCCATTGGGCTAACTTCCGTTGTAAGTCCATCAGGCAGGCCATGGACAATGACTGTGCAACAGCAAGTCCATCCATCTCGAACTCCATGTTGCCCCTTCTTCTCATCCTCAGGATCCTGGGGAGCTCCAAGTGGCCAGCATAGGCCAATTGCCTCTCATCCTTCGTCACAGGCACTCCTGCACGCAAACAAAGCTTAGTAATGGTATTGGGGAAAAAGAGTTGGCCCTTACCTTTCTTGGAGCATTCGATGACAGAGGCTGCGATGACTTCACCCACATCAATGGTGAGTCCCTTCATTATCGCATAGATCAGCAGCGATCTTCCCTGATTGATGGTTGTCTCATGTGTGACAGGGGAGATTCGTCTTCGGATTAGGGAGAACCAGATGGTTGCTTTGTCCCTGAGGGTTGCACTCATCAGTGTGTGCCTTCCATTCCTTGAGACTGCCCATGCTGCCTCAAGTTTCCCTATAGTATTCAGAGCTTCCTCCAGGACTGCCTCTGAGGGTGATTCCATGATCCTTGCGTATTCAGAGTTTTTATGCCCTTTGAGAGCATATGCTTCGTTGATTGCTTTGGCTGAGAAATCAACTTCTACTCCCCTCACCATTGAAGAACAGCTTTCGGGATGCGTGAGGTTGGCGTAGAAGTCGTACACCATGTCAGAGTAGGCTGGCATTGGAGGCCTACATAGCTCTTCCCATCCATGATTCATAATCCCTGCGCGCAAGAATTGCGGCAGGTCCGCAAGAGCATCAAGAAATCCTCTCTCGTGGAGGAGTTCTTTCTTCATCAATTTTAGGCCCTTGGCCTCTGCTTCTTTGGAGACATATCTCGCAGCTCGAGGCTCATCTTCTCTATACATCTTCCTCTTCCCCTTGTCCTTCGCTTTGGCTGCTTCGACAGCCTCGGTTTTTATTTTCTTGATAGAAGGTTCAGCTTCAACCTTCTTCCTTTTAGTCCTCTTAGAGGCTTTTGGCCGCTTGCCCTTCACAATCACAGGGGCTCTCTTCTTGAGCTTTTCCTTAGCGGCTATCTGCTGGATGCATTCATCCAGTGAATCCTCTTCTTCCTCCATCGATTCCTTGGTTTCCCGCACCTCAGGGCTGTCAAGATTGACATCCCTAAAGGGGGAAACGACTTCCTCCTTAGTCGGATCATCAATTGGCACCGATTCTTGTTGTTCTTCAGAAGAAATTTCAGGCTCCGACTGAGGCTGAGAAAATTCAGGGCTCTACATGGCCGTCTCAAATGATGGCCGACCACTGTTGAGGCTTTCCTCACTCGTGGTCTTCTTCTCTCTGATCGGGGAATCAGGCATTGTTACCTTCCACTTCTTCTTCTTAGGAGGTTTCGTCGGATTAGAGGGATCAGTAGCTTCCGTCGTTGCCACCTTCCACTTCCTTCTCACATGAAGCTTTGGGGGCCTCGAGGGTCGCGCAGCGTCGGCGTTTGCCAAAGATAGCAACGCCTCCCTTACCAATCTTGTCTCTTCCGCGTCAGGTGATGCTTTCTTGGGCGTGGATCGTTCGGGTCTCGTGGTCACCATTGTTGTTTCTTGAAGGTCTGAGCTTGGGAGTTTCAGAGGAATGAGAGTTCTGAATTGTGGAGTCCCAAAGGTTTGAGAAATCGTAGAGGAAAACGATCCCCAACGCCTCTTATTTATACTCGAGTGTTTCCCCAACAGCTTTTTTTTGTTGCGGACTCCGCAATTTTTTCGCAATCTTTTAGCATTGAAAATATAATCGTTGATATTTTCGTTTCCTTTATTTGTTGCAAGATCTTAGCAACGAAATCTTCGATTTTGCAAGATCTTTTCCTTTATCTTCTCCTCTTGATTCACCTCCTTCATTGCCGTTTAAGATCTTCAATTACCACGCTCCTAATAAAAAAATAAAAACAACTTAATTAAAACTAGAAATAACAATACGATAAACAATCTAAAAGAAAAACAAATACGAAGATCTATTCCATAGCCCTCTGAGGTTGAGCATAGCGATATTTCTCCTTGAATGCCCTTGCTCGTCTTCTCTTGATTTTCTTTTTATGCTTCGAATAAAAGGAAGGCCGAGAGTGTCTTCACATCTCCTTCCTCATAATAGTGCTTCAATCTCGCACCATTTACCATGAACGGCTGCCCTTGATTCAGATTTCGAATTTCAATTGCACCATGAACAAATACATTAGGAATCACAAAAGTACCTGACCAACGAGACTTAAGTTTTCCAGGAAATAATCTCAATCGTGAGTTGAACAATAAAACATGCTGGCCCTTTTTGAAGTCTTTAATCCTAAGTCTACTATCATGCCAAATCTTAGTCCTTTCTTTATACATTTTAGCATTTTCATGTGACATATGTCTTAGTTCATCTAACTCATCTAATTGCAGAGACCGCAATGTTCCCGCATCGGTTACGCAATAATTCAACTCTTTTAAGGCCCAAAAGGATTTGATTTCTAATTCAAGGGGTAAGTGGCATGCTTTTCCATACACTAACCTATAAGGAGACATTCCTAATGGCGTCTTATATGCAGTCCTATACGCCCACATTGCATCATCTAACTTAAAAGACCAATCATTTTTATTAGGTTTAACAACTTTTTCAAGTATGCTCTTGATCTCTCTATTAGATATTTCAGCTTGTCCATTTGAGTGTGGATGATAGGGTGTTGCTACTCTATGTCTAACATTATATTTAGCTAGTACCTTTTCCATAACTTTGTTTATAAAATGCGTTCCTTCATCACTTATGATTGCACGTGGTGTACCAAATCGTGTGAAAATGTGCCTATTTAGAAATTTAACAACTGTTTTGGCATCATTTAAAGGACATGCGATTGCTTCTACCCATTTTGATACATAATCTACAGCTACAAGAATGTAAAGATTACCCGCAGATGGAGGGAATGGTCCCATGAAGTCAATGCCCCATACATCAAAGAGTTCTAACTCCAAGATGTATGTTAGAGGCATCTCATCCTTCCTACTGAGGTTACCTATTCGTTGACACTCATTGCAGTTGTGTGCATAGTCGTGTGCATCCTTGAAGATCGTGGGCCAGAAGTAGCCACTTTGGAACACCTTTGCAGCAGTCCTTTGACCACCAAAGTGTCCACCATAAGGAGCTGTATGACAATGCTGTAAGACTGACTTTGGTTCAGCAGCTGACACACACTTCCTTAGCAATCCATCCGCACAGCTTTTGTAGAGGGTTGGATCGTCCCAGATGTACTTCCTAGCCTCGTGTAGGAACCTCTTCTTTTTTTACCCCCCTCTAAAGGTTGGTAACACCTGTGAGGCAAAGAAGTTAGCAATATCCACAAACCAAGGTTCCTCATTGTTATCACAATGCACTAACACAAAGACATGTTCATCAATAAAGGAATCAGATATTGCGGGTTCAGCAATTTTTTCGCAATTACTCCGCAATCTAGATAAATGATCAGCAACTACGTTTTCGCATCCTTTTTTATCTTTAATCTCTAGATCAAACTCTTGCAATAATAACACCCATCTAATTAGCCGAGGCTTAGCATCAGCCTTCCTCATTAAATACTTTATTGCAGAATGATCAGTATAAACAATCGTTTTATTACCTACAATATAAGGCCTAAATTTTTCACATGCAAACACTACAGCTAACATTTCTTTCTCTGTGGTAGTGTAATTACATTGTGCTTCGTTTAAAGTTTTACTTGCATAATATACAGGGTGTGTTAATTTATCTATCTTTTGGTCAAGCATAGCCCCAATTGCATAATCGCTAGCATCACACATTAGTTCAAAAGGCAAATCCCAATTTGGGCCTACTATGATTGGTGCTTTGACTAAGGCTTCTTTAAGTTTGGTCCATGCTTTTAAACAATCATTTGAGAAGACAAAAGTTTTATTTAGTTCTAAGAGCTCACACAGGGGTTTAGAGATTTTTTAAAAGTCTTTTATAAATCTCCTATAAAATCTTCCATGTCCTAAGAAACTTCTTATAGCTTTGACATTTGTAGGTTCTACTAACTTCTCAATGATTTCTATTTTTGCTCTATCGACCTTTACTCTTACCTTGGACACTCTATGTCCTAATACTATTCCTTCTTCCACCATGAAGTGGCATTTTTCCCAATTTAGGAATAGGTTGGTTTCTTCACACCTAGTTAAGACTTGTCCTAAGTTTTCTAGGCAGTTGTTAAAGGAATCACCAAAGACTGAGAAGTCATCCATGAATATTTCTATTATGGACTCATCTAGGTCAGAGAAAATTGCCAACATACACCTTTGGAATGTTGCTGGTGCATTGCATAAGCCAAATGGCATTCTGCGAAAAGCAAATGTTCCAAAGGGACATGTAAAGGTTGTTTTCTCTTGATCCTCAGGGTCTATAGTGATTTGGTTATAACCTGAATTACCATCTAGAAAGCAGTAAAAGGCTCGGCCTATTATTCTATCTAACATTTGGTCTATAAAGGGTAAAGGAAAATGGTCTTTTTTGGTTTCTTTGTTAAGTTTTCTATAGTCTATACTGACTCTCCATCCTGTAACAGTTCTAGTTGATATTAGTTCGTTATTTTCATTAACTATTACAGTCATACCACCCTTCTTAGGCACACATTGAATAGGACTAACCCATTGACTATTGGCTATGGGGAAGATTACACCTGCATCTAACAATTTGATAATTTATTTTTTAACTACCTCCTTCATGGAGGGGTTCAACCTACGTTGGTGATCTACTCTAGGTGTATGTTCCTCTTCCAACAATATTTTATGCATGCAATAGGAAGGACTTATACCCCTAATGTCAGCAATCGTCCATGCAATAGCTTTTTTATGTTGCTTGAGCAGCAATATTAACGCAATTTCATGTTGATTACTTAGTTTGGACGAAATAATAACAGGCAAGGTGGTAGCAAGGCTTTTTGAATATCCTGCTATAAATATCAAGCTGTCGAGACTTGCCAAAATAAATTTATAAACCCGTAGCTTTTAGCTTTGCAGCTAGCGGTAACGGGGTCGAACCACAGAGAGGGAATAAAATTGAGAATTAATTGTTTAAGTTATAATTAAGTTGACCGTTGAAATTTGTCACAAAAAGGGGGGTTTTAAACATGCAAAGTAATGAAAAGTGCTAACGGAAAAATAATAAACTCGAGAATGAAGAGTGTTGGATTTGGGAGATTTCGGGATCTTGCTAAGCATTTTAACATTTATCATTTAATTCTAAAGTAAGGCTAATTGATAATGACATGCACGCGGTCGGTTACCCAAGACACCCTAAAATAACCGGCTCCATATTAATTAATTAGACCACACAGTTCTAATTAAACATTGTTCAAAGTCTCGTTAGAGTGATCAGCCCCAATTTAACTCTAAACAGTCACTAGCATACCGCGACGAACATTCGACTATGTAATCAAATTGCTAATTGGCTACCCGGCAACCCTGAAGTACCCAACAATCGTCATACATAACTCGATACTCCGATTTATTTCATTTTTCTGTGTTACTAGGCGAATAGTGAGAGGCACGGCATCGCTATTCTTTAACTCTAACACATGCTAGAAAACTCGATTGTCCGTCGGCGAAATCTAACACATGCATAGGAAGAAGCAAGAACAACAAATGCATACATAATCAAAGCCAAATCAGAACCATTAAGCATAAATTATCAAAACATTAAAGACTTAGCAAGAATCCCTAATTAACCCAAATCCAAACACAAGTACCTTAGCCAACCATGGAGGTTTGGAGTTCCAATACTCTCATGGTAGCCTTGGGCATCATCCCCAAGCTAAATACAGAAAATAAGCTCCAAAATGGCCACAAATGGCGGAGAAATGAAGAAGAAAGCTGAAGACCCGAGAGCGAATCGAAGATGGGAAGAAGATTTATCAAAAGTTGGCTGAAAAATCGTCAAAATGACGTTTTAAACCGTCGGAGCGTCGAGACGCTGGTGCCCTAAGTGCCGCGCGCGTTTTCGTCGTGATGGCGTCGAGACGCTATGGCCAATTTCTCCAGCGCGCGCGCTCCCGATGGCGTCTCGACGCCAGGCGAGCGTCTCGACGCTGCCCCGATGAACTTCCGCGCGCGCGTGCTTCCGGAGCGTCTCGACGCTGGTGCAGGGTCTGGATGCTGCAGCGTTGAGCAAGCGTCTCGACGCTGTTGCTCGACGCTTGCTCTCGGGTTTGGGGCTGAAAAATTGCCTCTCCTACGCAATTTACTTCATATCTTCATGTGTGAGCTTCCCCTTCTCCCGAAACACTCCCGAGGCACTAAAAGGCCTTCCTTAGCCACAAAACACACTCAATGGATACCACGAGCTCTATGCCGCAAATCTCCTATAAATGAGACATGTTAAACAATTAATCACGACTTTTAGCTAGAGTTAGGGAGTGAAATATAGGTCCAAAATGGAGTTATCAAACACCCCCAAGTTAAATCTTGCTAGTCCTCGAGCAAGGCTAATAAAGAATTTGACTCTAAAGGACCATGCATACATGCTTCTAATTCAAACCTCAATGCTTTTTACAAATCTAAACAGAACATAATCACGAAAGCAATCAGCGCATGCATTTAACAAAGAACACATCAAAAATTAACTATCGCTCCCTAACGTGTGTGTGTGCTAGCCAACTTATCCTAAACCTACGTAAGCCCGGAGAAAACCACATGCAACATATCATCCCGTTTTCCCCCTACTTCTAGCATTTAAGAACAGTCTACACTTGATCACATAAGAGAGAACAATGAATTAAAAGGCCTAACACGATTTTCTCATACTTTTTCTCTTTCTCTTTTTCTCTTTTTTTTTTTTCTTTTTGAGTACTTTGTACTCTTTGTTATGGTTCTTTGAACCCAACTTTTTATTTTCTTTTTCTTTCCAATCCCGAGTTACCTAACATGTCAAACTTTGATCTAAGCTTCACATTTTTAAGGACTAACGTTCACTTCTTAAGTGCGCATTTAAAAATGAGGAACGCCTCAGGAGAATTTTCTAACCAACATGCTTTTTCTGTTTTTTTTATTAGGCTTAATTAACCACTAACTCTCATGCAACAAGCTACCCTAGGGGTGCCTTTCGGGGTGACAACAAGAATCTTGCAACATGTAATCAAACTAAGCCTACGGAGTCTAAGATGAGGTTGCTAAGTGCTCGATAGATGCCAGGGATCAACAGAAAAAAATTTAAAATTTTTGACATGCACCTAATAAATGCAAAACACCATCATGCAAAAACTAGATTATGCAAATGCTCAGATTCTAAAAAGACACTTCCTAGATCGTCATACTTAGAAAGCATATAAACAGAGTCCCAAACACTTCAAATTCAAAATGAGCACTGCTCAACAAACTACACATGCATATCCACAACATCCAACTCCACCCCCAACTTCAGAAGACAGCATTGTCCTCAATGCTTCTCTATCAGATACACAAAAGTAAAGGGAAAAGAAAAACAACACTTCCCTGATCTTAGTGAAGCTGGCGAGGGGAAAGAGGGTGCGCTTTCCTTATCCGAGCCCAATTTCCTCAACTTCTCCTTATTTCCTAAAAAAAAAAACAGCAAGCTAAATTAAGCTAAATTACACTACGGAACTTAAAACTAAACAACAATAAACTAAAGGACTTAAAAACAGTTCAACACTCGGGTGCCTCCGAGAAGCGCAGAATTTTTAAAGTCGTTTGCTCGACTGAATCCACTCAACCAACTCATCCATACTCCGACAGCGCGGGGGACGTCTGTTACGTGCTCAATGTGTTGAAATAATTAGGCAATAAAAGAGATAGAGCACTCAGAACATGCAAGCATACATGATCTTATAGCAAGTAGTAAGTATATTTCATTCGTTTTCCCACAGAGATTTATTTTTAGCTATTCGCGAAGTGTTTTGTTAAGAAAGAAGGGGTGGATTTGATGGGGTAAAATTGGTTTTTAATTAACTAATTTTTGCTGAGTGTGTAAAGGGTAGTAACATCAACGAGAACAAGTGAAATCTTAGCTCAAATGAAAAGAAACGGAATTAATAAATGAAGGCAAAGACAGCTAAACAGAATTTTAACTTAAGCAGAATTGCGGAGACAGCAATTCTACCGCAATTAAATAACAGCGAAAGTGTGTAAATGGGTGAATTAAGGGCTACTAATGACTATCCTATAGGCATTTTTATACGATTCTCAAGCACTGGATCTACTCTCTATGCATCAAACTATCTCAATCTCATGTATCGTCCGATTCCATGCATTAGATTCTTTAGTTTACTCAACTCAAAGTAAGGTCTTAAGCATCTTGTTAAGGCAGAAAGATATGGTTTGTACTAGGGAAACGCCTATTCCTAGGCCGTTTCCTGGTTACCTTGAAAGGCTAGCATGATAATATGACTCTGAACTCTTACTCCTTCCAGAGGTTAGGAGTTCTTTGGACAAAATGGATGACCAATCGAAATTGCCCGTGGAATGAAGCTTACATACAATCAATGCTTCGAGAGCTATCCTACATGCTTGATTCACGTTTTTTAGCCTATGGAGTTGTCATTAGCATGCCCCTAAGTGACTTAGTTACTCATGGATATGGGGTAAACAGAACTAAAGGATAAAATAGACATGCTTAGAAGGGAAATGTGCTTAAAACAGCAAGGGAAAGCAGTAGAATGCAAAGGCGAGAGACTGTGAAATACTGAATTTTGTGTTTGATTAATTGATTGTTTGAATGAACATAAGAGATACTTAAAGTAAAGAACAGCAAGACAGAACACAACGAAATGAACTAAACTAGCCACAAGAACAGAAACAACACAAGACAGAATTGGAAAATGGAAATGAAGAACAAAAAGCAGTAAAACAGCTCGAATGTCTCGTTGCAGCCGCTTCGAATGAAGGATGAGAAAGGTCAGCCTTGCTTGGATGAATCCAATCGGGAGAGAAGAAGAATCTCCTCTCCTTCCTATCAGATTATCGATTCCAACAGCTGAGCTTCGCAAACCAGCAGACGGCAAAGGAAAACAAGAGAAAAGATGGACTGCGAGAAGACTTCTACGCTTTCGGATGATGTTTGAACCCTCGACTTTGACCCCTATTTATAGTAATCTGCAGGTGCATTTGGGCCAAGGAGAACCATCAATCTTCAACGTCGTACTTCAGAATGGATGGAGGAGAAAGAACGAATCCCTGAAATAAAGGAAATTAACAGAAAAAGATCAGTCAACTTACGGTTTTCACTTGAAACATTGCGGGAACCGCAATGTTTCCGCAATTCTATCGCAATGCTCGTTTTTCATTCTTTTCCTTCGGTTTTCAACCCTTTTCTTTCCTATTGTACATAAGTCCTAATTTAGCTACCTTCTTCTAATTCTCATATTTAAGCATAGGTTTAGGCTAAATGCTATCAAAAACACCTAAGAGTGAACATCTTTCTAAGCCAATTAAGTCCTAAAAAGGTCACTTTTGGAGACGTAACACACCCCCAAACTTAAGGTTTTGCTTGTCCTCAAGCAATCTAAGGACTTTCCTAGGCTGCTGTTTTTTCTTCTTTAACCACTTACTAACTCCCCTATATCCCTATCTATAGCACTGCTGTCCTGTGACACACTTCTAAGCTTAAAACTCCCCTCTTATCTAACTTCTTCTGACTTCGCTTGCCTAATACTCCTTCTGTTTTCATTAACTCCCTACAACTGATCTATTTGCTTTTGTCATATCATGCCACTATCCCTAAGGTTTCAAATTCTGCCTAGCTTTACCTCAGACTCAGTACATGCTTCTAGCTTTATTTTTAATGTGTCTAGGATTCCTTAGAGTCATGCCAGTCTTAGTATTAACGGTGACAGTAGTACTTTTAGAGAACAACCTAAACCCTGGCATCACTTCATTGGATAAACACTCATCTCCCTAAACAACCCTACAAGTTACAACTTTGTGCCTAGCTAATTTGAGGATCAGAGTTCTTTTTAAATAGGACATCTAAGCCACAAAGTTATAACTCCTAGGTATACATTCTTCTTCCCTATTCTTTTCCTTTTTCTTACTTAGGTGGGGCCTCTCCTTTGGTTGCCTTTTGATGCAATGCCACTTGTGGGTTACACACTTGGCACTGATTACTTAGCAACCTAAGAGAGACCCCCCTCTTTATTCTATTTTTCATTCATTTTTTTTTTTCAGTTCATCATTTTTTGTAAAGGAGAAGAAGAATGCTTATGTTTCTAAGGGAGAGAGGAATGTTCCTAGGCCTAGGGTGGCCTCCCCCAAACTTCAACTACTCATTGTCCCCAATGAGTGTCTGAGGTGGCTCACCCCCAAACTTGTCCTAGAAGCATCTAGTCTAAGGTAAAACAAAGAGAATCTAAAAGCCCTAGGCATAGACAGAACATTTAAAAGAAAATATCACAGCAGCAGAAAACTGAAAAGAACAGGCAGGCAAGGACTTACAGCTATGCATGCTGAGCTATTTAGAGGTTAATTTAAACTATCAAAGGGTGTCCTATGACACTCATCCAGCATGCATTTAGATAAGCTATATAAGGTAGTCATGTTAGCAGCAAAAGATAGAATTTAAACAGATCACAGCCTAGCTAAACAGACAGTCCAAAACATGCTTTCAGTAATAAAAATTGCGGGGACCGCAATTATTTCGCAATCAAGTCAGGGCAGATATAACAGTGATTAAGGCCCCTAAGCATGCTCTTTCCAGTCATTCAAGCTCTTCTAAAGATAAAACAAAACTAACCTACCTAGTTACCTATCATCAGACTATACTAAGCAAAATTAAAAACATGAAACTAAGCATCTAAAACAGATCAAAAGTGTACTAAAAACAGCATAATTCACATAGTCTATCAGAAAGCAGAAAATTGTCTTTTTTTTTCTAAGGGAACAACAATACTCCCTTCAGTGCAATTCAAACCAGCACTCAAATGTCTTCATCCTCATCTGGTTGTCGTGGTCGTGGAGGCACCCATGGAGTCAGGAGATTTGTGGGGAAGTCAGGGAAGATGCACCCAAGTTGGTCTGCAACTTCCTTGTCCCGTGCCTGCGCGTAAGTGGCCCATTGAGCCATCCTCCTTTGCATATCCATCAGGCACGCCATGGATAGTGACTGATCAGCAGCCAACCTATCCAGTTCAAACTCCATATTCCCCTTCCTCTTCAGCCTCAAGCTAGCAGGCAGCTCCAAGTGGCCTGTGTAAGCCATCTGCTGCTCCATTCGCTCAATGGGGACTCCTGCAAGCAAACATAGTTTGGTTATGGTGTTAGGGAAAAACAATGGTCCCTTACCTTTCTTGGCGCACTCAGCAATGGCGGCTGACATGATTTCACCCACGTTGACCGTGAGACCTCGCATAATGGCATAGACCAGCAGCGATCTGCTCTGGTTGATGGTGGTCTCATGAGTCACGGGGGACAACTTCCTCCTTACAAAGGCAAACCATACAGCCGCCTTTGCTGTGAGGTTGGCACTCATGAGTGTGTGCCTCCCATTGCGTGATACAGTCCACGCTGCTTCAGGCTGGCCAATGGTTCGAATGGCCTCCTCCAGGACTGCCTCAGTAGGCTCATCAACTATCCTTGCATAGTCGGTATGTCTTTGACCCTTGAGGCCATAGGCTTCGTTGATGGCCTTTGCTGAGTAGTCCACTTCTACTCCCCTCACCACAGACAGCCCCTCTTCAGAGTTTTGCAGGTTGGCGTAGAAGTCATATTCCATAGCTGTGTAAGCTGGATTGGGTGGCCTACACAACTCCTCCCAGCTGTGATTTATAATTCCTGCGCGCAAGAACTGCGGCAGGTCAGCAGGTCTGTCGAGGAAGCCCTTCTCGTGCAGCAGCTCTCTTTTTCTCAACTCAATGCCTCTGGACTCAGCGTCAGAGGACACATACCTCACTGATTGAGGCTCTTCATCAGGGTAGAGCTTGGCCTTCCCCTTGTCTGCTGGTCTGGCTGACTCCGCAGCCTCAACTTTGAGTTTCTTGAGCGACGGCTCAACACTTTCTTTTTCTGAGGACGGCGCCCTCTTGGCCCTCTTCTTCTTCAGCTTCTTGGACCGTTTGGTCTTGAGAACCTTGGCCTTCTTCTTCTTCTTTAGCTTGGCCTTGGCGGTGATCTGCTGGAGGCACGCCCCTAGCGTCTCTTCCATGGAATCATCCTTCTGCGCAGGACTCTCAGGATTGGCTTCCCTCAACGGAGAGAAAACCTCTTCCTCCTCACCTTCCCCACTGCCCTGCGTTGATTCTTGGTACTCCCCATATGGGAATTCAGGGTCAGGCCGTGGGGAAGTGTGCGACGGCGTGGTTGTTTGCTCTGCTGAAGGTGTCTGCGCAGAACTCAGTGGTGAAGACGGCTGCTCAGGGCTCTGCGCTGGTGGCGATGAAGAGAGCTCAGGGCTTCGCACTGGCGAGGGACTGCGCTTGGCTGTCTCATGGGATGGCTGGCTTTGTTCTTGACTCTCCACAGAGGGAGTCTTGTTCTTGATTTCTTCATCGGCCACAGCCATACTCCATCGACGCTTCTTGGGTGTGCCTGCTGGCGCAGAGGGTCCAGCAGGGATTTCAGTGACAACCTTCCACTTCTTCTTGCGAATCGGAAGCTTGGGTAAGCGTTCAGTTCGCGCAGCGTCAGCCGTAGCCAAGGCGAGCAGTGCGTCTCTCGCAGCTGTTTCAGCGTCGTCAGCCCTCTTCTTGGCTGCAGATCTTTCAGCCCTCGTGAACACCATTGTTGAATCTTGGAGATTTGGAGAGAAGAATCAAAGATGAAGAGAATCGCAGTTTTCTTGGAATTCAGATAGTGGGAGAATCGTACAGATCAAGCGCCTTCTAACGGATATAAAGGAAACGGCTAAATCCCAACGGCTATATTTTTGCGGATCCTGCAAATCCAGCGCAATTTTAGGGATATTTTTTCATCAAAATGTCAATCTTTGCTCGTCCGTATCTTTTATTTGGCTCAATCTTTTCTTGATTTTTAAAGCTGAAATTACTCTCCTTGATTCCCTCTTTCGATTCCCTACAAAAAGAAATAAAAGCAACATCAAATTCGTAATTAAAATCATACAACAAAACACACAAACGATAACCGGAAAATCGCAAAAAATAAACTAAGGCATGAGCCTTATGTTGACGAGCACAGCAATCACTCGTCCTCTCTCGTTCTCGTTTTCATGCTTCAGTCAAGAGGAAGGCCGAGAGAGTCTTCACATCTCCTTCCTCATAGTAGTGCTTCAACCTTGCACCATTAACCATGAATGGTTGGCCTTGCTGCAAGTTCTTTATCTCAATGGCACCATGAACAAACACATTAGTAATCACAAATGGACCTGACCATCTAGACTTAAGTTTCCCTGGAAATAGTTTCAACCGTGAGTTAAACAACAAGACAAGTTGACCCTTCTTAAAGTCCTTAACTCTAAGTCTACTATCGTGCCAAATTTTGGTCTTTTCCTTATACATTTTAGCATTTTCATAGGCCATATGTCTAAGCTCATCAAGCTCATGTAATTGCAAAGACCGCAATGTCCCCGCATCATTTACACAAAAATTTAATTCCTTCATGGCCCAAAATGCTTTGATTTCTAACTCAAGTCGTAAGTGACAAGTCTTGCCATATACCAGCCTATAAGGAGACATACCTAGGGGTGTCTTATATGCTGTCCTATAAGCCCAAAGTGCATCCTCAAGCTTAAAGGACCAGTCTTTCCTATTAGGTTTGACCACTTTTTCTAGGATGTTCTTAATTTCCCTGTTTGAAATTTCAGCCTGTCCATTCGAGTGTGGGTGATAGGGAGTGGCTACTCTATGTCTAATGTTATACTTAGCCAACACTCTCTCCATAGCCTTGTTAATGAAATGTGACCCCTCATCACTAATGATGGCACGAGGTGTCCCAAACCTA
Organism: Herpetospermum pedunculosum; assembly: GCA_028017165.1. Classification (NCBI taxonomy): domain Eukaryota; kingdom Viridiplantae; phylum Streptophyta; class Magnoliopsida; order Cucurbitales; family Cucurbitaceae; genus Herpetospermum; species Herpetospermum pedunculosum. The sequence goes on from JAPQWQ010000187.1 coordinate 5,657,428, forward strand.
GTAAAGATGTGCCTATGTAAGAATTTGGTGACTGTTTTGGCATCATTATTGGGACATGCTTTGGCTTCTACCCACTTGGATATATAGTCTACTGCTACCAAAATGTAAAGGTTACCTGATGATGGAGGGAATGGCCCCATGAAGTCAATGCCCCACACATCAAAGAGCTCCAACTCTAAGATGTAGGTGAGGGGCATCTCATCCTTTCGACTGAGGTTACCTGTTCTCTGGCATTCATCACAGCTGTGGGCATAGTTGTAGGCATCCTTGAAGATCGTTGGCCAATAGTAGCCACTCTGAAATACCTTTGCAGCTGTTCTTTGGCCACCAAAGTGTCCACCATAAGGAGCTGTGTGACAATGCTGTAGCACAGACTTCGCTTCAGCAGCTGAAACACACTTCCTTAGCAAGCCGTCAGCACATGTTCTGTAAAGTGTGGGGTCATCCCAGATGAATTTCCTTGCTTCATGAAGGAACCTCTTCTTCTCTTGACCTCCCTTGAAAACTGGTAATACCTGTGATGCAAGGAAGTTAGCAATGTCAGAAAACCAAGGTTCCTCATCGTTATCACGATGAGTCAAAACAAAGACATGTTCATCAATAAAAGCATCAGAAATTGCGGGTTCCGCAATTTTTTCGCAATTGTGCTGCAATCGAGAAAGGTGATCCGCAACCACATTTTCACATCCTTTCTTGTCTCGAATGTCCAAATCAAATTCCTACAGCAATAACACCCACCTAATCAACCTAGGCTTAGCATCAGCCTTCCTAATAAGATATTTCAAGGCAGAATGGTCAGTGTACACAATTGTCCTAGTGCCTACAATATAGTTTCTGAATTTCTCACAAGCAAACACGACAGCAAGCATCTCTTTCTCAGTAGTTGTATAATTACATTGAGCCTCATTCAAGGTTTTACTAGCATAATAGACAGGGTGTGTTAGTTTGTCAATCTTCTGTCCTAACATAACCCCTACAGCATAGTCACTAGCATCACATAACATCTCAAATGGGAGATCCCAATCTGGCCCTATAATAACAGGTGCGGTGACTAGTGCTTTCTTAAGGGTGGTCCAAGCTACTACACATTCCTTAGAGAAGATGAATGGCCTATTTAGTTCTAGCAGCTCACACAGAGGCTTGGCTATCTTAGAAAAGTCCTTAATGAACCTTCTGTAGAAACCAGCATGCCCTAAGAAACTCCTAATGGCCTTCACATTCTGAGGCTCTACCAACTTCTCTATGATTTCTATCTTTGCCCTGTCAACTTCTACACCTGCCCTTGATACTCTATGACCTAGGACAATCCCCTCATCTACCATGAAGTGACACTTTTCCCAATTAAGGACTAAGTTAGTCTCTTCACATCTAGCCAGGACTTGCCCTAAATTCTCTAGACAATTGGTAAAGGAATCCCCAAAGACTGAGAAATCATCCATGAATATCTCTATCATGGACTCATCCAAGTCAGAAAAGATTGCCAACATGCACCTTTGGAATGTTGCCGGTGCATTGCATAAGCCAAAAGGCATTCTGCGAAAGGCAAATGTTCCAAAGGGGCAAGTAAAGGTAGTCTTTTCTTGGTCTTTGGGGTCTATAGTGATCTGGTTATACCCTGAATAACCGTCTAGGAAACAGTAATAGGCTCTACCAGCTATTCTGTCTAACATTTGGTCAATGAATGGTAGAGGGAAGTGGTCTTTTTTAGTTTCTTTATTTAGTTTCCTATAATCCATGCAAACTCTCCATCCTGTGACAGTCCTAGTTGGAATCAGTTCATTGTTCTCATTGACTACCACAGTCATCCCACCCTTCTTAGGTACACACTGTATAGGGCTCACCCACTGACTACTAGCTATGGGGAAGATCACACCAGCATCTAACCATTTTATTATTTCTTTCTTAACTACCTCTTTCATAGAGGGATTCAGCCTACGTTGATGATCTACTCTAGGTGTGTGCTCTTCCTCTAGTATAATCTTATGCATGCAATAAGAAGGGCTAATGCCTCTAATATCAGCAATAGTCCATGCAATAGCCTTCCTATGTTGCTTAAGTAGTAAAATTAAATCAACCTCATGCTGTTCACTTAGCTTAGAAGAGATAATTACAGGCAGTGTATCATTATTTCCTAAATATGCATACTTGAGGTGAGTGGGGAGTGGCTTTAATTCTAATACAGGTGGATGCTCAATGGATGGCTGTAAAGGATTTAAGGATCTATCAGTTAATTCTATATTCATACATACATGCTGAGGGTTATTTACAGATATGTCCATTATCTCAGCTATGTTTAAGTCTGTTAATTCTAAACCTACATAATCATTAGCATGCTTGGTTAGTAACACATGCTCCAATTGTTCTTCCATTAAGGAGTCTACTACGTCCATGCTAGCACAGGATTCAAGGTCAGAGGGGTACCTTAAAGCTTTATACACACTAAATTTCACCTCTTCATCATGAACCCTCATAGTGAGCTCACCTTTTTGGACGTCTATCAGTGCCCTACCTGTGGCTAGAAATGGTCTGCCTAACAGGATGGGGACCTCCTTGTCTGCTTCATAATCCAGGATAATGAAATCTGCAAGGAAAATAAACTTGTCAACCTTTACTAAAATATCCTCAATCTTACCTTCTGGATATGCAATGGATCTGTCTGCTAATTGTAAAGTGACAGTGGTTGGACGTGCTTCTCCTATTCCCAACTGGCGGAATAGTGATAGGGGCATGACGTTTATGCTGGCGCCCAGGTCACAAAGCGCTCTGCCCACGTGCTTGCCTCCAAGTTCTACAGGTAAGGTGAAGGAACCAGGATCCTTCTCCTTCTTGGGCAACTTGTTTTGGAGTATGGCACTGCACTCCTCAGTGAGGTTTACTGTTTCAAACTCACCAATTATTTTTTTGTTAGTAATAATATCTTTCAAAAACTTCACATAGGAAGGCATAGACTGCAAAACTTCTACAAAAGGAATGTTGACATGCACTTGCTTAAGAATTTCTAAGAATTTATTAAAATGCACTTCCCGTTCCTGCTTCTTCTTAAGCCTTCGAGGATATGGAGGTGGTGGCACATATGCAGGCACGTCAGGGCGCCTTAGGATAGGTGGAGGCCTTGGAATTTCTTCTATCTCCTCAATAATTGGCTCTAGCCTGGCTCCTGATGTGCTAGTTGGTGGTGGACCTTGGTTTGGCAGAGACTCCAGTGGAGCACTAGACTCAGTGTTCTCTACTCTCTTTGGTGTGTCCTTTGTGTTGCTCACCAAGGGTCTACCACTTCTAAGTTCAATTGCTTGAACTTGTTCTTTACCATCTCTCCTTGGCACCTCGGTGTCAGCAGGGAGTCTACCTTGGGGCCTACTCTTGAGTTCATTGGCTAATTGGCCTATTTGGTTCTCTAGGCTCCTAAGAGTGGCTTGCTGGCTTTGAAGAGTAGCATCATTCTTAGCTATGTATTCCTTGAGTAAGTTTTCTACAGAAGATCCTACAGGTTGGTTGTATGGTTTTTGATACATGGATTGGTTATGTTGGGGAGTGAAACCAGGTGTTCCACTCGGTCTAGGTTGGTTAGGATTTTGGTTAGCATTTTGTTGGCCACCCCATGACAGGTTTGGGTGGTTCCTCCAACCAGGGTTGTAAGTATTGGAATAGGGGTTGTTCCTAGGCTGCTGCTGGCTTCCAATGTAGCAGACTGAGGCTGGATTCCCAGGGCAATATTCATACAGGTGCCCTTCCCCACAGAATCCACATACAAGTGTCTCACCTTGACTTGGTTGGGTGCCCATTGACATGGCGGTAGCGGTGTTGACACTTGTTTGGAGATTGGCTTGAGCCATTTGCTTAACTAGGTTGGTCAGGGCATTTATTTGGCTGCTCATCGCACTTAGAGCATCCTTGTCTTGAGCCCTAGTTGGCTCAACTGGATCATCTGACCACCTACAGTGAGATGCTGAGATCTTCTCCAAGATCTCATAGGCTTCGTTGTAACTCTTGGACAACATGGAACCACCAGCAGATGAATTTAAGACCTGCCTAGTGCTGGGGTTGCATCCTTTGAAAAAGACCTCTATTTGGATACACCATGGGATGCCATGATGTGGACATTTGAGAAGAAGGTCCTTGAACCTTGTCCAAGCTTCGTGAAGAGATTCATTATCAGCTTGTTTGAACTTAACTATATCATCACGAAAGGTAGAATTCCTATCAGGTGGGAAGTATTTGACTAGGAATTTCTCTGCTAAGTCTGTCCAGTTGCGGACAGATCCAGAGGGTAATGAGTTCAACCATGTTTTGGCTTTGTCCCTCAAAGAGTAAGGGAACAAGTATAGCCTCAAAGCTTCTTGGGACACTCCAGGGATGATGAAGGTATCACTAACTCCTAAGAAGTTCCTAAGATGGTTGTGGGGGTCCTCATTTTCCACTCCAAAGAATTGTCCCACAGTGGACAACATTTGGAACATCACTAGTTTTAACTCGAATGAGTTGGCAGTGATTTCAGGACGGATTATGCTGGGGTTCAGCTCCCCAGGCATAGGTACTAAATATGAAAGAATGGCACTATTCTTGTCATTCGCTATTTCGATGGGGTTGCGAATGACAGGTACCTGATTTGGAACTATCTCGTCCATTTCTTCGATTTCAGGTATGATTTGAGGTATAGGAGGTTGTTTAAAGAGTCGTTTCTTTGCTTTGTTTCTAGCTCTAAGTAGTCTCTCAGGCTCAGGATTGAATGCTAGATCTCTACTTGAAGGCTCACTCATAAACTACCCCAATAGTACCTGCAAAAGAAATGAAACAGATCAGCTTCAATAGGCAATAAACTTGGTGTTTCAAACTTAACAAACTTCGTTTTCACTTAAATAAATCCCCGGCAGCGGCGCCAAAAACTTGTTACGTGCTCAATGTGTTGAAATAATTAGGCAATAAAAGAGATAGAGCACTCAGAACATGCAAGCATACATGATCTTATAGCAAGTAGTAAGTATATTTCATTCGTTTTCCCACAGAGATTTATTTTTAGCTATTCGCGAAGTGTTTTGTTAAGAAAGAAGGGGTGGATTTGATGGGGTAAAATTGGTTTTTAATTAACTAATTTTTGCTGAGTGTGTAAAGGGTAGTAACATCAACGAGAACAAGTGAAATCTAAGCTCAAAAGAAAAGAAACGGAATTAATAAATGAAGGCAAAGACAGCTAAACAGAATTTTAACTTAAGCAGAATTGCGGAGACAGCAATTCTACCGCAATTAAATAACAGCGAAAGTGTGTAAATGGGTGAATTAAGGGCTACTAATGACTATCCTATAGGCATTTTTATACGATTCTCAAGCACTGGATCTACTCTCTATGCATCAAACTATCTCAATCTCATGTATCGTCCGATTCCATGCATTAGATTCTTTAGTTTACTCAACTCAAAGTAAGGTCTTAAGCATCTTGTTAAGGCAGAAAGATATGGTTTGTACTAGGGAAACGCCTATTCCTAGGCCGTTTCCTGGTTACCTTGAAAGGCTAGCATGATAATATGACTCTGAACTCTTACTCCTTCCAGAGGTTAGGAGTTCTTTGGACAAAATGGATGGCCAATCGAAATTGCCCGTGGAATGAAGCTTACATACAATCAATGCTTCGAGAGCTATCCTACATGCTTGATTCACGTTTTTTAGCCTATGGAGTTGTCATTAGCATGCCCCTAAGTGACTTAGTTACTCATGGATATGGGGTAAACAGAACTAAAGGATAAAATAGACATGCTTAGAAGGGAAATGTGCTTAAAACAGCAAGGGAAAGCAGTAGAATGCAAAGGCGAGAGACTGTGAAATACTGAATTTTGTGTTTGATTAATTGATTGTTTGAATGAACATAAGAGATACTTAAAGTAAAGAACAGCAAGACAGAACACAACGAAATGAACTAAACTAGCCACAAGAACAGAAACAACACAAGACAGAATTGGAAAATGGAAATGAAGAACAAAAAGCAGTAAAACAGCTCGAATGTCTCGTTGCAGCCGCTTCGAATGAAGGATGAGAAAGGTCAGCCTTGCTTGGATGAATCCAATCGGGAGAGAAGAAGAATCTCCTCTCCTTCCTATCAGATTATCGATTCCAACAGCTGAGCTTCGCAAACCAGCAGACGGCAAAGGAAAACAAGAGAAAAGATGGACTGCGAGAAGACTTCTACGCTTTCGGATGATGTTTGAACCCTCGACTTTGACCCCTATTTATAGTAATCTGCAGGTGCATTTGGGCCAAAGAGAACCATCAATCTTCAACGTCGTACTTCAGAATGGATGGAGGAGAAAGAACGAATCCCTGAAATAAAGGAAATTAACAGAAAAAGATCAGTCAACTTACGGTTTTCACTTGAAACATTGCGGGAACCGCAATGTTTCCGCAATGCTATCGCAATGCTCGTTTTTCATTCTTTTCCTTCGGTTTTCAACCCTTTTCTTTCCTATTGTACATAAGTCCTAATTTAGCTACCTTCTTCTAATTCTCATATTTAAGCATAGGTTTAGGCTAAATGCTATCAAAAACACCTAAGAGTGAACATCTTTCTAAGCCAATTAAGTCCTAAAAAGGTCACTTTTGGAGACGTAACAACGTCCCAGACATATCCTCGTCCACACTGTTCCTGCAAACATCATTTAAAAACATTTTTTCTCTTCGTGCCTTGAGCACGTGAACATCATCATCGTTAGTGCAATACAAAACAGCACCATTGTCATTTAAATCCAAATCTTTCTTTCTAACAGAAGCAAAAGAATAGTCCCTCAAGCGCGAGGTCAAATTCTCTTTCTTCACACAATCCATAGACTTTGTCTTTCCATTCTCATCATACACAAAAGACTTCGATGCATTCATAAAAAATTCATTCACAATTCCATCAAATTCTACAGATAAGGCACCCCTATCAACATCAATCTTGACCTTAGCGGTCTTCATAAATGGGTGTCCTAGTAAGATAGAAGAGGAAAATGCGAAGAGTTTTTGTTCATATTCAGCACATGGAAATCGCATGGAAACAACAAATCTTTCACTTTAACCAAAATGTCCTCAATTTTCCCTAATGGATGCACATAAGATCGATCGGCTAGTTGGACAACTATATTAGACTCAATTAAATTGCACAATTCAAGTTCTTTAAACACATCAAAAGACATGACATTAATTGAGGCACCAAGATCTAGCATGGCATTTTTAATCAGTTTAGTACCAATAGTGCATGGGATAGTAAACATACCAGGATCGACGCACTTTGGTGGAAGCGTACCTTGGAAAATTGCAGAGACAGTTTCTTTCTTTTTCTCATCACTCTTTCTCAAAATTCTCTTACTCGTGCACCAACTCTTGAGGAACCTTGCATATTTCGGTATTTGCTTCACGGCCTCCAAGAGTGGGATGTTCACCGTCACCTTTTGGAAAGTTTTAAGGACTTCCTCATCTTCGTTCACGACGATAGGCCTTGCGAGCCTACTCGGAAAGGGTGCTATGGGAACATACTCACGCACGTCTTTCTTTAATTCTTCATCTTTGTCCATCTTCTCATCCTCAAGATGGCTCGGGGAGCATTCAATCGGCTTTCTCTTTTTCTCAACAACGGGAGGCAACAAACGGCTTGGGAAGGGAGCTTTGGGCTTGTAGCCTTTCAAGCTCAGGGGTGCATCCAACTGAGCTCTCTTCCTTTCTCCCTCGAGATCCTCGATCTTTTTCTCAACCTTGCCTTCCTCTTTCTCCAAAATAGCGGTGTTTGGAGAAATTTCTCTCCCACTTCGTAGGTTAATGGCACAGACCTGCTCACAGGAATTCATCCTCGCTTGTGTGGGTAGCATCCAAGGATTCTCAGGTGCAGAACTCGAGGGAATATCCCTTCCACTCTTCAGTGCAATACCATTTAGGTGTTCTACTGCCTGAGTTTCCAACTTACTTATCCTGGCATTGACCTCCGTGATCTCCTCGCTCAGCGACCGAATCTGCGCATTGGTTTCCTTGCTAGTTTCCATAAAGGTCTTGAACATTCCTTCAATGGATTGACCTGAAACAGTAGGACGCACACATTAAGCTAACTTCTAACAAAAACACTCAAGAGATTACATGATTTTAAGGTAAATACGGCCCTAAATAATGTACTTTTGGAGAGGTAACAAGGGACTATGTGCTCGTGTATGGCGCTAAGGATATGATCCTAGCAGGATACACTAACTCTGATTTTCAGACTGATATAGATTCTCGCAAATCTACTTCAGGATCAGTGTTCACTCTTAACGGAGGGGCAATAGTATGGATGAGTATCAAGCAAGGTTGTGTTGTTGACTCCACCATGGAGGCTGAGTACGTCGCAGCTTGCGAAGGAAGCGGTATGGCTAAGGAAGTTCTTGACTGATTTGGAAGTTGTTCCAAATATGAGTTTGTCCATCACACTTTATTGTGATAACAGTGGTGCTGTGGTAAATTCTAAAGAACCTCGAAGCCATAAGCGCGAGAAGCATATCGAGCGCAAATATCATCTCATAAGGGAGATAGTGCAACGAGGAGATGTGATCGTCACACAGATTGCCTCGGAGCACATTGTTGCTAATCCGTTCACAAAGTCTCTCACGACTAAAGTGTTTGAGGGACATCTAGAGAGTTTGGGGTTGCGAGGTGCATAGTAGGAAAGTGGGAGATACTTTGTACATGTATGTATATATTTGTATTCCCGACAAGCATACTCACCACATACATTTTAGTCCAAGTGGGAGTTTGTTGGGTTTTATGTCCTAAAACTCGTAGTATGTAAACATTGTGAATGTAATATTTCTATTTACGCAATAAAGAGTTATTGAGGTTTATTCAGTAAATGTGTTTATTGAATATAGTGAAACGTGTTTGCATTAACCTGTACCAATAACAAACACCCATGGCGAATGATGAGTACTTGGACCTCATGTATTACATGAATGTGGATCAAGTTCAAGTAGATAGTCAAAACGGTCTATAGTATATGGATAAGGCTGGGTACCTTGTACTCGTAACACTATTGGATGTGGCTCACTTTGTATTGTACAAAACGATGTGATCTGAATCGTTTCACATGGAGATGTGAGAAGCGAGGGCGTCTTGTGCAAAGAGTTTGCATAAGACTGAACCGCGAAATCAAGTCGCTCTCTCTATATAACATCGTTTACTGATGAGACCGATTTTTTCATATGATGACCTAGGTAACTCGTTCACAATCCTGAGCTCGCTATGAACTCCTATTTATTCGAGAGTATCCTTTGACTTGCACGGGTGAGAGTGGCCAGAGCCGACTCAATAAGCCTACCATCTTGGGGATAAACTCGAATAGGTGGTTGGGGACATAGTACAACAAGATGGAATTCACTCCTACCCATTTATAAGGGCTAGTAGAAAGGTGTTTCCTTAATAGTTGACTTCGGGTCATGAACATGAGGCCTCATCCTCTTCTGTGTGAAGAGGGTTAATGATTCGATGATTGGATCACATATCAGATGTTCATTAGAGGTGTCAGTCGTACTTAAGGAACAAAAGATAATACAGGGGTTAAACGGTTTAAATGACCCGCTGTGATTACGGACACCTGTGAAGGATCGACTTACCCACGCATAATGGTTATATCAAGAGGACATAATATATCTACATTGAGGAGAGTGCAACCCTCAGACTATAGTGGAGTCTATGGGGGTTAACGAATGTTGATTAGTTCGGATAAAAGAGTTTTGACCGGATAACGTCGTGCAACAATATAAGAGAAAAGAAAAAGAATTTGAAATTTGTTCAAATTTGGTTTATGGAAGAATGATGGACATATTTAAATATGATTTAAATATGGAATTGGTCTAAAACATGAATACGATTCAAGTGCAAAAAGTCATGTTTTTCAAAAATCGGGTTTAGCCATATTATTTAATTAATATTTGATATTGAATTAAATAATATTATTTAATTAATATATATATATATTTTTGTTTTTGTTTTTATTAAAAAAATTAATAAATAAAATATTTATTATTATTTAAATTAATTAAGAATTAATTTTTAATAATATATATATATATATATATATATATATATATATATATTTATAAAAATGTGTCTTGCAATTGCATGTAAGACACATGTTTAATATATATATATATATATATATATATATAAATAAATAAATAAATAAATGTGTTTGGTAGAGTTTGGGTATAGACATTGAAGTTTTACAAAAACTTCATTTTTGAAGTTTTTTTTTTAGCTTCAGTGATCTTCGTTTTGAAGTTTAATTATTTTTTGAATTTCAAAACCAGTTGAAGCTCCCCGAACCTTTCTTTCTTTCTGTTTTTCTTTTCTTTTCTCTTACGTATCAGAGTCTCACAACTCTGTTGCACGGTGCCGAGGATAGCAAGACTATCGGAGGTGGTCCTTGCAGCGTTCGTAAGAAGAGACTCGAAGAGTTCGTGACGAGGAACGACCGACGGATCTTGAAGAAATTGGAACTACAAGGGTATGTATTCTAAATTTCTTTTTTCCGTCTTTTCGAGCATGTTTCTAGTTTATTAAATTGATAAAATTAGAGTATCATCGATCCAAAATCGCTTCTGCAGTGTAATATGCTCCATCAATATCAACGAGAGTCTATCAGTGATAGTCACTGATTTTTTGCCATATTTGCAAAATGTTTTAAACTTTGCTATATTTGCAATTATTTTGAACCTGATTGTTGTTTGTCCAACCAACCCTTTATTTATTTCTATTATTTTATTTTAAATCTTCAAATTTTAATTGATTAGTTGAAAATAAATGATAATATTGTGTACATAATGATGATGGAAAAATTAAAATGAAGAAATCAAAACTAGAAAAGGAAAAGAAAAGAAAAGAAAAAAAAGAAGAAAAAAAATAGCAGAAAAAAACGAAAAAGGAGGTAGAAAATGAGATTCAATTTTTGAGGTGACACATTTTTTGACGGGTTAGAGGGCTCGTCCGGAACAACATGCGCACCCTAAAAGAAAAAAAAAATAACTTTTTTCCGATTTTTATTTAAAACAATCTTATTTTTTTTAATTTATTTCAAAATCAACCCTTCCCTCCAAAATTACCCTGAGTGACAACACTAATTTTGTAAAATTTGTTAGAGAATATGACATTATTTCGGAAGTTAATTTCAAAACACGTATTTATCAGATTTTGGAAATAAAATATTTGAATGGTGATTGTGTTTAAATTAATAAAAAAAAATATTTTATCAAACACTTTAGACTCTTCTAAAATTATTTTTCAACCATCCAAACGCACCTTTAGTAACTCAGTTGGTGATTTTCATTATTTACGATATAGATCTAATAAATAAATAACGACTGGAATGATTTAAAAGTGGCGTTTATATTTTTAGTAAGCTAGTGAATAATAAAGGACACAAGAAAATGAAACAAAAAAGCACATGAATATGGCCCCTTTGCCCCTCCCCTCATAAAATAATAGAAATTAGATTTGGGTGACATTGGACTCCAAGAGAGAAAAATGGGAAGCTGCCCATAGCTTGAAGGACAATACAACTCAACTTGTTGATGGCTGCCAAATACTTCCTATCTAATAATCCATCTCTCATTGTCTATTTAATGTAAAAAACAGTGTGTGATAGAATAATCACATGATGTTGTGCCCTTTGAGTCTCACAAGCCTTCTCCAAATTGGAAAAAAATGGCTTTGTGTCACCTTTTTGTTTGCTTACATTGAATTGTTGAGTAAAAGAACACCATAACCCAAATTCCAAATGGACCATTCAAGGAAGCCCACATCTATACTTTTAGGGTTTGCTAGGCTACTATTAGTTTAGTCCCTAGATTTGAAAACATCTTAACAACTTAAAGTGTGACACCCTTGACTAAGTTGGGAAAGCATCAACATCTATAATTTTGTATTTTTTTTTTCTTTTTTGTCCTTATAGTATACATGCACTATTGTATGTTTTATTTATGTCGATGCTTTGAAAATAAATCAACCCTTTCATTCACATCATTCGATTGTAAAATATGATGCTGGAAAATTTGTTAAGATTAGAGATTCAACTATATAAGTGAAGTTTTTGTTTTTGTTTTTAAGTTCAACAACATGTAGATGGGAATTTGAACTTTTAACCTCTTGATCCAGAATATACGTCTTATCCAGGTTGTCAACTATTTGAGTGAAATTACATTCATCCCTTCTACAAATATTCAAATATTGCAGAATATGTTGGTGTAAGATTCTTTCGTTTTTTTTTTTTTTACTAAAATTATCCACAAGTGAAATTTATGAAATAAACTTAAACTATGGCCTAAATTAGATATTGTCAATTTAGAGTAAAATAATTAAAATATAGCATTTTTTTAAAAAAAAATTGCAAATATGACAATTTCTATCACTCATAGTACGTAGTATATCACTTTAGTTTTTTTTTATATTGTCAATAACTATCAGCGATAACAGTCATATATTTGTCATATATCAGTAATAGTCACTGATTTTTTGCCATATTTGCAAAATGTTTTAAATTTTGTTATATTTGTCATTATTTTCGGTATGATTGTTGTTTATGCAACAAGCTCTATTACAAAATTATAGATATTCAATTCTTTATTGGGTAAAAAACAATTTATATCCTTAAACTTTGGAGGTTGTATCAATTATAACCCTAAACTAATGATTGTATCCATTTAAACCCTGAACTTTCACAAGTGTATCAATTTACACTCTCTCTTAGACAAATGTTAGTTTTCACACGTGTGAAGGCTTATAATTTATCAATTAAACCCCTAAACTTTCATATAGTTGATTCACTTATGAAAGTTTAGGAGTTTAATTGCTCAAATTCTAAGTTTCCACGTGTTTAAATTAACGTTTTAAAAAAAAAATTTAAAAGAATGTGTAAATTAATACAGTCCTAAAATGGGAAATTGTAACATATGTCAATTTAGAATAAGATAATTAAAAATATAGCATGTTTTTAAAAAAATTGCGGATATGGCAATTTCTATCGCTGATATTTTATGGCTGATAGAAGTCTATCGCTGATCACCTCAATTTTTTATAGATTTTTGTCAGTGATAATAGTTTATCAGTGATAATAGTCTATCACTGATAGAAGTCTATCAGTGATATGATAAAGTCTATTAGTGATAGAAACAAATTTTTTTGCCATATTTGCATAACATTTTAAAGTTTGCTAAATTTGTAATTAGTTTGGGCCTGATTGTTATTTGTGCAACCCACCCGTCCTAAAAGTTCAAGGCTTTAATTAATCAATAGTTTAGAGTTTTAATTGATACAATCGAGGGCCAATTTTTTTTTTTATCAACTTGAAATGGATAAAGAATTAATTCAAGAGTTTTATTTACAAGAAGGAGGCTATGATAAGTACGTAGTTGAACTTAATTAAAATATTATTTCAGTATTGACTATTCCATAATATGGCCAATTATAAAAAATTTCATATTGTCCAAGATCATACATGAATCATATGTTACATATGCAATCCCAATAGAACATAGACTACTTGTGAGTCATGTCATATGGATACGCCCTATTTAAAATTATAAAAAATTTAATAATTGTAGAATGGAGAATCGAACCACTAACTTTAAAATAAGTAGTATATATCAATTACGAACGAATAACTAACTTAAAAAGAATGAATATAAGAATTAAAAACTTATTATAAATGGGGAGGCAAAAATTCCCTCATATATATATTTTTCAAAGTTCAACACAATTCTGTTATACGTTAAATTGCCCAAAGTAGTAGTATTTCAATTTTAACGTGACCAATTTTGTTATATTAAATATTAAAAAGAAAAAGAAAAGAAAAAACAGAAAATTCCAAATTGTAATTGGAAAAAAATACCTGCTGGACGTAGAGTTAAGACGTCATAAATGCAATGAAAAGACTGTTCAAACAATTGGGTACAGAAAACAACGACGGCTACTTGACTCCACAACCTCAAATGTGCCGATTTTTCTCGATTAATAAATATTATTTTAAAATATAAATAAATTCCATTAAAAAATATGTATATATATTTTTTTTGTGTTTGAATTGGTTAGCATTTGGATTTCTAAAGGCGTGTTTGGCCCAATGAGTTGTTTGACAAGGAATTGGAAGGATAAATTAACTTCTCGTTTGGCCCAGACTTGTTGAACTCGGATAAAAAATATCAATTCCTTAGACTTCTACAGTAATTACTATTGAACTCCCCAGACTTTTAATTACTATTCAAGTCTGTCCCATTTTTCGAGCCAACACATTTTACTATTTTCCTCTCTCTCCCACAATATTTTTAATTATTAAAAAAAACGCAATTTAAACTATATGTGTAAAATGACTAAAAATGCAATTCAACCTATTTTTATTATTTTAAATATAATTTAGGTTGTTCAATCAAAAATGGTAGTTAAACAAAATTCAAAATGTAGTATTTTTACCATGAGAGAAATAAAAACATCAGTTTATTTGGACCCGTTTAAATTAATGGATTAAAATCTTTTAAATTCAAAACACAATATTGTAGGACTTTCTTTTATTTCAAAATTATCCAAATAAAATGAATAATTAGTGTGAGTGATATTGAAAAAAGAATGTGAAGTATTGTGGTCAAAATTATTTTTATTATCTTTAAATAAATTTGTGAATGATACCTAAAATAAAAGGCAAAAATCACATTCTTAAAATTTATTGAAATTTATTGAAAAAAGTCATTAACAATGAAAATACGAAAAATTTATAGATAAAAAATGTAAAAAAATAGCTAAATAAACCTTTTTTTTTTTTTTTTTTTTGAGATGCTATGTTAGTGAATTTAGATGAAATGAAAAGTTTAAGAGGGTGAAGGAAGACGTATTTGACACATGAGTAAACTATACTCATAGGTAGACAATCTTATAATTCATAAAATTAAATATGAGTCCTGACAAAATATATATATATATATACGAGGATGGATGAAACCAATCATCAGTGCAAATCACGCAAGCGAAGCCGGGAAACGGACCGCTGCGCAACGACTAGGACTCGATGGGGTCGGTCCATGGATTTTCCTTCCTTTTGCCACATTTCGCTCAAAGGGTTGAAGGGAGATAATGCATCAAGTTGTTCGCAAGGGCCAACTTGATCCTCTTCCCTAGGGATCCCAGACAGCAAGTTGGAGGACGCTGCAGAACCGCGTGATTGATCCATCTGCGTCATTCCCTAATTGAAGCAAGTTGGAAAGCCTTCAGAGCCTCAGCCCCTACCTTTCTATTTCAAAAAATGAAAGCAACCTACGAGCACGGAAGAGCGTGGTACCGCAGCCCCTCTCTAAGTAAAGATATATATATATATATATAATCAATGTGAAAAAATAATGTGAAGTATTGTGCTCAAAATTATTTGTGTTGTCTTCAAAGAAATTTGTCAAGATAGATAAAATAAAAATAAAATATTTCATTTTTAGAATTTATTGGAATTGGAAGAAGTCATTAATAAGAAAATTTTGAAAGTTTGTAGAAAAAGATTGTGGAGAAGAAAACAGTTAAAATAAACTCAGACTTCACAACTCCAGACTAAACAACTCCGTGCTCCAAACACACCACAGACTCCAGAACTACAGACTAAACAACTCTCTGCTCCAAACACACCACAAACTTCGGAACTCCAGACTAAACAACTCCCTGCTCCAAACAGACATACCTCAGAACTGCCCAGACTAAACAACTCTCAAACAAAACAACTCTAGACAAAACAACTTCAACTCCCCCCAACTCCTTGGGCCAAACGCCCCCTAAGGTTTCAAACTCAATATTTTTTGTCCATCAGGTTTAAATTTGGTGCGTTTTTGGTCCCTATGTTAATTTTTCAGTTAAATCGGAAAGCTGATGTGACAACTATATTTTACTAAAAAAAATTAATTTTTTTTTTAATTATTAAAATTAAAAAAAAAACACATTTTTTCCTTTTTTTTTTTTCTTCTTTCTCCTCTCCCTTCCTTCTTCCTCAACCTTCCGTTTTCTTCTTCCTCCAACTATCATTGTCGCCACTAATTGACACATGAATGAAAAGTCAAGTCTCAATAAGTTTGTGGATGCCCCAAAGTCCAGACCCAAAGAAGATGGAAGAAGGAAAAAGAAGAGAGAAAAAAATGATTTATTTATTTTATTTAATAATTTAAGATTTAAAAAAAATCAAAAATAATAATTGTCACGTCAGCTTTCCGTTAGATTTAACTGGAAAATTAACGGAGGGATAAAAAATGCACCAAATGTAAACATAAGGGACAAAAAATGCTGAGTTTGAAATCTTAGGGATTCAAATGCTACCAAATTTAAATCTGAAGGGACCAAAAATGTAATTTACCAAAAAAAAAAAAACATATAAATTTAAAATTATAAATTTAGTTTGAACTTTTTAAATGTGTATTTTATTTATGAACTTTAAAATTTGTGTAATAGAACAATAAATTTCTAATTTGGTGTCTAATAAGTTCATGACAGATTCGAATCTATTTCCGATAAAAAATTTAATTTTGTGTCTAGTAAATTTGTGAATTTTAAAAAATTTGTGAATTTTAAAAAATGTTGAATAAGCTTAGTGTTATTAGACAGAAAATTAATAATTAGAAATTTATGGGATAAAAAAATAAAAAAATCTAAGAATTTTTTAAATACTCGTTAATGTTGAAGAACTTATTTCATAAAATTAAAAGTATTAGATTAGACTTGTCATACCGATTTTTAAATTTAAGGATAAAATAAATATATAAAAAAATTGTAATTAAATCAAACATATATTGATTAATAATGTTCCCTCGGGGAACGGAACGCGAAATATTGACCGCCTTTTTCCAGTTCACACGTGTGGCCCTTTTCTGCCCGTTGACACTCAAGTCTAGAGAGTCAGTGCATCCGCGTGCATTTGGTGGGATTAGGGGAAATTGCATAAAGTGACCTGTCATAGCAAAATATTATCAAAAGTGACCCGTCTCCCACAAAAATATTAAAAGTGACCGGTTTGAGGAAATTGGGGGTGTGAAATTATACATATGCCCTTCAGTAAGGAAACCCGAATTTGTCTATGCGATCGCATAGCCTATGCCATGGCACAGCCTATGCCATCGCACAGCCTATTTCAAATTTCTTTTTCTTACAAAAAAAAATTGAAAACAAAGAACGAAAAACTCATTGCTATCTTCGAGTAAATCCATTGCATAGGCTATTTCAAACTTCTATTTCTTGATTCTCACATTTCTCAAATCATGAGCATAAACTTGTACTTACAGAAACCATAAAAAAGAAATCAGACAGTGTATAAAACAGACAGAGCGACTTCAAGTGTTTGGTGTAGACGACGATGCCCTTTCTTGTCTGTTTGACAATGGGTTCCTACACGTTTCCCTGTTATGCCCAGATTCGCCACACCGTGTACACCTGTGGACTTGTACCTCCTCCCCTATTGATGGTATCCTAGTAGACTGACGTCTACCAACTCTTTGTACAACTTTTGGGGGTAGTATCTCTCGTTCTTCGAAGTTTTCTGATCTTTTCCATTCCTGTATATGCCCCACTGGATAGATTGGTTCTGCATAAGAGGAAATTAGGCAATTGATCGTGTAATAATTTGCACATAGACTATGCATTGGTACATTTCGATCTTTTGCGGCGGCAATTGCATGTGTGCATGGAATTTTCCAAATGTCAAATTTTTTACAGCTGCATGTATGGGCGTGTAGGTCTACCATCCCACCTAAGTATCCATCGTCCACGTCCAATTGGAAATGGTCTATTGATCTAATCTTGTGCCTTCTAGACTTGACTTCCCGCTTTTCTAATTTCCCAATTACAAAGTCTGTAATGGGTTTGTTAGAATTTGATGCTTTATTCCGTCTTTCATAAAACCAGTCTTGGAGTTGTTGTCTTATATCTTCGAACATTTTTGTAACAGGCATGACTCGAGAGTCTTTGAACAATGCGTTAAGACTCTCGACCATGTTGGATGTCATTTTATCGTACCTGTTCTGGACTTGATATACTCGTGCCCAACGGTGTAATCCAATTCTCACCAAGTATCGTCTTACTCCTGGGAACTTACAAAGGTGATCCCAGTACATCTGGAAATTTGACATTCGATATGACTTTGCCGCAAGATAGAATAATGGAGCGATGGCGTTATTCTTGAATCTGTCGTCCAAGTTGACTTTGATGTGTTGCATGCAAAGACCATGGAATGCTTGTGGGAATACTCTTGCAATTGACTTTTTAATGCTTACGTTGCGATCCGACAATATGACCAAATTGGGAATATCACTCCCAATTGCCTTCTCTAGGTTTGTCATAAACCAAATTCAGGAATCGTCGCATTCCGTGTCTCCCAACCCAAAGGCAATTGGGTATAGTTGATTGTTCCCATCAATGCCCGTGGCTATGAACAACTTACCCATGAATTTATGATATAAATGAGTGGCATCAACAGCAATTATAGGACGTAGACAATTCTTGAAACCCCTCAAACATGGTCCTATTGCCATGAAACCATGTTTGAAATGCACACCATCTTCTATTTCAATCTCAAATACCGTACCTGGGTTCACTATCTTCAAAGCTTCACCATATGCATGGAGGAGGGTGTAGGAGTGTTCTGGTGATCCGAATGCATACTCCAAAGCTTGCTCTCAGGCACGATACGCTCTTTGGTAGGTTATACTCACACCGTAATCCTTTCTCATGTCGTCTACTATGTCCCTGGGTGTATAGGAACGACCAGCTCGTTCGTACTTGGACTTTATTAACTCTCCTATAACTGATGCCTTAGCTTGACGATGGTTGTGAGATATCAATTGAAATCTGCATGTGTGAACATTTGTATACTTGTTCACCCTGAAGAAATCAGAACCATCCATTCTCATTGCGCGAAGCATCCAGTTACATGTTTCAACTCTGCACTTGGCTTTAAATAGGGACTTTGTGGATTTTTTAACTTTGTACTCAAAGTGCCTATCCATTGGAATCATTGACAATTTGATTTTTAAGTCTTTCTTGCAGAAGAAGATCTCTCCAACCTCAGTATCTTCATTCGTAAGACAATGTTGCGGAATAATTATACGATCATCGTACAATGTGGCATGTTGAACGGAGGGACCTGCTCTATCAACTCGCACTCCTTCTTCTCTGGTCGTCGATGCATTTCGAACCGATGGACCTGCTCTATCAACTCGCACTTCTTCTTCTCGGGTTGTCGATGCATTTCGAACTGAGGGGCGTGCTCTATCTGAACTTGATGGCTCTGCATGAATGAAAGTAGATGGCGAAGCATGCTCAATCTGAACTTCCTCTTCTGGTTGCTCGACATCTTCTTGAACAGTAAATTGAGATGCATTGTAAACATCCCAATGATTGATCCTGTCATCCCCTAGATTGCATGAAAATATATTTGGATCCAACGCAGAAAATGAAGAAATATTTTCTTGTGCCAATCCATGTTCTGATGGGACTTGAACGTGCACTGATGGATCCGGTTCAAAACGTTGTTCGGGTGATGCTTCATGAAATGTAGAAGCACTTTCTTTTGGTTTGACTGTTACGAAGATAGGCATTTTTGTCGCATCTTCTCCCTCAAGGAAGAAACCAAGACCCCAATCATCTATGATATCAACAGGAGGTACAGCAACCAATAAGTTGAAACAACACTTCAGTTCTATGTCGAACTCACTCTGATCTATATTCAGTTGTCTATATATAATTGTCAACAAGTCATCTCTTGTTATATTAATTGGAACCCTCAATCCCTGCATGTTCCCACCAATGTAATTCATCCCGCTGTTGTCCCAAGAACCACCATAACGCAAGTAAGTTCGCACCATTGCCATCGAGGATAAGTTGGACGAGATTGTATAAGTTAGATTAAATTGTATGAAATTAAAAAAAAAATCGATTTTATTTCACAGAATATGCTATGGTACAACATATCCTATCGCACAGCATATGCTATTGCATATGCTATGCCATAGCATATGCTGTGCGATAGCATATGTTGTGCGATAGCATATGCTGTGCCATAGCATATGTTGTGCGATAGCATATTTTGAAAAAGCATATTTTGAAAAAGCTCATGAAGAATAACGAACAAACAGTGGAAGAAAATGATAATTCGTGTAACTTTCAAATGTTAATGAACTATATATTTGTACCTTGGAAGATGAAAGAAACTGAAGCCAGAAATCCTTGCTGAAAAGTGTAATATGGTGGGGCTTGAGAACAATTTGTCGGATGGTGGGGCTTGAGATCAATTTGTCGGATGGTGGGGCTCTTAACGAAATGCTTCAAATGCTTGAATGATTGAACGGTGGGGGTAAGGGGAATATATGTGACAGCATTAATGTGATGTACGCTTGGGTTGGTGAGGACAATTTTGCATTGAAGTTGTTTTAAGTTTGCATTGAAGTTGTTTTAAGTTTGCATTGAAGACTGACATATGCTGTGCGATCGCACATGCCCATTCTGAGTTCTGTGTATCACTTCTGTGTATCAGTTTATCAGTTCTGCCCATTCTGTGAAGCCAACCAGTTCTGTGTATCTGCAACCTACAAACATTTACATCTACCAATTTAAATACCACCAACCAGAACGAGAAACATCGAGCAATTCAAAAACCACCAACCTAGAAACATCTAGCAATTCAAAAACCACCAAGCAGATACATCGAGTAATTAAAAAACCACCAACCTAGAAACATCTAGCAATTCAAAAACCACCAAGCAGATACATCGAGCAATTCAAAAACCACCAACCTAGAAACATCTACCAATTCAAAAACCACCAAGCAGATACATCTAGCAATCAAAAACCACGAACCAGAACATCTACAAATAAAAAACCAGCAACCAGAAACATCAAGCACTTGAAGAACGATAAACCAAAAACATGCAACTGATTCAATAAATGAAATTGTTATCCCACATTTGTGCTACATATTGTTCAGTAATTAAATGCAACTGATTTCTAAGTAATGGATCCATATTATCAGATGTTACATGACACTCAAAATAACGTGCGCACCAATACCCACAATCATCCCGCAACTTCAGGATATTGGTTTTCATGCTTCGCTTCACCATCCACGTGTATTTGTTTTGCCAAGGATATTTATCGAAGTGGCCAGTGGCTGTCAGCAATGAAGGTAAAGACTTTGATAGCGGATGTGTTACCTGAGCGAGGGTGATATCATCCACATGCGTGGGCATTGAATCAAAAATCCTAACACATCCTTTACGTAGGTCGATAGCTGCTAGCACCCAATGTCTTTTAATGTTGACTGGCCCATACACGTAGTCAACCTCCGACCATGGTGGCTCTTCTACGAGAGCTTGACCTAGGACGATGTCAAGAAAACTTTGATCCCGCCCGGTCCACCACTCGACCGACCCCAGATAGTCCTTCTCTTCTAACGATGACCTGGGTTCCTCGGGGGACATTAGAAATGACTACACAAATGAGAAGACAATATTATAATTGACATGTGGTCTTCGCTAAAACATTGTAGGATAAGCTTACCATGAAAGCCGTGCTGACAACCGTAAATTTGAGGCGACATAGATTTGGTCTTGCTCGGAGCTTCTTTTTAACCAACAACATTAGAAGGTCCATATCCTGCAAAAATGTACAATACTTAGTGCCAAATAAAAATAAATAGAAAAGTAAGAACTAATTCTTCGAATACTTACGTCTTCAGATAAAAACACATTCTCCATGAACTTCTTGAAGAAGTTTTTGTCCCTCATAACTCCCTGGATACATCGGAGTTCCTTGTTTGTTTTCCTGGATTTAATCCAGGCCTTGTACTTTGATAGTAGTAAGGGTGAGATATAGAAGGACAGATTGTACCGGTTAACTGCGCCTTCCGAAGGATCAGGTGATTGATCCACCTTACTTTTACCCTTTTGCTTTACTCCAATATTTTTTTCCTTTTTCTTACCCTCGATTATTCCTGGATTTGCAGAGAACTCGACTTTGGGCTTGAACTTCTTTTTCATCTTCCTCTCACCGTCCTCGTTAGGGGTATACTTCGACACCCTCGTTCTCTTGCGTACACCGCGACGAGGGTCCTGCACGACATGTATGCATCACATTAGCATAAAGGTATGAAAATATGTTAACGAATAAAACAAACATTAGTTAAGTACAAGTACCTGACTCTGACTGACGTTGGCAAGAAGATGGGTGGACTTCTCCGTCGAGCCCCCCACAGCTACAGTCCCATCCTCAACCTCGAGGGACTGCTCGGGTATTAGGGTTGTTGCGCCCCCCTGAATTACATTCCCACCCTCGACCTGAAGGGAATGCTCAGGATCGGTCTCGGCCGGGGTGCCAGAAGCTACAACAGTCCCACCCTCATCCTCGTGGGATTGCTCGGCTATCATCTCTATCATCGGGCCCCCTTCATCTACATTCCCACCCTCGGCCTGAAGGGAATGCTCGGGATCGGTCTCGACCGGGGTGTCCGGAGCTACAACAGTCCCACCCTCAACCTCGAGGGACTGCTCAGCTATCATCTGTGTCGTCTGACCCTCTTCATCTACATTCCCACCCTCGACCCGGGGGAATGCTCGGGATCGGTCTCGGCCGGGGTGCCCGAAGCTACAACAGTCCCACCCTCAACCTCGAGGGACTGCTCAGCTATCATCTGTGTCGTCCGACCCCCTTCATCTACATTCCCACCCTCGACTTGAAGGGAATGCTCGGGATCGGTCTCGGCCGGGGTGCCCGAAGCTACAACAGTCCCACCCTCAACCTCGAGGGACTGCTCAGCTAGCATCTCTGTCGTCCGACCCCCTTCATCTACATTCCCACCCTCGACCTGGGGGGAATGCTCGGGATCGGTCTCGGCCGGGGTGTGTTACGTCTCCAAAAATGACTATTTTAGGACTTATTTGTGTTAGGAAGTTGTGCATTTGTAAGTATTTTTGATAGGATTTAGCTTGAACCTATGCTTATATATGGGAATTAGAAGAATGAAGCTAAATTAGGACGTATATGCAAAAGGAAAGAAAAGGAATGAAAAACGAAGTTAGAAGAATGAAAACTGTGCATTGCGGAGGCATTGCGGAAACATTGCTAAAACCGCAATGTTTTAAGTGAAATCCGTAAGTTGGCTAACCTTTTTCTGTTGTGATCCGATATTTCAGGGATTCGTTCTTTCTCCTCCAGCCACGTTGAAGTACGACGTTGAGGATGGATGGTTCTCCTTGGCCCAATCGCACCTGCAGAATACTATAAAAGGAGGTCAAAGAGGAGGGTTGAAACACATCCGAAAAGCGTAGAAGTCTCTTCGCAGCACAATTCTTTCTCCTGTTTTTCTCTTCCGTCTGTTGGGTTGGAAAATTTAGCTGATTGGAGTCGATAATTTGATAGGAAGAAGAGAAGATTCATCTTCTCTTCTGATTGGATTCATCCAAACAAGGCTTACCTTTCTCTCCCTTCAGCCGAGGCATCTGCGTCGAAGCGACCACGCTCAACTCCATTGCTTTCTGCTTTAGTTTCCCATTTTCATTAATATCTGTTGTTATTTCCTTTCCAGTAGCTACTTTAATTCATTTCGTTTCTGTCTGCTTTACTTTAGTTCTCTAAGGCTGTCATTTGTTTAGTTCAATTCTTAATAAATCGAAGTACTATTTCCATCAAGTCACAAGTTTCTTTACCTTCACTATTACTGCCATTGGCTTCTGTTTTAACTTTAATCTTCTTTTAAGCATGTCTTCTTCATCTACTCTTTCTGTTCTATCTACATCCATGAGTAACTAAGTCACATAGGGGCATGCTAATGACAAGGCTATAGGCTAAAACACGTAAACCAAGCATGTAGGATAGCTCTCGAATGGATTGATTGTATGTAAGCTTCATCCCACGGGCAATTTCGATTGGCCATCAATTTTGTCCAAAGAACTCCTAACCTCTGGAAGGAGTAAGAGTTCAGAGTCATACACTCATGCTAGCCTCTCAAGGTAGCCAGAAAATGACCTAGGAATAGGCGTTTTCCTAGTACAAATCACAACTTACTGCTTTAACAAGATGCTTAAGACCTTACTTGGACATGAGTAAACTAAAGAATCTAATGCATGAAATCGGAAGATACATGAGAACGAGTTAGTTTGATGCATAGTGAGTTGATCTAATGCTTGAGAATCGTGTGAAAAAGCCTATAGAGGAGTCGTTAGTAGCCCTTGTTTCCACATTTTACACACTTTCGCTGTCAGTAACATTGCGGTAAAATTGCTGTTCTCGCAATTCCTTTAAGTTAAAATTCTGCCTTAGCCATTTTTCTCTTCGTTTATTAATCTCTTCTGTTTACATTTGAGTTTATCATTGACTTGCACTTGTTTATGCATCTATCCTTTACATATCCCTTAGTAATTAGGCAACTTAAAACCAAATCTACCCCATTAAAACCACCCATTCTTGCTTAACAATACACTTCGCGAGTAACTAAGAATAAATCTCTGTGGGAAAACGAATGAAAAAATACTTACTACTTGCTACAAGATCATGTATGCTTGCATATCCTGAGTGCTCTCTTATTTCATATTTCTTTTAAACATTGAGCACGCAACAAGTTTTTGGCGCCGCTGCCGGGGATTTAGTTTAGTGAAAACGAAGTTTGTTAAGTTAGAAACACAAAGTTTAATATCTATTGGAACTGATCTTTTTCTCATTTCTTTTGCAGGTACCATTGGGTTAGTATATGAATGAGCATTCAAGTAGCGATCTAGAGTTCAATCCTGAGCCTGAGAGATTATTTAAGGCCAGAAACAAAGCTAAGAAACGTCTCTTTAACCAACCCTCTATACCTCAAATAATTGCTGATTCTGCGGAGTCTTCGCAATCCCTCCACATAGAAATGGATATGCCAGTCCCAAATCCGGTACCTACCGCTCGCAATCCCATCGAAATAGCGAATGATAAGGATAGTGCCATTCTTTCCTACCTAGTACCTATGCCTGGGGAGCTAAACCCAAGCATAATCCGCCCTGAAATTACTGCCAACTCATTCGAGTTAAAGCCAGTAATGTTCCAAATGTTGTCCACTGTGGGACAATTCTTTGGAGTGGAAAATGAGGACCCCCACAACCATCTTAGAAACTTCCTAGGAGTTAGCGATACATTCCTTATCCCTGGAGTTTCCCAAGAAGCCTTGAGGCTCTACCTCTTCCCTTACTCTTTAAGGGACAAAGCCAAAACATGGTTAAACTCATTACCCTCTGGATCAGTTCTCAATTGGACAGACTTGGCGGAGAAATTCCTAGTAAAATATTTCCCACCTGATAGGAATTCTACCTTTCGTGATGACATAATCAAGTTCAAACAAGCTGAAAATGAGTCTCTTCACGAAGCTTGGACAAGGTTCAAGGACCTTCTGATTAAATGTCCACACCATGGCATTCAACAGATCAATGGATGAGACGTTGGGTGATTGCCTCCAACAGATCACCACCAGGGCACGATTGAGAAAGAAAGCCACCAAGGTCATCAAGGCCAAACGACCAAAAGCTTCAAAGAAGTCCAAGAAAAGGAAGGCCAGAGGTGAGCCATCATCGAAGAAGGTTAGTAGTGAGCCCTCTCTGAAGAAGCTAAAGATCGAGGCTGCTGAATCAGCCAAAGCAAAAGATAAGGGGAAGGCCAAACTGTACCCCGAAGATGAGCCTCAAACTGTGAGGTATGTGTCCTCTGATGCAGAGTCGAGGGGCACTGAGTTAAGGAAGAGGGACCTGCTCCATGAGAAGGGGTTCCTTTATGCTCTAGCAGACCTGCCGCAATTCTTGCGCGCAGGGATCACCAATCACGGCTGGGAAGAGCTGTGCAGACCACCCATCCCCGCCTACTCCAGCATGGTGTACGATTTCTACGCCAACTTGATGAACCCTGAGGATGGCTTGTCCGTGGTCAGAGGAATCGAGGTGGATTTCTAAGCTAAGGCAATCAATGAAGCCTATGGCCTCAAGGGGCAAAAACACACTGATTATGCAAGGATCATTGATGCGCCAACTGAGGCTGTCCTGGAGGAAGCGCTGAGGATCATTGGCCAACCTGAGGCAGCGTGGACGATTTCGCGCAATGGGAAGCACACTCTGATGAGTGCTACCCTCACAGCCAAGGCAACTGTCTGGTTCTTCTTCGTGCGAAGGCGGCTGTCCCCAGTGACCCACGAGACCACCATCAACCAAGGAAGGTCGCTGCTGGTTTATGCGATCATGAGGGGCCTCACAATCAATGTGGGTGAGGTCATTGCAGCCTCAATTGCAGACTGTGCCAAAAAAGGTAAGGGTACACTTTTCTTCCCCAACACAATCACTAAGCTTTGCTTACGTGCAGGTGTACCAATCGAGCGGATGGAAAGGCAGCTGGCCTACACGGGGCTCCTGGAGCTGCCTACAGGCCTGCGAATGCGACGAAAGGGGAACATGGAGTTTGAGCTAGACGGCCTGGCTGCTGCTCAATCCCTCTCTATGGCTTGCCTGATGGACCTGCAGAAGAAGATGGCGCAATGGGCTGAATATGCTCAAGCAAGGGATAAGGATGTGACGGATCAGTTGGGCTGCATCTTTCCTGAGTTCCCCACGGACCTGCTGACGCCATGGGCACCTCCACGAGCACGGAGGGATGATGAGGAGGACATCTGAGTGCTAGGTTGATTAGCACTCAAGGGAGTATTTCTGTTCCCTACAAAAAAAAAAAAAATCAAACTGCTTTCCATTAAACTGTGTGAATTCTGTCTTTTTGAATCAATATTTGATCTGTCTTTAGTTCTTTATTTTTGTGTTTAGATTTGTTTAGTATAGCCTGATGGTAATTGAATAGGTAGATTGTTTTAGGTTCTTTTTTTTGTATAGCTGAAATGATTGGAAAGAGCATGCATAGGGGCCTTGATCACTGTTATATTTGCCCTGTATCCATTGCGAAATTATTGCGGAGTCCGCAATTTTTGTTAGTAATTGCTTGTTTTTGACTGACTGTTTAGCTAGGCTGGTTCTGTTTAATTTTGTTCTTTTGCTGCTGTCTTGACTACTTTATATAGCCTATCTATAAGCATGCTGGATGAGTGTCTTAAGGAACCTTTGATAGTTTAAATTAGCCTCTTAAAAGTGCTAAGCATGCGTAGCTTTAAGTCTTTCCCTGCCTGTTTTTATAAATTTCTGCTGCTGAGATGTTTGCTTTGAGAATGTTCTGTCTATCCCTAGGGCTTTTAGATTCTCTTTGTTTTACCCTAGACTAGATGCTTCTAGGACAAGTTAGGGGGTGGGCCACCTCAGACACTCATTGGGGACAATGAGTAGTTTAAGTTTGGGGGAGGCCACCCTAGGCCTAGGAACATTCCTCTCTCCCTTTAAACATAAGCATTCTTCTTCTCCTTTACAAAAATGATGAACTGAAAAAAAAAAATGAAAAATAGAATAAAGGGGGGTGTCTCTCTTAAGTTGCTGAGTAATCAGTGCCAAGTGTGTAACCCACAAGTGGCATTGCATCAAAAGGCAACCAAAGGAGAGGCTCCACCAATGTAAGAAAGAAAAAAGGAAGAAATAGGGAAGAAGAATGTACACCTAGGAGTTGCAACTTTGTGGCTTGGATGTCCTGAATAAAAAGAACTCTGATCCTCAATTAGCTAAGCACAAAGTTGTAGCTTGTAGGGTTGTTTAGGGAGATGAATGTATGTCCAATGTAGTGATGCCAGAGTTTAGGTTGTTCTCTAAATGTACTACTGTCACTGTTAATACTAAGACTGGCATGACTCTAAGGAATCCTAGGTAGCTCAAAAATAAAAACTAGAAGCATGTAATGAGTCTGGAGAAAAGCTAGGTAGAATTTGAAACCTTAGGGATAGTTGCACGATATGACAGAAGCAAGTAGATCAGTCGTAGGGAGTTAATGAAACAGTAGGAGCATTAGGCGTGCGAAGTCAGAAGAAGCAAAATAAGAGGGTAGTTGTAAACTTAGAAGTGTGTCACAGGACAACACTGCTATAGATAGGAATTTAAGGGAGTCAGCAAGTGGTTAGAAAGGTTAAAACAGAAGCCTAAGTAAGTCCTTAGTTTGCTCGAGGACGAGCAAAACCTTAAGTTTGGGGGTGTGTTACGTCTCCAAAAATGACTATTTTAGGACTTATTTGTGTTAGGAAGTTGTGCATTTGTAAGTATTTTTGATAGGATTTAGCTTGAACCTATGCTTATATATGGGAATTAGAATAATGAAGCTAAATTAGGACGTATATGCAAAAGGAAAGAAAATGAATGAAAAACGAAGTTAGAAGAATGAAAACTGTGCATTGCGGAGGCATTGCGGAAACATTGCTAAAACCGCAATGTTTTAAGTGAAATCCGTAAGTTGGCTAACCTTTTTCTGTTGTGATCCGATATTTCAGGGATTCGTTCTTTCTCCTCCAGCCACGTTGAAGTACGACGTTGAGGATGAATGGTTCTCCTTGGCCCAATCGCACCTGCAGAATACGATAACAGGAGGTCAAAGAGGAGGGTTGAAACACATCCGAAAAGCGTAGAAGTCTCTTCGCAGCACAATTCTTTCTCCTGTTTTTCTCTTCCGTCTGTTGGGTTGGAAAGTTTAGCTGATTGGAGTCGATAATCTGATAGGAAGGAGAGAAGATTCATCTTCTCTTCTGATTGGATTCATCCAAACAAGGCTTACCTTTCTCTCCCTTCAGCCGAGGCATTGGTAACGATATTATTGAACTATCGCCAATCATCGGGTTGTCGAGACCCGCCAAAATGAATTTATAAATGCCCGAATTCACTAAACTATTTGTAGAGTAGCGGCAACGGGGTCGATCCACAGGGAATTAAGCTAATTAGACTTAGTCTCAATTAAATTTGCAAACTATTAAAGTAAATGATTCAAGGGGGAATTTGTTGGTTTCTAAATTACTAAAAAGGAACTATGCAATGGAAAATTTGGCTAACGGAGTTTTCGACTCGGGACGATCGGGAGTAAATCTAGCATGCCTCTTGAATCATAGATTGACGAGTATTATGGCTAAATAATTTTGTGAATACACAGCCCGCCTAAAATTAACAAGTAACTCAGACATGCTCCATGGAATTAATTAGACACAATTAATCATGCTAATCAAACATATCATTCGGACATTGGCGGCCAACGCTCTCCCAAGACCGAACGATAGCAACGAGCAAACTGTGACAACTATCTAATTTGGACGCGAAATTAGTATGTCGATTTGGAATTCTATTTCGGGAAGAACGAACACCAAGAGCGCAAGGACGCCAATACGCTCAAAGGTGCCGTTAATCCTTGTTACTTGGCGGATCAGAGAGGCACGGCATCAAATCCTTTAACTAATGAAACATGCTCAAAATCAAGGGTGCCTAGTCCTAAATCATTCAAGCTTGCTCATATATTAAGCTAAGAAATAGAATTCAATTCAATAGATAATTGAACCAAATCAGAATTTAAGTTCTACAATCTCCCCAAGAGTTCAAGCTACATTTCTCCTTCACAATCCCGAGCCAAAAACGGTAAATCTACTCACTCATGACTTGTGTGGTGTGGGACGGCTTCAAATCGAGCTTCCTAGCCCCTCCCATGGTGAAAACTGCTGCTGGAACGTCAAATCAGGCGCGGAGCTCGAGGTAGAAGATTATAATGGCGGCTAAAATCGGACAAAAACATTAAGTAGTCCGTCGCAGCGTCTCGACGCTGCGCCCTAAATAATTCGCGCGCACAGTCGGGGTGGCGTCGAGACGCTCGCACAGCGTCGAGACGCTGTCGCTCGACGCTTGCTCTCGGGTTTTTCTTCAAATCAGCGCTTGGGACTTCGGAGCGTCGAGACGCTCTGGCAACGTCTCGACGCTGGGGCGGCGTCGAGCTAGCGTCGCGACGCTGTCGCTCGACGCTAGCTCTCGGGTTTTGCATGGATTTCTGCCTTCAATTTCCCCAAAGTGCTCAACCTTCATGCCTTTGCATGGATCTTCCCCGGAAGTGTTCCTAGGCCTTTAAATTGCGATATTAAGCTCCGAAAAACGCCGAAACGCTCTCGAGAATGAATCACCGAGAACACCTACAATAATCACATAAAAGCAAGATTAAGCCAATAATAAACGTGATTTAGAGACGTAATTATAGCTCCAAAATGGAGCTATCAAACACCCCCAACTTAACTCTTGCTAGTCCTCGAGCAAGGTGGAATTCTGATTAATCGAATAAAACGAGAATACATGCTAGGGACTCGATTCTCAGTACTGGAAAAGACAGGGCATTTGCGTTTGAAAGAAATAGCTGCATGCATACATGAGTTAAGAACAATTCGAAAAATTTAAAGATGCTTCCCTATTTATGCTTCGGACCTAGTGTTAAGTCGCTGGAAGTGACTTATTTAGGACCCATTTAGCTTAAGAAGATGTACAATTTGAGGTGTTCTTGATAGCATTTAGCCTAAACCTATGCTTAAATATGAGAATGAGAAGAAGGTAGCTAGATTAGGACTTATGCACAATAGGAAAGAAAAGGGTTGAAAACCGAAGGAAAAGAATGAAAAAAGCTGCATTGCGACAGCATTGCGAAAACATTGCTGAAGCCGCAATTATTCAAGTGCAAACCGTAAGTTGACTGATCCTTTTCTGTTAATTTCCTTAATTTCAGGGATTCGTTCTTTCTCCTACATCCATTCTGATATATGACGTTGAAGATTGATGGTTCTCCTTGGCCCAAACGCACCTGCAAACTACTATAAAAAGGGGTCAAAGTCGGAGGTTCAAGCATCATCCGAAAGCGTAGAGTCTTCTCGCAGTCCATCTTTTCTCCCTGTTTTCCTTTGCCGTCTGTTGGAGTGAGAGTCTCAGCTGTTGGAATCGATAATCTGATAGGAAGGAGAGGAGATTCTTCTTCTCTCTCGATTGGATTCATCCAAGCAAGGCTGACCTTCATCCCCTTCATTCGAGGCGACTGCATCGAGGCTTTCAAGCACCCTTTACTGTTTTCTGTCTTATTCTTCTAATTTCCAGCTTTGATCAGTTGTTGTTTCTAGCTTAGTGTTTTATCTACTGCATTTCGTTGTTGTCTGTCTTTGAATTATTTCCTTTAAGTTTCCTGTTGTTCGTCCAAACATTCAAAGTAATCAAATTGCAAGATTTCATTTCACAGTTTTCTTCTTCTGCTGCTACGGTTTTATCTTACTGTTTTGAGTACATTTCCCTTCTAAGCATGTCTGTTTTATCTTGTATTGTTGTTCTCTATATATCCATGAGTAGCTAAGTCACTTAGGGGCATGCTAATGACAGAACTATAGGCTTAAAAACGTGAACCAAGTATGTAGGATAGCTCTCGAACCATTGATTGTATGTAAGCTTCATCCCACGGGAAATTTCGATTGGCCATCCATTTTGTCCAAAGAACTCCTAACATCTGGAAGGAGTAAGAGTTCAGAGTCGTATAATCATGCTAGCCTTTCATGGTAACCAGGAAACGGCCTAGGAATAGGCGTTTCCCTAGTACAAAGTAAACACTTCTGTTTTAACAAGATGCTTAAGACCTTACTTTGAGTCGAGTAAACTAAAGAATCTAATGCATGGAATCGGACGATACATGAGATAGAGTGAGTTTGATGCATAGAGAGTAGATCCAGTGCTTGAGAATCGTATAAAAATGCCTATAGGATAGTCATTAGTAGCCCTTAATTCGCCCATTTACACACTTTCGCTGTTCTTCAATTGCGGTAAAATTGCGGTGTCCGCAATTCTGCTAAGTACCATTCTGTTTAGCTGTTTTCTTCTTCGTTTATTAATTCCATCTCTTGTCTTTTGAGTCTAACTTCAACTTGCATTTGTTTATGTTACATTCCTTTACACATTCAGCAAAATTTAGTTAATTAAAAACCAATTTTACCCCATCAAATCCACCCCTTCTTTCTTAACAAATACACTTCATGAATAGCTAAAAATGAGTCTCTGTGGAAAAAACGAATGAAATATACTTACTACTTGCTGTGAGACCATGTATGCTTGCATGTTCTGAGTGCTCTCTCTCTACCTTCTTGCTTATTTATCTTTAACACATTGAGCACGCAACAAGTTTTTGGCGCCGCTGCCGGGGACTTATTTTAAGTGAAAACGAAGTTTGTTAAGTCTGAAACACCAAGTTATTTTCCATTGAATTTGATCCATCTTCATTTCTTTTTCAGGTACCATTTAGGGTAGTTTATGAATGAGACTCCAAGTAGTGATCTAGAGTTCAACCCTGAGCCCGAAAGATTACTTAGAGCTAGAAATAGAGCCAAGAAACGTCTCTTTAAACAACCCCTTTTACCTCAAATAATTGCTGAAACCGCAGAGTCTCCGCAATCCACTCAAGAAGAAATGGCTGGAATAGATCAAAACCTGGTGCCTGTCACTCGCAATCCCATTGAAATAGCGAATGACAAGGATAGCGCCATCCTTTCGTACCTAGTACCTATGCCTGGGGAGCTGAACCCCAGCATAATCCGTCCTGAAATCACTGCCAACTCATTCGAGTTAAAACCAGTGATGTTCCAAATGTTGTCCACTGTGGGACAATTCTTTGGAATAGAAAATGAGGACCCCCATAACCACCTTAGGAACTTCCTAGGAGTCAGTGATACTTTCCTCATTCCTGGAGTGTCCCAAGAAGCCCTGAGGCTATATCTGTTCCCTTACTCTTTGAGGGACAAAGCCAAGACGTGGTTAAATTCATTACCCTCAGGATCTGTCCTTAATTGGACAGACTTGGCAGAAAAATTCCTAGTCAAATATTTCCCACCAGATAGGAATTCGACCTTTCGTGATGATATCATCAAATTCAAACAAGCTCCGAGTGAGTCTCTTCACGAAGCTTGGACAAGATTCAAAGACCTTCTCATTAAGTGTCCGCACCATGGTATTCCATGGTGTATCCAAATAGAAGTCTTCTTTAAAGGATGCAACCCCAGCACCAGACAAGTTCTAAACTCATCTGCTGGAGGTTCCATGTTGTCCAAGAGTTACAACGAAGCTTATGAGATCTTGGAGAAGATCTCAACATCTCACTGTAGGTGGTCAGATGATCCAGTAGAGCCAACTAGAGCTCAAGACAAGGATGCTCTAAGCGCCATGAGCACCCAAATAAACGCCCTGACCAACTTAGTTAAGCAAATGGCTCAGGCCAATCTCCAAACCAGTGCCAATACCGCCACAGCCATGTCAATGGGCACCCAACCAAGTCAAGGCGAGGCACTTATCTGTGGATTCTGTGGGGAAGGGCACCCATACGAATACTGCCCTGGGAATCCATCCTCAGTCTGCTATGTTGGGAGCCAGCAGCAGCCTAGGAATAACCCTTACTCCAACACTTATAACCCTTGTTGGAGAAACCACCCAAACCTGTCATGGGGTGGCCAACAAAACACTAACCAAAATCCTAACCAACCTAGACCGAGTGGAACACCTGGTTTCACTCCCCAACATAATCAGTCAATGTACCAAAAACCATACAATCAACCTGTAGGATCTTCTGTAGAAAACTTACTCAAGGAATATATAGCTAAGAATGATGCTACGCTTCAAAGCAAGCAAGCTACTCTTAGGAGCCTGGAAAACCAAATAGGCCAATTAGCCAATGAACTCAAGAGTAGGCCCCAAGGTAGACTCCCTGCTGACACCGAGGTGCCAAGGAGAGATGGTAAAGAGCAAGTTCAAGCAATTGAACTTAGAAGTGGTAGACCCTTAGTAAGCAACACAAAGGACACACCAAAGAGAGTAGAGAACACTGAGTCTAGTGCTCCACTGGAGTCTCTGCCAAACCAAGGTCCACCACCAACTAGCACATCAGGAGCCAGGCTAGAGCCAATTATTGAGGAGATAGAAGAAATTCCAAGGCCTCCACCTATCTTAAAGCGCCCTGACGTGCCTGCATATGTGCCACCACCTCCATACCCTCGAAGGCTTAAGAAGAAGCAGGAACAGGAAGTTCATTTTAATAAATTCTTAGAAATTCTTAAGCAAGTGCATGTTAACATTCCTTTTGTAGAAGTTTTACAGTCTATGCCTTCGTATGTAAAGTTTTTGAAGGACATCATTACTAACAAAAAAATAATTGGTGAGTTTGAAACAGTAAACCTCACTGAGGAGTGCAGTGCCATCCTCCAGAACAAGCTGCCCAAGAAGGAGAAGGATCCTGGTTCCTTCACCTTACCTGTAGAACTTGGAGGCAAGCACGTGGGCAGAGCGCTTTGTGACCTGGGCGCCAGCATAAATCTCATGCCCCTGTCCCTATTCCGCCAGTTGGGAATAGGAGAAGCACGTCCAACAACTGTCACTTTGCAACTAGCAGACAGATCCATTGCATATCCAGAAGGTAAAATTGAGGATATTCTAGTTAAAGTTGACAAGTTTATTTTCCTTGCAGATTTCATTGTCCTGGACTATGAGGCAGACAAGGAAGTCCCCATCCTGCTAGGCAGACCATTTCTAGCCACAGGTAGGGCACTTATAGACGTCCAAAAAGGTGAGCTTACTATGAGGGTTCATGATGAAGAGGATGTGAAGACCATTCCCCTATAACCCCTAGGCCTAGGAATGCTTATGGGCAATTATCACAAAATTTTTTTTTTTTTAGGAGAAGAAGAATGCTTATGTCCTAAGGAAGAGAGGAATGTTCCTAGGCCTAGGGTGGCCTCCCCCAAACTTCAACTACTCATTGTCCCCAATGAGTGTTTGAGGTGGCACACCCCCAAACTTGTCCTAGAAGCATCTAGTCTAAAGTAAAACAAAGAGAATCTAAAAATCCTAGGCATAGGCAAAACATTCTAAAAGCAACTATCCCAGCAGCAGAAAATTTGAACAGAACAGACAGTTTTAAGGACTTATGGTTTCTGCATACTGAGCACTATTTAGAGGCAAATTTAAACTATCAAAGGGTGTCCTATGACACTCATCCAGCATGCTTCAAGATCAGCTATATAAGGTAGTCATGCTAGCAGCAAAAGATAGAATTTAACAGATCACAGCCTAACTAAACAGACAGTCCAAAACATGCAATCAGTCACAAAAATTGCGGGAACCGCAATTATTTCGCAATTCAATCTGGGCAGATTTAACATTGATTCAGGCCCCTAGCATGTTTTTTTCTGTTACTCATGCATCCTAAAAATAAAACTAAACTATCCTACCTAATCAGCTAACATCAGACTAGACTAAGCAAAAGAAAAAACATAAAACTAAACATTAAAAACAGATCAAAAATTGAATACAAAACAGCATACTATACATGATTCTATCAAAAAGCAGGAAAATTGTCTTTTGTTTCTTAAGGGATCAGTAATACTCCCTCTAGTGCTCTTCAAACCAGCACTCAATTCTCATCATCCTCATCTGGTTGCCTTGGTCGTGGGGGCACCCATGGAGTTAGGAGGTTGGTGGGGAAGTCTGGGAAGATGCACCCCAACTGGTCTGCAACTTCTCTGTCCCTCGCCTGCGCATAGTTGGCCCATTGAGCCATTCTCCTCTGCATGTCCATCAAGCAGGCCATGGATAGGGACTGTTCAGCAGCCAGCCTATCCAACTCAAATTCCATGTTGCCCTTTCTTCTCAGCCTTAGGTGTGCAGGCAACTCCAAATGGCCTGTGTAAGGCAGCTGCTGCTCCAAGCGCTCGGTGGGAACCCCTGCAAGCAAACACAATTTTGTTATAGTGTTGGGGAAAAATAATGGCCCCTTACCCTTTTTAGCACACTCAGCTATGGCAGCAGCGATGACTTCTCCCGCGTTGATCGTGAGACCTCTCATTATAGCATAAACCAGCAGCGAACGGCTCTGGTTAATTGTAGTCTCATGAGTTACTGGGGAGAGTCTTCGTCTGACGAATGAAAACCACACAGCTGCCTTAGCCGTGAGGTTGGCACTCATGAGTGTGTGCCGCCCATTGCGTGACACTGTCCAGGAGGCCTCAGGCTGGCCAATTGTGCGAATGGCCTCTTCCAGCACATCCTGTCTATTATGCTAGTAAAACCTTGAATGAGGCTCAATGTAACTATACAACTACAGAGAAGGAGATGCTTGCTGTAGTATTTGCTTGTGAAAAATTTAGGAACTATATTGTAGGAACTAGGACCATTGTATATACTGACCATTCTGCTTTAAAATATCTTATGAGGAAGGCTGATGCTAAGCCTAGATTGATTAGATGGGTGTTATTGCTGCAGGAATTCGATTTGGACATTCGGGACAAGAAGGGATGTGAAAACGTGGTTGCAGATCACCTGTCTCGATTGCAGCACAATTGCGAAAAAATTGCGGACCCCGCAATTTCTGATGCTTTTATAGATGAACATATCTTTGCTTTGACTCATCGTGAAAACGATGAGGAACCTTGGTTTGCTGACATTGCTAACTTCCGTGCATCACAGGTATTACCAGTGTTCAAGGGAGGACAAGAAAAGAAGAGGTTCCTCCATGAAGCAAGGAAATTCATCTGGGATGACCCCATACTTTACAGGACCTGTGCTGATGGGTTGTTGAGGAAGTGTGTTTCAGCTGCTGAAGCGAAGTCTGTGCTGCAGCACTGTCACTCATCTCCTTACGGTGGGCACTTTGGTGGTCAAAGAACAGCTGCTAAGGTATTTCAGAGTGGCTACTACTGGCCAACAATCTTCAAGGACGCCCACAATTATGCCCACAACTGTGACGAATGCCAAAGGACAGGTAACCTCAGTCGTAAGGATGAGATGCCCCTCACCTACATCTTAGAGTTGGAGCTCTTTGATGTGTGGGGCATTGATTTCATGGGACCATTCCCTCCATCATCAGGTAACCTGTACATTTTAGTAGCAGTAGACTACGTGTCAAAGTGGGTAGAAGCTAAGGCATGCCCTAATAATGATGCTAAAACAGTCACTCACTTCTTGCATAGACACATTTTCACTAGATTTGGGACTCCTCGTGCTATCATTAGTGATGAGGGGTCACATTTCATTAATAAGGCTATGGAGAAGATATTGGCTAAATATAACATTAGACATAGGGTAGCTACTCCCTACCACCCACACTCAAATGGCCAAGCTGAGATTTCCAATAGGGAGATAAAGAACATCCTAGAAAAGGTAGTCAAACCTAATAGGAAAGACTGGTCTTTCAAGCTTGAGGATGCACTTTGGGCGTACAGAACAGCATATAAGACACCTCTAGGAATGTCTCCCTATAGGTTGGTGTATGGCAAGGCTTGCCACTTGCCACTTGAGTTGGAAAACAAGGCATTTTGGGCCATGAAAGAATTAAATTTTTGTGTGAAGGATGCGGGGACATTAAGATCTTTACAGCTACATGAACTTGACGAGCTTAGGCATATGGCCTATGAGAATGCCAAAATGTATAAAGAAAAGACAAAAATATGGCACGACAGTAGACTCAGGATCAAAGACTTTAAGAAGGGCCAACTTGTATTGTTATTTAACTCACGATTAAAGCTATTTCCAGGCAAATTAAAGTCTAGATGGTCAGGTCCATTTATTATTACTAATGTCTTTGTTCATGGTGCCATAGAGATTAAAAACTTGCAGCAAGGACAGCCATTTCTGGTCAATGGTGCTAGGTTGAAGCACTACTATGAGGAAGGGGATGTGAAGACTCTCTCGGCCTTCCTCTTGACTGAATGAAAAGATAAATATGGTCAATGGTGCTAAGTTTGGGGGTCCTAAATAAGTCACTTTCAGAGACTTAACACACCCCCAAACTTAAGGCTTTGCTTGTCCTCAAGCATACTAAGGACTTACCTAGGCTGTTTGTTTTATCTTCTTTAACTACTCACCGACTCCCCTATAACCCTATCTCTAGCAGTGCTGTCCTGTGACACACTTCTAAGTTTAGAACTAACCTCTTATCAAGCTTCTTCTGACTTCACCTGCCTACCATACCTACTGTTTTTGTTAACCCCCTACTACTGATCTAACTACTTTTATGATATCACGCCACTATCCCTAAGGTTTCAAATTCTACCAAGCTTTACTCTAGACTTAGTACATGCTTCTAGCTTATTTTTAATGTGTCTAGGATTCCTTAGAGTCATGCCAGTCTTAGTATTAACAGTGACAGTGGTACTTTTAGAGAACAACCTAAGCCCTGGCATCACTACATTGGATATACATTCATCTCCCTAGACAAACCTAAAAGCTACAACCTTGTGCTTAGCTCATTGAGGATCAGAGTTCTTTTTTACATAGGACATCTAAGCCACAAGATTATAACTCCCAAGCATACATTCTTCTTCCCTATTTCTTCCTTTTTCCTTTTTTACTTTGGTGGAGTCTCTCCTTGGGTTGCCTTTTGATGCAATGCCACTTGTGGTTTTACACACTTGGCACTGATTACTCAGCAACTTGAGAGAGACTCCCCTCTTTATTCTATTTTTCACTTTTTCTATTTATCACAAAATTTTTTTTTGGTTAGGAGAAGAAGAATGCTTATGTCCTAAGGAAGAGAGGAATGTTCCTAGGCCTAGGGTGGCCTCCCCCTAGTAAGGACAGCCATTGACCAGAAAGGAATGGTCTTCACATCCTCCAAACTTCACATCCTCCCCCTAGGAAGAGAGGAATGGATGTGAAGACCATTGACCAGAAATGGCTGTCCTTGCTGCAAGTCTCTGAAAGTGACCATTCCCTCCTCTTGCATGTTCTAACTACTATGAGGAAGGGGATGTGAAGACTCTCTCGGCCTTCCTCTTGACTGAAGCATGACAAAAAGAACGAGAGAGAACGAGTGGTTACTGTGCTCGTTTAGTCAAGGCCAATGCCTTAGTTTATTTCTTCTGTTTTTCCGATTATCGTTTGTATGATTTGTGGTGTGTTTTTAATTGCGTATTTAATGTCTCTTTCAGGTTCAGGATCGAACTCTAAATTACTATGTGAACGCTCACTCATAAACTACCTTAATAGCACCTGCAAAAGAAATGAAACAGATTAGTTTCACTCAATGATAAACTTGATTTTTCAAACTTAACAACTTCGTTTTCACTTAAAATAAGTCCCCGGCAGCGGCGCCAAAAACTTGTTGCGTGCTCAATGTGAAAAGATAAATATGCAAAAGGATAGAGAGAGCACTTAGAACATGCAAGCATACATGGTCTCACAGCAAGTAGTAAGTATATTTCATTCGTTTTTTCCACAGAGACTCATTTTTAGCTATTCGCGAAGTGTATTTGTTAAGAAAGATGGGATGAATTTGATGGGGTAAAATTGGTTTTTAATTATCTAAGTTTTACTGGATGTGTAAAGGAATATACCATAAACAAATTAAAGTTAAAATCAGGCTCAAAGAACAAGAGATGGAATCAATAAACGAAGAAGAAAACAGCTACACAGAATGCAATTTAGCAGAATTGCGAGAACCGCAATTAATCCGCAATTAAATGGCAGCGAAACTGATTAAAAGGGTGAATTAAGGGCTACTAATGACTATCCTAAAGGCAGTTTATTACGATTATCAAGCTTTGGATCAACTCTCTATACATCAAACTCACTCTATCTCAAGTATCGTCCGATTCCATGCATTAGAGACTCAAGTTTACTCGACTTCAAAGTAAGGTCTTAAGCATCTTGTTAAAACAGGAGTGTTTAGTTTGTACTAGGGAAACGCCTATTCCTAGGCCGTTTCCTGATTACCATGAAAGGCTAGCATGATTATATGACTCTGAACTCTTACTCCTTCCAGAGGTTAGGAGTTCTTTGGACAAAATGGATGGCCAATCGAAATTGCCCGTGGGATGAAGCTTACATACAATCAATGTTTGAGTGTTGAACTGACTACTTGACTCACGTTTTTTAGCCTATAGTTCTGTCATTAGCATGCCCCTAAGTGATTTTAGTTACTCATGGATATGTAGAGAACAGAAATGGTAGATAAGATAGACATGCTTAGGAGAGGAATGTGTGCAAAAGAGTAAGCCAAAACCGTAGCAGAACAAGATGGAAACTGTAAATGCAGAATTGTACTTCGATTACTTTAAGTGTTTGAATAACAAAGGAAAGCTTTAGAAGAACTGAATCCAAGGCAGACAACAACGAAATGCAGTAATTGAAATGCTAAACTAAGAACAACAGTGATCAGAAATGGAAATGAGAAGAACAGAGCAGAAAACAGTAAAGGTTTGCTAGAAAACTCCGTGGCAGTCGCCTCGAATGATGGTGATGAAAAGTCAGCCGTGCTTGGATGAATCCAATCGAGAGAGAAGAAGAATCTTCTCTCCTTCCTATCAGATTATCGACTCCAAAAGCTGAGACTCTCACTCCAACAAACGGCAAAGGAAAACAGATGGAAATGGTGGACTGCGAGAAGACTTCTGCGCTTCGAATGATGACTGAACCTCCGACTTTGACCCCCTTTTATAGTAGTTTGCAGGTGCGTTTGGGCCAAGGAGAACCATCAGTCTTCAACGTCATATATCAGAATGGATGGAGGAGAAAGAACGAATCCCTGAAAAGTCGGATCTAAACAGAAAAATGTCAGCCAACTTACGGTTTTAACTTGAATAATTGCGGTCACCGCAATGTTTTCGCAATTCATTCGCAATGTTCATTTTTCCATTCTTTTCTTCGGTTTTCAACCCTTTTTCTACCTATTGTGCATAAGTCCTAAATTAGCTACCTTCTTCTAATTCTCATATTAAAGCATAGGTTTAGGTTAAATGCTAACAAAAACACCTAAATGTGTACATCTTCTTAAGCTAAATGGGTCCTAAATAAGTCACTTTCAGAGACTTAACAAGGGTTCATGATGAAGAGGTGAAGTTTAGTGTATATAAAGCTTTAAGGTACCCCTCTGACCTTGAATCCTGTGCTAGCATGGACGTAGTAGACTCCTTGATGGAGGAACAATTGGAGCATGTATTATTAACTAAGCATGCTAATGAATATGTACAATTAGATGTAGCTGACTTGAATGTATCTGACATAATGGATATGCCTGTAGATAAACCACAACATGTATGTATGAATATAGATTTAACTGATAGATCTGTGAATCCGTTAAAGCCCTCCATTGAGCATCCACCTGTTTTAGAACTGAAACCACTACCTACTCACCTCAAGTATGCATATCTAGGAAGTAATGAAACTCTGCCTGTTATCATTTCTTCTAAATTAAGTGAAAAGCATGAGGTTGAACTGATTTTATTGCTTAAGCAACATAGGAAGGCTATAGCATGGACTATTGCTGATATTCGAGGCATTAGCCCTTCTTATTGCATGCACAAAATTATACTAGAGGAAGAGCACACACCTAGGGTAGATCACCAGCGTAGGCTAAACCCCTCTATGAAAGAGGTAGTAAAGAAGGAAATAATAAAATGGTTAGATGCAGGAGTGATTTTCCCAATAGCTAGTAGCCAGTGGGTGAGCCCCATCCAATGTGTACCTAAAAAGGGGGGAATAACTGTGGTAGTCAATGAGAACAACGAACTGATTCCAACAAGGACTGTCACAGGGTGGAGAGTGTGTATGGATTACAGGAAATTAAATAAAGAAACTAAAAAAGATCACTTCCCTCTACCGTTCATTGACCAGATGCTAGACAGAATAGCTGGTAGAGCCTACTATTGTTTCTTAGACGGGTATTCAGGCTATAATCAAATAACTATAGACCCTAAGGATCAAGAGAAGACCACCTTAACTTGCCCTTTTGGAACTTTTGCCTTTCGCAGAATGCCTTTTGGCTTATGCAATGCACCGGCAACTTTCCAAAGGTGCATGATGGCAATCTTCTCTGAGTTGGATGAGTCTATGATAGAAATATTCATGGATGACTTCTCAGTCTTTGGGGACTCATTTTCAAACTGTCTAGAGAACCTAGGACAAGTCCTGGCTAGGTGTGAGGAGACCAACCTAGTCCTAAATTGGGAAAAATGCCATTTTATGGTGGATGAGGGGATTGTCTTAGGACATAGAGTGTCGAGGGCAGGAGTCGAAGTTGACCGGGCCAAAATTGAGATCATAGAGAAGTTGGTAGAGCCTCAGAATGTCAAGGCCATTAGAAGTTTCTTAGGGCATGCTGGTTTCTACAGAAGGTTCATTAAGGACTTTTCTAAGATAGCCAAGCCTCTGTGTGAGCTGCTAGAACTAAATAGGCCATTCATCTTCTCTAAGGACTGTGTAGTAGCTTGGACCACCCTTAAGAAAGCACTAGTCACAGCCCCTATCATAGTAGGACCAAATTGGGATCTGCCCTTTGAGATGTTATGTGATGCCAGTGACTATGCTGTAGGAGTGATGTTAGGCCAGAAGATTGACAAGCTAACACACCCTGTATATTATGCTAGTAAGACCTTGAATGAGGCTCAATGTAATTATACAACTACTGAGAAAGAGATGCTTGCTGTAGTGTTTGCTTGCGAAAAATTTAGAAACTATATTGTAGGCACTAGGACAATTGTATACACTGACCATTCTGCCTTGAAATATCTTATGAGGAAGGCTGATGCCAAGCCTAGGTTGATTAGGTGGGTGTTATTGCTGCAGGAGTTTGATTTGGACATTCGAGACAAGAAGGGATGTGAAAACGTGGTTGCAGATCACCTGTCTCGATTGCAGCACAATTGCGAAAAAATTGCGGACCCCGCAATTTCTGATGCTTTTATTGATGAACATGTCTTTGCTTTGACTCATCGTGATAACGATGAGGAACCTTGGTTTGCTGACATTGCTAACTTCCGTGCATCACAGGTATTACCAGTGTTCAAGGGAGGACAAGAGAAGAAGAGGTTCCTTCATGAAGCAAGGAAATTCATCTGGGACGACCCCACACTTTACAAGACCTGTGCTGATGGCTTGCTAAGGAAGTGTGTTTCAGCTGCTGAAGCGAAGTCTGTGCTGCAGCACTGTCACACATCTCCTTATGGTGGACACTTTGGTGGCCAAAGAACAGCTGCAAAGGTATTTCAGAGTGGCTATTACTGGCCAACAATCTTCAAGGATGCCCACAATTATGCCCACAGCTGTGATGAGTGCCAAAGAACAGGTAACCTCAGTCGAAAGGATGAGATGCCCCTCACCTACATCTTAGAGTTAGAGCTCTTTGATGTATGGGGCATTGACTTCATGGGGCCATTCCCTCCATCATCAGGTAACCTTTACATATTAGTAGCAGTGGATTATGTGTCCAAGTGGGTAGAGGCCAAAGCATGTCCTAATAATGATGCTAAAACAGTCACCAACTTCTTGCATAGGCACATTTTTACTAGGTTTGGGACACCTCGTGCCATCATTAGTGATGAGGGGTCACATTTTATTAACAAGGCTATGGAGAGAGTGTTGGCTAAATATAACATTAGACATAGAGTAGCCACTCCCTATCACCCACACTCAAATGGCCAAGCTGAAATCTCAAATAGGGAAATTAAGAACATCCTAGAAAAAGTGGTCAAACCTAATAGGAAAGACTGGTCCTTCAAGCTTGAGGATGCACTTTGGGCTTATAGGACAGCATATAAGACACCCCTAGGTATGTCTCCTTATAGGCTGGTATATGGCAAGGCTTGTCACTTACCACTTGAGTTAGAAAACAAAGCATTTTGGGCCATGAAGGAATTGAATTTTTGTGTAAAGGATGCGGGGACACTGAGGTCTTTGCAATTACATGAGCTTGATGAGCTTAGGCATATGGCCTATGAAAATGCTAAGATGTACAAGGAAAAAACCAAGATTTGGCACGATAGTAGACTTAGAGTTAAGGACTTTAAGAAGGGTCAACTTGTTTTGTTGTTTAACTCACGGTTGAAACTATTTCCAGGGAAACTTAAGTCTAGATAGTCGGGTCCATTTGTCATTACTAATGTGTTTGTTCATGGTGCAATAGAGATAAAGAACTTGCAGCAAGGTCAGCCATTTATGGTCAATGGGGCGAGGTTGAAGCACTACTATGAGGAAGGAGATGTGAAGACTCTCTCGGCCTTCCTCTTGACTGAAGCATGAAACTAGAAACGAGAGAGAACGAGTGGTCACTGTGCTCGTTCAGTCAAGGCTAATGCCTTAGTTTATTTTTTCACTTTTTTTCGGTTATCGTTTGTATGTTTTGTGGTGTGATTTTAATTAAGTATTTAATGTTTGTTTTATTTGTTTTGATAGGGAATCGAAAGAGGGGATCAAGGAGAGTAATCCCAGCTTTAAAAATCGAGAAACGATCGAGCCAAATAAAAGATACGGACGAGCAAAGTTTGCCATTTAGATAAAAAGAAATCCCTAAAATTGCGCTGGAATTGCAGGATCCGCAAAATAGAGCCGTTGGGATTTAGCCGTTGCTTTTATATCCGTTAGAAGGCGCTCGATCGATACGATTCTCTCATTCTCTGATTTCCAAGAAAACTGAGATTCTCTTCATCTTTGATCCTTCTCTCCAAACCTCCAAGATTCGACAATGGTGTCCACAAGGGCTGAAAGATCCGCAGCCAAGAAGAAGGCTGATGATGCAGCTGAAGCGACTGCGAGGGAAGCCCTTCTGACCCTTGCAGATGCTGGGGCTGTACGCACCGGACCTCTTCCCAAGCTTCCGA
Organism: Herpetospermum pedunculosum; assembly: GCA_028017165.1. NCBI lineage: Eukaryota > Viridiplantae > Streptophyta > Magnoliopsida > Cucurbitales > Cucurbitaceae > Herpetospermum > Herpetospermum pedunculosum. The sequence goes on from JAPQWQ010000187.1 coordinate 5,701,952, forward strand.
TCCGTAGGAAGAAGTGGAGGGTTGTCACTGAGATCCCTGCTGGACCTTCTGAACCAGCGGGCACGCCCAAGAAACGCCGGTGGAGTGTCGAGACGGCCGCCGAACCAAGCAAAGCCAAGACTCTCTCTGTGGAGAGTCAAGAAACAGATCGTGCGTCCCACGAGTCGCCCAAGAAGAGTTCGTCGCCATCTGCCTCACCTGCGCACAACCCTTCATCATCTGAACCAGTGCACAGCCCAGAGCTTTCATCGTCACCGCCTGCACAGAGCCCTGAAACGCCGTCTTCACCACTGAATTCCGTGCAGACGCCCACAGCAGAGCAGAGTGCCACACCTTCGCACACGCCGCCACGGCCTGACCCTGAATTCCCCTATGGGGAGTACCAGGAATCCACTCAGGGCAGTGGGGAAGGTGGTGAAGATGAGGTCTTCTCACCTGCAAGAGAAGCTAGCCCAGAGAGTCCTGCACAGCAGGATGATTCCATGGAAGAGACGCTGGGGGCATGCCTGCAGCAGATCAACATTGAGGCACAGCTCAAGAAGAAGAAGGCCAAGATTGTCAAGGCCAAGCGATCCAAGAGGCTGAAGAGGAAGAAGGCTAAAAGGGCACCTTCAGCAGACAAAGGGAGCACTGAGCCTTCGCTCAAACGACTCAAGGTTGAGGCTGCCGAGTCAGCCAAGCCATCAGATAAGGGGAAGGCCAAGCTCTACCCTGAAGATGAGCCTCAGTCAGTGAGGTATGTTTCATCTGATGCTGAGTCCAGGGGTGCTGAGCTGAGGAAGAGGGAGTTGCTGCACGAGAAAGGCTTCCTCGACCGACCTGCTGACCTGCCGCAGTTCTTGCGCGCAGGAGTAATCAACCACGGCTGGGAGGAATTTTGCAGACCGCCCAATCCAGCCTACACGAGCATGGTGTATGATTTCTACGCCAATGTGCTCAGCCCTGAGGATGGCCTGTCTGTGGTCAGAGGGGTAGAGGTGGATTTCTCAGCCAAGGCCATCAACGAAGCCTACGGTCTCAAGGGCCAAACACATACAGATTATGCACGGATTGTTGATGAGCCTACTGAGGCTGTCCTGGAAGAGGCCATTCAGACCATTGGCCAGCCTGAAGCTTCCTGGACCGTGTCACGCAATGGGAGGCACACTCTCATGAGTGCCAACCTCACGGCTAAGGCGGCTGTTTGGTTTGCGTTCGTGAGAAGGAGATTGTCCCCAGTGACTCACGAGACTACAATCAACCAGAGCCGATCGCTGCTGGTGTATGCGATAATGAGAGGTCTCACGGTCAACGTGGGAGAAGTCATCACTGCTGCTATTGCTGAGTGCGCCAAGAAAGGTAAGGGACCACTGTTTTTCCCTAACACCATAACCAAGCTATGTTTGCTTGCAGGAGTCCCCACCGAGCGCATGGAGCAGCAAATGGCTTACACAGGCCACTTGGAGCTGCCTGCTAGCCTGAGGCTGAGGAGGAAGGGGAATATGGAGTTTGAACTGGATAGGCTGGCTGCTGAACAATCCCTATCCATGGCCTGCCTGATGGATATGCAGAGGAGAATGGCTCAATGGGCCACTTATGCGCAGGCGAGGGACAAGGAAGTTGCAGACCAACTTGGGTGCATCTTCCCGGACTTCCCCACAAATCTCCTGACTCCATGGGTGCCCCCACGACCACGGCAACCTGATGACGATGACGACGTTTGAGTGCTGGTTTGAAGTGCACTGAAGGGAGTATTGCTGTTCCCTTAGGAAAAAAAAAACAATTTTCTGCTTTCTGCTAGCTTATGTGAATTATGCTGTTTTTAGTACACTTTTTGATCTGTCTTAGATGCTTAGTTTTATGTTTTTAATTTTGTTTAGTATAGTCTGATGTTAGCTGACTAGGTAGGATAGTTTAGTTTTATTTTTAGGAAGCTTGAGTGACTGGAAAGAGCATGCTTAGGGGCCTTAATCAATGTTATATCTGCCCGAAATTGATTGCGAAATAATTGCGGTACCCGCAATTTTTATGACTGAAAGCATGTTTTGGACTGTCTGTTTAGCTAGGCTGTGATCTGTTTAAAGTCAATCTTTTGCTGCTAACATGACTACCTTATATAGCTTATCTAAATGCATGCTGGATGAGTGTCATAGGACACCCTTTGATAGTTTAAATCAACCTCTAAAAAGCTCAGCATGCCCAGCTTTAAGCCCTTATCTGTCTGTTTTTTTTTGTAACTTACTGCTGCTGTGAGATTTCCTTTTAAATGTTCTTTCTATGCCTAGGGCTTTAGATTCTCTTTGTTTTCCCTTAGACTAGATGCTTCTAGGATAGTTTGGGGGTGTGCCACCTCAGACACTCATTGGGGACAATGAGTAGTTGAAGTTTGGGGGAGGCCACCCTAGGCCTAGGAACATTCCTCTCTCCCTTAGAAACATAAGCATTCTTCTTCTCCTTTACAAAAAAATGATGAACTGAAAAAAATGAAAAATAGAATAAAGAGGGGGGGTCTCTCTTAGGTTGCTAAGTAATCAGTGCCAAGTGTGTGACCCACAAGTGGCATTGCATCAAAAGGCAACCAAAGGAGAGGCCCCACCTAAGTAAGAAAAAAGGGAAAAGAATAGGGAAGAAGAATGTATACCTAGGAGTTATAACTTTGTGGCTTAGGTGTCCTATTTAAAAAGAACTCTGATCCTCAATTAGCTAAGCACAAAGTTGTAACTTGTAGGTTTGTTTAGGGAGATGAGTGTTTTTCCAATGTAGTGATGCCAGGGTTTAGGTTGTTCTTTAAAGTACTACTGTCACCGTTAATACTAAGACTGGCATGACTCTAAGGAATCCTAGACACATTAAAAATAGAGCTAGAAGCATGTACTGAGTCTGAGGTAAAGCTAGGCAGAATTTGAAACCTTAGGGATAGTGGCATGATATGACAAAAGCAAATAGAGCAGCTGTAGGAAGTTAATAAAAGCAGGTGAGTGTTAGGCAGGCGAAGTCAGAAGAAGCTAGATAAGAGGGTAGTTCTAAACTGAGAAGTGTGTCACAGGACAGCAGTGCTATAGATGGGGATATAAGGGAGTCAGTAAAGTGGTTAAAGAAGAAGAAACAGCAGCCTAGGTAAGTCTTTAGTGTGCTTGAGGACAAGCAAAACCTTAAGTTTGGGGGTGTGTTAAGTCGCTGGAAGTGACTTATTTAGGACCCATTTAGCTTAAGAAGATGTACAATTTGAGGTGTTCTTGATAGCATTTAGCCTAAACCTATGCTTAAATATGAGAATGAGAAGAAGGTAGCTAGATTAGGACTTATGCACAATAGGAAAGAAAAGGGTTGAAAACCGAAGGAAAAGAATGAAAAAAGCTGCATTGCGACAGCATTGCGAAAACATTGCTGAAGCCGCAATTATTCAAGTGAAAACCGTAAGTTGACTGATCCTTTTCTGTTAATTTCCTTAATTTCAGGGATTCGTTCTTTCTCCTCCATCCATTCTGATATATGACGTTGAAGATTGATGGTTCTCCTTTGCCCAAACGCACCTGCAAACTACTATAAAAAGGGGTCAAAGTCGGAGGTTCAAGCATCATCCGAAAGCGTAGAGTCTTCTCGCAGTCCATCTTTTCTCCCTGTTTTCCTTTGCCGTCTGTTGGAGTGAGAGTCTCAGCTGTTGGAATCGATAATCTGATAGGAAGGAGAGGAGATTCTTCTTCTCTCTCGATTGGATTCATCCAAGCAAGGCTGACCTTCATCCCCTTCATTAGAGGCGCCTGCATCGAGGCTTTCAAGCACCCTTTACTGTTTTCTGTCTTATTCTTCTAATTTCCAGCTTTGATCAGTTGTTGTTTCTAGCTTAGTGTTTTATCTACTGCATTTCGTTGTTGTCTGTCTTTGAATTATTTCCTTTAAGTTTCCTGTTGTTCGTCCAAACATTCAAAGTAATCAAATTGCAAGATTTCATTTCACAGTTTTCTTCTTCTGCTGCTACGGTTTTATCTTACTGTTTTGAGTACATTTCCCTTCTAAGCATGTCTGTTTTATCTTGTATTGTTGTTCTCTATATATCCATGAGTAGCTAAGTCACTTAGGGGCATGCTAATGACAGAACTATAGGCTTAAAAACGTGAACCAAGTATGTAGGATAGCTCTCGAACCATTGATTGTATGTAAGCTTCATCCCACGGGCAATTTCGATTGGCCATCCATTTTGTCCAAAGAACTCCTAACCTCTGAAAGGAGTAAGAGTTCAGAGTCGTATAATCATGCTAGCCTTTCATGGTAACCAGGAAACGGCCTAGGAATAGGCGTTTCCCTAGTACAAACTAAACACTTCTGTTTTAACAAGATGCTTAAGACCTTACTTTGAGTCGAGTAAACTAAAGAATCTAATGCATGGAATCGGACGATACATGAGATAGAGTGAGTTTGATGCATAGAGAGTAGATCCAGTGCTTGAGAATCGTATAAAAATGCCTATAGGATAGTCATTAGTAGCCCTTAATTCGCCCATTTACACACTTTCGCTGTTCTTCAATTGCGGTAAAATTGCGGTGTCCGCAATTCTGCTAAGTACCATTCTGTTTAGCTGTTTTCTTCTTCGTTTATTAATTCCATCTCTTGTCTTTTGAGTCTAACTTCAACTTGCATTTGTTTATGTTACATTCCTTTACACATTCAGCAAAATTTAGTTAATTAAAAACCAATTTTACCCCATCAAATCCACCCCTTCTTTCTTAACAAATACACTTCATGAATAGCTAAAAATGAGTCTCTGTGGAAAAAACGAATGAAATATACTTACTACTTGCTGTGAGACCATGTATGCTTGCATGTTCTGAGTGCTCTCTCTCTACCTTCTTGCTTATTTATCTTTAACACATTGAGCACGCAACACCTAGCTCCTCGATCTTAGATTTCAACAGGCTTAGAACAGCTCTGCCCATCCTAAAATTTCGCCTTCCCTCTACTTATGGCTAAACAGAACAGTCTAAGGGCAATTCATCGCCTAAGCAAGTAATAGATCGCAAGGCATCTTTTCTCTCTTTTTCTTTTATCTCTATGAGCGCCTAACATGTCAACTTTACTTTCGTTTCAGCTTGCCTGCAATTTCATTGCACAGTGCATCTGACTACGGACAAAATTCACATTTTTAAGGACTAGCGTTCACTTCTTTGTGCTTCCTTTTCATGCAGTGGCGACCGTGGGCTGCACGACCGCCCCTGGTTACTAAGGTAACTCTAGAAGGAGGAACACCTCAGGAGATTACTTTTTATTTTTATAAAATATGCATTCATTTCCTTTTAGCTTAAAGATCATGTTTAAATTTTAAGCGCATGGATTACAAACAAGAGCGAATCTTAGCCCATCCTAAGGTTGCCTTTCGAGGTGACAACGAATTTCAAAACAAACAGAGCTACCCTAAACCCACAGATCCAAGATAGAGTGCTAACCTGCGAAGCTTAAACAGGGAAATATTTTTGAAAATTTTTCAGAATGGCCTTAACATATGCAATTATGCTGAATTTCACGACAAACACACATACGAAGACCTTAGAAGTACATCACAGAATTTCATAATCGGACTAACATGCTTTCACCATAACTCAACAAGTTAATCAGGATTCCACAACTAAGCTCGACAATCACTATAAGGCACAACCCACCACCCCCAACTTAAAAATGGACAATGTCCTCATTGGACCAAATACGCATAGTCAAAATGAAAGGAAAGAAAACCTTCCCTGAATTGTGACTTAGAGGGTTGGAGAGCGCGCTTTATCCTGAACAAATAAACCGCAAGGACGAGCTGTTGTTTCACCTGCAAATTCACAACATCAGAGTAAGAACCTAAGCTAATCCTAAAGACAGTAAAGTAAACAAAAAGCATATACAGTTCAAGCTCGGGTGCCTCCGAGTAGCGCAAATTTTTAGAGTCGATTGCTCGACTTTACCAAAACTCATTTTATCCTTTCTCATAATCAGGCTCTTTCAAGTAGGCATGGTCGTCGAAGTCCTCTGACATTCCCTCATGAAAGATTTTCAATCGCTGGCCATTCACTGTGTATTCTTTCTCTGTATCCAGGCTCTGAATCTTGACTGCACCATAGTGATGGACATCAGTTATAATGAAAGGACCAAGCCATCTGGAACGAAGTTTACCTGGCATGAACTTCAGCCGGGAGTTGAACAAGAGGACCTTCTGACCAACTTCAAAGTGTTTTCTGACGACTCGTCTGTCGTGGAACATCTTGGTCTTTTCCTTGTAGGTCTTCGAGTTCTCATATGCATCCAGGCGAAGCTCCTCCAGTTCTTGCAATTTGAGGAGTCTTTCTTCGCCCGCCAAGTCAAAGTCCATGTTACACTTCTTCACGGCCCAATAAGCTTTGTGTTCGATCTCCACGGGGAGATGACAGGCTTTACCATAAACTATCCGGTAGGGAGACATCCCTATGGGGGTTTTGTAAGCCGTACGGTAAGCCCACAAAGCGTCGTCCAGCCTGAGGCTCTAATCCTTCCTTCCTGGACTTACTGTTTTCTCGAGGATGCTCTTCACCTCTCGATTGGAGACTTCTGCTTGGCCATTGGTTTGAGGATGGTACGGGGTAGAGATTTTGTGATTTACCCCATACTTCCTCATCAAGGCCTGGATCGTCTTGTTGCAGAAGTGGCTCCCCTGGTCACTTATGATGGCTCGTGGAACTCCATACCTGCTAAAAATATTGGATTTGACAAAACTTGAAACAACATTAGCAGTATCAACTTTGGTGGCCTTAGCCTCCACCCACTTAGACACGTAGTCCACAGCCAATAAGATATAGACAAAACCAAATGAAGGGGGAAAGGGTCCCATAAAGTCCATACCCCAAACCTCAAAAATTTCACAAGTTAAAATGGGGTTTTGGAGCATTTCATTCCTACTGGTGATGGACCCTTTTCTCTGACACTGATCACAAGATTTACAAAATTCATAACAATCCTTAAACAGTGATGGCCAGAAAAACCCACAATCTAAAATTTTCCTGGCAGTCCTATTTTGCCCAAAGTGTCCCCCACATGCAAATTCATGGCAAAAGGTAAGGATGGACCTATGTTCAGACTTAGGGACGCACTTCCTAATTACCTGGTCAGCACAAAATTTCCATAAAATGGGCTCTTCCCAAACATACGTCTTGGCTTCGCTTTTCAGCTTAGCTCTTTGGTTATATGAAAAATCGAATGGGAACGTACCTGTGACCAAGTAGTTGACAATGTCGGCGTACCATGGTGTCTCCACACTCACCTGGAAGAGAACTTCATCAGGGAACTCATCGTTCAGAGGCAAGTCATCTTCGTTACGCACGATGCGGCTCAAATGGTCAACAACGGTGTTTTCTGATCCTTTTCTGTCCTGAACAGAGACGTCGAACTCCTGAAGTAGTAATACCCATCTGAGCAGTCTAGGCTTCGAGTCTTTCTTGTTCATCAAATAACGAACTGCTGCATGATCAGAAAAAACAATCACTTTAGATCCAAGAATATATGGCCGAAATTTATCAAGAGCGAAAACAATGGAAAGCAGCTCATTCTCTGTTGTTGTGTAACCGATCTGCGCGGAGTTGAGCGTCCTGGAGGCATAATAAATCACATGGCTCTTCTTGTCAATTCTCTGGCCCAACACAGCGCCCACGGCATAATTGCTTGTGTCGCACATGATCTCGAAAGGAGTCCCCCACTGCGGTGGATGGATGATCGGTGCGTTGGTCAAGCACTTTTTCAGAACGTCGAAGGCAAGCTTGCACTGCTTGTCAAAGCAGAATGGGACATCCTTTTTCAGCAAGCTTGTCATCGGAGTCACTATCTTCGAGAAGTCTTTAATAAACCTGCGGTAGAAACCTGCGTGACCAAGAAAGGAACGCACTTCCCGAAGGTTCGTGGGGTAAGGTAGATCAGATATGACATCAATTTTTGCTTTATCAACCTCTATCCCCTTAGCCGACACAACGTGACCCAATACAATGCCCTGACTGGCCATGAAATGACACTTCTCAAAATTTAAAACAAGATTAGTTTCGATGCATCTTTCCATGACTCTAGACAAGTTAAACAGGCAATCTTCAAATGAACTTCCATATACAGTAAAATCATCCATAAAGACTTCGATGCATTTTTCTACAAATTAAGAAATTATGCTCATCATGCATCGCTGAAAAGTCCCTGGAGCATTACAAAGCCCAAAGGGCATTCTCCTATATGCGTAAGTTCCGAATGGACAGGTAAAAGTAGTCTTTTCTTGGTCTTCCTGGGCTATGGGAATTTGATAAAACCCAGAAAAACCATCTAGAAAACAGAAGAATGGCTTCCCAGCTAAACGCTCCACCATTTGATCTATGAAGGGAATCGGAAAATGGTCCTTCTTAGTCACATCATTCAGTTTTCTAAAATCTATACACATTCTCCACCCATTTTGCACTCTCTTAGGTACTAACTCCCCCTTATCATTCCTAATAACAGTTATGCCCGTCTTTTTAGGTACAACATGAATAGGGCTAACCCACTGGCTATCAGAAATGGGAAAGATAATACCTGCATCCAGGAGTTTGTGTATCTCAGACAACACTACCTCTTTCATTGCAGGGTTCAGTCTCCGCTGAGGCTCTCGGGATGGCTTTGCTCCCACATCCAGCCGAATCTTGTGCATGCACAGCACTGGACTCAACCCGTGCAAGTCTGCCAACGTCCATCCTATGGCTCTTTTGTTCTTTTTCAAAACTTCAACCAACTCGCCTTCTTGCTTCGATGTAAGCTCCTTGGAGATAATTACCGGGAGTGTCTCTACCTCACCCAAGTATACATACTTGAGATGACCCGGCAACTCCTTTAATTCCAACTTAGGAGCCTGCAAAAGAGAAGGTAACATTTTAGTTGGCTTTTCACATGTCTCTAGAGCAAAAGTAGCTTGTTCAGATGAGTCAGACAATATAAGAATACTACTTTCACTCTCTCCAACAATTTCAGTAAAAACGAGTGGGTCATCCCCATCTACAACAGTCATACATTCTTCTTGTTCTAAAGTATCTATCAGATCAATTTTACAGACAGAATGCACATCAGCATGTTGTTTCATGGCATCAAATACATTAAATTCAAACACATCCCCTTCATACTCAACAAATAAGGTACCATCATGCACATTAATTTTTGTCTTAGCGGTTTTCATGAATGGTCTACCAAGTAAAACTGAAGTGGTGGATGTATTTTCTTCCATCTTTATCACATAAAAATCAGCAGGGAAGATCAAATCCTTAACTTTAACCAACACATCCTCAATCAATCCTAGAGGACGAATAGAGGACCTATTAGCTAACTGGATAATTATACTAGTTTCTTGCATACCATCTAAACCGAGATTCTTATAGACTGAGTATGGCATAACATTAATTGAGGCTCCTAAGTCTAGCATAGCGTGCTCGATTTCTCTATCCCCTATGGTACATGGCAAGAGGAACATACCTGGGTCCTGGCATTTGCTTGGAATACCTTGGGTTATCAGGGCAGAAACATTCTTGCTTACCATGACTCTCTCAGCACTTTTGGTCTTCCTCTTCATAGTGCACATCTCCTTAAGAAATTTAGCGTACCTTGGGATTTGCTGAATTGCATCAAGCAGCGGTATATTGATTCCAACTTTTCTCAGCGTCTCAAGAACATCCGCGTCGTCGACCTCCTTAGATGGCCTCGCTAGCCTACTGGGAAAAGGAGCAACGGGAGTGTAAGACTTCATAGAAATAATAGGAGGAGTTACAACAGTTTCAGAGGGTGCTTGAGAACACTTATCTGGAGATATCTCTGAATCTTTTGGAGGACTCTCGGGAGTGGTACGTGATGGTATCTCTTTACCACTTCTGAGATTTATCGCACTAACGCACTCCGCTTTGGATTCAATCTTACTCATTCTTTCTTTCACCTCCGTAAACTCATCTCTTAGAGATTTCATCTGCGACCTGGTCTCATTGCTAGCTTCCATAAGCGATTTGAACATGCCTTCAATGGCTTGACCTGAAATAGAAGAAACAGCCTGAGATGATTTTTCTTGCATCGTGTGAATTAAACCAAATATCTGAGATACTTGTTCCTTGAGCTCTGCTACGTCGGTAGACATTTTAGCATACTCGTTCCTTCCTCCGTATTGGCGACGGTTCTCAGCCATATTAGAGATCAACTGTCTAGCTTCCGCAGGTGTCTTCTCCCAAAAGGCTCCTCCAGTCGATGCGTCAAGCATCTGGCAGTCATGCGGAAGCAACCCTTCATAGAAGAATTCGATAAGCGCGGCTTCTGCTATCAGGTGGTTCGGGCATTTCTCACAGAGTTTAATGAATCTCTCCCAGCATTTGTGAAATGCCTCGTCCTTTCCTTGCTCAAAATGGCGGATATCTTTTTTCACAGCTCTGGCTTTTGAGGCTGGGAAATACCTTTCCAAGAATAGACTCTGCAACTTCTCCCAAGTGAAAATGGTTCCCGATGGTAAGTAATGCAGCCAATCTCGAGCTTCACCTCTCAAAGTAAATGGAAAAGCTCTCAGATAGAGCTGATCTTCAGTAATGCCGCCTGGCTTCATCGCAGAACTTGTCATTTGAAAAGCTTTGAGATGTTTATAAGGATCCTCATCAGCTTCACCACAAAAAGAAGGCAAATGGTCAATTAAACCCGATTTAAGAACAAACTCACCTGAGATCTCCGGGTAGGAAATACAAGAAGGTTGGTGGCCCATAGCAAACGATGTCCACTGTCTGAGTGTTCTTGGGACTCCAGCCTCATCGGCAATCTCCATTTTTCTCAATAAAAATTTAGCACTTCTAGCACACTTAAACAAACAGATCAAAAATCGCAAATAATAAAAGAATAAACAAAATTTTTAAGTAAAAATTAAAAGTCTACAAATCAAATCTAAATTAGGCCGAATTACACTTAGCTCCCCGGCAACGGCGCCAATTTTTGGTAACGATATTATTGAACTATCGCCAATCATCGGGTTGTCGAGACCTGCCAAAATGAATTTATAAATGCCCGAATTCACTAAACTATTTGTAGAGTAGCGGCAACGGGGTCGATCCACAGGGAATTAAGCTAATTAGACTTAGTCTCAATTAAATTTGCAAACTATTAAAGTAAATGATTCAAGGGGGAATTTGTTGGTTTCTAAATTACTAAAAAGGAACTATGCAATGAAAAATTTGGCTAACGGAGTTTTCGACTCGGGACGATCGGGAGTAAATCTAGCATGCCTCTTGAATCATAGATTGACGAGTATTATGGCTAAATAATTTTGTGAATACACAGCCCGCCTAAAATTAACAAGTAACTCAGACATGCTCCATGGAATTAATTAGACACAATTAATCATGTTAATCAAACATATCATTCGGACATTGGCGGCCAACGCTCTCCCAAGACCGAACGATAGCAACGAGCAAACTGTGACAACTATCTAATTTGGACGCGAAATTAGTATGTGGATTTGGAATTCTAATTCGGGAAGAACGAACACCAAGAGCGCAAGGACGCCAATACGCTCAAAGGTGCCGTTAATCCTTGTTACTTGGCGGATCAGAGAGGCACGACATCAAATCCTTTAACTAATGAAACATGCTCAAAATCAAGGGTGCCTAGTCCTAAATCATTCAAGCTTGCTCATATATTAAGCTAAGAAATAGAATTCAATTCAATAGATAATTCAACCAAATCAGAATTTAAGTTCTACAATCTCCCCAAGAGTTCAAGCTACATTTCTCCTTCACAATCCCGAGCCAAAAACGGTAAATCTACTCACTCATGACTTGTGTGGTGTGGGACGGCTTCAAATCGAGCTTCCTAGCCCCTCCATGGTGAAAATAACTGCTGGAACGTCAAATCAGGCGCGGAGCTCGAGGTAGAAGATGATAATGGCGGCTAAAATCGGACAAAAACATTAAGTAGTCCGTTGTAGCGTCGAGACGCTTAGGGCAGCGTCTCGACGCTGCGCCCTAAATAATTCGCGCGCGCAGTCGGGGTGGCGTCGAGACGCTCGCACAGCGTCGAGACGCTGTCGGCGTCGAGCGAGCGTCGAGACGCTGTTGGCGTCGAGCGAGCGTCGAGACGCTGTCGCTCGACGCTTGCTCTCGGGTTTTTCTTCAAATCAGCGCTTGGGACTTCGGAGCGTCGAGACGCTCTGGCAGCGTCTCGACGCTGGGGCGGCGTCGAGCTAGCGTCGCGACGCTGTCGCTCGACGCTAGCTCTCGGGTTTTGCATGGATTTCTGCCTTCAATTTCCCCAAAGTGCTCAACCTTCATGCCTTTGCATGGATCTTCCCCGGAAGTGTTCCTAGGCCTTTAAATTGCGATATTAAGCTCCGAAAAACGCCGAAACGCTCTCGAGAATGAATCACCGAGAACACCTACAATAATCACATAAAAGCAAGATTAAGCCAATAATAAACGTGAATTAGAGACGTAATTATAGCTCCAAAATGGAGCTATCAGGCATCTGCGTCGAAGCGACCACGCTCAACTCCATTGCTTTCTGCTTTAGTTTCCCATTTTCATTACTATCTGTTGTTATTTCCTTTCCAGTAGCTACTTTAATTCATTTCGTTGCTGTCTGCTTTACTTTAGTTCTCTAAGGCTGTCATTTGTTTAGTTCAATTCTTAATAAATCGAAGTACTGATTCCATCAAGTCACAAGTTTCTTTACCTTCTCTATTACTGCTTTTGGCTTCTGTTTTAACTTTAATCTTCTTTTAAGCATGTCTTCTTCATCTACTCTTTCTGTTCTATCTACATCCATGAGTAACTAAGTCACATAGGGGCATGCTAATGACAAGGCTATAGGCTAAAACACGTAAACCAAGCATGTAGGATAGCTCTCGAATGCATTGATTGTATGTAAGCTTCATCCCACGGGCAATTTCGATTGGCCATCCATTTTGTCCAAAGAACTCCTAACCTCTGGAAGGAGTAAGAGTTCAGAGTCATACACTCATGCTAGCCTCTCAAGGTAGCCAGAAAACGACCTAGGAATAGGCGTTTTCCTAGTACAAATCACAACTTACTGCTTTAACAAGATGCTTAAGACCTTACTTGGACATGAGTAAACTAAAGAATCTAATGCATTAAATCGGAAGATACATGAGAACGAGTTAGTTTGATGCATAGTGAGTTGATCTAATGCTTGAGAATCGTGTGAAAAAGCCTATAGAGGAGTCGTTAGTAGCCCTTGTTTCCACATTTTACACACTTTCGCTGTCAGTAACATTGCGGTAAAATTGCTGTTCTCGCAATTCCTTTAAGTTAAAATTCTGCCTTAACCATTTTTCTCTTCGTTTATTAATCTCTTCTCTTTACATTTGAGTTTATCATTGACTTGCACTTGTTTATGCATCTATCCTTTACATATCCCTTAGTAATTAGACAACTTAAAACCAAATCTACCCCATTAAAACCACCCATACTTGCTTAACAATACACTTCGCGAGTAACTAAGAATAAATCTCTGTGGGAAAACGAATGAAAAAATACTTACTACTTGCTACAAGATCATGTATGCTTGCATGTCCTGAGTGCTCTCTTATTTCATATTTCTTTTAAACATTGAGCACGCAACAGGGTGCCCGAAGCTACAACAGTCCCACCCTCAACCTCGAGGGACTGCTCAGCTATCATCTCTGTCGTCCGACCCCCTTCATCTACATTCCCACCCTCGACCTGAAGGGAATGCTCGGGATCGGTCTCGGCCGGGATGCCAGAAGCTACAGTCCCATCATCAACCTCGTGGGACTGCTCGGCTATCATCTCTGTCGTCGGGCCCCCTTCATCTACATTCCCACCCTCGACCTGGGGGGAGTGCTCGGGATCAGTGTCATGATGAAGCTCCACTTCAGAATTACCCGGGATGTGAAGATCCACATTCAAAGCTTATAACACATACAATAAATACATGTTATTCTCAATTTATAAAGAAAATGTAATGAGTGGAAATAAGAGACATACATTGCATATTAGTTTGAGATAATCTTTGATCGTCTTCAGCTCGCCCTCTATACGGTCGATATCTTCCCTATAGACTTTCTTTCTCCTACTTCTCTTCTTCTTACTCTTCTCCTTCCTACTCGAAGACCCTCTCTTCTCCTTCCTACTCGAAGACCCTAATGCCAAAGACGGTTGGACAATAGGCGTGACACTGGGAACTACAGTAGCCTCAACATGGGGACCACTAAATTACCCACCTCCATCATAATGGTCGTCAAAAGAGTCCCAGTGCACCTCGTCATCCTCCACGTCCTCCTCCACGTGCACCTCGTCTTCCTCCACGTCCTCCTCCACGTGCACCTCGTCATCCTCCACGTCCTCCTCCACGTCCTCCTCCTCGTCATCCTCCACGTCCTCCTCCTCGTCCTCCTCCACGTCCTCCTCCATATGATCCGGCCCCATTTCTGAGGGAACAACCTCTAACCCATTCATTCTATCATTCTTGTACCGAACTTCAGCCTCAGACATGATTAGTCTACTCAACACTCGGGTCTGCACATACATAGAAACAACATGTCAAACTAAGTTTAATCTTACAAAAAAACAAAAACAAAAATTTGCAAGACTTACTAGGTTCGAAGAAAACACATCCTTATCAAGTTGGATATATGTGGGAAACCGCAAGCACGACCATCGAAGGATCCGTGGAACGGCAGATGTGCTCACCCGACTAGCTATGTTATTTTTAATAGTGGACAGAATCTCGTACCCCCATACCTAAGATAATGAATACAAAACGTTAAATTTAATGTATACAAGTATTTAATATGCAAATTCTTAGAAAGATAGATAGACATGTACCTGGAAGACATGTGCAAAACCTTTAATGCTGTAGGTCTGCTCTTTTTTCTTCAACTTATAATTCTCGACTCTGCCTTTCATGCAAGTCTTCAAGCTCTTCAATGTTCTCTCAAATATTTTTGAAGACCAATCATAGTGGGTGAACACCTCCCAATCATCAACTATGCCAAAGACAGACAAGTCCAGTAGAGTCTTTTTATCTTTACCCATCATGGCCAACTCAATAAAAAGTACAAGAGAAATCTTCACGGCATCTTCATCATTCTCAAACTGACAACTCTTGTACTTGAACTCAAAGTCTTTTGCATATATCTTTTCCTCAGTTCGTGGAAATAAAATTTGCATCAATCGACTACTATTAGTTTTTCTGTTCACCTCCGTGAGAGTAGGAGACCATAGACCAGTGATGATGTTGAAATCCTCTCTGGAAAAGGTTGCCTTCTTTCTCAAAATACAAAAACTTATGACGCCAACTCTAACTTCTTCCACTTCCCTAAGCATGAGGTGATGAACCAACTGGCCATTGAATATCAAATTCACGTCCAGTAGTGGACCAAAACATGTTTTCCTATACATGTTCATTTGTGTCTCCGTTAACTTCGTCTTAATTAATGCAGTTGTGTTCGAGATATGCGACAAAGACGAAACTGTAGCGGGGAAGTAGTCCTCGGGTTTGATCTTTTGAACCAACTCCATTTCAAAGACCTATGCAAATGAAACAGTTCAAACATGTTATTTTAAAATTAGGAGATCGAGACAGTATAGTGAAGGTTTAGACAGTAAGGTGAAGGATCTATCGCATAGTGCGATTTCTATCACATTACGATAGAAATCGCACAATACGATAGCTATCGCACTATGCCATGTTCTATCTTCA
The DNA here is from genome assembly GCA_028017165.1 of Herpetospermum pedunculosum. Classification (NCBI taxonomy): domain Eukaryota; kingdom Viridiplantae; phylum Streptophyta; class Magnoliopsida; order Cucurbitales; family Cucurbitaceae; genus Herpetospermum; species Herpetospermum pedunculosum. The sequence continues at coordinate 5,717,639 of JAPQWQ010000187.1, forward strand.
TAGAACAAGGCAAGTGGATGTCACTTTCTCTTGTTACGATAGAAAGGGTTTATTGTGTATACTCACTTTCTCTTGTTACCAGATGCAAGTTAAATAGATGGCTCTTATCCATTGCCATGTTCTATCTTCATAGAACAAGGCAAGTGGATTTCAAGTTAGCTTTCCTGCAGAATAACTATCTTGATCAGAGTATCTATAAGTCTCAACCAGATAGATTCATAATTCAAGGACAAAGAGCAAATGGTTTGCGAGCCTATTCGATTCATTTATGAATTAGAATAAGCATCTTTATCTTGAATTGTAAGGTTTGATATGGTGATAAAATCTTATGGTTTTGAACATCAGTTTGAATAAACGTTTGATAGACCTTGTTTGACAAGGGTTTAATCAATGTTGTAGCTTTCATAAACTGTTTCTGTAATTGATGTCCTAATCATTGAGAATGATGTAGGATTCATTTCTGAAAATAAGCATAAACTAGTGACCCATTCCCAAACTGTTTTGGAGGGAGGCTTAGTTTGTTCTAAGGATTTAGGTTGATCTGAGTCGTAAGAACAAATAGCTAGTGCTGTCTCTAAAATTTTATATTGACAAAGTGTTGTTAATATTCGATGGTCTACGAAAATGGTTTCCTAAGACACCTCAAGGGTTGAGGATATGAGACGCATCCGTGTGCATTTACACATTGGAAGACATCTGTATCTTTTGAGATACATGATCCGATATGTGTTATGCAGTGGGAGCTGTCAGAAGATATTAGTCCAATTATATTGGAGTCTGGTTAAAGTGTGTCCTAGTGCAAACGAGGAATAGAATACAAGAGTTGTATTTCTAATTCATTGGTGGTAGCTAAGTTGTTGTTACAGCTTGTAAAAGCAGCAAAAGTTTATAAGTTGAGCTCTAGGTTAGTGTAGTGAGGAGATGTGATGGTCACATGGAAAGCCCCGCAGCACTTCATGCTGATAAGTTTTCTAAGTCTCTCATTGCTAAAGTGTTTGAGAGGCACCTAGAAGATTCTAGGCCTCCGAGTTGCCAAATAGGATAGTGGGAGGGAACATCTGATATGTGATATTGAAGTTCTCTCCACCAACATATACACCACAGACGTTTAAGTCCAAGTGGGAGTTTGTTGGGTTTTATGTCCTAAAACTCGTGGTTTGTAAACAATTATGTTTGTAAATATCTATTTAGAATAAAAAGTTATTAGTTTTATTCAGTAAAAGATTTTACTGGAATAAAGTGAAACGTGTTTGGTTTATCCTATACCAATGACCAACACCCATGGCGAAGGATGTGATAGAGCGACATGCGCAGCGGAAAGCGATTTCGGACCGATGATACTTTAATTTCATCAATTTAACAAATAGAAAACATGCTCAACAGACGAAAATAAGAAATTAGAAATACATACCCTTGTAGCTCCAATTTCTTCAAGTCCGCCGACCAATCCTCTCGTCACGAACTCTTCCAGCCTCTTCTCACTAACGCCCCGATGACCACCCTAGGTAGTCCCGCTATCCTCGGCGTCGCGCAACGGAGTTGTGGGACTCCGAAACAAAAAGAAAAGAATAAGAAAAGAAGAGGAAGAAGAAGAAGGATAGACGGCAGAGGAGTTGTCAAGAACAAAATTTCAAAAAATTGAATTTTTTCCTCTCAGTACAAAACATGTACCCTTCAATTGAAAAACTTTCAATTGAAAACTCTTCTTCTCAATTTCTCATCCCCTGGCCATAAGCAAAAGCTTATATATATATTTTAATTATTATTATTATTTAAAAATAATAATAATAATTTTATTTATTAAACTTTTTAATAAATAAATATATATATATATATATATATATAATTATTAATTAAACTTTTTAATTAATAAATATTATTTAATTTAATATCAAATATTAATTAAATAATATGACTAAGCCCGATTTTCCGAAAACCGACTTTTTTTTACACATGAATCCTATTCATGTTTTAGGCCATTCCCATATTTAAATCACATTTAAATATGACCATATTTAAATCATATTTAAATATGTCCATCCTCTTTCCATAAACCGAATTTGAACAATTCAAATTCTTTTTCTTTTTCTTTTCTTTTATACTGTTGCACGGCGTTATCCGAGCTAGCCAGGAGAACCTAAAGGACCTACAGATCATGAGCTCCAACGATACGAGATTATTCGGTCAAAACTCTTTTAACCGAACTAACCAACATTCGTTAACCCCCGGAGACTCCACTATAGTTCGAGGATTGCACTCTCCTCACTGTAGATATATTATGTCCCCTGATATAACCGTCACGGGCAAGTCGACCCTTCACAGGTTGTTCGTAATCACGGCTGGGTCATTTAAACCGTTTAACCCCTGCATTACGTCTTGTTCCTTAAGTACCACTGACACCTGTAATGAACAATAGATCTGTGGTCCAACCAACATATCAGTTAACCCTCTCATCACATGAGAGTGTGAGCGCTCATTGTTCAAGCCCCGGAGTCAGCTATTAAGGAAACAACCTATCTACTAACCCTGAAGAGCGGGTTAGGAGTGAACTCCAATCTTGCTGTACTATGTCCCCAACTACCTATTCGACTTTATCCCCAAGATGGTAGGTGTTGCGTGCTCAATGTTTAAAATAAAGATGCAATGGGAGAGCACTCAGAACATGCAAGCATAGATGGTCTTGTAGCAAGTGATAAATATTTTTTCATTCGATTTCCCACAGAGATTTATTCTTAGCTACTAGCGAAGTGAGTTGTTAAATTAGAAAGGGTGGTTTAAATGGGGAAGATTTGGGTTTAAAGTGCCTATTTAATAAAGAACATGCGAGATATGAAAGCATAAACAAGGATAAGTAAAGAGGTTGACTTGAATGTAGAAGGAAAAGAATTGCGGAGAAAGCAATTATCTAGCAATAAAATCGCAAAACAGAAAACTAAGAAAAAAATGGCTAAGGCAAAAATTTGAACTAAGAAAATTGCGCAGACAGCAATTTTCTAGCAATGTTACTAACAACGATTTAAGGGTAAAGTGGGGAAACAAGGGCTACTAACGACTCCTCTATAGGTTTTTTCATACGATTCTTCAGCAGTAGATCAACTCACCATGCATCAAATTAACTCATTCTCATGTATCTCTCGATTTCATGCAGTAGATCCTTTAGTTTACTCATGTCCAAGTAAGGCTTAAGCATCTATTTATAAAAGCAAGTTAAAAATTTGTACTAGGAAAACGCCTATTCCTAGGTCGTTTTCTGGTTACCATGAAAGGCTAGCATGGATGTATGACTCTGAACTCTTACTCCTTCCAGAGGTTAGGAGTTCTTTGGACAAAATGGATGGCCAATCGAAATTGCCCGTAGGATGAAGCACACATACATTCAATGCATTTGAAGCTAACTTACATACTGTTTTTACGTACTTCTACCTATAGATTCGTCATTAGCAGACCCTTATGGGGTTTAGTTACTCATGGATGAAGATGGAATGGAAAGATTAGATGATGTAGACATGCTTAACAGTAATGGGATGGAAATGGAAGAGAACAACAACAAGAAAAGCAACGAAGAAGGCATAAACCAGTCGAACACTTCTTTGATTTAAACAAGGTTCAAACTTACAAAGCAATAACTCGTAAATGGAAAAGGATTAAACAGAAAGCGTCGAAATGAACTAATGTAATAAACTAAAACAACAAGCCACAACAAAAGCAAAGGAATGACAGAAGGTAACAGAAAGCAAGTAAATTGTGTGCGCGAAGCCCGTCGTTGCCAACGCCTCGGATGAAGGAAGAAGGAAAGCCTTGCTTGGATGAATCCAATCAGAAGAGAAGAAAGATCTTCTCTTCTTCCTCTCAGATTATCGACTCCAATAGCTGAGACCTTCAAACCAACAAACGGAAGAGAAAACAGGGAGAAAAGACTGCGTTGAGATGAGAATTCTACGCTTCCAGCTTATGTTCAACCTTCCCCCTTGACCTCCTTTTATAGTGTTCTGCAGGTACGATTAGGCCAAGGAGAACCATCCATTCTGAACGACGACCGTCCACGTGGCAGCAGGAGAAAGAATGGGCGGCTGAAAAGTCGTAACAAAATGGCAAACGGTTAGGCAACTTAACAAATTTCACTTAAAGCATTGCTGAGACAACAATGTTTCCGCAATGTTTCAGCAATGTGCAAATTTCAACTCTTTAGCTTTGTTTTTGGTTCTTTTTCCTTTCTTTTACACATAAGTCCTAATTTAGCTTCATTCTACAAATTATCACACATAAGCACAAGATTAGGCTAAATTCTACCAAAAATGCTTAAGAGTGTACATCTTTCTCTAGCAAATAAGTCCCTAAAATAATCACTTTTGGAGACGTAACAGTAGGCTTATTGAGTCGGCGCTTATGGGCCACTCTCACCCGTGCAAGTCAAAGGATTTTATGGAATAAGCAGGAGTTCATAGCGAGCTCAGGATTGAGATCGAGTTACCTAGGCCATCAATATGTATAAGTCTGTCTCATCGGTAAACGGAGTTATAAAGAGAGAGCGACTTAATACGCGGTTCGATCTGGTGTAAACTCTTTACACAGGACGCTCTCACTTCTCACATCTCCATGTGGAACGATTCGGATCACATCATCCTGTACAATACAAAGTGAGTCGCATCCAATAGTGTTACCAGGATAAGGTACCCAACCTTATTCGTATACTATAGACCGTTTTGACTGACTACTTGAGCCTGATCCACAATCATGTCATACATGAAGCTCAAGTACACATATTCAGCCAAGGGTGTTGGTCATTGGTATAGGTTAAACCAAACACGTTTCACTTTATTCCAGTAAACTCTTTTACTGAATAAAACTAATAACTCTTTATTCTAAATCGAATATTTACAAACATAACAGTTTACAAACCACGAGTTTTAGGACATAAAACCCAACAAACTCCCACTTGGACTTAAACGTCCGTGGTGTACATGTTAGGTGGAGAAAACTAATATATCATATATCAGAAGTTTTCTCCCACTGTGCTCTCCAGCAACTCGGAGCCCTAGACTCTTCTAGGTGTCTCTCAAACACTTTAGCCATGAGAGACATAGTAAACAAATCAGCATGAAGTACTACGAGGCTTTCCATGTGACCATCACATCTCCTCATAGCACTTTACTTGAGTTCAACTTATAAACTTATTGCTGCTTCACAAGCTGCAAATAGACTTAGCTACCAACGAGGAATCAGCAATACAACTCTTGTATTCTACTCCTCTAAGTACAAAGACAAAACTTTAACCGGAATCCAATCCAATTGGACTAATATCACTGACACCTCCCACTGCATAGCACATATCGGGCCATGTATCTCAAAAGATACATCTAACCTCCAATATGTAAATGCACTTGGGTGCATCTCGTATCCTCAACACTTGAGGTGTCTCAGGAAACCATTTCCATAGACCATCAAATATTGACAACAACTTATCAATAAAAGATTTTAGAGACAACATTAGCGATTTGTTCTTACGAATCAGAACAACCTGAATCCTTAGAACAAACTAAGCCTACCTCCAAATACACTATTTGGGAGTGGGTCGCTAGTATATGCTAAAATGTCAGAAGTGAATCCTACATCATTCTCAATGATTAGGACAAAATTACGGGAAAACATTATGAAAGCTTTAACATTGATTTAACACTTGTCCAACAAGTTTTATCAATGTAATGTTCAAAACCATAAGATTTGATTTGAAAAACAAACCTTATAAATCAGAATATAGATGCTTATCTCAATTCATAAATGGATTGAAGAAGCTCACAAACGATTTGCTCTTAATCCTGAATAATGTATCTCCCTGGTTGAGACTAATAGATACTCTATCAAGATAGCTAGACTTGATATCCATTTACCTTATCCTATCAGATAGAATAGGGTAATGGATACGAGTATACTATATAACTTATATCTGACAACGAAAGATGAAGTTAATACACAATTAACCCCTTCTCTTTGGGACAATCCCTTTGCCAGAAAGTCAAGTCTTAGAGGTTTTCACCTCATAGACTTGGTCTGTAAACCTCTTGAAGATCCATGGCTTTGAGCCACTGGTTCTTGTTTATGTACTCACTGTCATCATCTAGCATGATAACTAGAGTCATACAACATACTAATATAGCAGGCCGAATTATCTCATAATTCTCCCACTGCATTAAAACTTTCTCAACACTTGAGAAGAACCAGCAAAACTAACAACCATTGTTAATTTAAAGCTTCCAATAAAACAAGATAAGTCTTAACACTTTAGTTGTTACCAAGTTTAATAGAACATATCAGTATACATATTTTGTGAAATGAACCATTCATTTATAAAAACAAAAGATACTATATACATAAAGTGTTCAACAAAAACTTGAGTTTATAGACAATAATTACAACAGTTGAAATTATTTCTATACAAACAACTACAAACAAGTAAGCTCCCACTGTATAAACTGCGAAGACGTCTTCATAAGGCATCTTCCGCAAGAAACTGGCAAGTAGGAACTAGTTTCTTGAAAAGAATAACAAACATGATTAGTGGTTCCTGAATCAACATCCAGGTATGACAATCATAATCCACAAAACATGTTTAGACAGAAGATAAATCATATTTACCTTGTCGTTCATTCTGTGCCTTTTTCTCCGCAAGTTATTTAGGGCAGTTTCGCTTCCAGTGCCTTTCTTCACCACAATGAAAACACTTTCCACTGTGTGAAGCTTTTACCTTGCCTACAGCTGGGGTTTTTCCCTTCCTGGCACTTCTCTTCTTCTTGTGAATAATCTTATTACTCACAGTAAGAGGTTCAGATTTAGTCCCAGACCCAGACCCTTTTTGGAACTTCATAGAAGTTGTAACATTTACCTCCTTCTCCTTTCCTTTCGAGGTATGCAGGGATTGATAAATCTGAAGCTCGTTCAGAAGAGACGTCAAATTGTATTCTTTCTTATTCATGACTATATTGGTCCTGAAGTGCAGGAAACTCTTCGGAAAAGATTCCAAGATAAATCCAACCTGACCTTGTTCGTCGGCGGTTGCTCCATTTACTTCTGCTGTATTGAAGTACACCATCATGTTAAGGACATGTTCCCTAACAGAGGTTCCTTCAGCCATACGTAAGTTGTAAATGTGCTTGTTACGTCTCCAAAAGTGACTATTTTAGGACTTATTTGTGTTAGGAAGTTGTGCATTTGTGAGTATTTTTGATAGGATTTAGCTTGAACCTATGCTTATATATGAGAATTAGAAGAGAGAAGCTAAATTAGGACTTGTATGCAAAAGGAAAGAAAAAGAATGAAAAACGAAGTTAGAAGAATGAAAATTGTGCATTGCGGAGGCATTACGGAAACATTGCTAAAACAGCAATGTTTTAAGTGAAATCCGTAAGTTGGCTAACCTTTTTCTGTTGTGATCCGATATTTTAGGGATTCGTTCTTTCTCCTCCATCCATGTTGAAGTACGACGTTGAGGAAGGATGGTTCTCCTTGGCCCAATCGCACCTGCAGAATGCTATAAAAGGAGGTCAAAGAGGAGGGTTGAAACATCATCCGAAAGCGTAGAAGTCTCTTCGCAGCGCAGTCTTTTCCATCCTTTCTCTTCTCCGTCTGTTGGTTTGAGAGGTTCAGCTGTTGGAGTCGACAATCTGATAGGAAGGAGAGAAGATTCATCTTCTCTTCTGATTGGATTCATCCAAGCAAGGCTTACCTTTCTTTCCCTTCAGCCGAGGCGTCTGCGACGAGGCGATCATGCACACTTTTACTTGCTTTCTGTTTTAGTTTTCTATTTCCATCACCGTTTGTTGTTATTTCTTTTCCATTAGTTAATCCATTCCATTTCGTTGCTTTCTGTCTTTATGTTAGTAACTTTAAGTCTTCATCTGTTCATTCAAACAATTGATTAATCAAAGCACAATTCATCATTTCGCACTTTCTCTTTTCATTTCTGCCTACTGTTTTTCCTTTCTGTTTTGTCTTTAATTTTCTTCTAAGCATGTCTACTTCATCTAATATTTCTGTTCTCTCTACATCCATGAGTAACTAAGTAACATAGGGGCATGCTAATGACAATACTATAGGCTAAAACACGTGAACCAAGCATGTAGGATAGCTCTCGAATGCATTGATTGTATGTAAGTTTCATCCCACGGGCAATTTCGATTGGCCATCCATTTTGTCCAAAGAACTCCTAACCTCTGGAAGGAGTAAGAGTTCAGAGTCATACACTCATGCTAGCCTCTTAAGGTAGCCAGAAAACGACCTAGGAATATGCGTTTTCCTAGTACAAATCATAACTTAATGCTTTAACAAGATGCTTAAGACCTTACTTGGACATGAGTAAACTAAAGAATCTAATGCATGAAATCGGAAGATACATGAGAATGAGTTAGTTTGATGCATAGTGAGTTGATCTAATGCTTGAGAATCGTGTGAAAAAGCCAATAGAGGAGTCGTTAGTAGCCCTTGTTTCCACATTTTACACACTTTCGCTGTTAGTAACATTGCGGTAAAATTGTTGTTCTCGCAATTCTGTTAAGTTAAAAATTCTGCTTTAGCCATTTTCCTCTTCGTTTATTAATCTCTTCTCTTTACATTTGAGTTTGTCATTGACTTGCACTTGTTCATGTTGCTATCCTTTACATATTCATTAGTAAATAGGAACTCTAAAACCAAATCTACCCCATTAAATCCACCCATTCTTGCTTAACAACACACTTCGCGAGTAACTAATAATAAATCTCTGTGGGAAAACGAATGAAAAAATACTTACTACTTGCTACAAGATCATGTATGCTTGCATGTTCTGAGTGCTCTCTCTCTCTTATTGCTTATTTCTTTTACACATTGAGCACGCAACAGTGCTTGAGGGCTTCATACCTAAGAGATGAGGAAGGCTTTCCAAACATCTCTTGTAGTGAAGCCATGATTTCCTTAGCGGAAACCATCCCCTCATGCTTCCTTGACAAAACATCAGATATGCTTGCCAGGATGTAAACTCGAGCTTTATCATTAGCTCGAATCCAACCGTCATATGCTTCACGAACAGTTCGTGAGCCATTTGAACCAGGAACCGGAGGACACTCCTCCGTTAAGACAAATCTTAGGTTGTCAAGAACCAAAACAGCATTAAGGTTCGACTTCCATGTCCCAAAATTTTCACCGGTTAATTTGTCGTGAGCTAACAACTGTATAAAAGAGCTTGACATGCTGAAAAAAGAATGTAAAACTATTAGTGAAACGGTTTTAACCTATTTAAACCAATTAAGAGGTTTAGCAGTAAATAAAGTACCCAAACTCTTTATTTACTAACAACGATACTTTAGTAAGTCAGAATGGTCCCTACCATAGGGTAGGTGAGCACTCCTTTACTAAATCAAGACATTCTTGACTAAATGCTATCACCAGAATAACTCATATTCCTATAGCATCTTAGTTATCGTTTTGGTCTGGATTTACTAACTCCTTAGCAAATCCCGTAAGTGTGACCCTCCATTTTTAGAACGCACAGAACGGCCCCAACATAGCAACCGTATGGAATGTCAGTGTTGGGAATGACCCTATGTTTCTTTATCCATAAATGGTGACTGAGGTGTTCGATCTCCCCAGCCCAGCCCTCCGTTTGGATGGTGCCCCAAGGGCAGCCTGCAGGCGGAACATGGGAATCTCACGGTTCAATCCAATGGAGGAGACCGTAGGAGTTACTGACGTACTTCCTTCTCCCACTTACTATAGACACTTACTCCATTCACCTTGCTATTGAAAGTTGCAAACACCACCCGTCTGGAGATGCCCCTTATTGCATCATGAGGCCAAGCAAAATTCTCACGTTGTGAACTATAGGGAGTGCGTAGCAGGAGAGGGATATATCATATATTCCTTCTCAACACATCTACTAAGCATCGTAACACTGTGTTTTTAGGGTAAACTACTCAGGTTTTATCCGGCTAAGAAAATAAAACCTTAAGTCTAGGCAAACTATTTACCTGAGATGTCTAGGTTATAAACATTTTACTAACCTCACATCTCTCACGCATGCTGTTACGTCTCCAAAAGTGACTATTTTAGGGACTTATTTGCTATAGAATGAGGTACACTCTTAAGCGTTTTTGGTAGAATTTAGCCTAAACATGTGCTTATATATGAGAATTTGTGGAATGAAGCTAAATTAGGACTTATGTGTAAAAGGAAGTACAATGTTTTAAGTGAAATTTGTCAAGTTGTCTAACCGTTTGCCATTTTGTTACGATCTTTAAGCCGCCCATTCTTTCTCCTGCTGCCACGTGGAAGGTCGTCGTTCAGAATGGATGGTTCTCCTTCGCCGAATCGTACCTGCAAAACACTATAAAAGGAGGTCAAGGGGGAAGGACAAACATAAGCTTGGAAGCGTAGAACTCCCATCTCAACGAAGTTTTTTCTTCCTGTTTTCTCTTCCGTTTGTTGGTGTGAAGGACTCAGCTGTTGGAGTCGATAATCTGAGAGGAAGAAGAGAAGATCTTTCTTCTCTTCTGATTGGATTCATCCAAACAAACTTCCCCTTCTCCCTTCATCCGAGGCGCTTGCGACGAGGGGCTTTACGCACACATTTATATGCTTTTTACTGCTTTTTGCTCACTATTCTCTCTACTGCTTTCTGCTATTCACTTCTGTTGTCTATTGCCTTTCAATTCGTCTTCAATCATTTAGTCTTTTCTGTTTTGTAATCGTGGCACACTAAGTTTTAAATCTTACGCAATAGAAGAATTATTCGACTACTTCGCAACTCTCTTTACTGCTTTTTCTTTTCTTTTGCTGTCTTTAGAATTCTGTTAAGCATGTTTAAACAAGCAAGTCTTTCCACTCCATCATCCATGAGTAACTAAACCACATAAGGGATTGCTAATGATGAATCTATAGGTAGAAATGCTTGAATTCAGCATGTAGGATAGCTCAAATGCATTGAATGTATGTAAGCTTCATCCCACGGGCAATTTCGATTGGCCATCCATTTTGTCCAAAGAACTCTTAACCTCTGGAAGGAGTAAGAGTTCAGAGTCGTCCATTCATGCTAGCCTTTCATGGTAGCCAGAAAACGACCTAGGAATAGGCGTTTTCCTAGCACAAGTCATTAACTCGCTTATATAAATAGATGCTTAAGCCTCACTTGGACATGAGTGAACTAAAGGATCTAATGCATGAAATCGAGAGATACATGAGAATGAGTTAATTTGATGCATGATGAGTTGATCTACTGCTGAAGAATCGTATGAAAAAGCCTATAGAGGAGTCGTTAGTAGCCCTTGTTTCCACACTTTACCCTTAAAACGCTGTTAGCACAATTGCTAGAAAATTGATGTCTGCGCAATTTTCTTAGTTTACATTTTGCCTTAGCCATTTTTTTCAACTTTCTGTTTTGCGATTTTATTGCTAGATAATTGCTTTCTCCGCAATTTTTTTTCCTCTACATTCAAGTTAACCTCTTTACTTGTCTTTGTTTATGCTTGCATATCTCGCACGTTCTTTAATAGTTAGGCACATTACTCCCAATTTTACCCCATTTAAACCACCCTTTCTAACTTAACATCTCACTTCGCTAGTAACTAAGAATAAATCTCTGTGGGAAATCGAATGAAAAAATACTTATTACTTGCTACAAGACCATGTATGCTTGCATGTTCTGAGTCCTCTCCCATTGCATCTTTATTTTAAACATTGAGCACGCAACACATGCTCATAAAGCCGGTTAACTCTACTCAAGTACCGGATCGTCCCCAGGTAGGAGGTGTTCCGTCAATTCAATTTTCCTCCAACCTTAAACAAGATTTCACCGGGTGAGTTTCTCATAACCTTAGCATTTACGAGATTTCGACCTATTCATCTAATAAACCAGATCGACTCATTTAACCCTAAATGAACATGCTTTTCTTTGTTATAGATTTTAAAAGTCTAAGTCATTTTTACAACACTTGCAAAAACTAGACTTACTACAACAAACTTCTATATGATTCTTGTTACCTCTCCAAAAGTACATTATTTTAGGCCATATTTACCTAGAAATCATGGAAATTCTTGAGTGTTTTTGTTAAGAGTTAGCTTAATGTGTGCTTAAATGTGAGAATTTGAGAAATGATGCTAAATTAAGGCTTATTTGGAAAAGGAAAGAAAAATGATGCAAAATGATGTAAAAAGAGCTAAAATGTACATTGCAGGAACATTGCTGAAAAATTGCGGAGCTCGCAATAAAACAGTCTTTGCTGCTGAATTTTTCCAGCCGTCAGTCTTTGTTCACTGAGTTTTTCAAGTAGTCAACTCTCCCTGCTGCTGCCACATGTCAAGCTTGACTACCTCACAAAATTGAATGGTGATCCACAATTATTGACCAACTTTTGGCAACCACCTAAAGCTATATAAAGAGAGTGAAATGAAGGATCAAATTAATTGAAAATGGAATTGAATTCCCCTCAATTCAAACACAACTCAATAGTGAAGAACTCGAAGACGAAATCCTTCTCCCCCGGTTGTTGGATCGAAGAAACAAAGCCCTTGGCGTGATAATTCGAGAGGAAGAAGAGAAGATTCATCTTCTCTTCTGATTGAATTTATCCCCAAGATCAGCTAATCTTCCCCTTCATCCGAGGCGATTCACGACTTGGAAGATCCTCACGCAATTAACATCTTTCCTTTACTGCTTTCCTTTATCGCTTTCCAATTTAATTTCTGCTTCCTCTAAATGTTGTTCTGAATCATTTACTGCTTTTCCCTTTCATTGTTGCTTCTGGATTGACATATGTTTGTTTACAAATGTTTATGTGAATTGCTTTCTTACAAGAGTAATCAATTGGTTTTATTGAATTCTTCATTATGTTGTTCCTTAATCAATAGTTTTGTTGAGTTCTTCATCTTATCATTTCTTCATCAATTAATTTTACTGAGTTCTTTAAATCATGTTCGATCCATCCATCTCCCTTTGTTCTTCGAAAACCATGAGTAACTAATCTAAGAGAGGTCTGCTAAAGAGGAATCTGTAGGCTAGAAGCATGAGAATTCAGCATGTAGAGTAGCATGATTGCATTGAATGTATGTGATCTTCATCCCACAGGCAATTTCGACCGGCCATCCATTTTGTCTAAAGAATTCCTAACCTCTAGAAGGAGTAAGAATTCCGAGTCGTTCATTCATGTTAGCCTTTTATGGTAAATAGAGAGTGGCCTAGGAATAGGCATTCTCCTAGCACGTTTATTAGTATGTGTTTATGAATAGGTTGTTAGCTTTACTTGGACAGAAGCAATCTAAGAAACTAATGCATGTAATCGGAAGATGCATGAGAACTAGCTAAGACGATGCATGAGATGTTAATCTACTGCTGAATGATCGTAGTTAAATGCCTATAGAGGATTCTTTAGTCGACCTTGCTGCCTTACTTTACATTTAAAATCGTTGCTAATTTATTGCTAGATTATTGCGAGAACCGCAATTCTACTTTTCCACATTATAACTTTACCTCTTTGCTAGCGTTGCATTTATGTTTACATTGTTCTTGCATCTTTTATATTCCTGTACCTCAACCCAAAATCTATCCAATTTAAGTTACCTTATCTAATTTAGCACACCAAATCGTTAGTCACTAAACTCAATCTCTGTGGGAAAACGAATTAAATTATACTTATCACTTGCTGCAGACCATGTATGCTTGCATGATCTTAGCGCTCTTGGGCCAGAAACAAAATTAAGAAACGCCTTTTTAAACAGCCAAAACAACCTGTAATTCAGCACATTGTGGACCACGCAGAGTCAACGCAATCTCAACAAGCTGAAATGGATAGAGTTGAAGAAGCACCAAACCGAGCACCTATCATTCGCAACCCCATTGAAATTGCGAATGATAAGGATAGTGCTATTCTATCATACCTTGTACCAATGCCTGAGGAGCTAAATCCGAGCATCATACGCCCCGAGATTACAGCTCACTCATTCGAGTTAAAACCTGTCATGTTTCAAATGTTGTCCACAGTTGGACAATTCTTTGGAGTGGAAAATGAAGACCCCCACAACCACTTGAGAAACTTCCTGGGAGTAAGTGACACCTTTGTCATCCCAGGAGTGTCTCAAGAGGCCTTGAGACTTTACCTTTTTCCATATCCATTAAGAGACAAGGCCAAGACGTGGCTGAACTCTTTCCCCTTTGGATCAATTGTCAATTGGACAGACCTTGCTGAAAAGTTCCTAGTAAAATACTTCCATCCAGATAGGAACTCTGACTTTCGTGTTGACATCATCAAGTTCAAGCAAGCCGAAAATGAATCACTGCATGAAGCTTGGATCAGATTCAAAGATCTTCTACTCAAATGTCCACGCCACGACATTTCATGGTGTATCCAGATTGAAGTATTCTTCAAAGGATGCAACCCCAGCACGAGGCAAGTCTTGAATTCCTCAGCTGGAGGTTCGATGCTATCAAAGAGCTATAACGAAGCCTATGAGATTTTCTCCAAAATCTCAACATCACATTGTCAATGGTCAGACGATCTTGTGGAGCCAAACAAAAGGAAGGCTCAAGACATGGATGTTGTTGCGTGCTCAATGTGTTGAAATAATTAAGCAATAAGATAGAAAGAGCACTCAGAACATGCAAGCATACATGATCTTATAGCAAGTAGTAAGTATTTTTTCATTCGTTTTTCCACAGAGATTTATTTTAAGCTACTCGTGAAGTGTAAAGTTAAGAAAGAAAGGGTGGATTTGATGGTGTAGAATTGGTTTTAAATTGTCTATTTCCTACTGAATACGTAGAGGGTAGCAACATAAACAAGTGCAAGTTAAAGCTAAACTCAAACGAAAAGAGACGAGACTAATAAATGAAGACAAAAATGGCTAGACAGAATTGTAACTTTAGCAGAATTGCGGAAACAGCAATTCTACCGCAATTTAATTAACAACGAAAGTGTGTAAAATGATGAATTAAGGGCTACTAACGACTATCCTATAGGCTTTTTAATACGATTCTCAAGCACTGGATCAACTCACTATGCATCAAACTATCTCATTCTCATGTATCTTCCGATTTCATGCATTAGATTCTTTAGTTTACTCATGTCCAAGTAAGGTCTTAAGCATCTTGTTAAGGCAGAAGAATATGGTTTGTACTAGGGAAACGCCTATTCCTAGGCCGTTTCCTAGCTACCTTGAAAGGCTAGCATGATAGTATGACTCTGAACTCTTACTCCTTCCAGAGGTTAGGAGTTCTTTGGACAAAATGGATGGCCAATCGAAATTGCCCGTGGGATGAAGCTTACATACAATCAATGCTTCGAGAGCTATCCTACATGCTTGGTTCACGTTTTTTTAGCCTATAGTGTTGTCATTAGCATGCCCCTATGTGACTTAGTTACTCATGGATATAGGGAGAACAGAAAGAAGAGATAAAATAGACATGCTTAGAAGAGAAATGAAGACAAACAGTAAGGGAAAAATAGTAACAGCAAAGCGAAGAAACTGTGAAATGGAGAATTGTGCTTTGATTACTTGATTGTTTGAATGAACAAAAAGGGAAGCTTAAAGTAAATAATGTAAAGACAGACAGCAACGAAATGAAATGATCTAGCTATTAGAAGAGAAACAGCAACTGAACAGAACTGAAATTTAGAATTGAAAGACAGAAAGCAGGAAATGATGCTTGAAAGCCTCGTCGCAACCGCCTCGGCTGAAGGGGATGAAAGAATAGCTTTGCTTGGATGAATCCAATCGGGAGAGAAGATGAATCTTCTCTCCTTCCTATCAGATTGTCGATTCCAACAGCTGAGACTCTCACACCAACAGACGGCAAAGGAAAACACGAAGAAAGATGGAGCTGCGAGAAGACTTCTACGCTTTCGGATGATGTTTGAACCCTCGACTTTGACCCCCTTTTATAGCAATCTGCAGGTGCGTTTGGGCCAAGGAGAACCATCAATCTTCAACGTCGTACTTCAGAATGGATGGAGGAGAAAGAACGAATCCCTGAAATAACGGAAATTAACAGAAAAAGATCAGTCAACTTACGGTTTTCACTTGAAACATTGCGGTTTCAGCAATGTTTCCGCAATGCTATCGCAATGCTTGTTTTTCATTCTCTTCCTTCGGTTTTCAACCCTTTTCTTTCCTATTGTACATAAGTCCTAATTTAGCTACCTTCTTCTAATTCTCATATTTAAGCATAGGTTTAGGCTAAATGCTATCAAAAACACCTAAGAGTGAACATCTTTCTAAGATAACTAAGTCCTAAAAAGGTCACTTTTGGAGACGTAACACACACCCAAACTTAAGGTTTTGCTTGTCCTCGAGCAATCTAAGGACTTTCCTAGGCTGCTGTTTCTTCTTCTTTAACCACTTACTAACTCCCCTATATTCTTATCTATAGCAGTGTTGTCCTGTGACACACTTCTAAGCTTAAAACTACCCTCTCATCTAGCTTCTTCTGATTTCGCATGCCTAATACTCCTACTGTTTTTATTAACTCCCTACAACTGATCTACCTGCTTTTATCATATCATGCCACTATCCCTAAGGTTTCAAATTCTACCTAGCTTTACCCCAGACTCAGTACATGCTTCTAGTTTATACTTATGAGCTACCTAGGATTCCTTAGAGTCATGCCAGTCTTAGTATTAATGGTGACAGTAGTACTTTTAGAGAACAACCTAAACCCTGGCATCACTACATTGGATATACACTTATCTCCCTAAACAACCCTACAAGCTACAACTTTGCTCTTAGCTAATTGAGGATCAGAGTTCTTTTTAAACAGGACATCTAAGCCACAAAGTTGCAACTCCTAGGTATACATTCTTCTTCCCTACTCTTTTCCTTTTTTCTTTCTTAGGTGGAGCCTTTCCTTTGGTTGCCTTTTGATGCAATGCCACTTGTGGGTTACACACTTAGCACTGATTACTCAGCAACCTAAGAGAGACTCCCCTCTTTATTCTATTTTTCATCTTTTTTTTTTTCAGTTCATTATTTTTGTCAAGGAGAAGAAGAATGCTTATGTTTTAAGGGAGAGAGGAATGTTCCTAGGCCTAGGGTGGCCTCCCCCAAACTTCAACTACTCATTGTCCTCAATGAGTGTCTGAGGTGGCACACCCCCAAACTTGTCCTAGAAGCATCTAGTCTAAGGTAAAACAAAGAGAATCTAAAAGCCCTAGGCATAGACAGAACATTCTAAAAGAAAATATCACAGCAGCAGGAATTTGAAAAAAAAACAGACAGGCAAGGACTTACAGCTATGCATGCTGAGCTATTTAGAGGTTAATTTAAACTATCAAAGGGTGTCCTATGACACTCATCCAGCACGCATTTAGATAAGCTATATAAGGTAGTCATGACAGCAACAAAAGATAGAATTTAAACAGATCACAGCCTAGCTAAACAGACAGTCCAAAACATGCATTCAGTAATAAAAATTGCGGGTACCGCAATTATTTCGCAATCAAGTCAGGGCAGATATATCAATGTTTAGGGCCCCTAAGCATGCTTTATCCAGTCATTCAAGCTCGACAAAAATAAACCTAAACTATCCTACCTAATCAGCTAGCAGCAGGCTATACTAAGCAATTTAAAAACGTAAAACTAAGCAACTAAAACAGATCAAAACTTTACTAAAAACAGCAGAATTCACATGGTCTATCAGAAAGCAGGTTTTTTTTTTTTATTTTTTTTTTTTTATTTTAAGGGAACAACAATACTCCCTTGAGTGCAATTCAAACCAGATTCTTGGACCGCTTGGCCTTGAGAATCGGGGCCTTCTTCTTCTTCTTGAACTTTGCCTTGATGGTGATCTGCTGGAGGCACGCCCCCAGTGTCTCCTCCATTGAGTCATCCTTCTGTGCAAGACTCTCCGGGCTAGCTTCCCTCATAGGAGAGAAAACCTCCTCTTCCTCACCTTCCCCACTGCCCTGCGTCGACTCTTGATATTCACCATACGGGAATTCAGGGTCATGTTGTGGGGAAGTGGGTGATGCCTCAGGGCTCTCTTCTGGCGGAGTATGCTCAGAACTCTGCGGTGATGAAGGCAGTTCAGGGCTCTGCGCTGGTGGTGATGGTGAAGAGCTGTGCGCTGGTGGTGCAGATGGCGAAGAACTCTTCTTGGCCGAATCGTGGGACACACGATCAGTTTCTTGACTCTCCACAGAGGGAGTCTTTTATTTGCTCGGTTCTGCGGCCACCGCGACACTCCATCTGCGCTTCTTGGGTGTGCCTGCTGGTTCAGAGGGTCCAGCAGGTATCTCTGTGACGACCTTCCACTTCTTCTTGCGAATCGGAAGTTTGGGAAGGCGTTCGGTGCGCGCAGCATCAGCCTCAGCCAAGGCAAGCAGTGCATCTCTCGCAGCCGTTTCAGCTTCGTCAGCCTTCTTCTTGGCCGCAGATCTTTCAGCCCTCGTGAGTACCATTGTTGAATCGTGGAGGTTTGTGGAGAAGAATCACATATGAAGAGAATCGTAGTTTTCTTGGAGTTCAGATAATGGGAGAATCGTACAGATCAACGCGCCTTCTAACGGATATAAAGAAAACGGAAAAAATCCCAACGGCTATATTTTTGCGGATCCTGCAAATCCAGCGCAATTCTAGTGACCGTTGGAGATTTTTTTCATTTAAATGTCAATCTTTGCTCAACCGTATCTTTGATTTGGCCCAATATCTTCTCGATTTTTTAAAGCTGGATGTAATCTCCTTGATTCCCTCTATTGATTCCCTACAAAAAGAAATAAAATCAACATCAAATTCGCAATTAAAATCATACAAACTTATACACAAATGATAACCGGAAAATCGCAAAAAATAAACTAAGGCATGAGCCTCATGTTGACGAGCACAGCAATCACTCGTCCTCTCTCGTTCTTAATTTCATGCTTCAGTCAAGAGGAAGGCCGAGAGAGTCTTCACATCTCCTTCCTCATAGTAGTGCTTCAACCTTGCACCATTAACCATGAATGGTTGACCTTGCTGCAGGTTCTTTATCTCGATGGCACCATGAACAAACACATTAGTAATTACAAACGGACCTGACCACCTAGACTTAAGTTTGCCTGGAAATAATTTCAATCGTGAGTTAAATAATAAAACAAGTTGGCCTTTCTTAAAGTCCTTGATCCTAAGTCTACTATCGTGCCAAATCTTGGTCTTTTCCTTATACATTTTGGCATTTTCATAAGACATGTGTCTAAGCTCATCAAGCTCATGTAATTGCAGAGACCGCAACGTTCCCGCATCGGTCACGCAATAATTCAACTCTGTTAGTGCCCAAAATGCCTTAATTTCTAACTCGAATGGAAGATGACAAGCTTTACCATACACAAGTCTGTAAGGAGACATACCTAGGGGTGTCTTATATGCAGTTCTATACGCCCAAAGTGCATTCTCGAGTTTAAATGACCAGTCCTTTCTATTAGGTTTGACCACTTTTTCTAGGATGTTCTTGATCTCCCTATTTGAAATTTCAGCCTGACCATTCGAGTGTGGGTGGTAAGGAGTGGCTATTCTATGTCTAATGTTATACTTAGCCAATACTCTCTCCATAGCCTTATTAATGAAGTGTGTCCCTTCATCACTAATGATAGCACGAGGTGTTCCAAACCTAGTAAAAATGTGCCTATGCAAGAATTTTATGACTGTTTTTGCATCATTATTGGGACATGCTATAGCCTCTACCCACTTAGAGACATAATCTACTGCTACAAGGATGTAGAGGTTACCTGAGGAAGGAGGGAATGGCCCCATGAAATCAATGCCCCACACATCAAAGAGCTCCAACTCTAAGATGTAGGTGAGAGGCATCTCATCCTTTCGACTGAGGTTACCTGTTCTTTGGCATTCATCACAGCTGTGGGCATAGTTGTGGGCATCCTTGAAGATCGTTGGCCAATAGTAGCCACTCTGAAATACCTTTGCAGCTGTTCTTTGGCCACCAAAGTGTCCACCATAAGGAGCTGTGTGGCAGTGCTGCAGCACAGACTTCGCCTCAGCAGCTGAAACACACTTCCTTAGCAAGCCGTCAGCACATGTTTTGTAAAGTGTGGGGTCATCCCATATGAATTTCCTTGCTTCATGAAGGAACCTCCTCTTCTCTTGGCTTCCCTTGAAAGTTGGTAGTACCTGTGATGCAAGGAAGTTAGCAATGTCAGCAAACCAAGGTTCCTCATCGTTATCACGATGAGTCAATACAAAGACATGTTCATCAATAAAAGCATCAGAAATTGCGGGTTCCGCAATTTTTTCGCAATTATGCTGCAATCTAGAAAGATGATCCGCAACCACATTTTCACTTCCTTTCTTATCTCTAATGTCTAGATCAAACTCTTGCAGCAGCAGTACCCACCTAATCAACCTAGGCTTAGCATCAACCTTCCTCATGAGGTACTTTAAGGCAGAATGGTCAGTGTACACTATTGTCCTAGTGCCTACAATATAGTTCCTAAATTTCTCACAAGCAAACACTACAGCTAGCATCTCTTTCTCAGTGGTTGTATAATTACATTGAGCCTCATTAAGTGTTTTACTAGCATAATATACAGGGTGTGTTAACTTGTCAATCTTCTGTCCTAACATAACCCCTACAGCATAGTCACTAGCATCACATAACATCTCAAACGGGAGATCCCAATCTGGCCCTACTATAATAGGTGCTGTGACCAGTGCTTTCTTAAGGGTTTGCCAAGCTACTAAACATTCCTTAGAGAAGATGAATGGCCTATTTAGCTCTAGAAGCTCACACAGAGGCTTGGCTATCTTAGAAAAGTCCTTAATGAACCTTCTGTAGAAGCCAGCATGCCCTAAGAAACTTCTGATGGCCTTGACATTCTGAGGCTCTACCAACTTCTCTATGATTTCTATCTTGGCCCTATCGACCTCAACTCCTGCTCTTGACACTCTATGACCTAGGACAATCCCTTCATCCACCATGAAGTGGCACTTTTCCCAATTTAGGACTAGGTTAGTCTCCTCACACCTAGCCAGGACTTGTCCTAAATTCTCTAGACAGTTTGTAAATGAGTCCCCAAAGACTGAGAAGTCATCCATGAATATTTCTATCATAGACTCATCTAAATCAGAAAAGATTGCCAACATGCACCTTTGGAAAGTTGCCGGTGCATTGCATAAGCCAAAAGGCATTCTGCGAAAGGCAAAAGTTCCAAAAGGGCAAGTGAAGGTAGTCTTTTCTTGGTCCTTAGGATCTATAGTAATCTGGTTATACCCTGAGTAACCGTCTAAGAAACAGTAGTAGGCTCTACCAGCTATTCTGTCTAACATTTGGTCAATAAATGGTAGAGGGAAATGGTCTTTTTTGGTCTCTTTATTTAGCTTCCTATAATCCATGCAAACTCTCCATCCTGTGATAGTCCTAGTTGGAATCAGTTCATTGTTCTCATTGACTACCACAGTCATCCCCCCCCTTCTTAGGTACACATTGTATAGGGCTCACCCACTGACTACTATCTATAGGGAAGATCACACCAGCATCTAACCATTTAATTATTTCTTTCTTAACTACCTCTTTCATAGAGGGGTTCAGCCTACGTTGGTGATCTACTCTAGGTGTATGCTCTTCCTCTAGTATAATCTTATGCATGCAATAAGAAGGGCTAATGCCTCTAATATCAGCAATAGTCCATGCAATAGCCTTCCTATGTTGCTTAAGTAATAAAATCAGTTCAACCTCATGCTTTTCACTTAATTTAGAAGAAATAATCACAGGCAAAGTTTCATTATTTCCTAGATATGCATACTTGAGGTGAGTGGGGAGAGGTTTCAATTCTACTACAGGTGGATGCTCAATGGATGGTTTTAATGGATTCAAAGATTTTTCAGTCAAGTCAATATTCATACAAACATGCTGAGGGTTGTTTACAGATATGTCCATTATCTCAGCTATGTTTAAGTCAGTTAATTCTAATCCTACATATTCATTAGCATGCTTGGTTAATAATACATGCTCCAATTGTTCTTCCATTAAATAATCTACAACGTCCATGCTAGCACAGGATTCAAGGTCAGAGGGGTACCTTAAAGCTTTATACACACTAAATTTCACCTCTTCATCATGAACCCTCATAGTGAGCTCACCTTTTTGGACGTCGATCAGGGCCCTACCTGTGGCAAGAAATGGTCTGCCTAATAGGATGGGGACCTCCTTGTCTGCTTCATAATCCAGGATAATGAAATCTGCAAGGAAAATAAATTTGTGAACTTTCACTAGAATATCCTCAATCTTACCTTCAGGGTATGCGATGGATCTGTCTGCTAGTTGTAAAGTGACAGTGGTTGGACGTGCTTCTCCTATTCCCAACTGGCGGAATAGTGATAGGGGCATAAGGTTTATGCTGGCGCCCAGGTCACAAAGCGCTCTGCCCACGTGCTTGCCTCCTAGCTCTACAGGTAAGGTGAAAGAACCAGGATCCTTCTCCTTCTTGGGTAGCTTGTTCTGGAGTATGGCACTGCACTCCTCAGTGAGGTTTACTGTATCAAACTCACCAATTATTTTTTTGTTAGTAATAATATCTTTCAAAAACTTTACATAGGAAGGCATAGACTGTAAAACTTCTACAAAAGGAATGTTGACATGCACTTGCTTAAGAATTTCTAAGAATTTATTAAAGTGCACTTCCTGTTCCTGCTTCTTCTTAAGCCTTCGAGGATATGGAGGTGGTGGCACATATGCAGGCACGTCAGGTCGCCTTAGGATAGGTGGAGGCCTTGGAATTTCTTCTATCTCCTCACTAATCGGCTCCAACCTGGCTCCTGATGTGCTTGTAGATGGTGGACCTTGGTTTGGCAGAGACTCCAGTGGAGCATTAGACTCAGTGTTCTCTACTCTCTTTGGTGTGTCCTTTGTGTTGCTCACCAATGGTCTACCACTTCTAAGTTCAATTGCTTGAACTTGCTCTTTACCATCTCTCCTTGGCACCTCGGTGTCAGCAGGGAGTCTACCTTGGGGCCTACTCTTGAGTTCATTGGCTAATTGGCCTATTTGGTTCTCTAGGCTCCTAAGAGTGGCTTGCTGACTCTGCAAAGTGGCATCATTCTTGGCTATGTATTCCTTGAGTAATTTTCTACAGAAGATCCTACAGGTTGGTTGTATGGTTTTTGATACATGGATTGGTTATGTTGGGGAGTGAAACCAGGTGTTCCACTCGGTCTAGGTTGGTTAGGAGCTTGGTTAGCATTCTGTTGGCCACCCCATGACAGGTTTGGGTGGTTCCTCCAACCAGGATTGGAAGTATTGGAATAGGGGTTGTTCCTAGGCTGCTGTTGGCTTCCAACATAGCAGACTGAGGCTGGATTCCCAGGGCAGTATGCATACGGGTGCCCTTCCCCACAGAATCCACATACAAGTGTCTCACCTTGACTTGGTTGGGTGCCCATTGACATGGCTGTAACGGTGTTGACACTTGTTTGGAGATTTGTTTGAGCCATTTGCTTAACTAGGCTGGTCAGGGCATTTATTTGGCTGCTCATTGCACTTAGAGCATCCTTGTCTTGAGCTCTAGTTGGCTCAATTGGATCATCTGACCACCTACAGTGAGATGCTGAGATCTTTCTCCAAGATCTCATAGGCCTCGTTGTAACTCTTGGACAACATGGAACCTCCAGCAGATGAGTTTAAGACTTGTCTAGTGTTGGGGTTGCATCCTTTGAAAAAGACCTCTATTTGGATACACCATGGGATGCCATGATGTGGACATTTAAGAAGAAGATCTTTAAACCTTGTCCAAGCTTCGTGAAGAGACTCAGTGTCGGCTTGTTTGAATTTAACTATGTCATCACGAAAGGTAGAATTCCTATCAGGTGGGAAGTATTTGACTAGGAATTTCTCTGCTAAGTCTGTCCAATTAAGGACAGATCCAGAAGGTAATGAGTTTAACCACGTTTTGGCTTTGTCCCTCAAAGAGTAAGGGAACAGGTATAGCCTCAAGGGCTTCTTGGGAAACTCCAGGGATGATGAATGTATCACTAACTCCTAAGAAGTTTCTAAGATGGTTGTGGGGATCCTCATTTTCCACTCCAAAGAATTGTCCCACAGTGGACAACATTTGGAACATCACTGGCTTTAACTCGAATGAGTTGGCAGTGATTTCAGGACGGATTATGCTGGGGTTCAGCTCCCTAGGCATAGGTACTAGGTATGAGAGAATGGCACTATTCTTATCATTCACTATTTCGATGGGATTGCGAGTGATAGGTACCGGATTTGGAACTATTCCAGCCATTTCTTCTTGAGACAATTGCGGAGGAATTGCGGTTCCCGCATTTATTTGAGGTAAATGGGGTTGTTTAAAGAGACGTTTCTTAGCTCTATTTCTGGCCCTAAGTAATCTCTCAGGCTCAGGATTGAACTCTAGATCACTACTTGAAGGCTCACTCATAAACTAACCCAATAGTACCTGCAAAAGAAATGAAACAGATCAGCTTCAATAGGCAATAAACTTGGTGTTTCACACTTAACAAACTTCGTTTTCACTTGAATAAATCCCCGGCAGCGGCGCCAAAAACTTGTTGCGTGCTCAATGTGTTGAAATAATTAAGCAATAAGATAGAAAGAGCACTCAGAACATGCAAGCATACATGATCTTATAGCAAGTAGTAAGTATTTTTTCATTCGTTTTCCCCCAGAGATTTATTTTAAGCTACTCGTGAAGTGTAAAGTTAAGAAAGAAAGGGTGGATTTGATGGTGTAGAATTGGTTTTAAATTGTCTATTTCCTACTGAATACGTAGAGGGTAGCAACATAAACAAGTGCAAGTTAAAGCTAAACTCAAACGAAAAGAGACGAGACTAATAAATGAAGACAAAAATGGCTAGACAGAATTGTAACTTTAGCAGAATTGCGGAAACAGCAATTCTACCGCAATTTAATTAACAACGAAAGTGTGTAAAATGATGAATTAAGGGCTACTAACGACTATCCTATAGGCTTTTTCATACGATTCTCAAGCACTGGATCAACTCACTATGCATCAAACTATCTCATTCTCATGTATCTTCCGATTTCATGCATTAGATTCTTTAGTTTACTCATGTCCAAGTAAGGTCTTAAGCATCTTGTTAAGGCAGAAGAATATGGTTTGTACTAGGGAAACGCCTATTCCTAGGCCGTTTCCTGGCTACCTTGAAAGGCTAGCATGATAGTATGACTCTGAACTCTTACTCCTTCCAGAGGTTAGGAGTTCTTTGGAAAAAATGGATGGCCAATCGAAATTGCCCGTGGGATGAAGCTTACATACAATCAATGCTTCGAGAGCTATCCTACATGCTTGGTTCACGTTTTTTTTTGCCTATAGTGTTGTCATTAGCATGCCCCTATGTGACTTAGTTACTCATGGATATAGGGAGAACAGAAAGAAGAGATAAAATAGACATGCTTAGAAGAGAAATGAAGACAAACAGTAAGGGAAAAATAGTAACAGCAAAGCGAAGAAACTGTGAAATGGAGAATTGTGCTTTGATTACTTGATTGTTTGAATGAACAAAAAGGGAAGCTTAAAGTAAATAATGTAAAGACAGACAGCAACGAAATGAAATGATCTAGCTATTAGAAGAGAAACAGCAACTGAACAGAACTGAAATATAGAATTGAAAGACAGAAAGCAGTAAATGATGCTTGAAAGCCTCGTCGCAACCGCCTCGGCTGAAGGGGATGAAAGAATAGCTTTGCTTGGATGAATCCAATCGGGAGAGAAGATGAATCTTCTCTCCTTCCTATCAGATTGTCGATTCCAACAGCTGAGACTCTCACACCAACAGACGGCAAAGGAAAACACGAAGAAAGATGGAGCTGCGAGAAGACTTCTACGCTTTCGGATGATGTTTGAACCCTCGACTTTGACCCCCTTTTATAGCAATCTGCAGGTGTGTTTGGGCCAAGGAGAACCATCAATCTTCAACGTCGTACTTCAGAATGGATGGAGGAGAAAGAACGAATCCCTGAAATAACGGAAATTAACAGAAAAAGATCAGTCAACTTACAGTTTTCACTTGAAACATTGCGGTTTCAGCAATGTTTCCGCAATGCTATCGCAATGCTTGTTTTTCATTCTTTTCCTTCGGTTTTCAACCTTTTTCTTTCCTATTGTACATAAGTCCTAATTTAGCTACCTTCTTCTAATTCTCATATTTAAGCATAGGTTTAGGCTAAATGCTATCAAAAACACCTAAGAGTGAACATCTTTCTAAGATAACTAAGTCCTAAAAAGGTCACTTTTGGAGACGTAACAGATGCACTCAGTGCAATGAGCAGCCAAATCAATGCTCTGACCAACCTGGTGAAGCAAATGGCTCAACCCAATATTCAACACAGTGGCAATTGTTTCAACAAGCACAACAATAGCCAACCAAGGTGAGACACTAGTTTGTGGATTCTGTGGGGAAGGGCATATGTATGACTATTGCCCTGCTAATCCATCTTCGGTGTGTTATGTTGGAAGTCAACAACAACAAAGGAATAACCCCTATTCAAATACATATAACCCTGGTTGGAGAAACCACCCAAATCTCTCTTGGGGTGGACAACAAAGCACAAGCCAATCACAAAATCAATCAAGACCGAGTGGACCCCTAGGTTTCACTCAACACCAACAAACTAGTCAACCCCCAAATCAGGAACAATATGTCAACAATCAACCGATGGGAACATCAGTGGAGAACTTGCTGAAGGTATACATAGCAAGAAATGATGCAACTTTGCAGAGCAAGCAAGCAACCTTGAGAAGCTTAGAGACTCAAATAAGGAAGTTGGCAGACGAGCTGAAGAATAGGCCCCAAGGCAGACTGCTTGCAGACACTGAAACTCCAAGAAGGGATGGTAAGGAACAAGTTCAAGCTATTGAACTACGGAGTGGAAGGCAATTGGTGATGAGTAGCAGAAAAACACCAAAGAGAGTAGAGAATGAAGAGTCTAGTGCTCCACTGGATTCTCTGCCTAACCTTGATTAAATACAACCAAGCACAACAAGGGTGAGGCTGGAACCTATCATTGAGGAACCAGAAGAAATTTCTAGGCCTCTCCCTGTCATTAGCCAACCTGATTTGCCTACCTATGTGTCACCACCACCATACCCTCCAATATTTGACTTTTATGAAGATGACTCCTTTGTTACCTTAAAATCTTAGAAGAGTGATCCAATGGAATCTCCATATGAAATTGTGGAGTTGGTGGAAGTTGAGAAAAATGAAATAGTGCTGGATGAGGCCAAAAAGAGTAATGCGCTGCTTGAGGAACAAGAATTTGAAATGTTTGATGTTGCAGCAAGCTTCTCCACCAATGAAATGATGGAGCGCATGTAGCGCAGCGGAAGCGAGACGGATCATTGGCACTCTAATTTCATCAATTTAGCTAAATAAGAAACATGCACGAAGCTTTGAAATAAAAGGAATTAGAACTCATACCTCTTGTAGTTCTAAAGACTTCTCTTCCACTGCTCAAATCTACTCACGAACCCTTCGAAGCTTCCCTCGAACTCCTTGAGAACCACCTCCGGTAGTCCCGCTATCCTCTGGCCGAGCAACGGACTGGTGGGACTCTTTTATGAAAGAAAAAGTTTGGAAGAAGAAGATGGGAAGATGAAAGTGGTGAGGATTTTGTGAGAAGAAGTCTAACACTTAGCTTTCTAATTTCTCAAGTAACATGAACTCTTCAGGCTCATCCAAATATTCAAACTCTTCGATAGGACGCCCCCACTCACATGTCTCCACATAAACGATTTCGGATCACATCGTTTGTACTATACAAAGTGGGTCGCGTCCAATAGTGTCCCTAGGATAAGGTACCCAGCCTTATCCCTATACTATAGACCGTTCTGGCTATTACTTGAACTTGATCCACAATCATGTCATACATGAAGTTCAAGTATACAACCTATAGCCATGGGTTCTTTGTTTATTGGAGTTAGGTTAAAAGTAAAAACAATTCATTTTATTCAATAACAACTTTACTGAATAAATCTCAATAACAACTTTATTGCAAAATAGAATATACATTCAGTTTACAAACCACGAGTTTTAGGACATAAAACCCAACATGAAAGAGCTGATCCACCACCACCACAAATGCTCCACCTGAAGGAGTTAGAAAGAGATGTGCAAGAAAAAGAAGTCTCATCGCATCAAACCTATGTTGTACCAACGCACATAAAGTACAAACCTTGGGATGCTATAACATGCAGTCTCTTTGAAAGAATCAACAATTTCAAGGTGTGGCAGAATGTACGACCCCGTAAATCAAGACTTAAGTGTCTTAATTGAGCAGAAGTGATGCCTCGAAACATTGAAGAATATCCATATGAGGCAGATTGACAAGGGAGATTTCTGATCCCTAAACTCTTAAATTAGGCTTTTATCATGCTTTGCTTAGATTTCGTATGTTAGGAGTAGTTTATTTTGGGGAATAAAATATTTATCATGTGCCAACAATCATAAGGTACTGGGAGACAATTCTGAAATTAGTTTGATGCTTCTGCTATCATGCTTGAAATCTTTGTTAATGCGCTTACCATAGTCGTTTAGCATGAATTAGATGATGCATTATGGGCTTATAGGACTGCATACAAAACACCCTTAGGAATGTCTTCTTATAGGTTAGTATATGGAAAAGCATGTCATCTTCCCCTTGAATTAGAAAACAAAGCTTTTTGGGCTTTAAAAAAGAGTTGAATTTTTGCATAACAGATGCATGAACATTGCGGTCTCTTCAATTGCATGAGT
Organism: Herpetospermum pedunculosum; assembly: GCA_028017165.1. Taxonomy (NCBI): domain Eukaryota; kingdom Viridiplantae; phylum Streptophyta; class Magnoliopsida; order Cucurbitales; family Cucurbitaceae; genus Herpetospermum; species Herpetospermum pedunculosum. Next base: position 5,746,352 of record JAPQWQ010000187.1, read on the forward strand.
TGGATGAACGAAGATACATGTCATATGAAAATGCTAGAATGTATAAGGAAAAGACTAAAATTTGGCATGATAGTAGACTTAGGATTAAGGACTTCAAAAAGGGCCAGCATGTTCTATTGTTTAACTCACGATTGAAATTGTTTCCTGGCAAATTAAAGTCTCGTTGGTCATGTCCTTTTGTGATTACAAATGTGTTTGTTCATGGTGCAATTGAAATTCGAAATCTGGAACAAGGTCAACCGTTCATGGTGAATGGTGCTAGATTGAAGCACTACTATGAGGAAGGAGACGTGAAAACGCTCTCAGCATTCCTCCTATCCGAAGCCTAAGAGCAAAGAAAGAGAGGATGAGCAAGGGCATTTAATGAAATTATCTTTATGCTCAACCATCAAAGGATTATGGAATAGATATCTTTATTTACTATTTTGATTTTGAAGTATTTTTAATTTCCTATTACTAATTAAGTTTGTTTTTAATGTGATTAGAAGCATGGTAATTAGAAATCTTAACGGCAATAAGGGTGAACAATCGAGAGACCAGGAACTAGATGAGCACCTACGGTGCAAGTTCCCTACCTTTTCAGCTGGATTGTTGGGCCCCTGGATGCCTCCGAGTGAGAGGAGTGATGAAGAGGACAAGGATGAATGAATGAATGCCACAGATTGACGGCGTTCGAGGGAGTATTTCTTATCCCTCTCAAAAACCTGCTTTTCTGTAACCAGTTACACCCCCCCAATATCAATTGTTGTTATGTTTCGATTTCCTTAATTAGCTTGAGTTAGAGTAGCTTAGTTTAGTTTAACTTCGTATGATTAGTTAGCTTAGATAGTTTTTTCTGATGCCTGTAGTTGTTCACAAATGGAATATTGCATGTTAGGGGTTGTGATCACGGTTAAATCTGCTCTGTTAGAATCATTGCGAATTTTTTGCGGACACCACAATATTTTGTTAGTTTAAGCATGCTGGTGTATGACTTTCTGATGGGTTGTTTGTCTTTAAATCTCATTGTTTGGCTGCATTACTGATGTCCATAGGTAGTCTGTCTATTGAACATGCTGGATGAGTGTCAAGTACACCCTTGTTAGTTTTAATTAGCTTCGTAAAATGCTGAGCATGTACCTCTGTTAGACCTTACCATATTGGTTTTAGTACACTTCTGCTTATGAGTTATCTGAACTAGGAGGGTCATTCTATCACTAGGAGTTTTAAGTCTGTCTGGTTTTTATTTAGACTAGATGCTGCTAAGATAAGTTTGGGGGTGTGCCACCTCAGACTCTCATTGGGGACAATGAGAAGTTTAAGTTTGGGGGAGACAACCTCTAGGCCTAGGAACACTCCTCTCTCCTTTGAAAAATAGACATTCTTCTTCTAAAAAAAAATGAATAAGAAAGCAAAAGAAAAGTAAATGGTACTGTCTCTCTCTAAGGATGCTGAGTAATCAGGGCCATTTGTGTAACCCACAAGTGGCACTGCATCAAAAGGCAATTCAAAGAGAAGACTTTGCCAAAAGAGAAAAAAAGGAAAAGTAAAACCAATGAAGAAGAATGTGTGCCAAAGAGCTACGGCCTAAAGTGTTTAGATGTCCTGTGAAATTGAACTCTGATCCTTAGTTTTCTAAACACAAGGCTGTAGCTTGAAGGTATGTCAAGGGAGATGAGTGTCTATCCAACACAGTGATGTCAGGGCTTAGTTTGTTCTATGGATACTGAAGTTTGATGCTCGTGTGTGCTAAGCCTAGCATGACTTTAAGGAATCCTAGGTAATTAAAAAATAAAGACATTAGAAGCATGTACTGAGTCTAAGTTAAAACTAGGGAGAATTTGAAAGCTTCGGGATAACTGCACAATGAGCTCAATGATATAGGCAGATAAACCAAAAGACAGGAAGTTAGTAAAAACATAAGGTTTTAAAGGCAAGGGTAATCAGAATAGACAAAGTATGAAGTTAGTTTTAGCCTAGGAGAGTGTCACAGGACAACAATGCCTTTGACAGTAAACCTAGGGAAGTCAGCAAATCAGTTAGGTAGAGTTTAAAAGACAAGAGTTAGCAGGTAATTAGAGAGAAAATAAGCCTTTATATTGCTCGAGGACGAGCAATAACTCAAGTTTGGGGGTGTGTTATCTCTCCAAAAGTACATTATTTTAGGCCATATTTACCTAGAAATCATGGAAATTCTTGAGTGTTTTTGTTAAGAGTTAGCTTAATGTGTGCTTAAATGTGAGAATTTGAGAAATGATGCTAAATTAAGGCTTATTTGGAAAAGGAAAGAAAAAGGATGCAAAATGATGTAAAAAGAGCTAAAATGTACATTGCAGGAACATTGCTGAAAAATTGCAGAGCTCGCAATAAAACAGTCTTTCCTGCTGAATTTTTCCAGCCGTCAGTCTTTGTTGACTGAGTTTTTCCAGTAGCCAACTCTCCCTGCTGCTGCCACATGTCAAGCTTGACTACCTCACAAAATTGAATGGTGATCCACAATTATAGACCAGCTTTTGGGAACCACCTAAAGCTATATAAAGAGAGTGAAATGAAGGATCAAATTAATTGAAAATGTAATTGAATTCCCCTCAATTCAAACACAACTCAATAGTGAAGAACTCGAAGACGAAATCCTTCTCCCCCGGTTGTTGGATCGAAGAAACAAATCTCGTGGCGTGATAATTCGAGAGGAAGAAGAGAAGATCCATCTTCTCTTCTGATTGAATTTATCCCCAAGATCAGCTAATCTTCCCCTTCATCCGAGGCGATTCACGACTTGGAAGATCCTCACGCAATTACAGGTTTCCTTTACTGCTTTCCTTTATCGCTTTCCAATTTAATTTCTGCTTCATCTAAATGTTGTTCTGAATCATTTCCTGCTTTTCCCTTTCATTGTTGCTTCTGGATTGACATATGTTTGTTTACAAATGTTTATGTGAATTGCTTTCTTACAAGGGTAATCAATTGGTTTTATTGAATTCTTCATTATGTCGTTCCTTAATCAATAGTTTTGTTGAGTTCTTCATCTTATCATTTCTTCATCAATTAATTTTACTGAGTTCTTTAAATCATGTTCGATCCATCCATCTCCCTTTGTTCTTCGAAAACCATGAGTAACTAATCTAAGAGAGGCCTGCTAAAGAGGAATCTGTAGGCTAGAAGCATGAGAATTCAGCATGTAGAGTAGCATGATTGCATTGAATGTATGTGATCTTCATCCCACGGGCAATTTCGACCGGCCATCCATTTTGTCTAAAGAATTCCTAACCTCTAGAAGGAGTAAGAATTCCGAGTCATTCATTCATGTTAGCCTTTTATGGTAAATAGAGAGTGGCCTAAGAATAGGCATTCTCCTAGCACGTTTATTAGTATGTGTTTATGAATAGGTTGTTAGCTATACTTGGACAGAAGCAATCTAAGAAACTAATGCATGTAATCGGAAGATGCATGAGAACTAGCTAAGACAATGTATGAGATGTTAATATACTGCTGAATGATCGTAGTTAAATGCCTATAGAGGATTCTTTAGTCGATTTTGCTGCCTTACTTTACATTTAAAATCGTTGCTAATTTATTGCTAGATTATTGCGAGAACCGCAATTCTACTTTTCCACATTATAACTTTACCTCTTTGCTAGCGTTGCATTTATGTTTACATTCTTCTTGCATCTTTTATATTCCTGTACCTCAACCCAAAATCTATCCAATTTAAGTTACCTTATCTAATTTAGCACACCAAATCGTTAGTCACTAAACTCAATCTCTGTGGGAAAACGAATTAAATTATACTTATCACTTGCTGCAGACCATGTATGCTTGCATGATCTTAGCGCTCTTCGCATTTACATTTATATACACACTGAGCGCGCAATAAGTTTTTGGCGCTGCTGCCGGGGATTTTGTTTAGTAAACACGATTTGTGTTATTTTAGAAGAACTTAATATATTGGAGCTAATCTTTTGCATTTACAGGTACCAACAAAGCTGGTTTATGAATGAGTTTCCCAATCACAACTTAGAATTTGATCCTGAACCCGAAAGGACTTTAAGGGCCAGAAACAAAATTAAGAAACGCCTTTTTAAACAGCCAAAACAACCTGTAATTCAGCACATTGCGGACCACGCAGAGTCAACGCAATCTCAACAAGCTGAAATGGATAGAGCTGATGAAGCACCAAACCGAGCACCTATCATTCGCAACCCCATTGAAATTGTGAATGATAAGGATAGTGCTATTCTATCATACCTTGTACCAATGCCTGAGGAGCTTAATCCGAGCATCATACGCCCCGAGATTACAGCTCACTCATTCGAGTTAAAACCTGTCATGTTTCAAATGTTGTCCACAGTTGGACAATTCTTTGGAGTGGAAAATGAAGACCACCACAACCACTTGAGAAACTTCCTGGGAGTAAGTGACACCTTTGTCATCCCAGGAGTGTCTCAAGAGACCTTGAGACTTTACCTTTTTCCATATTCATTAAGAGACAAGGCCAAGACGTGGCTGAACTCTTTCCCCTTTGGATCAATTGTCAATTGGACAGACCTTGCTGAAAAGTTCCTAGTAAAATACTTCCCTCCAGATAGGAACTCTGACTTTCGTGTTGACATCATCAAGTTCAAGCAAGCCGAAAATGAATCACTGCATGAAGCTTGGATCAGATTCAAAGATCTTCTACTCAAATGTCCACGCCACGGCATTCCATGGTGTATCCAGATTGAAGTATTCTTCAAAGGATGCAACCCCAGCACGAGGCAAGTCTTGAATTCCTCAGCTGGAGGTTCGATGCTATCAAAGAGCTATAACGAAGCCTATGAGATTTTCTCCAAAATCTCAACATCACATTGTCAATGGTCAGACGATCCTGTGGAGCCAAACAAAAGGAAGGCTCAAGACATGGATGCACTCAGTGCAATGAGCAGCCAAATCAATGCTCTGACCAACCTGGTGAAGCAAATGACTCAACCCAATATTCAAGAAAGTGTCAACACAGTGGCAACTGTTTCAACAAGCACTACAATAGCCAACCAAGGTGAGACACTAGTTTGTGGATTCTGTGGGGAAGGGCATATGTATGACTATTGCCCTGCTAATCCATCTTCGGTGTGTTATGTTGGAAGTCAACAACAACCAAGGAACAACCCCTATTCAATTACATATAACCCTGGTTGGAGAAACCACCCAAATCTCTCTTGGGGTGGACAACAAAGCACAAGCCAATCACAAAATCAATCAAGACCGAGTGGACCCCTTGGTTTCACTCAACACCAACAAACTAGTCAACCCCCACATCAGGAACAATATGTCAACAATCAACCGATGGGAACATCAGTTGAGAACTTGCTGAAGGTATACATAGCAAGGAATGATGCAACTTTGCAGAGCCAGCAAGCAACCTTGAGAAGCTTATAGATTCAAATCACGCAGTTGGCAGACGAGCTGAAGAATAGGCCCCAAGGCAGACTGCCTGCAGACACTGAAACTCCAAGAAGGGATGGTAAGGAACAAGTTCAAGCTATTGAACTACGGAGTGGAAGGCCATTGGTGATGAGTAGCAGAGAAACACCAAAGAGATTAGAGAATGAAGAGTCTAGTGCTCCACTGGATTCTCTGCCTAACCTTGATCAAATACAACCAATCACAACCAGGGTGAGGCTGGAACCTATCATTGAGGAACCAGAAGAAATTTCTAGGCCTCCCTCTGTCATTAGCCAACCTGATTTGCCTACCTATGTGTCACCACCACCATACCCTCAAATATTTGATTTTTATGATGATGACTCCTTTGTTACCTTCAAATCTGAGAAGAGTGATCCAATGGAATCTCCATATGAAATGGTGGAGTTGGTGGAAGTTGAGAAAATGAAATTCTGCTGGATGAGGCCAAAAAGACTAATGCGCTGCTTGAGGAACAAGAATTTGAAATGTTTGATGTTGCAGCAAGCTTCTCCACCAATGAAAGAGCTGAGCCACCACCACCACAAATGCTCCAACTGAAGGAGTTAGAAAGAGATGTGCAAGAAAAAGAAGTCTCATCGCATCAAACCTATGTTGTACCAACGCACATAAAGTACAAACCTTGGGATGCTATAACATGCAGTCTCTTTGAAAGAATCAACAATTTTAAGGTGTGGCAGAATGTACGACCCCGTAAATCAAGACTTAAGTGTCTTAAACGAGCAGAAGTGATGCCTCGAAACATTGAAGAATATCCATATGAGGCAGATTGACAAGGGAGATTTCTGATCCCTAAACTCTTAAATTAGGCTTTTATCATGCTTTGCTTAGATTTCGTATGTTAAGAGTAGTTTATTTTGGGGAATAAAATATTTATCATGTGCCAACAATCATAAGATACTGGGAGACAATTCTGAAATTAGTTTGATGCTTCTGCTATCATGCTTGAAATCTTTGTTAATGCGCTTACCATAGTCGTTTAGCATGAATTAGATGATGCATTATGGGCTTATAGGACTGCATACAAAACACCCTTAGGAATGTCTTCTTATAGGTTAGTATATGGAAAAATGTGTCATCTTCCCCTTGAATTAGAAAACAAAGCTTTTTGGGCTTTAAAAAAGAGTTGAATTTTTGCATAACAGATGCGGGAACATTGCGGTCTCTGCAATTGCATGAGTTGGATGAACGAAGATACATGTCATATGAAAATGCTAAAATGTATAAGGAAAAGACTAAAATTTGGCATGATAGTAGACTTAGGATTAAGGACTTCAAAAAGGGCCAGCATGTTCTATTGTTTAACTCACGTATGAAATTGTTTCCTGGCAAATTAAAGTCTCGTTGGTCAGGTCCTTTTGTGATTACTAATGTGTTTGTTCATGGTGCAATTGAAATTCGAAATCTGGAACAAGGTCAACCGTTCATGGTGAATGGTGCTAGATTGAAGCACTACTATGAGGAAGGAGACGTGAAAACGCTCTCAACATTCCTCCTATCCGAAGCCTAAGAGCAAAGAAAGAGAGGATGAGAAGGGCATTTAATGAAATTATCTTTATGCTCAACCATCAAAGGATTATGGAATAGATATCTTTATTTACTGTTTTTGTTTTGAAGTATTTTTAATTTCCTAGTACTAATTAAGTTTGTTTTTAATGTGATTAGAAGCATGGTAATTAGAAATCTTAACGGCAATAAGGGTGAACAATCGAGAGACCAGGAACTAGCTGAGCACCTATGGTGCAAGTTCCCTACCTTTCCAGCTGGATTGTTGGGCCCCTGGATGCCTCCGAGTGAGAGGAGTGATGAAGAGGACAAGAATGAATGAATGAATGCCACAGATTGACGGCGTTCGAGGGAGTATTTCTTATCCCTCTCAAAAACCTTCTTTTCTGTAACCAGTTACACCCCCCCAATATCAATTGTTGTTATGTTTCGATTTCCTTAATTAGCTTGAGTTAGAGTAGCCTAGTTTAGTTTAACTTCGTATGATTAGTTAGCTTAGATAGTTTTTTTTGTTGCCTGTAGTTGTTCACAAATGGAATATTGCATGTTAGGGGTTGTGATCACGGTTAAATCTGCTCTGTTAGAATCATTGCGAATTTTTTGCGGACACCACAATATTTTGTTAGTTTAAGCATGCTGGTGTATTACTTTCTGATGGGCTGTCTGTCTTTAAATCTCATTGTTTCGCTGCATTACTGATGTCCATAGGTAGTCTGTCTATTGAACATGCTGGATGAGTGTCAAGTACACCCTTGTTAGTTTTAATTAGCTTCGTAAAATGCTGAGCATGTACCTCTGTTAGACCTTACCATATTGGTTTTAGTACACTTCTGCTTATGAGTTATCTGAACTAGGAGGGTCATTCTATCCCTAGGAGTTTTAAGTCTGTCTGGTTTTTATTTAGACTAGATGCTTCTAAGATAAGTTTGGGGGTGTGCCACCTCAGACTCTCATTGGGGACAATGAGAAGTTTAAGTTTGGGGGAGGCAACCTCTAGGCCTAGGAACACTCCTCTCTCCTTTGAAAAATAGACATTCTTCTTCTAAAAAAAATGAATAAGAAAGCAAAAGAAAAGTAAAGGGTACTGTCTCTCTCTAAGGATGCTGAGTAATCAGGGCCATTTGGGTAACCCACAAGTGGCACTGCATCAAAAGGCAATTCAAAGAGAAGACTTTGCCAAAAGAGAAAAAAGGAAAGGTAAAACCAAGGAAGAAGAATGTGTGCCAAAGAGCTACGGCCTAAAGTGTTTAGATTGAAGGGAATGAACTATTCATTCCCCGCAGCGGAAGCGTTTGGAATCGTTACTTTAAGTTTATTTAAAATTAAACTAAAAATACAAGGTTAAGCATATGTATTACCTTTGAAGAACAATAACCTTCTTGTGTTCCTTTTTCCACGAAGTCTTCCTCGCTATGACTCGAACACGGGATCAAGGCTTGTGGGAGCTCTTTGAAAGAATGAGAGAACAATTCTCTCGGCAGAGGATGAGTAGTATGTTTGGCCAACCCTTTGGCTAAACCTAAATGTCTTATTTATAATAAGGCTTTTAGGAATTAATTTTATTTTTACAAAATACATTTTAATATCTAATATATTAAAATATGCATTTTATATTTATTTGAGTCTTATTCAAATATTATAAAATTAATCTTTTATAATATACTTTAAACCAATTTGAATCTCATTCAAATAACATATGTATATAGTTTTTAATATTAATGTATCATATACATAAACTATTTCCTCTAATATTTAATGTATCAAATACAATAAATATATTTTACTCTTCTACATTTAATATATCAAATATATTAAATATTAATTTGAATTTTTCAAATTTTTCTTCCAACTAAATTGATCCTTTTAGTGTTACTATGAGCTAGCAAGGGGATTTTATGGACCTACAGATTTATAAGCTCCAATGATACAAAATTAATTAATTAAACTCTTTAATTAATTGACTTTCATTCATTAACTCTAGGTCACTCCACTATAGGCCTAGAGTTGCACTCTTATGCACTGTAGGACAAGTTGTGTCCATGGATATAACCATTACATGCAAGTCGATCATTCACGAGTTGTTCGTAATTACGGCTGGGTCAAAAGTCCGTTTTACCCCTGTAATTACATCTTACACCTTAAGTACCACTGATTCTCTAATAAACAACCTGTTTATGATCCAACCATAAACGAAGTCCCTCTCAGGCCAGTGAGAGGGTGGGGCCCCATTGTTCAAGTCCCGAAATCAGCACTTAAGGGAACTACTCATCTACTTTCCCTATATGGGAATGAGTGAATTTCATCTTGTGAAATTATGTTCCCAACTCCCTATTTGGTCAAGTCCCCAAAATGGTAGGCTTATTGAATCGGCTATAAAGGTCATTCTCACCCATACAAATCAAAGGACGAGCTCTCACAGGCAGGAGTTCATAACTCACTCAGGATTAAGATCGAGTCACATATGATCATCCTGTGAAATATTAATCTTCTCAAATAACGGATTTATAAAGAGAGATTATATATTTCGTGGTCCAGTCTTATACAAACTCATTGTATAGGATACCCCCACTCACATGTCTCTACATGAATGATTTGGATCAAATCATTTGTAACAATTACAAAGTGGGCCGTATCAATAGTGTTACCAGGATAAGGCACCCAACCTTATCCATATACTATAGACCCTTTAGGTTATTACTTGAAGATGATCCTCCCGTATGTCAACTACATACAGTTCAAGATTACACTAATAACCTTGGATTTTATTTATATAATGAATATTATAAATTGCAAATAATAATAATAAAATAATTATCAAATAATTATTAATTAATTACGAGGCTTTAGGGCATAAATCCCAACAATCTCTCACTTGCACTAAAGCCGGTGAGACATGTATCCTAGGGCATACTCTACACCAAAATGTTCTCCCACTTGCCCTAGTGAAGATGAGACATGTCTCATAATCCTAGACATTCTATGTGGCTTTCAAACACTTTAGCCTGGAAAGTCTTTTTATATAGATCAAAACGACTGTCAATTAAAAGTCATCTTGGTCCTACCACGATTCTTTCTCTCTCAGGATACCCTATATATTGATGTTATCTAAGTTCCTTAAGTTTAGCCATTACATAAAACGTTTTAGGCTTAACTATATCTGAAACATCTTTCAGACCAATAAGAAATTATTTGAGTTATGCAAGTTCTTTACTTCATAAGCAAGAACATTTAACTTGCATATCATGCTCCACCATCTTGGGTAAACATAGATTTCCATAAATCTTTGTTAAAACCAGTGCATCTCGTAAAGATCAAATCTTTAACCTCATACACAAAAATATAATTTCTCATTTTATCCATAGATATTTTGAGAAAAGTTTTTATTTTTCCGCGCAATGGTCAGACCATTGGGTTAACTAATAAATGCTAACCAATTTTACTGTCAAATGTCATGTCTCAAGTGTACATTAGATTTTCTCCCACTCAAACCTAGATAGTCAATCTTATGTTCTCAACATTTTGAAATGTCTGAGGACACTATTCCTTAGATAATCTAAACTTCATGTAAGAATGATACATTATCATTTTTGAAGTATTACATCATATACTTGACAACAAATTTGTCAATATAAGATGTGTGAGACATAAATAACGTTTTGTCCTCGAAAACTCTATTTTAGGACATACCCAGTAATTTAAATCATTCATTTGGAGTTGGTTAGATAGTCAATAATTTATGTTGGATTGAAATCTTACATCATTCACAATGAGTAGTAAGTCATCCACATGAAATATGAAAAAATTCCACTAAGTAATTAATGATTTTCTTGTCTATACAATATCATTAATATTTATTCAAAGTCATAGTTTTTGATACTTTTATCAAACCTTACATTAAAAAATCTAGTGATTAAATTCATTTCATAAATGAACCTTTACTGCTTGCAAACCTTTTGCTTTTGATTTTTGAAATTGAACTCATGTAATTGATTTGTAAATGCATTCTTTAAGACTTCTTTTAAAAAAAGATTTCTTAAACCTTCACTTGACATATCTTATATGCAACTATGAATTAGGAAATGCTTATATACTCTAATATGACAACAAATGAGAAAGTTTATCCATAGTTTACTTTCTCCCACTATATTTTCCATTAGTCTTATTTTGAAGGTCTGTACCTTTTTATTTACAAATCTTTTGCTTTTGTAGATATATTCAAAATCTATGGGTTTTACCCCATCACGAATATCTACAAGTTCTAGATAAAGATGAGTACATCTACTCTATCTCGAGATTTATGACTTTGGTCTACTAGTCTTTGTCTTTGACCCTCATTTCAACTTTGAGGTCAAGAAGCCCTACATTTTGTCATCTAATACGACAACTTAGGCCTCATATAAGCTCTTGTAACGGTCGGGTCATCTCATAACTCTCCCACTACGATGAGGCTTATCCAATTCATGACTAGGATCCATTTGACTATCAAATGTAATTAAATTGTTAACAACTTTTATTAACTATTTAGTGGCTTCACTTGGAACCAACTTTTCAACACTATTGAACATATTCAAGTTTCAGCATGTATGCTTAAAACTCCCAAAACTCGAAGGGTTGTAAACTAACTTTACTACTCTTCTATAATCTCAAAGTTGTCTCATGGACACCTTTTAGATAGAATCATGTTCACTATACAATCTATATTGTATATCATAACAAGAGTCTGATAATGACGTGTAATTCTTTATTGTTCTGACCATGTCTAACAAGGTCTTGTTTCTCCTCTTACAGCACAATTTCACACAATTGTACTTTGTGCTAGGGTTGAGATAAAATCTCACTTTCTATCAATTAGTCTTAGTACATAAGGTTCCTGTACTTTTCACTGTGATCTGATCATAATGTCTTGATAGATTTACCTAATTGACCTTCAACTTGAGTCTTATATTCCTTGAACTTTTCAAAATATTCAGACTTATGTTGCATTAGGTTACGATACTTATTTCTTGAATAATCATCAGCTAGAGTGATGAAATATTCATCAGTGTTCTTTGGCCTGTAGGCTTTTCCAACAAAAACCTATTGATTATCTTGCATTAAAGGCAAGATCTTAAGACATATAAAGTAATTAACTCTAACATTTAGAGAATCACTTCGTAGTAGTCTTTTTATTCAAATTGATCAGAATCAATCTTGAATGCCAAAGACAAGTATCATATTTTAGGAGAATATAAATTGTCTTTATATTCTGGATTGTATAATCCTGAATGTCTCAATGTGTAGTATTTTATATGTTAACAATTTAACATATACATATTATTCTTATTTTTCAGCTGAACTTTTCAAACAATTTTGAAAATAAAAATTTAGTACTAAAATATTCATACTATATGAACATTTTATTAGTAATAAAGTTAGAGAAATTGAATTTCTCCTATGGTACTAAAAACACCATATTCAGCATTATGGACATCTTAATGTCTCCCACTACATTAATTGAGATGGGTTTTCTGGTGCCAACAAGAGATCATTCTACATCATTAAGTATTTTCCAAGAATTATATAAATTGTAATGAAGAACAAATCTTAATAGTGGATCTGAATCTACTATATAGGTGGTAATGATTATTTTCCACCAAAATCTAGTAAATCAAATTTACTTTTATCCATGTTTTTCTTATAGAGGTATTTCATAAATTCCTCTCATTATGACTACTTTGCTAATTTAGAAACTATTTTCTTTTAGCTACAGTCATATGGTTTCTTTTCTTGGATTTTGGTAATATTTAATTTTTGAGATTATTTAGATAAATATCTAAATCTAGTTTTTATTGACTTCAACAATATCTCATATGTTGTTGTCATATTCTTTATCTTCTTAGCTTGACATCTAATATGTCAAATAGAAAATTTGTATAAGTCATCTCGTTATATTGATTTATTAATCATGTGCTTCACGAACAATTCGATTAGCATTGGCAACAGATTTTTGAGAACGTTTCTCAATAAAGACAAATTAAAGAAAAAATTTACACTGTCATTATATAGTGTTAACATTATTTTTCCAAGTGATATTATTTCTCTCAATTTGACAAATTAGCAACGAAAATTAAAATTGAGAGAAATAGACATAATATTGAAATATATAAAAAAAATATTATTTAACAACATGCAATCAATATTCATTCAATTTCAGCATAGAAAACAAACAATTTGATAAATGTACCCTGAAACATTTTTTTTTTTTTTAATGCTATGATACTTTAGTGAGTTAGAACAAGTGCCGCCGTAGGGTAGGTCAAATGCTCCTTCACTAAACCGAGACAATCTCAACCAAGTGTTATCCCAAAATAACTCTTATTTCTATAACATTTAGTTACCATTAGTTTGGTCAAGAAAATCATTAACAATCTTAATGATATCTTTGTAAGTGTAACCCATCATTTTAGATTCTATAATTTTATCCCAACAAGTGCCGCCGTAGGGTAGATCAAGTATTGGAAATAAAATTACAATTCTATCTTTCTCAGGAGATTCACCCTGATATTGACCCATGTAAACACCTTCCGTAGGGGGACGGTCCAAAAGGCGCCGTGAGGCCCCACATGAATCTCACGATGTGAACCAATGATAGAGACCGTAGGATATGTTGACACATTTCCTTTCCCACTTACTATTTAAAAATACTTTCTCAAGAGATTCACCTTGATATTGACCCATGTAAACACCTTCCGTAGGGGGACGGTCCAAAGCCGCCTCGAGGCCTCACATGAATCTCACGTTGTGAATCTATGGTAGAGACCGTAGGGTTATTTTGACATATGTCTTTCTCCCACTAAGTATTTTGAAATAGGGTTTTCTATTACTTAGACAAATTAGGTTAATCTCATTTATCTAAGTTTTTCAATCTACCCTTTCATAACCCTTATGTTGGTTAGATTGATTTTAATGTGAATTATCAAGTATATTAAACTATTTAAAACTAATCACATTATGAGCCTGCTTAATGAAATAAAATAAAATTTGACTAATTCAACCCCAGGCCAGTTCTTAGGTAGAGGTGTTCCTTTTCAGTCAACTTAAGTACCTCACCCGAGTAACCTTTCTTAGACAGGGTTCCCTTATAGTCAATTTTTATTTCAAATTCATTAATCTTTAATTAACTATTAATTACTAGATCAATGAACTTCAATTGATTTTAAGCAATGTTTTTAATCCTATTAAACACTAATTCACCTTATGGATAATCTTGAAATTTTAACAATTTTAAACCCTTTAAAATAAAATTAAAGATTATCATATATTCTAGGGTTGGTTGCACAAATAGCAATCAGGCCCAAACTAATTGCAAATTTAGGAAACTTTAAAATGTTTTGCAAATATGGCAAAAAAACCCGTTTCTATCACTGATAGACTTTATTATATCACTGATAGACTTCTATCAGTGATAGACTATTATCACTGACAAAAATCTATAAAAAGCTGAGGTGATCAGCGGTAGACTTCTATCAGTCATAAGATATCAGCGATAGAAATTGCTATATCCGCAAAATTTTTAAAAACATGCTATATTTGCAAACAATAAGTCTTAAATTGTCGTTTACTACAATTTCTCTATATTCTAATCTTATTAGAATAAAAGATAAACTAAATTCAAATATTTAAACTATTTAAAGAATGAATTAATTATCTTTTAAATAAGGAAAGAAAAAATCTAATCTGCTTAGGAAAATATCCTGAGCTCATTTGAAAAATATCCTAATACTTATTGGGAAAAAATATCTCAATCTTATTGGGAAAAAATATCTCAATCGTATTGGGAAAATATTTCCCAATAAAATATTTCCCAATAAAATATTTCCCAATAAAATATTTCCCAATCAAAGATTTCCCTGAAAGAATTTCGGCATGCATAGCGGAAGCATCGTTGGATCTAAGTACTCTTATTTTGTTAATTTAAAAAGAAAAAACATGTAATTTGAAAATCAAAGACAATAATTTAGAAGTTACCTTTGAAGTTCAAATTCTTCTTGATTCCAAACTCGATCTTCGAACGTAACAGTCACGAACCACCACGAGAGTCTTCCCGACTATTCTCCGGCCTTAGAACGGGATTGTGGGATCCTTTGAGTGACTAATTTAAAAGAGAATTGAACATGGAATTGGAGAGAATGGTAGAGAAATTGTCTTTACAATTTCTCAAAGTTCATCAAAATTCCAAGAAGAAGTCAATCTCATTAACCCTTTGTATATATAGAAGACTACATGCAAAAACATGCAAAATTGAGTTAACAATAGGATGCCATGTAGAATCCACTCAATTTAGTGGGATTAGTGGCTTGATGTGGGATGAACACTTAGCAAAAAAGTTTGACTCATAAAACCACCAACAAATGGTTTTTCCCACTAACTCAAGAATTGGATTTTTCCACTAACTTAAGAATTGAATTTTTCCACTCACTTTAGTCATCAAAATGACTCTTGACTTTCAAGGTTTAGTGGAGTCAATATTTGACTTTTGACTTTCAAAGTTGTAGTCAATTGTCTTAAATTTGACTTTTGACTAACTTTGATCAAATTAATTCAATTTAAAAATTAATTCAAATAATTAATTTTAAATCAAATTAAATTAATATTAAATAATTAATTAAACAATTTAATTAATTCAAATTTAATATCCAATAAATCCAACACTAATCCCGATCATTCCCGATATACATGATTATGAATCCATATTCATATTTTCGATAATTAAATCTTATTTAAATATCACCATCTCTCTCTATTGTTCAATTCGCAATTGAACGTTATGTCGTTAAATATATCACATATATTTAACGTTAATTCCCTAATTCGAATTCGAACACTTCGAATTCACTCGTCACACTGTTCTAAGGTTTAGTCCGATATGAGCTAGCAGGGGGACCTCATGGACCTACAGATCATGAGCTCCAACGATCCGAGATTAACTGATTAAACTCTTTAACCTAGTTAATCAACATTCGTTAACTATCAGGACATTCCACTATAGCCTAGTAGTTGCATTCTCCTCACTGTAGATATATTTATGTCCACTCGATATAACCATGATTAGTAAGTTGACCCTTCACAGGTTGTTCGTAATTTACGGTCGGGTCAAATATCTGTTTTACCCCCATAATTACATCTTGCTCCTTAAGTCCCACTGATCCTCTAATGAACAATTGGTTTGTGATCCAATCACTAAACCGATTGGTATGTGATCTAATCACTATACCGAGTCCCTCTCGGGCCAATGAGAAGGTGGGGCCCCTTGTTCAAGACCTGGAGTCAGCACTTAAGGGAACAACCTATCTACTATCCCTAGAGACGGGTAGGAGTGAATTCCATCTTGCACCCTATGTCCCCAGCTATCTATCCGGTCTTACCCCTGAAATGGGAGGCATATTGAGTCGGCGCTGTTGAGCCACTCTCACCCATGCAGATCTAAGGATAATCCCGAATAAACAGGAGTTCATAGTTAGCTCAGGATTAAGGTCAAGTTACCTAGGTCATCGTTTTGAAATAGTCAGTCTTTCAAACAGTAAACAGCGTTATAAAGTAAGAGTGACTTATTTCGCGGTCCGGTCTAATGCAAACTCTTTGCATAGGACGCCCCCATTCACATGTCTCCACATGAACGATTCAGGATCACATCGTTTGTACTAAATACAAAATGGGCCGCATCCAATAGTGTCCCCAAGATAAGGTATCCAGCCTTATCCGTATACTATAGACCGTTTTGGCTATTTACTCGAACTTGATCCACTTTTATGTCTCCACATAAAGTTCAAGTATTCATGTTATAGCCATGGATCTTAGTTTATTGGATTTAGGGTTTTCTAAAATGAAATAAGCAATTCAATAATAACTTTATTGAATAAACCTCAATAACACTTTATTGGTAATCAAATATGTTTATCGTTTACAAACCACGAGTTTTAGGACATAAAACCCAACAAACTCCCACTTGGACTAAAACTCCAGTGGTAATAAATATATATCCATATATATACATAATGTTGAGTTTTTCAAAATGAGAAATAAATACAATAAACTAGGGCATCACATACCCATAGTTTTCTCCCACTTGCCCTAGATTATACATCCTGTAGTCCTAGTCTCACTAGGTGACCCTCAAACACTTTAGCCGTGAGAGCCTTTGTAAATGGATCAGCAATGTTGTCCTCAGAGGCTATTTGTTTCACAATAACGTCTCCTCGTTGGACGATCTCTCGAATGAGATGATATTTTCGCTCAATATGTTTCCCGCGTTTATGGCTCCTTGGCTCTTTTGAATTTGCAACTGCTCCACTGTTATCACAAAAGAGAGTGATAGGCAGATGCATATTTGGAACAACTTCCAAATCGTTCAAAAACTTTCTAAGCCACACAGCTTCTTTTGCTGCTTCACAGGCAGCTACATATTCTGCTTCCATAGTGGAGTCAGCAACACAACTTTGCTTGATACTCCGCCATACTACAGCTCCTCCATTCAGAGTGAACACTGATCCCGATGTTAATTTTCTCGAATCTTTATCCGACTGGAAATCAGAATCAGTGTATCCTGTAAGAATCAGATCCTTACCTTTATACACGAGCATGTAATCCCTCGTTCTCCTAAGATACTTGAGGATATTCTTAACGGTTGTCCAATGTATAAGTCCAGGATTGGACTGAAACCTGCTGACAACACCTACTGCATAGCATATGTCGGGTCGTGTACACAACATAGCATACATCAGACTTCCAACTGCCGATGCATAGGGAATGCGTCTCATATCCTCAACTTCTTGAGGTGTCTTAGGACATTGTTCCTTCGACAAGTGAATTCCATGCCTGAAGGGTAGCAAACCCCTCTTGGAATTCTGCATTTTATATCTTGACAACATCTTGTCAATATAGGATGCTTGAGACATGCCTAATGTTCTATTCTTGCGGTTCCGAACTATTTGGATCCCAAGAATATATTGAGCTTCTCCCAAATCTTTCATTTGGAATTGAGTTGCTAGCCATTTCTTGACGTCAGTCAGGCATCTTACATCATTCCCAATGAGTAAGATATCATCGACATATAATACGAGGAATGCTACAGATGTTTTGACAATCTTCTTGTAAACACAAGGTTCGTCAATGTTTTGTTCAAAACCATAAGATTTGATCGCAGTATCAAACCTTATATTCCAGCATCTAGATGCTTGTTTCAACCCATAAATGGATCGTTTAAGCTTACAAACTTTTTGTTCTTGATGTTGTATTATAAACCCCTCTGGTTGAGACATATAGATACTCTCTTCAAGATTGCCATTCAGAAAGGCTGTCTTGACATCCATTTGCCAAATCTCATAGTCATAATATGTGGCAATGGACAAGAGTATTCTAATTGATTTTAACATGACAACAGGAGAGAAGGTTTCATCATAGTCTACCCCTTCTCTCTGGGTATAACCCTTTGTCACTAATCGAGCTTTAAAGGTCTGTACCTTACCAGCTTGGTCTCGTTTCCTTTTGTAGATCCATTTACAACCAATAGGTTTTACCCCATCTGGTTGATCTACAAGTTCCCAGACGGAATTGAAGTACATCGACTCCATTTCGAGGTCCATGGCTTTGATCCATTGATCTTTGTCAACATCATTCATTGCCTGTTTATAGGTCAATGGATCCTCTATTCCATCATCTGGTATGATGATTTGAGTTTCTACTAAACCCATGTAACGGTCAGGTTGTTGCACAACTCTCCCACTACGTCGAGGCATTCTCAACTCTTGAGATGGATGTGAGTAATCAGAAGTATTAGCTCCATCAACAACTCTTGTTGAGGGTCCAATCTCATCAACAACTCTTGTTGATCTATCTGTAGCTTCTTTAGAAATTTCACGCAATACTAGTTTACTGCGAGGTTGATGATCTCTCATGTGATCTTCTTCGAGAAAAGTAGCATTTGTCGATACAAATACTTTATTTTCTTCTGGATCAAAGAAGTATCCAGCTTTCGATTCTTTTGGGTAGCCTATGAATAAACATACTTTTGAACGACGTTCCAATTTCTTAGGGTTTTGCACCAACACATGTGTCGGGCATCCCCAGATCCTGAAGTGACGTAAACTAGTTTTACGCCCTCTCCATAACTCATAAGGTGTTCCAGTAACACTTTTAGAGGGAACATTGTTCAAAATGTAGGCAGCAGTCTCTACTGCATATCCCCAAAACGAATCAGGCAAATGAGCATAGCTCATCATCGATCGAACCATGTCTAACAAGGTTCTGTTTCTTCTCTCCGATACACCGTTTTGCTGTGGCGTACTAGGTGTAGAGAGTTGTGACTGGATTCCATGTTCTATCAAATAGTCCTGGAATCTTAGGTCCATGTACTCTCCACCTCGATCTGATCGAAGTGTCTCAATTGTTTTACCTAATAAGTTTTCAACTTCTGCCTTATACTCCTTGAACTTTTCAAGAGCTTCGGACTTATGATGTATTAGGTAAACATAACCGTACCTTGAATAGTCATCTATGAAACTGATGAAATATTCATATCCTCCTCGTGCTTTGACATTCATTGGTCCACAAAGGTCCGAATGCACGAGTTCTAAGGATTCTTTGGCTCTAAGACCTTTTCCAGTAAAAGATCTTTTCGTCATTTTCCCCTCAAGACAAGACTCACATGCTGGTAAAGAGTTGTCTTCTAACTGGCTTAGATGACCATTCTTAACCAATCTCTCAATCCTATTGAGATTAATGTGGCCAAGTCTCAAGTGCCAAAGATATGTACTTGAAGAAACTTTTTGCCTTTTGTTTCGCGTCTCAGCCGTTTTAAACATCTCGATATTTAAAATAGCTTTCGCTCTGGTCGGTTTTAACTTATATAAGTTGTTTTCTAGTTTTGCAGAACAAATAGGAATACCTCTTTTGGTAATGAACACTTCATTAATTTCAAAAGATACTTTATACAATTGTTCTAACAAACAAGAGATAGATACAAGATTCCTTTTCATTCCAGGAACAAGATACACATTATCTAATATAATGAATCTATCTCCAAAAAACAACTTTAAATCTCCCACTGATTTTGCTGAGACAACCTCTCCTGTTCCAACCCTGAGAGTTATCTCGCCTTCCGCAAGCGTTCTCCAGGAACTAGTTTCCTGAAAAGAAGAGCAAATATGATTAGTGGCCCCTGAATCCAGTATCCAGGAAGAGTCATCACTCTCCACTAAACATGTTTCAACAACTAGTAAATCATATTTACCTTGTTTTGCCTTTTCAGCTTTCTTCTCAGCAAGGTACTTTGGGCAGTTTCTTTTCCAATGCCCATTCTCGTTGCAGTGGAAACATTTTCCTTTATCTGCAACTTGAGCCTTGCTTTTGCGGTCATTAGGAGTTTTACTTTTCCCCTTCCCTTTCTTTTTCATCGAAATACTCTTATTTTTAGAAGAAGAAGGGCCAGACTTCGTTCCAGAGGACGATCCTCTATAGAACTTTTTAGTGGTAGCAACATTTGCCTCCACTTCATGTCCCTTAGTTTTCAGGAGGGACTGATAAGTCTGAAGCTCATTCAGAAGAGTAGTCAAGTTATATTCAATTTTGTTCATCATCGCATTTGTGCGGAACTGTAGGAAGCTCTTCGGAAGAGACTCCATAATAAAACTGACCTGACTCTTCTCATCTATGACAGCTCCATTTACTTCTGCCACATTGAAATGGACCATCATGTCCAGGACATGTTCTCTAACAGAGGTCCCTTCTCTCATGCGACAGTTATAAACGTACTTGATGGCATCATGCCTAAGGGAGAAGGACTGTTGTCCAAACATCCCCTTCAGAGATTCCATAATCTCTTTGGCAGCACCCATACCATCGTGTTTCTTAGCCAATACATCAGATATGCTGGCCAGAATGTAGACGCGGGCTTTATCACTTGCCCTTGTCCATCTGTCATATGCATCCCGAACATTTCGGTTTGCATTTGTGCCGGGGTTTTGAGGACACTCCTCAGTTAAAACGAACCTTAGATCATCAATTACCAGTATTGTGTTTAAATTTGATTTCCACGTTGCGTAATTATCCCCGTTAAGTTTCTCAGAAGCTAGTAACTGTACTATTGAGTTGGACATGCTGAAAAATATAAACATATCGTATTTAGTGAAATTGCTATTACCCTTTTATATTATCCAATCAAGTTTTAGCAAAAGTAATAATGTACCCATCATTTATTCTTTATTGCAACGATACTACAAAGGTTTAGAGCAACATCCACCTAGGGGCAGTCTATCACTCCTCCTTTGAATTGAGACAATCTCAGCTAATCACTATTACCAGAATAACTCATATTCCAATAGATCTTTTAGCTATCGTTTACTTTGGTCAAGAAGTTACTAACACTTAGTAATTCTTGTAAGTGTGACCCTCCATTTTCAGACCTCAGAGATCGGAATCAACAAGCTCCCGAAGTTGGAAAGACAATGCTGAAAACGGACCTATGAGACCCTATCCATTTCTGGAGTTCGCGGTGTTCCGAATCCCATGATACAGCCCTCCTAAGGGGTGGTCGCTCCCAGGGCAGACTCGCAGGCGCATCATGGGAATCTCACGGTGCAACCTAATGGAGGAGACCGTAGGATGTGTTGACACACAACCTTCGCCCACTTACTATGAACGACTTCCCCTATTCACCTTGTTATTGACTCATGCAAATACTTTCCTACTGGAGGTCGCTCCCAGGGCGACTCGAAGCCGAGCATGAATCTCACGGTGTGAACTCTTAGGGACGTAGGAGCTGAAAACATTTTTCCTCCCACTGAAGTGTTCTAGACGGTTGGGTATGATTTTACTTAGGCATATATTTTGGCTAACTAAAACATATCCTAAGTCTAGGTAATCTTTCCGAGTATAACGTTTATACTGGATTTTAACCTATGATGTCTAGGTGATAAAACTTTTTAAAACCTCACATCACTCACGCATGCTCATAAAACCGGGTTAGCTAAACTCAAACGCCAGTTCGATGCCCAGGTAGGAGGTGTTCCGTAAACCGTCAACTTAAATACCCCCAAGCTGAGACAGCATCTTACCGGGTGAGTTTTTCTTGTAACCGAAGTTTTACAAGATATCGACCTATTTTAACTATTAAAATAGGAGATTGCTTGGTAGTTAACCCTAAATGAGCATGCATTTATCTTTGTTATAAGTTTTAATGTCTAATTCATTTTATAACACTTATAAAAAAAACTTATAACATACATCTAACATGCTTTTATATAACAATTATATAAAATCATTCCATGCAAAAATATAACAACTTATATGAAATCTCATGGAATCCTAAACATGCATACTTATATTATAACACTTATAACATACTTTCAATGCATGTTTCATGCTTATCCTATGGTGGGATTTTAAATCTACATGGCATACAATATGCACACAAGATTATGTTTATTTAAACTATACATTCACAATGCATAAATAAATAAACCACACTAAAAATGGATTGGTTTTGGCATCCTAAACAAGCATTTACCTAAATTATTACAATAATAAAATAGGAAAAAGTCTTGAACCGCCCCCGAACACTTCGAATCGGCTCGAACCGCTTGTAAGTTGTGGAATTGCACGAACCGCCGCCGAACCGAACCGAACCGAACCGCCACTTGACGCCTCTTCCAATTTTGATAAATTACATCCTAAAATGGACTCTAATGACTCTACAAAAATTACATACTCTTTGTAACACATTAAAGCCCATTACAAGGCAATTACAATAATTATTACAAATTGGAAAAGAAATGGATGCCAAAGACCAAAAATTTCCATTTTAGCACACATACATTCATCACATGAATTACTACCCACCAACTCTAAATTAACCAAAAAAGAGTACTTAAAGCATGCTCTGATACCATTTGAAAGAATTTCGGCATGCATAGCGGAAGCATCGTTGGATCTAAGTACTCTTATTTTGTTAATTTAAAAAGAAAAAACATGTAATTTGAAAATCAAAGACAATAATTTAGAAGTTACCTTTGAAGTTCAAATTCTTCTTGATTCCAAACTCGATCTTCGAACGTAACAGTCACGAACCACCACGAGAGTCTTCCCGACTATTCTCCGGCCTTAGAACGGGATTGTGGGATCCTTTGAGTGACTAATTTAAAAGAGAATTGAACATGGAATTGGAGAGAATGGTAGAGAAATTGTCTTTACAATTTCTCAAAGTTCATCAAAATTCCAAGAAGAAGTCAATCTCATTAACCCTTTGTATATATAGAAGACTACATGCAAAAACATGCAAAATTGAGTTAACAATAGGATGCCATGTAGAATCCACTCAATTTAGTGGGATTAGTGGCTTGATGTGGGATGAACACTTAGCAAAAAAGTTTGACTCATAAAACCACCAACAAATGGTTTTTCCCACTAACTCAAGAATTGGATTTTTCCACTAACTTAAGAATTGGATTTTTCCACTCACTTTAGTCATCAAAATGACTCTTGACTTTCAAGGTTTAGTGGAGTCAATATTTGACTTTTGACTTTCAAAGTTGTAGTCAATTGTCTTAAATTTGACTTTTGACTAACTTTGATCAAATTAATTCAATTTAAAAATTAATTCAAATAATTAATTTTAAATCAAATTAAATTAATATTAAATAATTAATTAAACAATTTAATTAATTCAAATTTAATATCCAATAAATCCAACACTAATCCCGATCATTCCCGATATACATGATTATGAATCCATATTCATATTTTCGATAATTAAATCTTATTTAAATATCACCATCTCTCTCTATTGTTCAATTCGCAATTGAACGTTATGTCGTTAAATATATCACATATATTTAACGTTAATTCCCTAATTCGAATTCGAACACTTCGAATTCACTCGTCACGCTGTTCTAAGGTTTAGTCCGATATGAGCTAGCAGGGGGACCTCATGGACCTACAGATCATGAGCTCCAACGATCCGAGATTAACTGATTAAACTCTTTAACCTAGTTAATCAACATTCGTTAACTATCAGGACATTCCACTATAGCCTAGTAGTTGCATTCTCCTCACTGTAGATATATTTATGTCCACTCGATATAACCATGATTAGTAAGTTGACCCTTCACAGGTTGTTCGTAATTTACGGTCGGGTCAAATATCTGTTTTACCCCCATAATTACATCTTGCTCCTTAAGTCCCACTGATCCTCTAATGAACAATTGGTTTGTGATCCAATCACTAAACCGATTGGTATGTGATCTAATCACTATACCGAGTCCCTCTCGGGCCAATGAGAAGGTGGGGCCCCTTGTTCAAGACCTGGAGTCAGCACTTAAGGGAACAACCTATCTACTATCCCTAGAGACGGGTAGGAGTGAATTCCATCTTGCACCCTATGTCCCCAGCTATCTATCCGGTCTTACCCCTGAAATGGGAGGCATATTGAGTCGGCGCTGTTGAGCCACTCTCACCCATGCAGATCTAAGGATAATCCCGAATAAACAGGAGTTCATAGTTAGCTCAGGATTAAGGTCAAGTTACCTAGGTCATCGTTTTGAAATAGTCAGTCTTTAAAACAGTAAACAGCGTTATAAAGTAAGAGTGACTTATTTCGCGGTCCGGTCTAATGCAAACTCTTTGCATAGGACGCCCCCATTCACATGTCTCCACATGAACGATTCTGGATCACATCGTTTGTACTAAATACAAAATGGGCCGCATCCAATAGTGTCCCCAAGATAAGGTATCCAGCCTTATCCGTATACTATAGACCGTTTTGGCTATTTACTCGAACTTGATCCACTTTTATGTCTCCACATAAAGTTCAAGTATTCATGTTATAGCCATGGATCTTAGTTTATTGGATTTAGGGTTTTCTAAAATGAAATAAGCAATTCAATAATAACTTTATTGAATAAACCTCAATAACACTTTATTGGTAATCAAATATGTTTATCGTTTACAAACCACGAGTTTTAGGACATAAAACCCAACATTCCCAATCAAAGATTTCCCAATCAAATATTTCTCAATCAAAGATTTCTCAATCAAATATTTCCCAATCTTATTAGGAGAAGATTTCTCAATCTTATTAGAGACAAGGAAAAGATATCACTATATCTAGGAAAAGATATCTTAATTTAAAATTTCCAAATATAACAATTATATTGAAAGATATAGAAATATAAACATATTAGGAAATCATCTAATCAAATTAGAAAGCATTTTAATCATAATATTCCAAATATAACAATTATATTAAAAATAATTAAAATGCATGGTCATGCTTAACCTATGGTAGGATTTTAATCTAGATGACATACTTTATGCAATCAATAAATTTAAATCATACATCAACATGCATAATTAAAATTAATAACACAGCAAAATTGACCGGCATATTTGGCATATCCTAAGAAATTGAAAGCAATTTTGAATTACATTAATTTAAATCCAAGACATATCTTGGTCTTCAAAATCTTCTTTTTTGAGCCTTCCAAATTTGAATCCAATTTAACAATTCAATTGATCTTTTGTTTACCCGCATCAACCACAAGTTGAAGAAGCCTGATACATCCTCACGCCACTAAATTCAATTCCACCAGATTCAATTCAACAATTGAATTGATCTTGGTTCAACCACTTCAAGAGTGCTTAATGATTTGAGGAAATTTAGTTTAACCAGCAGCCACAAATGTTGGATTCATAAAATAAACAAATGAAAATTGCAAAGAACAACCGCCGCATGAAATTTCTCCAAATTACATACGACCCTGAACCTTTTAAGGTTTTACAATTGATCTAATCAAAAGCGATAAATCTAATGCCAATCAAATATGCCTAAACAATCAATTTTGCAAACCACATATATCACATATATGAACAAAATTAAAATACCCACCATCTACAATTAATTCTAAACAAAACTCAAAGAAGCTCTGATACCAATTGAAGGGAATGAACCCTTCATTCCCCGCAACAGAAGCGTTTGGAATCGTTACTTTAAGTTTATTTAAAATTAAACTAAAAATACAAGGTTAAGCATATGTATTACCTTTGAAGAACAATAACCTTCTTGTGTTCCTTTTTCCACGAGGTCTTCCTCGCTATGACTCGAACACGGGATCAAGGCTTGTGGGAGCTCTTTGAAAGAATGAGAGAACAATTCTCTCAGCAGAGGATGAGTAGTATGTTTGGTCAACCCTTTGGCTAAACCTAAATGTCTTATTTATAATAAGGCTTTTAGGAATTAATTTTATTTTTACAAAATACATTTTAATATCTAATATATTAAAATATGCATTTTATATTTATTTGAATGTTATTCAAATATTATAAAATTAATCTTTTATAATATACTTTAAACCAATTTGAATCTTATTCAAATAACATATGTATATAGTTTTTAATATTAATGTATCATATACATAAACTATTTCCTCTAATATTTAATGTATCAAATACAATAAATATATTTTACTCTTCTACATTTAATATATCAAATATATTAAATATTAATGTGAATATTTCAAATTTTTCTTTCAACTAAATTGATCCTTTTAGTGTTACTATGAGCTAGCAAGGGGATCTTATGGACCTACAGATTTATAAGCTCCAATGATACAAAATTAATTAATTAAACTCTTTAATTAATTGACTTTCATTCATTAACTCTAGGTCACTCCACTATAGGCCTAGAGTTGCACTCTTATGCACTGTAGGACAAGTTGTGTCCATGGATATAACCATTACATGCAAGTCGATCCTTCACGAGTTGTTCGTAATTACGGCTGGGTCAAAAGTCCGTTTTACCCCTGTAATTACATCTTACACCTTAAGTACCACTGATTCTCTAATAAACAACCTGTTTATGATCCAACCATAAACGAAGTCCCTCTCAGGCCAGTGAGAGGGTGGGGCCCCATTGTTCAAGTCCCGAAATCAGCACTTAAGGAAACTACTCATCTACTTTCCCTATATGGGAATGAGTGAATTCCATCTTGTGAAACTTATGTTCCCAACTCCCTATTTGGTCAAGTCCCCAAAATGGTAGGCTTATTGAATCGGCTATAAAGGCCATTCTCACCCATACAAATCAAAGGACGAGCCCTCACAGGCAGGAGTTCATAACTCACTCAGGATTAAGATCGAGTCACATATGATCATCCTGTGAAATATTAATCTTCTCAAATAACGGATTTATAAAGAGAGATTATATATTTCGTGGTCCAGTCTTATACAAACTCATTGTATAGGATACCCCCACTCACATGTCTCTACATGAATGATTTGGATCAAATCATTTGTAACAATTACAAAGTGGGCCGTATCAATAGTGTTACCAGGATAAGGCACCCAGCCTTATCCATATACTATAGACCCTTTAGGTTATTACTTGAACATGATCCTCCCGTATGTCAACTACATACAGTTCAAGATTACACTAATAACCTTGGATTTTATTTATATAATGAATATTATAAATTGCAAATAATAATAATAAAATAATTTTCAAATAATTATTAATTAATTACGAGGCTTTAGGGCATAAATCCCAACATAGATGTCCTGTGAAATTGAACTCTGATCCTTAGTTTTCTAAACTAAAGACTGTAGCTTGAAGGTATGTCAAGGGAGATGAGTGTCT
Source organism: Herpetospermum pedunculosum (assembly GCA_028017165.1). NCBI lineage: Eukaryota > Viridiplantae > Streptophyta > Magnoliopsida > Cucurbitales > Cucurbitaceae > Herpetospermum > Herpetospermum pedunculosum. Next base: position 5,773,956 of record JAPQWQ010000187.1, read on the forward strand.
ATCCAACATAGTGATGTCAGGGCTTAGTTTGTTCTATGGATACTGAACTTTGATACTCGTGTGTGCTAAGCCTGGCATGACTTTAAGGAATCCTAGGTAATTAAAAAATAAAGACATTAGAAGCATGTACTGAGTCTAAGTTAAAACTAGGGAGAATTTGAAAGCTTCGGGATAACTGCACAATGAGCTCAATGATATAGGCAGATAAACCAAAAGACAGGAAGTTAGTAAAAACAGAAGGTTTTAAAGGCAAGGGTAATCAGAATAGACAAAGTATGAAGTTAGTTTTAGCCTAGGAGAGTGTCACAGGACAGCAATGCCTTTGACAGTAAACCTAGGGAAGTCAGCAAATCAGTTAGGTAGAGTTTAAAAGACAAGAGTTAGCAGCTAATTAGAGAGAAAGTAAGCCTTTATATTGCTCGAGGACGAGCAATAACTCAAGTTTGGGGGTGTGTTATCTCTCCAAAAGTACATTATTTTAGGCCATATTTACCTAGAAATCATGGAAATTCTTCAGTGTTTTTGTTAAGAGTTAGCTTAATGTGTGCTTAAATGTGAGAATTTGAGAAATGATGCTAAATTAAGGCTTATTTGGAAAAGGAAAGAAAAAGGATGCAAAATGATGTAAAAAGAGCTAAAATGTACATTGCAGGAACATTGCTGAAAAATTGCAGAGCTCGCAATAAAACAGTCTTTGCTGCTGAATTTTTCCAGCCGTCAGTCTTTGTTGACTGAGTTTTTCCAGTAGTCAACTCTCCCTGCTGCTGCCACATGTCAAGCTTGACTACCTCACAAAATTGAATGGTGATCCACAACGATAGACCAACTTTTGGCAACCACCTAAAGCTATATAAAGAGAGTGAAATGAAGGATCAAATTAATTGAAAATGGAATTGAATTCCCCTCAATTCAAACACAACTCAATAGTGAAGAACTCGAAGACGAAATCCTTCTCCCCCGGTTGTTGGATCGAAGAAACAAATCTCGTGGCGTGATAATTCGAGAGGAAGAAGAGAAGATCCATCTTCTCTTCTGATTGAATTTATCCCCAAGATCAGCTAATCTTCCCCTTCATCCGAGGCGATTCACGACTTGGAAGATCCTCACGCAATTAACAGCTTTCCTTTACTGCTTTCCTTTATCGCTTTCCAATTTAATTTCTGCTTCCTCTAAATGTTGTTCTGAATCATTTCCTGCTTTTCCCTTTCATTGTTGCTTCTGGATTGACATATGTTTGTTTACAAATGTTTATGTGAATTGCTTTCTTACAAGGGTAATCAATTGGTTTTATTGAATTCTTCATTATGTCGTTCCTTAATCAATAGTTTTGTTGAGTTCTTCATCTTATCATTTCTTCATCAATTAATTTTACTGAGTTCTTTAAATCATGTTCGATCCATCCATCTCCCTTTGTTCTTCGAAAACCATGAGTAACTAATCTAAGAGAGGTCTGCTAAAGAGGAATCTGTAGGCTAGAAGCATGAGAATTCAGCATGTAGAGTAGCATGATTGCATTGAATGTATGTGATCTTCATCCCACGGGCAATTTCGACCGGCCATCCATTTTGTCTAAAGAATTTCTAACCTCTAGAAGGAGTAAGAATTCCGAGTCGTTCATTCATGTTAGCCTTTTATGGTAAATAGAGAGTGGCCTAAGAATAGGCATTCTCCTAGCACGTTTATTAGTATGTGTTTATGAATAGGTTGTTAGCTATACTTGGACAGAAGCAATCTAAGAAACTAATGCATGTAATCGGAAGATGCATGAGAACTAGCTAAGACGATGCATGAGATGTTAATCTACTGCTGAATGATCGTAGTTAAATGCCTATAGAGGATTCTTTAGTCGACCTTGCTGCCTTACTTTACATTTAAAATCGTTGCTAATTTATTGCTAGATTATTGCGAGAACCGCAATTCTACTTTTCCACATTATAACTTTACCTCTTTGCTAGCGTTGCATTTATGTTTACATTCTTCTTGCATCTTTTATATTCTTGTACTTCAACCCAAAATTTATCCAATTTAAGTTACCTTATCTAATTTAGCACACCAAAACGTTAGTCACTAAACTCAATCTCTGTGGGAAAACGAATTAAATTATACTTATCACTTGCTGCAGACCATGTATGCTTGCATGATCTTAGCGCTCTTCACATTTACATTTTACATACACACTGAGAGCGCAACACTTCTCAAACATACATTCGCTAAGGCATGACAAATTGAATATTTAACTTCATAATCAATATAACACTTATATCGATTATGCTCTTAAATATACAACTCTTAATTCATAAATTAATATAACACTTCTATCAATTATTATGAATTAAGCATGCAATCTATACATTATAACAATTATAACATACAAAATGCATCTTAAAAAATGGATGTTTAATTTCATAATTAATATAACACTTATATTAATTATTCTATTAAGCAAACAACAACTAATTCATGAATTAATATAACTCTTATATTAATACTCATGAATTAAACATGCATCCTATACATTATAACACTTATAACCTACAATATGCATAAAATCAGGGTAACCTATGTTGTAAATTTAATTTCATAATTAATATAACACTTATATCAATTATTCTATTAAATTATCAACATCTAATTCATGAATTAATATAACTCTTATATTAGTACTCATGAATTGCCAAATATGCATACTATATATTATAACACTTATAACATATTTTTAATGCATGGAGCATGCTTCCTGCGGTGGAATTTTAAATCTATATGGCATACTATATGCACATACAAACATGAATTTTAATTAAAACATACATACGCAATGCATAATTAATTAAACACACTAAAGTGGATCGATTTTGGCATTTAGCAAGCAATAACTATTTTATTACAAGCTTGAACAACAAGCTAAGTCTTCAGCGAACTTCGAACTCTTCACACCGCCTTTGACCAGCTTGCTTCCCCGAACGCTTCGGCCAATTTCTCTTCAAATTTCTCCGCGTATTGCTTAGAACGAGTTTGAACTTATACCGAACATTTCGGCGAGTTCCAAACTCAAGCTTCTTTCACAAAGAACCATATATGGACTCTAATGACTCTAAAAATACAAATTTTTCAGCACGCATTAAAGCCCATACATTCTCGGGCAATTAAAAATAATGAAATTCAAATAGAAACTATGCAAAAATCGATATTCACTTTAGACGCCAATTCAGAAACAATTTCTAAATTAAAATACCCACCAACTTAAATTGATGCAAATTAAGTTAATCACAAAATCGCTCTGATACCAATTGATAGAGCGACATGCGCAGCGGAAAGCGATTTCGGACCGATGATACTCTAATTTCATCAATTTAACAAATAGAAAACATGCTCAAAAGACGGAAATAAGAAATTAGAAATACATACCCTTGTAGCTCCAATTTCTTCAAGTCCGCCGGCCGATCCTCTCGTTAGTAACTCTTCCAGCCTCTTCTCACGAACGCCCTAAGGACCACCCTAGGTATTCCCGCTATCCTCGGCGTCGCGCAACGGAGTTGTGGGACTCCGAAACAAAAATAAAAGAATAAGAAAAGGAGAGGAAGAAGAAGAAGGATAGACGGCAGAGGAGTTGTGAAGAACAAAATTTCAAAAAATTGAAATTTTTCCTCTCTGTACAAAACATGTACCCTTCAATTGAAAAACTTTCAATTGAAAACCCTTCTTAAAAATTTCTCAACCCGTGGCCATAAGCAAAAGCTTATATATATATAAGTAAATATATATATATATATATATGTCTTGCTGCATGCAAGACACACATATATATATTTTAATTATTATTATTATTTAAAAATAATAATAATAATTTTATTTATTAAACTTTTTAATAAATAAAAATATATATATATATATAATTATTAATTAAACTTTTTAATTAATAAATATTATTTAATTTAATATAAAATATTAATTAAATCATATGACTAAGCCCGATTTTCTGAAAATCGACTTTTTTTTACACATGAATCCTATTCATGTTTTAGGCCATTCCCATATTTAAATCACATTTAAATATGACCATATTTAAATCACATTTAAATATGACCATATTTAAATCATATTTAAATATGTCCATCCTCTTTCCATAAACCGAATTTGAACAATTCAAATACTTTTTATTTTTCTTTTCTTTTATAACGTTGCACGACGTTATCCGAGCTAGCCAGGAGAACCTAAAGGACCTACAGATCATGAGCTCCAACGATACGCGATTATTCGATCAAAACTCTTTTAACCGAACTAACCAACATTCGTTAACCCCCGGAGACTCCACTATAGTCCGAGGGTTGCACTCTCCTCACTGTAGATATATTATGTCCCCTGATATAACCGTCACGGGCAAGTCGACTCTTCACAAGTTGTTCGTAATCACAGCTGGGTCATTTAAACCGTTTAACCCCTGCATTACGTCTTGTTCCTTAAGTACCACTAACACCTGTAATGAACAATAGATCTGTGGTCCAACCAAAAGATCAGTTAACGCTCTCATCACATGAGAGTGTGAGCGCTCATTGTTCAAGCCCCGAAGTCAGCTATTAAGGGAACAACCTATCTACTAACCCTGAAGAGCGGGTTAGGAGTGAACTCCAATGTTGTTGTACTATGTCCCCAGCTACCTATTCGACTTTATCCCCAAGATGGTAGGCTTATTGAGCCGGCGCTTATGGGCCACTCTCACCCGTGCAAGTCAAAGGATACTATCGAATAAGCAAGAGTTCATAGCGAGCTCAGGATTGAGATCGAGTTAACTAGGCCATCAATATGTATAAGTCTGTCTCATCAGTAAACAAAGTTATAAAGAGAGAGCGACTTAATACGCGGTTCGATCTTGTGTAAACTCTTTACACAGGACGCCCTCACTTCTCACATCTCCATGTGGAACGATTCGGATCACATCGTCCTGTACAGTACAAAGTGAGTCGCATCCAATAGTGTTACCAAGATAAGGTACCCAGCCTTATCCGTATACTATAGACCGTATACTATAGACCGTTTTGACTAACTATTGTTCATTAGAGGTGTCAGTGGTAATTAAGGAACAAGAAGTAATGCAGGGTTAAACGGTTTAAATGACCCGGTTGTGATTACGAACAACCCGTGAAGGGTCGACTTGCCCATGCGGTTATATCAAGAGGACATAATATATCTACAGTGAGGAGAGTGCAACCCTCCGACTATAGTAGAGTCTCCGGGGTTAACGAAAGTTGATTGATTCGGGTTAAAAGAGTTTTAACCAGATAATCTCGTATCGTTGGAGCTCATGATCTGTAGGTCCTTTTAGGTTCTCCTGACTAGTTTGGATAACGTCGTGCAACAATATAAGAGAAAAGAAAAAAAAAATTGAATTGTTCAAATTCAAATGGAAGAATGACGGACATATTTAAATATGATTTTAATATTGGAATGGTCTAAAACATGAATAGGATTCATGTGCAAAAAAGTCGGTTTTCAGAAAATCGGTTTTAGCCATATTATTTAATTAATATTTGATATTGAATTAAATAATATATATATATATATTTTATTTATTAAAAAGTTTAATAAATAAAAATATTTATTATTATTTAAAATTAATTATGTTTTAATTATTTTTTAAAATAATAATAATTATAATAATAATTATATATATATTTATATTTATATAATGGTTATATAAATAGGATTTGGCTAGTGCCTTTTGGGTTCATCAATTTTGGAGAATCGAAAGAATTGGTTTGTTTTCGGTTTTGTTCTTCATCAACTGCGGTTCTCCTTAAGCCAACCTTCTTTCATTTTCTTCTCATTCTTTTTCTTTATTTTCTTTTGTAACGAAGTTCCACAACTCCGTTACATGGCGCCGAGGATAGCGGGACTACCTGGGTGGACCTCGGGGCGTTCGTGAGAAGAGGTTGGAAGAGTTCGTGACGAGGAACATGCGGCGGAGCTTGAAGAAATTGGAACTACAAGGGTATGTATTCTAAATTTCTTAATTTTCGTCGTTTGAGCATGTTTCCTAATTGTTAAATTGATTAAATTAGAGTATCATCGATCCAAAATCTCTTCTGCTGCGTATATCGCTCCATCAGTTTTTTCTTGATCCTTAGGGTCAATCGTTATCTGACTATATCCTGAATAACCATCTAGAAAACAATAAAGGCTTGCCCAACTAACCTAGCAAGCATTTGATCTATGAAGGGCAGTGGGAAATGATCCTTTTTGGTTGTGTTGTTTAATTTTCTATAGTCCATGCATACTCGCCAACCAGTTATGGTGCGAGTAGGGATTAACTCATTCAGTTCATTAACCACCACGGTCATTCATCCCTTCTTAGGGACGCATTGAATGGGACTAACCCATTGGCTATTCGAAATAGGAAAGATTATTCCAGCACCTAACCATTTAATGATTTCCTTTTTGACAACCTCTTTCATATAGTGATTTAAACATCTTGGATGTTCAATTCGGGGAGAGTATCCTTCTTCTAACAGATTTTTATGCATTCAATATGAAGGACTAATTCCCCTAATATCAGCACGTGTCCAGCCTATGGTTTTTTTATGTTGTTTGAACAAAGTCAATAGTTAATGTTCATGCTCTAAATTTAATGCAGATGAAATTATGACAGACAAGGTCTCATTTTCTCCTAGATATGCGTATTTTAGGTGCACAAGCTATGATTTAAGTTCAAGCGTAGGCGGCTGCTCAATAGAAGGTAGCATGGGAGAAATTATGCGATCATTAATAACTTTAGTCATACTAGCATGCAATTTTGCGTCAATATTGCTTTCAGCAGCATCATGTGCAATGTAAACATTTAAATCATCTAAATCCACTTGACCATGCTTATTAACATACATTTCGAACAATTGTATTTCATGCTCATGCTCGACTAAAGTATCAATAATATCCACAACAGAACAGTCTTCTAGATCATAAGGGTACCTTAGCGCCTTGAACACAATGAACTTTACCTCTTCTTCATTCACACGCATGGTTAACTCACCTTTCTGAACGTCTATCAGTTTTCTTCCTGTTGCGAGGAATGGTCTTCCCAAAATGATGGGCACATCCTTGTAAGCTTCATAATCCAAGATGATGAAATCTGCAAGGAAAATGAATTTATCAACTTTAACCAAAATATCTTCAATCTTACCTCCAGGATAAGAGATTGAGCGGTATGCCAATTGTAGTGTGACTATGGTGGGGCGAGCTTCTCCAATGCCTAACTGCTGAAAAAGTAAGAGTGACATTAAATTTATACTTGCCCTTAAGTCACATAGAGCTCTATGCCTACGTTTCGGCCTCCTATGTCAACCGGTAGAAAGAATGATCCTGGATCCTTTTCCTTAGGAGGCACCTTATTTTGCAAAATAGCACTACACTCTTCAGTAAGGTTCACTGTTTCAAATTCTCCTATGACCCTTTTGTTAGTGACAATATCCTTAAGAAATTTCACATAAGACGACATGGATTGCAACACTTCCACAAAAGGTATGTTGACATGGACTTGATTTAAGATTTCTAGGAATTTATGGAAATGAGCCTCTTGCTCCTGTTTCTTTTTCAAACGCCTTGGGAAGGATAGAGGTGGAACATATATGGGAATGTTAGGTCTAATCCCTACTGGAATTGTTCTAATAATCTCTTCTGTCTCCTCCTCTATAGGTTTAAGTCTGGCTTTTTGCGCATCCTTCGCATTAGCATTGCTAGAGTTTCGTTGGGTCACAAGTGGAGCATTAGGCTCACTGTCCTCTACTCGCTTTGGCTCAGTTCTAACGTTGCTTGCTAAAGGCTTACCACTTCTAAGTTCAATAGCTTGGACTTGTTCCTTTCCTTCCCTCCTTGGTTTTCTTTATCTGACGGCAATCACCCTTGGGGTCTAGCGTTGACTGCACCTGTTAATTGACCTAATTGGTTCCTTAAACTTCTCTAGGAAGCTTGTTGGCTTTCAATAGTAGCATCATTCTTGGGTATGTATTTCTTCAACAAAGTTTCCATTTAATAACTCATGGGCTGATTAGCTACTGGTTGTTTTTAGTATTGAGTTGGATTAAATTGATGATTTTTGGAAAATCCCAAGTGTCCATTGGGTCTAGGTTGCATATTTTGCATTTGGTTGCTATTCCGTTGCCCATTCCTGGAGATATTTGGATGGTTCCTCCATCCCGGATTGTAGGTGTTTGAGTATAGATTGTTCCTCGGCTGAGGTTGACTTCCTACATAACAGACAGATGCAGGGTTGGCAGGACAATAGTCATAAACGTGCGCTTCCCCACAATAGACACATACCAAAGCATCTATTTTTTTTGCTACGCTCGGGTGAGAGCTCCAAACTCAGATTTCTTCCCTTTTCTCTTTAATAAAGCTTCAACATTGATCATTTCTCTTGATTTGCACAACGGGGAGCTAAGGTAAGGGCTCTAATTCGAGTTTAGGGGTTATCTTGATGCTTAGGGAGGGTTTTAGCTTGAATTTTCCAGCTTGTAATTATCAATTTCTTGCATGTTCTTCCTTTGTTTGCATCCCATGAACATGTATGACTGATTAGGAATGACTCCCGAGTCCTTGTGCATGTTTTACCGTTAAAGATTAGGACGTATAATTGCCTCAATCGCTAGGTAACAAGGGTCTAAGCGTGACTAATTAATTCTAACCTAGGTGACAGTAGGGGAATTAAATTAATTAACGTTTGCACGATAGACTTAGGGAAAGAAGAGAAATCGCGCCAATTGGTCGAGTTCTCGATCAATTGGTTCGTTGCGATATTACCCGTTACTGTTCTTTGATTGGTTTAGGCTTGATCAACTTAGATTAATTAATGAACATGTCTAATTAGAATTGTACTTTTCTAATTAATCCATTGGGATGTTTGCTACGGAAACGAGCAAACATTTCGCGTGCATGAGATTAAATTACTAAGCATGATTAGAATCCCTATGATCTAAGTGATGGAGCGCATGTAGCGCAGCGGAAGCGAGACGGATCATTGGCACTCTAATTTCATCAATTTAGCTAAATAAGAAACATGCACAAAACGAAGTACAAATAAAAGCTCAAAAAAATATGCCAAAACCGGAATCACACTTTAGACGCCCATAAATTTAATTTTTAAAACAAATACCCACCGAGCTCAAATTGATGCAAATTGAGTGACCAAAAAACGCTCTGATACCAATAGATGGAGCGCATGTAGCGCAGCGGAAGCGAGACGGATCATTCGTCCAATAGTGTCTCCAGGATAAGGTACCCAGCCTTATCCCTATACTATAGACCGTTCTGGCTATTACTTGAACTTGATCCACAATCATGTCATACATGAAGTTCAAGTATACAACCTATAGCCATGGGTTCTTTGTTTATCGGAGTTAGGTTAAAAGTAAACACAAATCACTTTATTCAATAACAACTTTACTGAATAAATCTCAATAACAACTTTATTGCAAAATAGAATATACATTCAGTTTACAAACCACGAGTTTTAGGACATAAAACCCAACAAACTCCCACTTGGACTAAAACGTTAGTGGAGTATTACATGCTGGATGAGAAAAACTGGAATATCAAATATTTCCATGGCTTTTCTCCCACTATCCTACTGTACAATTCGTAGTCCTAGACTCACTAGGTTCCCCTCGAACACTTTAGCCGTGAGGGACTTTGTAAACGGATCAGCAATATTGTGCTCTGAGGCAATCTGCATGACGATCACGTCTCCTCGATGCACTATCTCCCTGATGAGATGATATTTCCGCTCAATATGCTTTCCACGCTTATGGCTTCTTGGTTCTCTCGAATTTGCCACAGCACCAGTATTATCACAGTAAAGTGTGATAGGCAAATTCATATTTGGAACAACTTCCAAATCCGTCAAGAACTTTCTAAGCCATACAGCCTCTTTCGCAGATTCGCAAGCCGCGACATACTCAGCTTCCATGGTGGCGTCAGCAATACAACCTTGCTTTATACTCCTCCATACTATTGCCCCTCCGTTAAGAGTGAACACTGATCCCGATGTGGATTTCCTCGAATCCTTATCGGTTTGAAAATCAGAGTCAGTGTATCCTGTAAGGATCAAATCCTTCGCGCCATACCCGAGCACATAGTCCCTCGTTCTCCGAAGATACTTGAGGATGTGTTTAACGACAGTCCAATGATCATATCCTGGATTGGACTGATACCTACTGACAATTCTCACTGCATAGCATATGTCGGGTCGTGTACATAACATAGCGTACATCAGACTACCGACTGCTGATGCATAGGGAATTCGTCTCATATCCTCAACTTCTTGAGGTGTCTTAGGACACTCTTCCTTTGACAATTGAATTCCATGCCTGAAAAGTAAAGAACCCTTCTTGGAATTATGCATCGAATATCGTATCAACACCTTGTCGATATAAGATGCTTGAGACAGCGCTAGCGTTTTGTTCTTACGATTCCTTACGATTTGAATCCCTAGAACAAACCGAGCCTCTCCCAACTCTTTCATTTGGAATTGGGTCGCTAGCCATTGCTTAACGTCAGTCAGGAACCCTACATCATTCCCAATGAGTAGGATATCATCTACATATAAGACAAAGAAAGCTACAACAGAATTAACTATTTTCTTGTAAACACAAGGTTCGTCAACATTCTGTTCAAAGCCATAAGATTTGATCGCAGTATCAAACCTTATATTCCAGGATCTAGACGCTTGCTTCAACCCATAAATGGATCGATTAAGCTTGCAAACCTTTTGCTCTTGACCCTGAATTATGAACCCCTCTGGTTGAGCCATATAAATACTCTCTTCAAGATTGCCATTCAGAAAGGCTGTCTTGACATCCATTTGCCAAATTTCATAATCATAAAATGTGGGAATGGACAAGAGTATTCTAATCGACTTTAACATGGCAACAGGGGAAAAAGTTTCTTCATAGTCCACCCCTTCCCTCTGGGAATAACCCTTTGCCACAAGTCGAGCCTTAAAGGTTTGCACCTTACTGGCTTGGTCTCGTTTCCTCTTGTAGATCCACTTGCAACCGATAGGTCTCTCACCATTAGGTTGCTCTACAAGATCCCAGACCGAATTGAAGTACATCGACTCCATTTCGAGGTCCATGGCTTTAAGCCACTGGTCCTTGTCTATGTCATTCATTGCCTGTTTAAAGGTCAATGGATCCTCAACGCCGTCATCAGGTATGACGACCTGGGTTTCCGTTAAACCCATGTAGCGGTCGAGTTGTCTCACATCCCTCCCACTACGTCGAGGTATTCTCAACTCTAGAGAAGGACCAGCCTGATCAACAACTCTTGTTGACCCATCTGTAGCTTTCCTGGAAAGTTCGGTCAAAACAATTTTGCTCGAAGGTTGATGATCTCTCATGTGGTCTTCCTCTAAGAACGTGGTTTTTGTCGATACAAGCACCTTGTCCTGTTGAGGATCGTAAAATAGACCACCTTTCGTTTCCTTGGGGTAGCCTACGAATAGGCATAATTTTGAATGGTGTTCCAACTTCTTTGGATTGGGCACCAACACATGTGTCGGACACCCCCAAATTCTTAAGTGACGTAAACTACCTTTACACCCTCTCCATAACTCATAAGGTGTTTCTGAAACACTCTTAGAGGGAACCATGTTCAAAATATATACAGCAGCCTCTACTGCATATCCCCAAAACGAACTAGGCAGATGAGCATAGCTCATCATAGATCGAACCATGTCTAACAGGGTTCTATTTCTCCTTTCGGACACACCGTTCTGCTGCGGTGTTCCGGGCGCTGAGAGTTGGGATACTATTCCATGTTCTATCATATAGTCCTGAAACCTTAAATCCATATACTCTCCACCTCGATCTGATCGGAGTGTTTTAATCGTTTTACCTAATGTGTTCTCAACCTCTGCCTTATACTCCTTGAACTTTTCAAGAGCTTCGGACTTATGATGCATTAGGTAAAGATAGCTGTTAAGTCTCTGAAAGTGACTTATTTAGAACCCATTTAGCTTAGGAAGATGTACACTTTTAGGTGTTTTTGTTAGCATTTAGCCTAAACCTATGCTTTAATATGAGAATTAGAAGAAGGTAGCTAATATAGGACTTATGTACAATAGGTAGAAAAAGGGTTGAAAACCGAAGGAAAAGAATGAAAAAATTAGTATTGCGAATGAATTGCGAAAACATTGCGGTGACCGCAATTATTCAAGTGAAAACCATAAGTTGACTGATCTTTTTCTGTTTAGATCCGACTTTTCAGGGATTCGTTCTTTCTCCTCCATCCATTATGATATATGACGTTGAAGATTGATGGTTCTCCTTGGCCCAAACGCACCTGCAAACTACTATAAAAGGGGGTCAAAGTCGGAGGTTCAGTCATCACTCGAAGCGCAGAAGTCTTCTCGCAGTCCACCATTTCCATCTGTTTTCCTTTGCCGTCTGTTGGAGTGAGAGTCTCAGCTGTTGGAATCGATAATCTGATAGGAAGGAGAGAAGATTCTTCTTCTCTCTCGATTGGATTCATCCAAGCAAGGCTGATCTTTCATCCCCTTCATTCGAGGCGACTGCCACGAAGCTTTCCAGCAACTCTTTACTGTTTTTCTGTCTTTCTCTTCTGTTTTACATTCTGCTTCGTGCTGTTCTTTTCCTAAGTAGCTAGATTTGTTTATTTCGTTGCTTTCTGTCTTGTTGCTATTTACTTTCCAGCTTTTATCTGTTCAACAAACAATTTCAGTAATCAAAGTTCATTTCTGCATTTCTCATTTCCCATCTTCTGCTACGGGTTTGGCTTACTGTTTTAAGCACATTTCCCTTCTAAGCATGTCTATCTTATCTGCCATTTCTGTTCTCTATATATCCATGAGTAGCTAAGTCACTTAGGGGCATGCTAATGACAGAACTATAGGCTAAAAAACGTGAATCAAGTAGGCAGATTAACACTCGAACATTGATTGTATGTAAGCTTCATCCCACGGGCAATTTCGATTGGCCATCCATTTTGTCCAAAGAACTCCTAACCTCTGGAAGGAGTAAGAGTTCAGAGTCATATAATCATGCTAGCCTTTCATGGTAATCAGGAAACGGCCTAGGAATAGGCGTTTCCCTAGTACAAACTAAACACTCCTGCTTAAATAAGATGCTTGAGACCTTACTTTGAAGTCGAGTAAACTTAAGACTCTAATGCATGGAATCGGACGATACTTGAGATAGAGTGAGTTTGATGTATAGAGAGTTGATCCAAAGCTTGATAATCGTAATAAACTGCCTATAGGATAGTCATTAGTAGCCCTTAATTCGCCCATTTACATACTTTTGCTGTTGAGTGAATTGCGGATTAATTGCGGTTCTCGCAATTCTGCTAAGTTGCATTCTGTTTAGCTGTTTTCTTCCTCGTTTATTAATTCCATCTCTTGTCCTTTGCATCTAATTTCAACTTGCATTTGTTTATGTTATATCCCTTTATACATTCAGCAAAAATTAGATAATTAGAAACCAATTTTACCCCATCAAATTCATCCCATCTTTCTTAACAATCACACTTCGCGAATAGCTAAAAATGAGTCTCTGTGGAAAAAACGAATGAAATATATTTACTACTTGCTGTGAGACCATGTATGCTTGCATGTTCTAAGTGCTCTTTCTACACTTTTGCATAATTATCTTTACACATTGAGCACGCAACAAGTTTTTGGCGCCGCTGCCGGAGACTTATTTTAAGTGAAAACGAAGTTTGTTAAGTCTGAAACATCAAATTATTTTCCATTGAATTTGATCCATCTTCATTTCTTTTTCAGGTACCATTTAGGGTAGTTTATGAATGAGACTCCAAGTAGTGATCTAGAGTTCAACCCTGAGCCCGAGAGATTACTTAGAGCTAGGAATAGAGCCAAGAAACGTCTCTTTAAACAAACCCTTTTACCTCCAATCATTGCAGAGACTACAATTCCTCCGCAATTACCTCAAGAAGAAATGGCTGGAGTAAATCAAAACCTGGTGCCTGTCACTCGCAATCCCATTGAAATAGCGAATGACAAGGATAGCGCCATCCTTTCATATTTAGTACCTATGCCTGGGGAGCTGAACCCCAGCATAATCCGTCCTGAAATCACTGCCAACTCATTTGAGTTGAAGCCAGTGATGTTCCAAATGTTGTCCACTGTGGGACAATTCTTTGGAATAGAAAATGAGGACCCCCATAACCACCTTAGGAACTTCCTAGGAGTTAGTGACACCTTCCTAATCCCTGGAGTTTCCCAAGAAGCCCTGAGGCTATATCTTTTCCCTTACTCTTTGAGGGACAAAGCCAAAACATGGTTAAATTCTTTACCCTCAGGATCTGTCCGCAATTGGACAGATTTAGCAGAAAAATTCCTAGTCAAGTACTTCCCACCTGATAGGAATTCGACTTTTCGTGATGATATCATAAAATTCAAACAAGCTCCAAGTGAGTCTCTTCACGAAGCTTGGACAAGATTCAAAGACCTTCTCATTAAATGTCCACGCCATGGCATTCCATGGTGTATCCAAATAGAAGTCTTCTTTAAAGGATGCAACCCCAGCACCAGACAAGTTCTAAATTCATCTGCTGGAGGTTCCATGTTGTCCAAGAGTTACAACGAAGCTTATGAGATCTTGGAGAAGATCTCAACATCTCATTGTAGGTGGTCAGACGATCCAGTAGAGCCAACTAGGGCTCAAGACAAGGATGCTCTAAGCGCCATGAGCACCCAAATAAATGCCCTGACCAACTTAGTCAAGCAAATGGCTCAGGCCAATCTCCAAACCAGTGCCAATACCGCCACAGCCATGTCAATGGGCACTCAACCAAATCAAGGCGAGGCACCTATCTGTGGATTCTGTGGGGAAGGGCACCCATATGAATACTGCCCTGGGAATCCATCTTCAGTCTGCTATGTTGGAAGCCAGCAGCAGCCTAGGAACAACCCCTACTCCAATACCTATAACCCTGGTTGGAGAAACCACCCTAACCTGTCATGGGGTGGCCAACAGAACACTAACCAAAATCCTAACCAACCGAGGCCGAGTGGAACACCTGGTTTCACTCCCCAACATAACCAGTCAATATACCAAAAACCTTACAATCAACCTGTAGGATCTTCTATAGAAAACCTACTCAAGGAATATATAGCTAAGAATGATGCTACTCTTCAGAGCCAGCAAGCTACTCTTAGGAGCCTGGAGAACCAAGTAGGCCAATTAGCCAATGAACTTAAAAGTAGGCCCCAAGGTAGACTCCCTGCTGATACCGAGGTACCAAGGAGAGATGGTAAGGAACAAGTTCAAGCAATTGAACTTAGGAGTGGAAGACCATTGGTGAGCAACACAAAGGACACACCAAAGAGAGTAGAGAACACTGAGTCTAGTGCTCCACTGGAGTCTCTGCCAAGCCAAGGTCCACCACCAACTAGCACATCAGGAGCCAGGCTAGAGCCAATTGTAGAGGACGTAGAAGAAATTCCAAGGCCTCCACCAATCCTAAGGCGTCCTGACGTGCCTGCATATGTGCCACCACCTCCATACCCTCGAAGGCTTAAGAAGAAGCAGGAACAGGAAGTTCATTTTAATAAATTCTTAGAAATACTTAAGCAAGTGCATGTGAACATTCCTTTTGTAGAGGTTTTACAGTCTATGCCTTCATATGTAAAGTTTTTGAAGGACATTATTACTAACAAAAAAATAATTGGTGAGTTTGAAACAGTAAACCTCACCGAGGAGTGCAGTGCCATCCTCCAGAACAAGCTGCCCAAGAAGGAGAAGGATCCTGGTTCCTTCACCTTACCTGTAGAACTTGGAGGCAAGCACGTGGGCAGAGCGCTTTGTGACCTGGGCGCCAGCATAAATCTCATGCCCCTGTCCCTATTCCGCCAGTTGGGAATGGGAGAAGCACGTCCAACCACAGTCACTTTACAACTAGCAGACAGATCCATCGCATATCCAGAAGGTAAGATCGAGGATATTCTAGTTAAAGTTGACAAGTTCATTTTCCTTGCAGATTTCATTGTCCTGGACTATGAGGCAGACAAGGAGGTCCCCATCCTGCTAGGTAGACCATTTCTAGCCACAGGTAGGGCACTAATAGATGTTCAGAAAGGTGAGTTAACTATGAGGGTTCATGATGAAGAGGTAAAATTTAGTGTTTATAAAGCTTTAAGGTATCCCTCTGACCTTGAATCCTGTGCTAGCATGGATGTTGTTGACTCATTAATGGAAGAACAATTAGAGCATGTACTGTTAACCAAGCATGCTAGTGAATATGTACAAGTAGATGTAGCTGACTTAAATGTATCTGACATAATGAATATGCCTGTAGATAAACCTCAACATGTATGTATGAATATAGATTTAACTGATAGAACTATAAATCCGTTAAAGCCCTCCATTGAGCATCCACCTGTGTTAGAACTGAAACCACTACCTACTCACCTCAAATATGCATATTTAGGAGATAATGATACGCTGCCTGTAATTATTTCTTCTAAACTAAGTGAACAGCATGAGGTTGATTTAATTTTACTGCTTAAACAACATAGGAAGGCTATAGCATGGACGATTGCTGATATTCGAGGCATTAGCCCTTCTTATTGCATGCACAAAATTATACTAGAGGAAGAGCACACACCTAGGGTAGATCACCAGCGTAGGCTGAACCCCTCTATGAAAGAGGTAGTAAAGAAGGAAATAATAAAATGGTTAGATGCAGGAGTGATCTTCCCAATAGCTAGTAGCCAGTGGGTGAGCCCCATCCAATGTGTACCTAAGAAGGGGGGGATAACTGTGGTAGTCAATGAGAACAACGAACTGATTCCAACAAGGACTGTCACAGGGTGGAGAGTGTGTATGGATTACAGAAAGTTAAATAAAGAAACTAAAAAAGACCATTTCCCTATACCGTTTATTGACCAGATGCTAGACAGAATAGCTGGTAGAGCCTACTATTGTTTTTTAGATGGGTACTCTGGCTATAATCAAATAACTATAGACCCTAAGGATCAAGAGAAGACCACCTTCACTTGCCCTTTTGGAACGTTTGCCTTCCGCAGAATGCCTTTTGGCTTATGCAATGCACCGGCAACTTTCCAAAGGTGCATGATGGCAATCTTCTCTGAGTTGGATGAGTCCATGATAGAAATATTCATGGATGACTTCTCAGTCTTTGGGGATTCATTTAAAACCTGTCTAGAAAACCTAGGACAAGTCCTGGCTAGGTGTGAAGAGACCAACCTAGTCCTAAATTGGGAAAAATGCCATTTTATGGTAGATGAGGGGATTGTCTTAGGACATAGAGTGTCAAGGGCAGGTGTAGAAGTCGATAGGGCAAAAATAGAGATCATAGAGAAGTTGGTAGAGCCCCAGAATGTCAAGGCTATTAGGAGCTTCTTAGGGCACGCTGGCTTCTACAGAAGGTTCATTAAGGACTTTTCTAAGATAGCCAAGCCTCTGTGCGAGCTTCTAGAGCTAAATAGACCATTCATCTTCTCTAAGGAATGTGTAGTAGCTTGGAAAACCCTTAAGGAAGCACTGGTCACAGCACCAATCATAGTAGGACCAAATTGGGATCTCCCATTTGAGATGCTATGTGATGCCAGTGACTATGCTGTAGGAGTCATGTTAGGACAGAAGATTGACAAGCTCACACATCCTGTCTATTATGCTAGTAAGACCTTGAATGAGGCTCAATGTAATTATACAACTACAGAGAAAGAGATGCTTGCTGTAGTATTTGCTTGTGAAAAATTTAGAAACTATATTGTAGGCACTAGGACCATTGTATATACTGACCATTCTGCTTTAAAATATCTTATGAGGAAGGCTGATGCCAAGCCTAGATTGATTAGATGGGTGTTATTGCTGCAGGAATTTGATTTGGACATTCGGGACAAGAAGGGATGTGAAAACGTGGTTGCAGATCACCTTTCTCGATTGCAGCACAATTGCGAAAAAATTGCGGAGACCGCAATTTCTGATGCTTTTATAGATGAACATGTCTTTGCTTTGGCTCATCGTGATAACGATGAGGAACCTTGGTTTGCTGACATTGCTAACTTCCGTGCATCACAGGTATTGCCAGTGTTCAAGGGAGGACAAGAGAAGAAGAGGTTCCTTCATGAAGCAAGGAAATTCATCTGGGATGACCCCACACTTTACAGAACCTGTGCTGATGGGTTGTTAAGGAAGTGTGTTTCAGCTGCTGAAGCGAACTCTGTGCTGCAGCACTGTCACTCATCTCCTTATGGTGGACACTTTGGTGGTCAAAGAACAGCTGCGAAGGTATTTCAGAGTGGCTACTATTGGCCAACAATCTTCAAGGACGCCCACAACTATGCCCACAGCTGTGACGAATGCCAAAGGACAGGTAACCTCAGTTGCAAGGATGAGATGCCCCTCACCTACATCTTAGAGTTGGAGCTCTTTGATGTATGGGGCATTGATTTCATGGGACCATTCCCTCCATCATCAGGTAACCTGTACATTTTAGTAGCAGTGGACTACGTGTCCAAGTGGGTAGAAGCCAAAGCATGTCCTAATAATGATGCTAAAACAGTCACTAACTTCTTGCATAGGCACATTTTCACTAGATTTGGGACTCCTCGTGCTATCATTAGTGATGAGGGGTCACATTTCATTAATAAGGCTATGGAGAAAGTATTGGCTAAATATAACATTAGACATAGGGTAGCTACTCCCTATCACCCACACTCGAATGGCCAAGCTGAAATTTCCAATAGGGAGATAAAGAACATCCTAGAAAAGGTAGTCAAACCTAATAGGAAAGACTGGTCATTTAAGCTTGAGGATGCACTTTGGGCTTATAGAACAGCATATAAGACACCCCTAGGCATGTCTCCCTATAGGTTGGTGTATGGCAAGGCTTGCCACTTGCCACTCGAGTTAGAAAACAAAGCATTTTGGGCCATGAAGGAATTAAATTTCTGTGTAAAGGATGCAGGGACATTGAGATCGTTGCAGCTACATGAACTTGATGAGCTTAGGCATATGGCCTATGAGAATGCCAAAATGTATAAAGAAAAGACCAAAATATGGCACGACAGTAGACTTAGGATCAAAGACTTTAGGAAAGGTCAACTTGTCCTATTATTTAACTCGCGTTTAAAGATATTTCCAGGCAAACTAAAGTCTAGATGGTCAGGTCCATTTGTTATTACTAATGTCTTTGTTCATGGTGCAATAGAGATAAAGAACTTGCAGCAAGGTCAGCCATTTATGGTCAATGGTGCTAGGTTGAAGCACTACTATGAGGAAGGAGATGTGAAGACTCTCTCGGCTTTCCTCTTGACTGAAGCATGACAAAAGAACGAGAGAGAACGAGTGGTTACTGTGCTCGTTTAGTCAAGGCCAATGCCTTAGTTTATTTTTTCTGTTTTTCCGGTTATCATTTGTATGTTTTGTGGTGTAATTTTAATTGCGTATTTAATGTTTGTTTTGTTTGTTTTTGCAAGGATTCGAAAGAGGGGATCAAGGAGAGTAAATCCCACTTTAAAAATCAAGAAACGGTTGAGCCAAATAAAAGATACGGACGGGCAAAGTTGGAGATTTCAATGAAATAATATCCCTGGAATTGCGCTAAAATTGCTGGATCCGCAAAAAGAGCCGTTGGGATTTTATCCGTTGCCTTTATATCCGTTGGAAGGCGCTCGAATGTTACGATTATCTCTCTCTTTGCTCTCCAAGAATTCAGCGATTCTCTCCATCTTTGATTCTTCTCTCAAGATCTTCACGACTTAGCAATGGTGTTCACACGAGCGGAACGATCTGCAGCCAAGAAGAAGGCTGATGACGCAGCTGAAGCGGCTGCGAGGGAAGCGCTTCTCACCCTTGCAGACGATGGTGCCGTTCGCACCGGTCCTCTTCCCAAGCTTCCTATTCGTAGGAAGAAGTGGAGGGTGGTCACTGAGATCCCTGCTGGACCATCTGAGCCAGTGGGCACGCCCAAGAAACGCCGGTGGAGTGTCAAGACAGCCGCCGAACCAAGCACAGCAAGGACTCCCTCTGTGGAGAGTCAAGAAACTGATCGTGCATCCCACGAGTCAGCCAAAGAAGGTTCGTCGCCGTCTGCATCACCTGCGCGTAGCCCTCTCCCATCTGAACCAGTGCCAAGCGCAGAGTCGTCACCGCCTGCACAGAGCCCTGAGTTGTCTCCAGCACCTCAGAGTTCTGATCCGACACCTGCAGCAGCGCAGAGCCCTGAGCTGCAATCTTCGCCACTGAGTTCTGCGCAGACACCATCAGCAGAGCATAATTCTCCACGGCCTGATCCGGAATTTCCTTATGGAGATTATCAAGAATCCACGCAAGGCAGTGGAGATGCTGGGGAAGACGAAGTCTTCTCTCCTATGAGGGAAGATAGCCCTACCGAGCCTGCACAGCAGGACGATTCTATGGAAGAAACGTTGGGGGCATGCCTCCAGCAGATCAATATCAAGGCCAGACTCAAGAAGAAGAAGAAGGCCACGATTGGCAAGGCCAAGAAGTTGAAGAAAAAGAAGGCCAAGAAGGTGCCCTCGGCGGACAAAGAGAGTACTGAGCCTTCGCTCAAACGCCTCAAGGTGGAGGCTGTTGCATCATCCAAACCAGCAGACAAGGGGAAGGCTAAACTCTACCCTGAAGACGAACCTCAGTCAGTGAGGTATGTCTCGTCTGATGCTGAATCCAGGGGTGCTGAGCTGAGGAAGAGAGACCTGTTGCACGAGAAAGGTTTCCTCGATCGACTCGCTGACCTGCCGCAGTTCTTGCGCGCAGGAGTGATCAACCATGGCTGGGAGGAATTCTGCAGACCGCCTAATCCAGCCTACACGAGCATGGTGTACGATTTCTACGCCAATGTGCTCAGCCCTGAGGATGGCCTATCTGTGGTCAGAGGGGTGGAAGTTGATTTCTCAGCCAAGGCCATCAATGAAGCCTTTGGTCTCAAGGGCCAAACGCACACAGATTATGCACGGATAGTTGATGAGCCGACTGAGGCAGTGCTGGAAGAGGCCATTCGCACAATTGGCCAGCCTGAAGCAGCGTGGACTGTCTCACGCAATGGGAGGCACACCTTAATGAGTGCCAATCTGACAGCAAAGGCAGCTGTTTGGTTTGCCTTTGTGAGGAGGAAGTTGTCCCCTGTGACCCACGAGACAACAATCAACCAGAGTAGATCACTGCTGGTTTATGCCATCATGCGCGGTCTCACGGTCAATGTAGGGGAGATCATGTCAGCTGCCATTGCTGAATGCGCCAGAAAAGGTAAGGGGCCATTATTTTTCCCCAACACTATAACAAAATTGTGTTTGCTTGCAGGAGTCCCCACCGAGCGCTTGGAGCAGCAGATGCCGTACACAGGCCATTTGGAGCTGCCTGCTAACCTGAGGCTGAGAAGAAAGGGGAATATGGAGTTTGAGTTGGATAGGCTGGCTGCTGAACAGTCCCTATCCATGGCCTGCTTAATGGACATGCAGAGAAGATTGGCTCAATGGGCCAACTATGCGCAGCCAAGGGATAAGGAAGTTGCAGACCAGCTGGGGTGCATCTTCCCGGACTTCCCTACCAATCTCCTAACTCCATGGGTGCCCCCACGACCAAGGCAACCAGATGAGGATGACGAGAATTGAGTGCTGGTTTGAAGTGCACAAAAGGGAGTATTGCTGTTCCCTTAAGAAACAAAAGACAATTTTTCTGCTTTCTGATAGGATCATGTATATTATGCTGTTTTGGGATCAACTTTTGATCTGTTTTTAATGTTTAGTTTTATGTTTTTTCTTTTGCTTAGTCTAGTCTGATGTTAGTTGAATAGGTAGGATAGTTTAGCTTTATTTTTAGGATGCGTGAGTAACAGGAAAAAGCATGCTAGGGGCCTGACTCAATGTTAAATCTGCCCGGATTGAATTGCGAAATAATTGCGGTTCCCGCAATTTTTGTGACTGATTGCATGTTTTGGACTGTCTGTTTAGTTAGGCTATGATCTGTTATATTCTATCTTTTGCTGCTAGCATGACTACCTTATATATCTGATCTTAAAGCATGCTGGATGAGTGTCATAGGACACGCTTTGTTAGTTTAAATTCGCCTCTGAATAGTGCTCAGCATGCATAAACCGTAAGTCCTTAAAACTGTCTGTTATGTTCAAATTTTCTGCTGTTGGAATAATTGCTTTTAGAAATGTTTTGCCTATGCCTAGGATTTTTAGATTCTCTTTGTTTTACTTTAGACTAGATGCTTCTAGGACAAGTTTGGGGGTGTGCCACCTCAAACACTCATTGGGGACAATGAGTAGTTGAAGTTTGGGGGAGGCCACCCTAGGCCTAGGAACATTCCTCTCTTCCTTAGGACATAAGCATTCTTCTTCTCCTAAGAAAATTTTTGTGATAAATAGAAAAAGTGAAAAATAGAATAAAGAGGGGAGTCTCTCTCAAGTTGCTGAGTAATCAGTGCCAAGTGTGTAAACCACAAGTGGCATTGCATCAAAAGGCAACCCAAGGAGAAGACTCCACCGAAGTAAAAAAGGAAAAAGGGAGAAATAGGGAAGAAGAATGTATGCTTGGGAGTTATAATCTTGTGGCTTAGATGTCCTACTTAAAAAAAAGAACTCTGATCCTCAATGAGCTAAGCACAAGGTTGTAGCTTTTAGGTTTGTCTAGGGAGATGAATGTATATCCAATGTAGTGATGCCAGGGCTTAGGTTGTTCTCCAAAAGTACCACTGTCACTGTTAATACTAAGACTGGCATGACTCTAAGGAATCCTAGACACATTAAAAATAAGCTAGAAGCATGTACTGAGTCTGGAGTAAAGCTTGGTAGAGTTTGAAACCTTAGGGATAGTGGCATGATATCATAGAAGTAGTTAGATCAGTAGTAAGGGGTTAACAGAAACAGCAGGTATAGTAGGCAGGTGAAGTCAGAAGAAGCTTGATAAGAGGTTAGTTCTAAACTTAGAAGTGTGTCACAGGACAGCACTGCTAGAGATAGGGATAAAGGGGAGTCGGTAAGTAGTTAAAGAAGATGAAACAGCAGCCTAAGTAAGTCCTTAGTATGCTTGAGGACAAGCAAAGCCTTAAGTTTGGGGGTGTGTTAAGTCTCTGAAAGTGACTTATTTAGAACCCATTTAGCTTAGGAAGATGTACACTTTTAGGTGTTTTTGTTAGCATTTAGCCTAAACCTATGCTTTAATATGAGAATTAGAAGAAGGTAGCTAATATAGGACTTATGTACAATAGGTAGAAAAAGGGTTGAAAACCGAAGGAAAAGAATGAAAAAATTAGTATTGCGAATGAATTGCGAAAACATTGCGGTGACCGCAATTATTCAAGTGAAAACCATAAGTTGACTGATCTTTTTCTGTTTAGATCCGACTTTTCAGGGATTCGTTCTTTCTCCTCCATCCATTATGATATATGACGTTGAAGATTGATGGTTCTCCTTGGCCCAAACGCACCTGCAAACTACTATAAAAGGGGGTCAAAGTCGGAGGTTCAGTCATCACTCGAAGCGCAGAAGTCTTCTCGCAGTCCACCATTTCCATCTGTTTTCCTTTGCCGTCTGTTGGAGTGAGAGTCTCAGCTGTTGGAATCGATAATCTGATAGGAAGGAGAGAAGATTCTTCTTCTCTCTCGATTGGATTCATCCAAGCAAGGCTGATCTTTCATCCCCTTCATTCGAGGCGACTGCCACGAAGCTTTCCAGCAACTCTTTACTGTTTTTCTGTCTTTCTCTTCTGTTTTACATTCTGCTTCGTGCTGTTCTTTTCCTAAGTAGCTAGATTTGTTTATTTCGTTGCTTTCTGTCTTGTTGCTATTTACTTTCCAGCTTTTATCTGTTCAACAAACAATTTCAGTAATCAAAGTTCATTTCTGCATTTCTCATTTCCCATCTTCTGCTACGGGTTTGGCTTACTGTTTTAAGCACATTTCCCTTCTAAGCATGTCTATCTTATCTGCCATTTCTGTTCTCTATATATCCATGAGTAGCTAAGTCACTTAGGGGCATGCTAATGACAGAACTATAGGCTAAAAAACGTGAATCAAGTAGGCAGATTAACACTCGAACATTGATTGTATGTAAGCTTCATCCCACGGGCAATTTCGATTGGCCATCCATTTTGTCCAAAGAACTCCTAACCTCTGGAAGGAGTAAGAGTTCAGAGTCATATAATCATGCTAGCCTTTCATGGTAATCAGGAAACGGCCTAGGAATAGGCGTTTCCCTAGTACAAACTAAACACTCCTGCTTAAATAAGATGCTTGAGACCTTACTTTGAAGTCGAGTAAACTTAAGACTCTAATGCATGGAATCGGACGATACTTGAGATAGAGTGAGTTTGATGTATAGAGAGTTGATCCAAAGCTTGATAATCGTAATAAACTGCCTATAGGATAGTCATTAGTAGCCCTTAATTCGCCCATTTACATACTTTTGCTGTTGAGTGAATTGCGGATTAATTGCGGTTCTCGCAATTCTGCTAAGTTGCATTCTGTTTAGCTGTTTTCTTCCTCGTTTATTAATTCCATCTCTTGTCCTTTGCATCTAATTTCAACTTGCATTTGTTTATGTTATATCCCTTTATACATTCAGCAAAAATTAGATAATTAGAAACCAATTTTACCCCATCAAATTCATCCCATCTTTCTTAACAATCACACTTCGCGAATAGCTAAAAATGAGTCTCTGTGGAAAAAACGAATGAAATATACTTACTACTTGCTGTGAGACCATGTATGCTTGCATGTTCTAAGTGCTCTTTCTACACTTTTGCATAATTATCTTTACACATTGAGCACGCAACAATAGCCGTACCTAGAATAATCATCAATGAAGCTGATGAAATATTCATACCGTCCCCGTGCTTTAACATTCATCGGACCACAAAGATCTGAATGTACAAGCTCTAGAGTTTCTTTGGACCTATGACCTTTTTCAGAAAAAGATCGTTTGGTCATCTTTCCCTCAAGACAAGACTCACATGGTGGTAAACAGTTGTCCTCTAACTGATTTAGGAGACCACTCTTAACCAATCTCCCAATCCTATTGAGATTAATGTGGCCTAGTCTCAAGTGCCAAAGATAGGTACTTGGAGAAAGTTTCTGCCTTTTAGTTTGAGTTTGAGCTGTTTTAAACATCTCGGTGTTCAAAATAGCTTTTGCCTCTGTTGGTCTTAACACATACAAGTTGTTTTCAAGTTTCGCAGAACATATATGTACACCTCTTTTGCTAATGAACGCTTCATTAAAATCAAAAGATACTTTATACAAATGTTCAAGTAAACAAGAGATAGATACAAGGTTTCTTTTAAAACTAGGAACCAATAGTACATTTTCAAGTAAAATGAAACTATCTCTATATAACAACTTGACAGCTCCCACTGCCTTGGCTGAGACAACCTCTCCTGTTCCAACCCTGAGAGTTATCTCACCTTCAGCAAGCAGCTGCCAGGAACTAGTTTCCTGGAAAGAAGAACAAACATGGTTAGTGGCTCCTGAATCCAGTATCCAGGCAGAACTATCATGTTCCACTAAACATGTTTCAACAACGAGTAAATCATATTTACTTAGTTGTTTCTTCTCAGCTTTGCTCGCCATGAGGGTATCATGATAGACCGATGAGGACGGTTGTCCAAACATCATCTGTAATGAATCCATGATCTCCTTAGCGGAGACCATTACCTCATGCTTCTTAGCTAACACATCGGATGTGCTGGCCAAGATGTAGACTCGGGCTTTATCATTAGCCCTAGCCCACCTGTCAAATGCATCTCGAACAGTTCGAGTTGCAGATGAGCTAGGAGGGGGAGGACATTCCTCTGTTAAGACAAACCTAAGATCATCGATAACAAGAATCGTATTCAAGTTCGATTTCCAGGTCGTGTAGTTATCGCCGTTTAGTTTATCAGAAGCTAGTAATTGGATAAACGAGCTAGACATGCTGAAAAGAATGAATTCTATTAGTGAATTGAACTTAACCTATTTTTAACAACCAATCAAGAATTTTAGCAAAAGTAATAATGTACCCAAAAAATCATTATTAATTTGCAACGATACTTCAGTGAGTCAGAGCAACCGTTACCGAGGGGCAGTCAATTACTCTTTCACTGAACCAAGACATTCTTGCCTAAATGCTAATACGAGAATAACTCATATTCCTATAGCACCTTAGTTATCGCTACTTCGGTCCCAACAGTGCAACCGAATGGAAATGTCAGAGTTGGGAATGGACCTAAGAGACCCTATCCATTTCTGGAGATTGAGTTGTTCCGACTCCCATGAAACGGCCCTCCGAATGGACGGTGCTACTATGGGCAACCAGCAGGCGGAACATGGGAATCTCACGGTTCAACCTAATGGAGGAGACCGCAGGATGTATTGACATACTTCCTTCTCCCACTTACTATAAATACTTTCTCCATTCACCTTGCTCTTGATTTATGCAAACACCATCCGAATGGGGATGCCCTATTGACATCACGAGGCCGAGCATAAATCTCACGGTGTGAACTTTGCGGAGAACGTAGGAGGAGATTGATATATCACATATACCTTCTCAACACCACTACTAAGTATTTTAGAATGGTTTGGGTATAGTTTTACTTAGGCATTATCCGACTAAGACAATAATACCTAAGTCTAGGTAGAACATACTTTTACATGTACCGACCCGTAGATTTTTAACTAATCCCGAGTACGTTACTAACAACTGACTTTTAAATCTCGTTTAAACTAACCATATTGCTCCGAGAATTTCGGCAACATAACGACGTAACCTTAATAACTACCCAATTGTGTAACACCTGAAAAGCAGAAAAACTCAAACAAAACCCTTCAGGTCGAAATCCTAAAAGACAACTCAAGTCTAACTACAAAACATACAACCTTCTTAACTTTATAAGACCAATGTTGAACTCTAAAACGAACTGAAACAAGAAGAGGATAATAACTTTAGCCCGTACAAAACTTTTAGCCTTAAGCCAACTACTAGAAATAACACAGAAAAACTGAAACCAGCGGAAGCAACTTCATAAATAAATAACAATTGGCTAACTATAAATACATAAAAGAGATTCAGCTAATGGTCCATTTTTCTCACGTCTCCTCATCAGCATCACCAAGCTCGTAGTAGTACTCATCACCTGCAAAATTGCATAATTTGTGGGAGTCAGTACATAACACGTACTGGTAAGTAGCTTCTACCTGAGGAGCCACAAAACAACAAACATACATGCATCACAACGATGTGCTTCTCACATCAAACATATCAACAAATAGTCATTTGTGTTGGGATTTATGCCCTAAAGCCTCATAATTAATTAATAATTATTTGATAATTATTTTATTATTAATATTTGCAATTTATAATATTCATTATATAAATAAAATCCAAGATTATTAGTGTAATCTTGAACTGTATGTAGTTGACATACGGGAGGATCATATTCAAGTAATAACCTAAAGGGTCTATAGTATATGGATAAGGTTGGGTGCCTTATCCTGGTAACACTATTTATACGGCCCACTTTGTAATTGTTACAAATGATTTGATCCAAATCATGCATGTAGAGACATGTGAGTGGGGGTATCCTATACAATGAGTTTGTATAAGACTGGACCACGAAATATATAATCTCTCTTTATAAATCCGTTATTTGAGAAGATTAGTATTTCACAAGATGATCATATGTGACTCGATCTTAATCCTGAGTGAGTTATGAACTCCTGCCTGTGAGGGCTCGTCCGTTGATTTGTATGGGTGAGAATGACCTTTATAGCCGATTCAATAAGCCTACCATTTTGGGGACTTGACCAAATAGGGAGTTGGGAACATAAGTTTCACAAGATGGAATTCACTCATTCCCATATAGGGAAAGTAGATGAGTAGTTCCCTTAAGTGCTGATTTCGGGACTTGAACAATGGCGCCCCAGCCTCTCACTGGCCCGAGAGGGACTTCGTTTATGGTTGGATCATAAACAAGTTGTTCATTAGAGAATCAGTGGTACTTAAGGTATAAGATGTAATTACAGGGGTAAAACGGACTTTTGACCCAGCTGTAATTACGAACAACTCGTGAAGGATCGACTTGCATGTAATGGTTATATCCATGGACACAACATGTCATACAGTGCATAAGAGTGGAACTCTAGGCCTATAGTGGAGTGACCTAGAGTTAATGAATGAAAGTTAATTAATTAAAGAGTTTAATTAATTAATTTTGTATCATTGGAGCTTATAAATCTGTAGGTCCATAAGGTCCCCTTGCTAGCTCATAGGAACACTAAAAGGATCAATTTAGTTGAAAGAAAAATTTCATAGGAACACTAAAAGGATCAATTTAGTTGAAAGAAAAATTTTAAATATTCAAATTAATATTTAATATATTTGATATATTAAATGTAGAAGAGTAAAATATATTTATTGTATTTGATACAATAAATATTAGAGGAAATAGTTTATGTATATGATACATTAATATTAAAAATTATATACATATGTTATTTGAATGAGATTCAAATTGGTTTAAAGTATATTATAAAAGATTAATTTTATAATATTTGAATAAGATTCAAATAAATATAAAATACATATTTTAATATATTAGATATTAAAATGTATTTTATAAAATAAAATTAATTCCTAAAAGTCTTATTATAAATAAGACATTTAGGTTTAGCCAAAGGGTTGGCCAAACACACTACTCACCTTCTGCAGAGAATTGTTCTCTCATTCTTTCAAAGAGCTCCCACAAGCCTTGATCCCGTGTTCGAGTCATAGCGAGGAAGATCTGGTGGAAAAAGGAACACAAGAAGATGATTGTTCATCAAAGGTAATTTCATACATATGCTTAACCTTGTATGTTAATTTAATTCTAAATAAACCAAAGTAACGATTCCAAACGCTTCCGCTGCGGGGAATGAAGAGTTCATTCCCTTCAATTGGTATCAGAGCTACTTTGTTTTTTGTTTAGAATTAAAAGTTCATGGTGGGTATTTGAATTTGTTTTTCATATATGTGATATATGTGGTATTTGAATTTGTTTTTCATATATGTGGTTTGCAAATTGACTGTTTAGGCATATTTTGGCATTAGTTTTATTGCTTTGTTTAGATCAAATGTGAAACTCGAAAGAGATAGGACTTCTCTGTATCATTTTTTAAGCCATTACGGATTGAAACCAATTAAAATTGGTGGATTTGAAGCCATTACGGAATTGAAGATGGTGTCAAACAATGGTGGAATTGAAGCCATTACGAAATTGTAGATTCAATTTGTGTGAATCCTACCGAATTTCAGATTTGGAATGTTTGGAATGTCCAACATAAAATCTGGAGATTTAGATTCAGATTTAGAATATTTGGAATGTCCAAAATAAAATCTGTAAATTTAAATTCAGATTTGAAATATCTATAGATTTGATTTGGAATGTCCAAAATCAATTCTGTAGATCTAGATTCAGATTTGGAATGTTTGGAATGTCCAAAATAAAATCTGAAAATTTAGATTCAGATTTGGAATGTCTATAGATTTGATTTGGAATGTCCAAAATCAATTATGTAGATTTAGATTCATATTTGGAATATTTGGAATGTCCAAAATAAAATATGGAAATTTAAATTCAGATTTGGAATGTCTATAGATTTGATTTGGAATGTCCAAAATCAATTATGTAGATTTAGATTTATATTTGGAATATTTGGAATGTCCAAAATAAAATATGGAAATTTAAATTCAGATTTGGAATGTCTATGGATTTAATTTGATTTGGAATGTCCAAATTGAGTTATGGAAATTGGATTCAAAGGTGGAAGAATCAAGAAGGAGGATTTTGAAGACCAAGATATGTCTTGGATTTAAATTAATGTAATTCAAAATTGCTTTCAATTTTTTTTAGGATATGCCAAATATGCCGGTCAATTTTGCTGTGTTTTTAATTTAATTATGCATGTTGATGTGTGTTTTAAATTTTAATTGATTGCATAGAGTATGCCATCTAGATTAAAATCCCACCATAGGTTAAGCATGATCATGCATTTTAATTATTTTTAATATAAGTGTTATATTTGGATAATTATGATTAAAATGCTTTCTAATTTGATTAGATGATTTCCTAAAATGATTTTATTTCCATATCTTTCAATATAATTGTTATATTTGGAAATTTTAAATTATGATACTTCCTTTCATAATAGGAATCCATATTTTTCTAATAAGGATTGGGATATCTTTTCCTAGAGTGATATTTTTTCGAGATTAGGAAATCTTTTCCAATGATATTGGGAAATCTATTGGGAAATCTTTTCCAATGAGATTGAGAAATCTTTTTCTAATAAGATTGGGAAAATTGGGAAATCTTTTCCTAATAAGATTGGTAAAATTGAAAATCTCTTCCTAGATTGGGAAAATTGGGAAATCTTTTCCCTTAGGATATTTTCCAAATGAGCTCAGGATATTTTCAAGATTTTTTCTTTCCTTATTTAAAAGATAATTTAATTCATTCTTTAACTAGTTTAAATATTTGAATTTAGTTTATCTTTTATTCTAATAAGATTAGAATATATGATCATCTTTAATTTTGTTTTAAAGGGTTTAAAATTGTTAAAAAATCAAGATTATCCATAAGGTGAATTAGTTTTTAATAGGATTAAAAACATTGCTTAAAATCAACTGAATTTCATTGATCTAGTAATTAATAGTTAATTAAAGATTAATGAATTTGAAATAAAAATTGACTATAAGGGAACCCTGTCTAAGAAAGGTTACTCGGGTGAGGTACTTAAGTTGACTGAAAAGGAACACCTCTACCTAAGAACTGGCCTGGGGGTTGAATTAGTCAAATTTTATTTTATTTCATTAAGCATGCTCATAATGTGATTAGTTTTAAATAGTTTAATATACTTGATAATTCACATTAAAATCAATCTAACCAACATAAGAGTTATGAAAGGGTAGATTGAAAAACTTAGATAAATGAGATTAGCCTGATTTGTCTAAGTAATAGAAAACCCTATTTCAAAATACTTAGTGGGAGAAAGACATATGTCAAAATAACCCTACGGTCTCTACCATAGATTCACAACGTGAGATTCATGTGAGGCCTCGAGGCGGCTTTGGACCGTCCCCCTACGGAAGGTGTTTACATGGGTCAATATCAGGGTGAATCTCTTGAGAAAGTATTTTTAAATAGTAAGTGGGAGAAGGAAATGTGTCAACATATCCTACGGTCTCTATCATTGGTTCATAACGTGAGATTCATGTGGGGCCTCGCGGCGGCTTTTGGACCGTCCCCCTACGGAAGGTGTTTACATGGGTCAATATCAGGGTGAATCTCATGAGAAGGATAGGATTGTAATTTTATTTTCAATACTTGACCTACCCTACGGCGGCACTTGTTGGGATAAAATTATAGAATCTAAAATGATGGGTTACACTTACAAAGATATCATTAAGGTTGTTAATGATTTTCTTGACCAAACTAATGGTAACTAAATGTTATAGAAATAAGAGTTATTTTGGGATAACACTTGGTTGAGATTGTCTCGGTTTAGTGAAGGGGCATTTGACCTACCCTACGGCGGCACTTGTTCTAACTCACTAAAGTATCATAGCATTAAAAAATAATGTTTCAGGGTTCATTTATCAAATTGTTTGTTTTCTATGCTGAAATTGAATGAATATTGATTGCATGTTATTAGATAAATATATATATTTTTTTATAGTTTTTCATATATTTCAATATTATGTCTATTTCTCTCAATTTTAATTTTCGTTACTAATTTGTCAAATTGAGAAAATAATATCACTTGGAAAAATAATGTTAACACTATATAATGACCGTGTAAATTTTTTTCTTTAATTTGTCTTTATTGAGAAATGTTCTCAAAAACCTGTTGCCAATGCTAATCGAATTGTTCGTAAAGCACATGATTAATAAATCAATATAACGAGATGGCTTATACAAATTTTCTATTTGACATATTAGATGTCAAGCTAAGAAGATAAAGAAGATGACAACAACATATGAGATATTGTTGAAGTCAATAAAAGCTAGATTTAGATATTTATCTAAATAATCTAAAAAATTAAGTATTACCAAAATCTAAGAAAAGAAACCATATGACTGTAGCTAAAAGAAAATAGTTTCTAAATTAGCAAAGTAGTCATAATAAGAGGAATTTATGAAATACCTCTATAAGAAGAACATGGATAAAAGTAAATTTGATTTACTAGATTTTTTCATTACCACCTATATAGTAGATTCAGATCCACTATTAAGATTTGTTCTTCCTTACATTTTATATAATTCTTGGAAAATACTTAATTATGTAGAATGATCTCTACTTGTTGGCACCAGAAAACCCATCTCAATTAATGTAGTGGGAGACATTAAGATGTCCATAAGAAATAATTGTTATTTAATGCTGAATATGGTGTTTTTAGTACCATAGGAGAAATTCAATTTCTCTAACTTTATTACTAATAAAATGTTCATATAGTATGAATATTTTAGTACTAAATTTTTATTTTCAAAATTGTTTTAAAAGTTCAGCCGAAAAATAAGAATAATTTGTATGTGTTAAATTGTTAACATATAAAATACTACACAGTGAGATATTCAGGATTATAGAATCCAGAATATAAAGACAATTTATATTCTCCTAAAATATGATACCCGTGTTTGGCATTTAAGATTGATTATGATCAATTTGAATAAAAAGACTACTACGAAGTGATTCTCTAAATGTTAGAGTTAATTACTTTATATGTCTTAAGATCTTGCCTTTCATGCAAGATAATTAATAGGTTTTTGTTGGAAAAGCCTACAGGCCAAAGAACACTGATGAATATTTCATATCACTCTAGCTGATGATTATTCAAGAAATAAGTATCGTAACCTAATGCAACATAAGTCTGAATATTTTGAAAAGTTCAAGGAATATAAGACTCAAGTTGAAGGTCAATTAGGTAAATCTATCAAAACACTATGATCAGATCACAGTGAAAAGTACAGGAACGTTATGTACTAAGACTAATTGATAGAAAGTGAGATTTTATCTCAACTCTAGCACAAAGTACAATTGTGTGAAATTGTGCTGTAAAAGGAGAAACAAGACCTTGTTAGACATGGTCAGAACAATAAAGAATTACACGCCATTATAAGACTCTTGTTAGGATATACAATATAGATTGTATAGTGAACATGATTCTATCTAAAAGGTGTCCATGAGACAACTTTGAGAGTATAGAAGAGTAGTAAAGTTAGTTTACAACCCTTCGAGTTTTGAGAGTTTTAAGCATACATGCTGAAACTTGAATATGTTCAATAGTGTTGAAAAGTTGGTTCCAAGTGAAGCCACTAAATAGTTAACAAAAGTTGTTAACAATTTAATTACATTTGATAGTCAAATGGATCGTAGTCATGAATTGGATAAGCCTCATCGTAGTGGGAGAGTTATGAGATGACCCGACCGTTACAAGAGCTTATATGAAGCCTAAGTTGTTGTATTAGATGACAAAATGTAGGGCTTCTTGACCTCAAAGTTGAAATGAGGGTCAATGACAAAGACTAGTAGACCAAAGTCATAAATCTCGAGATAGAGTAGATGTACTCATCTTTATCTAGAACTTGTAGATATTCGTGATGGGGTAAAACCCATAGGTTTTGAATATATCTACAAAAGTAAAAGATTTGTAAATAAGAAGGTACAGATCTTCAAAATAAGACTAATGGCAAATATAGTGGGAGAAAGTAAATTATGGATAAACTTTCTCATTTGTTGTCATATTAGAGTATATAAGCCTTTTCTAGTTGCATATGAGATATGTCAAGTGAAGGTTTAAGAAATCTTTTTTGAAAAGAAGTCTTAAAGAATGCATTTACAAATCAATTACATGAGTTCAATTTCAAAAATCAAAAGCAAAAGGTTTGCAAGCAGTAAAGGTTCATTTATGAAATGAATTTGATCACTAGATTTTTTAATGTAAGGTTTGATAAAAGTATCAAAAACTATGACTTTGAATAAATATTAATGATATTGTATAGACAAGAAAATCATTAATTACTTAGTGGAATTTTCTCATATTTTATGTGGATGACTTATTACCCATTGTGAATGCTGTAAGATTTGAATCCAACATAAAATGTTGACTACCTAACCAATTCAAAATGAATGATTTAAATTACTGGGTATGTCCTAAAATAGAGTTTTCGAGGACAAAATGTTATTTATGTCTCACACATCTTATATTGACAAATTTGTTGTCAAGTATATGATGTAGTACTTCAAAAAATGATAATGTATCATTCTTACATGAAGTTTAGATTGTCTAAGGAATAGTGTCCTAAGACATTTCAAAATGTTGAGAACATAAGATTGACTATCTACGTTTGAGTGGGAGAAAATCTAATGTACACTTGAGACATGACATTTGACAGTAAAATTGGTTAGCATTTATTAGTTAACCCAATGGTATGACCATTGCACGAAAACATAAAAACTTTTCTCAAAATATCTATGGATAAATTGAGAAATTATATTTTTGTGTATGAGGTTAAAGATTTGATCTGTACGAGATGCACTGGTTTTGACAAAGATTTATGGAAATCTATATTTACCGTAGATGATGGAGTATGGTATGCAAGTTAAATGTTCTTACTTATGAAGTAAAGAACTTGCATAACTCAAATAATTTCTTATTGGTCTGAAAGATGTTTCAGATATAGTTAAGCCTAAAACGTTTTATGTAATGGCTAAACTTAAGAAACTTAGATAACATCAATACATAGGGTATCCTGAGAGAGAAAGAATCGTGGAAGGACCAAGATGACTTTTAATTGACAATCATTTTGATCTATATAAAAAGACTTTCCAGGCTAAAGTGTTTGAAAGCCACCTAGAATGTCTAGGATTATGAGACACGTCTCATCTTCACTAAGGCAAGTGGGAGAACATGTTGGGTGTAGAGTATGCCCTAGGATACATGTCTCACCGGCTTTAGTGCAAGTAGGAGATTGTTGGGATTTATGCCCTAAAGCCTCATAATTAATTAATAATTATTTGATAATTATTTTATTATTAATATTTGCAATTTATAATATTCATTATATAAATAAAATCAAAGGTTATTAGTGTAATCTTGAACTGTATGTAGTTGACATACGGGAGGATCATATTCAAGTAATAACCTAAAGGGTCTATAGTATATGGATAAGGTTGGGTGCCTTATCCTGGTAACACTATTGATACGACCCACTTTGTAATTGTTACAAATGATTTGATCCAAATCATTCATGTAGAGACATGTGAGTGGGGGTATCCTATACAATGAGTTTGTATAAGACTGGACCACGAAATATATAATCTCTCTTTATAAATCCGTTATTTGAGAAGATTAGTATTTCACAGGATGATCATATGTGACTCGATCTTAATCCTGAGTGAGTTATGAACTCCTGCCTGTCAGGGCTCGTCCTTTGATTTGTATGGGTGAGAATGGCCTTTATAGCCGATTCAATAAGCCTACCATTTTGGGGACTTGACCAAATAGGGAGTTGGGAACATAAGTTTCACAAGATGGAATTCACTTCTTCCCATATAGGAGAAGTAGATGAGTAGTTCTCTTAAGTGCTGATTTTGGGACTTGAACAATGGGGCCCCACCCTCTCACTGGCACGAGAGGGGTTGGTTTATGGTTGGATCATAAACAAGTTGTTCATTAGAGAATCAGTGGTACTTAAGGTATAAGATGTAATTACAGGGGTAAAACGGACTTTTGACCCAGCTGTAATTACGAACAACTCGTGAAGGATCGACTTGCATGTAATGGTGATATCCATGGACACAACTTGTCATACAGTGCATAAGAGTGCAACTCTAGGCCTATAGTGGAGTGACCTAGAGTTAATGAATGAAAGTTAATTAATTAAAGAGTTTAATTAATTAATTTTGTATCATTGGAGCTTATAAATCTGTAGGTCCATAAGGTCCCCTTGCTAGCTCATAGGAACACTAAAAGGATCAATTTAGTTGAAAGAAAAATTTCATAAGAACACTAAAAGGATCAATTTAGTTGAAAGAAAAATTTGAAATATTCAAATTAATATTTAATATATTTGATATATTAAATGTAGAAGAGTAAAATATATTTATTGTATTTGATACAATAAATATTAGAGGAAATAGTTTATGTATATGATACATTAATATTAAAAATTATATACATATGTTATTTGAATGAGATTCAAATTGGTTTAAAGTATATTATAAAAGAATAATTTTATAAT
This sequence comes from Herpetospermum pedunculosum, assembly GCA_028017165.1. NCBI lineage: Eukaryota > Viridiplantae > Streptophyta > Magnoliopsida > Cucurbitales > Cucurbitaceae > Herpetospermum > Herpetospermum pedunculosum. Next base: position 5,810,230 of record JAPQWQ010000187.1, read on the forward strand.
ATTTGAATAAGATTCAAATAAATATAAAATACATATTTTAATATATTAGATATTAAAATGTATTTTATAAAATAAAATTAATTCCTAAAAGTCTTATTATAAATAAGACATTTAGGTTTAGCCAAAGGGTTGGCCAAACACACTACTCACCTTCTGCAGAGAATTGTTCTCTCATTCTTTCCTTCTGCAGAGAATTGTTCTCTCATTCTTTCAAAGAGCTCCGACAAGCCTTGATCCCGTGTTCGAGTCATAGCGAGGAAGATCTGGTGGAAAAAGGAACACAAGAAGATGATTGTTCATCAAAGGTAATTTCATACATATGCTTAAACTTGTATGTTAATTTAATTCTAAATAAACCAAAGTAACGATTCCAAACGCTTCCGCTGCGGGGAATAAATAGTTCATTCCCTTCAATTTGAACATGCTCAATACATAAATAACAACATCATCCATACACTCGTGTCATACATATCCATCGACTAACTTGAGCTCTAACAAGCTCTCTCAAAATACAACCGAATACTAACAACTCTATCCAGTTATTCTCAAACTCTATTGAGTCCTCCCCGACTCAACCCTAGCTTCACAAGCTCTCTCAGACTCTACTGAGTTCCCTAAGTCCACTCTCAGACTCCACCGAGTTATCTCAACTCAACTCAACTCAACTCGACTCGTGGCCCTCACAAGCCCTCTGAGACTAACTCCTTCGAGTCACATCGACCCCTGACCATTTGTACTGAGGGCATCGACACTTCTCTATGGCGCTCAGCGTTCGACCCTTGACCATTTATACCCATGGCCTCGAACTGTTGCATCGCCCCTTGACCATTTGTACCCAAGGCGCACCGATGACTTTGCAACGTGTTGGCCCTTCCCGCGGCGCCCAACACTTGCTTAAACCATGGTGACATATCACCCCTCGACCATTTGTACCCGAGGTGCACTGATATTCACTCTACTTCCCTTAGTGACATACTACCCCTCGACCATTTGTACCCGAGGCGCACTAGTATTCATTGAACATTCCCTGTAACCACAAGTTACACTCTTTTCTCACAACCTCGCTAGACTACATGAATCCTACGTCATGTAACTAGCCCAAACTCGAAACCACCCAACATGAATATGTACAGCACACCCACAACACATTTATCATGTTGTCCAATCAACACATCATACACAAAGAACTTCACCACAATGCAACACACACATCAATGATCGCATCATCAGATCAATATATTCAAGAACTCACTCAACTATACTAAGCACTCAGAAGTGCAAAGCCCTATCAAAGAAATCATATTCAACAACACGTATTGCTAAGCACTCATTTGTGCTTAGTCTTAACAGAGAACATATATATCCAACAGCACGCGATTATGCTAAGCACTCACATGTGCTTAGTCTTATCAAGGAATTCACAAACAACAACATATGGATTTCTAAGCACTCAGATGTGCGTAGTCTTATCAAAGAGATCATAAACTAAAACATATGTATTGCTAAGCACTCAGATGTGCTTAGTCTTATCAGAGACACAACAACATACATGGTTCATATAACACATAATATAAAGTAATCAGTAAAGCATGCGTTCGAACATCTAGCAAATATCAAACAGACTCCACAAGTAAGAACTACTTACCAAACATTCCAAGCACTCCAAAACTATTCGAAAGGCACTGTTGCGTGCTCAATGTGTTAAAATAAATAAGCAATAAGAGAGAGAGAGCACTCAGAACATGCAAGCATACATGATCTTATAGCAAGTAGTAAGTATTTTTTCATTCGTTTTCCCACAGAGATTTATTATAAGCTACTCGTGAAGTGTGTTGTTAAGAAATAATGGATGGATTTGATGGGGTAGAATTGGTTTTAAATTGTCTAATTTCTAAGGAATGTGTAAAGGATAGCAACATAAACAAGTGCAAGTCAAAGTTAAACTCAAAGGAAAAGAGACGAGATTAATAAACGAAGAAGAAAACAGCTAAACAGAATTGTAAACTTAGCAGAATTGCGAAAACAGCAATTCTACCGCAATTTTACTAACAGCGAAAGTGTGTAAAATGGAGAAACAAGGGCTACTAACGACTCCTCTATAGGCATTTTCTCACGATCCTCAAGCATTGGTTCGACTCACTATGCATCAAACTCACTCAATCTCATGTATCGTCCGATTCCATGCATTAGATTCTTTAGTTTACTCATATCCAAGTAAGGTCTTAAGCATCTTGTTTAAAGCAGAAAGTTATGGTTTGTACTAGGAAAACGCCTATTCCTAGGTCGTTTTCTGGCTACCTTGAAAGGCTAGCATGAGTGTATGACTCTGAACTCTTACTCCTTCCAGAGGTTAGAAGTTCTTTGGACAAAATGGATGGCCAATCGAAATTGCTCGTGGGATGAAGCTTACATACAATCAATGCTTCGAGAGCTATCCTACATGTTTGGTTCACGTTTTTTAGCCTATAGTATTGTGATTAGCATGCCCCTATGTGACTTAGTTACTCATGGATATAGGGAGAACAGAAATAGGAGAAAAAGTAGACATGCTTAGCAGAAATTTAAAGACAAACAGCAAGGGAAAAACAGTAGCAGCAAAGAGAAGAAACTGTGAAATGAAGAATTGTACTTTGATTACTTAATTGTTTGAATAAACAAAGGAAAGCTTAAAGTAAATAATGTAAAGACAGAAAGCAACGAAATGAAATGAACTAACTATTAGAAGAGAAACAACACTTAAACAGAGCTGGAAATTAGAAATGAAAGACAGAAAGCAGTAATTAAGCTTGAACGCCTCGTTGCGAATGCCTCGACTGAAGGGAGAGAAAGATCAGCCTTGCTTGGATGAATCCAATCGGGAGAGAAGAGGAATCTTCTCTCCTTCCTATCAGATTGTCGACTCCAACAGCTAAACCTCTCAAACCAACACACGGATGAGAAAAACAGGAGAAAAGATGGAGCTGCGAAGAGGCTTCTACGCTTTCGGATGATGATCAAACCATCTACTTTGACCCCTTTTTATAGTAATCTGCAGGTGCTTTTGGGCCAAGGAGAACCATCCATCTTCAACGTCGTACTTCAAAATGGATGGAGGAGAAAGAACGAATCCCTGAAATAACGGAAATTAACAGAAAAAGATCAGTCAACTTACGATTTTCACTTGAAACATTGCGGTTTCAGCAATGTTTCCGCAATGCTGTCGCAATGTAGTTTTTTCATTGTTTTACTTCGTTTTTCATCCCTTTTCTTTCCTTTTGCACACAAGTCCTAATTTAGCTACCTTCTTCTGATTATCATATATAAACATAGGTTTAAGCTAAATCCTATCAAAAACACCTAAGAGTGTACCTCTTTCTAAGATAAAATAGTCCTAAAAAAGGCCACTTTTGGAGACGTAACACACCCCCAAACTTAAGGTTTTGCTCGTCCTCGAGCAATCTAAGGACTTTCCTAGGTTGCTGTTTCATCCTCTTCAACCACTTTCTGATTCCCCTATATCCCTATCTATAGCAGTGCTGTCCTGTGACACACTTCTAAGTTTACAACTAACCTTTTACATTGCTTCTTCTGACTTCGCACGCCTAATACTTCTGCTGTTTCATTAACTCACTACAACTGATCTACTTGCTTTTATCATATCGTGCATCTATCCCTAAGGTTTCAAATTCTACCTAGCTTTACTCCAGACTCAGTACATGCTTCTAGCTTTTATTTTTAAATTACCTAGGATTCCTTAGAGTCATGCCAGTCTTAGTATTAACGGTGACAGTAGTATTTTTAGAGAACAACCTAAACCCTGGCATCACTACATTGGATATACATTCATCTCCCTAAACAACCCTACAAGCTACAAATTTGTGCTTAGTTCATTGAGGATCAAAGTTCTTTTTATTCAGGACATCTAAGCCACAAAGTTGCAACTCCTAGGTCTACATTCTTCTTCCCTACTTCTTCCTTTTTGCTTTCTTACTTTGGTGGAGCCTCTCCTTTGGTTGCCTTTTGATGCAACGCCACTTGTGGGTTACACACTTGGCACTGATTACTCAGCAACCAAAGAGAGACACCCCTCTTTATTCTGTTTTTTCTCTTTTTTTTTCAGCTCATTTTTTTTTCTTTTTGTAAAGGAGAAGAAGAATGCTTATGTCTTAAGGGAGAGAGGAATGTTCCTAGGCCTAGGGTGGCCTCCCCCAAACTTAAACTACTCATTGTCCCCAATGAGTGTCTGAGGTGGCACACCCCCAAACTTGTCCTAGAAGCATCTAGTCTAAGGTAAAACAAAGAGAATCTAAAAGCCCTAGGCATAGACAGAACATTCTAAAAGTAAATATCACAGCAGCAGAAAATTGAAAAAAACAGACAGGTAAGGACTTAAAGCTATGCATGCTGAGCACTTTTAAGAGGGTAATTTAAACTATCAAAGGGTGTCTTATGACACTCATCCAACATGCATTTAGATAAGCTATATAAGGTAGGAAGAATAGCAGCAAAAAACAGAATTTAAACAGACCCAGCCTAGCTAAACAGTCAGTCACAAAACATGCATTTACTCATAAAAATTGCAGATTCAGCAATTATTTCGCAACAGATATATGGCAGATATAACAGTGATTAAAGCCCCTACGCATGCTTTTTCCAGTCATTCAAGCTATATAAAAATGAAACTAAACTAATCTACCTAATCAGCTATCATCAGACTACACTAAACAAATTTAAAACTTAAAACTAAAGAACTAAAACAGATCAAAACATTAACTCAAAACAGCATAATTCACATGGGAAAAATAAAAACAGCAGTTTGTTTTTTTTCTAAGGGAACAGCAATACTCCCTTTAGTGCTTCTCAAACCAGCACTCAGATGTCTTCCTCATCATCATTCCGTCGTGGTCGTGGAGGCGCCCATGGAGTCATTAGGTTCGTGGGGAATTCAGGAAAAATGCATCCCAATTGGTCAGCAACTTCCTTGTCCCTTGCCTGCGCGTATGTGGCCCATTGAGCCATCCTCTTCTGCAGATCCGTTAGGCATGCCATGGTCAAAGACTGAGCAGCAGCCAAGCCATCGAGCTCGAACTCCATGTTCCCCTTCCTTCTCAGCCTCAAGCCTGTAGGCAGCTCCAAGTGGCCTGTGTAGGCCATCTGCTTCTCAATTCGCTCAATGGGGACCCCTGCGCGTAAACAGAGTTTAGTAATAGTATTAGGGAAGAACAATGGACCCTTACCCTTCTTGGCGCAGTCAGCAATGGAAGCTGCAATGACTTCGCCCACGTTGATTGTGAGACCTCGCATGATTGCATAGACCAGCAGCGATCTGCTCTGGTTGATTGTGGTCTCATGGGTCACGGGGGACAGCTTCCTCCTCACGAAGGAAAACCAGACAGCCGCCTTGGCTGTGAGGTTGGCACTCATGAGAGTGTGCCTCCCATTGTGCGATATTGTCCATGATGCTTCAGGCTGACCAATGATCCGAATGGCCTCCTCCAAGACAGCTTCTGTAGGCTCATCAACGATCCTTGAATAATCAGTGTGTTTCTGGCCCTTGAGGCCGTAGGCTTCGTTGATTGCCTTCGCTGAGAAGTCTACCTCGACTCCTCTGACCACAGACAGGCCCTTTTCAGAATTCCTCAAATTGGCGTAGAAGTCATACACCATGCTGGAGTAAGCTGGGTTGGGTGGTCTGCACAACTCCTCCCAACCGTGATTCGTAATTCCTGTGCGCAAGAACTGCGGCAGGTCAGCAGGTCTGTCGAGGAATCCCTTCTCGTGTAGCAGCTCTCTTTTCCTCAGCTCAATGCCTCTAGACTCAGCGTCAGAAGACACGTACCTCACTGATTGAGGCTCATCTTCAGGGTAAAGCTTGGCTTTCCCTTTGTCTTTCGGTTTGGCTGACTCAGCAGCCTCAATCTTGGCTTTCTTTTTCTTTGATTTCTTGGATCGTTTGGCCTTAACAAACTTGACGGCCTTCTTCTTCTTCAACCTTGCCTTGGTTGTGATCTGCTGGAGGCAAGCCCCCAGTGTCTCGTCCATCGAATCACTCTTCTGCACAGGGCTCTCAAGGCTGACTTCCCTCAAAGGAGAGAAGACCTGTTCTTCCTCAGCTTCCCCACTGCCCTGCGTCAATTCTTGATACTCCCCATATGGGAATTCAGGGTCAGGTTGTGGGGAAGTGGGTGATGCTTCAGGGCTCTCTGCTGGTGGGGTATGTTCAGAACTCTGCGGCGATGAAGGTAGCTCAGGGCTTTGCGCTGGCGGAGATGGCGAAGAGCTCTGTTTTGGTGACTCGTGTGACCGATGGTCACTTTCTTGACTCTCCACAGAGGGAGTCTTTTCCTTGCTTGCTTCTTCAGCCACCGCCATGCACCATTTGCGCTTCTTGGGTGTTCCTGCTGGTTCAGAGGGTCCAGCAGGTATCTCCGTAACTACCTTCCACTTCTTCTTGCGGATCGGTGTTAAGTCTCTGAAAGTGACTTATTTAGGACCCATTTAGCTTAAGAAGATATACACTTTTAGGTGTTTTTGATAGCATTTAGCCTAAACCTATGCTTAAATATGAAAATAAGAAGAGGGTAGCTAAATTAGGACTTATGCACAATAGATAGAAAAAGGGTTGAAAACCGAAGGAAAAGAATGAAAATAACGCATTGCGACAGCATTGCGAAAACATTGCTGAAGCCGCAATTATTCAAGTGAAAACCGTAAGTTGACTGATCTTTTTCTGTTAATTTCCGTAATTTCAGGGATTGGTTCTTTCTCCTCCATCCATTCTGATATATGAAGTTGAAGATTGATGGTTCTCCTTGGCCCAAACGCACCTGCAAACTACTATAAAAGGGGGCCAAAGTCGGAGGTTTGATCATCATCCGAAAGCGCAGAAGCCTTCTCACAGTCCACTTTTTCTCCCTGTTTTCCTTTGCCGTCTGTTGGAGTGAGAGTCTCAGCTGTTGGAATCGATAATCTGATAGGAAGGAGAGGAGATTCTTCTTCTCTCTCGATCGGATTCATCCAAGCAAGGCTGACCTTTCATCCCCTTCATTCGAGGCGACTGCAACGAAGCTTTCAAGCGCCATTTCCTGTTCTCTGTCGTTCTTCTTCTAATTTCCAGCTTTAATCATTGTTGTACCTAGTTAGTGTTTTAGTTACTGCATTTCGTTGTTGTCTGCCTTTGAATTACTGCCTTTAAGTGTCTCTTTGTTCGTTCAACATTCAAAGTAATCAGAGTGCAAGTTTCATTTCACGGTTTCTTTCTTCTGCTGCTACGGTTTCGTCTTGCTGTTTTAAGTTTATTTCCCTTGTAAGCATGTCTGTTTCATCTTACATTTTTGTTCTCTATATATCCATGAGTAGCTAAGTCACTTAGGGGCATGCTAATGACAGAACTATAGGCTAAAAAACGTGAACCAAGCATGTAGGATCGCCTTCGAAACATTGATTGTATGTAAGCTTCATCCCACGGGCAATTTCGATTGGCCATCCATTTTGTCCAAAGAACTCCTAACCTCTGGAAGGAGTAAGAGTTCAGAGTCATATAATCATGCTAGCCTTTCATGGTAATCAGGAAACGGCCTAGGAATAGGCGTTTCCCTAGTACAAATTAAACACTTCTGTTTTAACAAGATGATTAAGACCTTACTTTGAAGTCGAGTAAACTTAGGAATCTAAAGCATGGAATCGGACGATACATGAGATAGAGTGAGTTTGATGCATAGAGAGTAGATCCAGTGCTTGAGAATCGTATAATAATGCCTATAGGATAGTCATTAGTAGCCCTTAACTCACCCATTTACACACTTTCGCTGCTGTTTAATTGCGGAAACATTGCGGTCCCCGCAATTCTGCTAAATTTTCATTCTGTTTAGCTGTTTTCTTCTTCGTTTATCAGTTCCATCCCTTGTCCTTTGAGTCTAATTTCAACTTGCATTTGTTTATGTTATATTCCTTTACACATTCAGCAAAAATTAGATAATTAAAAACCAATTTTACCCCATCAAATCCACCCCATCTTTCTTAACAAATACACTTCGCGAATAGCTAAACATAAGTCTCTGTGGAAAAAACGAATGAAATATACTTACTACTTGCTGTGAGACCATGTATGCTTGCATGTTCTGAGTGCTCTCTCTACTTTCTTGCTTATTTATCTTTACACATTGAGCACGCAACAAGTTTTTGGCGCCGCTGCCGGGGACTTATTTTAAGTGAAAACGAAGTTTGTTAAGTTTGAAACATCAAGTTATTTTCCATTGAATTTGATCCATCTTCATTTCTTTTTCAGGTACCATTTAGGGTAGTTTATGAATGAGACTCCATCTAGTGATCTAGAGTTCAACCCTGAGCCTGAGAGATTATTTAAAGCTAGAAATAGAGCCAAGAAACGTCTCTTTAAACAAACCCTTTTACCTCCAATCATTGCGGAAACTACAATTCCTCCGCAATTACCTCAAGAAGAAATGGCTGGAGTAAATCAAAACCTGGTGCCTGTCACTCGCAATCCCATTGAAATAGCGAATGACAAGGATAGCGCCATCCTTTCATATTTAGTACCTATGCCTGGGGAGCTGAACCCCAGCATAATCCGTCCTGAAATCACTGCCAACTCATTCGAGTTAAAGCTAGTGATGTTCCAAATGTTGTCCACTGTGGGACAATTCTTTGGAATAGAAAATGAGGACCCCCATAACCACCTTAGGAACTTCTTAGGAGTTAGTGACACATTCCTAATCCCTGGAGTTTCCCAAGAAGCCCTGAGGCTATATCTTTTCCCTTACTCTTTAAGGGACAAAGCCAAAACATGGTTAAATTCTTTACCCTCAGGATCTGTCCTCAATTGGACAGACTTAGCAGAGAAATTCCTAGTCAAATATTTCCCACCAGATAGGAATTCTACCTTTCGTGATGATATCATAAAATTCAAACAAGCTCCAAGTGAGTCCCTTCACGAAGCTTGGACAAGATTCAAAGACCTTCTCATTAAATGTCCCCACCATGGCATTCCATGGTGTATCCAAATAGAAGTCTTCTTTAAAGGATGCAACCCCAGCACCAGACAAGTTCTAAATTCATCTGCTGGTGGTTCCATGTTGTCCAAGAGTTACAACGAAGCTTATGAGATCTTGGAGAAGATCTCAACATCTCATTGTAGGTGGTCAGACGATCCAGTAGAGCCAACTAGGGCTCAAGACAAGGATGCTCTAAGCGCCATGAGCACCCAAATAAACGCCCTGACCAACCTAGTTAAGCAAATGGCTCAGGCCAATCTCCAAACCAGTGCCAATACCGCCACAGCCATGTCAATGGGCACCCAACCAAGTCAAGGCGAGGCACCTATCTGTGGATTCTGTAGGGAAGGGCACCCTTATGAATACTGCCCTGGGAATCCATCCTCAGTCTGCTATGTTGGAAGCCAGCAGCAGCCTAGGAATAACCCCTACTCACAAACTTACAACCCTGGTTGGAGAAACCACCCTAACCTGTCATGGGGTGGCCAACAAAACGCTAACCAAAATTCTAACCAACCAAGGCCGAGTGGAACACCTGGTTTCACTCCTCAACATAACCAATCAATGTATCAAAAACCATACAATCAACCTGTAGGATCTTCTGTAGAAAACCTACTCAAGGAATACATAGCTAAGAATGATGCTACTCTTCAAAGCCAACAAGCTACTCTTAGGAGCCTAGAGAACCAAATAGGCCAACTAGCCAATGAACTTAAGAGTAGGCCCCAAGGTAGACTCCCTGCTGACACCGAGGTGCCAAGGAGAGATGGTAAAGAGCAAGTTCAAGCAATTGAACTTAGAAGTGGTAGACCCTTGGTGAGCAACACAAAAGACATACCAAAGAGAGTAGAGAACACTGAGTCTAGTGCTCCACTGGAGTCTCTGCCGAACCAAGGTCCACCACCAACTAGCACATCAGGAGTCAGGCTAGAACCAATTATTGAGGAGGTAGAAGAAATTCCAAGGCCTCCACCTATCCTAAAGCGCCCTGACATACCTGCATATGTGCCACCACCTCCATACCCTCGAAGGCTTAAGAAGAAGCAGGAACAGGAAGTTCATTTTAATAAATTCTTAGAAATTCTCAAGCAAGTGCATGTTAACAGTCCTTTTGTAGAAGTTTTACAGTCTATGCCTTCTTATGTAAAGTTTTTGAAGGACATCATTACTAACAAAAAAATAATTGGTGAGTTTGAAACAGTAAACCTCACCGAGGAGTGCAGTGCCATCCTCCAGAACAAGCTACCCAAGAAGGAGAAGGATCCTGGTTCCTTCACCTTACCTGTAGAACTTGGAGGCAAGCACGTAGGCAGAGCACTTTGTGACCTGGGCGCCAGCATAAATCTCATGCCCCTGTCCCTTTTCCGCCAGTTGGGAATAGGAGAAGCACGTCCGACCACTGTCACTTTAAAACTAGCAGACAGATCCATCGCATACCCTGAAGGTAAGATTGAGGATATTCTAGTTAAAGTTGACAAATTTATTTTCCTTGCAGATTTCATCGTCCTGGACTATGAGGCAGACAAGGAGGTCCCCATCCTGCTAGGTAGACCATTTCTAGCCACAGGTAGGGCACTTATAGACGTCCAAAAAGGTGAGCTCACTATGAGGGTTCATGATGAAGAGGTGAAGTTTAGCGTATATAAAGCTTTAAGGTACCCCTCTGACCTTGAATCCTGTGCTAGCATGGATATTGTTGACTCACTGATGGAAGAACAATTAGAGCATGTATTATTAACCAAGCATGCTAATGAATATGTAGAATTAGATGTAGCTGATTTAAATGTATCTGACATAATGGATATGCCTGTAGATAAACCACAGCATGTATGTATGAATATAGATTTAACTGATAGAACTGTAAATCCTTTGAAGCCCTCCATTGAGCATCCACCTGTTTTAGAACTAAAACCACTACCCACTCACCTCAAATATGCATATTTAGGAAATAATGATACACTGCCTGTAATTATTTCTTCTAAACTAAGTGAACAGCATGAGGGTGAATTAATTTTGCTGCTTAAGCAACATAGGAAGGCTATAGCATGGACTATTGCTGATATTCGAGGCATTAGCCCTTCTTATTGCATGCACAAAATTATACTAGAGGAAGAGCACACACCTAGGGTAGATCACCAGCGTAGGCTAAACCCCTCTATGAAAGAGGTAGTAAAGAAGGAAATAATAAAATGGTTAGATGCAGGAGTGATTTTCCCCATAGCTAGTAGCCAATGGGTGAGCCCCATCCAATGTGTGCCTAAAAAGGGGGGAATAACTGTGGTAGTCAATGAGAATAACGAACTGATTCCAACAAGGACTGTCACAGGGTGGAGAGTGTGTATGGATTACAGAAAATTAAATAAATAGACTAAAAAAGACCATTTCCCTATACCGTTCATTGACCAGATGCTAGACAGAATAGCTGGTAGAGCCTACTATTGTTTCTTAGATGGCTATTCAGGCTATAATCAAATTACTATAGACCCTAAAGATCAAGAGAAGACCACCTTCACTTGCCCTTTTGGAACGTTTTCCTTCCGCAGAATGCCTTTTGGCTTATGCAACGCACCGGCAACTTTCCAAAGGTGCATGATGGCAATCTTCTCTGAGTTGGATGAGTCCATGATAGAAATATTCATGGATGACTTCTCAGTTTTTGGGGATTCATTCAAAACCTGTCTAGAAAACTTAGGACAAGTCCTGGCTAGGTGTGAGGAGACCAACCTAGTCCTAAATTGGGAGAAGTGCCATTTTATGGTAGATGAAGGGATTGTCTTAGGACATAGAGTGTCAAGGGCAGGTGTAGAAGTGGATAGGGCAAAAATAGAGATCATAGAGAAGTTGGTAGAGCCCCAGAATGTCAAAGCCATTAGAAGCTTCTTAGGGCACGCTGGCTTCTACAGAAGGTTCATTAAGGACTTTTCTAAGATAGCCAAGCCTCTGTGTGAGCTTCTAGAATTAAATAGGCCATTCATCTTCTCTAAGGAGTGTGTAGTAGCTTGGACCACCCTTAAGAAAGCACTAGTCACAGCCCCTATCATAGTAGGACCAAATTGGGATCTTCCCTTTGAGATGTTATGTGATGCCAGTGACTATGCTGTAGGAGTCATGTTAGGACAGAAGATTGACAAGCTAACACACCCTGTCTATTATGCTAGTAAGACCTTGAATGAGGCTCAATGTAATTATACAACTACTGAGAAAGAGATGCTTGCTGTAGTGTTTGCCTGCGAAAAATTTAGAAACTATATTGTAGGCACTAGGACAATTGTATACACTGACCATTCTGCCTTGAAATATCTTATGAGAAAGGCTGATGCCAAGCCTAGGTTGATTAGGTGGGTGTTATTGCTGCAGGAATTTGATTTGGACATTCGGGACAAGAAAGGATGTGAAAACGTGGTTGCGGATCACCTGTCTCGATTGCAGCACAATTGCGGAAAAATTGCGGAGACCGCAATTTCTGATGCTTTTATTGATGAACATGTCTTTGCTTTGGCTCATCGTGATAACGATGAGGAACCTTGGTTTGCTGACATTGCTAACTTCCGTGCATCACAGGTATTACCAGTGTTCAAGGGAGGACAAGAGAAGAAGAGGTTCCTTCATGAAGCAAGGAAATTCATCTGGGATGACCCCACACTTTACAGAACCTGTGCTGATGGCTTGCTAAGGAAATGTGTTTCAGCTGCTGAAGCGAAGTCTGTGCTGCAGCACTGTCACTCATCTCCTTATGGTGGACACTTTGGTGGTCAAAGAACAGCTGCGAAGGTATTTCAGAGTGGCTACTATTGGCCAACAATCTTCAAGGATGCCCACAACTATGCCCACAGCTGTGATGAGTGCCAAAGGACAGGTAACCTCAGTCGCAAGGATGAGATGCCCCTCACGTACATTTTAGAGTTGGAGCTCTTTGATGTGTGGGGCATTGACTTCATGGGACCATTCCCTCCATCATCAGGTAACCTTTACATTTTGGTAGCAGTAGATTATGTGTCCAAGTGGGTAGAAGCCAAAGCATGTCCTAATAATGATGCTAAAACAGTCACCAACTTCTTGCATAGGCACATTTTTACTAGATTTGGGACACCTCGTGCTATCATTAGTGATGAGGGGTCACATTTCATTAACAAGGCTATGGAAAAAGTATTGGCTAAATATAACATTAGGCATAGAGTAGCCACTCCCTACCACCCACACTCGAATGGCCAAGCTGAAATTTCCAATAGGGAGATAAAGAACATCCTAGAAAAGGTAGTCAAACCTAATAGAAAAGACTGGTCATTTAAGCTTGAGGATGCACTTTGGGCTTATAGGACAGCATATAAGACACCTCTAGGTATGTCTCCTTATAGGCTGGTATATGGCAAGGCTTGTCACTTACCACTTGAGTTAGAAAACAAAGCATTTTGGGCCATGAAAGAATTGAATTTTTGTGTAAAGGATGCGGGGACACTGAGGTCTTTGCAACTGCATGAACTTGATGAGCTTAGGCATATGGCTTATGAGAATGCCAAAATGTATAAAGAAAAGACCAAAATATGGCACGACAGTAGACTTAGGATCAAAGACTTTAGGAAAGGCCAACTTGTCCTATTATTTAACTCACGATTAAAGTTATTTCCAGGCAAACTAAAGTCCAGATGGTCGGGTCCATTTGTTATTACTGATGTCTTTGTTCATGGTGCGATAGAGATAAAGAACTTGCAGCAAGGACAGCCTTTTATGGTAAATGGTGCTAGATTGAAGCACTACTATGAGGAAGGAGATGTGAAGACTCTCTCGGCCTTCCTCTTGCGTGAAGCATGAAGTTAAAAACGAGAGAGAACGAGTGGTTACTGTGCTCGTTTAGTCAAGGCCAATGCCTTAGTTTATTTTTTCTGTTTTTCCGATTATCGTTTGTATGTTTTGTGGTGTGATTTTAATTGCGTATTTAATGTTTGTTTTATTTGTTTTTGCAGGGATTCGAAAGAGGGGATCAAGAAGAGTAAATCCAGCTTTTAAAAATCAAGAAACGGTTGAGCCAAATAAAAGATACGGACGAGCAAAGTTTGAGATTTTGATGAAAAAATATCCCTGGAATTGCGCTGGAATTGCTGGATTCGCAAAAAAAGAGCCGTTGGGATTTATTTTATTTATTTTTTTTTTCCGTTGCCTTTATATCCGTTGGAAAGCGCTCGATCGATACGATTCTCTCATTCTCTGATTTCCAAGAACTCTGAGATTCTCTTCATCTTTGATTCTTCTCTCAAGATCTCCAAGACTCGACGATGGTGTTCACACGGGCTGAAAGATCCGCAGCCAAGAAGAAGGCTGATGACGCAGCTGAAGCGGCTGCGAGGGAAGCACTTCTCACCCTTGCAGATGATGGTGCCGTTCGCACCGGACCTCTTCCCAAGCTTTCAATCCGTAGGAAGAAGTGGAGGGTTGTCACTGAAATCCCTGCTGGACCCTCTAAACCAGCAGGTACGCCCAAGAAACGCCGGTGGAGTGTCGAGATGGCCGCCGAACCAAGCACAGCAAAGACTTCCTCTGTGGAGAGTCAAGAAACTGATCGTGCATCCCACGAGTCAGCCAAAGAGGGTTCGTCGCCATCCGCATCACCTGTGCACAGCCATTCACCATCTGAACCAGTGCCAAGCGCAGAGTCGTCACCGCCTGCACAGAGCTCCGAGTTGTTTCCAGCACCTCAGAGTTCTGACCCGACACCTGCAGCAGCGCAGAGTCCTGAAATGCCATCTTCGCCACTGAGTTCGGCGCAGACACCATCAGCAGAGCACAATCCCACGCCATCGCACAATTCTCCACGGCCTGATCCTGAATTCCCATATGGGGATTATCAAGAGTCCACGCAAGGCAGTGGAGATGCTGGGGAAGACGAAGTCTTCTCTCCTACGAGGGAAGATAGCCCTGACGAGCCTGCACAGCAGGACGATTCCATGGAGGAGACGTTGGGGGCATGCCTCCAGCAGATCAACATTAAGATCAAGAAGAAGAAGAAAGCCAAGATTGTCAAGACCAAGCGATCCAAGAAGAAGAAGAAGGCCAAGAGGGTGCCATCAACAGACAAAGAGAGCACTGAGCCTTCACTCAAACGACTCAAGGTCGAGGCTGCCGAGTCAGCCAAGCCAGAAGATAAGGGGAAGGCTAAACTCTACCCTGAAGACGAACCTCAGTCAGTGAGGTATGTCTCATCTGATGCTGAATCCAGGGGTGCTGAGCTAAGGAAGAGGGAGTTGCTGCACGAGAAAGGCTTCCTCGACCGACCTGCTGACCTGCCGCAGTTCTTGCGCGCAGGGGTGATCAACCACGGCTGGGAGGAATTCTGCAGACCGCCTAATCCATCATACACGAGCATGGTGTATGATTTCTACGCCAATGTGCTCAGCCCTGAGGATGGCCTGTCTGTGGTCAGAGGGGTAGAAGTAGATTTCTCAGCCAAGGCCATCAATGAAGCCTTTGGTCTCAAGGGCCAAACTCATACAGATTATGCACGGATTGTCGATGAGCCTACTGAGGCAGTTTTGGAAGAGGCCATTCGGACTATTGGCCAGCCTGAAGCTTCTTGGACCGTGTCACGCAATGGGAGGCACACTCTCATGAGTGCTAACCTCACGGCTAAGGCGGCTGTTTGGTTTTCGTTCGTGCGAAGGAGATTGTCCCCGATGACTCACGAGACTACAATAAACCAGAGCCGATCGCTGCTGGTGTATGCGATAATGAGAGGTCTCACGATCAACGTGGGAGAAGTCATCTCTGCTGCTATTGCCGAATGCGCCAAGAAAGGTAAGGGACCACTGTTTTTCCCTAATACCATAACCAAGCTATGTTTGCTTGCAGGAGTCCCCACCGAGCGCCTGGAGCAGCAGATGGCCTACACGGGCCACTTGGAGCTGCCTGCTAACCTGAGGCTGAGAAGAAAGGGGAATATGGAGTTTGAGCTGGATAGGCTGGCTGCTGAACAATCTCTATCCATGGCCTGCTTAATGGATATGCAGAGAAGAATGGCTCAATGGGCCACTTATGCGCAGGCAAGGGACAAGGAAGTTGCAGACCAGCTGGGGTGCATCTTCCCTGACTTCCCTACCAATCTCCTAAATCCATGGGTGCCCCCACGACCAAGACAACCAGATGAGGATGAAGAAGTTTAAGTGCTGGTTTGAAGTGCACTAAAGGGAGTATTGCTGTTCCCTTAGAAAAAAAAAAACAATTTTCTGCTTTCTGATAGGACCATGTGAATTATGCTGTTTTTGGTTCAATTTTGATCTATTTTAGATGTTTAGTTTTATGTTTTTCCTTTTGCTTAGTATAGTCTGATGTTAGCTGACTAGGTAGGATAGTTTAGTTTTATTTTTAGGAAGCTTGAGTGACTGGAAAAAGCATGCTTAGGGGCCTTAATCAATGTTATATCTGCCCTGATCTAATTGCGAAATAATTGCGGTACCCGCAATTTTCATGACTAAAAGCATGTTTTGGACTGTCTGTTTAGCTAGGCTGTGATCTGTTTAAATTCTATCTTTTCCTACTAACATGACTGCCTTATATAGCTTATCTAAATGCATGCTGGATGAGTGTCATAGGACACTGATAGCTCCAAAATAGAGCTATCTTAATGTCCCTAATTCTAGCTAAAACCATGATATATATTGATTAAAATGCTTCCTTGTAGGTGATTTCATGGTGAAGAGCTCGGGAAGTCCATTGATGATTTTCGGGGCTAAAAAGGTCATTTAACATGTTTCGGGAAGTGTTCGGGTCAAAACGATAGGCCAAACGGAGCTCGGGAGCCAAAACGACCCAAAAGTGGGCTAAGAGCCGAGAGGGCAGCGCCCAGGCGCCGGCGCCCAGCGCCCAGGCGCCCAACGAACGCAGCACGCGCGCGCGCCCGCGCGCGCCGCTCGCAAGCACCGCACGCCCGCGCCCAGACGGCCAGACGCGCGCGCGCCCGCGCGCGCCGCCTCGCCTCGCGCCCGCGCGCCAGCCCGCTCCGCTTCGCCCATGTCCGCGCGCGCCCGCGCGCCCACGCCCGCTCCGCCTCGCCCATGTCCGCGCGCGCCCGCGCGCCCACGCCCGCTCCGCCTCGCCCATGCCCGCGCGCCCACGCCCGTGTCCGCCTCGCCGTGTCCGCGCGCGACAGCGTCGAGACGCTGGCCGAGCGTCTCGACGCTCCGAACTCTGAAGCGTGCATTTGAAGATCCACCCGAGAGCAAGCGTCGAGCGCAAGCGTCTCGACGCTCGCTCGACGCCGCGCGCGCGTCTCGACGCCGCCCCGCGCGCGCGCGCCTGCCAACTTAGGGCACAGCGTCGAGACGCTGGCCTAGCGTCTCGACGCTACGAGCTTAAAAGGCGTGAAACCTTCGGTTTTGCAGCCAATTTTTCATGCTCCATCTTCTCCAAGCTTCTCCTCTCGGGTCCAAGGCGATTTTCCACCATTTTTGTACTTCTTCCCCTTCTTGTGCATGATTCCAAGCTCTTCCATGGTGGATTGGAGTAATCCAACCTCCATGGAAGGCTAAACCAAGGTATGTGCTTGATTTTGAGTATGGGTTTGTAAATTATGGATGTTTGGGGAGATTTTCCCCTTTGTGAATGTTAAGACAATTGGCTTGTTTATGCATCTTCTTGCTTGTTCTTCATCAAATTCTAGCATGTGTAGCTAAATTAGATTGACGCTCTAATTCTTATGCATGATAGAGGGCTAAAGGTTGGGACGTATAATTGCCTATACCGCTAGGTAGCACGGGTCTAAGCATGGCTAATTAGTTCGGCCCCAAAGTGACATTGGTTAACTGAGTTAATTAACGTTTTCATGTTAGGCTTAAGGCAAGAGAGAAACCGGTTTAGTCTTAGGATTAGGCCGTCGCAATGTTCCCGTCACTAGCACGTAATAGATTTAAGGGTCGCTACCTTGGATAGATTATTGGCTAAGTTTAATTAGAATTGCACGCTTCTAATTAATTCCTTGGGTCATTTGAGTTAGAGATAACTAAATGAATTGTGTGCATGAACATGGCTAACGCGTAAACCGTATCGATGATCCGAACATCCATAACGAGCAATTCCATTTCTCGAAGTTAAGCACAACCGTTTACTTTTTGCACGTTGTTAATTTTCCGTTAGTAGCATATTAGGAGCTCCCTTCCCCCAAAACCAAATTACCATTCTTTAATTTGTGCATTCTTTTATTTCTAGCCAATTAGACTTAGTTAAATTAAATTTCTTATTTCCCTGTGGATCGACCCCGTTGCCACTTAGCTACAAATAGCTCGGTGTATTCGGGTTTATAAATTGTATTTTGGCAAGCCTCGACAGCTTGAATTTGGAGTACCCCAAAAGTACATCTACCAAAATTGGCGCCGTTGCCGGGGATTTAATTAATTTAGTTTAGTTAAGTTTAGTTTGTTGGTTTTAAACATTTTCTTTACTTTTTGTACAGTTTAATTCTTTTGTATTATTTTACGCGTTTTTGTTTGAGTTTTTGGAGCGCAGCATTCTTTGAAAATTCAAAAGAAGCGCCAAGATGGAGGTCGGGGGTAATTATGAGCATCAAAGAACCATGAGGGAGCTTGCATCATCTGAGCTAGGCCGGAACACATCGAGTATCTTGTATCCGGTAGCTTCAGGTAATTTTGAACTTACAGCTGGTCTGATTAACTTATTACCTTCTTTTTGTGGTAATACAGATGAGAATGCAGTCAGACACCTCAAGGCATTCAAGATGGTGTGTTCGTCATTTAGGACCGACGACATCACCGAAGATCAACTCCACCTCAGAGTTTTTCCCTTCTCCTTAAATGGAGAGGCGAAAGAGTGGATGTATTACCTGCCGACCGGGTCCATCACTTCTTGGGCTGAGCTGCAGAGAGCGTTTTATGCGAAATATTTTCCACCTCCCAAAGTCGCCGCCCTTAGAAGAATGATTAATAGAATTGAGCAAGGAGAAAAAGAGACCGTTCTTGAGTGTTGGGAGAGATTTGGTCGGTTGTGTGAGGACTGTCCCAACCACCAAGTGTCTGACCAGCGCCTAATTCTGAATTTCTACGAAGGTCTCTTGCCGCCAAACCGACAGTTAGTTGATGTCGCCAGTGGCGGTTCGCTCATGGATAAGACACCCGCTGAAGCTAGAGTTTTAATTTCCAACTTGGCTAGAAGCTTGGAGCGGAGTGAAGACGGAAGCGAGGAGCAAGCTCGCTTGAGAAAGGACGTGGACGAGCTTAAGGCTCAGCTTTTTGAGGTAAGTAAAGTTGTTCTCGCTTTACAGGATGATTTTCTTAAATCCCAATCTTCTGTCTCAGGTAGACCTGCTGAGGACATGCTTAAAGCTATAATTGCGGTAGTTTCCAAATCACAGCAAGACACCTTGGACAAGCTCGATAACGTTGGAACTCAGATGCAAGATGTGGTTAAGGAAATGTCCCTTGCGACCGAGAAGATAAATAGGATGGAAAAGCAGGAAGCTGAGAATGCTAGTGCCATCGCCCTGAGAAGTGGGAAGCAGCTTCCCACTAGTACCCCGCCGGTGGAAGTCGATCATGGCCACGTCGAGCCACAGACAGAAAATCCCGAACCACGGTGGCATGGGGTAAATTTTGATCCTACATGCACTAGAGTTTATGTGCCTAAGGCTCCTTTTCCTAGCAGGTTAGCGAGACCGCCTAAGGAGGACTACGAGAAGGAGTTCCTGGACACATTCAAGAAAGTAGAGATCAACATCCCTCTGTTGGACGCCCTGAAGGAAATCCCGAGGTACGCCAAGTTCCTCAGGAAAATTTGCACCAACCAGAGGAGGACAAAGGAGAGTGAACGCGTCGTGGTAAGTGAGAACGTCTCTGCTGTGATCACAAAAAGCTTACCGGTTAAATGCGGCGATCCAGGTATGTTCTCTCTCCCTTGTAAGATTGGAGGTATGCATATTAGAAGAGCAATGCTCGATCTAGGAGCCTCCATTAGCGTTATGCCATACTCCATTTATCAGAAACTGAAACTGAAAGGAATGACTAAAACAGGAACAATTATTCAACTTGCTGATAGAACTTCTGTGCATCCTTTAGGAATTATTGAAGATGTGTTAGTGCAAGTTAATGAATTAATTTTTCCTGTTGACTTTTATGTTCTGAAAATGGATGAAAATTATTCCTCTTCGCATGCTTCGATCTTATTAGGTAGGCCCTTTATGAAAACTGCTAAAACAAAAATAAATGTGGATAAGGGCATATTATCTGTTGAGTATGGCGGAGAGGTTGTTGAGATGCATTTGCCCGATGTAGAAGAGCATGATGATGATGTGTTCTCTCTTTGTCAAATAGATACATTTGAATCTGTAGCTCATAATGAATGCATGACTGTTGAGGATGGGGATGACCCATTATTTTTAACTGAACTTTTTGATGATTATGAGTTGCATGAGCCATCCTTGACTGAATTTTGTGATTCATCTGTTTCTACTTTGACAACTGTTGAGAACCCTGCTAATCTACTTCCTTCCACTTTACCTTGCACTACTGAAAATGAAATGATTAATCAAGCCATGCTAGATTTAGAACCACCGGTTAATGTTGAGTCGCATGCTGTTTTTGATGAGCTTAAAATGAATGACTTGCATGAATCTGGTTCTACTTTGCAATTGGTTGATAATTCTTATGTGCACCCCTTGGAAAAGGTGGAAGATGTTTTGGGCAAAGTTAATGACCCGTTCTTTCCTGCTGACCCTTGCACTTTAAGAATGCATGAAAATTTCTCTCACGTTTTTGCATCAATTTTATGGGATCAACCTTTTGTTAAACCTTCAAAATTTAAATTTGATGTTGTATGTGCACAGAAGGCACGAGAGAAAGACTTGTTCATGGATTTTCGCAGGAAAGAGGTGATTAGGAAGATGGATGGGGCATCTTCCAAGTTTGACTATGGATGAGTGGTCAAGAGAATACAGTCGAGCAATCGACTTTAAAAATTTGCGCTTCTCGGAGGCACCCGAGTTTGAACTGTAATTCTGTTCTTTACTGCTTTGCTTTTGTTTATTTTTGCTTTTGAGTTGTTGTTTGTTTTCTTATTTTCCTAGGAGAAAAGGTGGAACGGTCGACGATTCGAGAGCCCATTGGAGGACGTAGGTGCACATCTCCGCCCGTCAGCTCCATAAAATTCAGGGGAGGTTTTCTGTTCCCTTAGAATTTTATTGTTTTTATAGTTGAATGCATTGGGGACAATGCATATCTTAAGGTGGGGGGTGGAGTTTGTTGATAAATAGAGATGAGACTTCTTAGTAGTTGTCGAGCATATGTGTACTCTGGCTGTTAGATTAGAATCTGAATGCATGTGTCCGATGAGGACGGTCTGTGATTTGCTTGTGAACACTCCGTATTTGCATGATTCGAAAATTTGACGATGTATGCACATATTTTGAGCCTATTTTAAAAAATTTTCTGTTATTTCCCTACATTCACTGAGCACATAGCACTCTTATCCTCAGTTCTGTAGGTCTAGACTGATCTTATTTTGTCTGAAACCTTGTTGTCACTCCGAAAGGTACCATTAGGGAGGCTTGATGTGTAGAAGTAGTAATAACTCATTTGTGTATAGCGAAGTTATTGCCTAAAAAAAAAGTGTTAGCATGAAAAATAAAACCTCCAGAGTTGCTCCTCCTTCTTGTGTTGCCCGTGTAACCAGGGGCGATCGTGTAACCCACGGTTGTCACTGCATGAAAGGGGAACTAATGGAAGTGAGCAATGGTCCTTAAAAACGTGAAGCTAAATTTGGTTTGACGTGTTAGGCTCTCTTGGAGAAAAATAAAAAAAAAGTTGTTCAAAAGAAAAGAAAATGGGTACAAAGTACTCAAAGAAAAGAATAAAAATTAGGCCTTATGTTTTGTTGCTATTCCTATCACTAAAAGCCGTTAGACTGTTCTTATCGACATAAGTAGGGGGAAAACGAGTTATAGGACTATATAAGGTTATTCCGGGCTTGCGTGAGCTAGGTTGAGAGGTGCTAAGCACACACACACACGTAAGGGAATAAGAGTTTAAATTTTGAAATGATTTCAACTTTTGCATGCTTTTGATGGTTTTGAATTTACTACAAGTACCTTGTTTCACAAGCATTGAGATTAGAGTCCAAGCATGCATTTAATTCTTTGGAGATTATTTAGAGTATACCTTGCTCGAGGACTAGCAAGATTTAGGTCGGGGGTATTTTGATAGCTCCAAAATAGAGCTATCTTAATGTCCCTAATTCTAGCTAAAACCATGATATATATTGATTAAAATGCTTCCTTGTACGTGATTTCATGGTGAAGAGCTCAAGAAGTCCATTGATGATTTTCGGGGCTAAAAAGGTCATTTAACATGTTTCGGGAAGTGTTCGGGTCAAAACGATAGGCCAAACGGAGCTCGGGAGCCAAAACGACCCAAAAGTGGGCTAAGAGCCGAGAGGGCAGCGCCCAGGCGCCGGCGCCCAGCGCCCAGGCGCCCAACGAACGCAGCACGCGCGCGCGCGCCGTTCGCAAGCACCGCACGCCCGCGCCCAGACGGCCAGACGCGCGCGCGCCCGCGCGCGCCGCCTCGCCTCGCGCCCGCGCGCCAGCCCGCTCCGCTTCGCCCATGTCCGCGCGCGCCCGCGCGCCCACGCCCGCTCCGCCTCGCCCATGTCCGCGCGCGCCCGCGCGCCCACGCCCGCTCCGCCTCGCCCATGCCCGCGCGCCCACGCCCGTGTCCGCCTCGCCGTGTCCGCGCGCGACAGCGTCGAGACGCTGGCCGAGCGTCTCGACGCTCCGAACTCTGAAGCGTGCATTTGAAGATCCACCCGAGAGCAAGCGTCGAGCGCAAGCGTCTCGACGCTCGCTCGACGCCGCGCAGCGTCTCGACGCCGCCCCGCGCGCGCGCGCCTGCCAACTTAGGGCACAGCGTCGAGACGCTGGCCTAGCGTCTCGACGCTACGAGCTTAAAAGGCGTGAAACCTTCGGTTTTGCAGCCAATTTTTCATGCTCCATCTTCTCCAAGCTTCTCCTCTCGGGTCCAAGGCGATTTTCCACCATTTTTGTACTTCTTCCCCTTCTTGTGCATGATTCCAAGCTCTTCCATGGTGGATTGGAGTAATCCAACCTCCATGGAAGGCTAAACCAAGGTATGTGCTTGATTTTGAGTATGGGTTTGTAAATTATGGATGTTTGGGGAGATTTTCCCCTTTGTGAATGTTAAGACAATTGGCTTGTTTATGCATCTTCTTGCTTGTTCTTCATCAAATTCTAGCATGTGTAGCTAAATTAGATTGACGCTCTAATTCTTATGCATGATAGAGGGCTAAAGGTTGGGACGTATAATTGCCTATACCGCTAGGTAGCACGGGTCTAAGCATGGCTAATTAGTTCGGCCCCAAAGTGACATTGGTTAACTGAGTTAATTAACGTTTTCATGTTAGGCTTAAGGCAAGAGAGAAACCGGTTTAGTCTTAGGATTAGGCCGTCGCAATGTTCCCGTCACTAGCACGTAATAGATTTAAGGGTCGCTACCTTGGATAGATTATTGGCTAAGTTTAATTAGAATTGCACGCTTCTAATTAATTCCTTGGGTCATTTGAGTTAGAGATAACTAAATGAATTGTGTGCATGAACATGGCTAACGCGTAAACCGTATCGATGATCCGAACATCCATAACGAGCAATTCCATTTCTCGAAGTTAAGCACAACCGTTTACTTTTTGCACGTTGTTAATTTTCCGTTAGTAGCATATTAGGAGCTCCCTTCCCCCAAAACCAAATTACCATTCTTTAATTTGTGCATTCTTTTATTTCTAGCAAATTAGACTTAGTTAAATTAAATTTCTTATTTCCCTGTGGATCGACCCCGTTGCCACTTAGCTACAAATAGCTCGGTGTATTCGGGTTTATAAATTGTATTTTGGCAAGCCTCGACAGCTTGAATTTGGAGTACCCCAAAAGTACATCTACCAGACACCCTTAGATAGTTTAAATCGACCTCTACAAAGCTCAGCATGCACAGCTTTAAGCCCTTAACTGTCTGTTTTTTTTTTTTATTCCTGCTGCTGTGATATTTTCTTTTAAATGTTCTGTCTATACCTAGGGCTTTTAGATTCTCTTTGTTTTACTTTAGACTAGATGCTTCTAGGGCAAGTTTGGGGGTGTGACACCTCAGACACTCATTGGGGACAATGAGTAGTTGAAGTTTGGGGGAGGCCACCCTAGGCCTAGGAACATTCCTCTCTCCCTTAGGAACATAAGCATTCTTCTTCTCCTTTACAAAAAATGATGAACTGAAAAAAAAAAAAAGAAAAAATGAAAGATAGAATAAAGAGGGGGGGTCTCTCTTAGGTTGCTAAGTAATCAGTGCCAAGTGTGTGACCCACAAGTGGCATTGCATCAAAAGGCAACCAAAGGATAGGCCCCACCTAAAAAAAAAAAAAAGAAAAGGAAAAAAGAATGTATACCTAGGAGTTATAACTTTGTGGCTTAGATGTCCTATTTAAAAAGAACTCTGATCCTCAATTAGCTAAGCACAAAGTTATAACTTGTAGGGTTGTTTAGGGAGATGAGTGTTTATCCAATGTAGTGATGCCAGGGTTTAGGTTGTTCTTTAAAAGTACCACTGTCACCATTAATACTAAGACTGGCATGACTCTAAGGAATCCTAGACACATTAAAAATAAAGCTAGAAGCATGTACTGAGTCTGAGGTAAAGCTAGGCAGAATTCGAAACCTTAGGGATAGTGGCATGATATGACAAAAGCGAATAGATCAGTTGTAGGGAGTTAATAAAAGCAGGTGAGTGTTAGGCAGGCAAAGTCAGAAGAAGCTAGGGGAGTTTTGAACTGAGAAGGGTGTCACAGGACGGCAGTGCTATAGATAGGGGTATAAGGGAATCAGTAGGTGGTTAAAGAGGGAAAAACAGCAGCCTAGGTAAGTCCTTAGTGTGCTTGAGGACAAGCAAAACCTTAAGTTTGGGGGTGTGTTAAGTCTCTGAAAGTGACTTATTTAGGACCCATTTAGCTTAAGAAGATATACACTTTTAGGTGTTTTTGATAGCATTTAGCCTAAACCTATGCTTAAATATGAAAATAAGAAGAGGGTAGCTAAATTAGGACTTATGCACAATAGATAGAAAAAGGGTTGAAAACCGAAGGAAAAGAATGAAAATAACGCATTGCGACAGCATTGCGAAAACATTGCTGAAGCCGCAATTATTCAAGTGAAAACCGTAAGTTGACTGATCTTTTTCTGTTAATTTCCGTAATTTCAGGGATTGGTTCTTTCTCCTCCATCCATTCTGATATATGAAGTTGAAGATTGATGGTTCTCCTTGGCCCAAACGCACCTGCAAACTACTATAAAAGGGGGCCAAAGTCGGAGGTTTGATCATCATCCGAAAGCGCAGAAGCCTTCTCACAGTCCACTTTTTCTCCCTGTTTTCCTTTGCCGTCTGTTGGAGTGAGAGTCTCAGCTGTTGGAATCGATAATCTGATAGGAAGGAGAGGAGATTCTTCTTCTCTCTCGATCGGATTCATCCAAGCAAGGCTGACCTTTCATCCCCTTCATTCGAGGCGACTGCAACGAAGCTTTCAAGCGCCATTTCCTGTTCTCTGTCGTTCTTCTTCTAATTTCCAGCTTTAATCATTGTTGTACCTAGTTAGTGTTTTAGTTACTGCATTTCGTTGTTGTCTACCTTTGAATTACTGCCTTTAAGTGTCTCTTTGTTCGTTCAACATTCAAAGTAATCAGAGTGCAAGTTTCATTTCACGGTTTCTTTCTTCTGCTGCTACGGTTTCGTCTTGCTGTTTTAAGTTTATTTCCCTTCTAAGCATGTCTGTTTCATCTTACATTTCTGTTCTCTATATATCCATGAGTAGCTAAGTCACTTAGGGGCATGCTAATGACAGAACTATAGGCTAAAAAACGTGAACCAAGCATGTAGGATCGCCTTCGAAACATTGATTGTATGTAAGCTTCATCCCACGGGCAATTTCGATTGGCCATCCATTTTGTCCAAAGAACTCCTAACCTCTGGAAGGAGTAAGAGTTCAGAGTCATATAATCATGCTAGCCTTTCATGGTAATCAGGAAATGGCCTAGGAATAGGCGTTTCCCTAGTACAAATTAAACACTTCTGTTTTAACAAGATGATTAAGACCTTACTTTGAAGTCGAGTAAACTTAGGAATCTAATGCATGGAATCGGACGATACATGAGATAGAGTGAGTTTGATGCATAGAGAGTAGATCCAGTGCTTGAGAATCGTATAATAATGCCTATAGGATAGTCATTAGTAGCCCTTAACTCACCCATTTACACACTTTCGCTGCTGTTTAATTGCGGAAACATTGCGGTCCCCGCAATTCTGCTAAATTTTCATTCTGTTTAGCTGTTTTCTTCTTCGTTTATCAGTTCCATCCCTTGTCCTTTGAGTCTAATTTCAACTTGCATTTGTTTATGTTATATTCCTTTACACATTCAGCAAAAATTAGATAATTAAAAACCAATTTTACCCCATCAAATCCACCCCATCTTTCTTAACAAATACACTTCGCGAATAGCTAAACATAAGTCTCTGTGGAAAAAACGAATGAAATATACTTACTACTTGCTGTGAGACCATGTATGCTAGCATGTTCTGAGTGCTCTCTCTACTTTCTTGCTTATTTATCTTTACACATTGAGCACGCAACAATCGGCAGCTTGGGGAGTCGTTCAGTGCGCGCAGCCTCAGCGTCTGCAAGGGCAAGAAGTGCTTCCCTCGCAGCAATTTCTGCGTCGTCAGCCTTCTTCTTGGCCGCAGATCTTTCAGCTCTTGTTGGCACCATTGTCGTATTGTGGAATTCTGGAAAGAGGAATTGCAGATGAAGAGAAAGGCAGATTTCTTGGAGTTCAGATAATGGGAGAATCGTACGGATCATCGCGCCTCTAACGGATATAAATAATGATGAAAATCCCAACGGCTCTTTTCCGTTGCGGATCCAGCAATTCCAGCGCAATTCTAGTGACCGTTGGAGATTTTCTGAGTTTAAATGCCAATCTTTTCTCAACCGTATCTTTGATTTGGCCCAATATCTCCTCGATCTTTTTAGCTTGATTTCATCTCCTTGATTCCCTCTATTGATTCCCTACAAAAATAAATAAAATCAACATCACATACTTAATTAAAATCACACAAAAATATACACAAACAGTAACCGGAAAATCGCAAAAAATAAACTAAGGCATGAGCCTCATATGGACGAGCACAGCAATCACTCGTCCTCTCTCGTTCTTGTTTTCATATTTCAGACAAAAGGAAGGCCGAGAGAGTCTTCACATCTCCTTCCTCATAGTAGTGCTTCAATCTTGCACCATTAACCATGAATGGTTGTCCTTGCTGCAGGTTCTTTATCTCGATGGCACCATGAACAAACACATTAGTTATTACAAATGGACCTGACCATCTAGACTTAAGTTTGCCTGGAAATAATTTCAATCGTGAGTTAAATAATAAGACAAGCTGACCTTTCTTGAAGTCCTTAATCCTAAGTCTACTATCATGCCAAATCTTGGTCTTTTCCTTATACATTTTAGCATTTTCATAGGACATATGTCTAAGCTCATCAAGCTCATGTAATTGCAAAGACCGCAATGTTCCCGCATCGGTCACGCAATAATTCAACTCTTTTAGTGCCCAAAATGCTTTAATTTCTAACTCGAATGGTAAGTGACATGCTTTGCCATACACAAGTCTATAAGGAGACATACCTAGGGGTGTCTTATATGCAGTTCTATATGCCCAAATTGCATCCTCGAGTTTAAATGACCAGTCTTTTCTATTAGGTTTGACCACCTTTTCTAGGATGTTTTTAATCTCCCTATTTGAAATTTCAGCTTGTCCATTCGAATGTGGGTGATAGGGAGTGGCTACCCTATGTCTAATGTTATACTTAGCCAACACCCTCTCCATAGCTCTATTAATGAAATGTGTCCCTTCATCACTAATGATAGCACGAGGTGTTCCAAACCTAGTAAAAATATGTCTATGAAGGAATCTTATGACTGTTTTGGCATCATTATTGGGACATGCTATGGCCTCTACCCACTTAGATACATAGTCTACTGCTACCAATATGTAAAGGTTACCTGATGATGGGGGAAATGGTCCCATGAAGTCGATGCCCCACACATCAAAGAGCTCCAACTCTAAGATGTAAGTGAGAGGCATCTCATCCTTTCGGCTAAGGTTACCTGTTCTCTGGCAGTCATCACAGCTGTGTGCATAGTTGTGGGCATCCTTAAAGATCGTTGGCCAATAGTAGCCACTCTGGAACACCTTTGCAGCTGTTCTTTGGCCACCAAAGTGTCCACCATAGGGTGCTGTATGGCAGTGCTGCAGCACAGACTTCGCCTCAGCAGCTGGAACACACTTCCTCAGCAGACCATCAGCACATGTCTTGTAAAGCGTGGGGTCATCCCATATGAACTTCCTTGCTTCATGCAGGAACTTCTTCTTCTCTTGGCCTCCCTTGAAAGTTGGTAGTACCTGTGATGCAAGGAAGTTAGCAATGTCAGCAAACCAAGGTTCCTCATCGTTATCACGATGAGTCAATACAAAGACATGTTCATCAATGAAAGCATCAGAAATTGCGGTTTCCGCAATTTTTTCGCAATTGTGCTGCGATCTGGAAAGATGATCCGCAACCACATTTTCACATCCTTTCTTATCTCTAATGTCTAAATCAAATTCCTGCAGCAATAACACCCATCTAATCAACCTAGGCTTAGCATCAGCCTTCCTCATGAGGTACTTCAAGGCAGAATGGTCAGTGTACACGATTGTCCTAGTGCCTACAATGTAATTCCTAAACTTCTCACAAGCAAATACTACAGCTAGCATCTCCTTCTCAGTAGTTGCTAGTTGTAGTAGTTGCTAGCTGTAGTCTTACTAGCATAGTATACAGGATGTGTCTTACTAGCATAGTATACAGGATGTGTTAACTTGTCTATTATTTCAATTGGGATCTCCTATAGAAACCAGCATGCCCTAAGAAACTTCTCAGTAGTTGTGTCTCAAATACTGCCCTAAGAAACTTCTAATGGCCTTGACATTCTGAGGTTCTACCAATTTCTCTATTATTTCAATTTTTGCCCTGTCAACCTCTACACCTGCCCTTGACACTCTATGACCTAAGACAATCCTTTCATCCACCATGAAGTGGCACTTTTCCCAATTTGGGACTAGGTTGGTCTCCTCACACCTAGCTAGGACTTGTCCTAAGTTCTCTAGACAGTTTGTAAATGAATCCCCAAAGACTGAGAAATCATCCATGAATATCTCTATCATGGACTCATCCAAATCAGAGAAGATTGCCAACATGCACCTTTGGAATGTTGCCGGTGCATTGCATAAGCCAAAAAGCATTCTGCGAAAGGCAAAAGTTCCAAAAGGGCAAGTGAAGGTAGTCTTCTCTTGGTCCTTAGGGTCTATAGTAATCTGGTTATATCCTGAATAACCTTCTAAGAAGCAGTAGTAGGCTCTACCAGCTATCCTATCTAACATCTGGTCAATGAATGGTAGAGGGAACTGGTCTTTTTTGGTTTCCTTGTTTAGTTTCGTATAATCCATGCAAACTCTCCATCCTGTGATAGTCCTAGTTGGAATCAGTTCATTGTTCTCATTGACTACCACAGTCATCCCCCCCTTCTTAGGTACACATTGTATAGGGCTCACCCACTGGCTACTAGCTATGGGGAAGATCACACCAGCATCTAACCATTTTATTATTTCCTTTTTAACTACCTCTTTCATAGAGGGGTTCAACCTACGTTGGTGATCTACTCTAGGTGTATGCTCTTCCTCTAATATAATCTTATGCATGCAATAAGAAGGGCTAATGCCTCTAATGTTAGCAATAGTCCATGCAATAGCCTTCCTATGTTGCTTAAGTAATAAAATCAGTTCAACCTCATGCTTTTCACTTAATTTAGAAGAAATAATCACAGGCAAAGTATCATTACTTCCTAGATATGCATACTTGAGGTGAGTGGGGAGAGGTTTCAATTCTAAGACAGGTGGATGCTCAATGGATGGTTTTAAAGGATTTAAGGACCTATCAGTTAAGTCATTAGTTATACATACATGTTGTGTTTTATCTACAGGTATATCCATTATTTAAGATACATTCAAATCAGCTACATCTAATTGTACATATTCATTAGCATGCTTAGTCAATAATACATGCTCCAGCTGTTCTTCCATTAATGATTCTACAATGTCCATGCTAGCACAAGATTCAGAGTCAGAGGGGTACCTTAAGGCTTTATACACACTAAATTTCACCTCTTCATCATGAACCCTCATCGTGAGCTCACCTTTTTGGACATCTATAAGGGCCCTACCTGTGGCGAGAAAAGGTCTGCCTAATAGGATGGGGACCTCCTTGTCTGCTTCATAATCCAGGATAATGAAATCTGCAAGGAAAATAAACTTGTCAACCTTTACAAGAATATCCTCAATCTTACCCTCAGGGTAGGCTATTGATCTGTCTGCTAGTTGTAAAGTGACAGTGGTTGGACGTGCTTCTCCTATTCCTAGCTGGCGGAATAGTGATAGGGGCATGAGGTTTATGCTGGCTCCCAGGTCACAAAGAGCTCTGCCCACGTGCTTGCCTCCTAGCTCTACAGGTAAGGTGAAGGAACCAGGATCCTTCTCCTTTTTGGGTAGCTTGTTCTGGAGTATGGCACTACACTCCTCAGTGAGATTTACTGTTTCAAACTCACCAATTATTCTCTTGTTAGTGATAATATCCTTCAAAAACTTTACATAAGAGGGCATAGACTGTAAAACTTCTACAAAAGGAATATTAACATGCACTTGCTTAAGAATTTCTAGAAATTTATTAAAGTGCACTTCCTGTTCTTGTTTTTTCTTTAGCCTTCGAGGAAATGGAGGTGGTGGCACATACGCAGGCACTTCAGGTCGCCTTAGGATAGGTGGAGGCCTTGGAATTTCTTCTATCTCCTCTATGCTTGGCTCCAGCCTTGCTCCTGATGTGCTGGTTGATGGTTGACCTTGGTTTGGCAGAGACTGCAGTGGAGCACTAGACTCAGTGTTCTCTACTCTCTTTGGTGTTTCTTTTGTGTTGCTCACCAATGGTCTACCACTTCTAAGTTCAATTGCTTGAACTTGCTATTTTCCATCTCTCCTTGGTACCTCAGTAGAGCAGGGAGTCTACCTTGGGGCCTATTTTTGAGCTCATTGGCTAGTTGCCCTATTTGGTTCTCTAGGCTCCTAAGAGTAGCTTGCTGGCTCTGTAGAGTGGCATCATTCTTGGCTATGTATTCCTTGAGTAAGTTTTCTACAGAAGACCATACAGGTTGGTTGTATGGTTTTTGATACATGGATTGGCTATGTTGGGGAGTGAAACCAGGTGTTCCACTCGGTCTTGGTTGGTTAGGAACTTGGTTAGCATTTTGTTGGCCACCCCATGACAGGTTTGGGTGGTTCCTCCAACCAGGGTTGTAAGTATTAGAATAGGGGTTGTTCCTAGGCTGCTGCTGGCTTCCAACGTAGCAGACTGAGGCTGGATTCCCAGGGCAGTATTCATACAGGTGCCCTTCCCCATAGAATCCACAGACAAGTGTCTCACCTTGACTTGGTTGGGT
Organism: Herpetospermum pedunculosum; assembly: GCA_028017165.1. Lineage (NCBI taxonomy): Eukaryota > Viridiplantae > Streptophyta > Magnoliopsida > Cucurbitales > Cucurbitaceae > Herpetospermum > Herpetospermum pedunculosum. Next base: position 5,841,844 of record JAPQWQ010000187.1, read on the forward strand.
GCCCATTGACATGGCTGTGGCGGTGCTGACACCTGTTTGGAGATTGGCTTGAGCCATTTGCTTTACTAGGTTGGTCAGGGCACTTATCTGACTACTCATAGCATTGAGTGTGTCCTTATCTTGAGCTCTACTTGGCTCTATTGGATCATCTGACCACCTACAGTGACATGCTGAGATCTTCTCAAAGATCTCATAAGCTTCATTATAACTTTTGGATAACATGGAACCTCCAGCAGATGAATTTAAGACTTGTCTAGTGCTGGGGTTGCATCCTTTGAAAAAGACCTCTATTTGGATACACCATGGGATGCCATGGTGTGGACATTTGAGAAGAAGATCTTTGAACCTAGTCCAAGCTTCGTGAAGAGACTCATTCTCAGCTTGTTTGAACTTGACTATGTCATCAGGAAAGGTAGAATTCCTATCAGGTGGAAAGTATTTAAGTAGGAATTTCTCCGCCAAGTCTGTCCAATTGAGGACTGATCCAGAGGGTAATGAGTTTAACCACGTCTTCGCTTTGTCCCTCAATGAGTAAGGGAAAAGGTATAGCCTCAGGGCTTCTTGAGAAACTCCAGGGATGATAAAAGTATCACTGACTCCTAGGAAGTTTCTAAGATGGTTGTGGGGATCCTCATTTTCCACTCCAAAGAATTGTCCCACAGTGGACAACTTTTGGAACATCACTCGTTTTAACTTGAATGAGTTGGCAGTGATCTCAGGGCGGATTATGCTGGGGTTCAGCTCCCCAGGCATAGGTACTAAGTATGAGAGAATGGCACTATTCTTGTCATTCGCTATTTCGATGGGATTGCGAGTGACAGGTACCGGATTTGGAACTATCCTTTCCATTTCTTCTTCCGAAGATTGCGGAGACTCTGCGGTTTCAGCAATTATTTGAGGTAAAGGGGGTTGGTTAAAGAGACGTTTCTTGGCTCTATTTCTGGCCCTAAGTAATCTCTCAGGCTCAGGATTGAACTCTAGATCACTACTTGAAGGCTCACTCATAAACTAACCCAACTAGTACCTGCAAAAGAAATGAAAACAGATCAGCTTCAATAGACAATAAACTTGTTGTTTCAAACTTAACAGACTTCGTTTTCACTACAATAAATCCCCGGCAGCGGCGCCAAAAACTTGTTGCGTGCTCAATGTGTTAAAATAAATAAGCAATAAGAGAGAGAGAGCACTCAGAACATGCAAGCATACATGATCTTATAGCAAGTAGTAAGTATTTTTTCATTCGTTTTCCCACAAAGATTTATTATAAGCTACTCGTGAAGTGTGTTATTAAGAAAGAATGGATGGATTTGATGGGGTAGAATTGGTTTTAAATTGTCTAATTTCTAAGGAATGTGTAAAGGATAGCAACATAAACAAGTGCAAGTCAAAGTTAAACTCAAAGGAAAAGAGACGAGATAAATAAACGAAGAAGAAAACAGCTAAACAGAATTGTAAACTTAGCAGAATTGCGAAAACAACAATTCTACCGCAATTTTACTAACAGCGAAAGTGTGTAAAATGGAGAAACAAGGGCTACTAACGACTCCTGGTAGAGCACTTTATGTGGTACTCCAAATTCAAGCTGTCGAGGCTTGCCAAAATACAATTTATAAACCCGAATACACCGAGCTATTTGTAGCTAAGTGGCAACGGGGTCGATCCACAGGGAAATAAGAAATTCAATCTAACTAAGTCTAATTTGCTAGAAATAAAAGAATGCACAAATTAAAGAATGGTAATTTGGTTTTGGGGGAAGGGAGCTCCTAATTATGCTAACGGAAAATTAAATGACAACGTGCAAAAATTAAACGGTCGTGCTTAACTTCGAGAGATGGAATTGCTCGTTATGGATGTTCGGATCATCGATACAATTTATGCGTTAGCCATGTTCATGCACACAATTCATTTAGTTATCCCTAACTCAAATGACCCAAGGAATTAATTAGAAGCGTGCAATTCTAATTAAACTTAGCCAATAATCTATCCAAGGTAGCGACCCCTAAATCGATTACGTGCTAGTGACGGGAACATTGCGACGGCCTAATCCTAAGACTAAACCGGTTTCTCTCTCGCCTTAAGCCTAACATGAAAACGTTAATTAACTCAGTTTACCAATGTCACTTTGGGCCGAACTAATTAGCCATGCTTAGACCCGTGCTACCTAGCGGTATAGGCAATTATACGTCCCAACCTTTAGCCCTCTATCATGCATAGGAATTAGATTGTCAAGCTAATTTAGCTACACATGCTATATTTGGATGAAGAACAAGCAAGAAGATGCATAAACAAGCCAAAAATCTCATCATTCACAAAGGGGAAAATCTCCCCAAACATCCATAATTTACAAATCCAAACCCAAAATTAAACACTAACCTCGATTTAGCCTTCCATGGAGGTTGGATTAATCCAATCCCCCATGGAAGAGCTTGGAATCATGCACAAGAAGGAGAAGAAGTACAAAAATGGCGGAAAATCGTCTTGGAACCGAGAGGAGAAGCTTGAGGAAGAAGGAGGATCAAAAAGTGGCTGCAAAACTGAAGTTTTCACGCTTTTTAAGCTCGGAGCGTCCAGACGCTAGGCCAGCGTCTCGACGCTGTGCCCTAAGTTGGCTGCCGCGCGCGCGCGGGGTAGCGTCGAGACGCGCGCGCGGCGTCGAGCGAGCGTCGAGACGCTTGCGCTCGACGCTTGCTCTCGGGTGGAACTTCAGAATCACGCTTCAGACTTCGGGGCGTCGAGACGCTCGGCCAGCGTCTCGACGCTGTCGGCGTTGAGCGAGCGTTGAGACGCGCGCTCGACGCTGATGCACGTCTATCTTTGGGAATCGTCGGGGCAGCGTCGAGCTACATTTTAATCAATATATATCATGGTTTTAGCTAGAATTAGGGACATTAAGATAGCTCTATTTTGGAGCTATCAACTCCTCTATAGGCATTTTCTCACGATCCTCAAGCATTGGTTCGACTCACTATGCATCAAACTCACTCAATCTCATGTATCGTCCGATTCCATGCATTAGATTCTTTAGTTTACTCATATCCAAGTAAGGTCTTAAGCATCTTGTTTAAAGCAGAAAGTTATGGTTTGTACTAGGAAAACGCCTATTCCTAGGTCGTTTTCTGGCTACCTTGAAAGGCTAGCATGAGTGTATGACTCTGAACTCTTACTCCTTCCAGAGGTTAGGAGTTCTTTGGACAAAATGGATGGCCAATCGAAATTGCCCGTGGGATGAAGCTTACATACAATCAATGCTTCGAGAGTTATCCTACATGCTTGGTTCACGTTTTTTAACCTATAGTATTGTCATTAGCATGCCCCTATGTGACTAAGTTACTCATGGATATAGGGAGAACAGAAATAGGAGAAAAAGTAGACATGCTTAGCAGAAATTTAAAGACAAACAGCAAGGGAAAAACAATAGCAACAAAGAGAAGAAACTGTGAAATGAAGAATTGTACTTTGATTACTTAATTGTTTGAATAAACAAAGGAAAGCTTAAAGTAAATAATGTAAAGACAGAAAACAACGAAATGAAATGAACTAACTATTAGAAGAGAAACAACACTTAAACAGAGCTGGAAATTAGAAATGAAAGAAAGAAAGCAGTAATTAAGCTTGAACGCCTCGTTGCGAATGCCTCGACTGAAGGGAGAGAAAGATCCGCCTTGCTTGGATGAATCCAATCGGGAGAGAAGAGGAATCTTCTCTCCTTCCTATCAGATTGTCGACTCCAACAGCTAAACCTCTCAAACCAACAGACGGATGAGAAAAACAGGAGAAAAGATGGAGCTGCGAAGAGGCTTCTACGCTTTCGGAAGATGATCAAACCCTCTACTTTGACCCCTTTTTATAGTAATCTGCAGGTGCTTTTGGGCCAAGGAGAACCATCCATATTCAACGTCGTACTTCAAAATGGATGGAGGAGAAAGAACGAATCCCTGAAATAACGGAAATTAACAGAAAAAGATCAGTCAACTTACGGTTTTCACTTGAAACATTGCGGTTTCAGCAATGTTTCCGCAATGCTGTCGCAATGTAGTTTTTTCATTCTTTTACTTCGTTTTTCATCCCTTTTCTTTCCTTTTGCACACAAGTCCTAATTTAGCTACCTTCTTCTGATTATCATATATAAACATAGGTTTAAGCTAAATCCTATCAAAAACACCTAAGAGTGTACCTCTTTCTAAGATAAAATAGTCCTAAAAAAAGCATCTTTTGGAGACGTAACAGGCACCCAAAATCTCCCTTAAACTTAGTCAAACGCTTCGCAGTCGATTAGAACCTACAAATAAGAGTTTCCAATTGTTAACATCTAAACTACAACAACTTATAGCCGTTTAAACGGGACTAGAACGTGCTGGAATTTACCGAGTTTCACCGAACAAAATTGAATGCTTGTCGGTTGGTGTTCGACAGGGTCCGAAACTACAACGGGCAGATTACACACATTAGAAATTAAACTACAGCACCTAAAAGACATTGAAGGAGGTTTAAGGCTTGAAGTTACCTACTGAAGCTTACCAAAATGGTTCGACACCTTGCTGGTTGGTGATCAACGGAGCCCAAATCTGCAGATTTGGAGTCGTTAGGGGATGGGTAAACCAAATCCAAAGTCTAAGGGGCATTGGTCAGTACCGAACATTGCTGGAACGAAGTAATTAATGTTGAATGCTTACCAAAACGTGTGGAAGAAACTATTGTCGTCGCCCATCCGTGGTGTTCAAGGTGGTTGCCAATGCCAAAGAGTCAATCTCGAAGGACAAGGCTCGTGTTGGTCGTTGGATTCGTGTGGGTCTTGCGAAGGGTCACCAAAATCGCAGTTCCAAACTTTACGAGATGTGGGTATTCAGATCCAAGGTCGATTGAAATGGGAAAGAGATCCGAGAAGGAACTTACAGTCTAAGGTTGGCGTCGCAAGGAGAAATCCACGTCGTCGTGGGTTGCCGCCGCTGGAATGCCTTGCGCCACTCATCGTCGGAGGAGGAGATGCGTTCCTTGTCGTCCCCGATCTGCTACCAAAGGATGTCACAGATCGCTAGAGGAGGCTTCCATCGCCGAGTCGTCGTCCCACCGCGCCCGCCATCTGCGAACGTCGAAGAAGAGGAGGCGTCGTTGGTCGTCGCCGCTCGCTCACGTCGTCGATCGTCAATGGGGATGATCGGAGGTGAAGCGCCGCTCGTCTGATGGCGTTCCAGGTGTTGGTCGGAGACACACCTTCATCTGCTCGTGGTCTGAGGAGGGGGAGAACGATCGGGGTTTGCTTGCGGTGTTCGCGAACGCCGCCGATGGACTGGGACCGCCGCAATGGTTCGCGAACGCCGTCGATGGTTCGCGCGTAGGACTTGCCGGAGGGGCAACGTCGCTTGCGGCCGTCGATCTGCCACCGGAGAAGGTTGGCCGGCAAACGAGGGCGGCTGGAGATGGAGTTTGGGCAAGAGGGATGGGGCGGCTACGGTGGATTTGTGAGAATAGGGAGAAGATGATGAGACTTTAAGGATTCTTAGCAGAAATTAGGTATTTTTTTCCAATTGTCCTATATTTTTCCTTTAATTCCCCAAACTACAATTTTCTTTCTTTTACAAAAATATCCCAACTTAGAGATGGGAAAAATCTAAGCAAATAATAATTTGGGTTGCATTTCAAACTTCAAAGTACGACCTAAAATTAAATTCTTCAAACATTGAAGTTAAAGATTTAAATGATAAATCTCTTTTCTCAAAGTCTATAGAAATTTAAATTCTCGAACTTAGGGGCTAAACTGAAATTCTAATTTTGCAAATTAGAACCCTTAAACAACTAAGTCCAATTAAACGACAACTACCGACCCGAGAGCTTAAAGGCATATCTTATTCCAAAATAGCCCAATTTTGAAACGCGGGGCGTTACAGACTCCCCACCTTAGAAAACTTTCGTCCTCGAAAGTAAGGTACTGGAAGAGTTCTAGATACTTGGCTCCATCGAGAACAGTTAACCTTGGATCTGTATTCAGTCATCGTTTTAAATCATAAAGGCTTGACTCACGTTTCACACTCCAAGTGAAAATGAAAGCTGTCGGAACATTAGTGAAAAAGACAACGCAGTCTTTGGACTATCAACTTCCTTGATCTTTAATTAATGGTAGCTTGAACACAAACCTATTTTTGAAAATACTTGGCTCCTTAAAACTTGTCAAAAGTTCATTAACACGAAAGAGAAAATACTTGTTTTTCACTATTACCTTACACACTCCCAAAACAATCAAGGTCCTAACGATCACTCTTTTTTTTTAATTAACAAACAAGACTAGGCATCCTGAGGAATCACACAAAGGAACAAGAGCCCCTTGTCCAACAGCCCTCTAATTACAACTTAAGCTCCTCCAATTAGGTTGGTGTCTTTCCATAAAGTGTCTTGGATAACGACATTGTTCTAAAATTTCCAAACCAAACAAGTGAATCGTTACTAACCCCTCTACTGAAACCCACTAAGCTCACTTATGCTTCAAAAGTAACACACTACCTTAACCCGTTTCCAAGAACATCTTTGACAAAGGGAAATTATTGATTCCCTAATGGTCTTGGTTTCACTTGTAAGGAACTTAAATCCAACTTATTATTTTCCAAGGTGCAAAAGATCTAACCCTAACTCAAAAGCAACAACTTACACCTACTAACACAAAACAAACAAAACACCCAAACACAAGCTATTTAGTCAACTATGGGAACATCCTATGCCTACTAGAAAACAACAAGCAAAGAACAAGCACACCCCACTAACTAACAATCTAGAGGGAATATCTTATGCCTAACTACTAATAACTCAAGACAACATGCAATACACATCATATAAATTAATAAAACAAACAAGTCAAACAATGGTCCTTCATAGCAGACAACCAGGCAATTCAAATAATATTACAAAGATTCGACAATGTATAACAAAATGAGTATACATACCTGGTGATGGAGAGAAGACCGAGAAAGACCATTAGCCTTAACCACTTAATTATCTACTTAACAACCTAGGATCTAGGTTAGTCTACAGGAACAACTGCGCTCTGATACCATCTGTACCGACCCGTTATTTTTGACTAATCCCGAGTACGTTACTAACAACTGACTTTTAAATCTCGTTTAAACTAACCATATTGCTCCGAGAATTTCGGCAACATAACGACGTAACCTTAATAACTACCCAATTGTGTAACACCTGAAAAGCAGAAAAACTCAAACAAAACCCTTCAGGTCGAAATCCTAAAAGACAACTCAAGTCTAACTACAAAACATACAACCTTCTTAACTTTATAGGACCAATGTTGAACTCTAAAACGAACTGAAACAAGAAGAGGATAATAACTTTAGCCCGTACATGTTGCGTGCTCAATGTGTAAAGTTAAATAAGCAAAAGGATGGAGAGAGCACTTAGAACATGCAAGCATACATGGTCTCACAGCAAGTAGTAAGTATATTTAATTCGTTTTTTCCACAGAGACTTAATTTTAGCTATTCGCGAAGTGTGTTTGTTAAGAAAGATGGGATGGATTTGATGGGGTAAAATTGGTTTTTAATTAACTACTTTTTGCTGAATGTATAAAGGAACATGCCATAAACAAATTAAAGTGAAAATCAGGCTTAAAGGTCAAGAGATGAAATCAATAAACGAAGAAGAAAACAGCTAGACAGAAAGCAATTTAGCAGAATTGCGAGAACCGCAATTAATCCGCAATTAATTGGCAGCGAAAAACTGGTTAAATGGGTGAATTAAGGGCTACTAATGACTGTCCTATAGGCATTTTATTACGATTATCAAGCTTTGGATCAACTCTCTATACATTAAACTCACTCTATCTCAAGTATCGTCCGATTCCATGCATGAGAGACTCAAGTTTACTCGACTTCAAAGTAAGGTCTTAAGCATCTTGTTAAAACAGGAGTGTTCAGTTTATACTAGGGAAACGCCTATTCCTAGGCCGTTTCCTGATTACCATGGAAGGCTAGCATGATTATATGACTCTGAACTCTTACTCCTTCCAGAGGTTAGGAGTTCTTTGGACAAAATGGATGGCCAATCGAAATTGCCCGTGGGATGAAGCTTACATACAATCAATGTTCGAGTGTTGATCTACCTACTTGACTTACGTTTTTTAGCCTATAGTTCTGTCATTAGCATGCCCCTAAGTGAATTTAGTTACTCATGGATATATGAAGAACAGAAATATAAGATAAAGTAGACATGCTTAGAAGGGAAAAGTGTGTAAAACAGCAAGCCAAACTCGTAGCAGAATAAGGAATAACTGTGAAATGCAGAAACTTACTTTGATTACTTAAAGTGTTTGAATGACAAAGGAAAGCTTAAACAGAATGAATTCAAGGCAGACAACAACGAAATGCAATAAGTAAATGACTAAGCTAAGAACAACATTGAACAGAAATGGAATTGAGACGGAAAGAGCAGAAAACAGTAAAGGTGTGCTGGAAATCTTCGTGGCAGTCGCCTCGAATGATGGTGATGAGAATTCAGCCGTGCTTGGATGAATCCAATCGAGAGAGAAGAAGAATCTTCTCTCCTTCCTATCAGATTATCGACTCCAAAAGCTGAGAACCTCACTCCAACAGACGGCAAGGGAAAATCGAGAGAAATGGTGGACTGTGAGAAGACTTCTGCACGTTGAATGATGACTGAACCTCCGACTTTGGCCCCCTTTTATAGTAGTTTGCAGGTGCGATTGGGCCAAGGAGAACCATCAATCTTCAACGTCGTATATCAGAATGGGTGGAGGAGAAAGAACGAATCCCTGAAAAGTCGGATCTAAACAGAAAAATGTCAGCCAACTTACGGTTTTAACTTGAATAATTGCGGCCACCGCAATTATTCCGCAATGCATTCGCAAGGGTTATTTTTTCATTCTTTTCTTCGGTTTTCACCCCTTTTCCTACCTATTGTGCATAAGTCCTATATTAGCTACCTTCTTCTAATTCTCATATTAAAGCATAGGTTTAGGCTAAATGCTCACAAAAACACCTAAATGTGTACATCTTCTTAAGCTAAATGGGTCCTAAATAAGTCACTTTCAGAGACTTAACAGTACACAACTTTTAGACTTAAGCCAACTACTAGAAATAACACAGAAAAACTGAAACCAGCGGAAGCAACTTCATAAATAAATAACAATTGGCTAACTATAAATACATAAAAGAGATTCAGCTAATGGTCCATTTTTCTCACGTCTCCTCATCAGCATCACCAAGCTCGTAGTAGTACTCATCACCTGCAAAAATTGCATAATTTGTGGGAGTCAGTACATAACACGTACTGGTAAGTAGCTTCTACCTGAGGAGCCACAAAACAACAAACATACATGCATCACAACGATGTGCTTCTCACATCAAACATATCAACAAATAGTCATTTGAACATGCTCAATACATAAATAACAACATCATCCATACACTCGTGTCATACATATCCATCGACTAACTTGAGCTATAACAAGCTCTCTCAAAATACAACCGAATACTAACAACTCTATCCAGTTATTCTCAAACTCTATTGAGTCCTCCCCGACTCAACCCTAGCTTCACAAGCTCTCTCAGACTCTACTGAGTTCCCTAAGTCCACTCTCGGACTCCACCGAGTTATCTCAACTCAACTCAACTCAACTCAACTCGACTCGTGGCCCTCACAAGCCCTCTGAGACTAACTCCTTCGAGTCACATCGACCCCTGACCATTTGTACCCAGGGCATCGACACTTCTCTATGGCGCTCAGCGTTCGACCCTTGACCATTTATACCCAAGGCCTCGAACTGTTGCATCGCCCCTTGACCATTTGTACCCAAGGCGCACCGATGACTTTGCAACGTGTTGGCCCTTCCCGCGGCGCCCAACACTTGCTTAAACCATGGTGACATATCACCCCTCGACCATTTGTACCCGAGGTGCACTGATATTCACCCTACTTCCCTTAGTGACATACTACCCCTCGACCATTTGTACCCGAGGCGCACTAGTATTCACTGAACATTCCCTGTAACCACAAGTTACACTCTTTTCTCACAACCTCGCTAGACTACATGAATCCTACGTCATGTAACTAGCCCAAACTCGAAACCACCCAACATGAATATGTACAGCACACCCACAACACATTTATCATGTTGTCCAATCAAAACATCATACACAAAGAAATTCACCACAATGCAACACACACATCAATGATCGCATCATCAGATCAATATATTCAAGAACTCACTCAACTATACTAAGCACTCAGAAGTGCAAAGCCCTATCAAAGAAATCATATTCAACAACACGTATTGCTAAGCACTCATTTGTGCTTAGTCTTAACAGAGAACATATATATCCAACAGCACGCGATTATGCTAAGCACTCACATGTGCTTAGTCTTATCAAGGAATTCACAAACAACAACATATGGATTTCTAAGCACTCAGATGTGCGTAGTCTTATCAAAGAGATCATAAACTAAAACATATGTATTGATAAGCACTCAGGTGTGCTTAGTCTTATCAGAGACACAACAACATACATGGTTCATATAACACATAATATAAAGTAATCAGAAAAGCATGCGTTCGAACATCTAGCAAATATCAAACAGACTCCACAAGTAAGAACTACTTACCAAACATTCCAAGCACTCCAAAACTATTCGAAAGGCACCCAAAATCTCCCTTAAACTTAGTCAAACGCTTCGCATTCGATTAGAACCTACAAATAAGAGTTTCCAATTGTTAACATCTAAACTACAACAACTTATAGTCGTTTAAACGGGACTAGATTGTGCTGGAATTTACCGAGTTTCACCGAACAAAATTGAATGCTTGTCGGTTGGTGTTCGATAGGGTCCGAAACTACAACGGGCAGATTACACACATTAGAAATTAAACTACAGCACCTAAAAGACATTGAAGGAGGTTTAAGGCTTGAAGTTACCTACTGAAGCTTACCAAAATGGTTCGACACCTTGCTGGTTGGTGATCATTGGAGCCCAAATCTGCAGATTTGGAGTCGTTAGGGGATGGGTAAACCAAATCCAAAGTCTAAGGGGCATTGGTCAGTACCGAACATTGCTGGAACGAAGTAATTAATGTTGAATGCTTACCAAAACGTGTGGAAGAAACTATTGTTGTCGCCCATCCGTGGTGTTCAAGGTGGTTGCCAATGCCAAAGAGTCAATCTCGAAGGACAAGGCTCGTGTTGGTCGTTGGATTCGTGTGGGTCTTGTGAAGGGTCACCAAAATCGCAGTTCCAAACTTTACGAGATGTGGGTATTCAGATCCAAGGTCGATTGAAATGGGAAAGAGATCCGAGAAGGAACTTACAGTCTAAGGTTGGCGTCGCAAGGAGAAATCCACGTCGTCGTGGGTTGCCGCCGCTGGAATGCCTTGCGCCACTCATCGTCGGAGGAGGAGATGCGTTCCTTGTCGTCCCCGATCTGCTACCAAAGGATGTCACAGATCGCTAGAGGAGGGTTGCATCGACGAGTCGTCGTCCCACCGCGCCCGCCATCTGCGAACGTCGAAGAAGAGGAGGCGTCGTTGGTCGTCGCCGCTCGCTCACGTCGTCGATCGTCAATGGGGATGATCGGATGTGAAGCGCCGCTCGTCTGATGGCGTTTCAGGTGTTGGTCGGAGACACACCTTCATCTGCTCGTGGTCTGAGGAGGGGGAGAACGATTGGGGTTTGCTTGCGGTGTTCGTGAACGCCGCCGATGGACTGGGACCGCCGCAATGGTTCGCAAACGCCGTCGATGGTTCGCGCGTAGGACTGGCCGGAGGGGCTACGTCGCTTGCGGCCGTCGATCTGCCACCGGAGAAGGTTGGCCGGCAAACGAGGGCGGCTGGAGATGGAGTTTGGGCAAGAGGGATGGGGCGGCTACGGTGGATTTGTGAGAATAGGGAGAAGATGATGAGACTTTAAGGATTCTTAGCAGAAATTAGGTATTTTTTTTCCAATTGTCCTATATTTTTCCTTTAATTCCCCAAACTACAATTTTCTTTCTTTTACAAAAATATCCCAACTTAGAGATGGGAAAAATCTAAGCAAATAATAATATGGGTTGCACTTCAAACTTCAAAGTACGACCTAAAATTAAATTCTTCAAACATTGAAGTTAAAGATTTAAATGATAAATCTCTTTTCTCAAAGTCTATAGAAATTTAAATTCTCGAACTTAGGGGCTAAACTGAAATTCTAATTTTGCAAATTAGAACCCTTAAACAACTAAGTCCAATTAAACGACAACTACCGACCCGAGAGCTTAAAGGCATATCTTATTCCAAAATAGCCCAATTTTGAAACGCGGGGCGTTACAGTCTAGGTGATAAACGTTTTATAACCTTACACCTCTCACGTGCATGCTCATAAAGCCGGGTTAACTTAACTCAAGTATCGGATCGATCCCCAGGTAGGAGGTGTTCCGTAAACCGTCATCTTAAATACCTCCAACCTTAGTGCAGGATCAAACCGAGTGAGTTCTCTTGTAACCTTAGCTTTACAAGATATCGACCTATTTTAACTATTAAAACTAATCGATACTAAATTCCTAATCGCATTGGAATTCTTTCACCCGTAGTGAGCATGCATTTATCTTTGTTATAGATTTTAAATGTCTATCTCATTTTACAACGCTTTATAAAACAAAGACATTCTATAACATGCTTCCTAAGCTAGAATATAACCATTATATTAAATTTATAACATGCTTCCCAAGCAAGAATATAACAATTATATTCAACTAAGGCAACTAAGTTGTATGTTTAATTTCACAATTAATATAACACTTATATTAATTTTACTTTTAAACAAGAAACATCCAATTCATAAATTAATATAACACTTGTATTAATTCTCATGAATTAAGCATGCATACTATACAATATAACACTTATATTATACTTTCAATGCATGCAACATGCTTCCTATGGTGGGATTTGAAATCTATATGGCATACTTTATGCACATACAAGAGACTTTAATTAAAACATACATTCACAATGCATAATTAATTAAACACAATAAAGTGGACCGGTTTTGGCATCACGGACAAGCAAGGAACTAAATTATTACAATAATAATTCATCAACTAAGTTGAGACGCTTCTGAACCCTTCGAACCGCCACGAACCAGCTTGAATTTGCTTGAACCGGCTAAAAAAACAACAACTACAAAACTTCAAAAAAAAACTGAACCGGTCCATAACAGCTGTCCCGACTTCAACAGCCCGTAACTGGACCAATAACGACCCGAACTGGACCAAACGAACGCTGAACCGGACCTCCAGAGGGTGAAGAACAAGGAACCGATCTGACTTTCAGTGAACCGGACCGCCCGAGGACCGAACCGGACCGTTTCTTCCACCTTGCGCTGAACCGGTGTTGTGCTGGAATTTTGCAGAAAAAAAAACAGCAAAAAACAGCATGCTGTTTTTTTCGACACCCGAGCTTCTGTCTTCGAATTGAAAGCCTATATGGACTCTAATGACTCCGAATTTTGTACAGACTCTTCTTCACACATTAAAGCCCATACACCCCCGGGCAATTACAAAACGAAGTACAAATAAAAGCTCAAAAAAATATGCCAAAACCGGAATCACACTTTAGACGCCCAGAAATTTAATTTCTAAAACAAATACCCACCGAGCTCAAATTGATGCAAATTGAGTGACCAAAAAACGCTCTGATACCAATTGATGGAGCGCATGTAGCGCAGCGGAAGCGAGACGGATCATTGGCACTCTAATTTCATCAATTTAGCTAAATAAGAAACATGCACAAAGCTTTGAAATAAAAGGAATTAGAACACATACCTCTTGTAGTTCTAAAGACTTCTCTTCCAACGCTCGAATCTCCTCACGAACCCTTCGAAGCTTCCCTCGAACTCCTCGAGAACCACCTCCGGTAGTCATGCTATCCTCGGGCCGAGCAACGGAGTGGTGGGACTCCTTTATGAAAGAAAAAGTTTGGAAGAAGAAGATGGGAAATGGTTAGCCAACTCGTTCGTTCACAAGGCCGAACATCGAAATAGGTATCATCTTTATCCTCTTGTAATCAAATTATTTGTAGGTAATAAGACTTGTTGGTTTGGCTATCCTGCAGTTATGGTAGCCAATATGATTTTGAGTATATGTGTTGAGTTTGATGTTGTTTGAAGTTAAGTTTCGCTAATGATACATGGATGGAAATTGGGTGAATATTATTTTGGTTTGACTATCCTGCAGTTATGGTAGTCAATATGATTTTGAGTATATGTTAGTTTAAAGTTAGTTTAAGTTTAAGTTAATTTTGAGTTGTTTGGTGTTGTTTATAGTTGTTGTTTTGGTTTGTTTGGAGTAAATTTGGGTTGTTTGATGTTGTTTAGAGTTGTTGTTTTGGTTTGTTTGGAGTAGATTTGGGTTGTTTGATGTTGTTTAGAGTTGTTGTTTTGGTTTGTTTGGAGTAAATTTGAGTTGTTTGGTGTTGTTTAAAGTTGTTCTTTTGGTTTGTTTGGATTAATTTTTGGTTGTTTGGTGTTGTTTAGAGTTGTTGTTTTGGTTTGTTTGGAGTAGATTTGAGTTGTTTAGTGTTGTTTTAGAGCGTTAAACTAACTTTAGTTTTGTGTTTTAGTTTAGTTTAAGTTCATATATAGATTTGGGTTGTTTTAAGTAAACTATATATATATATGAGTTTATGTTGATGTTTAGGTGAATTTAGATTTTGCATGTATGTTGAGTTTATGTTGATGTTTATGTAAATTTAGATTTTGCATGTATGTTGAGTTTAGTTAAATTTAGATTTTGCATGTATGTTGAGTTTAGGTAAATTTAGATTTTGCATGTATGTTGATTTTATGTAAATTTAGATTTTGAATGTATGTTGAGTTTAGGTAAATTTATATTTTGCATGGATGTTGAGTTTATGTTCATGTTTAGGTAAATTTAGATTTTGCATGGATGTTGAGTTTATGTTCATGTTTAGGTAAATTTAGATTTTATGTAAATTTAGATTTTGAATGTATGTTGAGTTTAGGTAAATTTAGATTTTGAATGTATGTTGAGTTTAGGTAAATTTAGATTTTGCATGGATGTTGAGTTTATGTTCATGTTTAGGTAAATTTAGATTTTGCATGTATGTTGATTGTTATGTAAATTTAGATTTTGAATGTATGTTGAGTTTAGTTAAATTTAGATTTTGAATGTATGTTGAGTTTAGGTAAATTTAGATTTTGCATTGATGTTGAGTTTATGTTCATGTTTAATTAAATTTAGATTTTACATGTATGTTGAGTTTATGTTCATGTTTAGGTAAATTTAGTTTTTGCATTTCACTTTATGTTTTAAGTTATAATTTTTTATTTTTTTGATGCTATGTTAATATGAGATTTATTATTTTATTTTTCAGGTATTTTGGGTTGATGTTGTTCACAAAGCTGCTCTCGAAGTGGACTCGACTGCGTTTAATTTTGAATATTTCTGTAGGTTTAATTTTGTTGTGTAAACCAACTTTGTAACAATTTTAATTTACATTTCAATGAAAATAACTTTTTACAATCTAATGTTTGAATTTAATTAATTAAATGTGTGTTTCAAACCTATTAGGTATTTTAAATTGAAAAAAAAAAAACAGGAATTAAAAATGTAAATTAAATAAAACTGATCTTCTCTCGACGGTTTTTTAAAAACAAAATCGTCGGGAGAAACGCTTTCTCCCGACGATTTTAGTTAATCCGTCGAGAGTAGTCAACTTCTCTCGACGCTTTTGTTTAGCAAAATCCGTCGAGAGAAACGAGACTCTCTCGACGGATTCGAAAACCCTAATCCGTCGAGAAAGAGTATACTCTCTCGACGGATTTTGGTAACAAAACCGTCGAGAGAGTATAATCTTTCTCGACGGATTAGGGTTTTCTAAACCGTCGAGAGAGTATCATTTCTCTCGACGGATTAGGGAACCCTAATCCGTCGAGAAAGAATGCTTTCTCGACGAATAGTCTGATCGTCGAGAGAAACTGTTTTCTCGACGGTGGAGCTAAACCGTCGAGAGAGCAACCTTTCTCGACGAAAATTTAAAAGCGTCGAGAGAGCCTCTCCCGACGCCCTTGTCTCGACGAAATCTCCCGACGGTTGTTTTTCCGTCGGGAAAACTTCTCTCGATGGATTTAGGGTCTTTCTCGACGGATTTTCTGCGTCGAGAAAACCCTAAATTCTTGTAGTGAGATGAAAGTGATGAGGATTTTGTGAGAAGAAGTCTAACACTTAGCTTTCTAATTTCTCAAGTAACATGAACTCTTCATGCTCATCCAAATATTCAAACTCTTTGAAAAAATCATCAACCTCAAACCATTTGAACTTCATCCAATTTATAGGCAATTCACATGCAACAAAGTCTTTGCTTAGCATGACACCTCAAATTGGATGGATTAGTCTTCAACCAAGTGTTCCAAAATTGATGAGTTTATATGCATGTTGTTGGGGATTCACAATCCACTTCACAACTTGGATAAACCCACTAACTTGGATAAATCCACTCAACATGGATAATTCCACTTTGACTTATAATCACACTTGTAATATTTTGTCATTTTAAAATTAATTCATAATTAATTTTAATAAGCAAAATAAATTATAATTAATTAAACTTTTTAATTAATTAATATTATTATTTAATTCAATATCAAATATTAATTAAATAATAAGACTAATCCCGGTTTCTTAAACCGAATCATCACACATGAATCCCTATTCATGTTTTACACCGATCCCATATTTAAATCATATTTAAATATGTCCATCATTCTTCCAAAACCGAATTTCAATAAATTCAAATTCTTTTTCTCTCATATTGTTACACGGCTTAATCCGAGCTAGCCAGGAGATCCTAAAGGACCTACAGATCATGAGCTCCAACGATACGAGATTAACCGGTCAAACTCTTTAACCAAGCTAACCAACATTCGTTAACCCCCGGAGACTCCACTAAAGTCCAAGGGTTGCACTCTCCTCACCGTAGATATATTTTTGTCCTCTTGATATAACCATCATTAGTAAGTCGATCCTTCACAGGTCGTTCGTAATTACAGCTGGGTCAAAATAACCGTTTTACCCCCGTAATTACATCTTGTTCCTTAAGTCCCACTGATCCTCTAATGAACTATTGGTTTGTGGTCCAACCACCAAACCGATTGGTATGTGATCTCATCACTATACCAAGTCCCTCTCGGGCCAATGAGAGGGTGGGATCCCTAGTTCAAGACCCGGAGTCAGCACTTAAGGGAACAACCTCTCTACTAATCCCTCAGAGCGGGTAGGTGTGAATTCCATCTCGCAGAACTATGTTCCCAGCTACCTACCCGGTCTTATCCCCAAGATGGTAGGCTTATTGAGTCGGCGATCTCGGGCCACTCTCACCCATACAAGTCAAAGGATAAGCCCGAATAAACAGGAGTTCATAGCGTGCTCAGGATTCAAATCGAGTTACCTAGGTCATCATATGAAAAAGTCGGTCTTTACAGTAAACGGAGTTATAAAGAAAGAGCGACTTTATTTCGCGGTTCAGTCTTATGCAAACTCATTGCATAGGACGCCCCCACTCACATGTCTCCACATGAAGGATCACATCGTTTGTACTATACAAAGTGGGTCGCGTCCAATAGTGTCTCCAAGATAAGGTACCCGGCCTTATCCCTATACTATAGACCGTTCTGGCTATTATTTTAACTTGATCCACAATCATGTCATACATGAAGTTCAAGTATACAACCTATAGCCATGGGTTCTTTGTTTATCGGAGTTAGGTTAAAAGTAAACACAATTCACTTTATTCAATAACAAATTTACTGAATAAATCTCAATAACAACTTTATTGCAAAATAGAATATACATTCAGATTACAAACCACGAGTTTTAGGACATAAAACCCAACACTAAGGGCATTAAGAGCACGTGTTACATTTATTTTTTCGCTCTTTACTTTTCGCCATTTATTTTTCCGTTAGCTTAGTTTCTATTTATTTTAGATTTAATTAACTCCCCCTTTATTTCACAATTTTATTTTGAGTTTTAAGTAAAAAGACAAATAGAATTTATTTAAGAGAGATTCATTTAGGTTCCCTGTGGTTCGACACTCGTTACCACTAGCTGCAAAGCTTAGTAGTTTCGGTACTTATAAATTTTATTTTGGCAAGCCTCGACAGCTTGAAGTTGGAGCACACCAACATCTTAGGTAAAAGTATGTTCTACCTAGACTTAGGTTTTATTGTCTTAGTCGGATAATGCCTAAGTAAAATTATACCCAAACCGTTCTAAAATACTTAGTAGTGGTGTTGAGAAGGTATATATGATATATCAATCTCCTTCTACGCTCTCTATGAAGTTCACACCGTGAGATTTATGCTCGGCGTCATGATGTCAATAGGGCATCTCCAGACGGGTGGTGTTTGCATAAATCAATAGCAAGGTGAATGGATAAAGTATTTATAGTAAGTGGGAGAAGGAAGTATGTCAATACATCCTGCGGTCTCCTCCATTGGATTGAACCGTGAGATTCCCATGTTCTGCCTGGTGGTTGCTCTTAGAGGCACCGTCCATACGGAGTGCCGATTCATGGGAGTCGGAACATCTCAGTCACCAGAAATGGATAAAGATTACTTAGAGCCATTCCCAACACTGATATTCCATACGGTTGCACTGTTAGGGCCGCCCTAAGAAATCTAAAAATGGCGGGTCATGCTTACAAGATTTGCTAAGGAGTTAGTAAATTCTTGACCAAACAACGATAACTAAGATGCTATAGGAATATGAGTTATTCTGGTATTAGGATTTAGTCAAGATTGTCTTGGTTCAGTGAAGAAGTGGTTGACTGCCCCACGGTAGCAATTGCTCTGACTCACTGAAGAATCGTTGCAAATTAATAATGAGTTGCTGGGTACATTATT
The DNA here is from genome assembly GCA_028017165.1 of Herpetospermum pedunculosum. NCBI lineage: Eukaryota > Viridiplantae > Streptophyta > Magnoliopsida > Cucurbitales > Cucurbitaceae > Herpetospermum > Herpetospermum pedunculosum. The sequence goes on from JAPQWQ010000187.1 coordinate 5,860,749, forward strand.
ACTTTTGCTAAATCTTGATTGGATGTATGAAATGAGTTAAAATCAATTCAGTAATAGAATTTATTCTTTTTCAATATGTGTAGCTCGTTTATCCAATTACTAGCTTCTGATAAACTAAACGGCGATAACTACACGACCTGGAAATCGAACTTGAATACGATTCTTGTTATCGATGATCTTAGGTTTGTCTTAACAGAGGAATGTCCTCCCCCTCCTAGCTCGTCTGCAACTCGAACTGTTCGAGATGCATTTGACAGGTGGACTAGGGCTAATGATAAAGCCCGAGTCTACATATTGGCTAGCACATCTGATGTGTTAGCTAAGAAGCACGAGATGATGGTCTCTGCTAAGGAGATCATGGATTCATTACAGACGATGTTTGGACAACCGTTCTCATCGGTCTATCATGATACCCTCATGGCGAGGAAAGCTGAGAAGAAACAACTAAGTAAATATGTTTTACTCGTTGTTGAAAAATATTTATTGGAACATGATAGTTCTGCATGGATATTGGATTCAGGAGCCACTAACCATGTTTGTTCTTCTTTCCAAGAAACTAGTTCCTGGCAACTGCTTGCTGAAGGTGAGATAACTCTCAGGGTTGGAACAGGAGAGGTTGTCTCAGCCAAGGCAGTGAGAGCTGTCAAGTTGTTATATAGAGATAGTTTTATTTTGCTTGAAAATGTACTGTTGGTTCCTAGCTTTAAAAGGAACCTTGTATCTATTTCTTGTTTGCTTGAACATTTGTATAAAGTATCTTTTGATTTTAATGAAGCGTTCATTAGCAAAAGAGGTGTACATATATGTTCTGCGAAACTTGAAAACAACTTGTATATGTTAAGACCAACAGAGGCAAAAGCTATTTTCAACACCGAGATGTTTAAAACAGCTGAGACTCAAACTAAAAGGCAGAAACTTTCTCCAAGTACCTATCTTTGGCACTTCAGACTAGGTCACATTAATCTCAATAGGATTTGGAGATTGGTTAAGAGTGGTCTTCTAAGTCGGTTAGAGGACAACTCTTTACCACCACGTGAGTCTTGTTTTGAGGGCAAGATGACCAAACGATCTTTTTCTGAAAAAGGTCATAGGGTATGAATATTTCATCAGCTTCATTGATGATTATTCTAGGTACGGCTATCTTTACCTAATGCATCATAATTCCGAACCTCTTGAAAAGTTCAAGGAGTATAAGGCAGAGGTTGAGAACACATTAGGTAAAACGATTAAAACACTACGATCACATCGAGGTGGAGAGTATATGGATTTAAGGTTTCAGGACTATATGATAGAACATGGAATAGTATCCCAACTCTCAGCAACAGGAACACCGCAACAGAACGGTGTGTTCGAAAGGAGAAATAGAACCCTGTTAGACATGGTTCGATCTATGATGAGTTATGCTCAACTGCCTAGTTCGTTTTGGGGATATGCAGTACAGGCTGTTGTATATATTTTGAACGCCGTTCTCTCTAAGAGTGTCTCAAAAACACCTTATGAGTTATGGAGAAGGCGTAAAGTGAGTTTACGTCACTTCAGAATTTGGGGGTGTCCGACACATGTGTTGGTGTCCAATCCAAATAAGTTGGAACATCATTTAAAATTATGCCTATTCGTAGGCTACCCCAAGGAAACGAAAGGTGGTCTATTTTATGATCCTCAACAGGACAAGGTGCTTGTATCGACAAACACCACGTTCTTAGAGGAAGACCACATGAGAGATCATCAACCTTCAAGCAAAATTGTTTTGACCGAACTTTCCAGGAAAGCTACAGATGGGTTAACAAGAGTTGTTGATCAGGCTTGTCCTTCTCAAGAGTTGAGAATACCTTGACGTAGTGGGAGGGATGTGAGACAACCCGACCTCTACATGGGTTTAACGGAAACCCAGGTCGTCATACGTGATGAAGACGTTGAGGATCCATTGACCTTTAAATAGGCAATGAATGACATAGACAAGGACTCGTGGCTTAAAGCCATGGACCTCAAAATGAAGTCGATGTACTTCAATTCAGTATGGGATCTTGTAGAGCAACCTGATGGTGAAAGACCCTCTCGGTTGTAAGTGGATCTACAAGAGGAAACGAGACCAAGTCGGTAAGGTGCAAACCTTTAAGGCCGGACTTGTGGCAAAGGGTTATTCCTAAAGGGAAGGGGTGGACTATGAAGAAACCTTCTCCCATGTTGCCATGTTAAAGTCGATTAGAATACTCTTATCCATTGCCACGTATTATGATTATGAAATTTGGAAAATGGATGTCAAGACAGCCTTTCTGAATAGCAATCTTGAAGAGAGTATCTATAATGCTCCACTGGAGGGGTTCATAGTTCAGGGTCAACAGCAAAAGGTTTGCAAGCTTAATCGATCCATTTATGGGTTGAAGCAAACGTCTATATCTTGGAATACAAGGTTTGATACTGCGATCAAATCTTATGACTTTGAACAGAATGTTGACGAACCTTGTGTCTACAAGAAAATAGTCAATTATGTTGTAGCTTTCTTAGTCTTATACGTAGATGATATCCTACTCATTGGGAAAGATGTAGGATTCCTACCTGACGTTAAGCAATAGCTAGCGACCCAATTCCAAATGAAAGATTGGGGAGAGGCTAAGTTTTTTCTAGGGATTCAAATCATAAGGAATCGTAAGAACAAAACGCTTGCGCTGTCTCAAGCATCTTATATTGACAAAGTGTTGATTCGATATTCGATGCAAAATTCCAAGAAGGGTTCTTTACCTTTCAGGCATGGAATTCAATTGTCAAAGGAAGAGTGTCCTAAGACACCTCAAGAAGTTGAGGATATGAGACAAATTCCGTATGCATCAGCAGTCGGTAGTCTAATGTACGCCATGTTATGTACAAGACCAGACATATGCTATGCAGTAGGAATTGTCAGTAGGTACCAGTCCAATCAGTCCAATGATCATTGGACTGTCGTTAAACACATCCTCAAGTATCTTCGGAGAACTAGGGACTATGTGCTTGTGTATGGCGCGAAGGATTTGATCCTTACAGGATACACTGACTTTGATTTTCAAACTGATAAGGATCCGAGGAAATCCACATCGGGATCAGTGTTCCCTCTTAACGGAGGGGTAATAGTATGGAGGAGTATAAAGCAAGGTTGTATTGCTGACTCCACCATGGAAGTTGAGTATGTCGCGGCTTGCGAAGCTGCGAAAGAGGCTGTATGGCATAGAAAGTTCTTGACGGATTTGGAATTTGCTTATCACACTTTATTGTGATAATATTGGTGCTGTGGAAAATTCCAGAGTGAAAGAGTTTCGGCATGCATAGCGGAAGCAACGTTGGATCTAAGTACTCTTATTTTGTTAATTTAAAAGAAAAAATCATGTAATTTGAAAATCAAAGACAATAATTTAGAAGTTACCTTTGAAGTTTAAATTCTTCTCGATTCCAAACTCGATCTTCGAACGTAACGGTCACGAACCACCACGAGAGTCTTCCCGACTATTCTCCGGCCTTAGAACGGGATTGTGGGATCCTTTGAGTGACTAATTTAAAATAGAATTGAAGATGGAATTGGAGAAAATGGTAGAGAAATTGTCTTTACAATTTCTCAAAGTTCATCAAAATTCCAAGAAGAAGTCAATCTAATTAACCCTTTGTATATATAGAAGACTACATGCAAAAACATGCAAAATTGAGTTAACAATAGGATGCCATGTAGAATCCACTCAATTTAGTGGGATTAGTGGCTTGATGTGGGATGAACACTTAGCAAAAAAGTTTGACTCATAAAACCAACAACAAATGGTTTTTCCCACTAACTCAAGAATGAGATTTTTCCACTAACTTAAGAATTGGATTTTTTCCTTAACTTTAGTCATCAAAATGACTCTTGACTTTCAAGGTTTAGTGGAGTCAACATTTGACTTTTGACTTTCAAAGTTTTAGTCAATTGTCTTTAATTTGACTTTTGACTAACTTTGATCAAATTAATTCAATTTAAAAATTAATTCAAATAATTAATTTTAAATTAAATTAATATTAAATAATTAATTAAACAATTTAATTAATTCAAATTTAATATCCAATAAATCCAACACTAATCCCGATCATTCCCGATATACATGATTATGAATCCATATTCATATTTTCGATATTTAAATCTTATTTAAATATCACCATCTCTCTCTATTGTTCAATTCGCAATTGAACGTTATGTCGTTAAATATATCACATATATTTAACGTTAATTCTCTAATTCGAATTCGAACACTTCGAATTCACTCGTCACACTGTTCTAAGGTTTAGTCTGATATGAGCTAGCAGGGGGACCTCATGGACCTACAGATCATGAGCTCCAACGATCCGAGATTAACTAATTAAACACTTTAACCTAGTTAATCAACATTCGTTAACTACCAGGACATTCCACTATAGCCTAGTAGTTGCATTCTCCTCACTGTAGATATATTTATGTCCACTCGATATAACCATGATTAGTAAGTTTACCCTTCACAGGTTGTTCGTAATTTACGGTCGGGTCAAATATCTGTTTTACCCCCGTAATTACATCTTGCTCCTTAAGTCCCACTGATCCTCTAATGAACAATTGGTTTGTGATCCAATCACTAAACCGATTGGTATGTGATCTAATCACTATACCGAGTCCCTCTCTGGCCAATGAGAAGGTGGGGCCCCTTGTTCAAGACCTGGAGTCAGCACTTAAGGGAAAAACCTATCTACTATCCCTAGAGACGGGTAGGAGTGAATTCCATCTTGCACCCTATGTCCCCAGCTATCTATCCGGTCTTACCCCTGAAATGGGAGGCTTATTGAGTCGGCGCTGTTGAGCCACTCTCACCCATGCAGATCTAAGGATAATCCCGAATAAACAGGAGTTCATAGTTAGCTCAGGATTAAGGTCAAGTTACCTAGGTCATCGTTTTGAAATAGTCAGTCTTTAAAACAGTAAACAACGTTATAAAGCAAAAGTGACTTATTTCGTGGTCCGGTCTAATGCAAACTCTTTGCATAGGACGCCCCCATTCATATGTCTCCACATGAACGATTCAGGATCACATCGTTTGTACTAAATACAAAATGAGCCGCATCCAATAGTGTCCCCAGGATAAGGTATTCAGCCTTATCCGTATACTATAGACCGTTTTGACTATTTACTCGAACTTGATCCACTTTTATGTCTCCACATAAAGTTCAAGTACTCATGTTATAGCCATGGATCTTAGTTTATTAGATTTAGGGTTTTCTAAAATGAAATAAGCAATTCACATATTCAATAATAACTTTATTGAATGAACCTCAATAACACTTTATTAGTAATAAAATATGTTTATCGTTTACAAACCACGAGTTTTAGGACATAAAACCCAACAAACTCCCACTTGGACTAAAACTCCAGTCGTAATAAATATATATCCATATATATACATAATGTTAGTTTTTCAAAATGAGAAATAAATACAATAAACTAGGGCATCACATACCCATAGTTTTCTCCCACTTGCCCTAGATTATACATCTTGTAGTCCTAGTCTGACTAGGTGACCCTCAAACACTTTAGCCGTGAGAGCCTTTGTAAATGGATCAGCATGCGTCTCATATCCTCAACTTCTTGAGGTGTCTTAGGACACTGTTCCTTCGACAAGTGAATTCCATGCCTGAAGGGTAGCAAACCCCTCTTGGAATTCTCCATCTTATATCTTAACAACATCTTGTCAATATAGGAAGCTTGAGACAAGACTAATGTTCTATTCTTGCGGTTCCGAACTATTTGGATCCCAAGAATATATTGAGCTTCTCCCAAATCTTTCATTTGGAATTGAGTTGCTAGCCATTTCTTGACGTCAGTCAGGCATCTTACATCATTTCCAATGAGTAAGATATCATCGACATATAACACGAGGAATGCTACAGATGTTTTGACAATCTTCTTGTAAACACAAGGTTCGTCAATGTTTTGTTCAAAACCATAAGATTTGATCGTAGTATCAAACCTTATATTCCAGCATCTAGATGCTTGTTTCAACCCATAAATGGATCGTTTAAGCTTACAAACTTTTTGTTCTTGATGTTGTATTATAAACCCCTCTGGTTGAGACATATAGATACTCTCTTCAAGATTGCCATTCAGAAAGGCTGTCTTGACATCCATTTACCAAATCTCATAGTCATAATATGTGGCAATGGAAAAGAGTATTCTAATTGATTTTAACATGACAACAGGAGAGAAGGTTTCATCGTAGTTGTTACGTGCTCATTGTGTTAAAATAAATAAGCAATAAGATAGAAAGAGCACTCAGAACATGCAAGCATACATGATCTTATAGCAAGTAGTAAGTATTTTTTCATTCGTTTTCCCACAGAGATTTATTATAAGCTAATCGTGAAGTGTAAAGTTAAGAAAGAAAGGGTGGATTTGATGGGGTAAAATTTGTTTTAAATTGTCTATTTCCTACTGAATATGTAGAGGGTAGCAACATAAACAAGAACAAGTCAAAGCTAAACTCAAATGAAAAGAGACGAGATTAATAAATGAAGGCAAAGACAGCTAGACAGAATTTTAACTTAAGCAGAATTGCGGAGACAGCAATTCTACCGCAATTTAAATAACAGCGAAAGTGTGTAAAGTGATGAATTAAGGGCTACTAACGACTATCCTATAGGCTTTTTCATACGATTCTCAAGTACTGGATCAACTCTCTATGCATCAAACTCACTCAATCTCATGTATCGTCCGATTCCATGCATTAGATGCTTTAGTTTACTCATGTCCAAGTAAGGTCTTAAGCATCTTGTTAAAGCAGAAAGTTATGGTTTGTACTAGGAAAACGCCTATTCCTAGGTCGTTTTCTGGCTACCTTGAAAGGCTAGCATGAGTGTATGACTCTGAACTCTTACTCCTTCCAGAGGTTAGGAGTTCTTTGGACAAAATGGATGGCCAATCGAAATTGCCCGTGGGATGAAGCTTACATACAATCAATGCTTCGAGAGCGATCCTACATGCTTGGTTCACGTTTTTTAGCCTATAGTGTTGTCATTAGCATGCCCCTAAGTGATTTAGCTACTCATGGATATAGACAGAACAGAAGTAAGAGAAGAAGTAGACATGCTTAGAAGGAATTTAAAGACAAAACAGTGAGGAAAAGCAGTAGGTTGCCAAGGCAAGAATTGTGAAATGACGAATGGTGATTTGATTACTTGATTGTTTAAATGAACAAAGGGACGCTTAAGGTAAATAACTGAAAGACAGAAAACAACGCAATGAAATGAACTAGTCACTAGAACAGAAACAACAACTAAACAATGCTGGAATTTAAAAAGGAAAGACAGAAAGCAGTAAAAGATGCTTGAAGCCTCGTTGCAACCGCCTCGGCTGAAGAGGATGAAAGAATAGCTTTGCTTGATTTTCGATTCCAACAGCTGAGACTCTCACACCAACAGACGGCAAAGGAAAACACGAAGAAAGATGGAGCTGCGAGAAGACTTCTACGCTTTCGGATGATGATTGAACCCTCGACTTTGACCCCTATTTATAGTAGTCTGCAGGTGCATTTGGGCCAAGGAGAACCATCAATCTTCAACGTCGTACTTCAGAATGGATGGAGGAGAAAGAACGAATCCCTGAAATAACAGAAATTAACAGAAAAAGATCAGTCAACTTACGGTTTTCACTTGAAACATTGCGGTTTCAGCAATGTTTCCGCAATGCTGTCGCAATGCTTGTTTTTCATTCTTTTCCTTCGGTTTTTAACCCTTTTCTTTCCTATTGTACCTAAGTCCTAATTTAGCTACCTTCTTCTAAATCTCATATTTAAGCATAGGTTTAGGCTAAATGCTATCAAAAACACCTAAGAGTGAACATCTTTCTAAGATAATTAAGTCCTAAAAAGGTCACTTTTGGAGACGTAACACACCCCCAAACTTAAGGTTTTGCTTGTTCTCGAGCAATCTAAGGACTTTCCTAGGCTGCTGTTTCTTCTTCTTTAACCACTTACTAACTCCCCTATATTCTTATTTATAGCAATGTTGTCCTGTGACACACTTCTAAGCTTAAAACTACCCTCTCATTTAGCTTCTTCTGATTTCGCATGCCTAATACTCCTACTGTCTTTATTAACTCCCTACACTGATCTACCTGCTTTTGTCATATCCTGCCACTATCCCTAAGGTTTCAAATTCTACCTAGCTTTACCCCAGACTCAGTAACATGCTTCTAGTTTATACTTATGAGCTACCTAGGATTCCTTAGAGTCATGCCAATCTTAGTATTAATGGTGACAGTAGTACTTTTAGAGAACAACCTAAACCCTGGCATCACTACATTGGATATACACTCATCTCCCTAAACAACCCTACAAGCTACAACTTTGCTCTTAGCTCATTGAGGATCAGAGTTCTTTTTAAACAGGACATCTAAGCCACAAAGTTGCAACTCCTAGGTATACATTCTTCTTCCCTACTCTTTTCCTTTTTTCTTCCTTAGGTGGAGCCTTTCCTTTGGTTGCCTTTTGATGCAATGCCACTTGTGGGTTACACACTTGACACTGATTACTCAGCAACCTAAGAGAGACTCCCCTCTTTATTCTATTTTTCATTTTTTTTTTTTTTTTTTTATCTGTTCATTATTTTTGTCAAGGAGAAGAAGAATGCTTATGTTTTAAGGGCGAGAGGAATGTTCCTAGGCCTAGGGTGGCCTCCCCCAAACTTCAACTACTCATTGTCCCCAATGAGTGTCTGAGGTGGCACACCCCCAAACTTGTCCTAGAAGCATCTAGTCTAAGGTAAAACAAAGAGAATCTAAAAGCCCTAGGCATAGACAGAACATTCTAAAAGAAAATATCACAGCAGCAGGAATTTGAAAAAAAAAAAACAGACAGGCAAGGACTTACAGCTATGAATGCTGAGCTATTTAGAGGTTAATTTAAACTATCAAAGGGTGTCCTATGACACTCATCCAACACGCATTTAGATAAGCTATATAAGGTAGTCATGACAGCAACAAAAGATAGAATTTAAACAGATCACAGCCTAGCTAAACAGACAGTCCAAAACATGCATTCAGTAATAAAAATTGCGGGTACCGCAATTATTTCGCAATCAAGTCAGGGCAGATATATCAATGTTTAGGCCCCCTAAGCATGCTTTATCCAGTCATTCAAGCTCGACAAAAATAAACCTAAACTATCCTACCTAATCAGCTAGCAGCAGGCTATACTAAGCAATTTAAAAACGTAAAACTAAACAACTAAAACAGATCAAAACTTTACTAAAAACAGCAGAATTCACATGGTCTATCAGAAAGCAGATTTTTTATTTTTTTATTTTAAGGGAACAGCAATACTCCCTTGAGTGCAATTCAAACCAGCACTCAGATGTCTTCATCCTCATCAGGTCGTCGTGGTCGTGGAGGCACCCATGGATTCAGAAGATTTGTGGGGAAGTCAGGGAAGATGCAGCCAAGCTGGTCAGCAACTTCCTTGTCCCGTGCCTGCGCGTATGTGGCCCATTGAGCCATCCTCTTCTGCATATCCATCAGGCAAGCCATGGACAGCGACTGGTCAGCAGCCAACCTATCCAGCTCGAATTCCATGTTCCCCTTCCTCTTTAGCCTCAAGCCAGCAGGTAGCTCCAAGTGGCCTGTGTAAGCCATTTGCTGCTCCATTCGCTCAATAGGGACTCCTGCAAGCAAACATAGTTTAGTTATAGTATTAGGGAAAAACAATGGACCCTTACCTTTCTTCGCGCACTAAGCAATGGCGGCTGATATGACTTCACCCACGTTGACCGTGAGACCTCGCATGATTGCATAGACCAGCAGCGATCTGCTCTGGTTGATGGTGGTCTCATGAGTCACGGGGGACAGCTTCCTCCTTACAAAGGCAAACCATACAGCCGCCTTAGCTGTGAGGTTGGCACTCATGAGAGTGTGCCTTCCATTGCGTGACACGGTCCAGGATGCTTCAGGCTGGCCAATGGTCCGAATGGCCTCTTCCAGGACTGCCTCAGTGGGCTCATCAACAATCCGTGCATAGTCAGTATGTTTTTGGCCCTTGAGGCCATAGGCTTCGTTGATGGCTTTTGCTGAGAAGTCCACTTCTACCCCCCTGACCACAGACAACCCCTCCTCAGAATTTCTCAGGTTGGCGTAGAAGTCATACACCATGCTTGTGTAAGCCGGATTGGGTGGTCTGCACAACTCCTCCCATCCATGATTTATAATTCCTGCGCGCAAGAACTGCGACAGGTCAGCAGGTCTGTCGAGGAAGCCCTTTTCGTGCAGCATCTCCCTCTTCCTTAGCTCAATGCCTCTGGACTCAGCGTCAGAGGACACATACCTCACTGATTGAGGCTCATCTTCAGGGTAAAGCTTGGCCTTCCCTTTGTCCTTTGGTTTGGCTGACTCCGCAGCCTCTAGCTTGAGCTTCTTGAACGATGGCTCAGCACTCTCTCCCTCTGATGCCAGCGCCCTCTTGGCTTTCTTTTTCTTTAATTTCTTGGACCGTTTGGCTTTGATATTCTTGGCAGCCTTCTTCTTCTTCAGCTTTGCCTTGGTTGCGATCGCATGGAGGCAAGCCCCCAATGTCTCTTCCATGGAATCATCCTTCTGCGCAGGACTCTCAGGATTGGCTTCCCTCAACGGAGAGAAAACCTCTTCTTCCTCACCTTCCCCACTGCCCTGCGTCGATTCTTGGAACTCCCCATATGGAAATTCAGGGTCATGTTGTGGGGCAGTGGCCGACGGAGTAGTGCTTTGTGCGGCTGTGGGGGTCTGTGCAGAGCTCTGTGGTGATGAAGGCAGTTCAGGACTCTGCACTGGTGGTGATGAGGAAAGCTCAGGGCTTTGAACTGGCGGAGATGGTGACGGGCTGCGCTCGGCTGTCTCGTGGGATGGCTGGCTTTGTTCTTGACTCTCCACAGAGGGAGTCTTGTTCTTGATTTCTTCCTCGGCCACAGCCATACTCCACTTGCGCTTCTTGGGTGTGCCTGCTGGCTCAGAGGGTCCAGCAGGTATCTCTGTGACGACCTTCCACTTCTTCTTGCGAATCGGAAGTTTGGGAAGGCGTTCAGTTCGCGCGGCGTCAGCCTCAGCCAAGGCAAGCAGTGCGTCTCTCGCAGCCGTTTCAGCGTCGTCAGCCTTCTTCTTGGCCGCAGATCTTTCAGCCCTCGTGAGCACCATTGTTGAATCGTGGAGGTTTGGAGAGAAGAATCACAGATGAAGAGAATCGCAGTTTTCTTGGAGTTCAGAGAATGGGAGAATCGTACAGATCAACGCGCCTTCTAACGGATATAAAGAAAACGGATAAATCCCAACGGCTATATTTTTGCGGATCCTGCAAATCCAGCGCAATTTTAGTGACCGTTGGAGATTTTTTTCATCTAAATGTCAATCTTCGCTCATCCGTATCTTTTATTTGGCCCAATATTTTCTTGATTTCTAAAGCTGGATTTACTCTCCTTGATTCCTTCTATCGATTCCCTACAAAAAGAAATAAAATCAACATCAAATTCGCAATTAAAATCATACAAACTTATACACAAATGATAACCGGAAAATCGTAAAAAATAAACTAAGGCATGAGCCTCATGTTGACGAGCACAGCAATCACTCGTCCTCTCTCGTTCTTAATTTCATGCTTCAGTCAAGAGGAAGGCCGAGAGAGTCTTCACATCTCCTTCCTCATAGTAGTGCTTCAACCTTGCACCATTAACCATGAATGGTTGTCCTTGCTGCAAGTTCTTTATCTCAATAGCACCATGAACAAACACATTAGTAATCATGAAAGGACCTGACCATCTGGACTTTAGTTTGCCTGGAAATAACCTCAATCGTGAGTTAAATAATAAAACAAGTTGGCCTTTCTTAAAGTCCTTGATCCTAAGTCTACTATCGTGCCAAATCTTGGTCTTTTCCTTATACATTTTGGCATTTTCATAAGACATTTGTCTAAGCTCATCAAGCTCGTGTAATTGCAGAGACCGCAACGTTCCCGCATCGGTCACGCAATAATTCAACTCTTTTAGTACCCAAAATGCCTTAATTTCTAACTCACATGGAAGATGACAAGCTTTACCATATACAAGTCTGTAAGGAGACATACCTAGGGGTGTCTTATATGCAGTCCTATATGCCCAAAATGCATCCTCGAGTTTAAAGGACCAGTCTTTCCTATTGGGTTTAACCACTTTTTCTAGGATGTTCTTAATCTCCCTATTTGAAATTTCAGCCTGACCATTCGAGTGTGGGTGATAGGGAGTGGCTACTCTATGTCTAATGTTATACTTAGCCAACACTCTCTCCATAGCCTTATTAATGAAGTGTGTCCCCTCATCACTAATGACAGCACGAGGTGTCCCAAACCTAGTAAAAATGTGCCTATGCAAGAATTTTATGACTGTTTTAGCATCATTATTAGGACATGCTATGGCCTCTACCCACTTGGATACATAGTCTACTGCCACCAAAATGTAAAGGTTACCTGAGGATGGGGGAAATGGTCCCATGAAGTCAATGCCCCATACATCAAAGAGCTCCAACTCTAAGATGTAGGTGAGAGGCATCTCATCCTTTCGACTGAGGTTACCTGTTCTTTGGCATTCATCACAGCTGTGGGCATAGTTGTGGGCATCCTTGAAGATCGTTGGCCAATAGTAGCCACTCTGAAATACCTTTGCAGCTGTTCTTTGGCCACCAAAGTGTCCACCATAAGGAGCTGTGTGACAGTGCTGCAGCACAGACTTCGCCTCAGCAGCTGAAACACACTTCCTTAGCAAGCCGTCAGCACATGTTCTGTAAAGTGTGGGGTCATCCCAGATGAATTTCCTTGCTTCATGAAGGAACCTCTTCTTCTCTTGTCCTCCCTTGAAAACTGGTAATACCTGTGATGCAAGGAAGTTAGCAATGTCAGCAAACCAAGGTTCCTCATCGTTATCACGATGAGTCAATACAAAGACATGTTCATCAATAAAAGCATCAGAAATTGCGGGTTCCGCAATTTTTTCGCAATTGTGCTGCAATCGAGAAAGGTGATCCGCAACCACATTTTCACATCCTTTCTTGTCTCGAATGTCCAAATCAAATTCCTGCAGCAATAACACCCACCTAATCAACCTAGGCTTAGCATCAGCCTTCCTCATGAGATACTTTAAGGCAGAATGGTCAGTGTACACAATTGTCCTAGTGCCTACAATATAGTTTCCAAATTTCTCACAAGCAAACACTACAGCAAGCATCTCTTTCTCAGTAGTTGTATAATTACATTGAGCCTCATTAGGGTTTTACTAGCATAGTATACAGGGTGTGTTAGCTTGTCAATCTTCTGTCCTAACATAACCCCTACAGCATAGTCACTAGCATCACATAACATCTCAAATGGGAGATCCCAATCTGGTCCTACTATAATAGGTGCTGTGACTAGTGCTTCCTTAAGGGCTTTCCAAGCTACTAAACATTCCTTAGAGAAGATGAATGGCCTGTTTAGCTCTAAAAGCTCACACAGAGGCTTGGCTATCTTAGAAAAGTCCTTAATGAACCTTCTGTAGAAGCCAGCATGCCCTAAGAAACTTCTAATGGCCTTGACATTCTGAGGCTCTACCAACTTCTCTATGATTTCTATCTTTGCCCTGTCAACTTCTACACCTGCCCTTGACACTCTATGACCTAAGACAATCCCTTCATCCACCATGAAATGACACTTTTCCCAATTTAGGACTAGGTTGGTCTCCTCACACCTAGCCAAGACCTGTCCTAAATTCTCTAGACAGTTTGTAAATGAATCCCCAAAGACTGAGAAATCATCCATGAATATCTCTATCATGGACTCATCCAAATCAGAGAAGATTGCCAACATGCACCTTTGGAAAGTTGCCGGTGCATTGCATAAGCCAAAAGGCATTCTGCGAAAGGCAAAAGTTCCAAAAGGGCAAGTGAAGGTGGTCTTCTCTTGATCCTTAGGGTCTATAGTGGTCTGGTTATAACCTGAATAACCGTCTAAGAAACAGTAGTAGGCTCTACCAGCTATTCTGTCTAACATTTGGTCAATAAATGGTAGAGGTAAATGGTCTTTCTTGGTCTCTTTATTTAGCTTCCTATAATCCATGCAAACTCTCCATCCTGTGACAGTCCTAGTTGGAATCAGTTCATTGTTCTCATTGACTACCACAGTCATCCCACCCTTCTTAGGTACACACTGTATAGGGCTCACCCACTGACTACTAGCTATGGGAAAGATCACACCAGCATCTAACCATTTAATTATTTCTTTCTTAACTACCTCTTTCATAGAGGGATTCAGCCTACGTTGATGATCTACTCTAGGTGTGTGCTCTTCCTCTAGTATAATCTTATGCATGCAATAAGAAGGGCTAATGCCTCTAATATCAGCAATAGTCCATGCAATAGCCTTCCTATGTTGCTTAAGTAGTAGAATCAGTTCAACCTCATGCTTTTCACTTAATTTAGAAGAAATAATCACAGGCAAGGTATCATTACTTCCTAGATATGCATACTTGAGGTGAGTGGGGAGAGGCTTTAACTCTAAGACAGGCGGATGCTCAATGGATGGTTTTAATGGATTCAGAGATTTTTCAGTTAAGTCAATATTCATACAAACATGCTGAGGGTTATTTACAGGTATGTCCATTATCTCAGCTATGTTTAAATCAGTTAATTCTAATCCTACATAGTTATTAGCATGCTTAGTCAATAATTCATGCTCCAATTGTTCTTCCATCAAAGAATCTACAACATCCATGCTAGCACAGGATTCAAGGTCAGAGGGGTACCTTAAAGCTTTATACACACTAAATTTCACCTCTTCATCATGAACCCTCATAGTGAGCTCACCTTTTTGGACGTCGATCAGGGCCCTACCTGTGGCAAGAAACGGTCTGCGTAATAGGATGGGGACCTCCTCGTCTGCTTCATAATCCAGGATAATGAAATCTGCAAGGAAAATAAACTTGTCAACCTTTACTAAAATATCCTCAATCTTACCTTCTGGGTATGCAATGGATCTGTCTGCTAGTTGTAAAGTGACAGTGGTTGGTCGTGCTTCTCCTATTCCTAGCTGACGGAATAGTGATAGGGGCATGAGGTTTATGCTGGCGCCCAGGTCACAAAGCGCTCTGCCCACGTGCTTGCCTCCTAGCTCTACAGGTAAGGTGAAAGAACCAGGATCCTTCTCCTTCTTGGGTAGCTTGTTCTGGAGTATGGCACTGCACTCCTCAGTGAGATTTACTGTTTCAAACTCACCAATTATTTTTTTGTTAGTAATAATATCTTTCAAAAACTTTACATAAGAAGGCATAGACTGTAAAACTTCAACAAAAGGAATGTTGACATGCACTTGCTTAAGAATTTCTAAGAATTTATTAAAATGCACTTCCTGTTCCTGCTTCTTCTTAAGCCTTCGAGGATATGGAGGTGGTGGCACATATGCAGGCACTTCTGGTCGCCTCAGGATATGTGAAGGTCTTGGAATTTCTTCTATCTCCTCTATGATTGGCTCCAGCCTTGTTCCTGATGTGCTTGTTGGTGGTGGACCTTGGTTTGGCAGAGACTCCATTGGAGCACTAGACTCAGTGTTCTCTACTCGCTTTGGTGTGTCCTTGGTGTTGCTTACCAATGGTCTACCACTTCTAAGTTCAATTGCTTGAACTTGCTCTTTACCATCTCTCCTTGGCACCTCGGTGTCAGCAGGGAGTCTACCTTGGGGCCTACTCTTGAGTTCATTGGCTAATTGGCCTATTTGGTTTTCTAGGCTCCTAAGAGTAGCTTGCTGGCTCTGTAAAGTGGCATCATTCTTGGCTATGTATTCCTTGAGTAAGTTTTCTACAGAAGACCCTACAGGTTGGTTGTATGGTTTTTGATACATGGATTGGTTATGTTGGGGAGTGAAACCAGGTGTTCCACTCGGTCTAGGTTGGTTAGGAGCTTGGTTAGCATTTTGTTGGCCACCCCATGACAGGTTTGGGTGGTTCCTCCAACCAGGGTTGTAAGTATTGGAATAGGGGTTATTCCTAGGCTGCTGCTGACTTCCAACATAGCAGACTGAGGCTGGATTCCCAGGGCAGTATTCATACGGGTGCCCTTCCCCACAGAATCCATATACAAGTGTCTCACCTTGACTTGGTTGGGTGCCCATTGACATGGCTGTAACGGTGTTGACACTTGTTTGGAGATTTGTTTGAGCCATTTGCTTAACTAGGCTGGTCAGGGCATTTATTTGGCTGCTCATTGCACTTAGAGCATCCCTGTCTTGAGCTCTAGTTGGCTTAATTGGATCATCTGACCACCTACAGTGAGATGCTGAGATCTTCTCCAAGATCTCATAGGCCTCGTTGTAACTCTTGGACAACATGGAGCCTCTAGCGGATGAATTTAAGACTTGTCTAGTGCTGGGATTGCATCCTTTGAAAAAGACCTCAATTTGGATACACCATGGGATGCCATGGTGTGGACATTTAAGCAGTAGATCTTTGAACCTTGTCCAAGCTTCGTGAAGAGACTCATTATCAGCTTGCTTGAACTTAACTATGTCATCACGAAAGGTAGAATTCCTATCAGGTGGGAAGTATTTGACTAGGAATTTCTCCGCCAAGTCTGTCCAATTGCGGACTGATCCAGATGGTAATGAGTTTAACCACGTCTTTGCTTTGTCCCTCAAAGAGTAAGGGAAAAGGTATAGCCTCAAGGCTTCTTGGGAAACTCCAGGGATGATGAATGTATCACTAACTCCTAAGAAGTTTCTAAGATGGTTGTGGGGGTCCTCATTTTCCACTCCAAAGAATTGTCCCACAGTGGACAACATTTGGAACATCACTGGCTTTAACTCGAATGAGTTGGCAGTGATCTCAGGGCGGATTATGCTGGGGTTCAGCTCCCCAGGCATAGGTACTAGGTATGAGAGAATGGCACTATTCTTGTCATTCGCTATTTCGATGGGGTTGCGAATGACAGGTACCGGATTTGGAACTATTCCATCCATTTCTTCTTGAGACAATTGCGGAGGAATTGCGGTTCCCGCAATTGCTTGAGGTAAAGGGGGTTGTTTAAAGAGACTTTTCTTGGCTCTATTTCTGGCCCGAAGTAACCTCTCAGGCTCAGGATTGAACTCTAGATCACTACTTGAAGGCTCACTCATAAACTAACCCGATGGTACCTGCAAAAGAAATGAAACAGATCAGTTTCAATAGGCAATAAACTTGGTGTTTCAACCTTAACAAACTTCGTTTTCACTTAAATAAGTCCCCGGCAGCGGCGCCAAAAACTTGTTACGTGCTCATTGTGTTAAAATAAATAAGCAATAAGATAGAAAGAGCACTCAGAACATGCAAGCATACATGATCTTATAGCAAGTAGTAAGTATTTTTTCATTCGTTTTCCCACAGAGATTTATTATAAGCTAATCGTGAAGTGTAAAGTTAAGAAAGAAATGGTGGATTTGATGGGGTAAAATTGGTTTTAAATTGTCTATTTCCTACTGAATATGTAGAGGGTAGCAACATAAACAAGAACAAGTCAAAGCTAAACTCAAATGAAAAGAGACGAGATTAATAAATGAAGGCAAAGACAGCTAGACAGAATTGTAACTTAAGCAGAATTGCGGAGACAGCAATTCTACCGCAATTTAAATAACAGCGAAAGTGTGTAAAGTGATGAATTAAGGGCTACTAACGACTATCCTATAGGCTTTTCATACGATTCTCAAGTACTGGATCAACTCTCTATGCATCAAACTCACTCAATCTCATGTATCGTCCGATTCCATGCATTAGATTCTTTAGTTTACTCATGTCCAAGTAAGGTCTTAAGCATCTTGTTAAAGCAGAAAGTTATGGTTTGTACTAGGAAAACGCCTATTCCTAGGTCGTTTTTTGGCTACCTTGAAAGGCTAGCATGAGTGTATGACTCTGAACTCTTACTCCTTCCAGAGGTTAGGAGTTCTTTGGACAAAATGGATGGCCAATCGAAATTGCCCGTGGGATGAAGCTTACATACAATCAATGCTTCGAGAGCGATCCTACATGCTTGGTTCACGTTTTTTAGCCTATAGTGTTGTCATTAGCATGCCCCTAAGTGATTTAGCTACTCATGGATATAGACAGAACAGAAGTAAGAGAAGAAGTAGACATGCTTAGAAGGAATTTAAAGACAAAACAGTGAGGAAAAGCAGTAGGTTGCCAAGGCAAGAATTGTGAAATGACGAATGGTGATTTGATTACTTGATTGTTTGAATGAACAAAGGGACGCTTAAGGTAAATAACTGAAAGACAGAAAACAACGCAATGAAATGAACTAGTCACTAGAACAGAAACAACAACTAAACAATGCTGGAATTTAAAAAGGAAAGACAGAAAGCAGTAAAAGATGCTTGAAGCCTCGTTGCAACCGCCTCGGCTGAAGAGGATGAAAGAATAGCTTTGCTTGGATGAATCCAATCGGGAGAGAAGATGAATCTTCTCTCCTTCCTATCAGATTGTCGATTCCAACAGCTGAGACTCTCACACCAACAGATGGCAAAGGAAAACACGAAGAAAGATGGAGCTGCGAGAAGACTTCTACGCTTTCGGATGATGATTGAACCCTCGACTTTGACCCCTATTTATAGTAGTCTGCAGGTGCATTTGGGCCAAGGAGAACCATCAATCTTCAACGTCGTACTTCAGAATGGATGGAGGAGAAAGAACGAATCCCTGAAATAACGGAAATTAACAGAAAAAGATCAGTCAATGTTTCCGCAATGCTGTCGCAATGCTTGTTTTTCATTCTTTTCCTTCGGTTTTCAACCCTTTTCTTTCCTATTGTACCTAAGTCCTAATTTAGCTACCTTCTTCTAAATCTCATATTTAAGCATAGGTTTAGGCTAAATGCTATCAAAAACACCTAAGAGTGAACATCTTTCTAAGATAATTAAGTCCTAAAAAGGTCACTTTTGGAGACGTAACACTAGTCTACCCCCTCTCTCTGGGTATAACCCTTTGTCACTAATCGAGCTTTAAAGGTTTGTACCTTACCAGCTTGGTCTCGTTTCCTTTTGTAGATCCATTTACAACCAATAGGTTTTACCCCATCTGGTTGATCTACAAGTTCCCAGACCGAATTGAAGTACATCGACTCCATTTCGAGGTCCATGGCTTTGATCCACTGATCTTTGTCAACATCATTCATTGCCTGTTTATAGGTCAATGGATCCTCTATTCTATCATCTGGTATGATGATTTGAGTTTCTACTAAACCCATGTAACGGTCAGGTTGTTGCACAACCCTCCCACTACGTCGAGGCACTCTCAACTCTTGAGATGGATGTGAGTAATCAGAAGTATTAGCTCCATCAACAACTCTTGTTGAGGGACCAATCTCATCAACAACTCTTGTTGATCTATCTGTAGCTTCTTTAGAAATTTCACGCAATACTAGTTTACCATGTGATCTTCTTCGAGAAAAGTAGCATTTGTCGATACAAATACTTTATTTTCTTCTGGATCAAAGATGTATCCAACTTTCGATTCTTTTGGGTAGCCTATGAATAAACATACTTTTGAACGACGTTCGAATTTCCTACGGTTTTGCACCAACACATGTGCCGGGCATCCCCAGATCCTGAAGTGACGTAAACTAGTTTTACGCCCTCTCCATAACTCATAAGGTGTTCCAGTAACACTTTTAGAGGGAACATTGTTCAAAATGTAGGCAGCAGTCTCTACTGCGTATCCCCAAAACGAATCAGGCAAATGAGCATAGCTCATCATCGATCGAACCATGTCTAACAAGCTTCTGTTTCTTCTCTCCGATACACCATTTTGTTGTGGCGTACTAGGTGCAGAGAGTTGTGACTGGATTCCATGTTCTATCAAATAGTCCTGGAATCTTAGGTCCATGTACTCTCCACCTCGATCTGATCGATGTGTCTTAATTGTTTTACCTAATAAGTTCTCAACTTCTGCCTTATACTCCTTGAACTTTTCAAGAGCTTCGGACTTATGATGTATTAGGTAAACATAACCGTACCTTGAATAATCATCTATGAAACTGATGAAATATTCATATCCTCCTCGTGCTTTGACATTCATTGGTCCACAAAGGTCCGAATGCACGAGTTCTAAGGATTCTTTGGCTCTAAGACCTTTTCAAGTAAAAGATCTTTTCGTCATTTTCCCCTCAAGACAAGACTCACATGCTGGTAAAGAGTTGTCTTCTAACTGACTTAGATGACCATTCTTAACCAATCTCTCAATCCTATTGAGATTAATGTGGCAAAGTCTTAAGTGTCAAAGATATGTACTTGAAGAAACATTTTGCCTTTTGTTTTGCGTCTCAGCCGTTTTAAACATCTCGATATTTAAAATAGCTTTCGCTCTGGTCGGTTTTAACTTATATAAGTTGTTTTCTAGTTTTGCAGAACAAATAGGAATACCTCTTTTGGTAATGAACACTTCATTAATTTCAAAAGATACTTTATACAATTGTTCTAACAAACAAGAGATAGATACAAGATTCCTTTTTATTCCAGGAACAAGATACACATTATCTAATATAATGAATCTATCTCCAAAAAACAACTTTAAATCTCCCACTGATTTTGCTGAGACAACCTCTCCTGTTCCAACCCTGAGAGTTATCTCGCCTTCCGTAAGCGTTCTCCAGGAACTAGTTTCCTGAAAAGAAGAACAAATATGATTAGTGGCCCCTGAATCCAGTATCCAGGAAGAGTCATCACTCTCCACTAAACATGTTTCAACAACTAGTAAATCATATTTACCTTGTTTTGCCTTTTCAGCTTTCTTCTCAGCAAGGTACTTTGGGCAGTTTCTTTTCCAATGCCCATTCTCATTGCTGTGGAAACATTTTCCTTTATCTGCAACTTGAGCCTTGCTTTTGCGGTCATTAGGAGTTTTACTTTTCCCCTTCCCTTTCTTTTTCATCGAAATACTCTTATTTTTAGAAGAAGAAGGGCCAGACTTCGTCCGAGAGGACGATCCTCTATAGAACTTTTTAGTGGTAGCAACATTTGCCTCCACTTCATGTCCCTTATTTTTCAGGAGGGACTGATAAGTCTGAAGCTCATTCAGAAGAGTAGTCAAGTTATATTCAATTTTGTTCATCATCGCATTTGTGCGGAACTGTAGGAAGCTCTTCGGAAGAGACTCCAGAATAAAACTGACCTGACTCTTCTCATCTATGACAGCTCCATTTACTTCTGCCACATTGAAATGGACCATCATGTCCAGGACATGTTCTCTAACAGAGGTCCCTTCTTTCATGCGACAGTTATAAACGTACTTGATGGCATCATGCCTAAGGGAGAAGGACGGTTGTCCAAACATCCCCTTCAGAGATTCCATAATCTCTTTGGCAGCACCCATACCATCGTGTTTCTTAGCCAATACATCAGATATGTCGGCCAGAATGTAGACGCGGGCTTTATCATTTGCCCTTGTCCATCTGTCATATGCATCCCAAACATTTCGGTTTGGATTTGTGCCGGGGTTTTGAGGACACTCCTCAGTTAAAACGAACCTTAGATCATCAATTACCAGTATTGTGTTTAAATTTGATTTCCACGTTGCGTAATTATCCCCGTTAAGTTTCTTAAAAGCTAGTAACTGTACTATTGAGTTGGACATGCTGAAAAATATAAACATATCGTATTTAGTGAAATTGCTATTACCCTTTTATATTATCCAATTAAGTTTTAGCAAAAGTAATAATGTACCCATCATTTATTCTTTATTGCAATGATACTACAAAGGTTTAGAGCAACATCCACCTAGGGGCAGTCTATCACTCCTCCTTTGAATTGAGACAATCTCAGCTAATCACTATTACCAGAATAACTCATATTCCAATAGATATTTTAGCTATCGTTTACATTGGTCAAGAAGTTACTAACACTTATTAATTCTTGTAAGTCTGACCCTCCATTTTCAGACCTCAAAGATCGGAATCAACAAGCTCCCGAAGTTGAAAAGATGTTACGTCTCCAAAAGTTACTATTTTAGGACTTATTTATGATAGAAGGTTGTGCATTTGTAAGTATTTTTTATAGGATTTAGCTTGAACTTATGCTTATATATGAGAATTAGAAGAATGAAGCTAAATTAGGACTTGTATGCAAAAGGAAAGAAAAAGAATGAAAAACGAAGTTAAGAGAATGAAAACTGTGCATTGCGGAGGCATTGCGGAAACATTGCTAAAACCGCAATGTTTTAAGTGAAATCCGTAAGTTGGCTAACCTTTTTCTGTTGTGATCCGATATTTCAGGGATTCGTTCTATCTCCTCCAACCACGTAGAAGTACGACGTTGAGAATGGATGGTTCTCCTTGGCCCAATCGCACCTGTAGAATACTATAAAAGGAGGTCAAAGAGGAGGGTTGAAACACATCCGAAAAGCGTAGACTTCTCTTCTCAGCGCAGTCTTTCCCATTCTTTCTCTTCTCCGTCTGTTGGTTTGAAAGGTTCTGCTGTTGGAGTCGACAATCTGATAGGAAGGAGAGAAGATTCATCTTCTCTTCTGATTGGATTCATCCAAGCAAGGCGTACCTTTCTCTCCCTTCAGCCGAGGCATCTGTAACGAGACGATCACGCACATCTTTACTACTTTCTGTTTTAGTTTCCTACTTTCAGTACTGTTTGCTGTTGTTTCTCTTCCATTAGCTGCTCTATCCCATTTCGCTACTTTCTGTCTTTACTTTAGTAACTCTAAGCCTTCATTTGTTCCATTCCAACGATTGATTAATCAACGCACAATTCATCATTTCGCAATCTCTTTAATTTCTCTGTTACTGTCTTTAGCTTCTGTTTTGTCTTTAATAATCTTCTAAGCATGTCTTCTTCATCTACTCTTTCTATTCTATCTGCATCCATGAGTAACTAAGTCACATAAGGGCATGCTAATGACAATGCTATAGGCTAAAACACGTGAACCAAGCATGTAGGATAGCTCTCGAATGCATTGATTGTATGTAAGCTTCATCCCACGGGCAATTTCGATTGGCCATCCATTTTGTCCAAAGAACTCCTAACCTCTGGAAGGAGTAAGAGTTCAGAGTCATACACTCATGCTAGCCTCTCAAGGTAGCCAGAAAACGGCCGAGGAATAGGCGTTTTCCTAGTACAAATCACAACTTACTGTTTTAACAAGATGCTTAAGACCTTACTTGTACATGAGTAAACTAAAGAATCTAATGCATGAAATCGGAAGATACATGAGAATGAGTTAGTTTGATGCATGGTAAGTTGATCTACTGCTTGAGAATCGTGTGAAAAAGCCAATAGAGGAGTCGTTAGTAGCCCTTGTTTCCACATTTTACACGCTTCCGTTGTTAGTAACATTGCGGTATAATTGCTGTTCCCGCAATTCCTTTAAGTTAAAATCTGCCTTAGTCATTTTTCCTCTTCGTTTAGTTATCTCTTCTCTTTGCATTTGAGTTTATCATTTACTTGCACTTGTTTATGTTGCTATCCTTTACATATTCCTTAGTAATTAGGCAATTTAAAACCAAATCTACCCCATCAAATCCACCCATTCTTGCTTAACAATACACTTCGCGAGTAACTAAGAATAAATCTCTGTGGGAAAACGAATGAAAAAAATACTTATTACTTGCTACAAGATCATGTATGCTTGCATGTTCTGAGTGCTCTCTTATTGCATATTCCTTTTAAACATTGAGCACGCAACAAAAGACAATGCTGAAAACGGACCTATGAGACCCTATCCATTTCTGGAGTTCGCGGTGTTCCGAATCCCATGATACTACCCTCCTAAGGGGTGGTCGCTCCCAGGGCAGACTCGCAGGCGCATCATGGGAATCTCACGGTGCAACCTAATGGAGGAGACCGTAGGATGTGTTGACACACAACCTTCGCCCACTTACTATGAACGACTTCCCTTATTCACCTTGTTATTGACTCATGCAAATACTTTCCTACTGGAGGTCGCTCCCAGAGCGACTCGAAGCCGAGCATGAATCTCACGGTGTGAACTCTTAGGGACGTAAGAGCTGAAAACATTTTTCCTCCCATTGAAGTGTTCTAGACGGTTGGGTATGATTTTTACTTGGGCATATATTTTGGCTAACTAAAACATATCCTAAGTCTAGGTAATCTTTCCAAGTATAACATTTATACTGGATTTTAACCTATGATGTCTAGGTGATAAAACTTATTAAAACCTCACATCACTCACGCATGCTCATAAAATCGGGTTAGCTAAACTCAAACGTCAGTTCGATGCCCAGGTGGGAGGTGTTCCGTAAACCGTCAACTTAAATACCCCCAAGCTGAGACAGCATCTTACCGGGTCAGTTTTTCTTGTAACCGGAGTTTTACAAGATATCGACCTATTTTAACTATTAAAAGAGGAGATTGCTTGGTAGTTAACCCTAAATGAGCATGCATTTATCTTTGTTATAAGTTTTAATGTCTAATTCATTTTATAACACTTATAAAAAAAAATAAACCTTATAACATACATCTAACATGCTTTTATATAACAATTATATAAAACCATTCCATGCAAAAATATAACAACTTATATGAAATCTCATGGAATCCTAAACATGCATATACTTATATTATAACACTTATAACATACTTTCAATGCATGATTCAGGCTTATCCTATGGTGGGATTTTAAATCTACATGGCATACAATATGCACACAAGATTATGTTTATTTAAACTATACATTCACAATGCATAAATAAATAAACCACACTAAAAATGGATTGGTTTTGGCATCCTAAACAAGCATTTACCTAAATTATTACAATAATAAAATAGGAAAAAGTCTTGAACCGCCCCCGAACACTTCGAATCGGCTCGAACCGCTTGTAAGTTGTGGAATTGCACGAACCGCCGTCGAACCGAACCGAACCGCCACTTGACGCCTCTTCCAATTTTGATAAATTACATCCTAAAATGGACTCTAATGACTCTACAAAAATTACAGACTCTTTGTAACACATTAAAGCCTATCACAAGGCAATTACAATAATTATTACAAATTGGAAAAGAAATGGATGCCAAAGACCAAAAATTTCCATTTTAGCACACATACATTCATCACATGAATTACTACCCACCAACTCTAAATTAACCAAAAAAGAGTACTTAAAGCATGCTCTGATACCATTTGAAAGAGTTTCGGCATGCATAGCGGAAGCAACATTGGATCTAAGTACTCTTATTTTGTTAATTTAAAAGGAAAAAACATGTAATTTTAAAATCAAAGACAATAATTTAGAAGTTACCTTTGAAGTTCAAATTCTTCTCAATTCCAAACTCGATCTTCGAACGTAACGGTCACGAACCACCACGAGAGTCTTCCCTACTATTCTCCGGCCTTAGAACGGGATTGTGGGATCCTTTGAGTTACTAATTTAAAAGAGAATTGAAGATGGAATTGGAGAGAATGGTAGAGAAATTGTCTTTACAATTTCTCAAAGTTCATCAAAATTCCAAGAAGAAGTCAATCTAATTAACCCTTTGTATATATAGAAGACTACATGCAAAAACATGCAAAATTGAGTTAACAATAGGATGCCATGTAGAATCCACTCAATTTAGTGGGATTAGTGGCTTGATGTGGGATGAACACTTAGCAAAAAAATTTGACTCATAAAACCACCAACAAATGGTTTTTCCCACTAACTCAAGAATTGGATTTTTCCACTAACTTAAGAATTGGATTTTTCCACTAACTTTAGTCATCAAAATGACTCTTGACTTTCAAGGTTTAGTGGAGTCAACATTTGACTTTTGACTTTCAAAGTTTTAGTCAATTGTCTTTAATTTGACTTTTGACTAACTTTGATCAAATTAATTCAATTTAAAAATTAATTCAAATAATTAATTTTAAATTAAATTAAATTAATATTAAATAATTAATTAAACAATTTAATTAATTCAAATTTAATATCCAATAAATCCAACACTAATCCCGATCATTCCCGATGTACATGTTTATGAATCCATATTCATATTTTCGATATTTAAATCTTATTTAAATATCACCATCTCTCTCTATTGTTCAATTCGCAATTGAACGTTATGTCGTTAAATATATCACATATATTTAACGTTAATTCTCTAATTCGAATTCGAACACTTCGAATTCACTCGTCACACTGTTCTAAGGTTTAGTCCGATATGAGCTAGCTGAGGGACCTCATGGACCTACAGATCATGAGCTCCAACGATCCGAGATTAACTGATTAAACTCTTTAACCTAGTTAATCAACATTCGTTAACTACCAGGACATTCCACTATAGCCTAGGAGTTGCATTCTCCTCACTGTAGATATATTTATGTCCACTCGATATTACCATGATTAGTAAGTTGACCCTTCACAGGTTGTTCGTAATTTACGGTCGGGTCAAATATCTGTTTTACCCCCGTAATTACATCTTGCTCCTTAAGTCCCACTGATCCTCTAATGAACAATTGGTTTGTGATCCAATCACTAAACCGATTGGTATGTGATCTAATCACTATATCGAGTCCCTCTCGGGCCAATAAGAAGGTGGGGCCCCTTGTTCAAGACCTGGAGTCAGCACTTAAGGGAACAACCTATCTACTATCCCTAGAGACGGGTAGGAGTGAATTCCATCTTGCACCGTATGTCCCCACCTATCTATCCGGTCTTACCCCTGAAATGGGAGGCTTATTGAGTCGGCGCTGTTGAGCCACTCTCACCCATGCAGATCTAAGGGTAATCCCGAATAAACAGGAGTTCATAGTTAGCTCAGGATTAAGGTCAAGTTACCGAGGCCATCGTTTTGAAATAGTCAGTCTTTAAAACAATAAACAGCGTAATAAAGCAAGAGTGACTTATTTCGCGGTCCGGTCTTATGCAAACTCTTTGCATAGGACGCCCCCATTCACATGTCTCCACATGAACGATTCAGGATCACATCGTTTGTACTAAA
Source organism: Herpetospermum pedunculosum (assembly GCA_028017165.1). Classification (NCBI taxonomy): domain Eukaryota; kingdom Viridiplantae; phylum Streptophyta; class Magnoliopsida; order Cucurbitales; family Cucurbitaceae; genus Herpetospermum; species Herpetospermum pedunculosum. The sequence goes on from JAPQWQ010000187.1 coordinate 5,887,676, forward strand.
TACAAAATGGGCCGCATCTAATAGTGTCCCCAGGATAAGGTATTCAGCCTTATCCGTATACTATAGACCGTTTTGACTATTTACTTGAACTTGATCCACTTTTATGTCTCCACATAAAGTTCAAGTACTCATGTTATAGCCATGGATCTTAGTTTATTGGATTTAGGGTTTTCTAAAATGAAATAAGCAATTCACATATTCAATAATAACTTTATTGAATGAACCTCAATAACACTTTATTAGTAATAAAATATGTTTATCGTTTACAAACCACGAGTTTTAGGACATAAAACCCAACACAGAGAACTAAGAAGCCATAAGCGTAGAAAGCACATTGATCGGAAATAACATCTCTACAGGGAGATAGTGCATCGAGGAGACGTGATCGTTATGCAGATCGCCTCAGAGCACAATATTGCTGATCCGTTTACAAAGTCTCTCACGACTAAAGTGTTCGAGGGGCAGCTAGTGAGTCAAGAACTACGAGTTGTACACTAGGATAGTGGGAGAAAATCCATGGATATATTTGATATTTCAGTTTTTCTCATCCAGCATGTAATACTCCACTGACGTTTTAGTCCAAGTGGGAGTTTGTTGGGTTTTATGTCCTAAAACTCGTGGTTTGTAAACTGAATATATATTCAATTTTGCAATAAAGTTGTTATTGAGTTTTATTCAGTAAAGTTGTTATTGAATAAAGTGAATTGTGTTTACTTTTAACCTAACTCCAATAAACTAAGAACCCATGGCTATAGGATGTACAGTTGAACTTCATGTGGTGACATGATTGTGGATCAAGTTCGAGTGATAGCCAGAATAGTCTATAGTATAGGGATAAGGTTGGGTATCTTATCCTGGGGACACTATTGGACGCGACCCACTTTGTATAGTACAAACGATGGGATCCGAAATCGTTCATGTGGAGACATGCGAGTGGGGGCGTCCTATGCAATGAGTTTGCATAAGACTGAACCGCGAAACAAGTCGCTCTTTCTTTATAACTTCGTTTACTGTAAAGACCAACTTTTTCATATGATGACCTAGGTAACTTGATCTGAATCCTGAGCACGCTATGAACTCCTGTTTATTCGGGCTTATCCTTTGACTTGTATGGGTGAGAGTGGCCTGAGATTGCCGGCTTAATAAGCCTACCATCTTGGGGATAAGACCGGGTAGGTAGCTGGGAACATAATTCTGTGAGATGGAATTCACTCCTACCCGCCTTGAGGGATTAGTAGAGAGGTTGTTCCCTTAAGTGCTGACTCCGGGTCTTGAACTAGGGATCCCACCTTCTCATTGGCCCGAGAGGAACTTGGTATAGTGATGAGATCACATACCAATCGGTTTGGTGGTTGGACCACAAACCAATAGTTCATTATAGGATCGGTGGGACTTAAAGAACAAGATGTAATTACGGGGGTAAAACGATTATTTTGACCCAGCTGCAATTACGAACAACCTGTGAAGGATCGACTTACTAATGATGGTTATATCAAGAGGACAGAAATATATCTACGGTGAGGAGAGTGCAACCCTTGGACTTTAGTGGAGTCTCCGGGGGTTAACGAATGTTGGTTAGTTTGGCTAAAGAGTTTGGCTGATTAATCTCGTATCGTTGGAGCTCATGATCTGTAGGTTCTTTAGGTTCTCCTGGCTAGCTCGGATTAAGCCGTGTAACAATATGAGAAAAACAAAGAATTTGAATTTATTCAAATTTATTTTTGGAAAAATGATGGACATATTTAAATATGATTTAAATATGTGATTGGTCTAAAACATGAATAGGGATTCATGTGTGAAGATTCGGTTTAAGAAACCGGGATGAGTCTTGTTATTTAATTAATATTTGATATTGAATTAAATAATAATATTAATTAGTTAAAAAGTTTATTTAATTAATTTTTTTTTATTAAAATTAATTATGAATTTATTTTAAAATGACAATATATTACAATTGGGTTTATCCAAGTTGAGTGGATTTATCCAAGTTGTGAAGTGGATTGTGAATCACCAACAACATGCATAAACTCATCCATTTTGGAACACTTGGTTGAAGACCAATCCGTCCAATTTGAGGTGTCATGCTAAGTAAATAGTTTGTTGCATGTGAATTGCCTCTAAATTGGATAAATTTCAAATGGTTTGAAGTTGATGAATTTTCAAAGAGTTTGAATATTTGGATGAGCATGAAGAGTTCATGTTACTTGAGAAATTAGAAAGCTAAGTGTTAGATATTTCTCACAAAATCTCATCCCTTTCACCTTTCCATATTCATCTTCTAAAGTTTTTCTCTTGTAAAGGAGTCCCATCACTCCGTTGCTCGGCCCGAGGATAGCGGGACTACCGGAGGTGGTTCTCGGAGAGTTTGAGAGAAGCTTAGAACTACAAGAGGTTCCTTTTATTTCAAAGCTTTGAGCATGTTTCTTATTTATCTAAATTGATGATATTAAAGTACCAATGATCTGACTCGCTTCCGCTGCGCTACATGCGCTCCATCAGCAAAACCCTAAGAATATGGAACGTCGTTCAGAAGTATGTTTATTCATAGGCTACCCAAAAGAATCGAGAGCTGGATACTTCTTCGATCCAGAAGAAAATAAAGTATTTGTATCGACAAATGCTACTTTTCTCGATGAAGATGACATGAGAGATCCTCAACCTCGCAGTAAACTAGTATTGCGTGAAATTTCTAAAGAGGCTACAGATGGATCAACAAGAGTTGTTCATGAGATTGGTCCCTCAACAAGCGTTGTTGATGGAGCTAATACTTATGATTACTCACATCCATCTCAAGAGTTGAGAGTGCCTCGACGTAGTGGGAGGGTTGTGCAACAACCTGACCGTTACATGGGTTTAGTAGAAACTCAAATCATCATACTAGATGATGGAATAGAGGTTCCATTGACCTATAAACACGAAATGAATGATGTTGACAAAGATCAGTGGACCAAAGCCATTGACCTAGAAATGAAGTCGATGTACTTCAATTCGGTCTGGGAACTTGTAGATCAACCAGATGGGGTAAAACCTATTGGTTGTAAATGGATCTACAAAAGGAAACGAGACCAAACAGGTAAGGTACAAACCTTTAAAGCTCGATTAGTGACAAATGGTTATATCCAGAGAGAATGGGTAGACTATGAAGAAACCATCTATCCTGTTGTCATGTTAAAATAAATTAGAATACTCTTGTCCATTGCCACATATTATGATTATGAGATTTGGCAAATGGATGTCAAGACAGCCTTTCTGAATAGCAATCTTGAAGAGATTATCTATATGTCTCAACTAGGGGGTTTATAGTACAACATCAACAACAAACAGTTTGTAAGCTTAAACGATCCATTTATGGGTTGAAACAAGCATCTAAACATTGTTATATAAGGTTTGATATTGTAACGACCCGAACTCCAAGTAAGAGACATTTAATTAATTATTATTGTTATTGGGCTTAAAAAGGAATTGAGCTTAGGGTTTACAAAGTCAACTAGGTTATTGTTTTGAAAGTAGGGTCGTTACAGATACTGCGATCAAATCTTATGGTTTTGAACAAAATATTGACGAACTTTGTGTTTACAAGAAGATTGTCAAAACATCTGTAGCATTCCCCGTGTTATATGTCGATGATATCTTACTCATTGGGAATGATGTAAGATGCTTGACTGGCGTCAAGAAATGGCTAGCAACTCAATTCCAAATGAATGATTTGGGAGAAGCTCAATATATTCTTGGGATCCAAATAGTTCGGAACCGCAAGAATAGAACTTTAGCCATGTCTGAAACATCGTATATTGACAAGATGTTGTCAAGATATAAGATGCAGAATTCCAAGAGGGGTTTGCTACCCTTCAGGCATGGAATTCAATTGTCGAAGGAACAGTGTCTTAAGACACCTCAAGAATTGGAGGATATGAGACACATGCTGATCCATTTACAAAGGCTCTCACGGCTAAAGTGTTTGAGGGTCACCTAGTGAGACTAGGACTACGAGATGTATAATCTAGGGCAAGTGGGAGAAAACTATTTGTGTGTGATGCCCTAGTTTATTGTATTTATTTCTCTTTCTGAAAAAGTCAACATTATGTATATATATGGATATATATATTTACCACTGGAGTTTTAGTCCAAGTGGGAGTTTGTTGGGTTTTTTGTCCTAAAACTCGTTGTTTGTAAACGATAAACATATTTTATTACTAATAAAGTGTTATTGAGGTTTATTCAATAAAGTTATTATTGAATATGTGAATTGCTTATTGTTGGGTTTTATGTCCTAAAACTCGTGGTTTGTAAACTGTTATGTTTGTAAACAATCTATTTAGTAATGAAGAGTTATTAAGTTTTAATTCAGTAAAAGAGTTTACTGGATTAAAGTGAAACGTGTTTTATCCTATACCAATAACCAACACCCTTGGCATTGTTTGAGTATTTGAATCTCATGTATGACATGATTGTGGATCAGGTTCAAGTATACTGCCAAAATGATCTATAGTATATGGATAAGGCTGGGTACCTTATCCTGGTAACACTATTGGATGCGGCTCACTTTGTATTGTACATAACGATGTGATCCGAATCGTTCCACATGGAGATGTGAGAAGTGAGGGTGTCCTGTGTAAAGAGTTTACACAAGATCGAACCGCGTATTAAGTCACTCTCTCTTTATAACACCGTTTACTGATCGAGACTGACTTATACATATTGATGGCCTAGGTAACTCGTTCTTAATCCTGAGCTCGCTATGAACTCCTGCTTATTCAGAAGTATCCTTTGACTTGTACGGGTGAGAGTGGCAGATTGTCCGCTCAATAAGCCTACCAACTTGGGGATAAAGCTGAATAAGTAGCTGGGGACATAGTATAGCAAGATTGGAATTCACTCCTAACCCGCTCTTCAGGGTTAGTAGATAGGTTGTTCTCTTAATAGCTGATTCCAGGGCTTGAACAATGTGAGCTCTGTTGCGTGCTCAATGTGTTAATAAAAATGAGAAATAAGAGAGAGAGAGCACTCAGAACATGCAAGCATACATGATCTTATAGCAAGTAGTAAGTATATTTCATTCGTTTTCCCACAGAGACTTATTTTTAGCTATTCGCGAAGTGTTTTGTTAAGAAAGAAAGGGTGGATTTGATGGGGTAAAATTTGTTTTTAATTATCTAATTTTCGCTGAATGTGTAGAGGAATGCAACATAAACAAATAGAAGTTGAAATTAGACTCAACGGACAAGAGATGAAATTAATAAACGAAGAAGAAAACAGCTAAACAGAATGGTAACTTAGCAGAATTGCGGCCACCGCAATGTTATCGCAATTGTAAAAACAGCAAACGTGTGCGAAATGGGGAATTAAGGGCTACTAACGACTATCCTATAGGTATTTTAATATGATTCCCAAGCATTAGATCAACTCTCTATGCATCAAACTCACTCTATCTCATGTATCGTCCGATTCCATGCATTAGATTCTTTAGTTTACTCAACTCAAAGTAAGGTCTTAAGCATCTTGTTAAAGCAGAAGTGTTTAGTTTGTACTAGGGAAACGCCTATTCCTAGGCCGTTTCCTGGTTACCATGAAAGGCTAGCATGATTATACGACTCTGAACTCTTACTCCTTCCAGAGGTTAGGAGTTCTTTGGACAAAATGGATGGCCAATCGAAATTGCCCGTGGGATGAAGCTTACATACAATCAATGGTTCGAGAGCTATCCTACATACTTGGTTCACGTTTTTAAGCCTATAGTTCTGTCATTAGCATGCCCCTAAGTGACTTAGCTACTCATGGATTTATGGAGAACAGAAATACAAGATAAAACAGACATGCTTAGAAGGGAAATGAACTCAAAACAGTAAGAGAAAACTGTAGCAGCAAAAGATGGAAACCGTGAAATGAAACTTGCGATTTGATTACTTTGAATGTTTGAACGAACAAAGGTAAACTTAAAGGCAGTAATTCAAAGACAGACAACAACGAAATGCAGTAACTAAAACACTAAACTAGAAACAACAACTGATCAAAGCTGGAAATTAGAAAAGGAAGACAGAAAGCAGGAAATGCAGCTTGGAAGCTTCGTTGCAGTCGCCTCGAATGAAGGGGATGAAAGGTCAGCCTTGCTTGGATGAATCCAATCGAGAGAGAAGAAGAATCTCCTCTCCTTCCTATCAGATTATCGATTCCAACAGCTGAGACTCTCACTCCAACAGACGGCAAAGGAAAACAGGGAGAAAAAATGGACTGCGAGAAGGCTTCTACGCTTTCGGATGATGACTGAACCTCCGACTTTGACCCCCTTTTATAGTAGTTTGCAGGTGCGTTTGGGCCAAGGAGAACCATCAATCTTCAACGTCGTATATCAGAATGGATGGAGGAGAAAGAATGAATCCTTGAAATTACGGAAATTAACAGAAAAAGATCAGTCAACTTACGGTTTTCACTTGAATAATTGCGGCTTCAGCAATGTTTTCGCAATGCTGTCGCAATGCAGTGTTTTTCATTCTTTTCCTTCGGTTTTCAACCCTTTTCTTTCCTATTGTGCATAAGTCCTAATTTAGCTACCCTCTTCTCATTCTCATATTTAAGCATAGGTTTAAGCTAAATGCTATCAAAAACACCTAAAAGTGTACATCTTCTTAAGCTAAATGGGTCCTAAATAAGTCACTTTCAGAGACTTAACACACCCCCAAACTTAAGGTTTTGCTTGTCCTCAAGCACACTAAAGACTTACCTAGGCTGCTGTTTCATCTTCTTTTACCACCTACTGACTCCCCTATATTCTTGTCTATAGCCATGCTGTCCTGTGACACACTCCTTAGTTTAAAACTACCCTCTTATCTAGCTTCTTCTGACTTTGCCTGCCTAACATTCCTTCTGTTTTCATTAACTTCCTCCAACTGATCTATTTACTTTTGTCATATCATGCCACTATCCCTAAGGTTTCAAATTCTGCCTAGCTTTACCTCAGACTCAGTACATGCTTCTAGCTTTATTTTTAATGTGTCTAGGATTCCTTAGAGTCATGCCAGTCTTAGTATTAACGGTGACAGTAGTACTTTTAGAGAACAACCTAAACCCTGGCATCACTACATTGGATAAACACTCATCTCCCTAAACAACCCTACAAGTTACAACTTTGTGCTTAGCTAATTGAGGATCAGAGTTCTTTTTAAATAGGACATCTAAGCCACAAACTTATAACTCCTAGGTATACATTCTTCTTCCCTATTCTTTTCCCTTTTTTTACTTAGGTGGAGCCTCTCCTTTGGTTGCCTTTTGATGCAACGCCACTTGTGGGTTACACACTTGGCACTGATTACTCAGCAACCTAAGAGAAACTCCCCCCTTTATTCTTTTTTCATTTTTTTTTCAGTTCATCATTTTTTTTTTTAAAGGAGAAGAAGAATGCTTATGTTTCTAAGGGAGAGAGGAATGTTCCTAGGCCTAGGGTGGCCTCCCCCAAACTTCAACTACTCATTGTCCCCAATGAGTGTCGGAGGTGGCACACCCCCAAACTTGTCCTAGAAGCATCTAGTCTAAGGTAAAACAAAGAGAAACTAAAGCCCTAGGCATAGACAAAACATTCGAATAGCAAATATCACAGCAGCAGAAAACTAAAAAAACAGGCAGATAAGGTCTTACAGCTATGCATGCTGAGCTATTTAGAGGTTAATTTAAACTGTCAAATGGTGTCCTATGACACTCATCCAGCATGCATCTAGATCAGCTATATAAGGTAGTCATGAAAGCAGCAAAAGAAAGATTTTAAACAGATCACAACCTAGCTAAACAAACAGTCCAAAATATGCTTTTAGTAATAAAAATTGCGGGTACCGCAATTATTTCGCAATTAAGTCTGGGCAGATATATCATTCACTAAGGCCCCTAAGCATGCTTTTTCCAGTCAATCAAGCTTTCTAAAAATAAAACTAAACTATCCTACCTAGTCTCCTATCATCAGACTATACTAAGCAAAAGTAAAAACATAAAATGAAGCATCTAAAACAGATCAAAATTGGACTAAAAGCAGCATAATTCACATAAGCTATCAGAAAGCAGAAATTTGTTTTTTTTTTTCTCTAAGGGAACAGCAATACTCCCTTCAGTGCACTTCAAACCAGCACTCAAACGTCTTCATCTTCATCAGGTTGCCGTGGTCGTGGAGGCACCCATGGAGTCAGGAGATTGGTGGGGAAGTCAGGGAAGATGCAGCCTAGCTGGTCTGCAACCTCTTTGTCCCGCGCCTGCGCATACGTGGCCCATTGAGCCATCCTCCTCTGCATATCCATGAGGCAGGCCATGGATAGGGACTGATTAGCAGCCAGCCTATCCAGTTCAAACTCCATATTCCCCTTTCTCCTCAGCCTCAGGTTAGCAGGCAGCTCCAAGTGGCCTGTGTAAGCCATCTGCTGCTCCATGCGCTCAGTGGGGACTCCTGCAAGCAAACATAGCTTGGTTATGGTGTTAGGGAAAAACAGTGGTCCCTTACCTTTTTTAGCGCACTCAGCAATGGCAGCAATGATGACTTCTCCCACGTTGATCGTGAGACCTCTCATTATCGCGTATACCAGCAGCGAACGGCCCTGGTTGATTGTAGTCTCATGCGTCTTTGGGGACAATCTCCTTCTCACGAACGAGAACCAAACAGCTGCCTTAGCCGTGAGGTTGGCACTCATGAGAGTGTGCCTCCCATTGCGTGACACGGTCCAGGAAGCTTCAGGCTGGCCAATGGTCCGAATGGCCTCTTCCAGAACTGCCTCAGTAGGCTCATCAACAATCCGTGCATAATCTGTATGTGTTTGGCCCTTTAGACCAAAGGCTTCGTTGATGGCCTTGGCTGAGAAATCCACCTCTACCCCTCTGACCACAGACAGGCCATCCTCAGGGCTGAGCATATTGGCGTAGAAATCATACACCATGCTCGTGTAGGCTGGATTGGGCGGTCTGCAAAATTCCTCCCATCCATGGTTTATCACTCCTGCACGCAAGAACTGCGGCAGGTCAGCAGGTCGATCGAGGAAGCCTTTCTCATGTAGCAATTCCCTCTTCCTCAGCTCCGCACCCCTGGACTCAGCATCAGATGAAACATACCTCACTGACTGAGGCTCGTCTTCAGGGTAGAGCTTCGCCTTCCCCTTATCTGATGGCCTGGCTGACTCGGCAGCCTCAACCTTGAGTCGTTTGAGCGATGGCTCAGTACTTTCCTTCCCTGATGAAGGCACCCTCTTGGCCTTCTTCTTCTTCAGCTTCTTGGAGCGCTTGGCCTTAAGAATCTTGGCCTTCTTCTTCTTCTTGAGCTGTGCCTTGATGTTGATCTGCTGGAGGCATGCCCCCAACGTCTCTTCCATGGAATCATCCTGCTGTGCAGGACTCTCTGGGCTAGCTTCTCTTGCATGAGAGAAGACCTCATCTTCACCACCTTCCCCACTGCCCTGAGTGGATTCCTGGTACTCCCCATAGGGGAATTCAGGGTCAGGCCGTGGAGGCGTGTGCGAAGGTGTGGCACTCTACTCTGTTGTAGGCGTCTGCACGGAATTCAGTGGTGAAGACGGCGTTTCAAGGCTCTGTGCAGGCGGTGACGATGAAAGCTCTGGGCTGTGCACTGGTTCAGATGATGAAGGGTTGTGCGCAGGTGAGGCAGATGGCGACGAACTCTTCTTGATCGACTCGTGGGACGCACGATCCGATTCTTGGCTCTCCACAGAGGGAGTCTTTGCCTTGCTTGGTTCGGCGGCCATCTCGACACTCCACCGACGCTTCTTGGGTGTTCCTGCCGGTTCAGAAGGTCCAGCAGGGATTTCTGTGACAACTCTCCACTTCCTTCTACGGATCGGAAGCTTTGGAAGACGGCCAGTGCGTACAGCACCCTCATCTGCAAGGGTAAGAAGTGCTTCCCTCGCAGCTGCTTCAGCAGCGTCATCAGCCCTCTTCTTGGCTGCGGATCTTTCAGCCCTGGTGGAAACCATTGTCGAATCTTGGAGGTTTGGAGAGAAGGATCAAAGATGAAGAGAATCTCAGTTTTCTTGGAAATCAGAGAATGAAAGAATCGTATCGAACGAGCGCCTCCCAACGGATATAAAGGCAACGGCTAAATCCCAACGGCTATTTTTTTGCGGATCCTGCAATTCCAGCGCAATTTTAGGGATCTTTTTTCATTAAAATGTCAAACTTTGCTCGCCCGTATCTTTTATTTGGCTCGATCGTTTCTTGATTTTTAAAGCTGGATTTACTCTCCTTGATTCCCTCTATTGATTCCCTGCAAAAAGAAATAAAATTAACATCAAATTCGCACTTAAAATCACACAACAAAACACACAAACGATAACCGGAAAAAGTGAAAAAAAATAAACTAAGGCATTAGCCTTGACTAAACGAGCACAGTGACCACTCGTTCTCTCTCGTTTCTAGTTTCATGCTTCAGTCAAGAGGAAGGCCGAGAGAGTCTTCACATCTCCTTCCTCATAGTAGTGCTTCAACCTCGCACCATTGACCATAATTGGTCGACCTTGCTGCAAGTTCTTTATCTCTATTGCACCATGAACAAACACATTAGTAATGACAAATGGAACCGACCATCTAGACTTAAGTTTCCCTGGAAATAGCTTCAACCGTGAGTTAAACAACAATACAAGTTGACCCTTCTTAAAGTCCTTAACTCTAAGTCTACTATCATGCCAAATCTTGGTCTTTTCCTTATACATCTTAGCATTTTCATAGGCCATGTGTCTAAGCTCATCAAGCTCATGTAATTGTAAAGACCATAGTGTTCCTGCATCTTTTACACAAAAATTCAATTCCTTCATGGCCCAAAATGCTTTGTTCTCTAACTCAAGTGGTAAGTGACAAGTCTTGCCATAAACCAGCCTATAAGGAGACATTCCTAGAGGTGTCTTATATGCTGTCCTATAAGCCCAAAGTGCATCCTCAAGCTTGAAGGACCAGTCTTTCCTATTAGGTTTGACCACTTTTTCTAGGATGTTCTTAATTTCCCTATTTGAGATTTCAGCTTGGCCATTTGAGTGTGGGTGATAGGGAGTGGCTACTCTATGTCTAATGTTATACTTAGCCAATACTTTCTCCATAGCCTTGTTAATAAAATGTGACCCCTCATCACTAATGATGGCACGAGGTGTCCCAAACCTAGTAAAAATGTGCCTATGCAAGAAGTTGGTGACTGTTTTAGCATCATTATTAGGACATGCTTTGGCTTCTACCCATTTGGACACATAGTCCACTGCTACTAATATGTACAGGTTACCTGATGATGGAGGGAATGGTCCCATGAAGTCAATGCCCCATACATCAAAGAGCTCCAACTCTAAGATGTAGGTGAGGGGCATCTCATCCTTCCGACTGAGGTTACCTGTTCTTTGGCATTCATCACAGCTGTGGGCGTAATTGTGGGCATCCTTGAAGATTGTTGGCCAATAGTAGCCACTCTGAAATACCTTTGCAGCTGTTCTTTGGCCACCAAAGTGTCCACCATAAGGAGATGCGTGACAGTGCTGCAGCACAGACTTCGCTTCAGCAGCTGAAACACACTTCCTCAACAAGCCATCAGCACAGGTTCTGTAAAGCGTGGGGTCATCCCAGATGAATTTCCTTGCTTCATGAAGGAACCTCTTCTTCTCTTGTCCTCCCTTGAAAACTGGTAATACATGTGATGCACGAAAGTTAGCAATGTCAGCAAACCAAGGTTCCTCATCGTTATCACGATGAGTCAAAACAAAGATATGTTCATCAATAAAAGCATCAGAAATTGCGGGATCCGCAATTTTTTCGCAATTGTGCTGCAATCGAGAAAGGTGATCTGCAACCACATTTTCACATCCCTTCTTGTCTCGAATGTCCAAATCAAACTCCTGCAGCAATAACACCCACCTAATCAACCTATGCTTAGCATCAGCCTTCCTCATCAGATATTTCAAGGCAGAATGGTCAGTGTATACAATTGTCCTAGTGCCTACAATATAATTTCTGAATTTCTCACAAGCAAACACTACAGCAAGCATCTCTTTCTCAGTAGTTGTATAATTACATTGAGCCTCATTCAAGGTCTTACTAGCGTAATATACAGGATGTGTTAGCTTGTCAATTTTCTGTCCTAACATGACCCCTACAGCATAGTCACTAGCATCACATAACATCTCGAATGGGAGATCCCAATCTGGCCCTACTATGATAGGGGCTGTAACTAGTGCTTTCTTAAGGGTCTGCCAAGCTACTAAACAGTCCTTAGAGAATATGAATGGCCTATTTAGCTCTAGAAGCTCACATAGAGGCTTGGCTATCTTAGAAAAGTCCTTGATGAACCTTCTGTAGAAGCCAGCATGCCCTAAGAAACTCCTAATGGCCTTGACATTCTGAGGCTCTACCAACTTCTCTATGATCTCTATTTTGGCCCTATCGACCTCTACACCTGCCCTTGACACTCTATGACCTAAAACAATCCCTTCATCCACCATGAAGTGACACTTTTCCCAATTAAGGACTAAGTGAGTTTCTTCACATCTAGCCAGGACCTGTCCTAAGTTTTCTAGACAGTTTGTAAATGAGTCCCCAAAGACTGAGAAGTCATCCATGAATATTTCTATCATGGACTCATCCAACTCAGAGAAGATTGCCATCATGCACCTTTGGAAAGTTGCCGGTGCATTGCATAAGCCAAAAGGCATTCTGCGAAAGGCAAAAGTTCCAAAAGGGCAAGTGAAGGTAGTCTTCTCTTGGTCCTTGGGATCTATAGTAATCTGATTATAGCCAGAATAACCATCTAAGAAACAATAGTAGGCTCTACCAGCTATTCTATCTAACATCTGGTCAATGAATGGTATAGGGAAGTGGTCTTTTTTAGTTTCTTTATTTAGTTTCCTGTAATCCATACACACTCTCCACCCGGTGACAGTCCTAGTTGGAATCAGTTCGTTGTTCTCATTGACTACCACAGTCATCCCACCCTTTTTGGTACACACTGTATAGGACTCACCCACTGACTACTAGCTATGGGAAAGATCACACCAGCATCTAACCATTTTATTATTTCTTTCTTAACTACCTCTTTCATAGAGGGATTCAGCCTACGTTGATGATCTACTCGAGGGGTGTGTTCTTCCTCTAGTATAATCTTATGCATACAATAAGAAGGGCTAATGCCTCTGATATCAGCAATAGTCCATGCAATAGCCTTCCTATGTTTCTTAAGCAGTAATATCAGTTCAACCTCATGCTTTTCACTTAGCTTAGAAGAAATGATAACAGGCAGAGTTTCATTACTCCCTAAATATGCATACCTGAGGTGAGTGGGTAGTGGTTTCAGTTCTAAAACAGGTGGATGCTCAATAGATGGCTTTAAAGGATTCACAGGTCTATCAGTTAGGTCTATATTCATACATACATGTTGTGGTTTATCTACAGATATGTCCATTATGTCAGATACATTCAAGTCAGCTACATCTAATCCTACATATTCATTAGCATGCTTGGTTAATAATACATGCTCCAATTGTTCTTCCATTAAAGAATCAACAACGTCCATACTAGCACAGGATTCAAGGTCAGAGGGATACCTTAAAGCTTTATATACACTAAACTTTACCTCTTCATCATGAACCCTCATAGTAAGCTCACCTTTTTGGACGTCTATAAGTGCCCTACCTGTGGCTAGAAATGGTCTGCCTAGCAGGATGGGAACCTCCTTGTCTGCTTCATAATCCAGGATAATGAAATCTGCAAGGAAAATAAATTTGTCAACCTTTACTAAAATATCCTCAATTTTACCTTCTGGATATGCAATGGATCTGTCTGCTAATTGTAAGGTGACAGTGGTTGGACGTGCTTCTCCTATTCCCAACTGGCGGAATAGGGATAGGGGCATGAGGTTTATGCTGGCGCCCAGGTCACAAAGCGCTCTGCCCACGTGCTTGCCTCCAAGTTCTACAGGTAAGGTGAAGGAACCAGGATCCTTCTCCTTCTTGGGCAGCTTGTTTTGGAGGATAGCACTGCACTCCTCAGTGAGGTTTACTGTTTCAAACTCACCAATTATTTTTTTGTTAGTAATAATATCCTTCAAAAACTTTACATACGAAGGCATAGACTGTAAAACTTCTACAAAAGGAATGTTGACATGCACTTGTTTAAGAATTTCTAAGAACTTATTAAAATGAACTTCCTGTTCCTGCTTCTTCTTAAGCCTTCGAGGATATGGAGGTGGTGGCACATATGCAGGCACGTCAGGGCGCCTTAGGATAGGTGGAGGCCTTGGAATTTCTTCTATCTCCTCAATGATTGGCTCCAGCCTGGCTCCTGATGTGCTAGTTGGTGGTGGACCTTGGGTTGGCAGAGACTCCAGTGGAGCACTAGACTCAGTGTTCTCTACTCTCTTTGGTGTGTCCTTTGTGTTGCTCACCAAGGGTCTACCACTTCTAAGTTCAATTGCTTGAACTTGCTCCTTACCATCTCTCCTTGGCACCTCGGTGTCAGCAGGGAGTCTACCTTGGGGCCTACTCTTAAGTTCATTGGCTAATTGGCCTATTTGATTCTCTAGGCTCCTAAGAGTAGCTTGTTGGCTTTGAAGAGTAGCATCATTCTTAGCTATGTATTCCTTGAGTAGGTTTTCTACAGAAGATCCTACAGGTTGGTTATAAGGTTTTTGATACATTGATTGGTTATGTTGGGGAGTGAAACCAGGTGTTCCACTCGGTCTAGTTTGGTTAGGATTTTGGTTAGTACTTTGTTGGCCACCCCATGACAGGTTTGGGTGGTTCCTCCAACCAGGGTTGTAAGTATTGGAGTAGGGGTTGTTCCTAGGCTGCTGCTGACTTCCAATGTAGCAGACTGAGGATGGATTCCCAGGGCAGTATTCATACAGGTGCCCTTCCCCACAGAATCCACATATAAGTGCCTCACCTTGACTTGGTTGGGTGCCCATTGACATGGCTGTAGCGGTGTTGGCACTTGTTTGGAGATTGGCTTGAGCCATTTGCTTAACTAGGTTGGTCAGGGCATTTATTTGGGTGCTCATTGCACTTAGAGCATCCTTGTCTTGAGCCCTAGTTGGCTCAACTGGATCATCTGACCACCTACAGTGAGATGCTGAGATCTTCTCCAAGATCTCATAGGCCTCGTTATAACTCTTGGACAACATGGAACCACCAGCAGATGAATTTAAGACTTGCCTAGTGCTGGGGTTGCATCCTTTGAAAAAGACCTCTATTTGGATACACCATGGGATGCCATGATGTGGACATTTAAGAAGAAGATCTTTGAATCTAGTCCAAGCTTCGTGAAGAGACTCATTATCAGCTTGTTTAAACTTAACTATATCATCACGAAAGGTAGAATTCCTATCCGGTGGGAAGTATTTGACTAGGAATTTTTCTGCTAAATCTGTCCAATTGCGGACAGATCCAGAGGGTAATGAGTTCAACCATGTTTTGGCTTTGTCCCTCAAAGAATAAGGGAACAAGTATAGCCTTAAAGCTTCTTGGGACACTCCAGGGATGATGAAGGTATCACTGACTCCTAAGAAGTTCCTAAGATGGTTGTGGGGGTCCTCATTTTCTATTCCAAAGAATTGTCCCACAGTGGACAACATTTGGAACATCACTGGTTTCAACTCGAATGAGTGGGCAGTGATTTCAGGACGGATTATGCTGGGGTTCAGCTCCCCAGGCATAGGTACTAGGTATGAAAGAATGGCACTATTCTTGTCATTCGCTATTTCGATGGGGTTGCGAATGACAGGTACCGGATTTGGAACTATATCGTCCATTTCTTCGATTTCAGGTATGATTTGAGGTATAGGAGGTTGTTTAAAGAGTCGTTTCTTTGTTTTGTTTCTAGCTCTAAGTAGTCTCTCAGGCTCAGGATTGAACTCTAGATCACTACTTGAACGCTCACTCATAAACTAACCCAATAGTACCTGCAAAAGAAATGGAAAGTAGATTAGTTTCAATATATAACAAACTTGGTTTTTCAAACTTAACAAACTTCGTTTTCACTTAAAATAAGTCCCCGGCAGCGGCGCCAAAAACTTGTTGCGTGCTCAATGTGTTAATAAAAATGAGAAATAAGAGAGAGAGAGCACTCAGAACATGCAAGCATACATGATCTTATAGCAAGTAGTAAGTATATTTCATTCGTTTTCCCACAGAGACTTATTTTTAGCTATTCGCGAAGTGTTTTGTTAAGAAAGAAAGGGTGGATTTGATGGGGTAAAATTGGTTTTTAATTATCTAATTTTCGCTGAATGTGTAGAGGAATGCAACATAAACAAATGGAAGTTGAAATTAGACTCAACGGACAAGAGATGAAATTAATAAACGAAGAAGAAAACAGCTAAACAGAATGGTAACTTAGCAGAATTGCGGCCACCGCAATGTTATCGCAATTGTAAAAACAGCAAACGTGTGCGAAATGGGGAATTAAGGGCTACTAACGACTATCCTATAGGTATTTTAATACGATTCCCAAGCATTAGATCAACTCTCTATGCATCAAACTCACTCTATCTCATGTATCGTCCGATTCCATGCATTAGATTCTTTAGTTTACTCAACTCAAAGTAAGGTCTTAAGCATCTTGTTAAAGCAGAAGTGTTTAGTTTGTACTAGGGAAACGCCTATTCCTAGGCCGTTTCCTGGTTACCATGAAAGGCTAGCATGATTATACGACTCTGAACTCTTACTCCTTCCAGAGGTTAGGAGTTCTTTGGACAAAATGGATGGCCAATCGAAATTGCCCGTGGGATGAAGCTTACATACAATCAATGGTTCGAGAGCTATCCTACATACTTGGTTCACGTTTTTAAGCCTATAGTTCTGTCATTAGCATGCCCCTAAGTGACTTAGCTACTCATGGATTTATGGAGAACAGAAATACAAGATAAAACAGACATGCTTAGAAGGGAAATGAACTCAAAACAGTAAGAGAAAACTGTAGCAGCAAAAGATGGAAACCGTGAAATGAAACTTGCGATTTGATTACTTTGAATGTTTGAACGAACAAAGGTAAACTTAAAGGCAGTAATTCAAAGACAGACAACAACGAAATGCAGTAACTAAAACACTAAACTAGAAACAACAACTAATCAAAGCTGGAAATTAGAAAAGGAAGACAGAAAGCAGGAAATGCAGCTTGGAAGCTTCGTTGCAGTCGCCTCGAATGAAGGGGATGAAAGGTCAGCCTTGCTTGGATGAATCCAATCGAGAGAGAAGAAGAATCTCCTCTCCTTCCTATCAGATTATCGATTCCAACAGCTGAGACTCTCACTCCAACAGACGGCAAAGGAAAACAGGGAGAAAAAATGGACTGCGAGAAGGCTTCTACGCTTTCGGATGATGACTGAACCTCCGACTTTGACCCCCTTTTATAGTAGTTTGCAGGTGCGTTTGGGCCAAGGAGAACCATCAATCTTCAACGTCGTATATCAGAATGGATGGAGGAGAAAGAATGAATCCCTGAAATTACGGAAATTAACAGAAAAAGATCAGTCAACTTACGGTTTTCACTTGAAAAATTGCGGCTTCAGCAATGTTTTCGCAATGCTGTCGCAATGCAGTGTTTTTCATTCTTTTCCTTCGGTTTTCAACCCTTTTCTTTCCTATTGTGCATAAGTCCTAATTTAGCTACCCTCTTCTCATTCTCATATTTAAGCATAGGTTTAAGCTAAATGCTATCAAAAACACCTAAAAGTGTACATCTTCTTAAGCTAAATGGGTCCTAAATAAGTCACTTTCAGAGACTTAACAAGCTCACACTCTCATGTGATGAGAGAGTTATATTGATCTTTTGGTTGGACCAAAGATCTATTGTTCATTAGAGGTGTCAGTGGTACTTAAGGAACAAGATGTAATACAGGGGTTAAACGGTTTATACGACCCAGCTGTGATTACGGACGACCTGTGAAGGATCGACTTACCAATGACGGTTATATCAAGAGGACACAATATATCTATAGTGAGGAGAGTGCAGCCCTTGGAGTTTAGTGGAGTCTCCGGGGGTTAACGAATGTTGATCGATTCGGCTCAAAAGAGTTTTGACCGAATGATCACGTATCGTTGGAGCTCATGATCTGTATGTCCTTTAGGTTCTCCTGGCTAGCTCGGATAAAGCGGTCTAGCAGTTCTATAGTGATAAATTCAGAGAAATCTGAATTAGGGTTAGTTCGAGGGTTTGTATATTTAAATGTGATTTAAATATATAATTGGAGGAAGTTGTATTTAAATGTGATTTAAATACTCGACCGGAGAAAAATATGAATTTTGATTCGTATTTTGGAAAAGTCGGTTTTCTGAAAACCAGGCAATAGTGGATGGTTTATTATTATATTAGTATTTGATATTAATATTAATAATAAATTAAATAATTAAAATTGTTTTAATTATTATTAATTTTAATAAATAATAATTATTTATAATTATTATTATTATCATTAATAGCTTAGATGCATGTCCAACATGTGTCTTCCACTATTTTTCTTTTCCTTACTCATGAAGCAAGTCAATTGATGTAATCCTTTTTGGCTTGTGGGAGTAATCTCTTGAGTTATCTCTAGCAAGAACTTCTCTCTCTCTCTCTCTCTCTCGTTGGAACTTCTTCTCTCAAGTCTCTTGGATTGAGCATCTTCAAGTGTTGAAGATAATCTCCATGGTTGAAGCTTGAAGAAGAAAAGAGAAGTTGAAGCTTTGGTTGTTGTAAATTCAAGGTGGTTCTTTGAGAAAGATACAAGAAGAGTTAAGTTCTTAATTCTTCTTCTCTTGATATTTTGATTTCAAGTTGTTGAAATTCAAAGGGTTTGTTGTATTGTGTTCTTGATGTTCTTGATGAATTGTTCATAAAGTTCATATTAACACAATTCCAAACACAACCCATAAGCTTCATCTTGTTCCTCCACCCTCAAACTAACCCCCTTAGCTTAAGGAGTCCCACCACTCCGCTATTACCGCCTGAGAATAGCTGGGACTACTCTAAGGGTGGTCCTTGTGTGCTCGTGACTGTTCGTGCTGAGTTCGTGACCGGAGGAGAGGTAGAGATCGAGGGGGCTGTAGAGGTGCAGAGGTAGACGAGAAGACAAACATCAAAATAAGGTATTTTTGTCCTTGCAGCTCACTGGTAAATTTACCGGTCGGTATTTACCGATAGGTAATTTACCGGTGGGGCTTCCCAAACGCTGTTTCTTAAGCGTTTGGGGGTTGTTTCCCCGGTCGGGATTTACCGGTCGGTATTTACCGGTAAATCCCATACCGAGGAAACCGGTCGGTAAGAGTTACCGGTTTTCTTTACCGGTTGAAATTTATCGGTCGATAAATTTACCGGTCTAAAGTTTACCGATGGGGTTGAACCGGTTCATTTATCGGTGTATGGGCGCCGGTTTATCGGTCAAACTTTTGCTTCGGTAATTCCTTTACCGGTCGGTATTTATCGGTTGACTTTACTGGTCGGTATTTATCGGTTGACTTTACCGGTCGGTATTTACCGGTGGTAAGGAATTACCGGTGGGACTTGAAGTGATGAAAAATGTTAAGTGTTAGCATTGTTTCTCACTTCTTGTTTGTTGCTTATTGATTGCTGAAGATCCTCAACCAGTTTAGGCTTCTTCCGCTGCGCCTCTGGTTGTGTCGGGATCCTTCGGTTTCAATCAGATGGTATCAGAGCATGCTTTAAGCTATCAATTTTGCACAAATTGAGTCCTAGGTGGGTTGTATGATTTCTTGCTTGGGTGGCTGAAGCGTTTTGGTTTATGGCATTGGTTTACTTTCCTTGTTTTTACCTTTGGTCTGTAATAGCCTTGGTATGTTTAAATAAGGCTTAATGTGTGGCTTGGAGTCTGTAATTCGTTTAGTCTTAGAGTCTAGGGTTGTTGCGGAGCCAAGGTGTGCAAGGAGCCAAGAAGCCGAGGTGTTTGAAGTTGCTCGAAGAGTTCGTTGTGCTTCAAGACCTAGCTTGGGGTTTTTGACAAGCTTGTAATAATTAGTATTGCTTGCTTGATGCCATAAACCAAATCGTTTTAGTGTGATTAATTTATAGGATGCATGAGATGTATGGTTTAAATTAATGCTCTTGCTTGTGCATAAAGTATGCCATATAGATTTCAAATCCCACCTTAGGAAGCATGTTGCATGCATATTGTATGTTATATGTGTTATAATGTATAGGATGCATGCTTAATTCATGAGATTCAATATAAGTGTTATATTGGTTATGAATTAGGAAATTGTATGTTTAAAAGAATAATTGATATAAGTGTTATATAAATTATGAAGTTAAATATTCAATTTGTCATGCCTTAGTCTTACATGTTTAAGAAGCATGTAGAATTGTTGTAGTAAGTCTAAAGTTTTGCAAAGTGTTGTAAAATTGGATAGACTATTAAAATCTATAACAAAGAAAAGCATGTTCATTTAGGGTTAAATGAGACGTCCGGTTCATTAGATGAATAAGTCGTTATCTCGTAAATGCTAAGGTTATGAGAAACTCAACAGGTGAAATTCTGTTCGAGGTTGGAGGTATTTAAGTTGACGGTTTACGGAACACCTCCTACATGGGGACGATCCGGTACTTGAGTAAAGTTAACCCGGCTTTATGAGCGTGCGTGAGAGGTGTGAGGTTAATAAAAGTGTTTATAACCTAGACATCTCAGGTAAATAGTTTGCCTAGACTTAAGGTTTTATTTTCTTAGCCGGATAGAACCTGAGTA
Source organism: Herpetospermum pedunculosum (assembly GCA_028017165.1). NCBI lineage: Eukaryota > Viridiplantae > Streptophyta > Magnoliopsida > Cucurbitales > Cucurbitaceae > Herpetospermum > Herpetospermum pedunculosum. The sequence goes on from JAPQWQ010000187.1 coordinate 5,908,356, forward strand.
GTTTACCCTAAAACCGTCCATGATGCTTAGTAGATGTGTTGAGAAGGAATATATGATATATCCCTCTCCTGTTACGCACTCCCTAAAAGTTCACAACGTGAGAATTTTGCTTGGCCTCATGATGCCATATGGGGCATCTGCAGACGGGTGGTGTTTGCAACTTTCAATAGCAAGGTGAATGGAGTAAGTGTCTATAGTAAGTGGGAGAAGGAAGTACGTCAGTACATCCTACGGTCTCCTCCATTGGATTGAACCGTGAGATTCCCATTTTCCGCCTGCAGGCTGCCCTTGGGGCACCATCCAAACGGAGGGCTGGGCATGGGAGATCGAACACCTCAGTCACCATTTATGGATAAAGAAACATAGGGTCGTTCCCAACACTGACATTCCATATGGTTGCTATGTTGGGGCCGTTCTGTGCGTTCTAAAAATGGAGGGTCACACTTACGGGATTTGCTAAGGAGTTAGTAAATCCAGACCAAAAACGATAACTAAGATGTTATAGGAATATGAGTTATTCTGGTGATAGTATTTAGTCAAGAATGCCTTGATTTAGTAAAGGAGTGCTCACCTACCCTAAGGTAGGGACCATTCTGACTTACTAAAGTATCGTTGTTAGTAAATAAAGAGTTTTGGTACTTTATTTACTGCTAAATCTCTTAATTGGTTTAAATAGGTTAAAACCGTTTCACTAATAGTTTTACATTCTTTACAGCATGGCGAGTTCGTTCATTCAGTTGCTATCACACGACAAATTAACCGGAGAAAATTTTGGGTCTTGGAAGTCGAACCTTAATGCGATTTTGGTTCTTGACAACCTGAGATTTGTCTTAACCGAGGAGTGTCCTCCATTTCCTGGTTCTAATGCCTCACGAACTGTTCGTGAAGCATACGACGGTTGGATTCGGGCTAATGATAAAGCTCGAGTTTACATCCTGGCAAGCATATCTTATGTTTTGTCAAGGAAGCATGAGGGGATGGTTTCCGCTAAGGAGATCATGGCTTCACTACAAGAGATGTTTGGAAAGCCTTCCTCATCTCTTAGGTATGAAGCCCTCAAGCACATTTACAACTGTCGTATGGCTGAAAGAACCTCTGTTAGGGAGCATGTCCTTAACATGATGGTGTACTTCAATACTGCAGAAGTAAATGGAGCAACCGTTGATGAACAAGGTCAGGTTGGGTTTATCTTGGAATCTCTTCCGAAGAGTTACCTGCATTTCAGGACCAATATGGTCATGAATAAGATAGAATACAATCTGACGTCTCTTCTGAACGAGTTCAGATTTATCAAACCCTGCATACCTCAAAAGGAAAGGAGAAGGAGGTAAATGTTACCACTTCTGTGAAATTCCAGAAAGTGTCTGGGTCTGGGACTAAATCTGAATCTCCTTCTATGAGTAATAAGATTATTCACAAGAAGAAAAGAAGTGCCAGGAAGGGCAAAACTCCAGCTGTTGGCAAGGTAAAAGCTTCACACAGTGGAAAGTGTTTTCATTGTGGTGTAGAAGGGCATTGGAAACGGAACTGCCCCAAATACCTTGCAGAGAAAAAGGAAAAGAATGAACGACAAGGTAAATATGATTTATCTTTTGTCTAAACATGTGTTGTGGATTATGATAGTCATATCTGAATGTTGATTCAGGAACCACTAATCATGTTTGTTATTCTTTTTCAGGAAACTAGTTCCTGTTAGCCTATTTCTTGACGAAGACAACTTATGAAGACGTCTTCGCAGTTTATACAGTGGGAGCTTGCTTGTTTAGTTGTCTGTATAGAAATAATTTCAAGTGTTGTAATTATTGTCTATAAACTCAAGTTTTTGTTGAACACTTTATGTATATAGTATCTTTTGTTTTTATAAATGAATGGTTCATTTCACAAAAGATGTATACAAGTAGTGTTCTATTAAACTTGGTAACAACTAAAGTGTTAAGACTTATTTTGTTTTATTGAAAGCTAAAATATAAATTAACAATGGTTGTTAGCTTAGCTGGTTCTTCTCAAGTGTTGAGAAAGCTTTGATGCAGTGGGAGAATTATGTGATAATTCGGCCTACTGTATTAGTATGTTGTATGACTCCAGTTATCATGCTTGATGATGACAATGAGTTCATAAACAAGAACCAGTGGCTCAAAGCCATGGATCTTCAAGAGGTTTACAGACCAAGTCTATGAGGTGAAAACCTCTAAGACTTGACTTTCTGGCAAAGGGACCTTCCCAAAGAGAAGGGGTTAATTGTGTATTAACTTCATCTTTTGTTGTCAGATGTAAGTTATATAGTATGCTCGTATCCATTGTCCTGTTCTATTTGATAGGATAAGGTAAATGGATATCAAGACTAGCTATCTTGATAGAGTATCTATTAGTCTCAACCAGGAAGATTCATTATTTAAGATTCAGAGCAAATCGTTTGCAGTCTTATTCAATTCATTTATGAATTGGATTTAGTATATAAATCTTAAAAATAATAAGGATTGATTTTCGAATCAAATCTTATGGTTTTGAACATTACATTAATAAATATTGTTAGACAAGTATTTGACTAATGTAATAGCTTTCATAATAAATTCCCATAGTTTCACTCCTAATCATTGTGAATGATGAATGAGTCATTTCTTTGATAAGCTTAAATTAGCTCTGTTGGTTCTAAGGATTCGGGTTAAACTGAATCGTAAGAACATATGGCTAGTGAGAGTTGTCAAAAGTAATGTGATTAAAGCTTTGTCAAATTTGTAAGGAGTAATAGAATACAAGAGTTGTATTGCTGATTTCTCTTGTGATAGCTAAGCTTTCTTGTAGCTTGTGAAGTAGCAAAAAGTTTGTGAATTAAACTCAAAGTTTAGTGCTTTGAGAGGATGTGATAGTCACATGGGTTCCTCACAGCACTACATGTTGTTTTTGTTTACTTTGTTTCTCATGGCTAAAGTGTTTGAGAAATACCTAAAGTGTTTAGGGCTCCGAGTTGTTCAATTAGGAATGTGGGAGTAAAACTAGAAATATGAGATATTTTATTTTCTCCACCTAACATGTACACCACAGACGTTTTAGTCCAAGTGGGAGTTTGTTGGGTTTTATGTCCTAAAACTCGTGGTTTGTAAACTGTTATGTTTGTAAACAATCTATTTAGTAATAAAGAGTTATTAAGTTTTAATTCAGTAAAAGAGTTTACTGGATTAAAGTGAAACGTGTTTTATCTTATACAAATAACCAACACCCTTGGCATTGTTTGAGTATTTGAATCTCATGTATGACATGATTGTGGATCCGGTTCAAGTATACTGCCAAAATGATCTATAGTATATGGATAAGGCTGGGTACCTTATCCTGGTAACACTATTGGATGCGACTCACTTTGTATTGTACAGAACGATGTGATCCGAATCGTTCCACATGGAGATGTGAGAAGTGAGGGTTTCCTGTGTAAAGAGTTTACACAAGATCGAACCGCATATTAAGTCACTCTCTCTTTATAACACCGTTTACTGATCGAGACTGACTTATACATATTTATGGCCTAGGTAACTCGTTCTTAATCCTGAGCTCGCTATGAACTCCTGCTTATTGTGAAGTATCCTTTGACTTGTACGGGTGAGAGTGGCAGATTGTCCGCTCCATAAGCCTACCAACTTGGGGATAAAGCTGAATAAGTAGCTGGGGACATAGTATAGCAAGATTGGAATTCACTCCTAACCCGCTCTTCAGGGTTAGTAGATAGGTTGTTCCCTTAATAGCTGATTCCAGGGCTTGAACAATGTGAGCTCACACTCTCATGTGATGAGAGAGTTATATTGATCTTTTGGTTGGACCAAAGATCTATTGTTCATTAGAGGTGTCAGTGGTACTTAAGGAACAAGATGTAATACAAGGGTTAAACGGTTTGTACGACCCAGCTGTGATTACGGACGACCTGTGAAGGATCGACTTACCAATGACGGTTATATCAAGAGGACACAATATATCTACAGTGAGGAGAGTGCAGCCCTTGGACTTTAGTGGAGTCTCCGGGGGTTAACGAATGTTTATCGATTCGGCTCAAAAGAGTTTTGACCGAATGATCACGTATCGTTGGAGCTCATGATCTGTAGGTCTGTTAGGTTCTCCTGGCTAGCTCGGATAAAGCGGTGTAGCAGTGCTATAGTGTTAAATTCAGAGAAATCTGAATTAGGGTTAGTTCGAGGGTTTGTATATTTAAATGTGATTTAAATATATAATTGGAGGAAGTTGTATTTAAATGTGATTTAAATACTCGACCGGAGAAAAGTATGAATTTTGATTCGTATTTTGGAAAAGTCGGTTTTCTGAAAACCGGGCAATAGTGGAAGGTTTATTATTATATTAGTATTTGATATTAATATTAATAATAAATTAAATAATTAAAATTGTTTTAATTATTATTAATTTTAATAAATAATAATTATTTATAATTATTATTATTATCATTAATAGGTTAGATGCATGTCCAACATGTGTCTTCCACTATTTTTCTTTTCCTTACTCATGAAGCAAGTCAATTGATGTAATCCTTTTTGGCTTGTGGGAGTAATCTCTTGAGTTATCTCTAGCAAGAACTTCTCTCTATCTCTCTCTCGTTGGAACTTCTTCTCTCAAGTCTCTTGGATTGAGCATCTTCAAGTGTTGAAGATAATCTCCATGGTTGAAGCTTGAAGAAGAAGAGAGAAGTTGAAGCTTTGGTTGTTGTAAATTCAAGGTGGTTCTTTGAGAAAGATACAAGAAGAGTTAAGTTGTTAATTCTTCTTCCCTTGATATTTTGATTTCAAGTTGTTGAAATTCAAAAGGTTTGTTGTATTGTGTTCTTGATGTTCTTGATGATTTGTTCATCAAGTTCATATTAACACAATTCCAAACACAACCCATAAGCTTCATCTTGTTCCTCCACCCTCAAACTAACCCCCTTAGCTTAAGGAGTCCCACCACTCCGCTATTACCGCCTGAGAATAGCTGGGACTACTCTAAGGGTGGTCCTCGTGTGCTCGTGGCTGTTCGTGCTGAGTTCGTGACCGGAGGAGAGGTAGAGATCGAGGGGGCTGTAGAGGTGCAGAGGTAGACGAGAAGACAAACATCAAAATAAGGTATTTTTGTCCTTGCAGCTCACTGGTAAATTTACCGGTCGGTATACCGGTCGGTATTTACCGATAGGTAATTTACCGGTGGGGCTTCTCAAAGGCTGTTTCTTAAGCGTTTGGGGGTTGTTTCCCCGGTCGGGATTTACCGGTCGGTATTTACCGGTAAATCCCATACCGAGGAAACCGGTCGGTAAGAGTTACCGGTTTTCTTTACCAGTTGAAATTTATCGGTCGATAAATTTACCGGTCTAAAGTTTACCGATGGGGTTGAACCGGTTCATTTACCGGTTGCCATTTACCGGTGTATGAGCGCCGGTTTATCGGTCAAACTTTTGCTTCGGTAATTCCTTTAACGGTCGGTATTTACCGGTTGACTTTACCGGTCGGTATTTACCGTTGGTAAGGAATTACCGGTGGGACTTGAAGTGATGAAAAATGTTAAGTGTTAGCATTGTTTCTCACTTCTTGTTTGTTGCTTATTGATTGCTGAAGATCCTCAGCCAGTTTAGGCTTCTTCCGCTGCGCCTCTAGTTATGTCGGGATCCTTCGGTTTCCATCACTTATTTCATTTTAGAAAACTCTAAATCCAATAAACTAAGATCCATGGATATAACATGAGTACTTGAACTTTATGTGGAGACATAAAAGTGGATCAAGTTCGAGTAAATATCCAAAACCATCTATAGTATACGGATAAGTTTCGATACCTTATCCTGGGGACACTATTGGATGCGGCTCATTTTATATTTAGTACAAACGATGTGATCCTGAATCGTTTATGTGGAGGCATGTGAATGGGGGCGTCTGTTACGTCTCCAAAAGTGACTATTTTAGGGACTTATTTGCTATAGAATGAGGTACACTCTTAAGCGTTTTTGGTAGAATTTAGCCTAAACATGTGCTTATATATGAGAATTTGTAGAATGAAGCTAAATTAGAGCTTAGGTGTAAAAGGAAGGAAAAAGAACCAAAAACAAAGCTAAAGAGTTGAAATTTCCATATTGCTGAAACATTGCGAAAACATTGCTGTCTCAGCAATGTTTTAAGTGAAAATTGTTAAGTGGTCTAACCGTTTGCCATGTTGTTACGATCTTTCAGCCGCCCATTCTTTCTCCTGCTGCCACGTGGAAGGTCGTCGTTCAGAATGGATGGTTCTCCTTGGCCGAATCGTACCTGCAAAACACTATAAAAGGAGGTCAAGGGGGAAGGACAAACATAAGCTTGGAAGCGTAGAACTCCCATCTCAACGCAGTTTTCTCTCTGTTTTCTCTTCCGTTTGTTGGATTGAAGGAATAAGCTCTTGGCGCCGATAATCTGAGAGGAAGAAGGGAAGATCTGTCTTCCCTTCTGATTGGATTCATCCCCCAAACAAAGCTCACCTTCTCCCTGCATCCGAGGCGCTTGCGACGAGGAGTTCACGCGCACTTTAAACTGTTTTCTATCGCTTTTTGCCTACTGTTTTCTCTACTGCTTTCTGTTATTTACTTCTGTTTGCTACTGCATTTCAATTCGTCTTTCATCGTTTAGTCTTTCCTGTCTTGTAATCGTTGCACATTAAAACTTTGAATCTCACGTAATAGAGGAATCATTTACCCACGTTGCAAGTTTCTTATCACTTTCTGTTTCCCTTTACTTCCAATTTGCTTTGCATCATGTTCTATCCTTTTAGTCTTTCCAATCCATCATCATCCATGAGTAACTAAACCACACGAAGGTCTGCTAATGATGAATAGATAGGTAGAAATACGTGAATTCAGCATGTAGGATAGCTTCGCACGCATTTCGATTGGCCATCCATTTTGTCTAAAGAACTCCAAACCTCCGGAAGGAGTAAGAGTTCAGAGTCGTCCATTCATGCTAGCCTTTCATGGTATCCAGAAAACGACCTAGGAATAGGCGGTTTCCTAGCACAATTCATTAACTTGCTTATATAAATAAATGCTTAAGCCTTACTTGGATATGAGTGAACTAAAGGATTTAATGCATGTAATCGAGAGATGCATAAGTATGAGTTAAATTGATGCATGCTAAGTGGATCTACTGCTGAAGAATCGTATGAAAAAGCCTATAGAGGACTTGTTAGTTGACCTCGTTTCCACCATTCACCTTTCAAACGCTGTTAGTACAATTGCTAGAAAATTGCTGTCTGCGCAATTTTCTTAGTTCAATTTTTGTCTTAGCCATTTTTTCTCAGTTTTCTGTGTTGCGATTTTATTGCTAGATAATTGATTTCTCCGCAATTCTTTTTCTTCTACATTCAAGTTAATCTCTTTACTTGTCTTTGTTGATGCTTGCATATCTCGCACGTTCTTTATTAGTTAGGCACATTAATGCAAATTCCACCCCATTTAAACCAACCTTTCTAAATTAACATCTCACTTTGTTAGTAACTAAGAATAAATCTCTGTGGGAAATCAAATGAAAAAATACTTATTACTTGCTACAAGACAATGTATGCTTGCATGTTCTGAGTGCTCTCCCATTGCATCTTTATTTTAAACATTGAGCACGCAACAAGTTTTTGGCGCCGCTGCCGGGGATTTTGTTAAGTGAACACGAAGTTTGTTAATTTAGAAAAAAAAAACTTAATATTTATTGGAGCTAATCTTCTTTCATTTCCTTTACAGGTACTATCAAGCTAGTTTATGAAAGAGTTTCCAAACCTCAACTCACAACAGATAGAAACTTTGCAGGTGGAAAACGTATGTGTACCACAAAGTAAATGAATACGCTGCAGAACTTAATTGGAGGAAGAGTTTGCCCACAACAGTTTGAAGAATTTTATCAGCCATGTGCTTATTGTGGGGATAATCATAACTTGGAGAATTGCCCAACATTGAATTATCAAGAGAGGCAATATCAACAAAGCTATGACAACCATTATTCGTACATGTGTGAACATGATCAGTGGCAACTCTCAAATAATCCTTGGGAAGAGCATGTGCAAGTTGCTCATTATGAAGAGTTCCCCCAACATGAAGACTATCAACACTATGCCCTGGTGTGCGATATTTTGAATTATCGCCTAATATCAAGCTGTCGAGGCTTGCCAAAATACGATTTATAAGCCTATAACCAAGGCTTTGCAACCAGTGGTAACATGGTCGATCCAAGGAGAAGGTGCGATTGAAATTACTATTAAAATTGGAATTGACTAATTGATGGGTTTTGTAACGGGGGGATTTTTCAGCATGCAAGGGAATCAAATAATGCTAACGGAGGAATAACAAGTAAAAAGACGCGTGCACTGTTTGGGAGTTTCGGGATTAATTGCTAGACAATTTCGGTTCATTATTTAATACAAAATTCATGGCATACAGTTTATGATACACACGGACGACTACCCGAGAAGCCCCAAGGTAGCCGGCTCCATAGATATTAATCAGACCACACAGTTCCGATTAAACATTATCCAAAATTGCATTAAGGTGATCAGCCCTAAATTTATCCTAGACAGTCACTAGCTAACCGCGACGAACATTCAAGCATGAAATCTAATTGCTAGTAGATTGCCCGGAAACGCTGTATGCAATCAACAACTATCATACACGACTCAATACTCCGATTTAGTTTTATCTATCTGTGTTACTTAGTCGAATAGTGAGAGGCACGGCATCGCTATTCTTTAACATTCACAGCATGCTAGAAGTTTCGAGTGTCAATCGTAAAATCCTAACACGTGCATAAGATTAAGCAAGATAGACAAATGTATATAAACAGCCACCAATATGCATTCAAAGTATGGATTATCAGAACCAAAACGTCTAACAAAAATCCCTTAAACTATTCCCAAACCGTTCACCCTTACCTTAGCCGTCCATGGAACGGGTTGTCAATTCCGCTCCAACGAAGGCCATGGAAGGCGTCATCAACAAGTTACAATAGAAAAGCTCAAAAACATGCCAACAATGGCTGAGCTAAAGGCAATCTAGAAGAAAATCGAGAGGAAGAAGAAGAAGAATCGCCCAAAATGTCTAACTCCCCTCCAAAAATGCGCAGAAATCGTCTTTTACAGCTTCAATAATCGACGTAGCGTCGAGACGCTAGGCCAGCGTCTCGACGCTGCGCCCTAATTAATCCGCGCGCGCCTCGCGATGGCGTCTCGACGCTGGGCAGCGTCTCGACGATAGCTCTAAAATAGAGCTATAATTATAGCCTTAAATCTAGCTAAATGCCATGCTTAATTCAATTAAATCTCCTTATTTTAGGTATTTCGTGGCAAAGAGCTCGGGAAATCAAATTATTAATTTCAAGGCTAAATCGGTCATTTAAGACGTTTCGGGAAGTGTTCGGGTCAAAAAGATAGGCCAAACGGAGTTCGGGAGCAAAAACGACCCAAAATTGGGCTTAGACCCGAGAGGTCAGCGCCCAACCGCGCCGCACGCCCAGACCGCCCACGCCCACGCCGCACGCCCAGACGCCCGCGCACGCCCGTGCCCGCGCGTCCGCGCCATCGTGCGCGTCCACGCCCGCGCACGCCCGTGTCCGCGCGCCCGCCGCACGCCAACACCCGCGCGCGTCCTTGCTCGTCCGCCGCGCACGCCCGTGTCCGACATCAAAAGTCAGCGCGCGCGCCGCCCGCGCAGCGCCCAGGCGCCCGCTCGACGGTCCTCGCCCGTGTCTGCGCGCACCCGCGCGCGCCGCTCGCCTCGCCTCGCCTCGTCCGCGCGCTGACCCTAGCCATGACACAGATTACCCGTCATTAAAAGTCCTGAAAAAGTCCGACATTAAAAGTTATAAAAAATCCCAGATTTTGTAAATTTTCCAGAGGGCTCAGCGCTTAGGCGCTGACTTATAGCGCCTAGGCGCTGTCCCGATTCTGTGCGCGCGCGCCCGCGGCGCCTAGGCGCTGACTTATGGCGCCTAGGCGCTAATCTGACGCAGAAATGGGTATTTAAGTCCGTTTTTCCGAATTTAGGGCACTCTTTTCTCCCCCTTCTCTTCAAAACACGATTCTCCACCCATATTTGGTTATTGTACCTCCATTAATGGAGCTTGGAAGGCTACTCTTGGATTTCTTCACTCCATTCTCCTTCATGTCTAGCTAAGAGGTAAGTACTTAATCTTTAGGAGATGGGTTAGAAGTTGTAAATGTGATTGGGTGAGACTTGGATTGTTTGTGTATGTTTAGCATGTTTAGCATTCAACTCTTCTCTAATCTAAGCATTAATTTCCAGCATCAATTTCTTCTTGGTTTGACTCCCATTTTGTTTATTGATTGTTGGGTTGGTCAAAAACCCATTATGCGTTTGCCTCTTGTGGGTTGAGTGACAGCAGTCTAAGTGTAATTAAATTGGTGTTGCAACAATTAATTTAGCTACCTGTTAGACTCTAGATGAAGAGTAAATCGAGCCCGTTATTAGAGATCTCAGTAACGTACTCGTCGCATAGTTACCCGTCGCTCGTAGTTAACTCTATTTGGGAGAGCGTTCGCCCTCAATTGAATTAACATCGAAGCTTAATGAAGAGCTGTCAACTCTTCATTAACTACTTGGGATTGCTAGTTTCTTCTTAGAAATTCGTAATTTGCGTGGGTGTTAGTTAAAAGCATGCTAAGTCTTGGGCGTCTATGATCCGAATCACATTGCAATTAATAACCCGGAACCTTTAGATTGAGTGTTTTCATTACAATTTCCATCTCTCCCGTTATTCCAAATTGTCATTTAATTTTTCCCTTTATTTTCTCTTTTCTTCTCTTAATTCTCAAAACCCCCCATCAACATTTTCTCTCATTAAGCAACTAAAATTCTGAATTTAGATTAAGCTATTAAATTCTCTGTGGTACGATCCTGACTACCGCTTTCTACAAGTTTTGAAGAAGCCTTAGGCAGTGTTATAAATTTTAATTTGGCGGGTCTCGACAACCCGAAACACACGGAATATTCACAAAATTCCGCTACCAAATTTGGCGCCGTTGCCGGGGAATTTAAATTAGTTTGTCTTGGTTTAAATTTTAATTGTTTAGTTTAAAAATATTTTGTTTTGTTTGTTTTTCTTTCTTTTATTTTTTTTAAGCGTTTCCCTAGTGTTTGATAAGAGCAGGGTATGATGGAAGCTTTGGAAAGGAATGATGGGTATCAAAAGACTCTTAGGGAGTTGGCGATGCCGGATTTAGACCATCAACCATTATGTATATCGTATCCTGCGGTAACAGGTAATTTCGAACTTAAGGCTAGCTTCATCAACTTACTTCCTTCATTTTCTGGTAATGCAGGTGAAAGCCCGCATATTCATCTCAAGGAATTTCAGTTGGTGAGAGCAGGATTAATGACAATCGAAGCCACGGAAGATCAAGTGAGCTTGAGGGCTTTCCCTTTTACCTTAAAGGGAAAAGCAAGAGAATGGCTCCACTACCTACCGTCGGGCTCCATTTCCACTTGGAGCGATATGCAGAGGCTCTATTTAGAAAAATTCTTTCCTGCCTCGGAAGCTACTGCCGCCAAGAAAAGAATCTATGCCATTCAACAGAAAGAGGGCGAAAATCTATATGAATATTGGGGGAAGTTTCTTAGATTGTGCGAAGAATGCCCGAATCACAAGATCGCCGAACAAAATCTCATTGGGTTTGTGTATGAAGGTTTGCTCCCATATGATCAGAGGATGATAGGTGCAGCTAGCGGTGGAGCTCTCATGGACAAAACTCCAGTTGAAGCTAGACTCTTAATCTCAAGCATGGCTGGAAATCTTCAGCAATATGGAGGTGGAAGAAGTGACCAAATTCGCCTCGAGAGCGATGTGAACGAGCTGAAGGATCGTTTGGCTGAGGTAAGTAGCGCTGTATATGAACTGAAAGAAAGCTTACCACAAATGTGTTCTTCTGTTTCAGGTAAATCACTTGGGGAAATGATGGAATCTCTGGTGGAATCATATCAAGTTCTTCAAAAACAAAATCAAGTTCCCTTCCAAAACCTTAGCACTGCAATAACCCAAATGGTTGGGAGGATAGTCAAGTTGGAAACTCGAGGAGCCGAGAGTGCTAATGCTATCACTCTCAGGAGTGGGAAGGAAATTACCCCAAGCTCTATTCCTATTGAGTGCGAGAAAAAGGTAAAGGAGCCTGTGTTAGAAAATGAGGCAACCTCTTCAAGAAGTCCGGTATGTTCCAATCCTCCTTCATATATGAAATCTTATGTTCCTAAGGCTCCCTTCCCTAGTAGGTTGATGAGACCCCCTAAGGAAATTAAAGACGAGGAGATTTTTGATACACTCAAGAAGGTTGGAATAAACATTCCTTTGATAGAAGCCATTCAACAAATCCCAAGGTATGCGAAGTTCGTTAAAGAATTGTGTACCAACAAAAGAAAGGCAAAAGGAATTGAGAGAGTGGTGGTAAGTGAGAATGTATCGGCTTTGCTCACGAAAAGCATGCCCGAAAAATGCGAAGATCCAGGTATGTTTGTTCTACCTTGCACCATAGGAAAGAGGAAAATTAAGCACGCAATGTTAGATCTCGGTGCCTCAATAAATGTCATGCCTTATTCTCTTTACAAGGAGCTTGAACTGAATGAAATGCAGGAAACTAGTGTTATTATTCAATTAGCCGATAGATCCTCTATTCACCCGTTAGGAGTGGTGGAGGATGTGTTAGTTAAAGTCGAAGATTTGATTTTTCCTGTTGATTTCTACGTTATAAAAATGGATGAGCATGCCCATTCTTCTGATTCAGTTTTATTAGGTAGGCCCTTCATGAAAACTGATAGAACAAAAATTAATGTGCATGAAGGAATTTTGTCTGTTGAGTATGAAGGTGAAGTGTTTGAATTCAATGTTTTCAATACCATGAAACACAAAAATGACACACACTCGATTTGCAAAGTTGATTTTATTGAATCTTTAGAACAAGATACATGCACGTCTGTTGAGGATGGGGATGGCCCATTGATATTTGCTGATCTTTTTGATGAAACAGAGTCAAGTGAACCCAAGTTCACTGAGTCTTGTACACAAGATGTTATTGCTTTAGAAGCATGCGAGAAACCTCCTAAACTTTTACCTTCTCTTTTGCAGGCTCCCAAACTGGAACTCAAGGAGTTGCCAAATCATCTGAAATATGTTTATTTGGGAGATGTGGAAACACTCCCGGTGATCATTTCTAAGGAGCTTACATTAAAGCAGGGGGGGAGATTAATTGAAATCTTGAAGGAGAAAAAGCGGGCTATAGGATGGAGCTAAACCCTCTCGAGAGCCTCAGCGAAGGCTGAATCATGCAATGAAAGAGGTAGTCCTATCGGAGATCCATAAACTCCTCGATGCAGGTATCATTTATCCCATTTCTGATAGTCGGTGGGTAAGCCCGATTCACGTTGTGCCTAAAAAGACTGGGATAACTGTGGTTAAAAATGAAAAAGGTGAGCTAGTTCCTAAGAGAATCCAGAATGGTTGGAGAATGTGTATCGATTTTAGGAAGCTAAATAATGTAACTAAAGAAGATCATTTTCCAATTCCTTTCATAGATCAAATGGTGGAGCGTTTAGCTGGGAAGCCATATTTCTGTTTTTTGGATGGATTTTCGGGGTTTTACCAAATCCCTATAGCTCAGGATGACCAAGAAAAAACCACATTTACTTGCCCGTTTGGCACTTATGCATATACGAAGATGCCTTTTGGTCTTTGTAATGCTCCTGGAACATTTCAACGCTGCATGATGAGTATTTTTTCCGAATTCGTTGAAAAGTGCATTGAAGTGTTTATGGACGATTTTACCGTTTATGGAAATTCCTTCGATGAGTGCCTAATTAATTTGTCAAATGTCATGGAAAGATGCATAGAAACAAATTTAGTGTTGAATTTCGAAAAGTGTCACTTCATGGCCAATCACGGCATTGTCCTTGGTCATATAGTTTCATCTAGGGGCATTGAGGTCGATAAGGCGAAAATTGATGTTATTTCTGACCTGCCTTACCCTACGAATATTCGAGAATTGCGATCTTTCCTTGGTCATGCAGGTTTCTATCGCAGGTTCATAAAGGATTTTTCAAAGATAGTGACACCCATGACGAGCTTGTTGAAGAAGGATGTCCCATTCAGTTTTGGGAAAGAATGCAAGCATGCCTTTGACATTCTAAAGAAGTGTTTGACGAATGCGCCCATCATACATCCACCGCAGTGGGGAACCCCCTTCGAGATTATGTGCGACGCAAGCAATTACGTGGTTGGTGCTGTGCTCGGTCAGAGGATAGAGAAAAAGAGCCACGTTATATATTACGCGTCCAGAACGCTCAATTCCGCGCAGATTAGCTACACCACAACAGAGAAGGAGCTACTTTCAATAGTATTCGCTCTTGATAAATTTCGACCTTATTTGCTTGGATCTAAAGTGGTTGTCTTTTCTGATCATGCAGCGGTTCGGTATTTAATGAACAAGAAGGACTCGAAACCTCGACTGCTCAGATGGGTGTTGCTCCTTCAAGAATTTGATGTGACAGTCCAGGACCGGAAGGGATCTGAAAACACGGTGGCCGACCACCTAAGCCGCATAGTGAGGGAAGAGGATGTTTTTGATGGAGCGACATGCGCAGCGGAAACGCGATTTCGGACCGATGATACTCTAATTTCATCAATTTAACAAATAGAAAACATGCTCAAAGCGACGGAAATAAGAAATTAGAAATACATACCCTTGTAGCTCCAAATTCTTCAAGTCCGTCGGCCGTTCCTCGTCACGAACTCTTCTGGTCTTTTCTCACGAACACCCCGAGGACCACCCCAGGTAGTCCCGCTATCCTCGGCGTCGCGCAACGGAGTTGTGGGACTCCGAAACAAAGAGAAAAGGAAAAGAAAAAGAAGGAGAAGAAGAAGATGGAATACTGATGACTTGATGTACGGAGGCAGAGAGCTTCAAAAATGAAAACCAAATTTTTGAAAACCCAAAACTCCACTCACTAAAAAATGCCATTCTAAATATATATATATATAACATATTTAAACAAAAAAAACACATGTCTTACATGCATAATGCATGTAGGACATGTAATTATTTTATTTATATTATATTATATATTATTATTATTTATAAAATTAATACAATATTAATTTTAAATAATAATAAATATTTTATTTATTAAACTTTTTAATAAATAAAATATATATATTATTAATTAATTAAAACTTTTAATTAATTAATATTATTTAATTTAATATCAAATATCAATTAAATAATATGGCTCAACTCGGTTTTCCGAAAACCGAATTTTTGACATGAATCCTATTCATGTTTTAGATCATTCTCATATTTAAATCATATTTAAATACGTCCATCATCCTTCCAAAAACTGAATTTGAACAATTCAAATTCTTTTTCTTTTTCTCGAATTTGAACAATTCAAATTCTTTTTCTTTTTCCCGAATTTGAACAATTCAAATTCTTTTTCTTTTCTTTTATACTGTTGCACGGCGTTATCCGAGCTAGCCAGGAGAACCTAAAGGACCTACAGATCATGAGCTCCAACGATACGAGATTATTCGGTCAAAACTCGTTCAACCGAACTAACCAACATTCGTTAACCCCCGGAGACTCCACTATATTCCGAGGGTTGCACTCTCCTCACTGTAGATATATTATGTCCTCTGATATAACCGTCACTGGCAAGTCGACCCTTCACAGGTTGTTCGTAATCACAGCTGGGTCGTTTAAACCGTTTAACCCCTGCATTACATCTTGTTCCTTAAGTACCACTGACACCTCTAATGAACAATAGATCTGTGGTCCAACCATCACATCAGTTAACCCTCTCATCACATGAGAGTGTGAGCGCTCATTGTTCAAGCCCCGGAGTCAGCTATTAAGGGAACAACCTATCTACTAACCCCGAAGAGCGGGTTAGGAGTGAACTTCAATCCTGTTGTACTATGTCCCCAGCTACCTATTCGACTTTATCCCCAAGATGGTAGGCTTATTGAGTCAGCGCGAATGGGCCACTCTCACCCGTGCAAGTCAAAGGATACTATCGAATAAGCAGGAGTTCATAGCGAGCTCAGGATTGAGATCGAGTTACCTAGGCCATCAATATGTATAAGTCGGTCTCATCAGTAAACGGAGTTATAAAGAGAGAGCGACTTAATACGCGGTTCGATCTTGTGTAAACTCTTTACACAGGACGCCCTCACTTCTCACATCTCCATGTGGAACGATTCAGATCACATCGTTCTGTACAATACAAAGTGAGCCGCATCCAATAGTGTTACCAGGATAAGGTACCCAGCCTTATCCGTATACTATAGACCGTTTTGACTGACTACTTGAGCCTGATCCACAATCATGTCATACATGAAGCTCAAGTACTCATATTCAGCCAAGGGTGTTGGTCATTGGTATAGGATAAACCAAACACGTTTCACTTTATTCCAGTAAACTCTTTTACTGAATAAAACTAATAACTCTTTATTCTAAATAGAATATTTACAAACATAAAAGTTAACAAACCACGAGTTTTAGGACATAAAACCCAACAAACTCCCACTTGGACTTAAACGTCCGTGGTGTACATGTTAGGTGGAGAAAACTAATATATCATATATCAGAAGCTTTCTCCCACTGTCCTCGCGAGCAACTCGCAGCCCTAGACTCTTCTAGGTGTCTCTCAAACACTTTAGCCATGAGAGACTTAGTAAACTAATCAACATGAAGTACTACGAGGCTTTCCATGTGACCATCACATCTCCTCATAGCACTATCTGCGAGCTCAACTTATAAACCTATTGCTGCTTCACAAGCTGCAAATAGACTTAGCTACCAACGAGGAATCAGCAATACAACTCTTGTATTCTACTCCTCTAAGTACAAAGACAAAATTTTTAACTGAAATCCAATCCAATTGGACTAATATTACTAACAGCTCCCACTGCATAACACATATCGAGTCATGTATCTCAAAAGATACACCTGACCTCCAATATGTAAATGCACTTGGGTGCATCTCGTATCCTCAACACTTGAGGTGTCTCAGGAAACCATTTCCATAGACCATCGAATATTGACAACAACTTGTCAATAAAAGATTTTAGAGACAACACTAGCGATTTGTTCTTACGACTCAGATCAACCTGAATCCTTAGAACAAACTAAGCCTACCTCCAGATCAACTATTTGGGAGTGGGTCGCTAGTTTATGCTAAAAGTCAGAAATAAATCCTACATCATTCTCAATGATTAGGACAAAATTACGGGAATATATTATGAAAGCTTTAACATTGATTAAACACTGGTCCAACAAGTTTTATCAATGTAATGTTCAAAACCATAAGATTTGAAAAACAAACCTTATAAATCAGAATATAGATGCTTATTTCAATTCATAAATGGATTGAAGAAACTCGCAAACGATTTGCTCTTAATCCTGAAAAATGTATCTCCCTGGTTAAGACTAATAGATACTCTATCAAGATAGCTAGTCTTGATATCCATATGTCTTGTTCTATCAGATAGAACAGGGCAATGGATACGAGTATACTATATAACTTATATCTGACAACAAGAGATGAAGTTAATACATAATTAACCTCTTCTCTTCGGGACAATCCCTTTGCTAGAAAGTCAAGTCTTAGAGGTTTTCACCTCATAGAATTGGTCTGTAAACCTCTTGAAGATTCATGGTTTTGAGCCACTGGTTCTTGTTTATGAACTCACTGTCATCATCAATAATATGATAACTAGAGTCATAAAAGAAACTAATACAGCAGGCCGAATTATCTCATAATTCTCCCACTGCATCAAAGCTTTCTCAACACTTGAGATGAACCAGCTAAACTAACAACCATTGTTAATTTATAATTTAGCTTTCAATATAACAAGATAAGTCTTAACTTTTTAGTTGTTACCAAGTTTAATAGAACATATCAGTATACATCTTTTGTGAAATGAACCATTCATTTATAAAAACAAAAGATACTATATACATAAAGTGTTCAACAAAAACTTGAGTTTATAGACAATAATTACAACACTTGAAATTATTTCTATACAAACAACTACTAACAAGCAAGCTCCCACTGTATAAAGTGTGAAGACGTCTTCACAAGGCATCTTCGTCAAGAAACAGGCAGACAGGAACTAGTTTCCTTGTCGTTCATTCTGTGCCTTTTTCTCCGTAAGGTATTTAGGGCAGTTTCGCTTCCAGTGCCCTTCTTCACCACAATGAAAACACTTTCCACTGTGTGAAGCTTTTACCTTGCCTACAGCTGGGGTTTTGCCCTTCCTAGCACTTCTCTTCTTCTTGTGAATAATCTTATTACTCACAGTAAGAGGTTCAGATTTAGTCCCAGACCCAGACCCTTTCTGGAACTTTACAGAAGTGGTAACATTTACCTCCTTCTCCTTTCCTTTCGAGGTATGCAGGGACTGATAAATCTGAAGCTCGTTCAGAAGAGACGTCAGATTGTATTCTATCTTGTTCATGACCATATTGGTCCTGAAGTGCAGGAAACTCTTCGGAAAAGATTCCAAGATAAATCCAACCTGACCTTGTTCATCGACGGTTGCCCCATTTACTTCTGCAGTATTGAAGTACACCATCATGTTAAGGACATGTTCCCTAACAGAGGTTCCTTAAGCCATACGACAATTGTAAATGTGCTTGAGGGCTTCATACCTAAGAGATGAGGAAGGCTTTCCAAACATCTCTTGTAGTGAAGCCATGATTTCCTTTGCGGAAACCATCCCCTCATGCTTCTTTGACAAAACATCAGATATGCTTGCCAGGATATAAACTCGAGCTTTATCGTTAGCCCGAATCCAACCGTCATATGCTTCACGAACAGTTCGTGAGGCATTTGAACTAGGAACCGGAGGACACTCCTCTGTTAAGACAAATATTAGGTTGTCGAGAACCAAAACAGCATTAAGGTTCGACTTCCACGTCCCAAAATTTTCACCGATTAATTTGTCGTGAGCTAACAACTGAATAAAAGAGCTCGACATGCTGAAAAAAGAATGTAAAACTATTAGTGAAACGGTTTTAACCTATTTAAACCAATTAAGAGGTTTAGCAGCAAATAAAGTACCCAAACTCTTTATTTACATGCAACGATACTTTAGTGAGTTAGAATGATTGCTACCTAAGGGTAAACGAGCACTCCTTCACTAAACCAAGACATTTTTGACTAAATGCTAACTCCAGAATAACTCATATTCCTATAGCATCTTAGTTATCGTTTTTGGTCAAGATTTACTAACTCCTTAGCAAATCTCGTAAGTGTGACCCTCAATTTTTAGAACGCACAGGACGGCCCCAACAGTGCAACCTAAGGGAATGTCAGAGTTGGGAATGACCCTATGTTTCTTTATCCATAAATGGTGATTGACTTGTTCAACTCCCATGAAACGGCCCTCCTAAGGGATTGGTGCCACCAAGGGCACCTTGCAGGCGGAACATGGGAATCTCACGGTTCAATCCAATGGAGGAGACCATAGGATGTACTGACGTACTTCCTTCTCCCACTTACTATAGATACTTACTCCATTCACCTTGCTATTGAAAGTTGCAAATACCATCCTAAGGGGGTTGCCACATTAGCAACACGAGGCCGAGCAAAATTCTCACGTTGTGAACTTTACGGAGTGCGTAGCAGGAGAGGGATATATCATATATTCCTTCTCAACACATCTACTAAGCATCGTAAACGGTAATAGGGTAAACTACTCAGGTTTTATCCGGCTAAGAAAATAAAACCTTAAGTCTAGGCAAACTATTTACCTGAGATGTCTAGGTTATAAACACTTTACTAACCTCACACCTCTCACGCATGCTCATAAAGCCGGTTAACTTTACTCAAGTACCGGATAGTCCCCAGGTAGGAGGTGTTCCGTAAACCGTCAGCTTAAATACCTCCAACCTCGAACAGGATTTCACCGGGTGAGTTTCTCATAACCTTAGCATTTACGAGATTTCGACCTATTCATCTAATGAACCTGATCGAACCATTAACCCTAAATGAACATGCTCTTTTCTTTGTTATAGATTTTAAAAGTCTAAGTCATTTTTACAACACTTGCAAAAACTAGACTTACTACAACAAACTTCTATATGCTTCTCAAACATACATTTACTAAGGCATGACAAATTGAATATTTAACTTCATAATCAGTATAACACTTATATCGATTATGCTCTTAAATATACAACTCATAATTCATAAATTAATATAACACTTATATCAATTATTTATGAATTAAGCATGAATCCTATACATTATAACAATTATAACATACAATATGCATCTTAGTTGGATGTTTAATTTCATAATTAATATAACACTTATATTAATTATTCTATTAAGCAAACAACAACTAATTCATGAATTAATATAACACTTATATTAATACTCATGAATTTAAACATGCATCCTATACATTATAACACTTATAATCTACAATATGCATAAAACCAAGGCAACCTATGTTGTATATTTAATTTCATAATTAATATAACACTTATATCAATTATTCAATTAAATTAACAACATCTAATTCATGAATTAATATAACACTTATATTAATACTCATGAAGTCCCAAATATGCATACTATAAACTATAACACTTATAACATAAAACAAATGCATGGAGCATGCTTCCTATGGTGGGATTTTAAATCTATATGGCATACGTTATGCACATACAAACATGGAATTTTAATTAAAACATACATTCACAATGCATAATTAATTAAACACACTAAAGTGGATCGATTTTGGCATTTAGCAAGCAATAACTATTTTATTACAAGCTTGATCAACAAGCTAAGTCTTCAGCGGACTTCGAACTCTTCGCACCGCCTTTGACCAGCTTGCTTCCCCGAACGCTTCGGCCAATTTCTCTTCGAATTTCTCCTCGTATTGCCTAGAACGAGTTTGAACTTATACCGAACATTTCGGCGAGCTCAAAACTCGAGCTTCTTTCACAAAGAAACCTACATGGACTCTAATGACTCTAAAAATACAGACTCTTCCGCACACATTAAAGCCCATACATTCTCGGGCAATTACATATAATGAAATTCAAATAGAAACTATGCCAAAATCGATATTCACTTTAGACATCCATTCAGAAACAATTTCTAAATTAAAATACCCACCAACTTAAATTGATGCAAATTGAGTTAATAACAAAATCGCTCTGATACCAATTGATGGAGCGACATGCGCAGCGGAAACGCGATTTCGGACCGATGATACTCTAATTTCATCAATTTAACAAATAGAAAACATGCTCAAAGCTCCAAATTCTTCAAGTCCGTCGGCCGTTCCTCGTCACGAACTCTTCTGGTCTTTTCTCACGAACACCCCGAGGACCACCCCAGGTAGCCCCGCTATCCTCGGCGTCGCGCAACGGAGTTGTGGGACTCCGAAACAAAGAGAAAAGGAAAAGAAAAAGAAGGAGAAGAAGAAGATGGAATACTGATGACTTGATGTACAGAGGCAGAGAGCTTCAAAAATGAAAACCAAATTTTTGAAAACCCAAAACTCCACTCACTAAAAAATGCCATTCTAAATATATATATATATATAACATATTTAAACAAAAAAAACACATGTCTTACATGCATAATGCATGTAGGACATGTAATTATTTTATTTATATTATATTATATATTATTATTATTTATAAAATTAATACAATATTAATTTTAAATAATAATCAATATTTTATTTATTAAACTTTTTAATAAATAAAATATATATATTATTAATTAATTAAAACTTTTAATTAATTAATATTATTTAATTTAATATCAAATATCAATTAAATAATATGGCTCAACTCGGTTTTCCGAAAACCGAATTTTTGACATGAATCCTATTCATGTTTTAGATCATTCTCATATTTAAATCATATTTAAATACGTCCATCATCCTTCCAAAAACTGAATTTGAACAATTCAAATTCTTTTTCTTTTTCTCGAATTTGAACAATTCAAATTCTTTTTCTTTTTCCCGAATTTGAACAATTCAAATTCTTTTTCTTTTCTTTTATACTGTTGCACGGCGTTATCCGAGCTAGCCAGGAGAACCTAAAGGACCTACAGATCATGAGCTCCAACGATACGAGATTATTCGGTCAAAACTCTTTCAACCGAACTAACCAACATTCGTTAACCCCCGGAGACTCCACTATATTCCGAGGGTTGCACTCTCCTCACTGTAGATATATTATGTCCTCTGATATAACCGTCACTGGCAAGTCGACCCTTCACAGGTTGTTCGTAATCACAGCTGGGTCGTTTAAACCGTTTAACCCCTGCATTACATCTTGTTCCTTAAGTACCACTGACACCTCTAATGAACAATAGATCTGTGGTCCAACCATCAGATCAGTTAACCCTCTCATCACATGAGAGTGTGAGCGCTCATTGTTCAAGCCCCGGAGTCAGCTATTAAGGGAACAACCTATCTACTAACCCTGAAGAGCGGGTTAGGAGTGAACTCCAATCTTGCTGTACTATGTCCCCAGCTACCTATTCGACTTTATCCCCAAGATGGTAGGCTTATTGAGTCAGCGCGAATGGGCCACTCTCACCCGTGCAAGTCAAAGGATACTATCGAATAAGCAGGAGTTCATAGCGAGCTCGGGATTGAGATCGAGTTACCTAGGCCATCAATATGTATAAGTCGGTCTCATCAGTAAACGGAGTTATAAAGAGAGAGCGACTTAATACGCGGTTCGATCTTGTGTAAACTCTTTACACAGGACGCCCTCACTTCTCACATCTCCATGTGGAACGATTCAGATCACATCGTTCTGTACAATACAAAGTGAGCCGCATCGAATAGTGTTACCAGGATAAGGTACCCAACCTTATCCGTATACTATAGACCGTTTTGACTGACTACTTGAGCCTGATCCACAATCATGTCATACATGAAGCTCAAGTACTCATATTCAGCCAAGGGTGTTGGTCATTGGTATAGGATAAACCAAACACGTTTCACTTTATTCCAGTAAACTCTTTTACTGAATAAAACTAATAACTCTTTATTCTAAATAGAATATTTACAAACATAAAAGTTTACAAACCACGAGTTTTAGGACATAAAACCCAACAGTTTTGCCATTGAATGATGACTTTTCCGATGAAATCCTTTTCCAGATGAGTGCGGAAACCCCCTGGTACGCCGATTTAGTAAACTACTTGGTTACAGGTAATTTTCCATTTAATCTCCCTCCGAATAGAAAAGTTAAGCTGAAAAGCGAGGCTAAACATTATGTATGGGAAGACCCGTATTTATGGAAATTTTGTGCGGACCAAGTAGTTAGAAGGTGTGTTCCTCTGTCTGAGCATGAATCTATTCTCGCTTTCTGTCATGAATTTGCATGTGGGGGACATTTCGGGCCTAATAGGACTGTTAAAAAAATTCTAGCCTGTGGTTTGTTCTGGAATTCGATGTTTAAGGATGCTTATGATTATTGCAAAACTCGTGATAAATGCCAAAGGATGGGGAGTATAACTAAAAGGAATGAAATGCCCCAAGTCCCCATCTTGATTTGTGAGATCTTTGATGTCTGGGGCATGGACTTTATGGGTCCTTTCCCTTCCTCCTGTGGATTTTCCTACATCTTATTAGCTGTGGACTACGTGTCCAAATGGGTAGAAGCTAAGGCCACTAAAACTGATGATTCTAACACTGTTGTTAAGTTTGTCAAGTCTAACATTTTCAGCAGATTCGGAGTACCACGAGCTATAATCAGTGATCAAGGAACACATTTCTGTAACAGATCGGTTTCCGCCCTAATGAAAAGGTATGGTGTTAATCATCGAGTGTCCACCACTTACCACTCGCAAGCCAATGGGCAAGCCGAGGTCTCGAACAGAGAGGTCAAATCCATTCTTGAGAAAACGGTAAACCCAAGTAGGAAGGATTGGAGCCAACGTTTGGAAGATGCCTTGTGGGCATATAGGACCGCTTACAAAACCCATATAGGGATGTCTCCCTATAGGTTGGTTTTTGGGAAAGCATGCCACCTACCGGTGAAAATTGAACACAAGGCATTTTCGGCCATTAAGAAATGCAACATGAGCTTGGATGCGGCAGGAGAGACACGTCTTTTTGAGCTGCAAGAATTAGAGGAACATCGCTTGGAAGCTTATGAGAATTCAAAAAATTACAAGGAAAAGTCCAAGCTATTCCATGACCGAAAAATTGAAAAGAAGCAATTTCATGTAGGACAAAAAGTTCTTCTTTTCAACTCTCGGTTGAAGCTCATGCCAGGTAAACTTTCTTCCAAATGGTTAGGTCCTTATGTCGTGACTAATGTTCTACCTTATGGTTCAGTGGAAATCAGATTGTTAGATTCTGATCATTCATTCAAGGTGAACGGTCATCAGTTGAAAGTTTTCCATGAAGGGGTCGCGGATTCTTATGCTGATTGCTTGTACTTGACCACCTTCGAAGTCGATTGATAAAGGGAGAATTCAGTCGAGCAATCGACTTTAAACATTTGCGCTTCTCGGAGGCACCCGAGCATTGAACTGTATTTTTGTTAGTTGCTGTTTTTTTTATAGTTTTTGCTTGTTTAGTTTTAGTTGTTTAAGTTTAAGTTTGTTATTTTTCTTTCTTAGGTAATAAGGGAGAGATGATCGATATTTCGGATCTACATTGAATTTGAAGTTGAGCGTACCCTCTCACCGATCCTACAAAAATTCAGGGGAGGTTTCTGTTCTCTTTAATTTTTGTTGTTATCGTTGATTATTTGGTGGATTAGATGCATTGAGGACAATGCAGTCTTTTAGGTGGGGGGTGGAATTTATATTTGAACTTCGTTGTAGTTCTCGAGCATGTCGTACTCTGATTTTGAGATGTTTAGGAATCTGAATGCATGTTGCCCGATGAGGACTTTCTGTGATTTGTTTGTAACTACTCCATAGTTGTGCATTTCGAGAAAATTATGGGAATGTATGCATATTTTGAGCATATTTTAAAATTTTTTCGATTATTCCCCTACATTCACTGAGCACGTAGACCTCTTACTCTTAGTTCTATAGGCTTAGAATTATTTTATTTTGTCTGAAAGCTCGTTGTCACCCCGAAAGGTCCATTTAGGGAGGCTTGATATGTTAGAAGTTATAACGAATTATTTGATTTAGCAAAGCTATGTGCCTATAAAAAAAATTATTGAGAGTAAAAGCATGTTTGAAATATATTTTGAGGTGTTCCTCCTTCTTGTGTTGCCCGTGTAATCAGGGGTGATCGTGTAACCCACGGTTGCCACTGCATGAAAGGGCAACTAACAGAAGTGAGCACTAGTCCTTAAAAACGTGAAGCGAAATAAATGCTTGACGTGTTAGGCTCTCAAGAAAAGAAAAGAAGAAAAATAGTTAGGCCTTTTGTTTTGTTATTCTTTCCGACATTTAAAAGTCGTTAGACTGTTCTCATTGCCAGGAGTAGGGGGAAGATGAGTATTAGGATTGACTAAAGTGGTTCCGGGTTTATAGAAGCTAGGATAGGAGGCGCTATTCACACACACACGTTAGGGAATATGAGATCTAATATTTTGAAATATTCACAAATTATGCATACGCTCGATTGTTTTCCGTTAGCATGATTATCTTGTTTTTGCAAGCATTGAGATTCGAGTCGTCAGCATGCATGTCTATTCTTATAAGATAAATCAAAGTGTTCCTTGCTCGAGGACTAGCAAGATTCAGGTCGGGGGTATTTTGATATCTCTAAAATAGAGCTATAATTATAGCCTTAAATCTAGCTAAATGCCATGCTTAATTCAATTAAATCTTCTTATTTTAGGTATTTCGTGGCAAACAGCTCGGGAAGTCAAATTATTAATTTAAGGCTAAATCAGTCATTTAAGACGTTTCGGGAAGTGTTCGGGTCAAAAAGATAGGCCAAACGGAGTTCGGGAGCAAAAACGACCCAAAATTGGGCTTAGACCCGAGACGTCAGCGCCCAGGTGCCGGCGCCCAGCGCCCAGGCGCCAAACCGCGCCGCACGCCCAGACCGCCCACGCCGCACGCCTTAACGCCCGCGCACGCCCGTGTCCGCGCGCGCAGCCGAGTGCCCGTCACCGAAAGTCCCGCGCGCACCCGCGCGCGCCGCTCGCCTCGCCTCGCCTCGTCCGTGCGCTGACCCTAGCCATGACACAGATTACCCATCATTAAAAGTCCTGAAAAAGTCCGACATTAAAAGTTATAAAAAATCCCAGATTTTGTAAATTTTCCAGAGGGCTCAGCGCTTAGGCGCTGACTTATAGCGCCTAGGCGCTGTCCCGATTCTGTGCGCGCGCGCCCGCGGCGCCTAGGCGCTGACTTATGGCGCCTAGGCGCTAATCTGACGCAGAAATGGGTATTTAAGTCCGTTTTTCCGAATTTAGGGCACTCTCTTCTTCCCCTTCTCTTCAAAACACGATTCTCCACCCATATTTGGTTATTGTACCTCCATTAATGGAGCTTGGAAGGCTACTCTTGGATTTCTTCACTCCATTCTCCTTCATGTCTAGCTAAGAAGTAAGTACTTGATCTTTAGGAGATGGGTTAGAAGTTGTAAATGTGATTGGGTGAGACTTGGATTGTTTGTGTATGTTTAGCATGTTTAGCATTCAACTCTTCTCTAATCTAAGCATTAATTTCCAACATCAATTTCTTCTTGGTTTGACTCCCATTTTGTTTATTGATTGTTGGGTTGGTCAAAAACCCATTATGCGTTTGCCTCTTGTGGGTTGAGTGACAGCAGTCTAAGTGTAATTAAATTGGTGTTGCAACATTTAATTTAGCTACCTGTTAGACTCTAGATGAAGAGTAAATCGAGCCCGTTATTAGAGATCTCAGTAACGTACTCGTCGCATAGTTACCCGTCGCTCGTAGTTAACTCTATTTGGGAGAGCGTTCGCCCTCAATTGAATTAACATCGAAGCTTAATGAAGAGCTGTCAACTCTTCATTAACTACTTGGGATTGCTAGTTTCTTCTTAGAAATTCGTAATTTGCGTGGGTGTTAGTTAAAAGCATGCTAAGTCTTGGGCCTCTATGATCCGAATCACATTGCAATTAATAACCCGGAACCTTTAGATTGAGTGTTTTCATTACAATTTCCATCTCTCCCGTTATTCCAAATTGTCATTTAATTTTTCCCTTTATTTTCTCTTTTCTTCTCTTAATTCTCAAAACCCCCCATCAACATTTTCTCTCATTAAGCAACTAAAATTCTGAATTTAGATTAAGCTATTAAATTCTCTGTGGTACGATCCTGACTACCGCTTTCTACAAGTTTTGAAGAAGCCTTAGGAAGTGTTATAAATTTTAATTTGGCGGGTCTCGACAACCCGAAACACACGGAATATTCACAAAATTCCGCTACCAGCTGCCCCGATGACTTTCCTGCGCGCGCCTCCTCCGGAGCGTCTCGACGCCAAGCAGAGTCTCGACGCTAGCTCTCGGGTTTATGCAGCGTCGAGCCAGCGTCTCGACGCTGGCTCTCGGGTTTGGGGCTGGAAAATTGCCTCTCCTAGGCGGTTTTGGCCCGTTTCTTCACGGATCAACTTCCCCTTTCACGACGCACTCCCGGGGCGTTAAAACTCCACTTTTAGCTCTCGAACGGGTCCAACGGGCGCACGAGCTCTTTGCCGCATTTCTCCTACAAACGAGATATATTAACCAATTAAATGCGGACTTTAGCTATAATTAGGAAGTATTTAATAGCTCCAAAATGGAGTTATCAAACACCCCCAACTTAAACATTGCTAGTCCTCGAGCAAGTGCTACAAAGATATTGACTCTAAGGACGCGCCTACATGCAACTAACTCAAACCTCCATGCATTTTGAAAATTTAAACACAACATAATCATGAAAGCATTTCGTGCATGCATTTACTACGAACATATCAAAAATTAACTCTTGCCCCCTAACGTGTGTGTGTGCTTGCCAACCACTCCTAAACTCACGTAAACCCGGAAAACCACATGCAACGCACATCCCGTTTTCCCCTTACTTCTAAGCGTTTAAGAACAGTCTACACTTGACTTACACGAGAGAGAGAAGCAAATTAAGAGACCTAATTATTTTTCTCATTCATTTTTTTTTCTTTTCACAAGTACTTTGTACTCTTTTATTAAGGTTCTTTGAACCAACTTTTTATTCACTTTTTCTTTCCACCTCGAGCTGCCTAACACGTCAAACTTTGGCCAAAGCTTCACATTTTTAAGGACTAACGCTCACTTCTTAAGCGCGCTAATAAGAAGGAGGAGCGCCTCGAGAGGAATTTTCCATCAAACATGCTTTTCTATTTTTTTTTTTATTAGGCTAAGCATATGCTTTCTCAATTAACCAAACACTAACTCTCATGCAACAAGCTACCTAAGGGTGCCTTTCGGGGTGACAACGAGAATTAGTGCTACATGCAATTTTCGAGCCTACGGAATCTAGGATGTGGTTGCTAGGTGCGCGAAAGATGCAAGGGAGCAACAGAAAAATTTTTAAATTTTTTGACATGAACCTAATAAACGCAAAACTCATGCAAAAACTCAATTATGTACATGCTCAGATTTCCAACATGCATTTCCTAGGCTATCATCATCAGAAAACAGTAAACAGAGTCCCAAGCACTTCAATATCGATATAACACTTCTCAACAAACTACACACGCATATCCATCAGACCATCTCCACCCCCAACTTCAAAATTTGGCATTGTCCTTGTTGCGTGCTCAATGTTTTAAAATAAAGAAGCAATGATAGAGCACTCAGAACATGCAAGCATACATGATCTTGTAGCAAGTAATAAGTATTTTTTCATTCGATTTCCCACAGAGATTTATTCTTAATTACTAGCGAAGTGTTTTGTTAAGTGAGAATGGGGTGATTAAAGGGAGTAGATTTGGTTTTAAAGTGCCTAATTACTAAGGAATGTGTAAATGATGGAAGCAAAAACGAGTGCAAGTAAATAATAAACTTGAATGCAAAGAGAAGGGAATAACGAACGAAAGAGAAAATGGCTAAAACAGAATTTTAACTAAGAGAATTGCGAAAACAACAATTATTTCGCAATGTGGCTAACAGCGAATTGTGTGTAAAGTGTGGAAACAAGGGCTACTAACGACTCCTCTATAGGCTTTTTCACACGATTCTCAAGCAATAGATCAACTCATCATGCATCAAACTAACTCATTCTCATGTATCTTCCGATTTCATGCATTAGATCCTTTAGTTTACTCATGTCCAAGTAAGGTCTTAAGCATCTTTTTATAATAGCAAGTATGGGTTTGTACTAGGAAAACGCCTATTCCTAGGTCATTTTCTGGCTACCTTGAGAGGCTAGCATGAAGGTATGACTCTGAACTCTTACTACTTCCGGAGGTTAGGAGTTCTTTGGACAAAATGGATGGCCAATCGAAATTGCCCGTTGGGTGAAGCTTACATACATTCAATGCATTCGAGAACTATCCTACATGCTTGAGTCACGTGTTTCTACCTATAGATTTGTCATTAGCATGCCCTTATGTGATTTAGTTACTCATGGATGAAGATGGAATAGAAAGAATGGATGGAGATGACATGCTTAGTAGAATAGTAAAGGTAAAACAGAAGCCAAAAACAGTAAGCAAAGAAAGTAAAGAACTTGCGAAGTCAATGAAATTATGCTTTGATTAACCAGCGTTTGAACTAAACAAATGATGTCTTTGCAAAGCTAAACTAAACAGACAGCAACGAAATGAAACAGAGTAACTAACGGAAGGGGAAATGACAGCAAACAACAAAGGAAACAGAAAACTAAAGCAGAAAGCAATTAAATCTGTGCGTGATCTCCTCGTCGCGAACGCCTCGGCTGAAGGGTGAAAGGAAGCCTTGCTTGGATGAATCTAATCAGAAGAGAAGATAAATCTTCTCTCCTTCCTATCAGATTGTCGACTCCAACAGCTGAACCTCTCAAACCAACAGACGGAGAAGAGAAAGAATGGGAAAGACTGCGTTGAACTGGAAGTCTACGTCGTTCGAGTGTGTTTCAACCTTCCATCTTGACCTCCTTTTATAGTATTCTGCAGGTACGATTGCGTCAAGGAGAACCATCCATTCTCAACGTCGTTCTTCCATGTGGCAGCAGGAGAAAGAATGGGCCCCTGAAAGATCGGAACAAAACAGAAATTGGTTAGTCAACTTACGGGTTTCACTTAAAACATTGCGGTTTTAACAATGTTTTCGCAATGCCTCCGCAATGTGCAATTTTCATTCCTTTGACTTCGTTTTTGGTTCTTTTTCTTTCCTTTTGCATACAAGTACTAATTTAGCTTCATTCTTCGAATTCTCATATATAAGCACGAGTTTAAGCTAAATCCTACCAAAAACACCTAAGAGTGTACATCTTTCTAAGGTAAATCAGTCCTAAAATAGTTACTTTTGGAGACGTAACACACCCCCAAACTTAAGGTTTTGCTCGTCCTCGAGCAATCTAAGGACTTAATCTAGCTGCTGTTTAACCTCTCCAACCACTCGCTGACTCCCTTACATTCACTATCTATGGCACTGCTGTCCTGTGACACGTTCCTAAGTTTAAAACTCACTTCTCATCCTGCTTCTTCTGACTTCTCTTGCCTTATGATCCTACTGTTATATTAACTCTTCATAACTGATCTTATTTACTTTGGTCATTAAGTTCATTGTGCAACTATCCCTAAGGTTTCAAATTCTACCTAGCTTTACCCTAGACTCAGTACATGCTTCTAATGTTTTACTTTTGAGCTACCTAGGATTCCTTAGAGTCATGCCAGTCTTAGTATAAACCAGTGACAGTAGTACATTCAGAGAACAACCTAAACCCTGGCATCACTACATTGGACATACATTCATCTCTCTAAACAAACCTACAAGCTACAACTTTGTGCTTAGCTAATTGAGGATCAGAGTTCTTTTTATTCAGGACACCCAAGCCACAAAGCTGCAACTCCTAGGTATACATTCTTCTTCCCTAGTTTTTCTTTTTTTCTTTCTTACTTTGGTGTAGCCTCTCCTTTGGTTGCCTTTTGATGCAATGCCACTTGTGGGTCACCCACATGGTACTGATTACTCAGCAACTTCAAGAGAGACACCCCTCTTTATTCTATTTTCATTTTTTTTCTTTTCAGTTCATCATTTTTCAAAAGGAGAAGAAGAATGCTTATGCTTAAAGGGAGAGAGGAATGTTCCTAGGCCTAGGGTTGCCTCCCCCAAACTTAAACTACTCATTGTCCCCAATGAGAGTCTGAGGTGGCACACCCCCAAACTTGTCCTAGAAGCATCTAGTCTAGGGCAAAACAAAGAGAATCTAAAAGTCCTAGGCATAGAATGAACCTTCCTAAAGCAGATACTACAGCAGCAGAATTTCGCAAAAACAGCAAGTTAAGGACTTAAAGATATGCATGCTGAGCAATTTAAAGAAGCTAAATTTAAACTAACCAAGGTATCCTAAGACACTCATCCAGCATGCTTATAGATAGGTCATATATGGCAGTCATACAAGCAGCAGAAAAGCAAAATTGAAACAGAACCAGCCTAACAAAACAGTCAGTCAAAAGCATGCGACAACTAATAAAAATTGCGGAATTCGCAATAATTTCGCAATGAATATCCAGGGCAAATATATCAGTGATCCAGGCCCCTTTCATGCTCTTTACAGTCATCTATAGCTAAACAAAAAGGAAACTACAATTACCTAACTATTCAGATACCATCTACCTAAACTAAACTATCCTAAACAATCACAAGAAATTAAAAACAGAAAAGCAATTGATTCACAAATAACAGTCACCAGTCAACGAAAAACAGGTTTTTTTTTCTTTTTTTTTAAGAGGGAACAAAAGTACTCCCTCGAGTGCCCTTCAGTCTGGCACTCAGACATCCTCATCATCATCCTTCCTCTCTCGTGGAGGTGCCCATGGCGTCAGCAGGTCAGTGGGAAACTCAGGAAAAATGCATCCCAAATGATCTGCCACATCTTTGTCCCTCGCTTGAGCGTACTCAGCCCATTGCGCCATCTTGCGCTGGAGATCCATCAGGCAAGCTGTTACGTCTCCAAAAGTGACCTTTTTAGGACTTATTTATCTTAGAAAGATGTACACTCTTAGGTGTTTTTGATAGGATTTAGCTTAAACCTATGCTTATATATGAGAATTAGAAGAAGGAAGCTAAATTAGGACTTGTGTGCAAAAGGAAAGAAAAGGGATGAAAAACGAAGTTAAAAGAATGAAAAATGTACATTGCGGCAGCATTGCGGAAACATTGCTAAAACCGCAATGTTTCAAGTGAAATCCGTAAGTTGACTGATCTTTTTCTGTTATTTTCCGTTATTTCAGGGATTCGTTCTTTCTCCTCCATCCATTTTGAAGTATGACGTTGAGGATGGATGGTTCTCCTTGGCCCAAACGCACCTGCAGATTACTATAAAAGGGGGTCAAAGTAGAGGGTTTGATCATCATCCGAAAGCGTAGAAGTCTCTTCGCAGCTCCATCTTTTCTCCTGTTTTTCTCTTCCGTCTGTTGGGTTGGAAAGCTTAGCTGTTGGAGTCGACAATTGTTAAGTCTCTGAAAGTGACTTATTTAGAACCCATTTAGCTTAGGAAGATGTACACTTTTAGGTGTTTTTGTTAGCATTTAGCCTAAACCTATGCTTTAATATGAGAATTAGAAGAAGGTAGCTAATATAGGACTTATGTACAATAGGTAGAAAAAGGGTTGAAAACCGAAGGAAAAGAATGAAAAAATGAGCATTGCGAATGAATTGCGAAAACATTGCGGTGACCGCAATTATTCAAGTGGAAACCGTAAGTTGACTGATCTTTTTCTGTTAATTTCCGTAATTTCAGGGATTCATTCTTTCTCCTCCATCCATTCTGATATACGACGTTGAAGATTGATGGTTCTCCTTGGCCCAAACGCACCTGCAAACTACTATAAAAGGGGACCAAAGTCGGAGGTTTGATCATCATATTCGAAGCGCAGAAGTCTTCTCGCAGTCCATCATTTCTCTCTGTTTTCCTTTACCGTCTGTTGGAGTGGGAGTCTCAGCTGTTGGAATCGATAATCTGATAGGAAGGAGAGGAGATTCTTCTTCTCTCTCGATTGGATTCATCCAAGCAAGGCTGACCTCTCATCCCTTTCATTCGAGGCGACTGCAACGAAGCTTTCAAGCAACCTTTACTGCTTTTCTGTCTTTTTCTTCTCATTTCCAGCTTTGATTATTGTTGTTCTTAGTTTAGTATTTTACTTACTGCATTTCGTTGTTGTCTGTCTTGGATTCATTTCTTCAAAGCTTTCCTTTGTCATTCAAACACTCAAAGTAATCAAAGTACAATTCTGCATTTTACAGTTTCCACCTTGTTCTGCTACGGTTTTGTCTTGCTATTTTACACACATTTCTCTTCTAAGCATGTCTGTTTTATCTACCCTTTCTGTTCTCCATATATCCATGAGTAGCTAAATCACTTAGGGGCATGCTAATGACAGAACTATAGGCTTAAAAAAACGTGAATCAAGCATGTAGGATCGCCTTCGAACATTGATTATATGTAAGCTTCATCCCACGGGCAATTTCGATTGGCCATCCATTTTGTCCAAAGAACTCCTAACCTCTGGAAGGAGTAAGAGTTCAGAGTCATATAATCATGCTAGCCTTTCATGGTAATCAGGAAACGGCCTAGGAATAGGCGTTTCCCTAGTACAAACTAAACACTCCTGTTTTAACAAGATGCTTAAGACCTTACTTTGAAGTCGAGTAAACTTAAGACTCTAATGCATGGAATCGGACGATACTTGAGATAGAGTGAGTTTGATGTATAGAGAGTTGGTCCAATGCTTGAGAATCGTATAAAAATGCCTATAGGATAGTCATTAGTAGCCCTCAATTCACCCATTTACACACTTTCGCTGTTATTTAATTGCGGTAACATTGCGGTCCTCGCAATTCTGCCATTTTATCATTCTGTTTAGCTGTTTTCTTCTTCGTTTATCAATTCCATCTCTTGTCCTTTGAGTCTGATTTCAACTTTAATTTGTTTATGTTGCATCCCTTTACATATTCAGCGCAACTTAGATAATTAAAAACCAATTTTACCCCATCAAATCCACCCCATCTTTCTTAACAAAAACACTTCGAGAATAGCTAAAAACAAGTCTCTGTGGGAAAACGAATGAAATATACTTACTACTTGCTATAAGATCATGTATGCTTGCATGTTCTGAGTGCTCTCTCTCTCTTATTTATCATTTTTATTAACACATTGAGCACGCAACAAGTTTTTGGCGCCGCTGCCGGGGACTTATTTTAAGTGAAAACGAAGTCTGTTAAGTTTGAAAAAAACAAGTTCATTGCTTATTGAGAGCTAATCTTCTTTCATTTCTTTTACAGGTACTATCCAGCTAGTTTATGAAAGAGTTTTCAAACCTCAACTCGCAACAGAGAGAAACTTTTCAGGTGGAAAACGTATGTGTACGACAAAGTAAATGAATACGCTGCAAAACTTAATTGGAGGAAGAGTTTGCCCACAACAGTTTGAAGAATTTTATCAGCCATGTGCTTATTGTGGGGATAATCATAACTTGGAGAATTGCCCAACCTTGAATTATCAAGAGAGGCAATATCAACAAAGCTATGACAACCATTATTCGTACATGTGTGAACATGATCAGTGGCAACTCTCAAATAATCCTTGGGAAGAGCATGTGCAAATTGCTCATTATGAAGAGTTCCCCCAACATGAAGACTATCAACATTATGCCCCAACTCCAAATGAAGAATTATCACCCACTTTGGAGGCGCTATGGAGAGAATTCATGGAAAGGAATGATGCATCCATGAGGAGAATGGATGTGCAATTAGCCCAGCTCACAAATGACTTACAAGATCTACTTGCTATGGCAAATTCACCACCACCATGCCCTCAGATATTCGATTTTTATGATGATGAATCCTTTGTTACCTTCGAATCTGAGAAAAGTGATCCAATGGAATATCCATATGAAATGGTGGAGTTGGTGAAAGGTGAGAAAAATGAAATTGTGCTGGATGAGGCCAAAGAGACTAATGCGCTGCTTGAGGAACAAGAATTTGAAATGTTTGAGGTTGTAGCAAGCTTCTCCACCAATGAAAGAGTTGAGCCACCACCACCACAAATACTCCAGCTGAAGGAGTTAGAAAGAGTTGTGCCAGAAAAAGAAGTCCCATCGCATCAAAGCTATGTTGTAGCAAATATTGTAGAAACAAAACCAACGCACAGAAAGTACAAACCTTGGGATGTTATAACATGCAGTCTCTTTGAAAGAATCAACAAATTCAAGGTGTGGCAGAAAGTCCGACCCCGTAAATCAAGACTTAAGTATCTTAAAGGAGCAAAAGTGATGCCTCGAAACATTGAAGAATATCCATATGAGGCAGATTGAAAAGGGAGTATTTCTGTTCCCTAATAATAAAAAAAAAATCAAACTGCTTTTCGTTGAACTATGTGAATTCTGTTACTT
This sequence comes from Herpetospermum pedunculosum, assembly GCA_028017165.1. NCBI lineage: Eukaryota > Viridiplantae > Streptophyta > Magnoliopsida > Cucurbitales > Cucurbitaceae > Herpetospermum > Herpetospermum pedunculosum. Next base: position 5,943,863 of record JAPQWQ010000187.1, read on the forward strand.
TTGAGTACATTTTTTATCTGTTTTAGATGCTTAGTTTTATGTTTTTAATTTTGCTTAGTATAGTCTGATGATAGGAGCCTAGGTAGGTTAGTTTTGTTTTATTTTTAGAAGAGCTTGAATGACTGGAAAGAGCATGCTTAGGGGCCTTAATCACTGTTATATCGGCCCTGATCTAATTGCGAAATAATTGCGGTACCCGCAATTTTCATGACTGAAAGCATGTTTTGGACTGTCTGTTTAGCTAGGCTGTGATCTGTTTAAATTCCATCTTTTGCTGCTATCATGACTACCTTATATAGCTTATCTAAATGCATGCTGAATGAGTGTCATAGGACACCCTTTGATAGTTTAAATCAACCTCTAAAAAGCTCAGCATGCACAGCTTTAAGCCCTTATCTGTCTGTTTTTTTTTTTACTGCTGCTGTGATATTTGTCGTTCGAATGTTTTGTCTATGCCTAGGGCTTTAGATTCTCTTTGTTTTACTTTAGACTAGATGCTTCTAGGAAAGTTGGGGGTATGCCACCTCAGACACTCATTGGGGACAATGAGTAGTTGAAGTTTGGGGGAGGCCACCCTAGGCCTAGGAACATTCCTCTCTCCCTTAGAAACATAAGCATTCTTCTTCTCCTTTACAAAAAAAATGATGAACTGAAAAAAAAAATATGAAAAATAGAATAAAGAGGGGAGTCTCTCTTAGGTTGCTAAGTAATCAGTGCCAAGTGTGTGACCCACAAGTGGCATTGCATCAAAAGGCAACCAAAGGAGAGGCCCCACCTAAGTAAGAAAAAGGGAATAGGGAAGAAGAATGTATACCTAGGAGTTATAACTTTGTGGCTTAGATGTCCTATTTAAAAAGAACTCTGATCCTCAATTAGCTAAGCACAAAGTTGTAACTTGTAGGGTTGTTTAGGGAGATGAGTGTTTATCCAATGTAGTGATGCCAGGGTTTAGGTTGTTCTTTAAAAGTACTACTGTTACCGTTAATACTAAGACTGGCATGACTCTAAGGAATCCTAGACACATTAAAAATAAAACTAGAAGCATGTACTGAGTCTGAGGTAAAGCTAGGCAGAATTTGAAACCTTAGGGATAGTGGCATGATATGACAAAAGCAAATAGATCAGTTGTAGGAAGTTAATAAAAGCAGATGGAGTGTTAGGCAGGCGAAGTCAGAAGAAGCTAGATAAGAGGGTAGTTTTACACTGAGAAGTGTGTCACAGGACAGCAGTGCTATAGAAAGGGATATAGGGGAGTCAGTAGGTGGTTAAAGAAGATAAAATAACAGCCTAAGTAAGTCCTTAGTATGCTTGAGGACAAGCAAAGCCTTAAGTTTGGGGGTGTGTTAAGTCTCTGAAAGTGACTTATTTAGAACCCATTTAGCTTAGGAAGATGTACACTTTTAGGTTTTTTTGTTAGCATTTAGCCTAAACCTATGCTTTAATATGAGAATTAGAAGAAGGTAGCTAATATAGGACTTATGTACAATAGGTAGAAAAAGGGTTGAAAACCGAAGGAAAAGAATGAAAAAATGAGCATTGCGAATGAATTGCGAAAACATTGCGGTGACCGCAATTATTCAAGTGGAAACCGTAAGTTGACTGATCTTTTTCTGTTAATTTCCGTAATTTCAGGGATTCATTCTTTCTCCTCCATCCATTCTGATATACGACGTTGAAGATTGATGGTTCTCCTTGGCCCAAACGCACCTGCAAACTACTATAAAAGGGGGCCAAAGTCGGAGGTTTGATCATCATATTCGAAGCGCAGAAGTCTTCTCGCAGTCCATCATTTCTCTCTGTTTTCCTTTACCGTCTGTTGGAGTGGGAGTCTCAGCTGTTGGAATCGATAATCTGATAGGAAGGAGAGGAGATTCTTCTTCTTCTCTCTCGATTGGATTCATCCAAGCAAGGCTGACCTCTCATCCCTTTCATTCGAGGCGACTGCAACGAAGCTTTCAAGCAACCTTTACTGCTTTTCTGTCTTTTTCTTCTCATTTCCAGCTTTGATTATTGTTGTTCTTAGTTTAGTATTTTACTTACTGCATTTCGTTGTTGTCTGTCTTGGATTCATTTCTTCAAAGCTTTCCTTTGTCATTCAAACACTCAAAGTAATCAAAGTACAATTCTGCATTTTACAGTTTCCACCTTGTTCTGCTACGGTTTTGTCTTGCTATTTTACACACATTTCTCTTCTAAGCATGTCTGTTTTATCTACCCTTTCTGTTCTCCATATATCCATGAGTAGCTAAATCACTTAGGGGCATGCTAATGACAGAACTATAGGCTTAAAAAAACGTGAATCAAGCATGTAGGATCGCCTTCGAACATTGATTATATGTAAGCTTCATCCCACGGGCAATTTCGATTGGCCATCCATTTTGTCCAAAGAACTCCTAACCTCTGGAAGGAGTAAGAGTTCAGAGTCATATAATCATGCTAGCCTTTCATGGTAATCAGGAAACGGCCTAGGAATAGGCGTTTCCCTAGTACAAACTAAACACTCCTGTTTTAACAAGATGCTTAAGACCTTACTTTGAAGTCGAGTAAACTTAAGACTCTAATGCATGGAATCGGACGATACTTGAGATAGAGTGAGTTTGATGTATAGAGAGTTGGTCCAATGCTTGAGAATCGTATAAAAATGCCTATAGGATAGTCATTAGTAGCCCTCAATTCACCCATTTACACACTTTCGCTGTTATTTAATTGCGGTAACATTGCGGTCCTCGCAATTCTGCCATTTTATCATTCTGTTTAGCTGTTTTCTTCTTCGTTTATCAATTCCATCTCTTGTCCTTTGAGTCTGATTTCAACTTTAATTTGTTTATGTTGCATCCCTTTACATATTCAGCGCAACTTAGATAATTAAAAACCAATTTTACCCCATCAAATCCACCCCATCTTTCTTAACAAAAACACTTCGAGAATAGCTAAAAACAAGTCTCTGTGGGAAAACGAATGAAATATACTTACTACTTGCTATAAGATCATGTATGCTTGCATGTTCTGAGTGCTCTCTCTCTCTTATTTATCATTTTTATTAACACATTGAGCACGCAACAACAATCTGATAGGAAGGAGAGAAGATTCATCTTCTCTCCTGATTGAATTCATCCAAGCAAGGCTACTCTTTCTCTCCTTTCAGCCGAGGCATCTCCATCGAAGCGTTCAAGCTCACTTACTGCTTTCTGTCTTTTATTTCTCATTTCCAGCACTGTTTAGTTGTTGTTTCTTTCCTGTTAGTTAGTTCATCTCATTTCGTTGCTTTCTGTCTTTAAGTTAATCACTTTGAGTTTCCCTTTGTTTATGCAAACAATCGATTAATCAAAGCACAATTCATTCTTTCACGGTTTCTTGTCTTCGCGGTTTACTGTTTTACCTTGCTGTTTTAAGTTTATTTCTCTTCTGAGCATGCCTACTTTATCTAATATTTCTGTTCTCTCTATATCCATGAGTAACTAAGTCACATAGGGGCATGCTAATGACAATACTATAGGCTAAAAAATGTGAACGAAGCATGTAGGATAGCTTTCGAAGCATTGATTGTATATAAGCTTCATCCCACGGGCAATTTCGATTGGCCATCCATTTTGTCCAAAGAACTCCTAACCTCTGGAAGGAGTAAGAGTTCAGAGTCATACACTCATACTAGCCTTTCAAGGTAGCCAGAAAACGACCTAGGAATAGGCGTTTTCCTAGTACAAACCATATCTTTTTGCTTTAACAAGATGCTTAAGACCTTACTTGGACATGAGTAAACTAAAGAATCTAATGCATGAAATCGGAAGATACATGAGAATGAGTTAGTTTGATGCATAGTGAGTTGATCCAATGCTTGAGAATCGTATAAAAATGCCTATAGAGGAGTCGTTAGTAGCCCTTGTTTCTCCATTTTACACACTTTCGCTGTTAGTAACATTGCGGTAGAATTGCTGTTCTCGCAATTCTTCTAAGTAAAAAAATTCTGTTTAGCTATTTTCCTCTTCGTTTATTAATCTCTTCTCCTTTCATTTGAGTTTAACATTGACTTTCACTTGTTTATGTTGCTACCCTTTACATATTCCTTAGAAATTAGACAACTTCAAACCAATTCTACCCCATCAAATCCACCCATTCTTGCTTAACAATACACTTCACGAGTAGCTAGTAATAAATCTTTGTGGGAAAACGAATGAAAAAATACTTACTACTTGCTAACAAGATCATGTATGCTAGCATGTTCTGAGTGCTCTCTTTCTCTTATTGCTATTTCTTTCACACATTGAGCACGCAACAAGTTTTTGGCGCCGCTGCCGGGGATTTAGTTTAGTGAAAACGAAGTTTGTTAAGTTAGAAAACCAACTCTTAATATCTATTGAAGCTGATCTGTTTTCATTTCTTTTGTAGGTACTATTTGGGTTAGTTTATGAATGAGCCTTCAAGTAGTGATCTAGAGTTCAACCCTGAGCCTGAGAGATTACTTAGGGCCAGAAATAGAGCCAAGAAACGTCTCTTTAACCAACCCCCTTTACCTCAAATAATTGCTGAAACCGCAGAGTCTCCGCAATCCTCTCAAGAAGAAATGGATAGATTAGTTCCAAATCCGGTACCTGTCACTCGCAATCCCATCGAAATAGCGAATGATAAGAATAGTGCCATTCTCTCATACTTAGTTCCCATGCCTGGGGAGCTAAACCCAAGCATAATCCGCCCTGAAATTACTGCCAACTCATTCGAATTAAAGCCAGTGATGTTCCAAATGTTGTCCACTGTGGGACAATTCTTTGGAGTGGAAAATGAGGATCCCCACAACCATCTTAGAAACTTCCTAGGAGTTAGTGATACCTTCATCATCCCTGGAGTTTCCCAAGAAGCCTTGAGGCTTTACCTCTTCCCTTACTCATTGAGGGACAAAGCAAAGACGTGGTTAAACTCATTACCCTCTGGATCAGTCCTCAATTGGACAGACTTGGCGGAAAAATTCCTAGTTAAATACTTCCCACCTGATAGGAATTCTACCTTTCGTGATGACATAGTCAAGTTCAAACAAGCTGAGAATGAGTCTCTTCACGAAGCTTGGACAAGGTTCAAGGACCTTCTACTTAAATGTCCACACCATGGCATTCCATGGTGTATCCAAATAGAGGTCTTTTTCAAAGGATGCAACCCCGGCACTAGACAAGTCTTAAATTCATCTGCTGGAGGTTCCATGTTGTCTAAGAGTTATAATGAAGCCTATGAGATCTTGGAGAAGATCTCAGCATCTCACTGTAGGTGGTCAGATGATCCAATAAAGCCAAGTAGAGCTCAAGATAAGGACGCACTCAATGTTATGAGTAGTCAAATAAGCGCCCTGACCAACCTAGTAAAGCAAATGGCTCAAACCAATCTCCAAACTAGTGTCAACACCGCCACAGCCATGTCAATGGGCACCCAACCAAGTCAAGGTGAGACACTTATCTGTGGGTTCTGTGGGGAAGGGCACCTGTATGAATACTGCCCTGGGAATCCAGCCTCAGTCTGCTACGTTGGAAGCCAACAGCAGCCTAGGAACAACCCCTATTCTAACACCTACAATCCTGGTTGGAGGAACCACCCAAACCTGTCATGGGGTGGCCAACAGAATGCTAACCAAGCTCCTAACCAACCAAGACCGAGTGGAACACCTGGTTTCACTCCCCAACATAACCAATCTATGTATCAAAAACCATACAACCAACCAGTAGGGTCTTCTGTAGAAAATCTACTCAAAGAGTACATCGCCAAGAATGATGCTACTCTACAAAGCCAACAAGCTACCCTCAGGAGCCTAGAGAACCAAATAGGGCAACTAGCCAATGAACTCAAAAGTAGGCCCCAAGGTAGACTTCCTGCCGACACTGAGGTGCCAAGGAGAGATGGAAAAGAGCAAGTTCAAGCAATTGAACTTAGAAGTGGTAGACCATTGGTGAGCAACACAAAGGAAGCCCCAAAGAGAGTAGAGAACAATGAGTCTAGTGCTCCACTAGAGTCTCTGCCAAACCAAGGTCAATCATCAACAAACACACCAGGAGCAAGGCTGGAGCCAATCATAGAGGAGATAGAAGAAATTCCAAGGCCTCCACCTATCCTGAGGCGACCTGAGGTGCCTGCATATGTGCCACCACCTCCATTTCCTCGAAGGATTAAGAAAAAACAAGAACAGGAAGTGCACTTTAACAAATTCTTAGAAATTCTTAAACAAGTGCATGTTAATATTCCTTTTGTAGAAGTTTTACAGTCTATGCCCTCTTATGTAAAGTTTTTGAAGGATATTATCACTAACCAGAAAATAATTGGTGAGTTTGAAACAGTAAATCTCACTGAGGAGTGCAGTGCCATACTCCAGAACAAGCTACCCAAGAAGGAGAAGGATCTTGGTTCCTTCACCTTACTAGTAGAGCTAGGAGGCAAGCACGTGGGCAGAGCTCTTTGTGACCTGGGAGCCAGCATAAACCTCATGCCCCTATCACTATTCCGCCAGCTAGGAATAGGAGAAGCACGTCCAACCACTGTCACTTTACAACTAGCAGACAGATCCATAGCCTACCCTGAGGGTAAGATTGAGGATATTCTTGTAAAGGTTGACAAGTTTATTTTCCTTGCAGATTTCATTATCCTGGATTATGAAGCAGACAAGGAGGTCCCCATCCTATTAGGCAGACCTTTTCTAGCCACAGGTAGGGCCCTGATAGATGTCCAAAAAGGTGAGCTCACTATGAGGGTTCATGATGAAGAGGTGAAATTTAGTGTATATAAAGCCTTAAGGTACCCCTCTGACTCTGAATCTTGTGCTAGCATGGACATTGTAGATTCATTAATGGAAGAACAGCTGGAGCATGTATTATTAACTAAGCATGCTAATGAATATGTACAATTAGATTTAACTGATTTGAATGTTTCTGAAATAATGGATATACTTGTAGATAAAACACAGCATGTATGTATAAATAATGACCTAACTGATAGATCCTTAAATCCTTTAAAACCATCCATTGAGCATCCACCTGTCTTAGAATTGAAACCTCTACCCACTCACCTCAAGTATGCATATTTAGGAAGTAATGAGACTTTGCCTGTGATTATTTCTTCTAAATTAAGTGAGAAGCATGAGGTTGAGCTGATATTATTACTTAAACAACATAAGAAGGCTATTGCATGGACTATTGCTGACATTAGAGGCATCAACCCTTCTTATTGCATGCATAAGATTATATTAGAGGAAGAGCATACACCCCGAGTAGATCACCAACGTAGGTTGAACCCCTCTATGAAAGAGGTAGTTAAAAAGGAAATCATAAAATGGTTAGATGCAGGTGTAATCTTCCCTATAGATAGTAGTCAGTGGGTGAGTCCTATACAATGTGTACCTAAGAAGGGGGGGATGACTGTGGTAGTCAATGAGAGCAATGAACTGATTCTAACTAGGACTATCACAGGATGGAGAGTTTGCATGGATTATAGGAAATTAAATAAGGAAACCAAAAAAGACCACTTCCCTCTACCATTCATTGACCAGATGTTAGATAGGATAGCTGGTAGAGCCTACTACTGTTTTCTAGATGGTTATTCAGGATATAACCAAATCACTATAGACCCCAAGGAACAAGAAAAGACTACCTTCACTTGCCCTTTTGGAACATTTGCCTTTCGCAGAATGCCTTTTGGCTTATGCAATGCACCGGCAACATTCCAAAGGTGCATGTTGGCAATCTTCTCTAATTTAGACGATTCCATGATAGAGATATTCATGGATGATTTCTCAGTCTTTGGTGATTCATTCACAAACTGTTTAGAGAACTTAGGACAAGTCCTGGCTAGGTGTGAGGAGACCAACCTAGTCCTTAATTGGGAGAAGTGCCACTTCATGGTGGACGAAGGGATTGTCTTAGGTCATAGAGTGTCTAGAGCAGGAGTGGAGGTCGATAGGGCCAAGATTGAAATAATAGAGAAGTTGGTAGAACCTCAGAATGTAAAAGCCATTAGAAGTTTCTTAGGACATGCAGGCTTCTATAGAAGGTTCATTAAGAACTTTTCTAAGATCTCCAAGCCTTTATGTGAGCTTCTAGAGCTGAACAAACCATTCATCTTCTCTAAAGAATGTTTCCTAGCCTGGAAAACCCTTAAGGAAGCACTAGTCAAAGCACCTATTATAGTAGGGCCAAATTGGGATCTCCCATTTGAGATGTTATGTGATGCAAGTGACTATGCTGTAGGGGTTATGCTAGGACAAAAGATTGACAAGTTAACACACCCTGTATACTATGCTAGTAAGACACTTAATGAGGCACAATGTAATTATACAACTACTGAGAAGGAGATGCTAGCTGTAGTGTTTGCTTGTGAGAAGTTTAGGAATTACATTGTAGGCACTAGGACAATCGTGTACACTGACCATTCTGCTTTGAAGTACCTCATGAGGAAGGCTGATGCTAAGCCTAGGTTGACTAGATGGGTGTTGTTGCTGCAGGAATTTGATTTAGACATTAGAGATAAGAAAGGATGTGAAAATGTGGTTGCGGATCATCTTTCTAGATTGCAGCACAATTGCGAAAAAATTGCGGAAACCGCAATTTCTGATGCTTTTATTGATGAACATGTCTTTGTATTGACTCATCGTGATAACGATGAGGAACCTTGGTTTGCTGACATTGCTAACTTCCTTGCATCGCAGGTACTACCAACTTTCAAGGGAGGCCAAGAGAAGAAGAGGTTCCTCCATGAAGCTAGGAAGTTCATATGGGATGACCCCACACTCTACAAGGCATGTGCTGATGGTCTACTAAGGAAGTGTGTTTCAGCTGCAGCACTGCCATACAGCCCCCTATGGTGGACACTTTGGTGGCCAAAGAACAGCTGCAAAGTGTTGGGTTTTATGTCCTAACACTCGTGGTTTGTAAACGTTGTAAATGTAATATGTCTGTTAACGCAATAAAGAGTTATTGAGGTTTATTCAGTAAAGGTGTTTATTGAATATAGTGAAACGTGTTTGCATTAACCTGTATCAATAACAACACCCTTGGCTGAATATGAGTACTTGAGCTTCATGTATGACATGATTGAGGGTCAAGCTCAAGTAGTCAGTCAAAACGGTCTATAGTATACGGATAAGGCCGGGTACCTTATTCTGGTAACACTATTGGATGCGGCTCGCTTTGTATTGAACAAAACGATGTGATCCGAATCGTTTCACATGGAGATGTGCGAGCGGGGGCGTCCTATGCAATGAGTTTGCATTAGACAGAACCACGATAAAGTCGCTTTCTCTTTATAACACCGTTTACTGGTGAGACCGACTTTATCACTTTTGATGACCTAAGGTAACTCGTTCTTAATCCTGAGCTTGCTATGAACCCCTGCTTATTCGAGAGTATCCTTAGACTTGTATAGGTGAGAGTGGCAGGTCGCCCGCTCAATAAGCCTACCAACTTGGGGATAAACTCGAATAGGTAGCTGGGGACATAGTGTAGCAAGATGGAATTCACTCCTACCCTCTTTAGGGTCTAGTAGATAGGTGTTCCCTTAATAGCTGACTCCGGGGCTTGAACATGAGGCCTCATCCTCTTCTGTGTGAAGAGGATTCTGATCTGATGATTGGATCACAGATTAAATGTTCATTAGAGGTGTCAGTGGTACTTAAGGAACAAGAGGTATCACAGAGGTTAAACGGTATAAAAGACCTAGCTGTGATAACGGACACCTGTGAAGGATCGACTTACCCATGATGGTTATATCAAGAGGACATAATATATCTACAGTGAGGAGAGTGCAACCCTCATACTATAGTGGAGTCTCCGGGGGTTAACGAATGTTGGTTAGTTCGGTTGAAAGAGTTTTGACCGGATAATCTCGTATCGTTGGAGCTCATGATCTGTAGGTCCTTTAGGTTCTCCTGGCTAGCTCGGATAACGTCGTGCAACAGTGTATAAAAGAAAAGAAAAAGAATTTGAATTGTTCAAATTCGGTTTGTGGAAGAATGATGAACATATTTAAATATGATTTAAATATGAGAATGGTCTAAAACATGAATAGGATTCATGTGCAAAAAGTCGGTTTTCGGAAAACCGGGTATATCCATATTATTTAATTAATATTTGATATTGAATTAAATATTTTTATTAATTAAAAGGTTTAATTAATAAATATATATATATATTTTATTTATTAAAAAGTTTAATAAATAAAATATTTTTTTATTTAAAATTAATTGAGAATTAATTTTTTATAAAATATATATATATATTAGTTTACATGCAATTGCATGTAAACCATGTGTAATCCACTTTTCTTTATAAATGTTATATATATCATTTGAAAAAGGTGGATTTATATGGATGGATATAGATGAAGTTTAAAAAGATGGTTTTTAGCTTCTGTGATGTACGTCTTTGAAATTGTTTTTCAAAGACAAGCAATTATCTCCTTAGACCTTCTCTTCATCCCTTTCTTTCTTTCTTTTCTTTTTTGCTTCGGAGTCCCACAACCCCGTTGCGTGGCGCCGAGGATAGCGGGACTACCTGGGGTGGTCCTCGAGGCGTTCGTGTGAAGAGGTCGGAAGAGTTCGTGACGTGGAACGGCCGACGGATCTTGAAGAAATTGGAACTACAAGGGTACGTATTCTAAATTTCTTATTTCCGTCTTTTGAGCATGATTTCTATTTGTTAAATTGATGAAATTAGAGTATCATCGGTCCGAAATCGCTTTCCGCTGCGCATGTCGCTCCATCAATTGGTATCAGAGCGATTTTGTGATTAACTCAATTTGCATCAATTTAAGTTGGTGGGTATTTGATTTTAGAAATTGTTTCTGAATTGGTGTCTAAAGTGAATATCGATTTTGGCATAGTTTCTTTTTGAATTTCCTTATTTGTAATTGCCCGAGAATGTATGGGCTTTAATGTGTGCTGAAGAGTCTGTATTTTTAGAGTCATTAGAGTCCATATAGGTTTCTTTGTGAAAGAAGCTCGAGTTTTGAGCTCGCCGAAATGTTCGGTATAAGTTCAAACTCGTTCTAGGCAATTCGAAGAGAAGCTCGAAGAGAAATTGGCCGAAGCGTTCGGAGGAAGCAAGTTTGTCAAAGGCGGTGCGAAGAGTTCGAAGTCCGCTCAAGACTTAGCTTGTTGTTCAAGCTTGTAATAAATTAGTTATTGCTTGTTAAATGCCAAAATCGATCCACTTTAGTGTGTTTAATTAATTATGCATTGTGAATGTATGTTTTAATTAAATTCCATGTTTGTATGTGCATATAGTATGCCATATAGGTTTAAAATCCCACAGTAGGAAGCATGCTCCATGCATTGTAAATATGTTATAAGTGTTATAATTTATAGTATGCATATTTGGGAATTCATGAGTATTAATATAAGAGTTATATTAATTCATGAATTAGATGTTGTTATTTTAATAGAATAATTGATATAAGTGTTATATTAATTATGAAATTAAATATACAAACATAGGTTGCCCTCGTTTTATGCATATTATAGGTTATAAGTGTTATAATGTATAGGATGCATGCTTAATTCATAATAATTGATATAAGTGTTATATTAATTCATGAATTAAGAGTTGTATGTTTAAGAGCATAATTAGTATAAGTGTTATATTAATTATGAAGTTAAACATTCAATTTTCCATGCCTTAGTGATGCATGTTTGAGAAGCATGTAGAGTTGTTATAGTAAGTATAAGTTTTGCAAAGCGTTGTAAAATTGGGTAGACTTTTAAAATCTATAACAAAGAAACGCATGTTCATTTAGGGTTAATTGAGACGTCCGGTTCATTAGATGAATAGGTCGTTATCTCGTAAATACTAAGGTTATGAGAAACTCACCCGGTGAAATTTTGTTCGAGGTTGGAGGTATTTAAGTTGACGGTTTACGGAACACCTCCTACCTGGGGACGATCCGGTACTTGAGTAAAGTTAACCTGGTTTTATGAGCGTGCGCGAGAGGTATGAGGTTAATTAAACTTGTTCATAACCTAGACATCTCAGGTAAAAAGTTTACCTAGACTTAAGGTTTTAATTTCTTAGCCGGATAAAATCTGAGTAATTTACCCTAAAACCGATTATGATACTTAGTAGATGTGTTGAGAAGGAATATATGATATATCCCTCTCTTGCTACGCACTCCATGAAGTTCACAACGTGAGAATTATGCTCGGCCTCGAGATGTCAATAGGGCATCCCCCTTAGGATGGCATTTGCATCTTTCAATAGCAAGGTGAATGGAGTAAGTATTTATAGTAAGTGGGAGAAGGAAGTGCGTCAGTACTTCCTATGATCTCCTCCATTGGATTGAACCGTGAGATTCCCATGTTCCGCCTGCAAGGTGCCCTTGGTGGCACCAATCCCTTAGGAGGGCCGTTTCATGGGAGTTGAACAAGTCAGTCACCATTTATGGATAAAGAAACATAGGGCCATTCCCAACTCTGACATTCCCTTAGGTTGCATTGTTGGGGCCGTCCTGTGCGTTCTAAAAATGGAGGGTCACACTTACAGGATTTGCTAAGGAGTTAGTAAATCTTGACCAAAAACGATAACTAAGATGCTATAAGAGTAAGAGTTATTCTAGTATTAGCATTTAGTCAAGAATGTCTTGGTTTAGTGAAGGAGTGCTCGTTTACCCTTAGGTAGCGATCATTCTAACTCACTAAAATATCGTTGCATGTAAATAAAGAGTTTGGGTACTTTATTTACTGCTAAATTTACTTGATTGGTTTAAATAGGTTAAAACTGTTTCACTAATAGATTTACATTTCTTTTCAGCATGTCTAGCTCGTTTAAAAACGTATTAGCTTCGGTTAAGTTAACTGGCGATAAATACGAGACCTGGAAAACGAACTCGAATATGATTCTTGTTCGTGATGATCTTAGGTCTGTCTTAACAGAGGATTGTCCTCTTCCCAGCCCAGTAATGAGTCGTGCTGAGAAGAAACAACAAAGTAAATATGATTTGCTTGTTGTAGAAACGTGTTTAGTGGAAAATGATATTCATGCCTGGATCCTCGATTCAGGAGCCACTAATCACGTTTGTTCTTCGTTTCAGGAAACTAGTTCCTGGCAGACGCTGGCTAAAGATGAGATAACTCTCAGAGTTGGTACTGGAGAGGTTGTCTCAGCTAAAGCAGTGGGAACTGTTAAGTTGTCCTATAGAGATAGTTTCATTTTATTGGAAAATGTGCTATTGGTTCCTAGCTTCAAGAGGAACCTAGTCTCTATAGCTTGTTTATTAGAACAAATGTATAAAGTATCTTTTGCTGATAATGAAGCTATCATTAGCAAAAGAGGTGTACAAATTTGTTATGCTAAACTTGAGAACAACTTATATGTGTTAAGACCGACAGAGGTTCAAGCTATTTTGAACACCGAAATGTTTAAAACAGCTGAAACTCAAACCAAGAGGCAGAAGCTTTCTCCTAGTACCTATCTTTGGCACTTGAGACTAGGCCACATTAATCTCAACAGGATTTGGAGGTTGGTTAAGAGTGGTCTCCTAAATCGTTTAGAGGACAACTCTTTACCGCCTTGTGAGTCATGTCTTGAGGGCAAGATGACCAAACGACCTTTTACTGGAAAAGGTTATAGGTCAAAAGAACCTCTAGAAATCGTGCATTCGGATCTCTGCGGTCCTTTGAATGTCAAAGCACGAGGAGGGTATGAATATTTCGTCAGCTTCATTGACGATTATTCTAGGTACGGCTATCTTTACCTAATACATCATAAGTCTGATACTCTTGAAAAGTTCATTGAGTATAAGGCAGAGGTAGAGAACATATTAGGTAAATCGATAAAAACACTCCGATATGATCGAGGTGGAGAGTATATGGATTCTAGATTCCAGGACTATATGATAGAACATAGAATTGTATCTCAACTCTCAGCGCCCGGAACACCGCAGCAGAACGGTGTATCCGAAAGGAGAAATAGAACCCTGTTAGACATGGTTCGTTCTATGATGAGCTATGCTCAGCTGCCAAGCTCGTTTTGGGGATACGCAGTAGAGACTGCCGTATATATTCTGAACAATGTTCCCTCTAAGAGTGTTTCTGAAACACCTTATGAGCTCTGGAGTGGGCGTAAAAGTAGTTTACGTCATTACAGAATTTGGGGATGTCCAGCACACGTACTGGTATCCGGTCCAAAGAAACTGGAACATCGTTCAAAATTGTGCCTATTCGTAGGCTACTCCAAGGAAACGAGAGGTGGTCTTTTTTACGATCCTCGACAGGAAAAGGTATTAGTATCGACTAATGCCACGTTCTTAGAGGAAGACCACATGAGAGATCATCAACCTTCAAGCAAAATAGTTTTGTCTGAATTATCCAGGGAAGCTACAGAGGGATCATTAAGAGTTGTTTATCAGGCTGGTCCTTCTCAAGAGTTGAGAGAGCCTCGACGCAGTGGGAGGGATGTGAGACAACCCGACCGCTACATTGGCTTGTCTGAGACTCAATTTGTCAAACCTGATGATGGAATTGAGGATCCATTGACCTTTAAACAGGCAATGACAGATGTAGACAAGGATCACTGGCTCAAAGCCATGGACCTCGAAATGGAGTCTATGTACTTCAATTCGGTCTGGAGTCTTGTAGATCAACCAGATGGTGAAAGACCCATTGGTTGCAAGTGGATCTACAAGAGGAAACGAGACCAGGCCGGTAAGGTGCAAACCTTTAAGGCCCGACTTGTGGCAAAGGGTTTTACCCAGCGAGAAGGGGTGGACTATGAAGAAACCTTTTCTCCTGTTGCCATGTTAAAGTCGATTAGAATACTCTTGTCCATTGCCGCATTTTATGATTATGAAATCTGACAAATGGATGTCAAGACTGCCTTTCTTAATGGCAATCTTGAAGAGAGTATCTATATGGTCCAACCAGAGGGGTTCATAATTCAGGGTCAAGAGCAAAAGGTTTGCAAACTGAATCGATCCATTTATGGGTTGAAACAGGCATCTAGATCCTGGAATATAAGGTTTGATACTGCGATCAAATCTTATGGCTTTGAACAGAATATTGACGAGCCTTGTGTCTACAAGAAGATTGTCAATAAGGTTGTAGCTTTCTTAGTCTTGTATGTAGACGACATACTACTCATTGGGAATGACGTAGGGGTCCTTACTGACGTAAAACTGTGGCTAGCAACCCAATTCCAAATGAAAGATTTGGGAGAGGCTCAGTTTGTTCTTGGGATTCAGATCGTAAGGAATCGCAAGAACAGAACGCTAGCACTGTCTCAGGCATCTTATATAGATAAAGTGCTATCTAGATACTCGATGCAGAATTCCAAGAAAGGTTCGCTACCAATAAGGCATGGAATTCATTTGTCTAAGGAACAGTCTCCTAAGACACCTCAAGAGGTTGAGGACATGAGACGGATTCCGTATGCATCTGCAGTTGGCAGTCTGATGTATGCTATGTTATGCACTAGACCTGACATCTGTTTTGCGGTCGGAATTGTCAGTAGGTACCAGTCTAATCCAGGATATGATCACTGGACCGCCGTTAAACATATCCTCAAGTATCTTAGGAGAACGAGGAACTATGTGCTCGTGTATGGGCCAAAGGATATGATCCTGGCAGGATACACTGACTCTGATTTTCAGACTGATATAGATTCTCGGAAATCTACATCAGGATCAGTGTTCACTCTTAACGGAGGGGCTATAGTGTGGAGGAGTATCAAGCAAGGTTGTATTGCTGACTCCACCATGGAAGCTGAATACGTCGCAGCTTGTGAAGCAGCGAAGGAAGCAGTATGGCTCAGGAAGTTCTTGACAGATTTGGAAGTTGTTCCAAATATGAATTTGCCCATCACACTTTATTGTGATAACAGTGGTGCTGTGGCAAATTCTAAAGAACCTCGGAGTCATAAGCGTGGGAAGCATATCGAGCGGAAATATCACCTTATCTGGGAGATAGTGCAACGAGGAGATGTGATCGTCACACAGATTGCCTCGGAGCACAATGTTGCTGATCCGTTTACAAAGTCTCTCACCGCTAAAGTGTTTGAGAGACACCTGGAGAGTCTGGGGTTGCGAGCTGCTAAATAGGACAGTGGGAGATACTTTGTATTCCTGACCAGCATTCGTCCCACAGACATGTTAGTCCAAGTGGGAGTTTGTTGGGTTTTATGTCCTAACACTCGTGGTTTGTAAACGTTGTAAATGTAATATGTCTATTAACGCAATAAAGAGTTATTGAGGTTTATTCAGTAAAGGTGTTTATTGAATATAGTGAAACGTGTTTGCATTAACCTGTATCAATAACAACACCCTTGGCTGAATATGAGTACTTGAGCTTCATGTATGACATGATTGAGGGTCAAGCTCAAGTAGTCAGTCAAAACGGTCTATAGTATACGGATAAGGCCGGGTACCTTATTCTGGTAACACTATTGGATGCGGCTCGCTTTGTATTGTACAAAACGATGTGATCCGAATCGTTTCACATGGAGATGTGCGAGCGGGGGCGTCCTATGCAATGAGTTTGCATTAGACAGAACCACGATAAAGTCGCTTTCTCTTTATAACACCGTTTACTGGTGAGACCGACTTTATCACTTTTGATGACCTAAGGTAACTCGTTCTTAATCCTGAGCTTGCTATGAACTCCTGCTTATTCGAGAGTATCCTTAGACTTGTATGGGTGAGAGTGGCAGGTCGCCCGCTCAATAAGCCTACCAACTTGGGGATAAACTCGAATAGGTAGCTGGGGACATAGTGTAGCAAGATGGAATTCACTCCTACCCTCTTTAGGGTCTAGTAGATAGGTGTTCCCTTAATAGCTGACTCCGGGGCTTGAACATGAGGCCTCATCCTCTTCTGTGTGAAGAGGATTCTGATCTGATGATTGGATCACAGATTAAATGTTCATTAGAGGTGTCAGTGGTACTTAAGAAACAAGAGGTATCACAGAGGTTAAACGGTATAAAAGACCTAGCTGTGATAACGGACACTTGTGAAGGATCGACTTACCCATGATGGTTATATCAAGAGGACATAATATATCTACAGTGAGGAGAGTGCAACCCTCGGACTATAGTGGAGTCTCCGGGGGTTAACGAATGTTGGTTAGTTCGGTTGAAAGAGTTTTGACCGGATAATCTCGTATCGTTGGAGCTCATGATCTGTAGGTCCTTTAGCTTCTCCTGGCTAGCTCGGATAACGTCGTGCAACAGTGTATAAAAGAAAAGAAAAAGAATTTGAATTGTTCAAATTCAGTTTGTGGAAGAATGGCGAACATATTTAAATATGATTTAAATATGAGAATGGTCTAAAACATGAATAGGATTCATGTGCAAAAAGTCGGTTTTCGGAAAACCGGGTATATCCATATTATTTAATTAATATTTGATATTGAATTAAATATTTTTATTAATTAAAAAGTTTAATTAATAAATATATATATATATATTTTATTTATTAAAAAGTTTAATAAATAAAATATTTTTTTATTTAAAATTAATTGAGAATTAATTTTTTATAAAATATATATATATATTAGTTTACATGCAATTGCATGTAAACCATGTGTAATCCACTTTTCTTTATAAATGTTATATATATCATTTGAAAAAGGTGGATTTATATGGATGGATATAGATTAAGTTTAAAAAGATGGTTTTTAGCTTCTGTGATGTACGTCTTTGAAATTGTTTTTCAAAGACAAGCAATTATCTCCTTAGACCTTCTCTTCATCCCTTTCTTTCTTTCTTTTATTTTTTGCTTCGGAGTCCAACAACCCCGTTGCGCGGCGCCGAGGATAGCGGGACTACCTGGGGTGGTCCTCGAGGCGTTCGTGTGAAGAGGTCGGAAGAGTTCGTGACGTGGAACGGCCGACGGATCTTGAAGAAATTGGAACTACAAGGGTATGTATTCTAAATTTCTTATTTCCGTCTTTTGAGCATGATTTCTATTTGTTAAATTGATGAAATTAGAGTATCATCGGTCCAAAATCGCTTTCCGCTGCGCAGGTCGCTCCATCACAAAGGTGTTCCAGAGTGGCTACTATTGGCCAACGATCTTCAAGGATGCCCACAACTATGCACACAGCTGTGATGAATGCCAGAGAACAAGTAACCTTAGTCGAAAGGATGAGATGCCTCTCACTTACATCTTAGAGTTGGAGCTCTTTGATGTGTGGGGCATTGACTTCATGGGAACATTTCCCCCTTCATCAGGTAACCTTTACATACTTGTAGCAGTAGATTATGTATCTAAGTGGGTAGAGGCCATAGCATGTGTTGCGTGCTCAATGTGTGAAATAAATAAGCAATAAGAGAGAGAGAGCACTCAGAACATGCAAGCATACATGATCTTGTTAGCAAGTAGTAAGTATTTTTTCATTCGTTTTCCCACAGAGATTTATTATTAGCTACTCGTGAAGTGTATTGTTAAGAAAGCATGGGTGGATTTGATGGGGTAGAATTTGTTTTAAGTTGTCTAATGTCTAAGGAATATGTAAAGGGAAGCAACATCAACAAGTTCAAGTCAATGATAAACTCAAATGAAAAGAGAAGAGATTAATAAACGAAGAGGAAAATAGCTAAACAGAATTTTTAACTTAGCAGAATTGCGAGAACAGCAATTCTACCGCAATGTTACTAACTGCGAAAGTGTGTAAAATGGAGAAACAAGGGCTACTAACGACTCCTCTATAGGCATTTTCATACGATTCTCAAGCATTGGATTAACTCACTATGCATCAAACTAACTCAATCTCATGTATCTTCCGATTTCATGCATTAGATTCTTTAGTTTACTCATGTCCAAGTAAGGTCTTAAGCATCTTGTTAAAGTAGAAAGATATGGTTTGTACTAGGAAAACGCCTATTCCTAGGTCGTTTTCTGGTTACCTTGAAAGGCTAGCATGAGTGTATGACTCTGAACTCTTACTCCTTCCAGAGGTTAGGAGTTCTTTGGACAAAATGGATGGCCAATCGAAATTGCCCGTGGGATGAAGCTTACATACAATCAATGCTTCGAGAGCTATCCTACATGCTTGGTTCACGTTTTTTAGCCTATAGTATTGTCATTAGCATGCCCCTATGTGACTTAGTTACTCATGGATATAGAAAGAACAGAAATAAGAGATGAACTAGACATGCTTAGAAGGAAGTTAGAGACAAAACAGCAAGGAAAAACAGTAGGCAACAAAGACAAGAAACTGTGAAATAATGAATTGTGCTTTGATTACTTGATTGTTTGAATGAACAAAGGGAAGCTTAAAGTGAATAACATAAAGACATAAAGCAACGAAATGAAATGAACTAGCTACTAGAAAAGAAACAACAACTAAACAGTTCTGGAAATGAGAAATAAAAGACAGAAAGCAGTAATTGAGCGTGCTCGCTTCGTCGCAAATGCCTCGGCTGAAGGGGAAGAAAGGGTAGCCTTGCTTGGATGAATCCAATCAGGAGAGAAGATGAATCTTCTCTCCTTCCTATCAGATTGTCGACTCCAACAGCTGAACCTCTCAAACCAACAGACGGAGAAGAAAAACAGGAGAAAAGATGGAGCTGCGAAGAGACTTCTACGCTTTCGGATGATGATCAAACCCTCTACTTTGACCCCCTTTTATAGTAATCTGCAGGTGCGTTTGGGCCAAGGAGAACCATCCATCCTCAACGTCATACTTCAAAATGGATGGAGGAGAAAGAACGAATCCCTGAAATAACGGAAAATAACAGAAAAAGATCAGTCAACTTACGGATTTCACTTGAAACATTGCGGTTTTAGCAATGTTTCCGCAATGCTGCCGCAATGAACATTGCGGTTATGCAGTTCTATATGCCCAAAGTGCATCCTCGAGTTTAAACTTCACGGAGTGCGTAGCAGGAGAGGGATATATCATATATTCCTTCTCAACACTTCTACTAAGTATCATAATCGATTTTAGGGTAAAATACTCAGGTTTTATCCGACTAAGAAATTAAAACCTTAAGTCTAGGTAAACTTTTTACCTGAGATGTCTAGGTTATTAACAAGTTTAATTAACCTCATACCTCTCGCGCACGCTCATAAAACCAGGTTAACTTTACTCAAGTACCGGATCGTCCCCAGGTAGGAGGTGTTCCGTAAACCGTCAACTTAAATACCTCCAACCTCGAACAGAATTTCACCGGGTGAGTTTCTCATAACCTTAGTATTTACGAGATAACGACCTATTCATCTAATGAACCAGACGTCTCAATTAACCCTAAATGAACATGCGATTCTTTGTTATAGATTTTAAAAGTCTACCCAATTTTACAACGCTTGCAAAAACTTAGACATACTATAACAACTCTCTACATGCTTCTCAAACATGCAACACTAAGGCATGACAAATTGAATGCTTAACTTCATAATTAATATAACACTTATACTAATTATGTTCTTAAACATACAACTCCTAATTCATAAATTAATATAACACTTATATCAATTCTCATGAATTAAGCATGCATCCTATACATTATAACACTTATAACAAACAATATGCAACTAAAAATTAGAAGTCTAATTTCATAATTAATATAACAATTATATCAATTAAGCAATTAAGCCAACAACATCTAATTCATGAATTAATATAACTCTTATATTAATACTCATGAATTCTTTAAATTGCATATTATATATTATAACACTTATAACATATTTTCAATGCATGGAGCATGCTTCCTACGGTGGGATTTTAAATCTATATGGCATACGTTATGCACATACAAACATGAAATTTTAATTAAAACATACATTCGCAATGCATAATTAATTAAACACACTAAAGTGGATCGATTTTGGCATTTAACAAGCAATAACTAATTTATTACAAGCTTGAACAAGAAGCTAAGTCTTGAGCGGACTTCGAACTCTTCGCACCGCCTTTGACAAACTTGCTTCCTCCGAACGCTTCGGCCAATTTCTCTTCGAGCTTCTCTTTGAATTGCCTAGAACGAGTTTGAACTTATACCGAACATTTCGGCGAGCTCAAAACTCGAGCTTCTTTCACAAAGAAACCTATATGGACTCTAATGACTCTAAAAATACAGACTCTTCAGCACACATTAAAGCCCATACATTCTCGGGCAATTACAAATAAGGAAATTCAAAAGAAACTATGCCAAAATCGATATGCACTTTAGACGCCAATTCAGAAACAATTTCTAAATTAAAATACCCACCAACTTAAATTGATGCAAATTGAGTTAATCACAAAATCGCTCTGATACCAATTGATGGAGCGACATGCGCAGCGGAAAGCGATTTCGGACCGATGATACTCTAATTTCATCAATTTAACAAATAGAAAACATGCTCAAAAGACGGAAATAAGAAATTAGAAATACATACCCTTGTAGCTCCAATTTCTTCAAGTCTGCCGGCAGTTCCTCGTCACGAACTCTTCCGACCTCTTCTCACGAACGCCCCGAGGACCACCCCAGGTAGTCCCGCTATCCTCGGCGCCGAACAACGGAGTTGTGAGACTCCAAAGCAAAGAGAAAAGAAAGTAAAAAAGAGGAAGAAAAAGGAAATGGCCAAGAAAAAAATAACACAGAAGCAAAAGTAAATCAAAACTTCAAAATGAAGTTTTCAAAAAATTTCTTCTGCAAACGTAAAAACCAAAAAACCAAACTTTTTTTACTTTAACCATATATAAATATATATAAATATATATTAACAACTATGTGTCTTGCATGCAAAATGCATGTAAGACACATAAATATATAATTTATTATTATTTTTAAAAACTAATTCTTAATTAATTTTAAATAATAATAAATATTTTATTTATTAAACTTTTTAATAAATAAAAATATATATATATATATTTATTAATTAAACTTTTTAATTAATAAATATTATTTAATTCAATATCAAATATTAATTAAATAATATGGCTAAACTTGGTTTTTCGAAAACCGATTTTTTTCCACATGAATCCTATTCATGTTTTAGGCCAATCTCATATTCAAATCATATTTAAATATGTCCATCATTCTTCCACAAACCGAATTTGAAAAATTCAAATTCTTTTTCTTTTCTTTTATACACTGTTGCATGACGTTATCCGAGCTAGCCAGGAGAACCTAAAGGACCTACAGATCATGAGCTCCAACGATACGAGATTATCCGGTCAAAACTCTTTCAACCGAACTAACCAACATTCGTTAACCCCCGGAGACTCCACTATAGTCCGAGGGTTGCACTCTCCTCACTGTAGATATATTATGTCCTCTTGATATAACCATCATGGGTAAGTCGATCCTTCACAGGTGTTCGTTATCACAGCTAGGTCCTTTAAACCGTTTAACCTCTGTGATACCTCTTGTTCCTTAAGTACCACTGACACCTCTAATGAACATTTGATCTGTGATCCAATCATCAGATCAGAATCCTCTTCACACAGAAGAGGATGAGGCCTCAATGTTCAAGCCCCGGAGTCAGCTATTAAGGGAACACCTATCTACTAGACCCTAAAGAGGGTAGGAGTGAATTTCATCTTGCTACACTATGTCCCCAGCTACCTATTCGAGTTTATCCCCAAGTTGGTAGGCTTATTGAGCGGGCAACCTGCCACTCTCACCCATACAAGTCTAAGGATACTCTCGAATCAGCAGGAGTTCATAGTAAGCTCAAGATTAAGAACGAGTTACCTTAGGTCATCAAAAGTGATAAAGTCGGTCTCACCAGTAAACGGTGTTATAAAGAGAAAGCGACTTTATCGTGGTTCTGTCTAATGCAAACTCTTTGCATAGGACGCCCCCGCTCGCACATCTCCATGTGAAACGATTCGGATCACATCGTTTTGTACAATACAAAGCGAGCCGCATCCAATAGTGTTACCAGAATAAGGTACCCGACCTTATCCGTATACTATAGACCATTTTGACTGACTACTTGAGCTTGACCCACAATCATGTCATACATGAAGCTCAAGTACTCATATTCAGCCAAGGATGTTTGTTATTGGTACAGGTTAATGCAAACACGTTTGACTATATTCAATAAACACCTTTACTGAATAAACCTCAATAACTCTTTATTGCGTTAATAGACATTTTACATTTACAACGTTTACAAACCACGAGTGTTAGGACATAAAACCCAACAAACTCCCACTTGGACTAACATGTCTGTGGGATGAGTGCTTGGTCAGGAATACAAAGTATCTCCCACTGTCCTATTTAGCAGCTCGCAACCCCAGACTCTCCAGGTGTCTCTCAAACACTTTAGCCGTGAGAGACTTTGTAAACGGATCAGCAACATTGTGCTCCGAGGCAATCTGTGTGACGATCACATCTCCTCGTTGCACTATCTCCCTGATAAGGTGATATTTCCGCTCGATGTGCTTCCCGCGCTTATGACTCCGAGGTTCTTTAGAATTTGCCACAGCACCACTGTTATCACAATAAAGTGTGATGGGCAAATTCATATTTGGAACAACTTCCAAATCTGTCAAGAACTTCCTGAGCCATACTGCTTCCTTCGCTGCTTCACAAGCTGCGACGTATTCAGCTTCCATGGTGGAGTCAGCAATACAACCTTGCTTGATACTCCTCCACACTATTGCCCCTCCGTTAAGAGTGAACACTGATCCTGATGTAGATTTCCGAGAATCTATATCAGTCTGAAAATCAGAGTCAGTGTATCCTGCCAGGATCATATCCTTAGGCCCATACACGAGCACCTAGTTCCTCGTTCTCCTAAGATACTTGAGGATATGTTTAACGGCGGTCCAGTGTTCATATCCTGGATTAGACTGGTACCTACTGACAATTCCGACCGCAAAACAGATGTCAGGTCTAGTGCATAACATAGCATACATCAGACTGCCAACTGCAGATGCATACGGAATCTGTCTCATGTCCTCAACATCTTGAGGTGTCTTAGGAGACTGTTCCTTAGACAAATGAATTCCATGCCTAAACGGCAGCGAACCTTTCTTGGAATTCTGCATCGAATATCTAGATAACACTTTATCTATATAAGATGCCTGAGACAGAGCTAGCGTTTTATTCTTGCGATTCCTTACGATCTGAATCCCAAGAACAAACTGAGCCTCTCCCAAATCTTTCATTTGGAATTGGGTTGCTAGCCACAGTTTTACGTCAGTAAGGACCCCTACGTCATTCCCAATGAGTAGTATGTCGTCTACATACAAGACTAAGAAAGCTACAGCCTTATTGACAATCTTCTTGTAGACACAAGGCTCGTCAATATTCTGTTCAAAGCCATAAGATTTGATCGCAGTATCAAACCTTATATTCCAGGATCTAGATGCTTGTTTCAACCCATAAATGGATCGATTCAGCTTGCAAACCTTTTGCTCTTGACCCTGAATTATGAACCCCTCTGGTTGGACCATATAGATACTCTCTTCAAGATTTCCATTCAGAAAGGCAGTCTTGACATCCATTTGCCAGATTTCATAATCATAAAATGCGGCAATGGACAAGAGTATTCTAATGGACTTTAACATGGCAACAGGAGAAAAGGTTTCTTCATAGTCCACCCCTTCTCGCTGGGTAAAACCCTTTGCCACAAGTCGGGCCTTAAAGGTTTGCACCTTACCGGCCTGGTCTCGTTTCCTTTTGTAGATCCACTTGCAACCAATGGGTCTTTCACCATCTGGTTGATCTACAAGACTCCAGACCGAATTGAAGTACATAGACTCCATTTCGAGGTCCATGGCTTTGAGCCACTGATCCTTGTCTACATCTGTCATTGCCTGTTTAAAGGTCAATGGATCCTCAATTCCATCATCAGGTATGACGAATTGAGTCTCAGACAAACCGATGTAGCGGTCGGGTTGTCTCACATCCCTCCCACTGCGTCGAGGCTCTCTCAACTCTTGAGAAGGACCAGCCTGATCAACAACTCTTGTTGATCCCTCGGTAGCTTCCCTGGATAATTCAGACAAAATTATTTTGCTTGAAGGTTGATGATCTCTCATGTGGTCTTCCTCTAAGAACGTGGCATTAGTCGATACTAATACCTTGTCCTGTCGAGGATCGTAAAAAAGACCACCTCTCGTTTCCTTGGAGTAGCCTACGAATAGGCACAATTTTGAACGATGTTCCAGTTTCTTTGGATCGGATACCAGTACGTGTGCTGGACATCCCCAAATTCTGTAGTGACGTAAACTACTTTTACGCCCACTCCAGAGCTCATAAGGTGTTTCAGAAACACTCTTAGAGGGAACATTGTTCAGAATATATACGGCAGTCTCTACTGCGTATCCCCAAAACGAGCTTGGAAGCTGAGCATAGCTCATCATAGAACGAACCATGTCTAACAGGGTTCTATTTCTCCTTTCGGATACACCGTTCTGCTGCGGTGTTCCGGGCGCTGAGAGTTGAGATACAATTCCGTGTTCTATCATATAGTCCTGGAATCTAGTATCCATATACTCTCCACCTCGATCACATCGGAGTGTTTTTATCGATTTACCTAATATGTTCTCAACCTCTGCCTTATACTCAATGAACTTTTCAAGAGTTTCGGACTTACGATGTATTAGGTAAAGATAGCCGTACCTAGAATAATCGTCAATGAAGCTGACAAAATATTCATACCCTCCTCGTGCTTTGACATTCAAAGGACCGCAGAGATCCGAATGCACGATTTCTAGAGGTTCTTTTGACCTATAACCTTTTCCAGTAAAGGGTCGTTTAGTCATCTTGCCCTCAAGACATGACTCACATGGCGGTAAAGTGTTGTCCTCTAAACGATTTAGGAGACCACTCTTAACCAACCTCCCAATCCTATTGAGATTAATGTGGCCTAGTCTCAAGTGCCAAAGATAGGTACTAGGAGAAAGTTTCTGCCTTTTAGTTTGAGTTTCAGCTGTTTTAAAACATCTCAGTGTTCAAAATAGCTTGAACCTCTGTCGGTCTTAACACATATAAGTTGTTCTCAAGTTTAGCAGAACAAATTTGTACACCTCTTTTGCTAATGATAGCTTCATTATCAGCAAAAGATACTTTATACATTTGTTCTAATAAACAAGCTATAGAGACTAGGTTCCTCTTGAAGCTAGGAACCAATAGCACATTTTCTAGCAAAATGTAACTATCTCTATAAGACAACTTAACTGCTCCCACTGCTTTAGCTGAGACAACCTCTCCAGTACCAACTCTGAGAGTTATCTCATCTTTAGCCAGCGGCTGCCAGGAACTAGTTTCCTGAAACGAAGAACAAACGTGATTAGTGGCTCCTGAATCGAGGATCTAGGCATGACTATCATTTTCCACTAAACACGTTTCTACAACAAGCAAATCATATTTACTTTGTTGTTTCTTCTCAGCACGACTCATTACTGGGCTGGGAAGAGGACAATCCTCTGTTAAGAGAAACCTAAGATCATCACGAACAAGAATCATATTCGAGTTCAATTTCCAGGTCTCGTATTTTTCGCCAGTTAACTTAACCGAAGCTAATACGTTTTTAAAAGAGCTAGACATGCTGAAAAGAAATGTAAATCTATTAGTGAAACAGTTTTAACCTATTTAAACCAATCAAGTAAATTTAGCAGTAAATAAAGTACCCAAACTCTTTATTTACATGCAACGATATTTTAGTGAGTTAGAATGGTCGCTACCTAAGGGTAAACGAGCACTCCTTCACTAAACCAAGACATTCTTGACTAAATGCTAATACCAGAATAACTCTTACTCTTATAGCATCTTAGTTATCGTTTTTGGTCAAGATTTACTAACTCCTTAGCAAATCCTGTAAGTGTGACCCTCCATTTTTAGAACGCACAGGACGGCCCCAACAATGCAACCTAAGGGAATGTCAGAGTTGGGAATGACCCTATGTTTCTTTATCCATAAATGGTGACTGACTTGTTCAACTCCCATGAAACGGCCCTCCTAAGGGATTGGTGCCACCAAGGGCACCTTGCAGGCGGAACATGGGAATCTCACGGTTCAATCCAATGGAGGAGACCGTAGGAAGTACTGACGCACTTCCTTCTCCCACTTACTATAAATATTTAATCCATTCACCTTGCTATTGAAAGATGCAAATGCCATCCTAAGGGGGATGCCCTATTGACATCTCGAGGCCGAGCATAATTCTCACGTTGTGAACTTCACGGAGTGCGTAGCAGGAGAGGGATATATCATATATTCCTTCTCAACACTTCTACTAAGTATCATAATCGATTTTAGGGTAAAATACTCAGGTTTTATCCGACTAAGAAATTAAAACCTTAAGTCTAGGTAAACTTTTTACCTGAGATGTCTAGGTTATTAACAAGTTTAATTAACCTCATACCTCTCGCGCACGCTCATAAAACCAGGTTAACTTTACTCAAGTACCGGATCGTCCCCAGGTAGGAGGTGTTCCGTAAACCGTCAACTTAAATACCTCCAACCTCGAATAGAATTTCACCGGGTGAGTTTCTCATAACCTTAGTATTTACGAGATAACGACCTATTCATCTAATGAACCAGACGTCTCAATTAACCCTAAATGAACATGCGATTCTTTGTTATAGATTTTAAAAGTCTACCCAATTTTACAACGGTTGCAAAAACTTAGACATACTATAACAACTCTCTACATGCTTCTCAAACATGCAACACTAAGGCATGACAAATAGAATGCTTAACTTCATAATTAATATAACACTTATACTAATTATGTTCTTAAACATACAACTCCTAATTCATAAATTAATATAACACTTATATTAATTCTCATGAATTAAGCATGCATCCTATACATTATAACACTTATAACAAACAATATGCAACTAAAAATTAGAAGTCTAATTTCATAATTAATATAACAATTATATCAATTAAGCAATTAAGCCAACAACATCTAATTCATGAATTAATATAACTCTTATATTAATACTCATGAATTCTTTAAATTGCATATTATATATTATAACACTTATAACATATTTTCAATGCATGGAGCATGCTTCCTACGGTGGGATTTTAAATCTATATGGCATACGTTATGCACATACAAACATGAAATTTTAATTAAAACATACATTCGCAATGCATAATTAATTAAACACACTAAAGTGGATCGATTTTGGCATTTAACAAGCAATAACTAATTTATTACAAGCTTGAACAAGAAGCTAAGTCTTGAGCGGACTTCGAACTCTTCGCACCGCCTTTGACAAACTTGCTTCCTCCGAACGCTTCGGCCAATTTATCTTCGAGCTTCTCTTTGAATTGCCTAGAACGAGTTTGAACTTATACCGAACATTTCGGCGAGCTCAAAACTCGAGCTTCTTTCACAAAGAAACCTATATGGACTCTAATGACTCTAAAAATACAGACTCTTCAGCACACATTAAAGCCCATACATTCTCGGGCAATTACAAATAAGGAAATTCAAAAGAAACTATGCCAAAATCGATATGCACTTTAGACGCCAATTCAGAAACAATTTCTAAATTAAAATACCCACCAACTTAAATTGATGCAAATTGAGTTAATCACAAAATCGCTCTGATACCAATTGATGGAGCGACATGCGCAGCGGAAAGCGATTTCGGACCGATGATACTCTAATTTCATCAATTTAACAAATAGAAAACATGCTCAAAAGACGGAAATAAGAAATTAGAAATACATACCCTTGTAGCTCCAATTTCTTCAAGTCTGCCGGCCGTTCCTCGTCACGAACTCTTCCGACCTCTTCTCACGAACGCCCCGAGGACCACCCCAGGTAGTCCCGCTATCCTCGGCGCCGAACAACGGAGTTGTGAGACTCCAAAGCAAAGAGAAAAGAAAGTAAAAAAGAGGAAGAAAAAGGAAATGGCCAAGAAATAAATAACACAGAAGCAAAAGTAAATCAAAACTTCAAAATGAAGTTTTCAAAAAATTTCTTCTGCAAACGTAAAAACCAAAAAACCAAACTTTTTTTACTTTAACCATATATAAATATATATAAATATATATTAACAACTATGTGTCTTACATGCAAAATGCATGTAAGACACATAAATATATAATTTATTATTATTTTTAAAAACTAATTCTTAATTAATTTTAAATAATAATAAATATTTTATTTATTAAACTTTTTAATAAATAAATATATATATATATATATTTATTAATTAAACTTTTTAATTAATAAATATTATTTAATTCAATATCAAATATTAATTAAATAATATGGCTAAACTTGGTTTTTCGAAAACCGATTTTTTTCCACATGAATCCTATTCATGTTTTAGGCCAATCTCATATTTAAATCATATTTAAATATGTCCATCATTCTTCCACAAACCGAATTTGAAAAATTCAAATTCTTTTTCTTTTCTTTTATACACTGTTGCATGACGTTATCCGAGCTAGCCAGGAGAACCTAAAGGACCTACAGATCATGAGCTCCAACGATACGAGATTATCCGGTCAAAACTCTTTCAACCGAACTAACCAACATTCGTTAACCCCCGGAGACTCCACTATAGTCCGAGGGTTGCACTCTCCTCACTGTAGATATATTATGTCCTCTTGATATAACCATCATGGGTAAGTCGATCCTTCACAGGTGTTCGTTATCACAGCTAGGTCCTTTAAACCGTTTAACCTCTGTGATACCTCTTGTTCCTTAAGTACCACTGACACCTCTAATGAACATTTGATCTGTGATCCAATCATCAGATCAGAATCCTCTTCACACAGAAGAGGATGAGGCCTCAATGTTCAAGCCCCGGAGTCAGCTATTAAGGGAACACCTATCTACTAGACCCTAAAGAGGGTAGGAGTGAATTTCATCTTGCTACACTATGTCCCCAGCTACCTATTCGAGTTTATCCCCAAGTTGGTAGGCTTATTGAGCGGGCAACCTGCCACTCTCACCCATACAAGTCTAAGGATACTCTCGAATCAGCAGGAGTTCATAGTAAGCTCAGGATTAAGAACGAGTTACCTTAGGTCATCAAAAGTGATAAAGTCGGTCTCACCAGTAAACGGTGTTATAAAGAGAAAGCGACTTTATCGTGGTTCTGTCTAATGCAAACTCTTTGCATAGGACGCCCCCGCTCGCACATCTCCATGTGAAACGATTCGGATCACATCGTTTTGTACAATACAAAGCGAGCCGCATCCAATAGTGTTACCAGAATAAGGTACCCGACCTTATCCGTATACTATAGACCATTTTGACTGACTACTTGAGCTTGACCCACAATCATGTCATACATGAAGCTCAAGTACTCATATTCAGCCAAGGATGTTTGTTATTGGTACAGGTTAATGCAAACACGTTTCACTATATTCAATAAACACCTTTACTGAATAAACCTCAATAACTCTTTATTGCGTTAATAGACATATTACATTTACAACGTTTACAAACCACGAGTGTTAGGACATAAAACCCAACAGTCGAGCATATGTGTACTCTGACTGTTAGATTAGAATCTGAATGCATGTGTCCGATGAGGACGGTCTGTGATTTGCTTGTGAACACTCCGTATTTGCATGATTCGAAAATTTGACGATGTATGCACATTTTGAGCCTATTTTAAAAAAATTTCTGTTATTTCCCTACATTCACTGAGCACATAGCACTTTTATCCTCATTTCTGTAGGTCTAGACTGATCTTATTTTTGTCCGAAACCTTGTTGTCACCCCGAAAGGTACCATTAGGGAGGCTTGATGTGTTAGAAGTAGTAATGATTCATTTGTTGCATAGCATAGCTATTGCCTAAAAAAAAAGGTGTTTGCATGAAAAATAAAAACTCTAGAGTTGCTCCTCCTTCTTGTGTTGCCCGTGTAACCAGGGGCGATCGTGTAACCCACGGTTGTCACTGCATGAAAGGGGAACTAATAGAAGTGAGCAATAGTCCTTAAAAACGTGAAGCTAAATTTGGTTTGACGTGTTAGGCTCTCTTGGAGAAAAATAAAAAAAAATGGTTCAAAAGAAAAATGGGTACAAAGTACTCAAAGAAAAGAATAAAATTTAGGCCTTATGTTTTGTTGCTCTTTCTATCGCTAAAAGCCGTTAGACTGTTCTTATCGCCATAAGTAGGGGGAAAACGAGTCATATGACTGTATAAGGTTATTCCGGGCTTGCGTGAGCTAGGTTGAGAGGTGCTAAGCACACACACACGTAAGAGAATAGGAGTTTAAATTTTGAAATGATTTCAACGTTTGCATGCATTTGATGGTTTTGAATTTATTTCAAGTACCTTGTTTCACAAGCATTGAGATTAGAGTTTTCAGCATGCATTTAATTCTTTGGAGATTATTTAGAGTATACCTTGCTCGAGGACTAGCAAGATTTAGGTCGGGGGTATTTTGATAGCTCTAAAATAGAGCTATAATTATAGCCTCAAATCTAGCTAAATGCCATGCTTAATTTAGTTAAATTGCCTTTTTATAGGTGTTTTCGTGGCGAAGAGCTCGGGAAGTCCAATTATGAATTTCAGGGCTAAATCGGTCATTTCAGAGGTTTCGGGAAGTGTTCGGGTCAAAACGATAGGCCAAACGGAGTTCGGGAGCAAAAATGACCAAAAATTGGGTTTAGACCCGAGAGGTCAGCGCCCAGGCGCCGGCGCCTAGCGCCCAGGCGCCCAACGGAAGCAGCAGCCGCGCACCCGCACGCCCGCGCGCCCAGACGCCCGCACGCGCGCGCTATGCCCGTCATCAAAGGTCCCGCGCGCGCCATCGCCAAGTCCCGCGCGCGCCTCGCCTCGCCATTGCCTCGTCCCGCGCGCGCCCCAGCGCCCGCGTCCGCCCCACGCCTCGCCCGTGTCCGCGCGCGCCTCGCCTCGCCCGCGCCCAGACCGCGCGCGCAGCCCTTTCCCTGACGCAAAATGCCCGTCATCTAAAGTCCTGAAGCCCGTCCTTAAAAGTCAAGAAATTCCCAATTTTGTAATTTTTCCAGAGGGCTCAGCGCCTAGCCGCTGACTTATAGCGCCTAGGCGCTGTCCCGATTCTGTGCGCGCGCCCCCGCGGCGCCTAGGCGCTGACTTATGGCGCCTAGGCGCTTGTCTGACGCAGAAATGGGTATTTTAGCCCGTTTTTGCTGTTTTTAGGGCATGCTCTCCCATTCTTTCCCATTCTCTCCCAATTCTTCCGCCCCCATTTGTTGTGGACCTAAATTCTTGAGCCAAAAACACATTTCTTACCCATTCTAAGGGATTAGAGCGGGTTTCTTGTTGATTTCTCTCGGAATTCACAACGGGCAACTAAGGCAATTTTCCACCATTTTTGGGCTTTTTCTTCTCCTCTTTGTATGCTACTAAGCTCTTCCATGGGGGATTGGATTTATCCATCCTCCATGGAAGGCTAAACAAAGGTTAGTGTTTAATTTTGAGTATGGTTTTATGAATTATGGATGTTTGGGGAGATTTTCCCCTTTGTAATTATTGATGTGATTAGCTTATTTATGCATATTCTTGCTTGTTCTTCATAAAATCTAGCATGTGTAGCTAAATTAGGTTGACGCCCTAGTTCCTATGCATGATAGAGGGCTAAAGGTTGGGACGTATAATTGCCCATACCGCTAGGTAGCACGGGTCTAAGCATGGCTAATTAGTTCGGCCCAAAGTGGCAGTTGGTAATCTGACTTAATTAACGTTTTCATGTTAGGCTTAAGGAAAGAGAGAAACCGGGTTAGTCTTAGGATTAAGCCGTCGCGATGTTCCCGTCACTGGCACGTAGTCGATTTAGGGGTCGCTACCTTGGATAGATTATTGGCCAACTTTAATTAGAACTGCACGCATCTAATTAAATCCTTGGGTCATTTGAGTTAGAGATAACTAAATGAATTGTGTGCATGAATTGGCTAGCGAGCAAAATGGATCGATGAACCGAACATCCATAACGAGCAATTTCATTTCTCGAAGTTAAGCACGACCGTTTAAATTCTTGCACTCCTCATTTAATTTTCCGTTAGCTTGCATAATAGGAGCTCCCTTCCCCCCAAACCAAATTACCATTCTTTTATTGTGCATACCTTTTTTATAATTAACAAATTAGGCTTAGTTAAATTAGATTTCTTATTTCCCTGTGGATCGACCCCGTTGCCACTTAGCTACAAATAACTCGGTGTATTCGGGTTTATAAATTGTATTTTGGCAAGCCTCGATAGCTTGAATTTGGAGTACCACATAAAGTGCTCTACCAAGCACCATTGTTGAATCGTGGGAATCTGGAAAGAAGGATTGCAGATGAAGAGGGAGAGAGATTTCTTGGAGTTCAGATAATGGGGAAATCGTACGGATCATCGCGCCTCTAACGGATATAAATAATGATGGAAATCCCAACGGCTCTTTCCGTTGCGGATTCTGCAAATCCAGCGCAATTCTAGTGACCGTTGGAGATTTTCTGAGTTTAAATGTCAATCTTCTCTTAACTGAATCTTTGATTTGGCTCGATATCTCCTCGATTTTTTTATCTTGATTTCATCTCCTTGATTCCCTCTATCGATTCCCTATTAAAAAAAATAGAATCAACATCAAATTCTTAATTAAAATCACACAAAAATATACACAAACAGTAACCGGAAAATCGCAAAAAATAAACTAAGGCATGAGCCTCGCATGGACGAGCACAGTGATCACTCGTCCTCTTTCGTTCTTGTTTTCACGTCTCAGTCAAGAGGAAGGCCGAGAGAGTCTTCACATCTCCTTCCTCGTAGTAGTGCTTCAATCTTGCACCATTAACCATGAATGGTTGTCCTTGCTGCAGGTTCTTTATCTCGATTGCACCATGAACAAACACATTAGTTATTACAAATGGACCTGACCATCTAGACTTAAGTTTTCCTGGAAATAATTTCAATCGTGAGTTAAATAATAAGACAAGCTGGCCTTTCTTAAAGTCCTTAATCCTAAGTCTACTGTCGTGCCAAATCTTGGTCTTTTCCTTATACATTTTAGCATTTTCATAAGACATATGCCTAAGCTCATCAAGCTCATGTAATTGCAAAGACCGCAATGTTCCCGCATCAGTCACGCAGTAATTTAACTCTTTTAGGGCCCAAAATGCTTTAATTTCTAACTCGAATGGTAAGTGACATGCTTTGCCATACACAAGTCTATAAGGAGACATACCTAGGGGTGTCTTATATGCAGTTCTATACGCCCAAAGTGCATCCTCGAGTTTAAACGACCAGTCTTTTCTATTGGGTTTGACCACTTTTTCGAGTATGTTTTTAATCTCCCTATTTGAAATTTCAGCTTGGCCATTCGAATGTGGGTGATAAGGAGTGGCTACTCTATGTCTAACATTATACTTAGCCAACACTCTCTCCATAGCTTTATTAATGAAATGTGTCCCCTCATCACTGATTATGGCACGAGGTGTCCCAAATCTAGTAAAAATATGTCTATGCAAGAATCTTATGAGTGTTTTGGCATCATTATTTGGACATGCTATGGCCTCTACCCACTTAGATACATAATCTACTGCTACAAGGATGTAAAGGTTACCTGATGATGGAGGAAATGGGCCCATGAAATCAATGCCCCACACATCAAAGAGCTCCAACTCTAAGATGTAAGTGAGAGGCATCTCATCCCTTCGACTAAGGTTACCTGTTCTCTGGCATTCATCACAGCTGTGTGCATAGTTGTGGGCATCCTTGAAGATCGTTGGCCAATAGTAGCCACTCTGGAACACCTTTGCAGCTGTTCTTTGGCCACCAAAGTGTCCACCATAAGGGGCTGTATGGCAGTGCTGCAACACATACCTTGCCTCCGCAGCTGAAACACACTTCCTTAGCAGACCATCAGCACATGTCTTATAGAGTGTAGGATCATCCCATATGAACTTCCTAGCTTCATGCAGGAACTTCTTCTTCTCTTGGCCTCCCTTGAAGGTTGGTAGTACCTGCGATGCAAGGAAGTTAGCAATCTCAGCAAACCAAGGTTCCTCATCGTTATCACGATGAGTCAATACAAAGACATGTTCATCAATAAAAGCATCAGAAATTGCGGTTTCCGCAATTTTTTCGCAATTATGCTGTAATCTAGAAAGATGATCTGCAACCACATTTTCACATCCTTTCTTATCTCTAATGTCTAAATCAAATTCCTGCAGTAATAACACCCATCTAATCAACCTAGGCTTAGCATCAGCCTTCCTCATGAGGTACTTCAAGGCAGAATGGTCAGTGTACACGATTGTCCTAGTGCCTACAATGTAATTCCTAAACTTCTCACAAGCAAACACTACAGCTAGCATCTCCTTCTCAGTAGTTGTGTAATTACATTGTGCCTCATTAAGTGTCTTACTAGCATAGTATACAGGGTGTGTTAACTTGTCAATCTTTTGTCCTAGCATGACCCCTACAGCATAGTCACTTGCATCACATAACATCTCAAATGGGAGATCCCAATTTGGCCCTACTATAATAGGTGCTTTGACTAGTGATTCCTTAAGGGTTTTCCAGGCTAGGAAACATTCTTTAGAGAAGATGAAGGGTTTGTTTAGCTCTAGAAGCTCACATAAAGGCTTGGAGATCTTAGAAAAGTTCTTAATGAACCTTCTATAGAAGCCTGCATGCCCTAAGAAACTTCTAATGGCTTTGACATTCTGAGGCTCTACCAACTTCTCTATTATTTCAATCTTGGCCCTATCGACCTCCACTCCTGCTCTAGACACTCTATGACCTAAGACAATCCCTTCGTCCACCATGAAGTGGCACTTCTCCAAGTTTAGGACTAGGTTAGTCTCCTCACACCTAGCCAGGACTTGTCCTAAGTTCTCTAAACAGTTTGTAAATGAATCCCCAAAGACTGAGAAGTCATCTATGAATATTTCTATCATGGATTCATCCAAATTAGAGAAGATTGCCAACATGCACCTTTGGAATGTTGCCGGTGCATTGCATAAGTGTTGCGTGCTCAATGAGTAAAGATAAATATGCGAAAGGGTAGAGAGAGAGCACTTAGAACATGCAAGCATACATGGTCTCACAGCAAGTAGTAAGTATATTTAATTCGTTTTTTCCACAGAGACTCATTTTTAGCTATTCGCGAAGTGTGATTGTTAAGAAAGATGGGATGAATTTGATGGGGTAAAATTGGTTTTTAATTATCTACTTTTTGCTGAATGTATAAAGGGATATAACATAAACAAATGCAAGTTGAAATTACGTGCAAAGGACAAGAGATGGAATTAATAAACGAGGAAGAAAACAGCTAAACAGAATGCAATTTAGCAGAATTGCGAGAACCGCAATTAATCCGCAATTAACTCAACAGCAAAAGTGTGTAAATGGGCGAATTAAGGGCTGCTAATGACTATCCTATAGGCAGTTTATTACGATTATCAAGCTTTGGATCAACTCTCTGTACATCAAACTCACTCTATCTCAAGTATCGTCCGATTCCATGCATTAGAGTCTTAAGTTTACTCGACTTCAAAGTAAGGTCTCAAGCATCTTATTTAAGCAGGAGTGTTTAGTTTGTACTAGGGAAACGCCTATTCCTAGGCCGTTTCCTGATTACCATGAAAGGCTAGCATGATTATATGACTCTGAACTCTTACTCCTTCCAGAGGTTAGGAGTTCTTTGGACAAAATGGATGGCCAATCGAAATTGCCCGTGGGATGAAGCTTACATACAATCAATGTTCGAGTGTTAATCTGCCTACTTGATTCACGTTTTTTAGCCTATAGTTCTGTCATTAGCATGCCCCTAAGTGACTCAGCTACTCATGGATATATAAAGAACAGAAATGGTAGATAAGATAGACATGCTTAGACAGGAAATGTGCTTAAAACAGTAAGCTAAACCCGTAGCAGAAGATGGGGAATGAGAAATGAAGAAATGAACTTTGATTACTGAAATTGTTTGTTGAGCAGATAAAAACTGTAAAGTAAACAGCAACAAGACAGACAGCAACGAAATAAACTACTCTAGCTACTTAGGAAAAGAACAGCACAAAACAAAATGTAAAACAGAAGAGAAAGACAAAAAAACAGTAAAGAGTTGCTGGAAAGCTTCGTGGCAGTCGCCTCGAATGAAGGGGATGAAAGATCAGCCTTGCTTGGATGAATCCAATCGAGAGAGAAGAAGAATCTTCTCTCCTTCCTATCAGATTATCGATTCCAACAGCTGAGACTCTCACTCCAACAGACGGCAAAGGAAAACAGATGGAAATGGTGGACTGCGAGAAGACTTCTGCGCTTCGAGTGATTACTGAACCTCCGACTTTGACCCCCTTTTATAGTAGTTTGCAGGTGCGTTTGGGCCAAGGAGAACCATCAATCTTCAACGTCATATATCAGAATGGATGGAGGAGAAAGAACGAATCCCTAAAAAGTCGGATCTAAACAGAAAAAGATCAGCCAACTTACGGTTTTAACTTGAATAAATGCGGTCACCGCAATGATTTCGCAATTCATTCGCAATGTTTATTTTTTCATTCTTTTCCTTCGGTTTTCAACCCTTTTTCTACCTATTGTGCATAAGTCCTAAATTAGCTACCTTCTTCTAATTCTCATATTAAAGCATAGGGTTAGGCTAAATGCTAACAAAAACACCTAAATGTGTACATCTTCTTAAGCTAAATGGGTCCTAAATAAGTCACTTTCAGAGACTTAACACACCCCCAAACTTAAGGCTTTGCTTGTCCTCAAGCATACTAAGGACTTACCTAGGCTGTTATTTTATCTTCTTTAACTACTTGCCGACTCCCCTATATCCCTATCTCTAGCAGTGCTGTCCTGTGACACACTTCTAAGTTTAGAATTAACCTCTTATCAAGCTTCTTCTGACTTCACCTGCCTACCATACCTACTGTTTTTGTTAAACCCCTACTACTGATCTAACTACTTTTATGATATCATGCCACTATCCCTAAGGTTTCAAATTCTACCAAGCTTTACTCCAGACTCAGTACATGCTTCTAGCTTATTTTTAATGTGTCTAGGATTCCTTAGAGTCATGCCAGTCTTAGTATTAACAGTGACAGTGGTACTTTTAGAGAACAACCTAAGCCCTGGCATCACTACATTGGATATACATTCATCTCCCTAGACAAACCTAAAAGCTACAACCTTGTGCTTAGCTCATTGAGGATCAGAGTTCTTTTTTTTAAATAGGACATCTAAGCCACAAGATTATAACTCCCAAGCATACATTCTTCTTCCCTATTTCTCCCTTTTTCCTTTTTTACTTCGGTGGAGTCTTCTCCTTGGGTTGCCTTTTGATGCAATGCCAGTTGTGGTTTACACACTTGGCACTGATTACTCAGCAACTTGAGAAAGACTCCCCTCTTTATTCTATTTTTTTTTTTTTTTTTTTTTTTTTTTTTTTTAGGAGAAGAAGAATGCTTATGTCCTAAGGAAGAGAGGAATGTTCCTAGGCCTAGGGTAGCCTCCCCCAAACTTCAACTACTCATTGTCCCCAATGAGTGTTTGAGGTGGCACACCCCCAAACTTGTCCTAGAAGCATCTAGTCCAAAGTAAAACAAAGAGAATTTAAAAATCCTAGGCATAGGCAAAACATTCTAAAAGCAATTATGCCAACAGCAGCAAATTTGAACATAACAGATAGTTTTAAGGACTGACGGTTTATGCATGCTGAGCACTATTCAGAGGCGAATTAAAACTATCAAATCGTGTCCTATGACACTCATCCAGCATGCTTCAAGATCAGCTATATAAGGTAGCCATGCTAGCAGCAAAAGATAGCATTTAACAGATCACAGCCTAATTAAACAGACAGTCCAAAACATGCAATCAGTCACAAAAATTGCGGGAACCGCAATTATTTCGCAATTCAATCCGGGCAGATATAACATTGATTCAGGCCCCTAGCATGCTTTTTCCTGTTACTCATGCATCCTAAAAATAAAACTAAACTATCCTACCTATTCAGCTAACATCAGACTAGACTAAGCAAAAGAAAAAACATAAAACTAAACATTAAAAACAGATCAAAAGTTGATCCCAAAACAGCATAATATACACGATCCTATCAGAAAGCAGAAAAATTGTCTTTTGTTTCTTAAGGGAACAGCAATACTCCCTTTTGTGCACTTCAAACCAGCACTCAATTCTCGTCATCCTCATCTGGTTGCCTTGGTCGTGGGGGCACCCATGGAGTTAGGAGGTTGGTGGGGAAGTCCGGGAAGATGCATCCCAACTGGTCTGCAACTTCTTTGTCCCTCGCCTGCGCATAGTTGGCCCATTGAGCCATTCTCCTCTGCATGTCCATCAAGCAGGCCATGGATAGGGACTGTTCAGCCGCCAGCCTATCCAACTCAAACTCCATATTCCCCTTCCTTCGCAGCCTCAGGTTAGCAGGCAGCTCCAAATGTCCTGTGTAAGGCAGCTGCTGCTCCAAGCGCTCGGTGGGAACTCCTGCAAGTAAACACAATTTTGTTATAGTGTTGGGGAAAAATAATGGCCCCTTACCTTACCTTTTCAACATTAAATACGCAATTAAAAACACATCACAAAACATACAAACGATAAGCGAAAAAAATAGTAAAAATAAACTAAGGCATTGGCCTTGATTAAACGAGCACAGTAACCACTCGTTCTCTCTCGTTCTCTTTGTCATGCTTCAGTCAAGAGGAAGGCCGAGAGAGTCTTCACATCTCCTTCCTCATAGTAGTGCTTCAACCTGGCACCATTGACCATAAATGGCTGTCCTTGCTGCAAATTTTTAATCTCTATTGCACCATGAACAAAGACATTAGTAATAATAAATGGACCTGACCATCTAGACTTTAGTTTGCCTGGAAACAGTTTTAATCGTGAGTTAAATAATAGTACAAGTTGGCCCTTCCTAAAGTCTTTGATCCTGAGTCTACTGTCGTGCCATATTTTTGTCTTTTCTTTATACATTTTGGCATTCTCATAGGCCATATGCCTAAGCTCATCAAGTTCATGTAGCTGCAAAGATCTCAATGTCCCCGCATCCTTTACACAAAAATTCAATTCCTTCATGGCCCAAAATGCTTTGTTTTCTAACTCAAGTGGCAAGTGGCAAGCCTTGCCATACACCAACCTATAGGGAGACATTCCTAGAGGTGTCTTATATGCTGTTCTATAAGCCCAAAGTGCATCCTCAAGCTTAAATGACCAGTCTTTTCTATTAGGTTTAACTACCTTTTCTAGGATGTTCTTTATCTCCCTATTGGAAATTTCAGCTTGACCATTTGAGTGTGGGTGGTAGGGAGTAGCTACCCTATGTCTGATGTTATACTTAGCCAATATTTTCTCCATAGCCTTATTAATGAAATGTGACCCCTCATCACTAATGATAGCACGAGGAGTCCCAAATCTAGTGAAAATGTGCCTATGCAAGAAGTTAGTGACTGTTTTAGCATCATTATTAGAACATGCCTTAGCTTCTACCCACTTTGACACGTAGTCTACTGCTACTAAGATGTACAGGTTACCTGATGATGGAGGGAAGGGTCCCATGAAATCAATGCCCCACACATCGAAGAGCTCCAACTCTAAGATGTAGGTGAGGGGCATCTCATCCTTGCGACTGAGGTTACCTGTCCTTTGGCATTCGTCACAGTTGTGGGCATAGTTGTGGGCGTCCTTGAAGATTGTTGGCCAGTAGTAGCCACTCTGAAATACTTTAGCAGCTGTTCTTTGACCACCAAAGTGCCCACCGTAAGGAGATGAGTGACAGTGCTGCAGCACAG
Source organism: Herpetospermum pedunculosum (assembly GCA_028017165.1). Lineage (NCBI taxonomy): Eukaryota > Viridiplantae > Streptophyta > Magnoliopsida > Cucurbitales > Cucurbitaceae > Herpetospermum > Herpetospermum pedunculosum. The sequence goes on from JAPQWQ010000187.1 coordinate 5,984,459, forward strand.
ACTTTGCTTCAGCAGCTGAAACACACTTCCTCAACAACCCATCAGCACAGGTTCTATAAAGTATGGGGTCATCCCAGATGAATTTCCTTGCTTCATGGAGGAACCTCTTCTTTTCTTGTCCTCCCTTGAACACTGGTAATACCTGTGATGCACGGAAGTTAGCAATGTCAGCAAACCAAGGTTCCTCATCGTTATCACGATGAGTCAAAGCAAAGATATGTTCATCTATAAAAGCATCAGTAATTGCGGGGTCCGCAATTTTTTCGCAATTGTGCTGCAATCGAGACAGGTGATCTGCAACCACGTTTTCACATCCCTTCTTGTCCCGAATGTCCAAATCGAATTCCTGCAGCAATAACACCCATCTAATCAATCTAGGCTTAGCATCAGCCTTCCTCATAAGATATTTTAAAGCAGAATGGTCAGTATATACAATGGTCCTAGTGCCTACAATATAGTTTCTAAATTTTTCACAAGCAAATACTACAGCTAGCATCTCTTTCTCAGTAGTTGTATAATTACATTGAGCCTCATTCAAGGTCTTGCTGGCATAATAGACAGGATGTGTGAGCTTGTTAATCTTCTGTCCTAACATGACTCCTACAGCATAGTCACTGGCATCACATAGCATCTCAAATGGGAGATCCCAATTTGGTCCGACTATGATTGGTGCTGTGACCAGTGCTTCCTTAAGGGTTTTCCAAGCTACTACACATTCCTTAGAGAAGATGAATGGTCTATTTAGCTCCAGAAGCTCGCACAGAGGCTTGGCTATCTTAGAAAAGTCCTTAATGAACCTTCTGTAGAAGCCAGCATGCCCTAAGAAGCTCCTAATAGCCTTGACATTCTGGGGCTCTACCAACTTCTCGATGATCTCTATTTTTGCCCTATCCACTTCTACACCTGCCCTTGACACTCTATGTCCTAAGACAATCCCTTCATCTACCATAAAATGGCACTTTTCCCAATTTAAGACTAGGTTGGTCTCCTCACACCTAGCCAGGACTTGTCCTAGGTTCTCTAGACAGGTTTTAAATGAGTCCCCAAAGACTGAGAAGTCATCCATGAATATTTCTATTATGGACTCATCCAACTCAGAGAAGATTGCCATCATGCACCTTTGGAAAGTTGTCGGTGCATTGCATAAGCCAAAAGGCATTCTGCGGAAGGCAAACGTTCCAAAAGGGCAAGTGAAGGTAGTCTTCTCTTGATCCTTAGGGTCTATAGTGATTTGATTATAGCCAGAGTACCCATCTAAAAAACAATAGTAGGCTCTACCAGCTATTCTGTCTAGCATCTGGTCAATGAATGGTAGAGGGAAATGGTCTTTTTTAGTTTCTTTATTTAACTTTCTGTAATCCATACACACTCTCCACCCTGTGACAGTCCTTGTTGGAATCAGTTCGTTGTTCTCATTGACTACCACAGTTATTCCCCCCTTTTTAGGTACACATTGGATGGGGCTCACCCACTGGCTACTAGCTATGGGGAAAATTACTCCTGCATCTAACCACTTTATTATTTCTTTCTTCACTACCTCTTTCATAGAGGGGTTTAACCTACGCTGGTGATCTACCCTAGGTGTGTGCTCCTCCTCTAGTATAATTTTGTGCATGCAATAAGAAGGGCTAATGCCTCGAATATCAGCAATAGTCCATGCTATAGCCTTCCTATGTTGCTTAAGCAGTAAAATTAAATCAACCTCATGCTGTTCACTTAGCTTAGAAGAAATAATTACAGGCAGCGTATCATTATCTCCTAGATATGCATATTTGAGGTGAGTTGGTAGTGGTTTCAGTTCTAAAACAGGTGGATGCTCAATGGAGGGCTTTAACGGATTTACAGTTCTATCAGTTAAATCTATATTCATACATACATGCTGAGGTTTATCTACAGGCATATTCATTATGTCAGATACATTCAAGTCAGCTAAATCCACTTGTACATATTCACTAGCATGCTTGGTTAACAGTACATGCTCTAATTGTTCTTCCATTAGTGAGTCAACAACATCAATGCTAGCACAAGACTCAGAATCGGAGGGATATCTTAAAGCTTTATAAACACTAAATTTTACCTCTTCATCATGAACCCTCATAGTTAACTCACCTTTTTGCACATCTATTAGTGCCCTACCTGTGGCTAGGAATGGTCTACCTAGCAGGATGGGGACCTCCTTGTCTGCCTCATAGTCCAGGACAATGAAATCTGCAAGGAAAATAAATTTGTCAACTTTAACTAGAATATCCTCGATCTTACCTTCTGGATATGCGATGGATCTATCTGCTAGTTGTAAAGTGACTGTGGTTGGACGTGCTTCTCCCATTCCCAACTGGCGGAATAGGGACAGGGGCATGAGGTTTATGCTGGCGCCCAGGTCACAAAGCGCTCTGCCCACGTGCTTGCCTCCAAGTTCTACAGGTAAGGTGAAGGAACCAGGATCCTTCTCCTTCTTGGGCAGCTTGTTCTGGAGGATGGCACTGCACTCCTCGGTGAGGTTTACTGTTTCAAACTCACCAATTATTTTTTTGTTAGTAATAATGTCCTTCAAAAACTTTACATATGAAGGCATAGACTGTAAAACCTCTACAAAAGGAATGTTCACATGCACTTGCTTAAGTATCTCTAAAAATTTATTAAAATGAACTTCCTGTTCCTGCTTCTTCTTAAGCCTTCGAGGGTATGGAGGTGGTGGCACATATGCAGGCACGTCAGGACGCCTTAGGATAGGTGGAGGCCTTGGAATTTCTTCTACGTCCTCAATAATTGGCTCCAGCCTGGCTCCTGATGTGCTAGTTGGTGGTGGACCTTGGCTTGGCAGAGACTCCAGTGGAGCACTAGACTCAGTGTTCTCTACTCTCTTTGGTGTGTCCTTTGTGTTGCTCACCAATGGTCTCCCACTCCTAAGTTCAATTGCTTGAACTTGTTCCTTGCCATCTCTCCTTGGTACCTCGGTGTCAGCAGGGAGTCTACCTTGGGGCCTACTTTTAAGTTCATTGGCTAATTGGCCTATTTGGTTTTCCAGGCTCCTAAGATTAGCTTGCTGGCTCTGAAGAGTAGCATCATTCTTAGCGATATACTCCTTGAGTAGGTTTTCTACAGAAGATCCTACAGGTTGATTATAAGGTTTTTGGTACATTGACTGGTTATGTTGTGGAGTGAAACCAGGTGTTCCACTCGGTCTAGGTTGGTTAGAATTTTGATTAGTGTTTTGCTGGCCACCCCATGACAGGTTAGGGTGGTTTCTCCAACCAGGGTTATAGGTGTTGGAGTAGGGGTTATTCCTAGGCTGCTGCTGGCTTCCTACATAGCAGACTGAGGATGGATTCCCAGGGCAGTATTCATAAGGGTGCCCTTCCCCACAGAATCCACAGATAGGTGCCTCGCCTTGATTTGGTTGAGTGCCCATTGACATGGCTGTGGCGGTATTGGCACTGGTTTGGAGATTGGCTTGAGCCATTTGCTTGACTAAGTTGGTCAGGGCATTTATTTGGGTGCTCATGGCGCTTAGAGCATCCTTGTCTTGAGCCCTAGTTGGCTCTACTGGATCGTCTGACCACCTACAATGAGATGTTGAGATCTTCTCCAAAATCTCATAAGCTTCGTTGTAACTCTTGGACAACATGGAACCTCCAGCAGATGAATTTAAAACTTGTCTGGTGCTGGGGTTGCATCCTTTAAAGAAAACTTCTATTTGGATACACCATGGAATGCCATGGTGTGGACATTTAATGAGAAGGTCTTTGAATCTAGTCCAAGCTTCGTGAAGAGACTCATTATCAGCTTGTTTAAACTTTATGATATCATCACGAAAGGTTGAATTCCTATCAGGTGGGAAGTATTTGACTAGGAATTTTTCTGCTAAATCTGTCCAATTGCGGACAGATCCTGAGGGCAATGAATTTAACCATGTTTTGGCTTTGTCCCTCAAAGAGTAAGGGAAAAGATATAGCCTCAGGGCTTCTTGGGAAACTCCAGGGATTAGGAATGTGTCACTAACTCCTAGGAAGTTCCTAAGGTGGTTATGGGGGTCCTCATTTTCTATTCCAAAGAATTGGCCCACAGTGGACAACATTTGGAACATCACTGGTTTTAACTCGAATGAGTGGGCAGTGATTTCAGGACGGATTATGCTGGGGTTCAGCTCCCCAGGCATAGGTACTAGATATGAAAGAATGGCACTATTCTTGTCATTCGCTATTTCGATGGGGTTGCGAATGGCTTGTGCCGGATTTGGAACTATATCGCCCATTTCTTTAGTTTCAGGTGTGGTTTGAGGTACAGGAGGTTGTTTAAAGAGACGTTTCTTTGCCTTATTCCTAGCTCGAAGTGATCTTTCAGGTTCAGGATCGAACTCTAAATTACTATGTGAACGCTCACTCATAAACTACCTTAATAGCACCTGCAAAAGAAATGAAACAGATTAGTTTCACTCAATGATAAACTTGATTTTTCAAACTTAACAACTTCGTTTTCACTTAAAATAAGTCCCCGGCAGCGGCGCCAAAAACTTGTTGCGTGCTCAATGAGTAAAGATAAATATGCGAAAGGGTAGAGAGAGAGCACTTAGAACATGCAAGCATACATGGTCTCACAGCAAGTAGTAAGTATATTTAATTCGTTTTTTCCACAGAGACTCATTTTTAGCTATTCGCGAAGTGTGATTGTTAAGAAAGATGGGATGAATTTGATGGGGTAAAATTGGTTTTTAATTATCTACTTTTTGCTGAATGTATAAAGGGATATAACATAAACAAATGCAAGTTGAAATTAGGTGCAAAGGACAAGAGATGGAATTAATAAACGAGGAAGAAAACAGCTAAACAGAATGCAATTTAGCAGAATTGCGAGAACCGCAATTAATCCGCAATTAACTCAACAGCAAAAGTGTGTAAATGGGCGAATTAAGGGCTGCTAATGACTATCCTATAGGCAGTTTATTACGATTATCAAGCTTTGGATCAACTCTCTGTACATCAAACTCACTCTATCTCAAGTATCGTCCGATTCCATGCATTAGAGTCTTAAGTTTACTCGACTTCAAAGTAAGGTCTCAAGCATCTTATTTAAGCAGGAGTGTTTAGTTTGTACTAGGGAAACGCCTATTCCTAGGCCGTTTCCTGATTACCATGAAAGGCTAGCATGATTATATGACTCTGAACTCTTACTCCTTCCAGAGGTTAGGAGTTCTTTGGACAAAATGGATGGCCAATCGAAATTGCCCGTGGGATGAAGCTTACATACAATCAATGTTCGAGTGTTAATCTGCCTACTTGATTCACGTTTTTTAGCCTATAGTTCTGTCATTAGCATGCCCCTAAGGGACTCAGCTACTCATGGATATATAAAGAACAGAAATGGTAGATAAGATAGACATGCTTAGACAGGAAATGTGCTTAAAACAGTAAGCTAAACCCGTAGCAGAAGATGGGGAATGAGAAATGAAGAAATGAACTTTGATTACTGAAATTGTTTGTTGAGCAGATAAAAACTGTAAAGTAAACAGCAACAAGACAGACAGCAACGAAATAAACTACTCTAGCTACTTAGGAAAAGAACAGCACAAAACAAAATGTAAAACAGAAGAGAAAGACAGAAAAACAGTAAAGAGTTGCTGGAAAGCTTCGTGGCAGTCGCCTCGAATGAAGGGGATGAAAGATCAGCCTTGCTTGGATGAATCCAATCGAGAGAGAAGAAGAATCTTCTCTCCTTCCTATCAGATTATCGATTCCAACAGCTGAGACTCTCACTCCAACAGACGGCAAAGGAAAACAGATGGAAATGGTGGACTGCGAGAAGACTTCTGCGCTTCGAGTGATTACTGAACCTCCGACTTTGACCCCCTTTTATAGTAGTTTGCAGGTGCGTTTGGGCCAAGGAGAACCATCAATCTTCAACGTCATATATCAGAATGGATGGAGGAGAAAGAACGAATCCCTGAAAAGTCGGATCTAAACAGAAAAAGATCAGCCAACTTACGGTTTTAACTTGAATAATTGCGGTCACCGCAATGATTTCGCAATTCATTCGCAATGTTTATTTTTTCATTCTTTTCCTTCGGTTTTCAACCCTTTTTCTACCTATTGTGCATAAGTCCTAAATTAGCTACCTTCTTCTAATTCTCATATTAAAGCATAGGGTTAGGCTAAATGCTAACAAAAACACCTAAATGTGTACATCTTCTTAAGCTAAATGGGTCCTAAATAAGTCACTTTCAGAGACTTAACAATAAGCCAAAAGGCATTCTGCGAAAGGCAAAAGTTCCAAAAGGGCAAGTGAAGGTAGTCTTTTCTTGGTCCTTGGGATCTATAGTGATCTGGTTATATCCTGAATAACCATCTAAGAAGCAGTAATAGGCTCTACCAGCTATCCTATCTAACATTTGGTCAATGAATGGTAGAGGGAAGTGGTCTTTTTTGGTTTCCTTATTTAATTTCCTATAATCCAAGCAAACTCTCCATCCTGTGATAGTCCTAGTTGGAATCAGTTCATTGCTTTCATTGACTACCACAGTCATTCCCCCCTTCTTAGGTACACATTGTATAGGGCTCACCCACTGACTACTATCTATAGGGAAGATCACACCCGCATCTAACCATTTGATTATTTCCTTTTTAACTACCTCTTTCATAGAGGGGTTCAACCTACGTTGGTGATCTACTCGGGGTGTATGCTCTTCCTCTAATATGATCTTATGCATGCAATAAGAAGGGTTAATGCCTCTAATGTCAGCAATGGTCTATGCAATAACCTTCCTATGTTGCTTAAGTAATAAAATCAGTTCAACCTCATGCTTTTCACTTAATTTAGAAGAAATAATAACAGGCAGAGTATCATTACTTCCTAAATATGCATACTTGAGGTGAGTGGGTAGAGGTTTTAATTCTAAGACAGGTGGATGCTCAATGGATGGTTTTAATGGATTCATGGATCTGTTAGTCAGGTCTTTATTTATACATACATGCTGTGTTTTATCTACAGGTATATCCATTATCTCAGAAACATTCAAATCAGTTAAATCTAATTGTACATATTCATTAGCATGCTTAGTTAATAATACATGCTCCAGCTGTTCTTCCATTAATGAATCTACAATGTCCATGCTAGCACAAGATTCAGAGTCAGAGGGGTACCTTAAGGCTTTATACACACTAAATTTCACCTCTTCATCATGAACCCTCATAGTGAGCTCACCTTTTTGGACATCAATCCGGGCCCTACCTGTGGCTAGAAATGGTCTGCCTAATAGGATGGGGACCTCCTTGTCTGCTTCGTAATCCAGGATAATGAAATCTGCAAGGAAAATAAACTTGTCAACCTTTACAAGAATATCCTCAATCTTACCCTCAGGGTAGGCTATGGATCTGTCTGCTAGTTGTAAAGTGACAGTGGTTGGACGTGCTTCTCCTATTCCTAGCTGGCGGAATAGTGATAGGGGCATGAGGTTTATGCTGGCTCCCAGGTCACAAAGAGCTCTGCCCACGTGCTTGCCTCCTAGCTCTACTGGTAAGGTGAAGGAACCAGGGTCCTTCTCCTTCTTGGGTAGCTTGTTCTGGAGTATGGCACTGCACTCCTCAGTGAGATTTACTGTTTCAAACTCACCAATTATTTTCTTGTTAGTGATAATATCCTTCAAAAACTTTACATAAGAGGGCATAGACTGTAAAACTTCTACAAAAGGAATATAAACATGCACTTGCTTAAGAATTTCTAGAAATTTATTAAAGTGCACTTCCTGTTCTTGTTTTTTCTTTAGCCTTCGAGGAAATGGAGGGGGTGGCACATATGCAGGCACTTCAGGTCGCCTCAGGATAGGTGGAGGTCTTGGAATTTCTTCTACCTCTTCTATGATTGGCTCCAGCCTTGCTCCTGGTGTGCTTGTTGATGGTTGACCTTGGTTTGGCAGAGACTCCAGTGGAGCACTAGACTCAGTGTTCTCTACTCTCTTTGGGGCTTCTTTCGTGTTGCTCACCAATGGTCTACCACTTCTAAGTTCAATTGCTTGAACTTGCTCTTTTCCATCTCTCCTTGGCACCTCAGTGTCAGCAGGAAGTCTACCTTGGGGCCTACTTTTGAGTTCATTGGCTAGTTGCCCTATTTGGTTCTCTAGGCTCCTAAGAGTAGCTTGCTGGCTTTGTAGAGTAGCATCATTCTTGGCGATGTACTCCTTGAGTAGATTTTCTACAGAAGACCCTACTGGTTGGTTGTATGGTTTTTGATACATGGACTGGTTATGTTGGGGAGTGAAACCAGGTGTTCCACTCGGCCTTGGTTGGTTAGGAGCTTGGTTACCATTCTGTTGGCCACCCCATGACAGGTTTGGGTGGTTCCTCCAACCAGGGTTGTAAGTATTGGAATAGGGGTTGTTCCTAGGCTGCTGCTGGCTTCCAACATAGCAGACTGAGGCTGGATTCCCAGGGCAGTATTCATACAGATGCCCTTCCCCACATAATCCACAGATAAGTGTCTCACCTTGACTGGGTTGGGTGCCCATTGACATGGTTGTGGCGGTGTTGACACTAGTTTGGAGATTGGCTTGAGCCATTTGTTTTACTAGGTTGGTCAGGGCGCTTATTTGACTACTCATAGCATTGAGTGTGTCCTTATCTTGAGCTCTACTTGGCTCTATTGGATCATCTGACCACCTACAGTGAGATGCTGAGATCTTCTCCAAGATCTCATAGGCTTCATTATAACTCTTGGACAACATGGAACCTCCAGCAGATGAATTTAAGACTTGTCTAGTGCTGGGGTTGCATCCTTTGAAAAAGACCTCTATTTGGATACACCATGGAATGCCATGGTGTGGACATTTAAGTAGAAGATCCTTGAACCTTGTCCAAGCTTCGTGAAGAGACTCATTCTCAGCTTGTTTGAACTTGACTATGTCATCACGAAAGGTAGAATTCCTATCAGGTGGGAAGTATTTAACTAGGAATTTCTCCGCCAAGTCTGTCCAATTGAGGACTGATCCAGAGGGTAATGAGTTTAGCCACGTCTTTGCTTTGTCCCTCATTGAGTAAGGGAAGAGGTATAGCCTCAAGGCTTCTTGGGAAACTCCAGGGATGATGAAGGTATCACTAACTCCTAGGAAGTTTCTAAGATGGTTGTGGGGATCCTCATTTTCCACTCCAAAGAATTGTCCCACAGTAGACAACATTTGGAACATCACTGGCTTTAACTCGAATGAGTTGGCAGTGATTTCAGGGCGGATTATACTTGGGTTTAGCTCCCCAGGCATGGGAACTAAGTATGAGAGAATGGCACTATTCTTGTCATTCGCTATTTCGATGGGATTGCGAGTGACAGGTACCGGATTTGGAACTAATCTATCCATTTCTTCTTGAGAGGATTGCGGAGACTCTGCGGTTTCAGCAATTATTTGAGGTAAAGGGGGGGGGTTGGTTAAAGAGACGTTTCTTGGCTCTATTTCTAGCCTTAAATAATCTCTCAGGCTCAGGGTTGAACTCTAGATCACTACTTGAAGGCTCATTCATAAACTAACCCAACTAGTACCTGCAAAAGAAATGGAAACAGATCAGCTTCAATAGATATTAAGAGTTGGTTTTCTAACTTAACAAACTTCGTTTTCACTAAACTAAATCCCCGGCAGCGGCGCCAAAAACTTGTTGCGTGCTCAATGTGTAAAATAAATAAGCAATAAGAGAGAGAGAGCACTCAGAACATGCAAGCATACATGATCTTGTAAGCAAGTAGTAAGTATTTTTTCATTCGTTTTCCCACAGAGATTTATTATTAGCTACTCGTGAAGTGTATTGTTAAGAAAGAATGGATGGATTTGATGGAGTTGAATTGGTTTTAAATTGTCTAAGTTCTAAGAAATATGTAAAGGGTAGTAACATAAACAAGTGCAAGTCAATGATAAACTTAAATGAAAAGAGAAGAGATTAATAAACGAAGAAGAAAGTAGCTAAACAGAATTTTTAACTTAGCAGAATTGCGAAAACAGCAATTCTACCGCAATGTTACTAATAGCGAAAGTGTGTAAAATGGAGAAACAAGGGCTACTAACGACTCCTCTATAGGCATCTTTATACGATTCTCAAGCACTGGATCAACTCACTATGCATCAAACTAACTCAATCTCATGTATCTTCCGATTTCATGCATTAGATTCTTTAGTTTACTCATGTCCAAGTAAGGTCTTAAGCATCTTGTTAAAGCAGAAAGATGTGGTTTGTACTAGGAAAACGCCTATTCCTAGGTCGTTTTCTGGTTACCTTGAAAGGCTAGCATGAGTGTATGACTCTGAACTCTTACTCCTTCCAGAGGTTAGGAGTTCTTTGGACAAAATGGATGGCCAATCGAAATTGCCCGTGGAATGAAGCTTACATACAATCAATGCTTCGAGAGCTATCCTACATGCTTGGTTCACGTTTTTTAGCCTATAGTATTGTCATTAGCATGCCCCTATGTGACTTAGTTACTCATGGATATAGAAAGAACAAAAATAAGAGATGAAGTAGACATGCTTAGAAGAGAAATAAGCTTAAAAAAGCAAGGTAAAAAAGTAGCAGCAAAAGATGAGAAACTGTGAAATAATGAATTGTGCTTTGATTACTTGATTGTTTGAATGAACAAAGGGAAGCTTAAAGTAAATAACATAAAGACAGAAAGCAACGACATGAAATGAACTAGCTACTAGAAGAGAAACAACAACAAAGCAGAGCTGGAAATTAGAAATGAAAGACAGAAAGCAGTAATTTAGCTTTGAACGCCTCGTCGCAAATTCCTCGGCTGAAGGGAGAGAAAGGGTAGCCTTGCTTGGATGAATCCAATCGGGAGAGAAGAGGAATCTTCTCTCCTTCCTATCAGATTGTCGATTCCAACAGCTGAACCTCTCAAACCAACAGATGGAGAAGAAAAACAGGAGAAAAGATGGAGCTGCGAAGAGACTTCTACGCTTTCGGATGATGATCAAACCCTCTACTTTGACCCCCTTTTATAGTAATCTGCAGGTGCGTTTGGGCCAAGGAGAACCATCCATCTTCAACGTCATACTTCAAAATGGATGGAGGAGAAAGAACGAATCCCTGAAATAACGGAAATTAACAGAAACAGATCAGTCAACTTACGGATTTCACTTGAAACATTGCGGTTTCAGCAATGTTTCCGCAATGCTGTCGCAATGCATATTTTTCATTCTTTTACTTCGTTTTTCAACCCTTTTCTTTCCTTTTGTGCACAAGTCCTAATTTAGCTTCCTTCTTCTAATTATCATATATAAGCATAGGTTTAAGCTAAATCCTATCAAAAACACCTAAGAGTGTACATTTTTCTAAGATAACTAAGTCCTAAAAAGGTCACTTTTGGAGACGTAACACTCGGCCTCCGCACCAGATTGGACGTTTTTCAAGCCATTTCCACCATGGGAGGGGCTAAGGAGCTTGGATTGGTGCCATTCCACATCACATCCGTCATGAGTGAGTAGTTGATAGCGTTTTTGACTCGGGATCGTAAAGGACTAATGTAGTTTGAATTTTTGGTGAGGTTGTTGTATTAAATTCTGATTTGGCTAGCTCATTTGATTGGATTAGTTTCTTTTTCCTTGCTTATTCCATGAATGTGTTTGATTGATATGACTAGACAACTTTGATTTCAAGCATGTTTCATTAGTTAAAGATTTTGATGTCATGCCTCTCTTAATCGCCAAGTAACAAGGATTAACGATGCCATTGAGCGCATAGGCTTCCTTGCGTTCTTGGTGTTCGTTCTTCTCGAAATAGAAACTAAAATCGATACACTAATTTGGCTTCCACGTTAGATAATCGTCGTAGTTAGCCCGTTGCTATCGATTGGTCTTGGGAGAACGTTGGCCGGCAATGTCCAATCGATATGCTTGATTAGCGTAATTCATTATGTCTAATTATTATCCATGGGGCATGTCTGAATTGATTTATTGATTTGAGACGAGCTGCGTATTCATCCAAATGTTTAGCCAATATTTTCGTCAACCTGTGATCCAAAAACTCGCTAATTCTTAGTCCCGATCGTCTCGAGTCGAACGCTCCGTTAGTTAAGTTTTTCCTATTTTGTGTTATTCTCCGTTAGCTAATTTTAGACCAAAATTCCCACAGTTTGTTTATTTTCATAGTTTGCAAATTTAATTAGAATTAAGTCAAATTCGCATAATTCCCTGTGGATCGACCCCGTTACCACTAGGCTGCTAATAGCTCAGTGAATTCGGGTAATTACAAATTCATTTTGGCGGGTCTCGACAACCCGATGTTTGGCGATAATTAAAAAATATTGTTACCAGAGCCTTAGGCATATAAACTCTAGTACATGTAGGATCGAAATTTACCCTTTTCCACCGTGGTTCGGGATTTTCTGTCTGTGGCTCGACGTGGCCATGATCGACTTCCACCGGCGGGTACTAGTGGGAAGCTGCTTCCCACTTCTCAGAGTGATGGCACTCAAGTTCTTAGTTTGCTCTTCCATCCTGTTGATCTTGCAAGTCATCTGAGACATTTCTTCCTTAAATCCTTGCATCTGAGTTCCAACGTTATCGAACTTGTTCGAGGTTATTGTAAGGAGAGCTTGAAACATGTCTTCAACAGATCTACCTGAAACAGAAGATTGGACTTTCCGAAAATCATCCTTTAAGGCAAGAACATCATTACTTACCTCAAAAAGCTGAGCCTTAAGCTCATCCACATCCTTCTTCAGGCGAGCCTTCTCCTTGTCTCCATCTCCACTCCGCTCCAAGCTTCTAGCTATGTTAGAGATCAAGGCTCTAGCCTCGACGGGTGTCTTATCCATGAGCGAGCCTCCGCTGGCGGCATCTATCATCTGCTGCCCTTGGGGAAGCAAACCGTAATAGAAACTCTGAATGAGGGACTGTTCAGCTATTTGGTGGTTAGGACAATCCTCGCATAACCGACCAAATCTCTCCCAGCACTCGAGAACGCTTTCTTCCTCTCCTTGCTCAATTTTGTGTATTTCCCTTATGAGGGCGGCGACCTTGGGAGGCAGAAAATACTTCGCATAAAACGCTCCCTGCAGCTCTTCCCAAGAAGTGATGGACCCAATCGGTAGGTAATACATTCAATCTCTCGCCTTCTCCTTCAAGGTGAAAGGAAAGGCCCTGAGATGGAGTTGATCTGCAGTGATGCCGTCGGTCCTAAATGACGAACACACCATCCGAAATGCCTTGAGGTGTCTGATGGGATCCTCATCTGTACTACCACAAAAAGAAGGTAATAAGTTAACCAGACCAACTTTAAGTTCAAAATTACCTGAAGCTACCGGATACAATATACTCGATGAGTTCTGGCCTAGCTCTAATGATGCAAGCTCCCTCAAGGTTCTTTGTTGCTCACAATTACCCCCGACCTCAATTTCAGCGCTTCTTTTGAATTTTCAAAGAATGACTGCGCTCAAAAACTCAAACAAAAATGGGTAAATTAATACAAAAGAATTAAACTGTACAAACAAAGTAAAGAAGTTTTTTTAAAACAAACAAATTAAACTTAATCAAACTAAATAAAATCTAATTCCCCGGCAACGACGCCAATTTTGGTGGAAGGACTTTTTGAATGTCCTACTAAATTCAAGCTGTCGAGGCTTGCCAAAATACAATTTATAAACCCGAATGCACCGAGCAATTTGCAGCTTAGTGGTAACGGGGTCGATCCACAGGGAATTAAGAAATTTAATTCAACTAAGTCTAATTTGCTAATTCTAAAAAGTGTGTAAAAAGAATGTAAAAATGTGATTTGGTTTGGGGGAAGGGAGCTCCTAGCGTGCTTAACTTCGAGTAATGGGATTGATCGCTATGAATGTTCAGTTCATCGATTCAATTAATTAGCTAATCATGCTTATGCACACAATTCATTTGGCTAATTTCTAACTCAAATGACCCAAAGATATAGTTAGATATGTGCAATTCTAATTGTTCTTGGCCAATAATCTATTCAAGGTAGCGACCCCTAAATCGACTATAAGCATGTAACGGGAACATTGTGACGGCTTAATCCTAAGACTAACCCGATTTCTCTCTCGCCTTAAGCCTAACATGAAAACGTTAACTAATTCAGATTCCCAACTGTCACCTTGGGTTGAATTACCTAGCCATGCTTAAGCCGGTGCTACCTAGAGATTTGGGCAATTATACTTCCCAACCTTTAGCCCTCTATCATGCATAGGAATTAGGGAGTTGTTGCGTGCTCAATGTTTAAAAGAAATATGCAATAATAGAGCACTCAGAACATGCAAGCATACATGATCTTGTAGCAAGTAATAAGTATTTTTTCATTCGATTTCCCACAAAGATTTATTCTTAGTTACTCGTGAAGTGTATTGTTAAGCAAGAATGGGTGGATTAGATGGGGTAGATTTGGTTTTAAAGTGCCTAATTACTAAGGAATATGTAAAGGATGGAAGCATAAACAAGTGCAAGTAAATGATAAACTCAAATGTAAACAGAAGAGATTAATAAAGGATGAGAAAAACGACTAAGGCAAAATTTCAATTAAAGGAATTGCGGAAACAACAATTATTCAGCAATGTTCTTAACAGCGAATGTGTGTAAAGTGTGGAAACAAGGGCTACTAACGACTCCTATATAGGCTTTTTCACACGATTCTCAAGCATTAGATCAACTCACCATGCATCAAACTAACTCATTCTCATGTATCTTCCGATTTCATGCATTAGATTCTTTAGTTTACTCATGTCCAAGTAAGGTCTTAAGCATCTTGTTAAAACAGTAAGTTGTGAATTGTACTAGGAAAACGCCTATTCCTAGGTCGTTTTCTGGCTACCTTGAGAGGCTAGCATGAGTGTATGACTCTGAACTCTTACTCCTTCCAGAGGTTAGGAGTTCTTTGGACAAAATGGATGGCCAATCGAAATTGCCCGTGGGATGAAGCTTACATACAATCAATGCATTCGAGAGCTATCCTACATGCTTGATTCACGTGTTTTAACCTATAGCCTTGTCATTAGCATGCCCCTATGTGACTTAGTTACTCATAGATGCATATAGAATAGAAAGTGTAGATGAAGAAGACATGCTTAGAAGAAGATTAAAGACAAAACAGAAACATAAAACAATAGGCAGAGAAGGTAAAGAAATTGCGAAGTGATGAATTGTGCGTTGATTAACCAATCGTTTGATCGAAACAAATGATGACTTGGAATAACTAAAGTAAAGACAGAAAGCACCGAAATGGAATAGAGTAGCTAATGAAAGAGAAATAACAACAGACAGTACTGAAAATGGAAAGCTAAAACAGAAAAACGAAGAGATCCAAGCGTGATCGCCTCGTCGCAGACGCCTCGGCTGAAGGGAGGGAAAGGCAAGCCTTGCTTGGATGAATCCAATCAGAAGAGAAGATAAATCTTCTCTCCTTCCTATCAGATTGTCGACTCCAACAGCTGAACCTTTCAAACCAACAGACGGAAGAGAGAAGAAGAGTGGAAGAAGCTGCGTTGAACTGAGAAGTCTACGCTGATCGAGTGTGTTTCAACCTTCCACTTTGACCTCCTTTTATAGTATTCTGCAGGTGCGATTGGGTCAAGGAGAACCATCAATTCTCGACGTCGTACTTCTATGTGGCTGGAGGAGAAAGAATGGATCCCTGAAATATCGGAACAAAACAGAAAAAGGTTAGCCAACTTACGAATTTCACTTAAAACATTGCGGTTTTAGCAATGTTTCCGCAATGCCTCCGCAATGCACAATTTTCATTCTTTTAACTTTGTTTTGAAATCATTTTCTTTCCTTTTGCATACAAGTCCTAATTTAGCTTCATTCTTCTAATTCTCATATATAAGCACAAGTTCAAGCTAAATCCTACCAAAAACACTTACAAATGCACAACTTCCTATCACAAATAAGTCCTAAAATAGTCACTTTTGGAGACGTAACAGGAGTCAATCCTAACTAAGCTACACATGCTAGATTTGAATAAGAACAAGCAAGAGATGCATAAACATACTAATTAGCTTCACATTTACAAAGGGGAAAATCTCCCCAAACATCCATATTCACAAACCCAAACTCGAAATTAAACACTAACCTTGTTTAGCCTTCCATGGAGGATGAATTAATCAAACCCCCCATACAAAAGAGGGGAAGAAGAAGCTCAAAAATCCGCAAAAATGGCGTAGACCCGAGGCTGAAATTCGGAGAAGAAGATAGATTAAAAGATAGAATGAAAGTTGGGCAAAATTCGGGCGTTTTCACGCCTTTAATCGTCGGAGCGTCTCGACGCTGTGCCCTAAGTTGGCTGCGCGCGCGCGCGCGGGCGTCGAGACGCTCGGACAGCGTCTCGACGCTGTCGCGCGTCCGTTTGGAAAATCGTCGGGCTGGCGTCGAGACGCTGGCAGCGTTGAGCGGGCGTTGAGCGCTGGCGCTCGCTCATCTTCGGAAGGCAGTCGGGGGGGCGTCGAGTCGCTCGGCCAGCGTCGAGCTAGCGTCTCGACACTACTGCTCATGTTTGTTGCTCTCGGGTTTGTTGGCCAAAATTGCCTTTCCATGGCAATTTTTGGCCATTTCTTCAATTCTTCAAGCCCCTTCACTCCCGATGCATCTATGAAGCTCTAAAACGCCGCTTTAAGCCCCGAAACGTGTCTTTAGACTTCTCGAGCTCCCTACCATGGAATCACCTACAAAAAGGCATTTTAATCAATACTTAGCATGGTTCTAGCCAATATTAGAGACATAAAAATAGCTCTATTTTGGAGCTATTAAAATAAAAATTCAAAAAGCCTACAAATTAAACCAAAATTGGCGCCGTTGCCGGGGAATTAAGGTTTATTCGGCTTAATTTAGATTTAATTTGTAGGCTTTTTGAATTTTATTTTTGATTTGTTTATTCTTTTATTATTTGCAAAATTTGATTTGTTTGTTAAGTGTGCTAGAGTGCTGAATTTTAATTAAGGAAATGGAAGTTACTATGGATGGCAATGAGGCTGAATATTAGAAAACACTCAGAAAGTGGGCGTCAGTTGATTTGGACCGCCAACCTTCGTGTATTTCCTACCCGGAAATAACAGGTAAGTTTGAGCTTAAATCTGGTTCAATTAAATAACTGCCTTCTTTTTGTGGTGAAACAGGCGAAGACCCCATCATGCATGTGAAAAACTTCCAAATGGTGAGTTCGGCTATGAGGCCGAGCGAAGCGACTGAAGATCAGCTCAACTTGAGGGCCTTCCCATTCACTTTGAAAGGGGAAGCACGAGATTGGCTGCATTATTTGCCTTCAGGAACCATTTCCACTTGGGGCGAGTTGAAGGGCAAGTTCTTGGAAAAATATTTTCCCGCCTCGAGAGCCGCATTTTTAAGGAAGCAGATCTATGGATTTGCTCAAACAGTTGAAGAGGCTGAGCTCATTCGGTCTTTTTATGACGGGTTGCAACCATATGACCGACAGATGCTCGATGCTTCGAGTGTTGGAGCTCTTAGGGAAAATACACCTGTAGAGGCTAGACAGTTGATCTCCAACATGGCAGGGAACCTTCAGTAGTGCGGAGGAGGAAATGCGCGCTCGTTTGGAAACTGACGTTGAAGAGCTTAAGACTCAAATGTCTCAGGTATGTAAATCCCTAGAAGGAATGTTCAAGTCATTTATGGGAAGGGACGTGTTTCGTCGCGAAGAGTCCGAAGCGCGATTTGAGTTGTCGAGAAGGGAGAGTCACGAGGAGTCCAAAGCACAATTTGAGTTATTGAGGAGAGAGATCGCGGAAATGAAGGATGGGTTGAGAAAGGAAGAGACTCGGGTAGCAGAAGGCACTAACGCTATCGCTCTGCGAAGTGGCAAAGAAGTATCATCCCGGCCTGTGCTTGAAGATCCCATCAAGAGTCCAGAGATACCTGAAGATAAGTGGCATCAAACACCTCCTGAGAATACAGTATTTGCTACTCCATCTACTTTATGAAGTCTTACATTCCCATTGCTCATTTTCCTAGCAGATTGGTAAGGCCACCCAAGGAAGACAAAGACGTGGACATCCTCGACACGCTGAAGAAAGTTGGAAACAACATACCATTGCTTGAGGCCATTCAACAAATTCACAGGTATGCGAAATTCCTCAAGGATGTGTGCACTCATAAGAGGAAATCAAAGAGCACCGAAAGAGTGGGGGTAAGTAAAAATGTTTCTGCCCTGATTACGCAAAACGTGCCAGATAAATGTCAGGATCCAGGTATGTTTCTCTTGCCATGCACCATAGGAGATAAGGAAATCAAGCATGTGATGCTAGATTTAGGGGCTTCGATTAATGTTATGCCATACTCTGTTTATAAAAGTCGTGATCTAGAAGGGTTGCAGGAAACTAGTGTAATAATCCAACTAGCTGATAGGTCCTCTATTCATCCTTTAGGAGTAGTTGAGGATGTGTTAGTTCGAGTTAAGGATCTTATTTTTCCTGCTTATTTTTATGTGTTAAAAATGGAAGATAATGCATCATCTGCTGCTTCAGTCCTGTTGGGTAGACCTTTCATGAAAACTGCTAGGACTAAGATTAATGTGCATGATGGTACTTTGTCTGTAGAATATGGAGGAGAGGTGTTTGAATTTAATGTCTTTAATGCCATGAAACACCATGCTGATGTGCATTTTGTCTGTAAAATTGATTTGATTGATTCTTTAGAACAAGAAGAATGCATGACTGCTGTTGATGGGGATGACCCATTCGTTTTTACTGAAACTGTTGGCGAAATTGAAAGTAGGGCGCCCATATTGTCTGATTCATGTGAGCAAGTTACCCTTGCTTTATAGACATGTGAAAATCCAACTAAGATGTTACCATCTCTTTTGCAGGCTCCCAAGTGGGAACTTAAAGAGTTGTCAGGTCACCTCAAGTACGTATACTTGGGTGAGGTGGAGACACTCCCAGTAATTATCTCTAAGGAGCTTACATCAGAGCAAGAAAGCAAGTTGGTGGAGATACTGAAAAGGAACAAAAGAGCGATAGGATGGACTTTGGCGTATTTGCATGGGTTGAGCCCAGGTCTGTGTATGCACAAGATTCGACTGAATGAGGGAGCAAAGCCATCCCGAGAGCCCAGAGGAAACTGAATCCAGCCATGAAAGAGGTAGTGTTGTCGGAGATATACAAACTCCTTGATGCATGTTACGTCTCCAAAACTGACCTTTTTAGGACTTATTTATCTTAGAAAGATGTACACTCTTAGGTGTTTTTGATAGGATTTAGCTTAAACCTATGCTTATATATGAGAATTAGAAGAAGGAAGCTAAATTAGGACTTGTGTGCAAAAGGAAAGAAAAGGGATGAAAAACGAAGTTAAAAGAATGAAAAATGTACATTGCGGAAACATTGCTAAAACCGCAATGTTTCAAGTGAAATCCGTAAGTTGACTGATCTTTTTCTGTTATTTTCCGTTATTTCAGGGATTCGTTCTTTCTCCTCCATCCATTTTGAAGTATGACGTTGAGGATGGATGGTTCTCCTTGGCCCAAACGCACCTGCAGATTACTATAAAAGGGGGTCAAAGTAGAGGGTTTGATCATCATTCGAAAGCGTAGAAGTCTCTTCGCAGCTCCATCTTTTCTCCTGTTTTTCTCTTCCGTCTGTTGGGTTGGAAAGCTTAGCTGTTGGAGTCGACAATATGATAGGAAGGAGAGAAGATTCATCTTCTCTCCTGATTGGATTCATCCAAGCAAGGCTACTCTTTCTCTCCTTTCAGCCGAGGCATCTACATCGAAGCGTTCAAGCTCACTTACTGCTTTCTGTCTTTTATTTCTCATTTCCAGCACTGTTTAGTTGTTGTTTCTTTCCTGTTAGTTAGTTCATCTCATTTCGTTGCTTTCTGTCGTTAAGTTAATCACTTTGAGTTTCCCTTTGTTTATGCAAACAATCGATTAATCAAAGCACAATTCATTCTTTCACGGTTTCTTGTCTTCGCGGTTTACTGTTTTACCTTGCTGTTTTAAGTTTATTTCTCTTCTGAGCATGCCTACTTTATCTAATATTTATGTTCTCTCTATATCCATGAGTAACTAAGTCACATAGGGGCATGCTAATGACAATACTATAGGCTAAAAAACGTGAACCAAGCATGTAGGATAGCTTTCGAAGCATTGATTGTATGTAAGCTTCATCCCACGGGCAATTTCGATTGGCCATCCATTTTGTCCAACGAACTCCTAACCTCTTGAAGGAGTAAGAGTTCAGAGTCATACACTCATACTAGCCTTTCAAGGTAGCTAGAAAACGACCTAGGAATAGGCGTTTTCCTAGTACAAACCATATCTTTCTGCTTTAACAAGATGCTTAAGACCTTACTTGGACATGAGTAAACTAAAGAATCTAATGCATGAAATCGGAAGATACATGAGAATGAGTTAGTTTGATGCATAGTGAGTTGATCCAATGCTTGAGAATCGTATAAAAATGCCTATAGAGGAGTCGTTAGTAGCCCTTGTTTCTCCATTTTACACACTTTCGCTGTTAGTAACATTGCGGTAGAATTGCTGTTCTCGCAATTCTGCTAAGTAAAAAAATTCTGTTTAGCTATTTTCCTCTTCGTTTATTAATCTCTTCTCCTTTCATTTGAGTTTAACATTGACTTGCACTTGTTTATATTGCTACCCTTTACATATTCCTTAGAAATTAGACAACTTCAAACCAATTCTACACCATCAAATCCACCCATTCTTGCTTAACAATACACTTCACGAGTAGCTAGTAATAAATCTCTGTGGGAAAACGAATGAAAAAATACTTACTACTTGCTAACAAGATCATGTATGCTTGCATGTTCTGAGTGCTCTCTTTCTCTTATTGCTATTTATTTCACACATTGAGCACGCAACAATGCAGGTATCATCTATCCCATTTCTGACAGTCGGTGGGTTAACCCAATTCATGTTGTACCTAAAAAGACGGGCATCATTGTTATTAGGAATGAGAAGGGTGAGTTAGTGCCTAAACGAGTGCAAAATGGGTGGAGGATGTGTATAGATTTTAGAAAACTTAATGATGTGACTAAGAAGGATCATTTTCCTATCCCTTTCATAGATCAAATGGCGGAGCGTTTAGTTGGGAAGCCATATTTCTGTTTTCTAGATGATTTTTCTGGGTTTTATCAAATTCCCATAGCCCAGGAAGACCAAGAAAAGACTACTTTCACATGTCCATTTGGAACTTATGCATATAGGAGAATGCCCTTTGGGCTTTGTAATGCTCCAGGGACTTTTCAGCGATGCATGATGAGCATATTTACAGAATTCGTAGAAAAATGCATAGAAGTCTTTATTGATGATTTCACAGTCTATGGGAGTTCATTTGAGGATTGCCTGATTAACTTGTCTAGAGTCATGGAAAGATGCATTGAAACTAATCTTGTTTTAAATTTCGAGAGGTGTCATTTCATGGCCAGTCAAGGCATAGTCCTAGGTCACGTTGTGTCAGCTAAGGGTATAGAGGTGGATAAAGCTAAAATTGATTTTATATCTGACTTACCTTACCCCACAAATCTTCGGGAAGTGCGTTCTTTTCTTGGTCATGCAGGTTTCTACCGCAGGTTCATCAAGGACTTCTCGAAGATAGTGACTCTGATGACGAGCTTGCTGAAAAAAGATGTCCCATTCTGCTTTGGCAAAGAGTGCAAGCTTCCCTTCGATGTTCTGAAGAAGTGTCTGACCAATGCACCCATTATTCATCCACCGCAGTGGGGGACCCCCTTCGAGATTATGTGCGATGCAAGCAATTATGTCGTTGGCGCTGTGCTGGGTCAGAGGATAGACAAGAAAAGCCACGTAATTTATTATGCCTCCAGGACGCTCAACTCTACGAAGATCGGTTACACCACTACAGAGAAGGAGCTGCTTTCCATTGTTTTCGCTCTCGATAAATTTCGGCCTTATATTCTTGGATCTAAAGTGGTCGTTTTTTCTGATCATGCAGCAGTTCGATACTTGATGAACAAAAAAGACTCGAAGCCTAGACTGCTCAGGTGGGTACTACTCCTTCAGGAGTTCGACGTTTCAGTCCAGGATAGGAAAGGATCAGAAAATACAGTCGTTGACCACTTGAGCCGCATTGTGCGTGGAGAGGATGACCTGCCTCTGAATGACGACTTCCCTGATGAAGTCCTTTTCCAGGTGAGCGTGGAAATACCATGGTATGCCGACATCGTCAATTATTTGGTCACTGGTACGTTTCCTTTTGACTATTCGTATAATAGGAGAGCTAAGCTGAAAAGTGAAGCTAAGAATTATGTCTCGGAGGAGCCTACATTATGGAAATTTTGTGCAGACCAAGTAAATAGGAAGTGTCCCTAAATCTGAGCATAAGCCCATTCTTGAATTTTGCCATGAATTTGCATGCGGGGGGCATTTTGGGCTATCTAGGACAGCAAGAAAAGTATTAGACTGTGGGTTTTTCTGGCCATCACTGTTTTGAATTTTGTAAATCATGTGATCAGTGTCAAAGGAAAGAGTCCATCACGAGTAGGAATGAAATGCTCCAAACCTCTATATTGACTTGTGAAATTTTCGAGGTTTGAGGTATGGACTTTATGGGACCTTTCCCCCCCCCCCCCCCCCCCCTTATGCGATTTTGTTTATATATTGTTGGTTGTGGACTACGTGTCTAAGTGGGTGGAGGCCAAGGCCACCAAGGTTGATACTACTAATGTTGTTTCTAGTTTTGTCAAATCTAACATTTTTAGCAGATATGAAGTTCCACGAGCCATTATAAGCGATCAGGGGAGTCACTTCTGCAACAAGACGATTCAGGCCTTGATGAGGAGGTATGGGGTCAATCATAAAATATCTACCCCGTACCACCCTCAAACCAATGGCCAAACCGAGGTCTCTAACCGAGAGGTGAAGTCCATCCTTGAGAAAACAGTAAGTCCTTGGAGAAAGGATTGGAGTCTCAGGAGTGATGATGCTTTGTGGGCCTATCGCACTGCTTACAAAACCCCCATAGGGATGTCTCCCTACCGGATGGTTTTTGGGAAAGCCTGTCATCTCCCAGTGGAGATCGAGCACAAAGCATATTGGGCCGTGAAGAAGTGTAATATGAGCTTCGATCAGGCTGGCGAAGAAAGACTCCTCAAATTGCCAGAACTAGAGGAGCTTCGCTTTGACGCATATGAGAATTCGAGGATCCACAAGGAGAAGACAAAGTTGTTCCACGACAGACGCGTCATTCGGAAACACTTCGAAGTTGGTCAGAAGGTCCTCTTGTTCAATACCCGCCTAAGGTTCATGCCAGGTAAATTTCGTTCTCGTTGGATTGGTCCTTTTATAATAACTCATGTCCATCCTTATGGTGAAGTCAAGATCCAAAGTCTAGAAACAGGCAAGGAATCCACGGTGAATGGACATCGATTGAAAATCTTCCATGAAGGGGAGACGGAGCACTTCGTCGAGCATGCTCACTTTGGAGAACCCGAGTATGAGAAAGGATGAAAAAGTGTTGGTAAAGTCGAGCAATCGACTCTAAAAATTTGAGCTTCTCGGAGGCACCCGAGTTTGAATTGTACATGCTTTTTGTTTACTTTATTACTTTTAGGATTAGCTTAGGTTCTTACTCTCATGTTGTGAGTTTTTAGGAGAAATGATGGCTTGTCCTTGCGGTTTTGCTTGATAAAGAAGAAGCGTGTTCTCCAACCCTCTACATCAAAATTCAGGGGAGGTTTTCTGTTCCCTAGCATTTTGATTGCGCTTAATTAGTCCAATGAGGACATTGTCTCTTTCTAAGTTGGGGGTGGTGGGTTATGTTTTACAACGGTTGTCGAGTTTTGTTGTGGAATTCTGATAAACGTGCTTTGTTGTGATGTTTGCATGCTAGTTTGGCTTCTAAATTCTGTGATGTACTATTGGAACCTCCGTATTTGTATCTGTAGTGAAATGTAGCTTGTTTGCATTTGTTAAGGCCATTTTGAAAAAAATTCTTCGTTGTTTCCCTGTTTAAGCTTCGCGTTTAGCACTCTATCTTGGATCTGTGGGTTTATGGTAGTTCTGCTTGGTTTAAAATTTGTTGTCACCTCGAAAGGCACATTTAGGATGGGTTTGATTCGTTAATGCTTGTAAGTTGTGCGTTCAAATTATAACATGATTTTTAGGCTAAAAGAAGAGAATGCTAAATTTAAAAAAAAAAAAAAAAAAAAAAAGAAGAAAAAAAGAAAGAGAAATGTAATCTCCTGAGTCGTTCCTCCTTATTGAGTTGCCTTAGTAACCAGGGGCGGTCGTGTAACCCACGGTCGCCACTGCATGAAAAGGGAGCACATAGAAGTGAACGTTAGTCCTTAAAAATGTAAATTTTGCCCGTAGTCAGATGTATTGTGCAATGAAATTGCAGGCAAGCTGAAACGAAAGTAAAATTGACATGTTAGGCGCTCTCGGAGATAAAAAAAAATTAAGAAGAAAAGAAGCCTTGAAGCCTTGCGATCTACTACTTGTCTTAGCGATGAAAAGCCCTTAGACTGTTCTGTTTAGCCATAAGTAGAGGGAAAGCGAAGTTTTGGATCGGTTAGGACTGTCCTATGCCTGTAAGATTTAAAATAGAGGAGCTAGAAGCGAAGCACCCGTGGGGAGTAGCATTTTAAAATTTCTTGAAATGTTCTTAACTGATGCATGCATGCAAATATTTCGTTCAAATATAAATGCCTTGTCTCCTTTAGTACTGAGAATTGAGTCATCAGCATGCTCGTCGTTTTATCATGATAAGTAAGAATTCCACCTTGCTCGAGGACTAGCAAGATTTAAGTTGGGGGTGTTTGATAGCTCCATTTTGGAGCTATATTTATGTCCCTAATTCATGCCAATTATGTGCTTAATCTTGTTTATCTTTGTCAATTATAGGTGTTCTCGGTAATTTATTCTTGGGCACGTTTGACGTCGTTCGAGGCCTAATATCGTGTTTTAAGGTCCTAAGAACACCTCGGGGAAGGAACCATGCAAAAATATGAAGAATTGGCGTTTGGGGAAGTTCAAAGGTGAAATACCATGCAAAAACCCGAGAGCAAGTGTTGAGCAGGGAGCGTCCCGACGCCGGCTCAACGCTGCCCAGCGTCTCGACGCTGGCCAAGCGTCTCGACGCTCTGAAGTCTGAAGCGTCATTCGGAAATTCCACCCGAGAGGAAGCGTCGGCTGCACAGCGTCTCGACGCCGCGCGAGCGTCTCGACGCCACCCCATCTCAGCACGTCGAAACTTAGGGCGCAGCGTCGAGACACTGCTCTAGCGTCTCGACGCTCCGACGGAATATATAACATTTTGTCTGATTTACAGCGCCGAACATCATCTCCTACCTCGGGCTCCGCACCATCCTAGACGATTTTGAAGCCATTTCCACCATGGGAGAAGCTATGGAGCCTGATTGGGAGCTAATTCAAGTCATCTCCATAATGAGTGAGTAGATTATAGTGTTTTGACTCGGGATTGTAAGGGATTAGTGTAATTAACAATTTTTGGTGAGATTTATGCTTTCAATTTCTGTTTTGGCTAGAATGATTGGTTGGGTTAATTTCTCCTTCTATGCATATTACATGGATGTGTTTGATTGATAGGATTAGACAACTTAGATTTCAAGCACGTTTCGTTAGTTAAAGATTTTGATGTCGTGCCCCTCTAAATCGCCAAGTAACATGGATTAACGATGCCATAGAGCGTTTAGGCTTCCTTGCGTTCTTGGAGTTCGTTCTTCTCGAAGTAGAAATTTAAATCGATACACTAATTTGGCTCCCACATTAGATAATCGTCGTAGTTAGCCCGTCGCTATCAATTGGTCTTGGGAGAGCGTTGGCCCCCAATGTCCAATCGATATGCCTAATTAGCATGATTTGTTGTGTCTAATTAATATCCATGGGGCGTGTTTGAATTGATTAGTCGATTGAGAAGAACCGTGAATTCATCCATATGCTTAGCTAAAATTTTCCGTTAGTCTGTGATCCATTAATTTGTTAATTCTTAGTCCCGAACGTCTCGAGTCGAGCGCTCCGTTAGAACACTTTTTCCATCTCTGCGTAATTTCCCGTTAGTATATTATTACCAAAAAAATCCCCTAATTTGTTCATTTAATTTGTTTGCAATTTAAATTTAAATTAAGTCAAGTTGGCATAATTCTTTGTGGACCGACCCCATTATCACTAGGCTACTAATCGCTCGGTGAATTCGGGTAATTACAAGTTTATTTTGGCGGGTCTCGACAACCCGGTATTTGGCGATTGTTCGAAAAAATCGCTACCAATTACTTATGATAAGCAAATCCAGTAATGATTCGAAAATCAAAACACAATTCAATCCGAAAACAATAACTAAAGTAAAGCAATATAATAGGTGAAGGTTCTCTTGTCCACGATTCGCCTCGGTTGAGGGAGAAGAATGGCTTGTCTTGGGAAGGAAACTCAATCAGAAGAGAAGATGGATCTTCTCTTCTTCCTCTTGAATTACTGACGCCAAGAGAGCCTTTTTTTCTTCGATCCAACAAACGAGAGAACTATCTTTTTGCGGTATATGGCCTTTTTCGAATCTCTCCAACGAAAAGGGATTGTTCTTCCTTCCTTCAACTTGCTCTCTTATATAGCCTTCAGAGGTTCCATAGTCTGTACCCTAATCGCGGATCTCCATCCAAATTAGGGAAACAACCTTAGACGTGGCGGATACAGGAAGGGCCGACGGCTGGAAAAACGCAGCAGAAGAAAAAAATATTGCGATTGCGTTGCGATCGCAATGTTCTGTTTTCAGCTGCCCCTCTTCTTATCCCATTGCGCTCCTCGCAAAACTTCAGCAACACTCCTGAAAGGCATTAATTAGAAATTTTTCACCAATTACACACTTATGCACAAATTTTCCACATAAGCATTAACTTTAACACCATTTTACAAATGTCACTACTAACACATATTACGCTCAATAATAGCTAAAATGCTCAAAAGACTTCATGAATATAAAGCAAGTGTAGACCTAAATAACTCTCATTTGGAGAGTTAACATTAACCAACCTCCCAATCCTATTGACATTAATGTGGCCTAGTCTCAAGTGCCAAAGATAGGTACTAGGAGAAAGTTTCTGCCTCTTTGTTTGAGTTTCACCTATTTTAAACATTTCAGTGTTCAAAAGCGTTTCAGCCTCTGCCGGTCTTAACACGTATAAGTTGTTTTCAAGTTTAGCAGAACAAACTTGCATACCTCTTTTGCTAGTGATGGCTTCATTATCAGCAAAAAATACTTTATACATTTGTTCTAATAAACAAAGCTATAGAGACTAGGATCCTTTTGAAGGAAGGAACCAAAAACACATTTTCTAGTAAAATGAAACTATCTCTATAAGACAACTTAACAGCTCCCACTGCTTTAGCTGAGACAACCTCTCAAGTACCAACTCTGAGAGTTATCTCACCTTTAGCTAGCGGCTGCCAGGAACTAGTTTCCTGAAACGAAGAGCAAACATGATTAGTGGCTCCTGAATCAAGGATCCAGGCATGACTATCATTTTCCACTAAACACGTTTCAACAACAAGCAAATCACATTTACTTTGTTGTTTCTTCTCAGCACGGCTCATTGTTGAGCTGGAAAGAGGACAATCCTCTGTTAAGACACAACTTAGATCATCACGAACGAGAATCATATTCGAGTTCGTTTTCCAGGTCTCGTATTTTTCGCTAGTTATCTTAACAGAAGCTAATACGTTATTGAACGAGCTAGACATGCTGAAAAAGAAATGTAAATCTATTAGTGAAACAATTTTAACCTATTTAAATCAATCAGAAAGATTTAGCAGAAAATAAAGTACCCAAACTCTTTATTCACTTGCAACGATACTTTAGTGAGTCAGAATGGTCGCTACCTTGGGGCAGTCGAGCACTCCTTCACTAAACCAAGACATTCTTGACTAAATGCTAATACCAGAATAACTGTTATTTCTATAGCATCTTAGTTATTGATTTTGGTCAAGATTTACTAACTCCTTAGCAAAGCCCGTAAGTGTAACCCTCCATTTTTAGAACGCACATGACGGCCCCAACAACGCAACCTTAGGGAATGTCAGAGTTCAGAATGGCCCTATGTTTCTTTATCCATAAATGGTGACTGGGATGTTTGATCTCCCATGCACGACCCTCCTTATTGGATTGGTGCCCCTAGGGCAGCCTGCAGGCAGAACATGGGAATCTCACGGTTCAATCCAATGGAAAAGATCGTAGGATGTACTAACGTACTTCCTTCTCCCATTTACTATAGACACTTACTGCATTCACCTTGCTATTGAAAGTTGCAAACACCACCCGACTGGGGTTTGCTCTATTGACAACACGAGGCCGAGCAAAATTCTCACGTTGTGAACTATATAGGAGTGCGTAGCAGGAGAGGGATATATCATATATTCCTTCTCAACACATCTACTAAGCATCATAGACGGTTTAGGGTAAATTACTTCAGGTTTTATCCGGCTAAGTAAATAAAACCTTAAAGTCTAGGTAAACTTTTTACTTAAGATGTCTAGGTTATAAACACTTTATTAACCTCACACCTCTCACGCATGCTCATAAAGTCGGGTTAACTTTACTCAAGTACCGGATCGTCCCCAGGTAGGAGGTGTTCCGTAAACCGTCAGCTAAAATACCTCCAACCTCGAACAGGATTTCACCGGGTGATTTCTTGTAACCTTAACATTTACAAAATATCGACCTATTCATCTAATGAAAGACCGAAATCGTTTAACCCTAAATGAGCATGCTTTTCTTTGTTATAGATTTTAAAAGTCTATCACAATTTTAAAACACTTTGCAAAACTAAGACTTACTACAACAACATTTACATGCTGCTTAAACACGCATTCGCTAAGGCATGACAAGTTGAATGTTTAACTTTATAATCAATATAACACTTATATCAATTATACTTTAAACATACAACCCCTAATTCATAAATTAATATAAAACTTATATCAACTCTCATGAATTAAGCATGCATCCTATACATTATAACACTTATAACATACAATATGGAACTAAAAATGTTGGAAGTTTAATTTCATAATTAATATAACAATTATATCAATTATTCTATTAAGCAAACAACATCTAAATCATGAATTAATATAACTCTTATATTAATACTCATGAATTCCTAAATTTGCATATTATATATTATAACACTTATAACATATTTTCAATGCATGGAGCATGCTTCCTACGGTGGGATTTTAAATCTATATGACATACTTTATGAACATACAAACATGGAAATTAATTAAAACATACATTCGCAATGCATAATTAATTAAACACACTAAAGTTGATCGATTTTGGCATTTAGCAAGCAATAACTATTTTATTACAAGCTTGAACAACAAGCTAAGTCTTGAGCGGACTTCGAACTTTTCACACCGACAAGTTTGCTTCCCCGAACGCTTCGGCCAAATTCTCTTCGAGTTTCTCTACGTATTTCCTAGAACGAGTTTGAACTAACACCGAACATTTCGGCGAGCTCAAAACTCGAGCTTCTTTCACATAGAAACTTATATGTACTCTAATGACTCTAAAAAAATACAGACTCTTCAGCACACATTAAAGCCCATACAATCTCGGCCAATTACAAATAAAGAAATTAAAAAAGAAACTATGCCAAAATCGATATTCACTTTAGACGTCAATTCAAAAACAATTTCTAAGTTAAAATACCCACCATCTTAAATTGATGGAAATTGAATTAATCACAAAATCGCTCTGATACCAATTGATGGAGCGATATACGCAGCGGAAGCGATTTTGGATCGTTGATAATCTAATTTCATCAATTGAACAAATAGAAAATATGCTCAAACGACGAAATTAAGAAATTAGAAATACATACCCTTGTAGTTCCAAATTTCTTCAAGTCCGCCGGTCGTTCTACGTCACGAACTCTTTCGGCCTCTTCTCATGAACGCCCCGAGGATCACCCCAGGTAGCCCCGCTATCCTTGGCGCCGAGCAACAGAGTTGCGGGACTCCGAAACAAAGAGAAAAGAAGAAGAAAAACTAAAGGAAGAGGAAGAACTGAAGGCAGAGCTTCAATATGAAAGCTGGAATTTTTATTTTTTACTTTCGTATCCCCTGTCTCCTTGCAAATGAAGTTTTTGGCCAAAACTTTATATATATATAAATTATACATAACTTTATATATATATATTTAAATATGGGCTCGTTGCACAAATAGCAATCAGGCCCAAACTAATTGCAAATTTAGCAAACTTTAAAATGTTTTGCAAATATGGCAAAAAAAACCCGTTTCTATCACTGATAGACTTTATTATATCACTGATAGACTTCTATCAGTGATAGACTATTATCACTGATAGACTATTATCACTGACAAAAATCTATAAAAAGCTGAGGTGATCAGCGATAGACTTCTATCAGTCATAAGATATCAGCGATAGAAATTGCTATATCCGCAAAATTTTTAAAAACATGCTATATTTGCAAACAATAAGTCTTAAATTGTCATTTACTACAATTTCCCTTTAAATATTATTATTATTATTAAAAATAATAATAATAATTTCATTTATTAAACTTTTTAATAAATAAAAAATATATATAATTATTAATTAAACTTTTTAATTAATAAATATTATTTAATTCAATATCAAATATTAATTAAATAATATGAATAAACTCGATTTTCGGAAAACTGACTTTTTTACACATGAATCCTATTCATGTTTTAGGTCAATCTCATATTTAAATCATATTGAAATATGTCCATCATTCTTCCATAAACCGAATTTGAACAATTCAAATTCTTTTTCTTTTTCTTTTCTTTTATACTGTTGCACGGCGTTATCCGAGCTAGCCAGGAGAACCAAAAGGACCTACAGATGATGAGCTCCAACGATACGAGATTATCCGGTCAAAATTCTTTTAACCAAATTACCAACATTCGTTAACCCCCGGAGACTCCACTATAGTCCGAGGGTTGCACTCTCCTCACTGTAGATATATTATGTCCTCTTGATATAACCATTATGGGTAAGTCGATCCTTCACAGGTGTTCATTTTCACAACAAGGTCTTTTAAACCGTTTATCCCCAGTTATACCTCTTGTTCCTTAAGTACCACTAACACCTCTAATGAACATTTTGTTGGGTTTTTATGTCCTAACACTCGTTGTTTGTAAACGTTGTAATTGTAATATGTCTATTAACGCAATAAAGAGTTATTGAGGTTTATTCAGTAAAGGTGTTTATTGAATATAGTGAAACGTGTTTGGTTTAACCTGTACCAATAACAACACCCTTGGCTGAATATGAGTACTTGAGCTTCATGTATGACATGATTGTGGGTCAAGCTTGTTGGGTTTTATGTCTTAAAACTCGTGGTTTGTACACTGTTTTGTTTGTAAACAATCTATTTAGTAATAAAGAGTTATTAAGTTTTAATTCAGTGAAAGAGTTTACTGGATTAAAGTGAAACATGTTTTATTCTATACCAATAACAAACACCCTTGGCATTGTTTGAGTATTTGAATCTCATGTATGTCATGATTGTGGATCACGTTAAAGTATACTGCCAAAATGATCTATAGTATATGGATAAGGCAGGGTACCTTATCCTGGTAACACTATTGGATGCGGCTCACTTTGTATTGTACAGAACGATGTGATCCGGATCGTTCCACATGGAGATGTGAGAAGTGAGGGTGTCCTGTGTAAAGAGTTTACACAAGATCGAACCGCGTATTAAGTCACTCTCTCTTTATAACACCGTTTACTGATCGAGACTGACTTATACTTTTTGATGGCCTAGGTAACTCGTTCTTAATCCTGAGCTCGCTATGAACTCCTGCTTATTCAGAAGTATCCTTTGACTTGTACGGGTGAGAGTGGCGGATTGCCCGCTCAATAAGCCTACCAACTTGGGGATAAAGCTGAATAAGTAGCTGGGGACATAGTATAGTGTTGCGTGCTCAATGTTTAAAAGAAATATGAAATAAGAGAGCACTCAGGACATGCAAGCATACATGATCTTATAGCAAGTAGTAAGTATTTTTTCATTCGTTTTCCCACAGAGATTTATTCTTAGTTACTCGCGAAGTGTATTGTTAAGCAAGAATGGGTGGTTTTGATGGGGTAGATTTGGTTTTAAGTTGCCTAATTACTAAGGGATATGTAAAGGATTGATGCATAAACAAGTGCAAGTCAATGATAAACTCAAATGTAAAGAGAAGAGATTAATAAACGAAGAGAAAAATGGCTAAGGCAGAATTTTAACTTAAAGGAATTGCGAGAACAGCAATTTTACCGCAATGTTACTGACAGCGAAACTGTGTAAAATGTGGAAACAAGGGCTACTAACGACTCCTCTATAGGCTTTTTCACACGATTCTCAAGCATTAGATCAACTCACTATGCATCAAACTAACTCGTTCTCATGTATCTTCCGATTTCATGCATTAGATTCTTTAGTTTAATCATGTCCAAGTAAGGTCTTAAGCATCTTGTTAAAGCAGTAAGTTATGATTTGTACTAGGAAAACGCCTATTCCTAGGTCGTTTTCTGGATACCTTGAGAGGCTAGCATGAGTGTATGACTCTGAACTCTTACTCCTTCCAGAGGTTAGGAGTTCTTTGGACAAAATGGATGGCCAAGCGAAATTGCCCGTGGGATGAAGCTTACATACAATCAATGCATTCGAGAGCTATCCTACATGCTTGGTTTACGTGTTTTAGCCTATAGCCTTGTCATTAGCATGCCCCTATGTGACTTAGTTACTCATGGATGTAGATAGAACAGAAAGAGTAGATGAAGAAGACATGCTTAAAAGAAGATTAAAGTTAAAACAGAAGCCAAAGGCAGTAATAGAGAAGGTAAAGAAACTTGTGACTTGATGGAAATAGTACTTCGATTTATTAAGAATTGAACTAAACAAATGACAGCCTTAGAGAACTAAAGTAAAGGAGACAGCAACGAAATGAATTAAAGTAGCTACTGGAAAGGAAATAACAACAGATAGTAATGAAAATGGGAAACTAAAGCAGAAAGCAATGGAGTTGAGCGTGGTCGCTTCGACGCAGATGCCTCGGCTGAAGGGAGAGAAAGGTAAGCCTTGTTTGGATGAATCCAATTAGAAGAGAAGATGAATCTTCTCTCCTTCCTATCAGATTATCGACTCCAATCAGCTAAACTTTCCAACCCAACAGACGGAAGAGAAAAACAGGAGAAAGAATTGTGCTGCGAAGAGACTTCTACGCTTTTCGGATGTGTTTCAACCCTCCTCTTTGACCTCCTTTTATAGTATTCTGCAGGTGCGATTGGGCCAAGGAGAACCATCCATACTCAACACCGTACTTCTACGTGGCTGGAGGAGAAAGAACGAATCCCTGAAATATCGGATCACAACAGAAAAAGGTTAGCCAACTTACGGATTTCACTTAAAACATTGCGGTTTTAGCAATGTTTCCGCAATGCCTCCGCAATGCACAGTTTTCATTCTTCTAACTTCGTTTTTCATTCTTTTTCTTTCCTTTTGCATACAAGTCCTAATTTAGCTTCATTCTTCTAATTCTCATATATAAGCATAGGTTCAAGCTAAATCCTATCAAAAATACTTACAAATGCACAACTTCCTAACACAAATAAGTCCTAAAATAGTCACTTTTGGAGACGTAACACACCCCCAAACTTAAGGTTTTGCTCGTCCTCGAGCAATCTAAGGACTTACTTAGGCTGCTGTTTTATCCTCTCTAACCACTTGCTGACTCCCCTAATTCCTATCTATAACAGTGCTGTCCTGTGACACACTTCTAAGTTTACAACTACCCTCTTATTTTGCTTCTTCTGACTTCGCACGCCTAATGCTCCTACTGTTTCATTAACTCCCTGCGACGGATCTACTTGCTTCTGTCATATCGTGCAACTATCCCTAAGGTTTCAAATTCTACCTAGCTTTACCCCAGACTCAGTACATGCTTCTAGCTTTTACTTTTGAGCTACCTAGGATTCCTTAGAGTCATGCCAGTCTTAGTATTAACTAGTGACAGTAGTACATTTTAAAGAACAACCTAAACCCTGGCATCACTACATTGGACATACATTCATCTCCCTAAACAACCCTACAAGCTACAACTTTGTGCTTAGCTAATTGAGGATCAAAGTTCTTTTTTATTCAGGACACCCAAGCCACAAAGTTGCAACTCCTAGGTATACATTCTTCTTCCCTATTTTTTTCTTTTTTCTTTCTTACTTTGGTGGAGCTTCTCCTTTGGTTGCCTTTTGATGCAATGCCACTTGTGGGTTACACATTTGGCACTGATTACTCAACACTTTAAGAGAGACACCCCCCTTTATTCTATTTTTCATTTTTTTTCTTTTTCAGTTCATCATTTTTGTAAAGGAGAAGAAGAATGCTTATGCTTAAAGGGAGAGAGGAATGTTCCTAGGCCTAGGGTGGCCTCCCCCAAACTTAAAGTACTCATTGTCCCCAATGAGTGTCTGAGGCGGCACA
Source organism: Herpetospermum pedunculosum (assembly GCA_028017165.1). Taxonomy (NCBI): domain Eukaryota; kingdom Viridiplantae; phylum Streptophyta; class Magnoliopsida; order Cucurbitales; family Cucurbitaceae; genus Herpetospermum; species Herpetospermum pedunculosum. The sequence continues at coordinate 6,018,892 of JAPQWQ010000187.1, forward strand.
CCCCCAAACTTGTCCTAGAAGCATCTAGTCTAGGGTAAAACAAAGAGAATCTAAAAGCCCTAGGGATAGACAAAACATTCTCAAAGCAAAACATCTCAGCAGCAGAAATTTATAAAAACAGGCAGGGAAGGACTTAAAGCTACGCATGCTGAGCACTTTTAAGAGGCTAACTTAAACTATCAAAGGTGCCTTAAGACACTCATCCAGCATGCTTATAGATAGGCTATATAAAGTAGTCAAGACAGCAGCAAAAGAACAAAATTAAACAGAACCAACCTAGCTAAACAGTCAGTCAAAAACATGCAATTAGTCACAAAAATTGCGGACTCCGCAATAATTTCGCAATGGATACAGGGCAGATATAACAGTGATCAAGGCCCTTATGCATGCTCTTTCCAATCATTTCAGCTATACAAAAAAGAACCTAAAACAATCTACCTATTCAGCTACCATCAGGCTATACTAAACAAATCTAAACATAAAAATAAAGAACTAAAGACAGATCAAATATTGATTCAAAAAGACAGAATTCACACAGTTTAATGAAAAGCAGTTTGATTTTTTTTTTTTTTTTTTTTGTAGGGAACAGAAATACTCCCTTGAGTGCTAATCAGCCTAGCACTCAGATGTCCTCATCATCATCCCTCCGTGCTCGTGGAGGTGCCCATGGCGTCAGCAGGTCCTTGGGGAACTCAGGAAAGATGCAGCCCAACTGATCCGCCACATCCTTATCCCTTGCTTGAGCATATTCAGCCCATTGCGCCATCTTCTTCTGCAGGTCCATCAGGCAGGCCATAGAGAGGGATTGAGCAGCAGCCAGGCCGTCTAACTCAAACTCCATGTTCCCCTTTCGTCGCATTCGCAGGCCTGTAGGCAGCTCCAGGTGCCCCGTGTAGGCCAGCTGCCTTTACATCCGCTCGATTGGTACTCCTGCACGTAAGCAAAGCTTAGTGATTGTGTTGGGGAAGAAAAGTTGACCCTTACCTTTTTTTGCACAGTCTGCGATTGAGGCTGCAATGACCTCACCCACACTGATTGTGAGGCCTCTCATGATCGCATAAACCAACAGTGACCTTCCTTGGTTGATGGTGGTCTCGTGGGTCACTAGGGACAGCCGCCTTCGCACGAAAGAGAACCAGACAGCTGCTTTTGTCGTCAGAGTTGCACTCATCAGAGTGTGCTTCCCATTGCGCGAAATTGTCCACGCTGCCTCAGGTTGGCCAATGATCCTCAGCGCTTCCTCCAGGACAGCCTCAGTTGGCGCATCAATGATCCTTGCATAATCAGTGTGTTTTTGCCCCTTGAGGCCATAGGCTTCATTGATTGCCTTAGCTGAGAAATCCACCTCGATTCCTCTGACCACAGACAGGCCATCCTCAAGGTTCATCAGGTTGGCGTAGAAATCGTACACCATGCTGGAGTAGGCGGGAATGGGCGGTCTGCACAGCTCTTCCCAGCCGTGATTGGTGATCCCTGCGCGCAAGAATTGCGGCAGGTCTGCCAGAGAATCCAGGAACCCCTTCTCATGGAGTAGGTCCCGTTTCCTCAATTCAGTGCCTCTTGATTCTACATCAGAGGACACATACCTCACAACATGAGGCTCATCTTCGGGGTACAGCTTGACTTTCCCCTTATCTTTTGTTTTGGCTGATTCAGCAGCCTCGATCTTTAGCTTCTTCAGAGATGGCTCACTACTAACCTTCTTCGATGAGGGCTCACCTCTGGCCTTCCTTTTCTTGGAATTCTTCGAAGCTCTTGGCCGTTTGGCCTTGACAACCTTGGTGGCTTCCTTCCTCAACCGTTCCCTGGTGGTAATCTGTTGGAGGCAATCCCCCAACGTCTCATCCATTGAATCTTCCCCCTTTCCTGGGCTATCGGGGCAGACTTCCCTCAAAGGAGAGAAAACTTCCTCTTCCTCAGCTGCATCATCGCCCTGCGCTGATTCTTGATGCTCATCATTTGGAATTTCAGGCTCAGGCGTCTGGGATACTGGTGATGCCTCAGGGCTCTGCGGCGGAGGAGTTTGTTCAGAGCTCTGTGGAGATAGAGAAGGTTCAGGGCTTCGCGCTGGTGGAGATGGAGAATGGCTTAGTCTGGCCGTCTCGTAGGATGGACGGCCACTTTCTTGACTCTCCACAGAGGGAGTCTTTTTCTTGATCGCTGCATCGTCAACGGCCATCTTCCACTTCCTTTTCTTGGGCGTTCCTGTTGGTTCAGATGGCCCAGCAGGGATTTCCGTCACTACCTTCCACTTCTTCTTGCGGACAGGGAGCTTGGGAAGGCGTTCGGTTCGCGCGGCTTCGGCATCTGCCAAGGCAAGGAGTGCCTCTCTCGCAGCTATCTCTGCGTCGGCGGCCTTCTTTTTGGAAGCAGATCTCTCAGCCCTTGTTAGCACCATGGTGGAATCGTAGAAATCTGGAAAGAGGAATTGCAGAGGAAGAAGGAGAGAGATTTCTTGAAGTTCAGTGAATGAGGGAGGCGTACTGGCCACGGCGGTTCTAACGACTATTTGTAATGATGGAAATCCCAACGGCTATTTCTGTTCCGAATTCAGCAAATCCTTCGCAATTAAATGGCCGTTGGAGATTTCCTCGTTTCAAATGCCAATATTTCCTCAACTCAATCTTTGATTTGGCCCAATATCTTCCCCAATTTTTAATCCTGGATTCATCTCCTTGATTCCCTCTTTTGATCCCCTATTAAAAGAAATAAAATCAAAATCAAATTCGTAATAAAAATCACACGAAAACATACACAAATAATAACCGAAAGAATAGCAAAAAATAAACTAAGGCATAGCCTCGCATGGACGAGCACAGTGATCACTCGTCCTCTCTCGGTTTTATTTTCAAGTTTCAGCCAAGAGGAAGGCCGAGAGAGTCTTCACATCTCCTTCCTCATCATAATGCTTCAATCGTGCACCATTAACCATGAACGGTTGCCCGTGCTGCAGGTTCCTAATCTCGATTGCACCATGAACAAACACGTTAGTTATCACAAAAGGACCTGACCATCTGGACTTAAGTTTTCCTGGAAATAATCTCAACCGTGAGTTAAATAATAAGACAAGCTGGCCTTTCTTAAAGTCCTTAATCCTAAGTCTACTATCATGCCAAATCTTAGTCTTTTCCTTATACATTTTAGTATTTTCATAGGACATATGTCTCAGCTCATCAAGCTCATGTAATTGCAGAGACCGCAATGTTCCCGCATCGGTCACGCAATAATTCAGTTCTTTCAAGGCCCAAAATGCTTTAATTTCCAATTCGAATGGTAAGTGACATGCTTTGCCATACACAAGTCTATAAGGAGACATACCTAGGGGTGTCTTATATGCAGTCCTATATGCCCAAAGTGCATCCTCGAGTTTAAACGACCAATCTTTTCTATTGGGTTTGACCACTTTTTCGAGTATGTTTTTAATCTCCCTATTTGATATTTCAGCTTGTCCATTCGAATGTGGGTGATAAGGAGTGGCTACTCTATGTCTAACATTGTATTTAGCCAACACTTTTTCCATAGCTTTATTAATAAAGTGTGTCCCTTCATCACTAATTATAGCACGAGGTGTTCCAAACCTAGTAAAGATATGTCTATTAACGAACTTAATGACTGTTTTGACATCATTGTTTGGACATGCTATGGCCTCTACCCATTTAGATACATAGTCTACAGCTACAAGTATGTAAAGGTTACCTGGTGATGGGGGAAATGGTCCCATGAAGTCAATGCCCCACACATCAAAGAGCTCCAACTCTAAGATGTAAGTGAGAGGCATCTCATCCTTTCGACTAAGGTTACCTGTTCTCTGGCATTCATCACAGCTGTGTGCGTATTCGTGGGCATCTTTTAAGATCGTGGGCCAATAGTAGCCACTCTGGAACACCTTTGCAGCTGTTCTCTGGCCACAAAAGTGTCCACCATAGGGTGCTGTATGGCAGTGCTGCAGCACAGACTTCGCCTCAGCAGCTGACACACACTTCCTCAGCAAACCATCTGCACATGTTTTGTAGAGGGTAGGATCATCCCATATGAACTTCCTAGCTTCATGCAGGAACCTCTTCTTCTCTTGGCTTCCCTTGAAAGTTGGTAGTACCTGCGAGGCAAGGAAGTTAGCAATATCAGCAAACCGAGGTTCTTCATCGTTATCACGATGGCCTCATACAAAGATATGCTCATCGATAAAGGAATCAGAAATTGCGGTTTCCGCAATTTTATCGCAATTATGGTGCAATCGAGAAAGATGATCCGCAACCACATTTTCGCATCCTTTCTTATCTCTAATGTCTAGATCAAATTCTTGCAGCAACAATACCCATCTAATCAACCTAGGCTTAGCATCAGCCTTCCTCATAAGGTATTTTAGTGCAGAATGATCAGTGTACACGATTGTCCTAGTGCCTACAATGTAATTCCTAAACTTCTCGCAGGCAAACACTGCAGCTAGCATTTCCTTTTCCGTGGTTGTGTAATTAGATTGTGCCTCATTAAGTGTCTTACTAGCATAGTATACAGGGTGTGTTAGTTTGTCAATCTTCTGTCCTAGCATAACCCCTACTGCATAGTCACTTGCATCACATAACATCTCAAATGGAAGGTCCCAATTTGGTCCTACTATAATAGGTGCTTTGACTAGTGCTTCCTTAAGGGTTTTCCAGGCTAGTAGACATTCTTTAGAGAAGATGAATGGCTTATTCAGCTCTAGAAGCTCACACAAAGGTTTGGAGATCTTAGAAAAGTTCTTAATGAACCTTCTATAGAAACCTGCGTGTCCTAAGAAACTTCTAATGGCTTTCACATTCTGAGGTTCTACTAACTTCTCTATTATTTCAATCTTGGCCCTATCGACCTCTACTCCTGCTCTAGACACTCTATGACCTAGGACTATCCCCTCTTCCACCATGAAGTGGCACTTTTCCCAATTAAGGACTAGGTTGGTCTCCTCACACCTAGCCAGGACTTGTCCTAAGTTCTCTAAACAGTTTGTGAATGAATCACCAAAGACTGAGAAGTCATCCATAAATATCTCTATCATGGATTCATCTAAGTCAGAGAAGATTGCCAACATGCACCTTTGAAACGTTGCTGGTGCATTGCATAAGCCAAAAGGCATTCTGCGAAAAGCAAATGTTCCAAAGGGACAGGTGAAGGTTGTCTTCTCCTGGTCCACAGGGTCTATGGTGATCTGGTTATATCCAGAATAACCATCTAGAAAGCAGTAATAAGCTCTACCAGCTATCCTATCTAACATTTGGTCAATAAATGGTAAAGGGAAGTGATCCTTTTTTGTTTCCTTATTCAATTTTCTATAGTCCATACAGACTCTCCATCCTGTAATAGTTCTAGTTGGAATCAGTTCATTGCTCTCATTCACTACTACAGTCATCCCCCCCTTCTTAGGTACACATTGTATAGGACTCACCCACTAACTACTAGTTATAGGGAAGATTACACCTGCATCTAACCATTTTATAATCTCTTTCTTAACTACCTCTTTCGTAGAGGGGTTCAGCCTACGTTGGTGATCTACTCTAGGTGTATGCTCTTCTTCTAATATTATTTTATGCATGCAGTAGGAAGGGCTAATGCCTCTAATGTCAGCAATCGTCCATGCAATTGCCTTTTTATATTGCTTAAGTAATAATATCAATTCAGTTTCATGCTTTGCACTTAATTTGGACGAGATGATAACAGATAGAGTATCATTACTTCCTAAATATGCATACTTAAGATGAGTGGGTAAGGGTTTCAATTCTAAGATAGGTGGATGCTCAATGGATGGCTTTAATGGATTCATGGATCTGTCAGTCAAGTCTTTATTCATACAAACATGCTGTATTTTATCTACAGGTATATCAATTATTTCAGAAACATTCAAATCAGTTAAATCTAATTGTACATAATTATTAGCATGCTTAACCAATAATTCATGCTCCAGCTGTTCTTCCATTAGTGAATCTACAATGTCCATGCTTGCACAAGATTCAGAGTCAGAAGGGTACCTTAGGGATTTAAAAACACTAAATTTAACCTCCTCATCATGAACCCTCATGGTGAGCTCACCCTTCTGGACATCAATCAGGGCCGTACTTGTGGCTAGAAATGGTCTGCCTAATAGGATGGGGACCTCCTTGTCTGCTTCATAATCCAGGATGATGAAATCTGCAAGGAAAATAAACTTGTCAACCTTTACAAGAATATCCTCAATCTTACCCTCAGGGTATGCTATGGATCTGTCTGCAAGTTGTAAAGTGACAGTGGTGGGACGTGCTTCTCCTATTCCTAGCTGGCGGAATAGTGATAGGGGCATGAGGTTTATGCTGGCTCCCAGGTCACAAAGAGCTCTGCCCACGTGCTTGCCTCCTAACTCCACTGGTAGGGTGAAGGAACCAGGATTCTTCTCCTTCTTGGGTAGCTTGTTCTAGAGTATGGCACTGCACTCCTCAGTGAGATTCACTGTTTCAAATTCACCAATAATTTTTTTGTTAGTGATTATATCCTTCAAAAACTTAACATAAGAAGGCATAGACTGTAAAACTTCTACAAAAGGAATATTAACATGCACTTGTTTAAGAATTTCTAAGAATTTATTAAAGTGCACTTCCTATTCTTGTTTTTTCTTTAGCCTTCGAGGGAATGGAGGTGGTGGCACATATGCAGGCACTTCAGGTTGCCTCAGGATAGGTGGAGGCCTTGGAATTTCTTCTATCTCTTCTATGATTGGCTCCAGCCTTGCTCCTGATGTGCTTGTTGATGGTTGACCATGGTTTGGCAGAGATTCCAGTGGAGCATTAGACTCTTTGTTCTCTACTCTCTTTGGGGTTTCTTTCATGTTGCTTGTTAAGTCTCTGAAAGTGACTTATTTAGGACCCATTTAGCTTAAGAAGATGTACACATTTAGGTGTTTTTGTGAGCATTTAGCCTAAACCTATGCTTTAATATGAGAATTAGAAGAAGGTAGCTAATATAGGACTTATGCACAATAGGTAGGAAAAGGGGTGAAAACCGAAGAAAAGAATGAAAAAATAACCCTTGCGAATGCATTGCGGAATAATTGCGGTGGCCGCAATTATTCAAGTTAAAACCGTAAGTTGGCTGACATTTTTCTGTTTAGATCCGACTTTTCAGGGATTCGTTCTTTCTCCTCCACCCATTCTGATATACGACGTTGAAGATTGATGGTTCTCCTTGGCCCAATCGCACCTGCAAACTACTATAAAAGGGGGCCAAAGTCGGAGGTTCAGTCATCATTCAACGTGCAGAAGTCTTCTCACAGTCCACCATTTCTCTCGATTTTCCCTTGCCGTCTGTTGGAGTGAGGTTCTCAGCTTTTGGAGTCGATAATCTGATAGGAAGGAGAGAAGATTCTTCTTCTCTCTCGATTGGATTCATCCAAGCACGGCTGAATTCTCATCACCAGCATTCGAGGCGACTGCCACGAAGATTTCCAGCACACCTTTACTGTTTTCTGCTCTTTCCTTCTCAATTCCATTTCTGTTCAATGTTGTTCTTAGCTTAGTCATTTACTTATTGCATTTCGTTGTTGTCTGCCTTGAATTCATTCTGTTTAAGCTTTCCTTTGTCATTCAAACACTCGAAGTAATCAAAGTAAGTCTCTGCATTTCACAGTTATTCCTTATTCTGCTACGAGTTTGGCTTGCTGTTTTACACACTTTTCCCTTCTAAGCATGTCTACTTTATCTTATATTTCTGTTCTTCATATATCTATGAGTAACTAAATTCACTTAGGGGCATGCTAATGACAGAACTATAGGCTAAAAAACGTAAGTCAAGTAGGTAGATCAACACTCGAACATTGATTGTATGTAAGCTTCATCCCACGGGCAATTTCGATTGGCCATCCATTTTGTCCAAAGAACTCCTAACCTCTGGAAGGAGTAAGAGTTCAGAGTCATATAATCATGCTAGCCTTCCATGGTAATCAGGAAACGGCCTAGGAATAGGCGTGTCCCTAGTACAAACTGAACACTCCTGTTTTAACAAGATGCTTAAGACCTTACTTTGAAGTCGAGTAAACTTGAGTCTCTCATGCATGGAATCGGACGATACTTGAGATAGAGTGAGTTTGATGTCTAGAGAGTTGATCCAAAGCTTGATAATCGTAATAAAATGCCTATAGGATAGTCATTAGTAGCCCTTAATTCACCCTTTTAATCAATTTCGCTGCCATTTAATTGCGGAAACATTGCGGTCCACGCAATTCTGCCAAATTTCCATTCTGTTTAGCTGTTTTCTTTCTCGTTTATTAATTCCATCTCTTATCCTTTGCATCTAATTTCAACTTGCTTTTGTTTATGTTATATCCCTCTACACATTCAGCAAAAAGTAGTTAATTAAAAACCAATTTTAACCCATCAAATTCATCCCATCTTTCTTAACATTCACACTTCGCGAATAGCTAAAAACAAGTCTCTGTGGAAAAAACGAAGTAAATATACTCACTACTTGCTGTAAGACCATGTATGCTTGCATGTTCTAAGTGCTCTCTCTACCCTTTTGCATATTTATCTTTACACATTGAGCACGCAACAAGTTTTTGGCGCCGCTGCCGGGGACTTATTTTTAAGTGAAAACGAAGTTGTTAAGTTTAAGAAAACCAAGTTTATCATTGAGTGAAACTAATCTGTTTCATTTCTTTTGCAGGTACTGTTAAGGTAGTTTATGAGTGAGCGTTCACATAGTAATTTAGAGTTCGATCCTGAACCTGAAAGATCACTTCGAGCTAGAAATAAAGCAAAGAAACGCCTCTTTAAACAACCTCCTATACCTCAAATCTTACCTGAAAACAAAGAAATGGGCGATTTAGTTCCAAATCCAGCACCTGCCGTTCGCAACCCCATAGAAATAGCGAATGACAAGAATAGTGCCATTCTTTCATATCTAGTACCTATGCCTGGGGAGCTGAACCCCAGCATAATCCGTCCTGAAATCACTGCCCACTCTTTCGAGTTAAAGCTAGTGATGTTCCAAATGTTGTCCACTGTGGGACAATTCTTTGGAATAGAAAATGAGGACCCCCATAATCACCTTAGGAACTTCCTAGGAGTTAGTGACACCTTCCTAATCCCTGGAGTTTCCCAAGAGGCCCTTAGGCTATATCTTTTCCCTTATTCTTTGAGGGACAAAGCCAAAACGTGGCTAAATTCTTTACCCTCAGGATCTGTCCGCAATTGGACAGATCTAGCAGAAAAATTCCTAGTCAAATACTTCCCACCTGATAGGAATTCTACTTTCCGTGATGACATAGTCAAATTCAAACAAGCTCCAAGTGAGTCTCTTCACGAAGCTTGGACTAGATTTAAAGATCTTCTCGTTAAATGTCCACACCATGGCATTCCATGGTGTATTCAAATAGAAGTTTTCTTTAAAGGATGCAACCCCAGCACCAGACAAGTCTTGAATTCATCTGCTGGAGGTTCCATGTTGTCCAAGAGTTACAACGAAGCTTATGAGATCTTGGAGAAGATCTCAACATCTCACTGTAGATGGTCAGACGATCCTGTAGAGCCAACGAGAGCTCAAGACAAGGATGCTCTAAGCGCCATGAGCACCCAAATAAATGCCCTGACCAACTTAGTTAAGCAAATGGCTCAGGCCAATCTCCAAACCAGTGCCAATACCGCCACAGCCATGTCAATGGGCACTCAATCAAGTCAAGGCGAGGCACCAATCTGTGGATTCTGTGGGGAAGGACACCCTTATGAATACTGTCCTGGGAATCCATCCTCGGTCTGCTATGTAGGAAGTCAGCAGCAACCAAGGAACAACCCCTACTCACAAACTTACAATCCTGGTTGGAGAAACCACCCTAACCTGTCATGGGGTGGCCAGCAAAACACTAACCAAAATCCTAACCAACCAAGGCCGAGTGGAACACCTGGTTTCACTCCCCAACATAACCAGTCAATGTACCAAAAACCGTATAATCAACCTGTAGGATCTTCTGTAGAGAACCTACTCAAGGAGTATATAGCTAAAAATGATGCTACACTTCAGAGCCAGCAAGCTACCCTTAGGAGCCTGGAAAACCAAATAGGCCAGTTAGCCAATGAACTTAAAAGTAGGCCCCAAGGTAGACTCCCTGCTGATACCGAGGTACCAAGGAGAGATGGCAAGGAACAAGTTCAAGCAATTGAACTCAGGAGTGGAAGACCATTGGTGAGCAATACAAAGGACACACCAAAGAGAGTAGAGAACACTGAGTCTAGTGCTCCACTGGAGTCTCTGCCAAGCCAAGGTCCACCACCAACTAGCACATCAGGAGCCAGGTTAGAGCCAATTGTAGAGGACGTAGAAGAAATTCCAAGGCCTCCACCTATCTTAAGGCGTCCTGACGTGCCTGCTTATGTGCCACCACCTCCTTATCCTCGAAGACTGAAGAAGAAGCAGGAACAGGAAGTTCATTTTAATAAATTCTTAGAAATACTTAAGCAAGTGCATGTGAATATTCCTTTTGTAGAGGTTTTACAGTCTATGCCTTCATATGTAAAGTTTTTGAAGGATATCATTACTAACAAAAAGATAATTGGTGAGTTTGAAACAGTAAACCTCACCGAGGAGTGCAGTGCCATCCTCCAGAACAAGCTGCCCAAGAAGGAGAAGGATCCTGGTTCCTTCACCTTACCTGTAGAACTTGGAGGCAAGCATGTGGGCAGAGCACTTTGTGACCTGGGCGCCAGCATAAATCTCATGCCCCTGTCCCTATTCCGTCAGTTGGGAATAGGAGAAGCACGTCCAACTACTGTCACTTTACAACTAGCAGACAGATCCATCGCATATCCAGAAGGTAAGATTGAGGATATTCTAGTTAAAGTTGACAAATTCATTTTCCTTGCAGATTTCATTGTCCTGGACTATGAGGCAGACAAGGAGGTACCCATCCTGCTAGGTAGACCATTTCTAGCCACAGGTAGGGCACTAATAGACGTGCAAAAAGGTGAGTTAACTATGAGAGTTCATGATGAAGAGGTAAAATTTAGTGTTTACAAAGCTTTAAAATATCCCTCTGATTCTGAGTCTTGTGCGAGCATGGATGTTGTTGACTCACTAATGGAAGAACAATTAGAGCATGTACTGTTGACCAAGCATGCTAACGAATATGTAGGATTAGATGTAGATGATCTGAATGTAGCTGACATAATGAACATGCCTGTAAATAACCCTCAGCATGTATGTATGAATATAGATTTAACTGATAGAACTATTAACCCTCTGAAGCCCTCCATTGAGCATCCACCTGTTCTAGAACTGAAACCACTACCAACTCACCTCAAATATGCATATCTAGGAGATAATGACACACTGCCTGTAATTATTTCTTCTAAGCTAAGTGAACAGCATGAGGTTGATTTAATTTTACTGCTTAAGCAACATAGGAAGGCTATAGCATGGTCTATTGCTGATATTCGAGGCATTAGCCCTTCTTATTGTATGCACAAAATTATTCTAGAGGAAGAACACACACCTAGGGTAGATCACCAGCGTAGGTTAAACCCCTCTATGAAAGAGGTAGTGAAGAAAGAAATAATAAAATGGTTAGATGCAGGAGTAATTTTCCCCATAGCTAGTAGCCAGTGGGTGAGCCCCATCCAATGTGTACCTAAAAAGGGGGGAATAACTGTGGTAGTCAATGAGAATAACGAACTAATTCCAACAAGGACTGTTACAGGGTGGAGGGTATGTATGGATTACAGAAAACTAAATAAAGAGACTAAAAAGGATCACTTCCCCATACCGTTTATTGACCAGATGCTAGACAGAATAGCTGGTAGAGCCTACTACTGTTTCCTAGATGGCTATTCAGGCTACAATCAAATAACTATAGACCCTAAGGATCAAGAGAAGACCACCTTCACTTGCCCTTTTGGAACGTTTGCCTTCCGCAGAATGCCTTTTGGCTTATGCAATGCACCGGCAACTTTCCAGAGGTGCATGATGGCAATCTTCTCTGAGTTGGATGAGTCCATGATAGAAATATTCATGGATGACTTCTCAGTCTTTGGGGACTCATTTAAAACCTGTCTAGAAAACCTAGGACAAGTCCTGGCTAGGTGTGAAGAGACCAACCTAGTCCTTAACTGGGAAAAATGCCATTTTATGGTAGATGAAGGGATTGTCTTAGGACATCGAGTGTCAAGGGCAGGTGTAGAAGTGGATAGGGCAAAAATCGAGGTCATAGAAAAGTTGGTAGAGCCCCAGAATGTCAAGGCTATTAGGAGTTTCTTAGGGCATGCTGGCTTCTATAGAAGGTTCATCAAGGACTTTTCTAAGATGGCCAAGCCTCTATGTGAGCTTCTAGAGTTAGGTAGGCCATTCATCTTTTCTAAGGAATGTGTATCAGCTTGGAAAACCATTAAGGAAGCACTAGTCACAGCACCAATAATAGTAGGACCAAATTGGGATCTCCCATTTGAGATGCTATGTGATGCTAGTGACTATGCTGTAGGAGTCATGTTAGGACAGAAGATTGACAAGCTCACACATCCTGTCTATTATGCTAGCAAGACCTTGAATGAGGCCCAATGTAACTATACAACTACAGAGAAAGAGATGCTTGCTGTAGTATTTGCTTGTGAAAAATTTAGAAACTATATTGTAGGAACTAGGACCATTGTATATACTGACCATTCTGCTTTAAAATATCTGATGAGGAAGGCTGATGCTAAGCCTAGATTGATTAGATGGGTGTTATTGCTGCAGGAATTCGATTTGGACATTCGGGACAAGAAGGGATGTGAAAACGTGGTTGCAGATCACCTGTCTCGATTGCAGCACAATTGCGAAAAAATTGCGGACCCCGCAATTTCTGATGCTTTTATAGATGAACATATCTTTGCTTTGACTCATCGTGATAACGATGAGGAACCATGGTTCGCTGACATTGCTAACTTCCGTGCGTCACAGGTATTACCAGTGTTCAAGGGAGGACAAGAGAAGAAGAGGTTCCTCCATGAAGCAAGGAAATTCATCTGGGATGACCCCATACTTTACAGGACCTGTGCTGATGGGTTGTTGAGGAAATGTGTTTCAGCTGCTGAAGCAAAGTCTGTGCTGCAGCACTGTCATTCATCTCCTTACGGTGGGCACTTTGGTGGTCAAAGAACAGCTGCCAAGGTATTTCAGAGTGGCTATTACTGGCCAACAATCTTCAAGGACGCCCACAACTATGCCCACAACTGTGACGAATGCCAAAGGACAGGTAACATCAGTCGTAAGGATGAGATGCCCCTCACCTACATCTTAGAGTTAGAGCTCTTTGATGTATGGGGCATTGATTTCATGGGACCCTTCCCTCCATCATCAGGTAACCTGTACATTTTAGTAGCAGTAGATTACGTGTCAAAGTGGGTAGAAGCTAAGGCATGTCCTAATAATGATGCTAAAACAGTCACTCACTTCTTGCATAGACACATTTTCACTAGATTTGGGACTCCTCGTGCTATCATTAGTGATGAGGGGTCACATTTCATTAATAAGGCTATGGAGAAGTTATTGGCTAAATATAACATTAGACATAGGGTAGCTACTCCCTACCACCCACACTCAAATGGCCAAGCTGAGATTTCCAATAGGGAGATAAAGAACATCCTAGAGAAGGTAGTTAAGCCTAATAGGAAGGACTGGTCTTTCAAGCTTGAGGATGCACTTTGGGCTTATAGAACAGCATATAAGACACCTCTAGGAATGTCTCCCTATAGGTTGGTATATGGCAAGGCTTGCCACTTGCCACTTGAGTTGGAGAACAAGGCATTTTGGGCCATGAAAGAATTAAATTTTTGTGTGAAGGATGCAGGGACATTAAGATCTTTACAGCTGCATGAACTTGATGAGCTTAGGCACATGGCCTATGAGAATGCCAAGATGTACAAAGAAAAGACAAAAATATGGCATGACAGTAGACTCAGGATCAAAGATTTTAAGAAAGGCCAACTTGTACTGTTATTTAACTCAAGATTAAAGCTATTTCCAGGCAAATTAAAGTCTAGATGGTCGGGTCCATTTGTTGTTACTAATGTCTTTATTCATGGTGCAGTAGAGATAAAAAACTTGCAGCAAGGACAGCCATTTATGGTCAATGGTGCTAGGTTGAAGCACTACTATGAGGAGGGGGATGTGAAGACTCTCTCGACCTTCCTCCTACATGAAGCGTGAAGTTAGAAACGAGAGAGAACGAGTGGTTACTGTGCTCGTTTAGTCAAGGCCAATGCCTTAGTTTATTTTTTCTGTTTTTATCGATGATCGTTTGTATGTTTTGTGGTGTAATTTTAATTGCGTATTTAATGTTTGTTTTGTTTGTTTTTGTAGGGAATCGAAAGAGGGGATCAAGGGGAGTAAATCGCACTTTAAAAATCAAGATTCGGTTGGGCCAAATGAAAGATACGGGCGATCAAAGTTGGGATTTATTATGAAATATTGTCCCTAGAATTGCGCAGAAATTGCTGACTCCGCAAAAAGAGCCGTTGGGATTTCATCCGTTGCTTTTATAGCCGTTAGAAGGCGCCCGTTTGATACGATCTTCTCATTCTTTGCTCTCCAAGATTTCTGCGATTCTCTCCACCTTTGATCTCTCTCTCCAAACCTCCAAGATTCGACCATGGTTTCCACTAGGGCTGAGAGATCCGCCGCCAAGAAGAAGGCCGACGACGCAGCTGAAGCGGCTGCGAGGGAAGCGCTTCTCACCCTTGCTGATCAGGGTGCTGTACGCACTGGCCGTCTTGGCAAGCTTCCTATTCGTAGGAAGAAGTGGAGAGTGGTCACTGAGATTCCTGCTGGCCCATCTGAACCAATGGGCACGCCCACGAAGCGCCGGTGGACTGTCAAGACTGCCGCCGGACCAAGCAAATCCAAGACTCCCTCTGTGGCGAGTCAAGAATCTGATCGTGCATCCCACGAGTCAGCTAAAGAAGGTGCGACGCCGTCTGCATCACCTGTACGCAGCCCTCTGCCGTCTGAATCACCTGTGCGCAGCCCCCTGCCATCTGAACCAGTGCCAAGCACCGAATCATCACCGCCTGCGCAGAGCGCCGAGTCATCTCCAGCGCCTCAGAGTGCTGATCTACCACCTGCGGCTGTGCAGAGTCCTGAGTTGCCGTCTTCGCCATGGAGTTCTGCGCATACCCCGTCAGCAGAGCACAATTCTCCACGGCCTGATCCGGAATTCCCTTATGGGGATTACCAAGAATCCACGCAAGGCAGTGGAGAGGCAGAAGAAGAAGAAGTCTTCTCTCCCATGAGAGAAGACAGCCCTGATGAGCCTGCACAGCAAACGCCTGCTGATGATTCTATGGAGGAGACGTTGGGGGCCTGTTTCCCACAACTCCAGGCGAGGCAGAAGGCCAAGAAGAAGGCCAACAAGGAGGCCAAGAAAGCCAAGAAAGCCAAGAAACTGAAGAAGAAGAAGGCCAAGCGAGTGCCTTCAGCAGAAGAAGACAGTACTGAGCCTTCGCTCAAACGCCTCAAGGTGGAGGCTGCTGAATCTTCCAAGCCAGCTGATAAGGGGAAGGCTAAACTCTACCCTGAGGATGAACCTCCATCAGTGAGGTATGTCTCATCCGATGCTGAATCCAGGGGCGTGGAGCTGAGGAAAAGGGACCTGTTGCACGAGAAGGGGTTCCTTGATCGACTTGCTGACCTGCCGCAGTTCTTGCGCGCAGGGGTGATCAACCATGGCTGGGAGGAATTCTGCCGACCTCCCAATCCAGCATACACGAGCATGGTGTATGACTTTTATGCCAACGTGCTCAGCCCTGAGGATGGCCTATCTGTGGTCAGAGGGGTGGAAGTTGATTTCTCTGCCAAGGCCATCAATGAAGCATTTGGTCTAAGGGGCCAGCCTCACACAGATTACGCCCGGATAGTTGATGAGCCGACCGAGGCTGTGCTGGAAGAAGCCATCCGCACCATTGGCCAGCCTGAGGCCTCCTGGACAGTCTCACGCAATGGGCGGCACACGCTCATGAGTGCCAACCTCACGGCTAAGGCAGCTGTGTGGTTCTCTTTCGTCAGAAGAAGACTCTCCCCAGTGACTCATGAGACTACAATTAACCAGAGCCGTTCGCTGCTGGTTTATGCTATCATGAGAGGTCTCACGATCAACGTGGGAGAAGTCATCAATGCTGCCATAGCCGAGTGTGCTAAAAAGGGTAAGGGGCCATTATTTTTCCCCAACATCATAACGAAGTTATGCTTGCTTGCAGGAGTTCCTACCGAGCGCTTGGAGCAGCAGCTGCCCTACACAGGCCATCTGGAGTTGCCTGCACACCTACGGCTGAGAAGGAAGGGCAATATGGAGTTTGAGTTGGATAGGTTGGCTGCTGAGCAGTCCCTATCCATGGCCTGTTTGATGGACCTGCAGAGAAGAATGGCTCAATGGGCCAACTATGCGCAGGCGAGGGACAGAGAAGTTGCAGACCAATTGGGGTGCATCTTCCCAGACTTCCCCACCAACCTCCTAACTCCATGGGTGCCCCCACGACCAAGGCAACCAGATGAAGATGATGAGAGTTGAGTGCTGGTTTGAAGAGCACTAGAGGGAGTATTACTGATCCCTAAAGAAACAAAAGACAATTTTTCTGCTTTTTGATAGATTAATGTATATTATGCTGTTTTTTTGGTTAAGTTTTGATCTGTTTTGGATGTTTAGTTTTATGTTTTTCCTTTTGCGTAGGATAGTCTGATGTTAGTTGATTAGGTAGGATAGTTTAGTTTTATTTTTAGGATGCATGAGTAACGGGAAAAAGCATGCTAGGGGCCTGAGTTAATGTTAAATCTGCCCAGATTGTATTGCGAAATAATTGCGGTTCCCGCAATTTTTGTGACTGATTGCATGTTTTTGACTGCCCGTTTAGTTAGGCTGTGATCTGTTAAATTCTATCTTTTGCTGCTAGCATGACTACCTTATATAGCTGATCTTGAAGCATGCTGGATGAGTGTCATAGGACACCTTTTGATAGTTTAAATTTGCCTCTGAATAGTGCTCAGCATGCATAAACCATACGTCCTTAAACCTGTCTGTTATGTTCAAATTTTCTGCTGCTGGGATAGTTGCTTCTAGAATGTTTTGCCTATGCCTAGGATGTTTAGATTCTCTTTGTTTTACTTTAGACTAGATGCTTCTAGGACAAGTTTGGGGGTGTGCCACCTCAAACACTCATTGGGGACAATGAGTAGTTGAAGTTTGGGGGAGGCCACCCTAGGCCTAGGAACATTCCTCTCTTCCTTAAGACATAAGCATTCTTCTTCTCCTAAAAAATTTTTGTGATAAATAGAAAAAGTGAAAAATAGAATAAAGAGGGGAGTCTTTCTCAAGTTGCTGAGTAATCAGTGCCAAGTGTGTAAACCACAAGTGGCATTGCATCAAAAGGCAAACCAAGGGGAGACTCCACCTAAGTAAAAAAAGAAAGAAAAAAGAGAAATAGGGGAAGAAGAATGTGTGCTTGGGAGTTATAATCTTGTGGCTTAGATGTCCTATGAAAAAAGAACTCTGATCCTTAATGAGCTAAGCACAAGGTTGTAGCTTTTAGGTTTGTCTAGGGAGATGAATGTTTATCCAATGTAGTGATGCCAGGGTTTAGGTTGTTCTCTATAAAGTACCACTGTCACTGTTAATACTAAGACTGGCATGACTCTAAGGAATCCTAGACACATTAAAAATAAGCTGGAAGCATGTACTGAGTCTGGAGTAAAGCTTGGTAGAATTTGAAACCTTAGGGATAGTAGCATGATATCATAGAAGTAGTTAGATCAGTAGTAGGGGGTCAACAAAAACAGTGGGTATAGTAGGCAGGTGAAGTCAGAAGAGGCTAGACAAGAGGCTAGTTCTAAACTTGGAAGTGTGTCACAGGACAGCACTGCTAGAGACAAGAATATAAGGGAGTTAGTGAGTAGATAAAAGAAGAAGAAACAGCAGCCTAAGTAAGTCCTTAGTATGCTTGAGGACAAGCAAAGCCTTAAGTTTGGGGGTGTGTTAAGTCTCTGAAAGTGACTTATTTAGGACCCATTTAGCTTAAGAAGATGTACACATTTAGGTGTTTTTGTGAGCATTTAGCCTAAACCTATGCTTTAATATGAGAATTAGAAGAAGGTAGCTAATATAGGACTTATGCACAATAGGTAGGAAAAGGGGTGAAAACCGAAGAAAAGAATGAAAAAATAACCCTTGCGAATGCATTGCGGAATAATTGCGGTGGCCGCAATTATTCAAGTTAAAACCGTAAGTTGGCTGACATTTTTCTGTTTAGATCCGACTTTTCAGGGATTCGTTCTTTCTCCTCCACCCATTCTGATATACGACGTTGAAGATTGATGGTTCTCCTTGGCCCAATCGCACCTGCAAACTACTATAAAAGGGGGCCAAAGTCGGAGGTTCAGTCATCATTCAACGTGCAGAAGTCTTCTCACAGTCCACCATTTCTCTCGATTTTCCCTTGCCGTCTGTTGGAGTGAGGTTCTCAGCTTTTGGAGTCGATAATCTGATAGGAAGGAGAGAAGATTCTTCTTCTCTCTCGATTGGATTCATCCAAGCACGGCTGAATTCTCATCACCAGCATTCGAGGCGACTGCCACGAAGATTTCCAGCACACCTTTACTGTTTTCTGCTCTTTCCTTCTCAATTCCATTTCTGTTCAATGTTGTTCTTAGCTTAGTCATTTACTTATTGCATTTCGTTGTTGTCTGCCTTGAATTCATTCTGTTTAAGCTTTCCTTTGTCATTCAAACACTCGAAGTAATCAAAGTAAGTCTCTGCATTTCACAGTTATTCCTTATTCTGCTACGAGTTTGGCTTGCTGTTTTACACACTTTTCCCTTCTAAGCATGTCTACTTTATCTTATATTTCTGTTCTTCATATATCTATGAGTAACTAAATTCACTTAGGGGCATGCTAATGACAGAACTATAGGCTAAAAAACGTAAGTCAAGTAGGTAGATCAACACTCGAACATTGATTGTATGTAAGCTTCATCCCACGGGCAATTTCGATTGGCCATCCATTTTGTCCAAAGAACTCCTAACCTCTGGAAGGAGTAAGAGTTCAGAGTCATATAATCATGCTAGCCTTCCATGGTAATCAGGAAACGGCCTAGGAATAGGCGTGTCCCTAGTACAAACTGAACACTCCTGTTTTAACAAGATGCTTAAGACCTTACTTTGAAGTCGAGTAAACTTGAGTCTCTCATGCATGGAATCGGACGATACTTGAGATAGAGTGAGTTTGATGTCTAGAGAGTTGATCCAAAGCTTGATAATCGTAATAAAATGCCTATAGGATAGTCATTAGTAGCCCTTAATTCACCCTTTTAATCAATTTCGCTGCCATTTAATTGCGGAAACATTGCGGTCCACGCAATTCTGCCAAATTTCCATTCTGTTTAGCTGTTTTCTTTCTCGTTTATTAATTCCATCTCTTATCCTTTGCATCTAATTTCAACTTGCTTTTGTTTATGTTATATCCCTCTACACATTCAGCAAAAAGTAGTTAATTAAAAACCAATTTTAACGCATCAAATTCATCCCATCTTTCTTAACATTCACACTTCGCGAATAGCTAAAAACAAGTCTCTGTGGAAAAAACGAAGTAAATATACTCACTACTTGCTGTAAGACCATGTATGCTTGCATGTTCTAAGTGCTCTCTCTACCCTTTTGCATATTTATCTTTACACATTGAGCACGCAACATTGCTCACCAATGGTCTCCCACTTATAAGTTCAATTGCTTGAACTTGTTCTTTTCCATCTCTCCTTGGCACCTCAGTGTCAGCAGGTAGTCTACCTTGGGGCCTACTTTTGAGTTCATTGGCTAGTTGCCCTATTTGGTTCTCTAGGCTCCTAAGGGTAGCTTGCTGACTTTGTAGAGTGGCATCATTCTTGGCAATATACTCCTTAAGTAAATTTTCTACAGAAGATCCTATTGGTTGGTTGTATGGTTTTTGATACATGGATTGGTTATGTTGGGGAGTGAAACCAGGTGTTCCACTCGGTCTTGGTTGGTTAGGAGCTTGGTTAGTATTCTGTTGGCCACCCCATGAAAGATTTGGGTGGTTCCTCCAACCAGGATTGTAAGTGTTAGAATAGGGGTTGTTCCTAGGCTGCTGTTGGCTTCCGACATAGCAGACTGAGGCTGGATTCCCAGGGCAGTATTCATACAGGTGCCCCTCCCCACAGAATCCACAGATAAGTGTCTCACCTTGACTTGGTTGTGTGCCCATTGACATGGCTGTGGCAGTGTTGACACTAGTTTGGAGATTGGCTTGAGCCATTTATTTTACTAGGTTGGTCAGGGCGCTTATTTGGCTACTCATGGCATTGAGTGCGTCCTTATCTTGAGCTCTACTTGGCTCTATTGGATCATCTGACCACCTACAGTGAGATGCTGAGATCTTCTCCAGGATCTCATAGGCTTCGTTATAACTTTTGGAAAGCATGGAACCTCCAGCAGATGAATTTAACACTTGTCTGGTGCTGGGGTTGCATCGTTTGAAAAAGACCTCTATTTGGATACACCATGGAATGCACTCAACAGCAAAAGTATGTAAATGGGCGAATTAAGGGCTACTAATGACTATCCTATAGGCAGTTTATTACGATTATCAAGCTTTGGATCAACTCTCTATACATCAAACTCACTCTATCTCAAGTATCGTCCGATTCCATGCATTAGAGTCTTAAGTTTACTCGACTTCAAAGTAAGGTCTCAAGCATCTTATTTAAGCAGGAGTGTTTAGTTTGTACTAGGGAAACGCCTATTCCTAGGCCGTTTCCTGATTACCATGAAAAGCTAGCATGATTATATGACTCTGAACTCTTACTCCTTCCAGAGGTTAGGAGTTCTTTGGACAAAATGGATGGCCAATCGAAATTGCCCGTGGGATGAAGCTTACATACAATCAATGTTCGAGTGTTAATCTGCCTACTTGATTCACGTTTTTTAGCCTATAGTTCTGTCATTAGCATGCCCCTAAGTGACTTAGCTACTCATGGATATATAGAGAACAGAAATGGCAGATAAGATAGACATGCTTAGAAGGGAAATGTGCTTAAAACAGTAAGCCAAACCCGTAGCAGAAGATGGGAAATGAGAAATGCAGAAATGAACTTTGATTACTGAAATTGTTTGTTGAACAGACAAAAGCTGTAAAGTAAATAGCAACAAGACAGAAAGCAACGAAATAACTAATCTAGCTACTTAGGAAAAGAACAACACGAAGCAGAATGTAAAACAGAAGAGAAAGACAGAAAAACAGTAAACAGTTGCTGGAAAGCTTCGTGGCAGTCGCCTCGAATGAAGGGGATGAAAGATCAGCCTTGCTTGGATGAATCCAATCGAGAGAGAAGAAGAATCTTCTCTCCTTCCTATCAGATTATCGATTCCAACAGCTGAGACTCCCACTCCAACAAACGGCAAAGGAAAACAGATGGAAATGGTGGACTGCGAGAAGACTTCTGCGCCTCGAGTGATGACTGAACCTCCGACTTTGACCCCCTTTTATAGTAGTTTGCAGGTGCGTTTGGGCCAAGGAGAACTATCAATCTTCAACGTCATATATCAGAATGGATGGAGGAGAAAGAACGAATCCCTGAAAAGTCGGATCTAAACAGAAAAAGATCAGCCAACTTACGGTTTTAACTTGAATAATTGCGGTCACCGCAATGTTTTCGCAATTCATTCGCAATGTTTATTTTTTCATTCTTTTCCTTCGGTTTTCAACCCTTTTTCTACCTATTGTGCATAAGTCCTAAATTAGCTACCTTCTTCTAATTCTCATATTAAAGTATAGGTTTAGGCTAAATGCTAACAAAAACACCTAAATGTGTACATCTTCTTAAGCTAAATGGGTCCTAAATAAGTCACTTTCAGAGACTTAACACACCCCCAAACTTAAGGCTTTGCTTGTCCTCAAGCATACTAAGGACTTACTTAGGCTGCTGTTTCATCTTCTTTAACTACTTACCGACTCCCCTTTATCCCTATCTCTAGCAGTGCTGTCCTGTGACACACTTCTAAGTTTAGAACTAACCTCTTATCAAGCTTCTTCTGACTTCACCTGCCTACTATACCTGCTGTTTCTGTTAACCCCTTACTACTGATCTAACTACTTCTATGATATCATGCCACTATCCCTAAGGTTTCAAACTCTACCAAGCTTTACTCCAGACTCAGTACATGCTTCTAGCTTATTTTTAATGTGTCTAGGATTCCTTAGAGTCATGTCAGTCTTAGTATTAACAGTGACAGTGGTACTTTTAGAGAACAACCTAAGCCCTGGCATCACTACATTGGATATACATTCATCTCCCTAGACAAACCTAAAAGCTACAACCTTGTGCTTAGCTCATTGAGGATCAGAGTTCTTTTTTTTTTTAAATAGGACATCTAAGCCACAAGATTATAACTCCCAAGCATACATTCTTCTTCCCTATTTCTCCCTTTTTCCTTTTTTACTTCGGTGGAGTCTTCTCCTTGGGTTGCCTTTTGATGCAATGCCACTTGTGGTTTACACACTTGGCACTGATTACTCAGCAACTTGAGAGAGACTCCCCTCTTTATTCTATTTTTCACTTTTTCTATTTATCACAAAAATTTTCTTAGGAGAAGAAGAATGCTTATGTCCTAAGGAAGAGAGGAATGTTCCTAGGCCTAGGGTGGCCTCCCCCAAACTTCAACTACTCATTGTCCCCAATGAGTGTCTGAGGTGGCACACCCCCAAACTTGTCCTAGAAGCATCTAGTCTAAAGTAAAACAAAGAGAATCTAAAAATCCTAGGCATAGGCAAAACATTCTAAAAGCAATTACTCCAACAGCAGAAAATTTGATCATAACAGACAGTTTGAAGGACTTACGGTTTATGCATGCTGAGCACTATTCAGAGGCGAATTTAAACTATCAAAGCGTGTCCTATGACATTCATCCAGCATGCTTTAAGATCAGCTATATACGGTAGTCATGCTAGCAGCAAAAGATAGAATATAACAGATCACAGCCTAACTAAACAGACAGTCCAAAACATGCAATCAGTCACAAAAATTGCGGGAACCGCAATTATTTCGCAATTCAATCCGGGCAGATATAACATTGATTCAGGCCCCTAGCATGCTTTTTCCTGTAACTCATGGATCCTAAAAATAAAACTAAACTATCCTACCTATTCAGCTAACATCAGACTAAACTAAGCAAAAGAAAAAGCATAAAACTAAACATTAACAACAGATCAAAAGTTGATCCCAAAACAGCATAATATACATGATCCTATCAGAAAGCAGAAAAATTGTCTTTTGTTTCTTAAGGGAACAGCAATACTCCCTTTTGTGCACTTCAAACCAGCACTCAATTCTCATCATCCTCATCTGGTTGCCTTGGTCGTGGGGGCGCCCATGGAGTTAGGAGGTTGGTAGGGAAGTCCGAGAAGATGCATCCCAACTGGTCTGCAACTTCCTTGTCCCTTGCCTGCGCATAGTTGGCCCATTGAGCCATTCTCCTCTGCATGTCCATTAAGCAGGCCATGGATAGGGACTGTTCAGCAGCCAGCCTATCCAACTTAAACTCCATATTCCCCTTTCTTCTCAGCCTCAGGTTCGCAGGCAGCTCCAAATGGCCTGTGTACGGCATCTGCTGCTCCAAGCGCTCGGTGGGGACTCCTGCAAGCAAACACAATTTTGTTATAGTGTTGGGGAAGAATAATGGCCCCTTACCTTTTCTGGCGCATTCAGCAATGGCAGCTGACATGATCTCCCCTACATTGACCGTGAGACCGCGCATGATGGCATAAACCAGCAGTGATCTACTCTGGTTGATTGTTGTCTCGTGGGTCACAGGGGACAACTTCCTCCTCACAAAGGCAAACCAAACAGCTGCCTTTGCTGTCAGATTGGCACTCATTAAGGTGTGCCTCCCATTGCGTGAGACCGTCCACGCTGCTTCAGGCTGGCCAATTGTGCGAATGGCCTCTTCCAGCACTGCCTCAGTCGGCTCATCAACTATCCGTGCATAATCTGTGTGCGTTTGGCCCTTGAGACCAAAGGCTTCATTGATGGCCTTGGCTGAGAAATCAACTTCCACCCCTCTGACCACAGATAGGCCATCCTCAGGGCTGAGCACATTGGCGTAGAAATCGTACACCATGCTCGTGTAGGCTGGATTAGGCGGTCTGCAAAACTCCTCCCAGCCGTGGTTGATCACTCCTGCGCGCAAGAACTGCGGCAGGTCAGCGAGGCGGTCAAGGAACCCCTTCTCGTGCAACAGGTCCCTCTTCCTTAGTTCAACACCCCTGGATTCTGCATCAGATGAGACATACCGCACTGACGGAGGTTCGTCTTCAGGGTAGAGTTTAGCCTTCCCCTTATCTGCTGGTTTGGATGATTCAGCAGCCTCCACCTTGAGGCGTTTGAGCGAAGGCTCAGTACTCTCTTTGTCCGCCGAGGGCACCTTCTTGGCCTTCTTTTTCTTCAACTTCTTGGCCTTGCCAATCGTGGCCTTCTTCTTCTTCTTGAGTCTGGCCTTGATATTGATCTGCTGGAGGCATGCCCCCAACGTTTCTTCCATAGAATCGTCCTGCTGTGCAGGCTCGGCAGGGCTATCTTCCCTCATAGGAGAGAAGACTTCGTCTTCCCCAGCATCTCCACTGCCTTGCGTGGATTCTTGATAATCTCCATAAGGAAATTCCGGATCAGGCCGTGGAGAATTATGCTCTGCTGATGGTGTCTGCGCAGAACTCAGTGGCGAAGATTGCAGCTCAGGGCTCTGCGCTGCTGCAGGTGTCGGATCAGAACTCTGAGGTGCTGGAGACAACTCAGGGCTCTGTGCAGGCGGTGACGACTCTGCGCTTGGCACTGGTTCAGATGGGAGAGGGCTACGCGCAGGTGATGCAGACGGCGACGAACCTTCTTTGGCTGACTCGTGGGATGCACGATCAGTTTCTTGACTCTCCACAGAGGGAGTCCTTGCGGTGCTTGGTTCGGCGGCTGTCTTGACACTCCACCGGCGTTTCTTGGGCGTGCCCACTGGCTCAGATGGTCCAGCAGGGATCTCAGTGACCACCCTCCACTTCTTCCTACGAATAGGAAGCTTGGGAAGAGGACCGGTGCGAACGGCACCATCGTCTGCAAGGGTGAGAAGCGCTTCCCTCGCAGCTGCTTCAGCTGCGTCATCAGCCTTCTTCTTGGCTGCGGATCTTTCAGCACGTGTGGCCACCATTGCTAAGTCGTGAAGATCTTGAGAGAAGAATCAAAGATGGAGAGAATCGCTGAATTCTTGGAGAGCAAAGAGAGAGATAATCGTAACATTCGAGCGCCTTCCAACGGATATAAAGGCAACGGATAAAATCCCAACGGCTCTTTTTGCGGATCCAGCAATTTTAGCGCAATTCCAGGGATATTATTTCATTGAAATCTCCAACTTTGCCCGTCCGTATCTTTTATTTGGCTCAACCGTTTCTTGATTTTTAAAGTGGGATTTACTCTCCTTGATCCCCTCTTTCGAATCCTTGCAAAAACAAACAAAACAAACATTAAATACGCAATTAAAATTACACCACAAAACATACAACTGATAACCGGAAAAACAGAAAAAATAAACTAAGGCATTGGCCTTGACTAAACGAGCACAGTAACCACTCGTTCTCTCTCGTTCTTTTGTCATGCTTCAGTCAAGAGGAAAGCCGAGAGAGTCTTCACATCTCCTTCCTCATAGTAGTGCTTCAACCTAGCACCATTGACCATAAATGGCTGACCTTGCTGCAAGTTCTTTATCTCTATTGCACCATGAACAAAGACATTAGTAATAACAAATGGACCTGACCATCTAGACTTTAGTTTGCCTGGAAATATCTTTAAACGCGAGTTAAATAATAGGACAAGTTGACCTTTCCTAAAGTCTTTGATCCTAAGTCTACTGTCGTGCCATATTTTGGTCTTTTCTTTATACATTTTGGCATTCTCATAGGCCATATGCCTAAGCTCATCAAGTTCATGTAGCTGCAACGATCTCAATGTCCCTGCATCCTTTACACAGAAATTTAATTCCTTCATGGCCCAAAATGCTTTGTTTTCTAACTCGAGTGGCAAGTGGCAAGCCTTGCCATACACCAACCTATAGGGAGACATGCCTAGGGGTGTCTTATATGCTGTTCTATAAGCCCAAAGTGCATCCTCAAGCTTAAATGACCAGTCTTTCCTATTAGGTTTGACTACCTTTTCTAGGATGTTCTTTATCTCCCTATTGGAAATTTCAGCTTGGCCATTCGAGTGTGGGTGATAGGGAGTAGCTACCCTATGTCTAATGTTATATTTAGCCAATACTTTCTCCATAGCCTTATTAATGAAATGTGACCCCTCATCACTAATGATAGCACGAGGAGTCCCAAATCTAGTGAAAATGTGCCTATGCAAGAAGTTAGTGACTGTTTTAGCATCATTATTAGGACATGCTTTGGCTTCTACCCACTTGGACACGTAGTCCACTGCTACTAAAATGTACAGGTTACCTGATGATGGAGGGAATGGTCCCATGAAATCAATGCCCCATACATCAAAGAGCTCCAACTCTAAGATGTAGGTGAGGGGCATCTCATCCTTGCGACTGAGGTTACCTGTCCTTTGGCATTCGTCACAGCTGTGGGCATAGTTGTGGGCGTCCTTGAAGATTGTTGGCCAATAGTAGCCACTCTGAAATACCTTCGCAGCTGTTCTTTGACCACCAAAGTGTCCACCATAAGGAGATGAGTGACAGTGCTGCAGCACAGACTTCGCTTCAGCAGCTGAAACACACTTCCTTAACAACCCATCAGCACAGGTTCTGTAAAGTGTGGGGTCATCCCAGATGAATTTCCTTGCTTCATGAAGGAACCTCTTCTTCTCTTGTCCTCCCTTGAACACTGGCAATACCTGTGATGCACGGAAGTTAGCAATGTCAGCAAACCAAGGTTCCTCATCGTTATCACGATGAGCCAAAGCAAAGACATGTTCATCTATAAAAGCATCAGAAATTGCGGTCTCCGCAATTTTTTCGCAATTGTGCTGCAATCGAGAAAGGTGATCTGCAACCACGTTTTCACATCCCTTCTTGTCCCGAATGTCCAAATCAAATTCCTGCAGCAATAACACCCATCTAATCAATCTAGGCTTGGCATCAGCCTTCCTCATAAGATATTTTAAAGCAGAATGGTCAGTATATACAATGGTCCTAGTGCCTACAATATAGTTTCTAAATTTTTCACAAGCAAATACTACAGCAAGCATCTCTTTCTCTGTAGTTGTATAATTACATTGAGCCTCATTCAAGGTCTTACTAGCATAATAGACAGGATGTGTGAGCTTGTCAATCTTTTGTCCTAACATGACTCCTACAGCATAGTCACTGGCATCACATAGCATCTCAAATGGGAGATCCCAATTTGGTCCTACTATGATTGGTGCTGTGACCAGTGCTTCCTTAAGGGTTTTCCAAGCTACTACACATTCCTTAGAGAAGATGAATGGTCTATTTAGCTCTAGAAGCTCGCACAGAGGCTTGGCTATCTTAGAAAAGTCCTTAATGAACCTTCTGTAGAAGCCAGCGTGCCCTAAGAAGCTCCTAATAGCCTTGACATTCTGGGGCTCTACCAACTTCTCTATGATCTCTATTTTTGCCCTATCCACTTCTACACCTGCCCTTGACACTCTATGTCCTAAGACAATCCCTTCATCTACCATAAAATGGCACTTCTCCCAATTTAGGACTAGGTTGGTCTCTTCACACCTAGCCAGGACTTGTCCTAAGTTTTCTAGACAGGTTTTAAATGAGTCCCCAAAGACTGAGAAGTCATCCATAAATATTTCTATCATGGACTCATCCAACTCAGAGAAGATTGCCATCATGCACCTTTGGAAAGTTGCCGGTGCATTGCATAAGCCAAAAGGCATTCTGCGGAAGGCAAACGTTCCAAAAGGGCAAGTGAAGGTAGTCTTCTCTTGATCCTTAGGGTCTATAGTAATTTGATTATAGCCCGAGTACCCATCTAAAAAACAATAGTAGGCTCTACCAGCTATTTTGTCTAGCATCTGGTCAATAAACGGTATAGGGAAATGGTCTTTTTTAGTTTCTTTATTTAATTTTCTGTAATCCATACATACCCTCCACCCCGTGACAGTCCTTGTTAGAATTAGTTCGTTATTCTCATTGACTACCACAGTTATTCCCCCCTTTTTAGGTACACATTGGATGGGGCTCACCCACTGGCTACTAGCTATGGGGAAAATTACTCCAGCATCTAACCACTTTATTATTTCTTTTTTCACTACCTCTTTCATAGAGGGGTTCAACCTACGCTGGTGATCTACCCTAGGTGTGTGCTCTTCCTCTAGTATAATTTTGTGCATGCAATAAGAAGGGCTAATGCCTCGAATATCAGCAATCGTCCATGCTATAACCTTCCTATGTTGCTTAAGCAGTAAAATTAAATCAACCTCATGTTGTTCACTTAGTTTAGAAGAAATAATTACAGGCAGCGTATCATTATCTCCTAAATATGCATATTTGAGGTGAGTAGGTAGTGGTTTCAGTTCTAACACAGGTGGATGCTCAATGGAGGGCTTTAACGGATTTATAGTTCTATCAGTTAAATCTATATTCATACATACATGTTGAGGTTTATCTACAGGCATATTCATTATGTCAGATACATTTAAGTCAGCTACATCTATTTGTACATATTCACTAGCATGCTTGGTTAACAGTACATGCTCTAATTGTTCTTCCATTAATGAGTCAACAACATCCATGCTAGCACAGGATTCAAGGTCAGAGGGATACCTTAAAGCTTTATAAACACTAAATTTTACCTCTTCATCATGAACCCTCATAGTTAACTCACCTTTCTGAACATCTATTAGTGCCCTACCTGTGGCTAGAAATGGTCTACCTAGCAGGATGGGGACCTCCTTGTCTGCCTCATAGTCTAGGACAATGAAATCTGCAAGGAAAATGAACTTGTCAACTTTAACTAGAATATCCTCGATCTTACCTTCTGGATATGCGATGGATCTGTCTGCTAGTTGTAAAGTGACTGTGGTTGGACGTGCTTCTCCCACGTGCTTGCCTCCAAGTTCTACAGGTAAGGTGAAGGAACCAGGATCCTTCTCCTTCTTGGGCAGCTTGTTCTGGAGGATGGCACTGCACTCCTCGGTGAGGTTTACTGTTTCAAACTCACCAATTATTTTTTTGTTAGTAATAATGTCCTTCAAAAACTTTACATATGAAGGCATAGACTGTAAAACCTCTACAAAAGGAATGTTCACATGCACTTGCTTAAGTATTTCTAAAAATTTATTAAAATGAACTTCCTGTTCCTGCTTCTTCTTAAGCCTTCGAGGGTATGGAGGTGGTGGCACATATGCAGGCACGTCAGGACGCCTTAGGATAGGTGGAGGCCTTGGAATTTCTTCTACGTCCTCTACAATTGGCTCTAGCCTGGCTCCTGATGTGCTAGTTGGTGGTGGACCTTGGCTTGGCAGAGACTCCAGTGGAGCACTAGACTCAGTGTTCTCTACTCTCTTTGGTGTGTCCTTTGTGTTGCTCACCAATGGTCTTCCACTCCTAAGTTCAATTGCTTGAACTTGTTCCTTACCATCTCTCCTTGGTACCTCGGTATCAGCAGGGAGTCTACCTTGGGGCCTACTTTTAAGTTCATTGGCTAATTGGCCTACTTGGTTCTCCAGGCTCCTAAAAGTAGCTTGCTGGCTCTGAAGAGTAGCATCATTCTTAGCTATATATTCCTTGAGTAGGTTTTCTATAGAAGATCCTACAGGTTGATTGTAAGGTTTTTGGTATATTGACTGGTTATGTTGGGGAGTGAAACCAGGTGTTCCACTCGGCCTCGGTTGGTTAGGATTTTGGTTAGTGTTCTGTTGGCCACCCCATGACAGGTTAGGGTGGTTTCTCCAACCAGGGTTATAGGTATTGGAGTAGGGGTTGTTCCTAGGCTGCTGCTGGCTTCCAACATAGCAGACTGAAGATGGATTCCCAGGGCAGTATTCATATGGGTGCCCTTCCCCACAGAATCCACAGATAGGTGCCTCGCCTTGATTTGGTTGGGTGCCCATTGACATAGCTGTGGCGGTATTGGCACTGGTTTGGAGATTGGCCTGAGCCATTTGCTTAACTAGGTTGGTCAGGGCATTTATTTGGGTGCTCATGGCGCTTAGAGCATCCTTGTCTTGAGCCCTAGTTGGCTCTACTGGATCGTCTGACCACCTACAATGAGATGTTGAGATCTTCTCCAAGATCTCATAAGCTTCGTTGTAACTCTTGGACAACATGGAACCTCCAGCAGATGAATTTAGAACTTGTCTGGTGCTGGGGTTGCATCCTTTAAAGAAGACTTCTATTTGGATACACCATGGAATGCCATGGTGTGGACATTTAATGAGAAGGTCTTTGAATCTTGTCCAAGCTTCGTGAAGAGACTCACTTGGAGCTTGTTTGAACTTTATGATATCATCACGAAAGGTCGAATTCCTATCAGGTGGGAAGTATTTGACTAGGAATTTTTCTGCTAAATCTGTCCAATTGCGGACAGATCCTGAGGGTAAAGAATTTAACCATGTTTTGGCTTTGTCCCTCAAAGAGTAAGGGAAAAGATATAGCCTCAGGGCTTCTTGGGAAACTCCAGGGATTAGGAAGGTGTCACTAACTCCTAGGAAGTTCCTAAGGTGGTTATGGGGGTCCTCATTTTCTATTCCAAAGAATTGTCCCACAGTGGACAACATTTGGAACATCACTGGCTTTAACTCAAATGAGTTGGCAGTGATTTCAGGATGGATTATGCTGGGGTTCAGCTCCCCAGGCATAGGTACTAAATATGAAAGGATGGCGCTATCCTCGTCATTCGCTATTTCAATGGGATTGCGAGTGACAGGCACCGGGTTTTGATTTACTCCAGCCATTTCTTCTTGAGGTAATTGCGGAGGAATTGTAGTCTCTGCAATGATTGGAGGTAAAAGGGTTTGTTTAAAGAGACGTTTCTTGGCTCTATTCCTAGCTCTAAGTAATCTCTCGGGCTCAGGGTTGAACTCTAGATCACTACTTGGAGTCTCATTCATAAACTACCCTAAATGGTACCTGAAAAAGAAATGAAGATGGATCAAATTCAATGGAAAATAATTTGATGTTTCAGACTTAACAAACTTCGTTTTCACTTAAAATAAGTCCCCGGCAGCGGCGCCAAAAACTTGTTGCGTGCTCAATGTGTAAAGATAATTATGCAAAAGTGTAGAAAGAGCACTTAGAACATGCAAGCATACATGGTCTCACAGCAAGTAGTAAGTATATTTCATTCGTTTTTTCCACAGAGACTCATTTTTAGCTATTCGCGAAGTGTGATTGTTAAGAAAGATGGGATGAATTTGATGGGGTAAAATTGGTTTCTAATTATCTAATTTTTGCTGAATGTATAAAGGGATATAACATAAACAAATGCAAGTTGAAATTAGATGCAAAGGACAAGAGATGGAATTAATAAACGAGGAAGAAAACAGCTAAACAGAATGCAACTTAGCAGAATTGCGAGAACCGCAATTAATCCGCAATTCACTCAACAGCAAAAGTATGTAAATGGGCGAATTAAGGGCTACTAATGACTATCCTATAGGCAGTTTATTACGATTATCAAGCTTTGGATCAACTCTCTATACATCAAACTCACTCTATCTCAAGTATCGTCCGATTCCATGCATTAGAGTCTTAAGTTTACTCGACTTCAAAGTAAGGTCTCAAGCATCTTATTTAAGCAGGAGTGTTTAGTTTGTACTAGGGAAACGCCTATTCCTAGGCCGTTTCCTGATTACCATGAAAGGCTAGCATGATTATATGACTCTGAACTCTTACTCCTTCCAGAGGTTAGGAGTTCTTTGGACAAAATGGATGGCCAATCGAAATTGCCCGTGGGATGAAGCTTACATACAATCAATGTTCGAGTGTTAATCTGCCTACTTGATTCACGTTTTTTAGCCTATAGTTCTGTCATTAGCATGCCCCTAAGTGACTTAGCTACTCATGGATATATAGAGAACAGAAATGGCAGATAAGATAGACATGCTTAGAAGGGAAATGTGCTTAAAACAGTAAGCCAAACCCGTAGCAGAAGATGGGAAATGAGAAATGCAGAAATGAACTTTGATTACTGAAATTGTTTGTTGAACAGACAAAAGCTGTAAAGTAAATAGCAACAAGACAGAAAGCAACGAAATAACTAATCTAGCTACTTAGGAAAAGAACAACACGAAGCAGAATGTAAAACAGAAGAGAAAGACAGAAAAACAGTAAAGAGTTGCTGGAAAGCTTCGTGGCAGTCGCCTCGAATGAAGGGGATGAAAGATCAGCCTTGCTTGGATGAATCCAATCGAGAGAGAAGAAGAATCTTCTCTCCTTCCTATCAGATTATCGATTCCAACAGCTGAGACTCCCACTCCAACAAACGGCAAAGGAAAACAGATGGAAATGGTGGACTGCGAGAAGACTTCTGCGCCTCGAGTGATGACTGAACCTCCGACTTTGACCCCCTTTTATAGTAGTTTGCAGGTGCGTTTGGGCCAAGGAGAACCATCAATCTTCAACGTCATATATCAGAATGAATGGAGGAGAAAGAACGAATCCCTGAAAAGTCGGATCTAAACAGAAAAAGATCAGCCAACTTACGGTTTTAACTTGAATAATTGCGGTCACCGCAATGTTTTCGCAATTCATTCGCAATGTTTATTTTTTCATTCTTTTCCTTCGGTTTTCAACCCTTTTTCTACCTATTGTGCATAAGTCCTAAATTAGCTACCTTCTTCTAATTCTCATATTAAAGTATAGGTTTAGGCTAAATGCTAACAAAAACACCTAAATGTGTACATCTTCTTAAGCTAAATGGGTCCTAAATAAGTCACTTTCAGAGACTTAACACCATGGTGTGGACATTTAATCAGAAGGTCCTTGAACCTTGTCCAAGCTTCGTGAAGAGACTCATTTTCAGCTTGTTTGAACTTGATTATGTCATCACGAAAGGTAGAATTCCTATCAGGTGGGAAATATTTTACTAGGAATTTCTCCGCCAAGTCTGTCCAATTGAGAACTGATCCAGAGGGTAATGAGTTTAACCATGTTTTGGCTTTGTCCCTTAAAGAGTAAGGGAAGAGGTAGAGCCTCAAGGCTTCTTGGGAAACTCCAGGGATAAGGAAAATGTATCGCTAACTCCTAGGAAGTTTCTAAGATGGTTGTGGGGGTCCTCATTTTCCACTCCAAAGAATTGTCCCACAGTGGACAACATTTGGAACATTACTGGCTTTTACTCGAATGAGTTGGCAGTAATTTCAGGGCGGATTATGCTTGGGTTTAGCTCCCCAGGCATAGGTACTAGGTAGGAAAGAATGGCACTCTCCTTATCATTCGCTATTTCGATGGGATTGCGAGCGGTAGGTACCGGATTTGGGACTGGCATATCCATATCTATGTGGAGGGATTGCGAAGACTCCGCAGAATCAACAATTATTTGAGGTATAGAGGGTTGGTTAAAGAGACGTTTCTTAGCTTTGTTTCTGGCCTTAAATAATCTCTCAGGCTCAGGATTGAACTCTAGATCGCTACTTGAATGCTCATTCATAAACTAACCCAATGGTACCTGCAAAAGAAATGAGAAAAAGATCAGTTCCAATAGATATTAAACTTTGTGTTTCTAACTTAACAAACTTCGTTTTCACTAAACTAAATTCCCTGCAGCGCGCCAAAAACTTGTTGTGTGCTCACTGTTTAAAAGAAATATGAAATAAGAGAGCACTCAGGACATGCAAGCATACATGATCTTGTAGCAAGTAGTAAGTATTTTTTCATTCGTTTTCCCACAGAGATTTATTCTTAGTTACTCGCGAAGTGTATTGTTAAGCAAGAATGGGTGGTTTTGATGGGGTAGATTTGGTTTTAAGTTGCCTAATTACTAAGGGATATGTAAAGGATAGATGCATAAACAAGTGCAAGTCAATGATAAACTCAAATGTAAAGAGAAGAGATTAATAAACGAAGAGAAAAATGGCTAAGGAAGAATTTTAACTTAAAGGAATTGCGAGAACAACAATTTTACCGCAATGTTACTGACAGCAAAAGTGTGTAAAATGTGGAAACAAGGGCTACTAACGACTCCTCTATAGGCTTTTTCACACGATTCTCAAGCATTAGATCAACTCACTATGCATCAAACTAACTCGTTCTCATGTATCTTCTGATTTCATGCATTAGATTCTTTAGTTTACTCATGTCCAAGTAAGGTCTTAAGCATCTTGTTAAAGCAGTAAGTTGTGATTTGTACTAGGAAAACGCCTATTCCTAGGTCGTTTTCTGGTTACCTTGAGAGGCTAGCATGAGTGTATGACTCTGAACTCTTACTCCTTCCAGAGGTTAGGAGTTCTTTGGACAAAATGGATGTCCAATCGAAATTGCCCGTGGGATGAAGCTTACATACAATCCATGCATTCGAGAGCTATCCTACATGCTTGGTTTACGTGTTTTAGCCTATAGCCTTGTCATTAGCATGCCCTATGTGACTTAGTTACTCATGGATGTAGATAGAACAGAAAGAGTAGATGAAGAAGACATGCTTAAAAGAAGATTAAAGTTAAAACAGAAGCCAAAGGCAGTAATAGAGAAGGTAAAGAAACTTGTGACTTGATGGAAATAGTACTTCGATTTATTAAGAATTGAACTAAACAAATGACAGCCTTAGAGAACTAAAGTAAAGCAGACAGCAACGAAATGAATTAAAGTAGCTACTCGAAAGGAAATAACAATAGATAGTAATGAAAATGGGAAACTAAAGTAGAAAGCAATGGAGTTGAGCGTGGTCGCTTCGACGCAGATGCCTCGGCTGAAGGGAGAGAAAGGTAAGCCTTGTTTGATGAATCCAATCAGAAGAGAAGATGAATCTTCTCTCCTTCCTATCAGATTATCGACTCCAATCAGCTAAACTTTCCAACCCAACAGACGGAAGAGAAAAACAGGAGAAAGAATTGTGCTGCGAAGAGACTTCTACGCTTTTCGGATGTGTTTCAACCCTCCTCTTTGACCTCATTTTATAGTATTCTGCAGGTGCGATTGGGCCAAGGAGAACCATCCATCCTCAACGTCGTACTTCAACGTGGCTGGAGGAGAAAGAACGAATTCCTGAAATATCGGATCACAACAGAAAAAGGTTAGCCAACTTACAGATTTCACTTAAAACATTGCGGTTTTAGCACAGTTTTCATTCTTCTAACTTCGTTTTTCATTCTTTTTCTTTCCTTTTGCATACAAGTCCTAATTTAGCTTCATTCTTCTAATTCTCATATATAAGCATAGGTTCAAGCTAAATCCTATAAAAAATACTTACAAATGCACAACTTCCTAACACAAATAAGTCCTAAAATAGTCACTTTTGGAGACGTGACATATAGCAAGACTGGAATTCACTCCTAACCCGCTTTTCAGGGTTAGTAGTTAGGTTGTTCCCTCAATAGTTGACTCCGGGGCTTGAACAATGTGAGCTCACACTCTCATGTGATGAGAAAGTTATATTGATCTCTTGGTTGGACCAAAGATCTATTGTTCATTAGAGGTGTCAGTGGTACTTAAGGAACAAGTTGTAATGCAGGGGTTAAACGGTTTATACGACCCAGCTGTGATTACGGACAACCTGTGAAGGATCGACTTACCAATGACGATTATATCAAGAGGACACAATATATCTACAGTGAGGAGAGTGCAGCCCTTGGACTTTAGTGGAGTCTCCGGGGGTTAACGAATGTTGATCGATTCGGGTCAAAAGAGTTTTGACCGAATGATCTCGTTTCGTTGAAGCTCATGATCTGTAGGTCCTTTAGGTTCTCCTAGCTAGCTTGGATAAAGCGGTATAGCAATGCAATAGTGTTGAATTCGGAGAAATCTGAATTAGGTTATGTTCGGGGGTTTGTATATTTAAATGTGATTTAAATATATAATTGGAGGAAGTTGTATTTAAATGTGATTTAAATACTCGACCGGAGAAAAATGTGAATTTTGATTCATATTTTGGATAAATCGGTTTTCTGAAAATCGGGCTATAGTGGAAGGTTTATTATTATATTAATATTTATTATTAATATTAATAATTAATTAAATAATTAATTTTTTTTAATTATTATTAATTTTAATAAATAATAATTATTTATAATTATTATTATTATCATTAATTTTTCTTCTTGCATGTCCAACATGTGTCTTCCACTATATTTTCTTTTCCTTACTCATGAAGCAAGTCAATTGAGATAATCCATGATTTTGGCTTGAGTGAGAGTAATCTCTTAAGGGTTGAAGAAAAGACTTCTCTCTCTCTCTCTCTTGTTGGAACTTCTTCTCTCAAGTCTTTTGGATTGAGCATCTTCAAGTGTTGAAGGTAATATCCATGGTTGAAGCTTGAAAAAGAAGAGAGAAGTTGAAGCTTTGGTTGTTGTAAATACAAGGTGATTCTTTGGGAAAGATTCAAGAAGAGTTAAGTTGTTAATTCTTCTTCCCTTGATATTTGGATTTCAAATTGTTGAAACTCAAAGGGTTTGTTGTATTGTGTTCTTGATGTTCTTGATGAATTTTTCATCAAGTTCATACTAACACAATTCCAAACACAACCCATAATCTTCATCTTGTTCCTCCACCCTCAAACTAACCCCCTTAGCTTAAGGAGTCCCACCACTCCGCTATTACCGCCTGAGAATAGCTGGGACTACTCTAAGGGTGGTCCTCGTGTGCTCCTGATTGCTCGTGCTGAGTTCGTGACCGGAGGAGAGGTAGAGATCGAGGGGGCTGTAGAGGTGCAAAGGTAGACGAGAAGACGAACATCAAAATAAGGTATTTTTGTCCTTTGTTGCTCACTGGTGAATTTACCGGTCGGTTTTTACCGATAGGTAATTTACCGGTGGGGCTACCCAAACGCTGTTTCTTAAGCGTTTGGGGGTTGTTTCCACGGTCGAGATTTACCGGTCGTTTACCGGTAAATACCATACCGAGGAAACCGGTCGGTAAGAGTTACCGGTTTACTTTACCGGTTGAAATTTATCGGTTGATAAATTTACCGGTCTAGAGTTTACCGTTGGGGTTGAACCGGTTCGTTTACCGGTTGCCTTTTACCGGTGTATGGGCGCCGGTTTACCGGTCAAACTTTTGCTTCGGTAATTCCTTTACCGGTCGGTATTTACCAGTGGTAAGGAATTACCGGTGGGACTCGAAGTGATGAAAAATGTTAAGTGTTAGCATTGTTTCTCATTTCTTGTTTGTTGCTTATTGATTGCTGAAGATCCTCAGCCAGTTTAGGCTTCTTCCGCTGCGCCTCTAGTTGTGTCGGGATCCTTTGGTTTCCATCAATTGGTATTAGACAATGCTTTAAGCTCTCAATTTTGCACAAATTGAGTCCTAGGCGGGTTGTTATGATTTCTTGCTTGGGTGGCTGAAGCATTTTGGTTTATGGCATTGGTTTACTTTCCTTGTTTTTACCTTTGGTATGTAATAGCCTTGGTATGTTAAATAAGGCTTAATGTGTGGCTTGGAGTCTGTAATTCGTTTAGTCTTAGAGTCTAGGGTTGTTGCGAAGCCAACGTGTGCAAGGAGCCAAGAAGCCGAGGTGCTTGCAGTTGCTCGAGGAGTTCGTTGAGCTTCAAGACCTAGCTTGGGGTTTTGACAAGCTTGTAATAATTAGTATTGCTTGTTTGATGCCATAAACCAAATCGTTTTAGTGTGATTAATTTATAGGATGCATGAGATGTATGGTTTAAATTAATGCCTCTGCTTGTGCATAAAGTATGCCATGTAGATTTCAAATCCCACCTTAGGAAGCATGTTGCATGCATATTGTATGTTATAAGTGTTATAATGTATAGGATGCATGCTTAATTCATGAGATTCAATATAAGTGTTATATTGGTTATGAATAAGGAAATTGTATGTTTAAAAGCATAATTGATATAAATGTTATATTAATTATGAAGTTAAATATTCAATTTGTCATGCCTTAGTCTTTCATGTTTGAGAAGCATGTAGAATTGTTGTAGAAAGTCTAAAGTTTTGCAAAGTGTTGTAAAATTGGATAGACTATTAAAATCTATAACAAAGAAAAACATGTTCATATAGGGTTAAATGAGACGTCCGGTTCATTAGATGAATAGGTCGTTATCTTGTAAATGCTAAGGTTATGAGAAACTCACCCGGTGAAATTCTGTTCGAGGTTGGAGGTATTTAAGTTGCGTGTTTACGGAACACCTCCTACCTGGGGACGATCCGGTACTTGAGTAAAGTTAACCCGGCTTTATGAGCGTGCGTGAGAGGTGTGAGGTTAATAAAAGTGTTTATAACCTAGAGATCTCAGGTAAATAGTTTGCCTAGACTTAAGGTTTTATTTTCTTAGCCGGATAGAACTTGAGTAGTTTACCCTAAAACCGTCCATGATGCTTAGTAGATGTGTTGAGAAGGAATATACGATATATCCCTCTCCTGCTACGCACTCCCTATAGTTCACAACGTGAGAATTTTGCTCGGCCTCGTGATGCTAATGTGGCAACCCCATTCGGATGGTATTTGCAACTTTCAATAACAAGGTGAATGGAGTAAGTATCTATAGTAAGTGGGAGAAGGAAGTACGTCAGTACATCCTACGGTCTCCTCCATTGGATTGAAACGTGAGATTCCCATGTTTCGCCTGCTAGGTGCCCACAAGTGGTACCGATCCATTCGGAGGGCGGGGCATGGGAGATCGAACATCTCAGTCACCATTTATGGATAGTGAAACATGGGGTCATTCCCAACACTGACATTCCATTCGGTTGCGATGTTGGGGCCGTCCTATGCATTCTAAAAATGGAGGGTCACACTTACAAGATTTACTAAGGAGTTAGTAAATTTTGACCAAAAATGATAACTAAGATGCTATTGGAATATGAGTTATTCTGGAGATAGCATTTAGTCAAGTTTGTCTTGATTTAGTAAAGGAGTGTTCGACTACCATTCGGTAGCGGCCATTCTGACTTACTAAAGTATCGTTGTTAGTAAATAAAGAGTTTGGGTACTTTATTTACTGCTAAACCTCTTAATTGGTTTAAATAGGTTAAAACCGTTTCACAAATAGTTTTACATTCTTTACAGCATGTCGAGTTCGTTCATACAGTTACAATCACACGACAAATTAACCGGAGAAAATTTTGGGTAATGGAAGTCGAACCTTAATGCGGTTTTGGTTCTTGACAACCTAAGATTTGTCTTAACGGAGGAGTGTCCTCCGGTTCCTGGTTCAAATGCCTCACGAACTGTTCGTGAAGCATATGATGGTTGGATTCGGGCAAATGATAAAGCTTGAGTTTACATCCTGGCAAGCATATCTGATGTTTTGTCAAGGAAGCATGAGGGGATGGTTTCCGCTAAGGAAATCATGGCTTCACTACAAGAGATGTTTGGAAAGCCTTCCTCATCTCTTAGGTATGAAGCCCTCAAGCACATTTACAACTGCCGTATGGCTGAAGGAACCTCTGTTAGGGAGCATGTCCTTAACATGATGGTGTACTTCAATACTGCAGAAGTAAATGGAGCAACCGTTGACGAACAAGGTCAGGTTGGATTTATCTTGGAATCTCTTCCGAAGAGTTTCCTGCACTTCAAGACCAATATGGTCATGAACAAGATAGAATACAATATGACATCTCTTCTGAATGAGCTTCAGATATATCAGTCCCTGCATACCTCGAAAGGAAAAGAGAAGGAGGTAAATGTTACCACTTCTGTGAAATTCCAGAAAGGGTCTGGGTCTGGGACTAAATCAGAATCTCCTTCTGTGAGTAATAAGATTATTCACAAGAAGAAAAGAATTGCCAGGAAGGGCAAAACACCAGCTGTTGGCAAGGTAAAAGCTTCACACAGTGGAAAGTGTTTTCATTGTGGTGTAGAAGGGAGTTGGAAACGGAACTGCCCCAAATACCTTGCAGAGAAAAAGGAAAAGAATGAACGACAAGGTAAATATGATTTATCTTTTGTCTAAACATGTGTTGTGGATTATGATAGTCATATCTAGATGTCGATTCAGAACCACTAATCATGTTTGTTATTCTTTTTCAGGAAACAAGTTCCTGTCTGCCTATTTCTTGACGAAGACGACTTATGAAGATGTCTTCGCAGTCTCTACAGTGGGAGCTTGCTGATAGTTTAGTTGTCTGTATAGAAATAATTTCAACTGTTGTAATTATTATCTATAGAACTCAAGTTTGTTTTGAAACACTTTAATTGTATATAGTATCTTTTGTTTATTAAATGAAGAGTTCGTTTTGCAAAAGATATATACTAGTAGTGTTCTATTAAAACTTGGTAACAACTAAAGAGTTAAGATTTATCATGAAAGCAATATTTAAATTAACAATAGTTGTTGGTTTAACTGGTTCTTCTCAACCGTTGAGAATGCCTTGATGCAGTGGGAGAATTATGAGATAATTCGGCCTGCTGTATTAGTATGTTTTATGACACTAGTTATCATGCTTGATGATAACGGTAAATTCATAAACAAGAATCAGTAGCTCAAAACCATGTATCTTCAAGGGGTTTAAAGACCTAGACTATGAGGTGAAAACCTCTAAGTCTTGACTTTCTGAACAAAGGGACGGTCCCGAAGAGAATAAGTTAATTGTGTATTAACTTCTTCTCTTGTTGTCAGATGTATGTTCTATAGAATACTCGTATCCATTTACCATCGTCCTGTTTAAAAGGATAAGGTAAATAGATATCAAGATTAGCTATCTTGATAGAGTATCTATTAGTCTCAACCAGGAAGATTCATTATTTAAGATTCAGAGCAAATCGTTTGCAGTCTTATTCAATTCATTTATGAATTGGATTTAGTATCTAAATCTTAAAATTATAAGGATTGATTTTCGAATCAAATCTTATGGTTTTGAACATTACATTGATAAATATTGTTAAACAAGTATTTGATTAATGTAATAGCTTTCATAATAAATTCCCATAGTTTCACTCCTAATCATTGTGAATGATGTAGGAGTCATTTCTTTGATCAGCTTAAATTAGCTCTGTTGGTTCTAAGGATTCGGGTTATACTGAATCGTAAGAACATATGGCTAGTGGGAGCTGTCAAAAGTAATGTGGTTAAAGTTTTGTCAAATGTGTAAAGAGTAATAGAATACAAGAGTTGTATTGCTGATTTCTCTTGTGATAGCTAAGCTTTCTTGCAGCTTGTGAAGTAGCAAAATGTTTGTGAATCAAACTCAAAGTTTAGTACTTTGAGAGGATGTGATAGTCACATGGGTTCCTCACAGCACTACATGTTGTTTTTGTTTACTTTGTTTCTCATGGCTAAAGTGTTTGAGAAATACCTAAAGTGTTTAGGGCTCTGAGTTGTTCAATTAGGAAAGTGGGAGTAAACTAGAAATATGAGATATTTCATTTTCTCCACCTAACATGTACACAACAGACGTTTTAGTCCAAGTGGGAGTTTGTTGGGTTTTATGTCCTAAAACTCGTGGTTTGTAAACTGTTTTGTTTGTAAACAATCTATTTAGTAATAAAGAGTTATTCAGTTTTAATTCAGTGAAAGAGTTTACTGGATTAAATTGAAACATGTTTTATTCTATACCAATAACCAACACCCTTGGCATTGTTTGAGTATTTGAATCTCATGTATGTCATGATTGTGGATCAGGTTTAAGTATACTGCCAAAATGATCTATAGTATATGGATAAGGTTGGGTACCTTATCCTGGTAACACTATTGGATGCGGCTCACTTTGTATTGTACAGAACGATGTGATCCGAATCGTTCCACATGGAGATGTGAGAAGTGAGGGTGTCCTGTGTAAAGAGTTTACACAAGATCGAACCGCGTATTAAGTCACTCTCTCTTTATAACACCGTTTACTGATCGAGACTGACCTGTACTTTTTGATGGCCTAGGTAACTCGTTCTTAATCCTGAGCTCGCTATGAACTCCTGCTTATTCAGAAGTATCCTTTGACTTGTACGGGTGAGAGTGGCGGATTGCCCGCTCAATAAGCCTACCAACTTGGGGATAAAGCTGAATAAGTAGCTGGGGACATAGTATAGCAAGACTGGAATTGACTCCTAACCCGCTCTTCAGGGTTAGTTGTTAGGTTGTTCCCTTAATAGTTCACTCCAGGGCTTGAACAATGTGAGATCACACTCTCATGTGATGAGAAAGTTATATTGATCTCTTGGTTGGACCAAAGATCTATTGTTCATTAGAGGTGTCAGTGGTATATAAGGAACAAGTTGTAATGCAGGGGTTAAACGGTTTATACGACCCAGCTGTGATTACGGACGACCTGTGAAGGATCGACTTACCAATGACGGTTATATCAAGAGGACACAATATATCTACAGTAAGGAGAGTGCAGCCCTTGGACTTTAGTGGAGTCTCCGGGGGTTAACGAATGTTGGTCGATTCGGGTCAAAAGAGTTTTGACCGAATGATCTCGTTTTGTTGAAGCTCATGATCTGTAGGTCCTTTAGGTTCTCGTGGCTACCTTGGATAAAGCGGTATAGCAGTGCTATAGTGTTGAATTCGGAGAAATCTTAATTAGGTTTTGTAAGGGGGTTTGTATATTTAAATGTGATTTAAATATATAATTGGAGGAAGTTGTATTTAAATGTGATTTAAATACTCGATCGGA
This sequence comes from Herpetospermum pedunculosum, assembly GCA_028017165.1. Taxonomy (NCBI): domain Eukaryota; kingdom Viridiplantae; phylum Streptophyta; class Magnoliopsida; order Cucurbitales; family Cucurbitaceae; genus Herpetospermum; species Herpetospermum pedunculosum. The sequence goes on from JAPQWQ010000187.1 coordinate 6,061,594, forward strand.
GAAAAATGTGAATTTTGATTCATATTTTGGATAAATCGGTTTTCTGAAAACCGGGCTATAGTGGAAGGTTTATTATTATATTAATATTTATTATTAATATTAATAATAAATTAAATAATTAAAATTGTTTTAATTATCATTAATTTTAATAAATAATAATTATTTATAATTATTATTATCATTAATTTTTCTTCTTGCGTGTCCAACATGTGTCTTCCACTATATTTTCTTTTCCTTACTCATGAAGCAAGTCAATTGAGATAATCCAGGATTTTGGCTTGAGTGAGAGTAATCTCTTAAGGGTTGAAGAAAAGACTTCTCTCTCTCTCTCTCTCTCGTTGGAACTTCTTCTCTCAAGTCTTTTGGATTGAGCATCTTCAAGTGTTGAAGGTAATATCCATGGTTGAAACTTGAAAAAGAAGAGATAAGTTGAAGCTTTGGTTGTTGTAAATACAAGGTGATTCTTTGGGAAAGATTCAAGAAGAGTTAAGTTGTTAATTCTTCTTCCCTTGATATTTGGATTTCAAATTGTTGAAACTCAAAGGGTTTGTTGTATTGTGTTCTTGATGTTCTTGATGTTTTGTCAAGGAAGCATGAGGGGATGGTTTCCGCTAAGGAAATCATGGCTTCACTACAAGAGATGTTTGGAAAGCCTTTCTCATCTCTTAGGTATGAAGCCCTCAAGCACATTTACATCTGTCGTATGGCTGAAGGAACCTCTGTTAGGGAGCATGTCCTTAACATGATGGTGTACTTCAATACTGCATAAGTAAATTGAGCAACCGTTGACGAACAAGGTCAGGTTGGATTTATCTTGGAATCTCTTCCGAAGAGTTTCCTGCACTTCAGGACCAATATGGTCATGAACAAGATAGAATACAATATGACATCTCTTCTGAATGAGCTTCAGATATATAAGTCCCTGCATACCTCGAAAGGAAAAGAGAAGGAGGTAAATGTTACCACTTATGTGAAATTCCAGAAAGGGTCTGGGTCTGGGAATAAATCTGAATCTCCTTCTGTGAGTAATAAGATTATTCACAAGAAGAAAAGAAGTGTCAGGAAGGGCAAAACCCCAGCTGTTGGCAAGGTAAAAGCTTCACACAGTGGAAAGTGTTTTCATTGTGGTGTAGAAGGGCATTGGAAATGGAACTGCCCCAAATACCTTGCAGAGAAAAAGGAAAAGAATGAACGACAAGGTAAATATGATTTATCTTTTGTCTAAAAATGTGTTGTGGATTATGATAGTCATATCTGGATGTTGATTCAGAACCACTAATCATGTTTGTTATTCTTTTTCAGGAAACTAGTTCCTGTCTGCCTATTTCTTGACGAAGACGACTTATGAAGATGTCTTCGCAGTCTCTACAGTGGGAGCTTGCTGATAGTTTAGTTGTCTGTATAGAAATAATTTCAACTGTTGTAATTATTATCTATAGAACTCAAGTTTGTTTTGAAACACTTTAATTGTATATAGTATCTTTTGTTTATTAAATGAAGAGTTCATTTTGCAAAAGATATATACCAGTAGTGTTCTATTAAAACTTGGTAACAACTAAAGAGTTAAGATTTATCATGAAAGCAATATTTAAATTAACAATAGTTGTTGGTTTAACTGGTTCTTCTCAACCGTTGAGAATGCCTTGATGCAGTGGGAGAATTATGAGATAATTCGGCCTCCTGTATTAGTATGTTTTATGACACTAGTTATCATGCTTGATGATAACGGTAAATTCATAAACAAGAATCAGTAGCTCAAAACCATGTATCTTCAAGTGGTTTAAAGACCTAGACTATGAGGTGAAAACCTCTAAGTCTTGACTTTCTGAACAAAGGGACGGTCCCGAAGAGAATAAGTTAATTGTGTATTAACTTTTTCTCTTGTTGTCAGATGTATGTTCTATAGAATACTCGTATCCATTTACCATCGTCCTGTTTAAAAGGATAAGGTAAATAGATATCAAGATTAGCTATCTTGATAGAGTATCTATTAGTCTCAACCAGGAAGATTCATTATTTAAGATTCAGAGCAAATCGTTTGCAGTCTTATTCAATTCATTTATGAATTGGATTTAGTATCTAAATCTTAAAATTATAAGGATTGATTTTTGAATCAAATCTTATGGTTTTGAACATTACATTGATAAATATTGTTAAACAAGTATTTGATTAATGTAATAGCTTTCATAATAAATTCTCATAGTTTCACTCCTAATCATTGTGAATGATGTAGGAGTCATTTCTTTGATAAGCTTAAATTAGCTCTGTTGGTTCTAAGGATTCGGGTTATACTGAATCGTAAGAACATATGGCTAGTGGGAGCTGTCAAAAGTAATGTGGTTAAAGTTTTGTCAAATGTGTAAAGAGTAATAGAATACAAGAGTTGTATTGCCGATTTCTCTTGTGATAGCTAAGCTTTCTTGCAGCTTGTGAAGTAGCAAAAATTTGTGAATCAAACTCAAAGCACTACATGTTGTTTTTGTTTACTTTGTTTCTCATGGCTAAAGTGTTTGAGAAGTACCTAAAGTGTTTAGGGCTCTGAGTTGTTCAATTAGGAAAGTGGGAGTAAACTAGAAATATGAGATATTTCATTTTCTCCACCTAACATGTACACCACAGACGTTTTAGTCCAAGTGGGAGTTTGTTGGGTTTTATGTCCTAAAACTCGTGGTTTGTAAACTGTTTTGTTTGTAAACAATCTATTTAGTAATAAAGAGTTATTAAGTTTTAATTCAGTGAAAGAGTTTACTGGATTAAAGTGAAACATGTTTTATTCTATACCAATAACCAACACCCTTGGCATTGTTTGAGTATTTGAATCTCATGTATGTCATGATTGTGGATCAGGTTTAAGTATACTGCCAAAATGATCTATAGTATATGGATAAGGTTGGGTACCTTATCCTGGTAACACTATTGGATGCGGCTCACTTTGTATTGTACAGAACGATGTGATCCGAATCGTTCCACATGGAGATGTGAGAAGTGAGGGTGTCCTGTGTAAAGAGTTTACACAAGATCGAACCGCGTATTAAGTCACTCTCTCTTTATAACACCGTTTACTGATCGAGACTGACCTATACTCTTTGATGGCCTAGGTAACTCGTTCTTAATCCTGAGCTCGCTATGAACTCCTGCTTATTCAGAAGTATCCTTTGACTTGTACGGGTGAGAGTGGCGGATTGCCCGCTCAATAAGCCTACCAACTTGGGGATAAAGCTGAATAAGTAGCTGGGGACATAGTATAGCAAGACTCGAATTGACTCCTAACCCGCTCTTCAGGGTTAGTTGTTAGGTTGTTCCCTTAATAGTTCACTCCGGGGCTTGAACAATGTGAGCTCACACTCTCATGTGATGAGAAAGTTATATTGATCTCTTGGTTGGACCAAAGATCTATTGTTCATTAGAGGTGTCAGTGGTACTGTTACGTCTCCAAAAGTGACTATTTTAGGACTTATTTGTGTTAGGAAGTTGTGCATTTGTAAGTGTTTTTGATAGGATTTAGCTTGAACCTATGCTTATATATGAGAATTAGAAGAGAGAAGCTAAATTAGGACTTGTATGCAAAAGGAAAGAAAAAGAATGAAAAACAAAGTTAGAAGAATGAAAACTGTGCATTGCGGAGGCATTGCGGAACATTGCTAAAACCGCAATGTTTTAAGTGAAATCCGTAAGTTGGCTAACCTTTTTCTATTGTGATCCGATATTTCAGGGATTCGTTCTTTCTCCTCCATCCATTTTGAAGTACGAAGTTGAGGATGGATGGTTCTCCTTGGCCCAATCGCAGCTGCAGAATACTATAAAAGGAGGTCAAAGAGGAGGGTTTAAACATCATCCGAAAGCGTAGAAGTCTCTTCGCAGCGCAGTCTTTTCCATTCTTTCTCTTCTCCGTCTGTTGGTTTGAGAGGTTCAGCTGTTGGAGTCGACAACCTGATAGGAAGGAGAGAAGATTCATCTTCTCTTCTGATTGGATTCATCCAAGCAAGGCTTACCTTTCTCTCCCTTCAGCCGAGGCGTCTGCGACGAGGCGATCAAGCTCACTTTACTTGCTTTCTGTCTTTAACTTTTCATTTCCAGCACCGTTTGTTGTTATTTCTTTTCCATTAGTTAATCCATTCCATTTCGTTGCTTTCTGTCTTTATGTTAGTAACTTTAAGTCTTCATCTGTTCATTCAAACAATTGATTAATCAAAGCACAATTCATCATTTCGCACTTTATATTTATCTTCTCTGCCTACTGTTTGTCCTTTCTGTTTTGTCTTTAATTTTCTTCTAAGCATGTCCACTTCATCTAATATTTCTGTTCTCTCTACATCCATGAGTAGCTAAGTCACATAGGGGCATGCTAATGACAATACTATAGGCTAAAACACGTGAACCAAGCATGTAGGATAGCTCTCGAATGCATTGATTGTATGTAAGCTTCATCCCACGGGCAATTTTGATTGGCCATCCATTTTGTCCAAAGAACTCCTAACCTCTGGAAGGAGTAAGAGTTCAGAGTCATACACTCATGCTAGCCTCTCAAGGTAACCAGAAAACGACCTAGGAATAGGCGTTTTCCTAGTACAAATCATAACTTACTACTTTAACAAGATTCTTAAGACCTTACTTGGACATGAGTAAACTAAAGAATCTAATGCATGAAATCGGAAGATACATGAGAATGAGTTAGTTTGATGCATAGTGAGTTGATCCAATGCTTGAGAATCGTGTGAAAATGCCTATAGAGGAGTCGTTAGTAGCCCTTGTTTCTCCATTTTACACACTTTCGCTGTTAGTAACATTGCGGTAAAATTGCTGTTCTCGCAATTCTGTTAAGTTAAAAATTCTGCCTTAGCCATTTTCCTTTTCGTTTATTAATCTCTTCTCTTTACATTTGAGTTTTTCATTGACTTGCACTTGTTCATGTTGCTATCCTTTATATATTCATTAGTAAATAGGAACTTTAAAACCAAATCTACCCCATTAAATCCACCCTTTCTTACTTAACAACACACTTCGCGAGTAACTAATAATAAATCTCTGTGGGAAAACGAATGAAAAAATACTTACTACTTGCTACAAGATCATGTATGCTTGCATGTTCTGAGTGCTCTCTCTCTCTTATTGCTTATTTCTTTTACACATTGAGCACGCAACAAGTTTTTGGCGCCGCTGCCGGGGATTTAGTTTAGAGAAAACGAAGTTTGTTAAGTTAGAAACACAAAGTTTAATATCTATTGGAACTGATCTTTTTCTCATTTCTTGTGCAGGTACTATTGGGTTAGTTTATGAATGAGCATTCAAGTAGCGATTTAGAGTTCAATCCTGAGCCTGAGAGATTACTTAGGGCCAGAAACAAAGCTAAGAAACGTCTCTTTAACCAACCCTCTATACCTCAAGTAATTGCTGATTCTGCGGAGTCTTCGCAATCCCTTCACATAGAAATGGATATACCAGTCCCAAATCCGGTACCTACCGCTCGCAATCCCATCGAAATAGCGAATGATAAGGATAGTGCCATTCTTTCCTACCTAGTACCTATGCCTGGGAAACTAAACCCAAGCATAATCCGCCCTGAAATTACTGCCAACTCATTCGAGTTAAAGCCACTAATGTTCCAAATGTTGTTCACTGTGGGACAATTCTTTGGAGTGGAAAATGAGGACCGCCACAACCATCTTAGAAACTTCCTAGGAGTTAGTGATACCTTTCTCATCCCTGGAGTTTCCCAAGAAGCCTTGAGGCTCTACCTCTTCCCTTACTCTTTAAGGGATAAAGCAAAGACGTGGTTAAACTCATTACCCTCTGGATCAGTCCTCAATTGGACAGACTTGGCGGAGAAATTCCTAGTAAAATACTTCCCACCTGATAGGAATTCTACCTTTCGTGATGATATAATCAAGTTCAAACAAGCTGAGAATGAGTCCCTTCACGAAGCTTGGACAAGGTTCAAGGACCTTCTACTTAAATGTCCACACCATGGCATCCCATGGTGTATCCAAATAGAGGTCTTTTTCAAAGGATGCAACCCCAGCACCAGACAAGTTCTAAATTCATCTGCTGGTGGTTCCATGCTTTCCAAGAGTTATAATGAAGCCTATGAGATCTTGGAGAAGATCTCAGCATCTCACTGTAGGTGGTCAGATGATCCAATAGAGCCAAGTAGAGCTCAAGATAAGGACGCACTCAATGCCATGAGTAGTCAAATAAGCGCCCTGACCAACCTAGTTAAACAAATGGCTCAAGCCAATCTCCAAACTAGTGTCAACACCGCCACAACCATGTCAATGGGCACACAACCAAGTCAAGGTGAGACACTTATCTGTGGATTCTGTGGGGAAGGGCACCTGTATGAATACTGCCCTGGGAATCCAGCCTCAGTCTGCTATGTTGGAAGCCAACAGCAGCCTAAGAACAACCCTTACTCTAACACCTACAATCCTGGTTGGAGGAACCACCCAAACCTTTCATGGGGTGGCCAACAGAATGCTAACCAAGCTCCTAACCAACCAAGATCGAGTGGAACACCTGGTTTGACTCCCCAACATAACCAATCCATGTATCAAAAACCATACAACCAACCAGTAGGGTCTTCTGTAGAAAATCTACTCAAAGAGTACATCGCCAAGAATGATGCTACTCTACAAAGCCAGCAAGCTACCCTTAGGAGCCTAGAGAACCAAATAGGGCAACTAGCCAATGAACTCAAAAGTAGGCCCCAAGGTAGACTTCCTGCTGACACTGAAGTGCCAAGGAGAGATGGAAAAGAACAAGTTCAATCAATTGAACTTAGAAGTGGGAGACCATTGGTGAGCAACACTAAAGAAGCCCCAAAGAGAGTAGAGAACAATGAGTCTAGTGCTCCACTAGAGTCTCTGCCAAACCAAGGTCAACCCTCAACAAGCACATCAGGAGCAAGGCTGGAGCCAATCATAGAAGAGATAGAAGAAATTCCAAGGCCTCCACCTATCCTGAGGCGACCTGAAGTGCCTGCATATGTGCCACCACCTCCATTTCCTCGAAGGCTAAAGAAAAAACAAGAACAGGAAGTGCACTTTAATAAATTCTTAGAAATTCTTAAACAAGTGCATGTTAATATTCCTTTTGTAGAAGTTTTATAGTCTATGCCCTCTTATGTTAAGTTTTTAAAGGATATAATAACTAACAAAAAAATTATTGGCGAATTTGAAACAGTGAATCTCACTGAGGAGTGCAGTGCCATACTCCAGAACAAGCTACCCAAGAAGGAGAAGGATCCTGGTTCCTTCACCTTACCAGTAGAGCTAGGAGGCAAGCACGTGGGCAGAGCTCTTTGTGACCTGGGAGCCAGCATAAACCTCATGCCCCTATCACTATTCCGCCAGCTAGGAATAGGAGAAGCACGTCCCACCACTGTCACCTTACAACTTGCAGACAGATCCATAGCATACCCTGAGGGTAAGATTGAGGATATTCTTGTAAAGGTTGACAAGTTTATTTTCCTTGCAGATTTCATCATCCTGGATTATGATGCAGACAAGGAGGTCCCCATCCTATTAGGCAGACCATTTCTAGCCACAGGTAGGGCCCTGTTGCGTGCTCAATGTGTAAAAGGAATAAGCAATAAGAGAGAGAGAGCACTCAGAACATGCAAGCATACATGATCTTGTAGCAAGTAGTAAGTATTTTTTTCATTCGTTTTCCCACAGAGATTTATTATTAGTTACTCGCGAAGTGTATTGTTAAGCAAGAATGGGTGGATTTGATGGGGTAAAATTGGTTTTAAATTGCTTAATTACTAAGGAATATGTAAAGGGTAGCAACATAAACAAGTGCAAGTCAATGATAAACTCAAATGTAAAGAGAAGAGATTAATAAACGAAGAGGAAAATAGCTAAAACAGAATTTTTAACTTAACAGAATTGCGAGAACAGTAATTCTACCGCAATGTTACTGACAGCGAAAGTGTGTAAAATGGAGAAACAAGGGCTACTAATGACTCCTCTATAGGCATTTTCACACGATCCTCAAGCATTAGCTCAACTCACTATGCATCAAACTAACTCATTCTCATGTATCTTCCGATTTCATGCATTAGATCCTTTAGTTTACTCATGTCCAAGTAAGGTCTTAAGCATCTTGTTAAAACAGCAAGTTATGATTTGTACTAGGAAAACGCCTATTCCTAGGTCGTTTTCTGGTTACCTTGAGAGGCTAGCATGAGTGTATGACTATGAACTCTTACTCCTTCCAGAGGTTAGGAGTTCTTTGGACAAAATGGATGGCCAATCGAAATTGCCCGTGGGATGAAGCTTACATACAATCAATGCATTCGAGAGCTATCCTACATGCTTGGTTCACGTGTTTTAGCCTATAGTATTGTCATTAGCATGCCCCTATGTGACTTAGCTACTCATGGATGTAGAGAGAATAGAAATAATAGATGAGGTAGACATGCTTAGAAGGAGATTAAAGACAAAACAGCAAGGAAAAACAGTAAGCAGAGAAAATAAAGACAATTGTTTGTATGAACAGATGAAGACTTAAAGTTACTAACATAAAGACAGAAAGCAACGAAATGGAATGGACTAACTAATGGAAAAGAAATAACAACAAACGGTGCTGGAAATGAAAAGTTAAAGACAGAAAGCAAGTAAAGTGAGCTTGATCGCCTCGTCGCAAACGCCTCGGCTGAAGGGTGAGAAAGGTAAGCCTTGCTTGGATGAATCCAATCAGGAGAGAAGATGAATCTTCTCTCCTTCCTATCAGATTGTCGACTCCAACAGCTGAACCTCTCAAACCAACAGACGGAGAAGAGAATGAATGGGAAAGACTGCGCTGCGAAGAGACTTCTACGCTTTCGGATGATGATTGAACCCTCCTCTTTGACCTCCTTTTATAGTATTCTGCAGGTGCGATTGGGCCAAGGAGAACCATCCATCCTCAACGTCGTACTTCAAAATGGATGGAGGAGAAAGAACGAATCCCTGAAATATCGGATCACAACAGAAAAAGGTTAGCCAACTTACGGATTTCACTTAAAACATTGCGGTTTTAGCAATGTTTCCGCAATGCCTCCGCAATGCACAATTTTCATTCTTCTTACTTCGTTTTTCATTCTTTTTCTCTCCTTTTGCATACAAGTCCTAATTTAGCTTCCCTCTTCTAATTCTCATATATAAGTATAGGTTTAAGCTAAATCCTATCAAAAACACCTAAGAGTGTACATCTTTCTAAGATAAATAAGTCCTAAAATGGTCACTTTTGGAAACGTAACACACCCCCAAACTTAAGGTTTTGCTCGTCCTCGAGCAAACTAAGGACTTACTTAGGCTGCTGTTTTTATCCTCTCTAACCACTTGCTGACTCCCCTAAATTCCTATCTATAGCAGTGCTGTCCTGTGACACACTTCTAAGTTTACAACTATCCTCTTATTTTGCTTCTTCTGACTTCGCACGCCTAATGCTCCTACTGTTTCATTAACTCCCTACGCCTGATCTACTTGCTTCTGTCATATCGTGCAACTATCCCTAAGGTTTCAAATTCTACCTAGCTTTACCCCAGACTCAGTACATGCTTCTAGTTTTTTCTTTTGAGCTACCTAGGATTCCTTAGAGTCATGCCAGTCTTAGTATTAACAGTGACAGTAGTACTTTTAGAGAACAACCTAAACCCTGGCATCACTACATTGGACATACATTCATCTCCCTAAACAACCCTACAAGCTACAACTTTGTGCTCAGCTAATTGAGGATCAGAGTTCTTTTTATTCAGGACATCTAAGCCACAAAGCTGCAACTCCTAGGTATACATTCTTCTTCCCAACTTCTTCCTTTTTTTCTTTCTTACTTTGGTGGAGCCTCTCCTTTGGTTGCCTTTTGATGCAATGCCACTTGGGGGTTACACACTTGGCACTGATTACTCAGCAACCTAAGAGAGACACCCCTCTTTATTCTATTTTTCATTTTTTTTTTTCAGCTCATCATTTTTTTGTAAAGGAGAAGAAGAATGCTTATGCTTTAAGGGAGAGAGGAATGTTCCTAGGCCTAGGGTGGCCTCCCCCAAACTTAAACTACTCATTGTCCCCAATGAGTGTCTGAGGTGGCACACCCCCAAACTTGTCCTAGAAGCATCTAGTCTAAGGTAAAACAAAGAGAATCTAAAAGCCCTAGGCATAGACAGAACATTCTAAAAGCAAACATCACAGCAGCAGAAATTTATAAAAACAGGCAGGGAAGGACTTAAAGCTACGCATGCTGAGCAATTTTAAGAGGCTAATTTAAACCATCAAAGGTGTCTCATGACACTCATCCAGCATGCATGTAGATAAGCTATATAAGGTAGTCAAGATAGCAGCAAAAGAACAAAATTAAACAGAACCAGCCTAGCTAGACAGTCAGTCAAAAACATGCAATTACTAACAAAAATTGCGGATTCCGCAATTATTTCGCAATGGATACAGGGCAGATATATCAGTGATCAAGGCCCCTATGCATGCTATTTCCAGTCATTTAAGCTATACAAAAAGGAAACTAAACTAATCTACCTATTCAGCTACCATCAGACTACACTAAACAAATCTAGACAACAAAAATAAAGAACTAAAAAACAGATCAAACTTGATTCCAAAATAGCAGAATTCACATGGTTCAACGAAAAGCAGTTTGATTATTTTTTTTTCTTTTAGGGAACAGAAATACTCCCTTGAGTGCTAATCAGCCTAGCACTCAGACGTCCTCATCATCATCATCCCTTCTTGGTCCTGGAGGCGCCCATGGTGTCAGTAGGTCCGTGGGGAATTCAGGAAAGATGCAGCCCAATTGGTCTGCAACATCCTTATCCCTTGCCTGCGCATATGAGGCCCATTGAGCCATCTTCTTCTGCAGGTCCATCAGGCAGGCCATCGATAGGGATTGAGCAGCAGCCAGACCGTCTAACTCGAACTCCATGTTCTCCTTCCTTCGCATCCTTAAGCCCGTAGGCAGCTCCAGGTGCCCCGTGTAGGCCAGCTGCCTCTCCATCCTCTGGATTGGCACCCCTGCACGTAAGCAGAGCTTAGTAATTGTATTAGGAAAGAAAAGTGGACCCTTACCCTTTTTGGCGCAGTCAGCGGTTGAGGCTGCAATGACCTCGCCCACATTGATTGTGAGGCCCCTCATGATCGCATAGACCAGCAGCGATCTGCCTTGGTTGATGGTGGTCTCGTGGGTCACTGGGGACAACCTTCTGCGCACGAAAGAAAACCATATAGCTGCCTTTGCCGTCAGGGTTGCACTCATCAGAGTGTGCTTCCCATTGCGCGAGATCGTCCACGCTGCCTCAGGCTGGCCAATGATCCTCAGCGCTTCCTCCAGGACCGCCTCAGTTGGCGCATCAATGATCCTTGCATAATCTGTGTGTTTTTGACCCTTTAGGCCATAGGCTGCATTGATTGCCTTCGCTGAGAAATCCACCTCGATTCCTCTGACCACAGATAGGCCATCTTCAGGGTTCATCAGGTTGGCGTAGAAATCATACACCATGCTGGAGTAGGCGGGGATGGGCGGTCTACACAGCTCCTCCCAGCCGTGATTGGTGATCCCTGCGCGCAAGAATTGCGGCAGGTCTGCTAGCGCGTCGAGGAACCCTTTCTCGTGCAGCAGGTCCCTCTTCCTTAACTCAGTGCCTCTGGACTCAGCATCAGAGGACACGTACCTCACAAATTGAGGCTCATCTTCAGGGTACAGCTTGGCTTTCCCCTTGTCCTTTGGTTTGGCTTATTCAGCAGCCTCGATCTTGAGCTTCTTCAGCGAAGGCTCATCACTTACCTTATTTGATGAAGGCTCACCCCTGGCTTTCTTTTTCTTGGACTTCTTCGATGCTTTTGGCCGTTTGGCCTTGACAACCTTGGTGGCCTTCTTTCTCAATCTGGCCTTGGTTGTGATCTGTTGGAGGCAATCCCCCAACGTCTCATTCATCGAATCATCCCCCTCTGCAGGGCTGTCAGGGCTGACTTCCCTCAAGGGCGAGAAGACCTCGTCTTCCTCAGCTTCTTCACCGCCCTGCGCCGATTCTTGATGCTCTGCATCTGGGATTTCAGGTTCAGGCGTCTGGGAGATGGGTGATGCTTCAGGGCTCTGCGGCGGTGGAGAGTGTTCAGAGCTCTGTGGCGACGGAGATGGTTCAGGGCTTCGCGCCGGTGGAGATGGAGAATGGCTTTGCCTGGCCGTCTCGTAGGATGGACGGCCACTTTCTTGACTCTCCACAGAGGGAGTCTTCTTCTTGATCGCTGCGTCGGCCACAGCCATCTTCCACTTCCTTTTCTTGGGCGTTCCTGCTGGTTCAGATGGTCCAGCAGAGATCTCCGTCACTACCTTCCACTTCTTCTTGCGGACAGGGAGCTTGGGAAGGCGTTCGGTTCGCGCGGCTTCAGCATCTGCCAAGGCAAGGAGTGCCTCTCTCGCAGCAATCTCAGCGTCGTCAGCCTTCTTCTTGGACGCAGATCTCTCAGCTCTCGTTAGCACCATGGTGGAATCGTAAGAATCTGGAAAGAGGGATTGCAGAGGAAGAAGGAGAGAGTTTTCTTGGAGTTCAGTGAATAGGGGAAGCGTATGGGCCATCGCTATCTTAACGGCTATTTGTAATGATGGAAATCCCAACGGCTATTTCTGTTGTGGATTCAGCAAATCCACCGCAATTAAATGGCCGTTGGAGATTTCCTTCGTTTCAAATGCCCATATTTCCTCAACTCAATCTTCGATTTGGCCCAATATCTTCCCCGATTTTTTATCCTGGATTCATCTCCTTGATTCCTTCTATCGATCCCCTATTAAAAGAAATAAAATCAACATCAAATTCGGAATAAAAATCACACAAAAACATACACAAATAGTAACCGAAAAAATAGCGAAAAATAAACTAAGGCAGAGCCTCGCATGGACGAGCACAGTAATCACTCGTCCTCTCTCGTTCTTATTTTCAAGTTTCAGTCAAGAGGAAGGCCGAGAGAGTCTTCACATCTCCTTCCTCATAATAATGCTTCAATCTTGCACCATTAACCATGAACGGTTGCCCGTGCTGCAGGTTCCTAATCTCGATTGCACCATGAACAAACACGTTAGTTATCACAAAAGGACCTGACCATCTGGACTTAAGTTTGCCTGGAAATAATCTCAACCGTGAGTTAAATAACAAGACAAGCTGGCCTTTCTTAAAGTCCTTAATCCTAAGTCTACTATCATGCCAAATCTTAGTCTTTTCCTTATACATTTTAGCATTTTCATAGGACATATGTCTAAGCTCATCAAGCTCATGTAATTGGAGAGACCGCAATGTTCCCGCATCGGTCACGCAATAATTCAGTTCTTTCAAGGCCCAAAATGCTTTAATTTCTAATTCGAATGGTAAGTGACATGCTTTGCCATACACTAGCCTATAAGGAGACATACCTAAGGGTGTTTTATATGCAGTCCTATACGCCCAAAGTGCATCATCAATTCATGCTAAGCGACTATGATTGTTGGCACGTAATAAATATTTCATTCCCAAAATAAACTACTCCTAACATACGAAATCTAAGCAAAGCATGATAAAATCCTAATTTAAGAGTTTAGGGATCAGAAATCTCCCTTGTCAATCTGCCTCATATGGATATTCTTCAATGTTTCGAGGCATCACTTCTGCATCTTTAAGATACTTAAGTCTTGATTTACGAGGTCGGACATTCTGCCACACCTTGAAATTGTTGATTCTTTCAAAGAGACTGCATGTTATAACATCCCAAGGTTTGTACTTTCTGTGCGTTGGTTTTGTTTCTACAACATTTGCTACAACATAGCTTTGATGCGATGGGACTTCTTTTTCTGGCACATCCCTTTCTAACTCCTTCAGCTGGAGCATTTGTGGTGGTGGTGGCTCAACTCTTTCATTGGTGGAGAAGCTTGCTGCAACATCAGACATTTCAACTTCTTGTTCCTCAAGCAGCGCATTAGTCTCTTTGGCCTCATCCAGCACAATTTCATTTTTCTCAACTTCTACCAACTCCACCATTTCATATGGATATTCCATTGGATCACTCTTCTCAGATTCGAAGGTAACAAAGGATTCATCATCATAAAAATCGAACATCTGAGGGCATGGTGGTGGTGATTTTGCTATAGCAAGTAGATCTTGTAAGTCATTTGTGAGCTGAGCTAATTGCACATCCATTCTCCTCATGGATGCATCATTCCTTTCCATGAATTCTATCCATAGCGCCTCCAAAGTGGGTGATAATTCTTCATTTGGAGTTGGGGCATAATGTTGATAGTCTTCATGTTGGGGGAACTCTTCATAATGAGCAATTTGCACATGCTCTTTCCAAGGATTATTTGAGAGTTGCCACTGATCATGTTCACACATGTACGAATAATGGTTGTCATAGCTTTGTTGATATTGCCTCTCTTGATAATTCAATGTTGGGCAATTCTCCAAGTTATGATTATCCCCACAATAAGCACATGGCTGATAAAATTCTTCAAACTGTTGTGGGCAAACTCGTCCTCCAATTAAGTTCTGCAGCGTATTCATTTACTTTGTCGTACACATACGTTTTCCACCTGCAAAGTTTCTCTCTGTTGCGAGTTGAGGTTTGGAAACTCTTTCATAAACTAGCTTGATAGTACCTGTAAAGGAAATGAAAGAAGATTAGCTCCAATAGATATTAAGTTTTTTTTTTCTAAATTAACAAACTTCGTGTTCACTAAACAAAATCCCCGGCAGCGGCGCCAAAAACTTGTTGCGTGCTCAATGTGTAAAAGGAATAAGCAATAAGAGAGAGAGAGCACTCAGAACATGCAAGCATACATGATCTTGTAGCAAGTAGTAAGTATTTTTTCATTCGTTTTCCCACAGAGATTTATTATTAGTTACTCGCGAAGTGTATTGTTAAGCAAGAATGGGTGGATTTGATGGGGTAAAATTGGTTTTAAATTGCTTAATTACTAAGGAATATGTAAAGGGTAGCAACATAAACAAGTGCAAGTCAATGATAAACTCAAATGTAAAGAGAAGAGATTAATAAACGAAGAGGAAAATAGCTAAAACATAATTTTTAACTTAACAGAATTGCGAGAACAACAATTCTACTGCAATGTTACTGACAGCGAAAGTGTGTAAAATGGAGAAACAAGGGCTACTAATGACTCCTCTATAGGCATTTTCACACGATCCTCAAGCATTAGCTCAACTCACTATGCATCAAACTAACTCATTCTCATGTATCTTCCGATTTCATGCATTAGATCCTTTAGTTTACTCATGTCCAAGTAAGGTCTTAAGCATCTTGTTAAAACAGCAGGTTATGATTTGTACTAGGAAAACGCCTATTCCTAGGTCGTTCTCTGGTTACCTTGAGAGGCTAGCATGAGTGTATGACTCTGAACTCTTACTCCTTTCATAGGTTAGGAGTTCTTTGGACAAAATGGATGGCCAATCGAAATTGCCCGTGGGATGAAGCTTACATACAATCAATGCATTCGAGAGCTATCCTACATGCTTGGTTCACGTGTTTTAGACTATAGTATTGTCATTAGCATGCCCCTATGTGACTTAGCTACTCATGGATGTAGAGAGAACAGAAATAATAGATGAGGTAGACATGCTTAGAAGGAGATTAAAGACAAAACAGCAAGGAAAAACAGTAAGCAGCGAAAATAAAGACAAAGTGCGAAATGATGAATTGTGCTTTGATTAATCAATTGTTTGTATGAACAGATGAAGACTTAAAGTTACTAACATAAAGACAGAAAGCAACGAAATGGAATGGACTAACTAATGGAAAAGAAATAACAACAAACGGTGCTGGAAATGAAAAGTTAAAGAGAGAAAGCAAGTAAAGTGAGCTTGATCGCCTCGTCGCAAACGCCTCGGCTGAAGGGTGAGAAAGGTAAGCCTTGCTTGGATGAATCCAATCAGGAGAGAAGATGAATCTTCTCTCCTTCCTATCAGATTGTCGACTCCAACAGCTGAACCTCTCAAACCAACAGACGGAGAAGAGAATGAATGGGAAAGACTGCGCTGCGAAGAGACTTCTACGCTTTCGGATGATGATTGAACCCTCCTCTTTGACCTCCTTTTATAGTATTCTGCAGGTGCGATTGGGCCAAGGAGAACCATCCATCCTCAACGTCGTACTTCAAAATGGATGGAGGAGAAAGAACGAATCCCTGAAATATCGGATCACAACAGAAAAAGGTTAGCCAACTTACGGATTTCACTTAAAACATTGCGGTTTTAGCAATGTTTCCGCAATGCCTCCGCAATGCACAGTTTTCATTCTTCTTACTTCGTTTTTCATTCTTTTTCTCTCCTTTTGCATACAAGTCCTAAATTAGCTTCCCTCTTCTAATTCTCATATATAAGTATAGGTTTAAGCTAAATCCTATCAAAAACACCTAAGAGTGTACATCTTTCTAAGATAAATAAGTCCTAAAAAGGTCACTTTTGGAGACGTAACAGGCCCTGATAGATGTCCAAAAAGGTGAGCTCACTATGAGGGTTCATGATGAGGAGGTCAAATTTAGTGTTTTTAAAGTCTTAAGGTACCCCTCTGACTCTGAATCTTGTGCTAGCATGGACATTGTAGATTCACTGATGGAAGAACAGCTGGAGCATGAATTATTAACTAAGCATGCTAATGAATATGTACAATTAGATTTAACTGATTTAAATGTTTCTGAAATAATGGATATACCTGTAGATAGGATATAGCATGTTTGTATGAATAATGACTTGACTGACAGATCCTTGAATCCATTAAAACCATCCATTGAGTATCCACCTATCTTAGAATTGAAACCTTTACCCACTCACCTCAAGTATGCATATCTAGGAAGTACTGATACTCTGCCTGTGATTATTTCTTCTAAATTGAGTGAAAAGCATGAGGTTGAACTGATATTATTACTTAGGCAGCATAAAAAGGCTATTGCATGGACTATTGCTGACATTAGAGGCATTAGCCCTTCTTACTGCATGCATAAGATAATCTTAGAGGAAGAACATACACCCCGAGTAGATCACCAACGTAGGTTGAACCCCTCTATGAAAGAGGTAGTAAAAAAATAAATCATAAAGTGGTTAGATGCAGGTGTAATCTTCCCTATAGCTAGTAGTCAGTGGGTGAGTCCTATACAATGTGTACCTAAGAAGGGGGGGATGACTGTAGTAGTGAATGAGAGCAATGAACTGATTCCAACTAGAACTATTACAGGATGGAGAGTCTGTATGGACTATAGGAAATTGAATAAGGAAACAAAAAAAGATCACTTCCCTTTACCATTTATTGACCAAATATTAGATAGGATAGCTGGTAGAGCTTATTACTGCTTTCTAGACGGTTATTCAGGATACAACCAGATCACTATAGACCCTAAGGACCAGGAGAAGACAACCTTCACTTGCCCTTTTGGAACATTTGCCTTTGGCAGAATGCCTTTTGGCTTATGCAATGCACCAGCAACGTTCCAAAGGTGCATGTTGGCAATCTTCTCTGACTTAGATGAATTCATGATAGAGATATTTATGGATGACTTCTCAGTCTTTGGTGATTCATTTACAAACTGTTTAGAGAACTTAGGACAAGTTCTGGCTAGGTGTGAGGAGACTAACCTAGTCCTTAATTGGGAAAAGTGCCACTTCATGGTGGAAGAGGGGATAGTCCTAGGTCATAGAGTGTCTAGAGCAGGAGTAGAGGTCGATAGGGCCAAGATTGAAATAATAGAGAAGTTAGTGGAACCTCAGAATGTGAAAGCCATTAGAAGTTTCTTAGGACACGCAGGTTTCTATAGAAGGTTCATTAAGAACTTTTCTAAGATCTCCAAACCTCTGTGTGAGCTTCTAGAGCTGAATAAGCCATTCATCTTCTCTAAAGAATGTTTACTAGCCTGGAAAACCCTTAAGGAAGCACTAGTCAAAGCACCTATTATAGTGGGGCCAAATTGGGACCTTCCCTTTGAGATGTTATGTGATGCAAGTGACTATGCTGTAGGGGTTATGCTAGGACAAAAGATTGACAAACTAACACACCCTGTATACTATGCTAGTAAGACACTTAATGAGGCACAATGTAATTACACAACCACGGAAAAGGAGATGCTAGCTGTAGTATTTGCCTGTGAGAAGTTTAGGAATTACATTGTAGGCACTAGGACAATCGTGTACACTGACCATTCTGCCTTAAAATACCTCATAAGGAAGGCTGATGCTAAGCCTAGGTTGATTAGATGGGTGTTGTTGCTGCAGGAATTTGATCTAGACATTAGAGATAAGAAAGGCTGTGAAAATGTGGTTGCGGATCATCTTTCCAGATTGCAACATAATTGCGATAACATTGCGGAAACCGCAATTTCTGATGCCTTTATCGATGAGCATGTCTTTGTATTAGCACATCGTGATAACGATGAGGAACCTTGGTTTGCTGACATTGCTAACTTCCTTGCCTCGCAGGTACTACCAACTTTCAAGGGAGGATAAGAAAAGAAGAGGTTCCTGCATGAAGCTAGGAAGTTCATATGGGATGATCCTACCCTCTACAAGACATGTGCAGATGGTTTGCTGAGGAAGTGTGTGTCAGCTGCTGAAGCGAAGTCTGTGCTGCAGCACTGCCATACAGCCCCCTATGGTGGACACTTTGGTGGCCAAAGAACAGCTGCAAAGGTGTTCTAGAGTGGCTACTATTGGCCCACAATCTTCAAGGATGCCCACGAGTACGCACACAGCTGTGATGAATGCCAGAGAACAGGTAACCTTAGTCGAAAGGATGAGATGCCTCTCACTTACATCTTAGAGTTGGAGCTCTTTGATGTGTGGGGCATTGACTTCATGGGATAATTTCCCCCATCAGCAGGTAACCTTTACATACTTGTAGCTGTAGACTATGTATCTAAATGGGTAGAAGCCATAGCATGTCCAAATAATGATGCCAAAACAGTCATTAAGTTCCTTAATAGACATATCTTTACTAGGTTTGGAACACCTCGTGCTATAATTAGTGATGAAGGGACACACTTTATTAATAAAGCTATGGAAAAAGTGTTGGCTAAATACAATGTTAGACATAGAGTAGCCACCCCTTATCACCCACATTCGAATGGACAAGCTGAAATATCAAATAGGGAGATTAAAAACATACTCGAAAAAGTGGTCAAACCCAATAGAAAAGATTGGTCGTTTAAACTCGAGGATGCACTTTGGGCATATAGAACTGCATATAAGACACCCCTAGGTATGTCTCCTTATAGACTTGTGTATGGCAAAGCATGTCACTTACCATTCGAATTGGAAATTAAAGAATTTTGGGCCTTAAAAGAACTGAATTATTGCGTGACCGATCCGGGAACATTGCGGTCTCTGCAATTACATGAGCTTGATGAGCTTAGACATATGTCCTATGAAAATGCTAAAATGTATAAGGAAAAGACTAAGATTTGGCATGATAGTAGACTTAGGATTAAGGACTTTAAGAAAGGCCAGCTTGTCTTGTTATTTAACTCACGGTTGAGATTATTTCCAGGCAAACTTAAGTCCAGATGGTCAGGTCCTTTTGTGATAACTAACGTGTTTGTTCATGGTGCAATCGAGATTAGGAACCTGCAGCACGGGCAACCGTTCATGGTTAATGGTGCAAGATTGAAGCATTATTATGAGGAAGGAGATGTGAAGACTCTCTCGGCCTTCCTCTTGACTGAAACGTGAAAATAAGAGCGAGAGAGGACGAGTGATCACTGTGCTCGTCCATGCGAGGCTATGCCTTAGTTTATTTTTCTCTATTTTTTTTTCGGTTACGATTTGTGTATATTTTTGTGTGATTTTGATTACGAATTTGATGTTGATTTTATTTCTTTTAATAGGGGATCGATAGAGGGAATCAAGGAGATGAATCCAGGATAAAAAAAATCGGGGAAGATATTGGGCCAAATTGAAGATTGAGTTGAGGAAATATGGGCATTTGAAACGAGGAAATCTCCAACGGCCATTTAATTGCGGTGGATTTGCTGAATCCCCAACAGAAATAGCCGTTGGGATTTCCATCATTACAAATAGCCGTTAAGATAGCGATGGCCCTCTTTCCAGATTCTTACGATTCCACCATGGTGCTAACGAGAGCTGAGAGATCTGCGTCCAAGAAGAAGGCTGACGACGCTGAGATTGCTGCGAGAGAGGCACTCCTTGCCTTGGCGGATGCTGAAGCCGCGCGAACCGAACGCCTTCCCAAGCTCCCTGTCCGCAAGAAGAAGTGGAAGGTAGTGACGGAGATCCCTGCTGGACCTTCTGAACCAGCAGGAACACCCAAGAAAAGGAAGTGGAAGATGGCTGTGGCCGACGCAGCGATCAAGAAGAAGACTCCCTCTGTGGAGAGTCGAGAGAGTGGCCGTCCATCCTACGAGACGGCCAGACAAAGCCATTCTCCATCTCCACCAGCGCGAAGCCCTGAACCTTCTCCATCTCCGCAGAGCTCTGAACACTCTCCACCGCCGCAGAGCCCTGAAGCATCACCCCTCTCCCAGACGCCTGAACCTGAAATCCCAGATGCAGAGCATCAAGAATCGGCGCGGGGCGGTGAAGAAGCTCAGGAAGACGAGGTCTTCTCGCCCTTGAGGGAAGTCAGCCCCGACAGCCCTGCAGAAGGGAATGATTCGATGGATGAGACATTGGGGGATTGCCTCCAGAGATCACAACCAAGGCGAGATTGAGAAAGAAAGCCCCCAAGGTTGTCAAGGCCAAACGGCCAAAGGCATCGAAGAAGTCCAAGAAAAAGAAAGCCAGGAGTGAGCCTTCATCAAAGAAGGTTAGTGGTGAGCCCTCTCTGAAGAAGCTCAAGATCGAGGCTGCTGAATCAGCCAAACCAAAGGACAAGGGGAAAGCCAAGCTGTACCCCGAAGATGAGCCTCAATCTGTGAGGTATGTGTCCTCTGATGCTGAGTCAAGGGGCACCGAGTTAAGGAAGAGGGACCTGCTCCATGAGAAGGGGTTCCTTGACGCGCTAGCAGACCTGCCGCAATTTTTGCGCGCAGGGATCACTAATCACGGCTGGGAAGAGCTGTGCAGACCACCCGTCCCAGCCTACTCCAGCATGGTGTATGATTTCTACGCCAACTTGATGAACCCTGAGGATGGCCTATCTGTGGTCAGAGGAATCGAGGTGGATTTCTCAGCTAAGGCAATCAATGAAGCTTATGGCCTCAAGGGGCAAAAACACACGGATTATGCAAGGATCATTGATGCGCCAACAGAGGCTGTCCTGGAGGAAGCAATTCGGATCATTGGCCAACCTGTGGCAGCGTGGACAGTTTCACGCAATGGGAAGCACACTCTGATGAGTGCTACCCTCACAGCCAAGGCACCGGTCTGGTTCTCCTTCGTGCGGAGGAGGCTGTCCCCAGTGACCCACGAGACCACCATCAACCAAGGCAGATCGCTGCTGGTTTATGCAATCATGAGGGGCCTCACAATCAATGTTGGTGAGGTCATTGCAGCCTCAATCGCCGACTACGCCAAAAAGGGTAAGGGTCAACTTTTCTGTTCCAATACAATCACTAAGCTTTGCTTACGTGCAGGGGTTCCAATCGAGCGGATGGAAAGGCAGCTGGCCTACACGGGGCACCTGAAGCTGCCTACAGGCCTGAGGATGCGAAGGAAGGGGAACATGGAGTTCGAGCTAGATGGATCTGCAGAAGAAGATGGCTCAATGGGCCACATATGCGCAGGCAAGGGATAAGGATGTTGCTGACCAATTGGGCTGCATTTTTCCTGAGTTCCCCACGGACCTACTGACACCATGGGCGCCTCCAGGACCAAGAAGGGATGATGATGATGAGGACATCTGAGTGCTAGGCTGATTGGCACTCAAAGGAGTATTTTTGTTCCCTAAAAGAAAAAAAAATCAAACTGCTTTTCGTTGAACCATGTGAGTTCTGCTGTTTTGAGTTAATATTTGGTCTGTTTTTAGTTCTTTATTTTTATTGTTTAAGTTTGTGTAGTGTAGTCTGATGGTAGCTGAATAGGTAGATTAGTTTAGTTTCCTTTTTGTATAGCTTAAATGACTGGAAAGAGCATGCATAGGGGCCTTGATCACTGATATACCTGCCCTGTATCCATTGCGAAATAATTGCGGAATCCGCAATTTTTGTTAGTAATTGCATGTTTTTGACCGACTGTTTAGTTAGGCTGGTTCTGTTTAATTTTGTTCTTTTGCTGCTATCTTGACTACCTTATATAGCTTATCTACATGCATGCTGGATGAGTGTCATAAGACACCTTTGATAGTTTAAATTAGCCTCTTAAAATTGCTCAGCATGCGTAGCTTTAAGTCTTTCCCTGCCTGTTTTTATAAATTTCTGCTGCTGTGATGTTTGCTTTTAGAATGTTCTGTCTATGCCTAGGACTTTTAGATTCTCTTTGTTTTACCCTAGACTAGATGCTTATAGGACAAGTTTGGGGGTGTGCCACCTCAGACACTCATTGGGGACAATGAGTAGTTTAAGTTTGGGGGAGGCCACCCTAGGCCTAGGAACATTCTTCTCTCCCTTAAAGCATAAGCATTCTTCTTCTCCTTTACAAAAAAATGATGAGCTGAAAAAAAAAAAATGAAAAATAGAATAAAGAGGGGTGTCTCTCTCAAAGTTGCTGAGTAATCAGTGCCAAGTGTGTAACCCACAAGTGTCATTGCATCAAAAGGCAACCAAAGGAGAGGCTCCACCAAAGTAAGAAAGAAAAAAGGAAGAAGTAGGGAAGAAGAATGTATACCTAGGAGTTTCAACTTTGTGGCTTAGATGTCCTGAATAAAAAGAACTTTGATCCTCAATTAGCTGAGCACAAAGTTGTAGCTTGTAGGGTTGTTTAGGGAGATGAATGTATGTCCAATGTAGTGATGCCAGGGTTTAGGTTGTTCTCTAAATGTACTACTGTCACTGTTAATACTAAGACTGACATGACTCTAAGGAATCCTAGGTAGCTCAAAAGTAAAAACTAGAAGCATGTACTGAGTCTGGAGTAAAGCTAGGTAGAATTTGAAATCTTAGGGATAGTTGCACGATATGACAGAAGCAAGTAGATCAGGCGTAGGGAGTTAATGAAACAGTAGGAGCATTAGGCGTGCGAAGTCAAAAGAAGCAAAATAAGAGGATAGTTGTAAACTTAGAAGTGTGTCACAGGACAGCACTGCTAGAGATAGGAATGTAGGGGAGTCAGCAAGTGGTTAGAGAGGATAAAAACAACAGCCTAAGTAAAGTCCTTAGTTTGCTCGAGGACGAGCAAAACCTTAAGTTTGGGGGTGTGTTACGTCTCCAAAAGTGACTATTTTAGGACTTATTTGTGTTAGGAAGTTGTGCATTTGTAAGTGTTTTTGATAGGATTTAGCTTGAACCTATGCTTATATATGAGAATTAGAAGAGGGAAGCTAAATTAGGACTTGTATGCAAAAGGAAAGAAAAAGAATGAAAAACAAAGTTAGAAGAATGAAAACTGTGCATTGCGGAGGCATTGCGGAAACATTGCTAAAACCGCAATGTTTTAAGTGAAATCCGTAAGTTGGCTAACCTTTTTCTGTTGTGATCCGATATTTCAGGGATTCGTTCTTTCTCCTCCATCCATTTTGAAGTACGACGTTGAGGATGGATGGTTCTCCTTGGCCCAATCGCACCTGCAGCATACTATAAAAGGCGGTCAAAGAGGAGGGTTTAAACATCATCCGAAAGCGTAGAAGTCTCTTCGCAGCGTAGTCTTTTCCATTCTTTCTCTTCTCTGTCTGTTGGTTTGAGAGGTTCAGCTGTTGGAGTCGACAATCTGATAGGAAGGAGAGAAGATTCATCTTCTCTTCTGATTGGATTCATCAAAGCAAGGCTTACCTTTCTCTCCCTTCAGCCGAGGCGTCTGCGACGAGGCGATCAAGCTCACTTTACTTGCTTTCTGTCTTTAACTTTTCATTTCCAGCACCGTTTGTTGTTATTTCTTTTCCATTAGTTAATCCATTCCATTTCGTTGCTTTCTGTCTTTATGTTAGTAACTTTAAGTCTTCATCTGTTCATTCAAACAATTGATTAATCAAAGCACAATTCATCATTTTGCACTTTATCTTTATCTTCTCTGCCTACTGTTTGTCCTTTCTGTTTTGTCTTTAATTTTCTTCTAAGCATGTCCACTTCATCTAATATTTCTGTTCTCTCCACATCCATGAGTAGCTAAGTCACATAGGGGCATGCTAATGACAATACTATAGGCTAAAACACGTGAACCAAGCATGTAGGATAGCTCTCGAATGCATTGATTGTATGTAAGCTTCATTCCACGGGCAATTTCGATTGGCCATCCATTTTGTCCAAAGAACTCCTAACCTCTGGAAGGAGTAAGAGTTCAGAGTCATACACTCATGCTAGCCTCTCAAGGTAACCAGAAAACGACCTAGGAATAGGCGTTTTCCTAGTACAAATCATAACTTACTGCTTTAACAAGATGCTTAAGACCTTACTTGGACATGAGTAAACTAAAGAATCTAATGCATGAAATCGGAAGGTACATGAGAATGAGTTAGTTTGATGCATAGTGAGTTGATCCAATGCTTGAGAATCGTGTGAAAATGCCTATAGAGGAGTCGTTAGTAGCCCTTGTTTCTCCATTTTACACACTTTCGCTGTTAGTAACATTGCGGTAAAATTGCTGTTCTCGCAATTCTGTTAAGTTAAAAATTCTGCCTTAGCCATTTTCCTCTTCGTTTATTAATCTCTTCTCTTTACATTTGAGTTTTTCATTGACTTGCACTTGTTCATGTTGCTATCCTTTATATATTCATTAGTAAATAGGAACTTTAAAACCAAATCTACCCCATTAAATCCACCCTTTCTTACTTAACAACACACTTCGCGAGTAACTAATAATAAATCTCTGTGGGAAAACGAATAAAAAAATACTTACTACTTGCTACAAGATCATGTATGCTTGCATGTTCTGGGTGCTCTCTCTCTCTTATTGCTTATTTCTTTTACACATTGAGCACGCAACAGGTACTTAAGGAACAAGTTGTAATGCAGGGGTTAAACGGTTTATACGACCCAGCTGTGATTACGGACGACCTGTGAAGGATCGACTTACCAATGACGGTTATATCAAGAGGACACAATATATCTACAGTGAGGAGAGTGCAGCCCTTGGACTTTAGTGGAGTCTCCGGGGGTTAACGCATGTTGATCGATTCGGGTCAAAAGAGTTTTGACCGAATGATCTCGTTTCGTTGAAGCTCATGATCTGTAGGTCCTTTAGGTTCTCCTGGCTAGCTTGGATAAAGCGGTATAGCAGTGCTATAGTGTTGAATTCGGAGAAATCTTAATTAGGTTTTGTTCGGGGGTTTGTATATTTAAATGTGATTTAAATATATAATTGGAGGAAGTTGTATTTAAATGTGATTTAAATACTCGATCGGAGAAAAATGTGAATTTTGATTCATATTTTGGATAAATCGGTTTTCTGAAAAACCGGGCTATAGTGGAAGGTTTATTATTATATTAATATTTATTATTAATATTAATAATAAATTAAATAATTAAAATTGTTTTAATTATTATTAATTTTAATAAATAATAATTATTTATAATTATTATTATTATCATTAATTTTTCTTCTTGCGTGTCCAACATGTGTCTTCCACTATATTTTCTTTTCCTTACTCATGAAGCAAGTCAATTGAGATAATCCATGATTTTGGCTTGAGTGAGAGTAATCTCTTAAGGGTTGAAGAAAAGACTTCTCTCTCTCTCTCTCTCGTTGGAACTTCTTCTCTCAAGTCTTTTGGATTGAGCATCTTCAAGTGTTGAAGGTAATATCCATGGTTGAAGCTTGAAAAAGAAGAGAGAAGTTGAAGCTTTGGTTGTTGTAAATACAAGGTGATTCTTTGGGAAATATTCAAGAAGAGTTAAGTTGTTAATTCTTCTTCCCTTGATATTTGGATTTCAAATTGTTGAAACTCAAAGGGTTTGTTGTATTGTGTTCTTGATGTTCTTGATGAATTGTTCATCAAGTTCAAACTAACACAATTCCAAACACAACCCATAAGCTTCATCTTGTTCCTCCACCCTCAAACTAACCCCCTTAGCTTAAGGAGTCCCACCACTCCGCTATTACCGCCTGAGAATAGCTGGGACTACTCTAAGGGTGGTCCTCGTGTGCTCGTGACTGTTCGTGCTGAGTTCGTGATCGGAGGAGAGGTAGAGATCGAGGGGGTTGTAGTGGTGCAGAGGTAGACGAGAAGACGAACATCAAAATAAGGTATTTTTGTCCTTTGTTGCTCACTAGTGAATTTACCGGTCGGTAAACCGGTCGGTTTTTACCGATAGGTAATTTACCGGTGGGGCTACCCAAACGCTGTTTCTTAAGCGTTTGGGGGTTGTTTCCTCGGTCGAGATTTATCGGTCGTTTACCGGTAAATCCCATACCGAGGAAATCGGTCGGTAAGAGTTACCGGTTTACTTTACCGGTTGAAATTTATCGGTTGATAAATTTACTGGTCTAGAGTTTACCGTTGGGGTTGAACCGGTTCGTTTACCGGTTGCCTTTTACCGGTGTATGGACGCTGGTTTACCGATCAAACTTTTGCTTCGGTAATTCCTTTACCGGTCGGTATTTACCTGTGGGACTCGAAGTGATGAAAAATGTTAAGTGTTAGCATTGTTTCTCATTTCTTGTTTGTTGCTTATTGATTGCTGAAGATCCTCAGCCAGTTTAGGCTTCTTCCGCTGCGCCTTTGGTTGTGTCGGGATCCTTCGGTTTCCATCAAAGCTCAAGTAGTCAGTCAAAAGGTCTATAGTATATGGAAAAGGCTGGTTATCTTATTCTGGTAACACTATAGGATGCGGCTGATAACTCTAAAATAGAGCAATAATTATAGCCTTAAATCTAGCTAAATGCCATGCTTAATTCAATTAAATCTCCTTATTTTAGGTATTTTGTGGCAAAGAGCTCGGGAAGTCAAATTATGAATTTCAGGGCTAAATCGGTCATTTAAGAGGTTTCGGGAAGTGTTCGGGTAAAAAAGATAGGCCAAACGGAGTTCGGGAGCAAAAACGACCCAAAATTGGGCTTAGACCCAAGAGGGCAGCGCCCAGGCGCCGGCGCCCAGCGCCCAGGCGCCCAACGGAGGCAGCAGCCCAGACCGCCCACGCCCAGACGCTCGCGCGCACCGCATCGCTCAGACGCCCCATGCCCGCGCGCTCGCGCCGAGCGCCCGTCATCGTTAGTCCCCCGCCCGCCGCACGCCAACACCCGCGCGCACCGCTCTGCCTCCGCGCCCGTGTCCGACATCAAAAGTCAGCGCACGCCGCACGCCCACCCACGCCCGTGTCCGCGCGCGCCCCTGCGCGTCCTCGCCCGAGCGCCCGTCATGGAAAGTTCGCGTCCGCGCGCGCCGCTCGCACGTTCGCGCCTGTGTCCGCGCGCTCACCCTAGCCATTACCCGAATTGCCCGTCATTAAAAGTAAAAAAAAAAGCCCGTCATTAAAAGTCTTAAAAAATGCCCGATTTTGTAAATTTTCCAGAGAGCTCAGCGCCTAGGCGCTAGTCTGACGCAGAAATGGGTATTTAAGTCCGTTTTTCTTATTTTAGGTCATTCTCTTCTCCCCCTTCTCTTCTAAAACCGATTCTCCACCCATTTTTGGGTATTGTTACTCCATTAATGGAGCATGGAAGGCCACCCATGAATTTCTTTCTTCCCATTTGCATCCATGGCTAACTAAGAGGTAATACTTGATCTTTAGGAGATGGGTTAGATGTTGTAAATGTGATTGGGTGAGACTTGGATTGTTTGGGTATGTTTAGCATGTTTAGCATTCTACTCTTCTCTAATTTTAGCTTTAATTTCTAGCATCAATTTCTTCTTGGTTTGACTCCCATTTAGTTAATTGATTGTTGGGTTGGTTAAAAACCCATTATGCGTTTGCCTCTTATGGGTTGAGTGACAGCAGTCTAAGTGTATTTAAATTGGTGTTGCAACATTTAATTTAGCTACCCGTTAGACTCTAGATGAAGAGTAAATCGAGCCCGTTATTAGAGATCTTAGTAACGTACTCGTCGCATAGTTACCTGTCGCTCGTAGTTAACTCTATTTGGGAGAGCGTTCGCCCTCAATTGAATTAACATCGAAGCTTAATGAAGAGCTGTCAACTCTTCATTAACTACTTGGGATTGCTAGTTTCTTCTTAGAAATTTGTAATTTGCGTGGGTGTTAGTTAAAAGCATGCTAAGTCTTGGGCGTCTGTGATCCGAATCACATTGCAATTAATAACCCGGAACCTTTAGATGAGTGTTTTCATTACAATTTCCATTTCTCCCGTTATTCCAAATTGTCATTTAATTTTTCCCGTTATTTTCTCTTTTCTTCTTTTAATTCTCAAAACCCCCCATCAACATATTCTCTCATTAAGCAATTAAAATTCTGAATTTAGATTAAGCTATTAAATTCCCTGTGGTACGATCCTGACTATCGCTTTCTACAAGTTTTGAAGAAGCCTTAGGCAGTGTTATAAATTTTAATTTGGCTGGTCCCGACAACCCGAAACATACGGAATATTCACAAAATTCCGCTACCAAATTTGGCGCCGCTGCCGGGGAATTTAAATTAGTTTGTCTTGATTTAAATTTTAATTGTTTAGTTTAAAAATTTTCTGTTTTGTTTGTTTTTCTTTCTTTTATTGTTTTAAGCGTTTACCTAGTGTTTGTTAAGAGAAGGGTATGATGGAAGCCTTGGAAAGGAATGATGGGCATCAAAAGACTCTCAGGGAGTTTGCGATGCCAGATTTAAACCGTCAACCATTATGTATATCTGTTACGTCATCAAAAGTGCATATTTTAGGGACTTATTGACCATAGAATTGTGTTCACTCTTAAGCGTTTTTGTTAGAATTTAGTCTAAACATGTGCTTATATATGAGAATTTATAGAATGAAGCTAAATCAGGACTTATTTGTAAAAGAAAGAAAAAAGAATCAAAAACGAAGTTAAAGAGTTGGAATTTTGTTGCAGAAACATTGCGGAAACATTGCTATCTCCGCAATGTTTAAGTTTAAATTCTTAAGTTGTTCTAACCGTCCGCCGTTTTGTTGCGATCTTTCAGCCGCCCAATTTCTCTCCTGCTGCCACGTGGAAGGTCGTCGTTCAAAATGGATGGTTCTCCTTGACTGAAGAGTACCTGCAAAACATTATAAAAGGAGGTCAAGGGGGAAGGAGAACAACAAGCTTGGAAGCGTAGAACTCTCCATCTCAACGCAGTTTCTCTTTATTTTCTCTCTCGGTCGTTGGCGTGAAGGAATCAGCTATTGGCATCGATAATCTGAGAGGAAGAAGAGAGATCCTTCTTCTCTTCTGATTGGATTCATCCCCAAACAAAGCTCACCTTCGCCCTTCATCCAAGGCGTTTGCGGCGAGGAGTTCACGCACACGTTTATCTGCTTTCTACTGCTTTCTGCCTTTCCTTTTCGCTGCTGTTTGTTGCCATTTGGTTCTGTTAGCTACATTGTTTCATTTCGTCTTTGTCTGTTTAGTCTTTATCGTTTTAAAGTTGTTGCTTGTTAAGTTTTGAATCTTGTTTAATCGAAGAATTGTTTGACTACTTCGCAAGTTCCTCCTTGCTTTCTGTTTTCGGTTTGTTTCCATTTGAATACTACCAAGGATGTTTAATCAGTCAAGTCTTTCCAATCCATCATCATCCATGAGTAACTAAACCACACAAAGGCCTGCTAGTGACGAATCGATAGGTAGAAATACGTGAATTCAGCATGTAGGATAGCTTCACACGCATTAAATGTATGTGTACTTCATCCCACGGACAATTTCGATTGGCCATCCATTTTGTCTAAAGAACTCCTAACCTCCGGAAGGAGTAAGAGTTCAGAGTCGTCCATTCATGCTAGCCTTTCATGGTAGCCAGAAAACGACCTAGGAATAGGAGGTTTCCTAGCACAATCCATTAACTTGCTTATATAAAAAGATGCTTAAGTCTTACTTGGATATGAGTAAACCTAAGGATTTAATGCATGTAATGGAGAGATGCATGAGAATGAGTTAAATTGATGCATGATAAGTTGATCTACTGCTGAAGAATCGTATGAAAAAGCTTATAGAGGAGTCGTTAGTCGACCTTGTTTCCACCATTCACCCTTCAAACGTTGCTGTTTAAATTGCTAGAAAATTGTTGTCTGCGCAATTCCATAAATCTGTTTTTACCTTAGCCAACTTTCCAGTCTTTTGTTTTGCGATTTTATTGCTAGATAATTGCTTTCTCCGCAATTCTTTTTCTTCTACACTCAAGTCAATCACCTTACTTGTCTTTGCTTAAGCTTGCATATCTCGCACGTTCTTTATTTGTTAGTCACAT
Source organism: Herpetospermum pedunculosum (assembly GCA_028017165.1). Lineage (NCBI taxonomy): Eukaryota > Viridiplantae > Streptophyta > Magnoliopsida > Cucurbitales > Cucurbitaceae > Herpetospermum > Herpetospermum pedunculosum. The sequence goes on from JAPQWQ010000187.1 coordinate 6,091,932, forward strand.
TATTCCCAATTCCACCCCATTTAAACCACCTTTTCTAAGTTAACATCTCACTTCGTTAGTAACTAAGAATAAATCTCTGTGGGAAATCGAATGAAAAAATACTTATTACTTGCTACAAGACCATGTATGCTTGCATGTTCTGAGTGCTCTCACATTGCATTTTTATTTACACATTGAGCACGCAAAAAGTTTTTGGCGCCGCTGCTGGGGATTTTGTTTAGTAAACACGAAGTGTGTTATTTTAGAAAAAACAAAACTTAATATCTATTGGAGCATATCGGGTTAGTTTATGAATGAGCATTCAAGTAGCGATCTAGAGTTCAATCCTGAGCCTGAAATACTTCTTAGGGCCAGAAACAAAGCTAAGAAACGCCTCTTTAAACAGCCACCTGTAACTCAAAATATTGCTGACTCCGCAGAGTCTTCGCAATTCCATCAAACCGAAATGGATAGACCACCTCCAAACCAAGCACCTGCCATTCGCAACCCCATCGAAATAGCGAATGACAAGGATAGTGCCATCCTCTCATATTTAGTTCACATGCCTGAGGAGCTTAATCCGAGCATAATACGCCCTGAGATTACAGCTCTCTCATTCGAATTAAAGCCTGTCATGTTCCAAATGCTGTCCACCGTAGGACAATTATTTGGAGTGGAAAACGAAGATTCCCACAATCATCTAAGAAATTTCCTAGGAGTTAGTGATACCTTCATCATCCCTGGAGTTTTCCAAGAACCCTTAAGACTCTATCTCTTTCCCTACTCATTAAGAGATAAAGCCAAAACGTGGTTAAATTCTTTACCCTCCGGATCGATTGTCAATTGGACAGATCTGGCTGAAAAATTCCTAGTGAAATACTTCCCACCTGATAGGAATTCCAATTTTCGAGATGACATTATCAAGTTCAAACAAGCCGAAAACGAATCCCTTCACGAAGCTTGGACAAGATTCAAAGATCTATTGCTTAAATGTCCACACCATGGCATTCCATGGTGTATCCAGATAGAAGTGTTCTTTAAAGGATGCAACCCCAGCACAACGCAAGTGCTAAATTCTTCGGCTGGTGGTTCCATGATTTCTAAGAGCTACAATGAAGCCTAAGGGATTTTGGAGAAAATCTCAACTTCTCATTGTAGATGGTCAGACGATCCGGTAGAGCCAAGAAAAGCTCAAGACAAGGATGCACTTAGTGAAATGAGTAGCCAAATAAATGCCCTGACCAATCTAGTTAAACAAATGGCTCAAACCAATCTCCAACCTAGTGTCAACACCGCAGCAGCCATTTCAATGGGCACATCAACTAGTCAAGGTGAGGCACTGATCTGTGGATTATGTGGGGAAGGGCACTTGTATGATTTCTGCCCTGGGAATCCAGCCTCGGTATGCTATATTGGAAGCCAACAGCAGCCTAGGAACAACCCCTGTTCTAACACTTATAATCCTGGTTGGAGGAACCACCCAAATCTTTCCTGGGGTGGGCAACAAAATACTAACCAAACACAAAACCAACCAAGACCGAGTGGAACACCTGGTTTCACTCAACAAAATAACCAATCCATGTATCAAAAGCCATATAACCAACCAATAGGGTCATCAGTAGAGAATTTACTTAAGGAGTATATTGCAAAAAAATGATGCAACCCTGCAGAGTCAGCAAGCCACCCTTAGGAGCTTAGAAAACCAAATAGGGCAGTTAGCAAATGAACTGAAAAGTAGGCCCCAAGGTAGATTGCCTGCAGACACTGAAGTACCAAGAAGGGATGGAAAAGAACAAGTTCAAGCAATTGAACTTCGTAGTGGAAGACCATTGGTGAGCAACAATAGAGAAGCACCAAAGCGAGTAGAGAATGAAGAGTCTAGTGCTCCACTGGATTCTCTGCCCAACCATGATCAACCATCAACAAGCACAACAAGGTTGAGGCTGGAACCCATTATCGAGGAACCAGAAGAAATACCAAGGCCTCCACCTGTCATTAGGCGACCTGAAGTGCTTACATATGTGCCACCACCTCCATTCCCTAGAAGGCTGAAGAAAAAACAAGATCAGGAAGTGCACTTTAATAAGTTTTTAGAAATTTTAAAACAAGTGCATGTTAATATCCCATTTGTAGAAGTTTTGCAATCTATGCCTTCTTATGTTAAATTCTTGAAAGACATAATTACTAACAATAAAATTATTGGTGAATTTGAAACAGTGAATCTCACCGAGGAGTGCAGTGCTATACTCCAAAACAAACTACCAAAGAAGGAGAAGGATCCTGGTTCCTTCACCTTACCAGTCGAGTTGGGGGGCAAGCACGTGGGCAGAGCTCTTTGTGATCTGTGAGCCAGCATCAATCTCATGCCCTTATCACTATTCCGCCAGCTTGGAATAGGGGAAGCACGACCTACTACTGTCACCTTGCAGCTTGCAGACAGATCCATAGCATACCTGGAGGGGAAAATTGAGGATATACTTGTCAAGGTTGACAAATTCATCCTTCTTGCAGACTTCATCATTCTGCACTATGAGGCAGACAAGGAGGTACCAATCTTATTGGGCAGACCATTTATAGCCACAGGTAGGGCTTTGATTGATGTCCAAAAAGGTGAGCTCACCATGAGAGTTCATGATGAGGAGGTTAAATTTAGTGTATTTAAAGCTCTAAGGTATCCTTCTGATTCTGAATGTTGTGCAAGTATAGATGTGGTAGATTCACTGATCAAAGAACAACTTGAGCAAGAACTGTTAATTAAGCATGCTACTGACTATGTACAAATAGATATAACTGACTTAAACATCTCTGAATTGATGGATATACCTGTGGACAAACCTCAGCATGTTTGTATGACTAATGACTTGTCTGAAAGAACCACAATTCCTTTGAAACCATCAATTGAACATCCACCTTTACTAGAATTAAAACCATTGCCTGATCATCTTAAGTATGCATATCTAGGAGAGCATGATACTTTGCCTGTTATTATTTCGTCCAAGTTGAGTAAACAGCATGAAATTGCGTTAATATTGCTGCTTCAACAACATAAAAAAGCTATTGCATGGACGATTGTTGATATAAGAGGTATTAGTCCTTCCTATTGCATGCATAAGATATTATTGGAAGAGGAACATACCCCTAGGGTAGATCACCAACGTAGGTTGAACTCCTCCATGAAGGAGGTAGTTAAAAAAGAGATTATAAAATGGTTAGATGCTGGTGTAATTTTCCCTATAGCCAATAGTCAATGGGTTAGTCCAATCCAATGTGTGCCTAAGAAGGGTGGAATGACTGTAATAGTTAATGAGAATAATGAACTAATTCCAACTAGAACTGTTACAGGATGGAGAGTCTGTATGGACTATAGAAAATTAAACAAAGAAACAAAAAAGGATCATTTTCCTTTACCGTTTATAGACCAAATGTTAGATAGGATAGCTGGCCGAGCCTATTACTGCTTCTTAGATGGTTATTCTAGATATAACCAAATTACCATAGACCCTGTGGACCAGGAGATGATGTGTGATGCTAGTAACTATGCAGTCGGGGTCATGCTAGGACAAAAAATAGATAAACTAACACATCCTGTATATTATGCAAGTAAGACTTTGAATGAAGCACAATGTAATTACACCACCACCGAGAAGGAAATGCTAGCTGTAGTGTTTGCTTGTGAGAAATTTAGGAATTACATTGTAGGAACTAGAACAATTGTGTACACCGATCACTCTGCACTAAAATATCTGATGAGGAAGGCTGATGCTAAACCACGGTTAATTAGATGGGTATTATTATTGCAAGAGTTTGACTTAGACATTAGAGATAAAAAAAAGGATGCGAAAATGTAGTTGCTGACCATTTATCTAGATTGCAGCATAATTGCGATAAAATTGCTGAGCCAGCAATTTCTGATGCTTTTATTGATGAGCATGTCTTTGTGTTAGCACATCGTGATAACGATGAGGAACCTTGGTTTGCGGATATTGCTAATTTCTTTGCCTCGCATGTACTCCCAACTTTGAAAGGGGGGGGGGGGGGCAAGAAAAGAAGAGGTTTCTACATGAAGCTAGGAAGTTCATCTAGGACGATCCTACACTTTAAAAGACATGTGCAGACGGATTGCTGAGGAAGTGTGTATCAGCTGCTGATGCGAAGTCAGTGTTGCAGCACTGTCATATGTCTCCCTATGGTGGACATTTTGGTGGCCAAAGGACGGCTGCAAAGGTGTTCCAGAGTGGCTACTACTGGCCTACAATATTCAAAGATGCATACGACCATGCCCACAGCTGCAATGAGTGCCAACGGACGGGTAACCTTAGCAGGAAGGATGAGATGCCTCTCACCTACATCTTAGAGTTGGAACTCTTTGATGTGTGGGGCATTGACTTCATGGTACCATTCCCTCCATCTGCAGGTAATCTCTATATACTCGTAGCTGTAGATTACGTTTCTAAATGGGTAGAAGCCATAGCATGTCCCTCAAATGATGCAAAGACGGTAGTTAAGTTTCTAAATAGGCATATTTTTACAAGATTTGGTACACCACGTGCAATAATAAGTGACGAGGGAACCCACTTTATAAATAAGGCTATGGAAAAGGTACTAGCTAAATACAATGTTAGACAAAGAGTGACAACTTTTTATCACCCACACTCGAATGGGCAAGATGAAATATCCAATAGGGAGATTAAAAACATACTCGAGAAAGTGGTCAAACCTAATAGAAAAGACTGGTCATTTAAGTTGGACGATGCACTTTGGGTATATAGGACTGCATATAAAAAACCCTTAGGTATGTCTCCTTATAGGCTAGTATACGGAAAAGCATGTCATCTTCCCTTCGAATTAGAAATCAAAGCCTTTTGGGCCTTAAAAGAACTGAATTATTGCGTGACCGATGCTGGAACATTGCGGTCTCTGCAATTACATGAGTTGGATGAGCTGAGACATATGTCTTATGAAAATGCTAAAATGTATAAAGAAAAAACCAAGATTTGGCATGATAGTAGACTTAGGATCAAGGACTTTAAAAAAGGCCAACATGTCTTATTGTTCAACTCACGATTAAGGTTATTTCCAGGAAAACTTAAGTCTAGGTGGTCAGGTCCGTTTGTTATTACTAACGTCTTTCCTCATGGTGCTATTGAGATTAGAAACCTACAGCACGGGCAGCCGTTTATGGTCAATGGTGCACGATTGAAGCATTACTACGAGGAAGGAGATGTGAAGACACTCTCGGCCTTCCTCTTATCTGAAGCTTGAGAGACGATTCGACAGGGGATGAGTGACCATTGTGCTCATCCATCAGAAGAACATGCCTTAGTTTTTTTTTCTTTCGTATTTTCGGTTTATGTTGTGTGTTTATTTTTTATTTTAATTACGGATTTTTGTTTTAATTAGGTGGATATTAATGGGAGATCTTTAAGAGGAGATGAAGGAGATAAATCGAGGGGAGAAGATCCACGAAGAAGATCTGGTTAAATCAAAGATTCGGTTGCTAAATCTTGCAACCCGAATCAAGAAATATCCCAACGGTCAGGCAGATTAATTGCGGCAGACGTGCTGAGTCCGCAACAGAAAAGAGCCGTTAGAAGGCACTCGAGTACAAATAGCCGTCGTTGGATCCCTGCCCTCTACGTTTTCTCAATCCGTTGGACCTCCGAAATTCAATCTTCTCCATCCTCTGCATCCCCTACATTCCGATCCTCAAAGAACGAAAATGGTAACCACACGGGGAAATCGTTCCACGCCCAAGAAAGCGTCGCCCGACGCAGAGGTAGCTGTGAGGGAGGCGCTGCTCTCTTTAGCAGACACCGATGTTGTGCAACCCGTACGCCCATCGAAGCTCCCTGTGCGCAAGAAGAAATGGAAGGTGGCGACTGAGGTTCCTGCTGGTCCCTCTGATCCGGTCGGTACACCCAAGAAAAGGAAATGGAAGGTTGCGGTTGCTGATTCGCCGGTCAAGAAGACTCCCAGCATGGAAAGCCGTGGGAGTGGCCGCCCATCCTATGAGACGGCCCAGCAAAGCCCTGATCCTTCTCCACAGGCGCCGGAGCCTGAAGCCCCATCTGAAGAGCACCAAGACTAGGTGCAAAGTGGCGAACCGGCGGAGAAAGAGGAGGTATTCTCCCCCTTAAGGGATGTCAGTCTTGACAGCCCTATAGACGGGGGAAGCAAGGACTCCATGGATGAAACGTTGGGGGATTGTCTCCAACAAATAACCACCAGGGCTCGGCTAAGGAAGAAAGCCCCCAAGATCGTGAAGGGCAAGCGACCGAAGGCCTCCAAACGAGCCAAGAAGAAGAAGAAGGTTGGAGCTGAACCTTCTTTCAAGAAGATGAAAATGGAAGCCTCCGAGTCAGCCAAAATGAAGGACAAGGGGAAGACGAAAATGTACCCCGAAGACGAACCTCAAGCTGAGAGGTACGTCTCTCAGGAAGCAGAGGCCAAGGGCCTCGAATTGAGGAAAAGAGACCTCCTCCATGAGCGGGGATTTCTTGACGCATTGGCGGACCTGCCGCAATTCTTGCGCGCAGGGATCACAAACCATAGCTGGGAGGAGCTGTGCAAACCGCCCATTCCCACTTATTCTGACATGGTGTATGACTTCTACCAAAACCTGACGCACCTTGAAGATGGTCTGTCCATGGTGAGGGGGATCGAGGTTGACTTCTCAGCCAAAGCCGTCAATGAAGCTTATGCTCTCAAAGGGCATACATACACTAACTATGCAAGAATAGTCGAATCACCCTCTGCGGCTGTCTTGGAGGAAGCCTTGCAAGTAATTGGCAAACTTGAGGCGGCATGGACAATTTCGAGGAATGGGAAGCACACAATGATGAGTGCGACTCATAAGGACAAGGCATCCGTCTGGTTCTCTTTTGTGCGCAGACGACTCTCCCCTGTGACACACGAAACAACTATCAACCAGGGGCGTTCGTTGCTGCTGTATGCTATCATGCGGGGGCTCACCATTAACGTGGGTGAAGTCATTGCCGCCTCCATCACTGACTGCTCAAAGAAAGGTAAGGGTCAGCTCTTTTTCCCGAATACCATAACTAAATTGTGCTTACGTGCAGGTGTGCCAATGGAGAAGAATGAAAGGCAGCTGGCTTACACTGGCCACCTGGAGCTGCCTACAATCTTGAGGATGCGAAGGAGGGGCAACATGGAATTTGAGATGGACGGCCTAGCTGCTGCACAATATCTGTCTATGGCTTGCTTGATGGACCTGCAGCACAAGATGGCTCAGTGGGCTGAGTATGCACAAGCACGAGACAAGGATGTAGCTGACCAGCTGGGGTGCATATTCCCTGGCTTCCCTACTGACCAGTTGAATCCGTGGGCGCCTCCTAGAGAAAGGAGAGATGAGGATGAAGATGTTTGAATGCCAGACTGAACGACATTCGAGGGAGTTTTCTGATCCTTCTTGAAAAAAAATAAACCTGCTTTTCTGTGACCTGTGACCCCTGTTATTAATCAAATGCATGATCTGTTTTAATTGTTCTTTTGTTCGTTTAGAGTAGTTTAGTTAATTTGATGGTTTCTGAGTAGTTAGCTTAATTAGTTCACCTGTTTTGTGTAGTGAGTGATGACTGAAAATAGCATGCTAGGAGCATTGATCACTGCTAAAATTGCTCTGTAGGTAATTGCGGATTCCTTGCGGTGTCCGCAATATTTTGTTAGTTTTCGCATGCTATTGGATGACTGTTGGATGGGCTGTTTCTGTTTATATCTCGATATCTTGCTGCTTTATGGACTTCACTGTGTTATCTATCTGCTGAGCATGCTGGATGAGTGTTTTAGTACACCTTTGTTAGTTTAAAGTAGCTTTCTTTCTTGCTCAGCATGCACCTCTATAAGCCCTTAACATGTTGTTTTTACAAAAGTTCTGCTTTTGTGCTATCTGCTTTAGGAAGGTCATTCTATGCCTAGGAGTTTTAAATTTTACTTGTTTTGCCTTAGACTAGATTCTTCTAGGACAAGTTTGGGGGTGTGCCACCTCAGACTCTAATTGCGGACAATGAGGAGTTTAAGTTTGGGGGAGGCAGCCTCTAGGCCTAGGAACATTCCTCTCTCCCTATTTAAGCATAAGCATTCTTCTTCTGTGAAAAAATATGATGAGAGAAAATTTTTTGAAAAACAAAAGAATAAAGAGTAGTGTCTCAATAGAGGTTGCTGAGTAATCAGGGCCATTTGTGTAACCCACAAGTGACACTGCATCAAAAGGCAAACCAAAAGAGAGACTCTACTAAGAAAAGAAAAAAGGGAAAAGGAAAAACCAAGGAAGAAGAATGTATGCCTATGAGTTATAGCTTATGTGCTTAGGTGGCCTGTATGAATGAACTCTGATCCTCAATTAGCTAAGCACAGGGTTGTAGCTTGTAGGTTTGTTAAGGGAAATGAATGTATATCCAATGTAGTGATGCCAGGGTTTAGGTTGTTCTATGGAATGTACTACTGTTACTTGTGTGTACTAAGACTGGCATGACTCTAAGGAATCCTAGGTAGCTCAAAAGAAAAACATTAGAAGCATGTACTGAGTCTGGGGTGAAGGAAGGAAGAATTTGAAAAACTTAGGGATAGCTGCACAATGAACCTAATGACATAAGGCAGATAGAGTAGTTGTAGGAAATTTATAAAGGCAGTAGGTTTTACAAGGCAAAAGAAATCAGATTAAGCAGAATGTGAAGTTAGTTTTAAACTTAGAAGAGTGTCACAGGACAGCCATGCGATGGATAGTAAGCTTAGGGAAGACAGCAAGTAGTCAGATAGAGTGATAGCAGCCTAAGTAAGCCCTTATATTGCTCGAGGACGAGCAATAACTTAAGTTTGGGGGTGTGTTACGTCTCCAAAAGTGCATATTTTAGGGACTTATTGACCATCGAATTGTGTGAACTCTTAAGCGTTTTTGTTAAAATTTAGTCTAAACATGTGCTTATATATGAGAATTTATAGAATGAAGCTAAATCAGGACTTATTTGTAAAAGAAAGAAAAAAGAATCAAAAACGAAGTTAAAGAGTTGGAATTTTGTTGCGGAAACATTGTGGAAACATTGCTGTCTCCGCAATGTTTAAGTTGAAATTGTTAAGTTGTTCTAACCGTCCGTCGTTTTGTTGCAATCTTTCAACCGCCCAATTTCTCTTCTGCTGCCACGTGGAAGGTCGTCGTTTAGAATGGATGGTTCTCCTTGACTGAAGAGTACCTGCAAAACACTATAAAAGGAGGTCAAGGGGGAAGGAGAACAACAAGCTTGGAAGCGTAGAACTCTCCATCTCAACGTAGTTTCTCTCTATTTTCTCTCCCGGTCCTTGGCGTGAAGGAATCAGCTGTTGGCATCGATAATCTGAGAGGAAGAAGAGAAGATCCTTCTTCTCTTCTGATTGGATTCATCCCCAAACAAAGCTCACCTTCGCCCTTCATCCGAGGCGTTTGCGGCGAAGAGTTCACGCACACGTTTATCTGCTTTCTACGGCTTTCTGCCTTTCCTTTTCGCTGCTATTTGTTTCCATTTGATTCTGTTAGCTACATTGTTTCATTTCGTCTTTGTCTGTTTATTCTTTATCGTTTTAAAGTTGTTGCTTGTTAAGTTTTGAATCTTGTTTAATCAAAGAATTGTTTGACTACTTCGCAAGTTCCTCATTGCTTTCTGTTTTCAGTTTGTTTCCATTTGAATACTACCAAGCATGTTTAATCAGTCAAGTCTTTCCAATCCATCATCATCCATGAGTAACTAAACCACACAAAGGTCTGCTAATGACGAATCGATAGGTAGAAATACGTGAATTCAGCATGTAGGATAGCTTCGCACGCATTGAATGTATGTGTACTTCATCCCACGGACAATTTCGATTGGTCATCCATTTTGTCTAAAGAACTCCTAACCTCCGAAAGGAGTAAGAGTTCAGAGTCGTTCATTCATGCTAGCCTTTGATGGTAGCCAGAAAACGACCTAGGAATAGGCGGTTTCCTAGCACAATCCATTAACTTGCTTATATAAAAAGATGCTTAAGTCGTTAGTAACTAAGGATTTAATGCATGTAATCGAGAGATGCATGAGAATGAGTTAAATTGATGCATGATAAGTTGATCTACTGCTGAAGAATCGTATGAAAAAGCCTATAGAGGAGTCGTTAGTCGACCTTGTTTCCATCATTCACCCTTCAAACGTTGCTGTTTAAATTGCTAGAAAATTGTTGTCTGCGCAATTCCATAAATCTGTTTTTACCTTAGCCATTTTTTCCAGTCTTTTGTTTTGCGATTTTATTTCTAGATAATTGCTTTCTCCGCAATTCTTTTTCTTCTACACTCAAGTCAATCACCTTACTTGTCTTTGCTTAAGCTTGCATATCTCGCACGTTCTTTATTGGTTAGGCACATTATTCCCAATTCCACCCCATTTAAACCACCTTTTCTAAGTTAACATCTCACTTCGTTAGTAACTAAGAATAAATCTCTGTGGGAAATCGAATGAAAAAATACTTATTACTTGCTACAAGACCATGTATGCTTGCATGTTCTGAGTGCTCTCACATTGCATTTTTATTTACACATTGAGCACGCAACAATATCGTATCCTGCGGTAACAAGTAATTTCGAACTTAAGGCTAGCTTCATCAACTTACTTCCTTCATTTTCTGGTAATGCAGGTGAAAGCCCGCATATTCATCTCAAGGAATTTCAGTTGGTGAGAGCAGGATTAATGACAATCGAAGCCACGGAAGATCAAGTGAGCTTGAGAGCATTCCCTTTTACCTTAAAGGGAAAAGCAAAAGAATGGCTACACTACCTACCGTCGGGCTCCATTTCCACTTGGAGCGATATGCAGAGGCTTTATTTAGAAAAATTCTTTCCTGCCTCGGAAGCTATTGCCGCTAAGAGAAGAATCCGTGTCGTTCAACAGGAAGAAGGCGAAAATCTACACGAATATTGGGAGAAGTTTCTTAGATTGTGCGAAGAATGCCCGAATCACAAGATCTCCGAACAAAATCTCATTGGGTTTGTGTATGAAGGTTTGCTCCCATATGATCAGAGGATGATAGATGCAGCTAGCAGTGGAGCTCTAATGGACAAAACCCCAAATGAAGCTAGACTCTTAATCTTAAGCATGGCTGGAAATATTCAGCAATATGGTTGTGAAAGAAGTGACAAAATTCGCCTCAAAAGCTAAATGAACGAGCTGAAGGACCGCATGGCTGAGGTAAGTAGCGTTGTATATGAACTGAAAGAAAGCTTACCACAAATGTGTTCTTCTGTTCTTTCTGTTTCAGGCAAATCACTTGGGGAAATAATGAAATCTCTGGTGGAGTCAAATAAAGTTCAATTCTGTTGGGTTTTATGTCCTAACACTCGTGGATTGTAAACGTTGTAAATGTAATATGTCTATTAAATGCAATAAAGAGTTATTGAGGTTTATTCAGTAAAGGTGTTTATTGAATATAGTGAAACGTGTTTGCATTAACCTGTACCAATAACAACACCCTTGGCTGAATATGAGTACTTGAGCTTCATGTATGACATGATTGTGGGTCAAGCTCAAGTAGTCAGTCAAAATGGTCTATAGTATACGGATAAGGCCGGGTACCTTATTCTAGTAACACTATTGGATGCGGCTCGCTTTGTATTGTACAAAACGATGTGATCCGAATCGTTTCACATGGAGATGTGCGAGCGGGGGCGTCCTATGCAAAGAGTTTGCATTAGACAGAACCACGATAAAGTCGCTTTCTCTTTATAACACCGTTTACTGGTGAGACCGACTTTATCATTTTTGATGACCTAAGGTAACTCGTTCTTAATCCTGAGCTTACTATGAACTCCTGCTTATTCGAGAGTATCCTTAGACTTGTATGGGTGAGAGTGGCAGGTTGCCCGCTCAATAAGCCTACCAACTTGGGGATAAACTCGAATAGGTAGCTGGGGACATAGTGTAGTGTTACGTCTCCAAAAGTGACCTTTTTAGGACTTAATTGGCTTAGAAAGATGTTCACTCTTAGGTGTTTTTGATAGCATTTAGCCTAAACCTATGCTTAAATATGAGAATTAGAAGAAGGTAGCTAAATTAGGACTTATGTACAATAGGAAAGAAAAGAGTTGAAAACCGAAGGAAAAGAATGAAAAACAAGCTTTGCGAACGCATTGCGGAAACATTGCGGTCACCGCAATGTTTCAAGTGAAAACCGTAAGTTGACTGATCTTTTTCTGTTAATTTCCGTTATTTCAGGGATTCGTTCTTTCTCCTCCATCCATTCTGAAGTACGACGTTGAAGATTGATGGTTCTCCTTGGCCCAAATGCACCTGCAGATTACTATAAATAGGGGTCAAAGTCGAGGGTTCAAACATCATCCGAAAGCGTAGAAGTCTTCTCGCAGTCCATCTTTTCTCCTAGTTTTCCTTTGCCGTCTGCTGGTTTGCGAAGCTCAGCTGTTGGAATCGATAATCTGATAGGAAGGAGAGGAGATTCTTCTTCTCTCCCGATTGGATTCATCCAAGCAAGGCTGACCTTTCTCATCCTTCATTTGAAGCGGCTGCAACGAGTCATTCGAGCTGTTTTACTGCTTTCTGTTCTTCATTTCTGTTTTCCAATTCTGTCTAGTGTTGTTTCTGTTCCTGTGGCTAGTTTAGATCATTTCGTTGTGCTCTGTCTTGCTGTTCTTTACTTTAAGTATCTCTTATGTTCATTCAAACAATTGATTAATCAGACACAAAATTCAGTACTTCACAGTTTCTGCCTTTGCATTCTACTGCTTTCCCTTGCTGTTTTAAGCACATTTCCCTTCTAAGCATGTCTGTCTTATCTTTTAGTTCTGTTCTCCCTATATCCATGAGTAGCTAAGTCACTTAGGGGCATGCTAATGACAGAACTATAGGCTTAAAAACGTGAACCAAGTATGTAGGATAGCTCTCGAACCATTGATTGTATGTAAGCTTCATCCCACGGGCAATTTCGATTGGCCATCCATTTTGTCCAAAGAACTCCTAACCTCTGGAAGGAGTAAGAGTTCAGAGTCGTATAATCATGCTAGCCTTTCATGGTAACCAAGAAACGGCCTAGGAATAGGCGTTTCCCTAGTACAAACCATATCTTTCTGCCTTAACAAGATGCTTAAGACCTTACTTTGAGTTGAGTAAACTAAAGAATCTAATGCATGGAATCGGACGATACATGAGATTGAGATAGTTTGATGTATAGAGAGTAGATCCAGTGCTTGAGAATCGTATAAAAATGCCTATAGGATAGTCATTAGTAGCCCTTAATTCACCCATTTACACACTTTCGCTGTTATTGTAATTGCGGTAGAATTGCGGTCTCCGCAATTCCGTCTAAGTTTCCATTCTGTTTAGCTGTCTTTGCCTTCATTTATTAATTTCGTTTCTTTTCATTTGGGCTTAGATTTCACTTGTCCTTGTTTATGTTACTACCCTTTACACATTCAGCAAGAATTAGACAATTAAAAACCAATTTTACCCCATCAAATCCACCCCTTCTTTCTTAACAAAACACTTCGCGAATAGCTAAAAATAAATCTCTGTGGGAAAACGAATGAAATATACTTACTACTTGCTATAAGATCATGTATGCTTGCATGTTCTGAGTGCTCTATCTCTTTTATTGCCTAATTATTTCAACACATTGAGCACGCAACATGTAGCAAGATGGAATTCACTCCTACCCTCTTTAGGGTCTAGTAAATAGGTGTTCCCTTAATAGCTGACTCCGGGGCTTGAACATTGAGGCCTCATCCTCTTCTGTGTGAAGAGGATTCTGATCTGATGATTGGATCACAGATCAAATGTTCATTAGAGGTATCAGTGGTACTTAAGGATCAAGAGGTATCACAGAGGTTAAACGGTTTAAAAGACCTAGCTGTGATAACGGACACCTGTGAAGGATCGACTTACCCATGATGGTTATATGAAAAGGACACAATATATCTACAGTGAGGAGAGTGCAGCCCTTGGACTTTAGTGGAGTCTCCAGGGGTTAACGAATGTTGATCGATTCGGGTTAAAAGAGTTTTAACCGAATGATCTCGTATCGTTGGAGCTCATAATCTGTAGGTCCTTTAGGTTCTCCTGGCTAGCTCGGATAAAGCGGTATAACAGTGCTATAGTGTTAAAATTCAGAGAAATCTGAATTAGGGTTTGTTCGAGGGTTTGTATGTTTAAATGTGATTTAAATATATAATTGGAGGGAGTTGTATTTAAATGTGATTTAAATACTCGACCGGAGAAAAATATGATTTTTGATTCGTATTTTTGGAAAAGTCGGTTTTTTGAAAACCGGGCTATAGTGGAAGGTTTATTATTATATTAGTATTTGATATTAATATTAATAATAAATTAAATAATTAAAATTGTTTTAATTATTATTAATTTTAATAAATAATAATTATTTATAATTATTATTATTATCATTAATTCTCTCATGCATATCCAACATGTGTATTCCACTATTTTCCTTTTTCCTTACTCATGAAGCAAGTCAATTGATATTGATCAATTGGTTTTTGGCTTGATAGAGTTATCTCTAAGAAAAGACTTCTCTCTCTCTCTCACGTTGGAACTTCTTCTCTCAAGTCTTTTGAATTGAGTATCTTCAAGTGTTGAAGGTAATCTCCATGGTTGAAGCTTGAAGAAGAAGAGAGAAGTTGAAGCTTTGGTTGTTGTAAACTCAAGGTGGTTCTTTGAGAAAGATTCAAGAAGAGTTAAGTTGTTAATTCTTCTTCCCTTGATATTTTGATTTCAAGTTGTTGAAATTCAAAGGGTTTGTTGTATTGTTTTCTTGATGTTCTTGATGAATTGTTCATCAAGTTCATATTAACACAATTCCAAACACAACCCATAAGCTTCATCTTGTTCCTCCACCCTCAAACTAACCCCCTTAGCTTAAGGAGTCCCACCACTCCGCTATTACCGCCTGAGAATAGCTGGGACTACTCTAAGGGTGGTCCTCGTGTGCTCGTGATTGTTTGTGCTGATTTCGTGATCAGAGGAGAGGTAGAGATCGAGTGGGCTGTAGAGGTGCAGAGGTAGACGAGAAGACGAACATCAAAATAAGGTATTTTTGTCCTTTGTTACTCACTGGTAAATTTACCGGTCGGTTTTTACCGATAGGTAATTTACCGGTGGGGCTTCCCAAACGCTGTTTCTTAAGCGTTTGGGGGTTGTTTCCCTGGTCGAGATTTACCGATCGGTATTTACCGGTAAATCCCATACCGAGGAAACCGGTCGGTAAGTGTTACCGGTTTTCTTTACCGGTTGAAATTTATCGGTTGATAAATTTACCGGTCTAGAGTTTACCGATGGGGTTGAACCGGTTCATTTACCGGTTGCCTTTTACCGGTGTATGGGCGCCGGTTTATCGGTCAGGCTTTCGCTTCGGTAATTCCTTTACCGGTCGGTATTTACCGGTTGACCTTACCGGTTGGTATTTACCGGTTGTCTTTATCGGTCGGTATTTACCGGTGGTAAGGAATTACCGGTGGGACTCGAAGTGATGAAAAATGTTAAGTGTTAGCATTGTTTCTCATTTCTTGTTTGTTGCTTATTGATTGCTGTGATGGAGCGACATGCGCAGCGGAAAGCGATTTCGGACCGATGATACTCTAATTACATCAATTTAACAAATAGAAAACATGCTCAAAAGACGGAAATAAGAAATTTAGAATACATACCCTTGTAGTTCCAATTTCTTCAAGATTCGTTGGCCGTTCCACGTCACGAACTCTTCCGACCTCTTCTCACGAACGCCTTGAGGACCACCCGAGGTAGTCCCGCTATCCTCAGCGCCGCGCAACGGAGTGGTGGGACTCCGAAAAGAAGAGAAAAAGAAAAGAAAGGAGATGAAGAAGGATGGAATCTAATGGCAGAGGCTCACGGAAGAGACTTCAAAAGAGCAGAATGAAAGAAATCTTTTTTAAAAAAAATGTCTTACCAAAACCATTCTTTTTTCATTCTCCAATTTTAAAGACCCAAATAAGCACTCACTTCATAACTTAACAATTAAGTAAGCTTATATATATATATATAAAATT
The DNA here is from genome assembly GCA_028017165.1 of Herpetospermum pedunculosum. NCBI lineage: Eukaryota > Viridiplantae > Streptophyta > Magnoliopsida > Cucurbitales > Cucurbitaceae > Herpetospermum > Herpetospermum pedunculosum. Next base: position 6,107,950 of record JAPQWQ010000187.1, read on the forward strand.
ATTTTTATTATTAAAAATAATAATAATAATTTTATTTATTAAACTTTTAATAAATAAATTATATATATAATTATTAATTAAACTTTTTAATTAATAAATATTATTTAATTTAATATCAAATATTAAATAAATAATATAGCTAAACCTGGTTTTCCGAAAACCGACTTTTTTCCACATGAATCCTATTCCTGTTTTAGGCCAATCTCATATTTAAATCACATTTAAATATGTCCATCATTCTTCCACAAACCGAATTTGAACAATTCAAATTCTTTTTCTTTTTAATTTCTCTTATACTGTTGCACGACGTTATCCGAGCTAGCCAGGAGAACCTAAAGGACCTACAGATCATGAGCTCCAACAATACGAGATTATCCGGTCAAAACTCTTTCAACCGAACTAACCAACATTCGTTAACCCCCGGAGACTCCACTAAAGCCGAGGGTTAGACTCTCCTCACTATAGATATATTATGTCCTCTGATATAACCGTCATGGGTAAGTCGATCCTTCACAAGTGTTCGTTATCACAGCTAGGTCTTTTAAACCGTTTAACCTCTGTGATACCTCTTGTTCCTTAAGTACCACTGCCGCCTCTAATGAACATTTGATCTGTGATCCAATCATCAGATCAGAATCCTCTTCACACAGAAGAGGATGAGGCCTCATGTTCAAGCCCCGGGGTGAGCTATTAAGGGAACACCTCTCTACTAGACCCTAAAGAGGGTAGGAGTGAATTCCATCTTGCTACACTATGTCCCCAGCTACCTATTCGAGTTTATCCCCAAGTTGGTAGGCTTATTGAGCGGGCGACCTGCCACTCTCACCCATACAAGTCTAAGGATACTCTCGAATAAGCAGAAGTTCATAGCAAGCTCAGGATTAAGAACGAGTTACCTTAGGTCATCAAAAGTGATAAAGTCGGTCTCACCAGTAAACGGTGTTATAAAGAGAAAGCGACTTTATCGTGGTTCTCTCTAATGCAAACTTTTTGCATAGGACGCCCCCGCTCGCACATCTCCATGTGAAACGATTCGGATTACATCGTTTTGTACAATACAAAGCGAGCCGCATCCAAAAGTGTTACAAGAATAAGGTACCCGGCCTTATCCGTATACTATAGACCGTTTTGACTGACTACTTGAGCTTGACCCACAATCATGTCATACATGAAGCTCAAGTACTCATATTCAGCCAAGGGTGTTGTTATTGGTACATGTTAATACAAACACGTTTCACTATATTCAATAAACACCTTTACTGAATAAACCTCAATAACTCTTTATTGCGTTAATAGACATATTACATTTACAACTTTTACAAAACACGAGTGTTAGGACATAAAACCCAACATGCTGAAGATCCTCAGCCAGTTTAGGCTTCTTCCGCTGCGCCTCTGGTTGTGTCGGGATCCTTCGGTTTCCATCAATTGGTATCAGAGCATGCTTTAAGCTCTCAATTTTGCACAAATTTAGTCCTAGGTGGGTTGTTATGATTTCTTTCTTGGGTGGCTGAAGCGTTTTTGTTTATGGCATTGGTTTACTTTCCTGTTTTTACCTTTGGTATGTAATAGCCTGTGTATGTTAAATAAGGCTTAATGTGTGGCTTGGAGTCTGTAATTCGTTTAGTCTTAGAGTCTAGGGTTGTTGCGAAGCCAAGGTGTGCAAGGAGCCAAGAAGCCGAGGTGCTTGGAGTTGCTCGAAGAGTTTGTTGTGCTTCAAGACCTAGCTTTGGGTTTTGACAAGCTTGTAATTATTAGTATTGCTTGCTTGATGCCATAAACCAAATCGTTTTAGTATGATTAATTTATAGGTTGCATGAGATGTATGGTTTAAATTAATGCTCTTGCTTGTGCATAAAGTATGCCATATAGATTTAAAATCCCACCTTAGGAAGCATGTTGACATGCATATTGTATGTTATAAGTGTTATAATGTATAGGATGCATGCTTAATTCATGAGATTCAATATAAGTGTTATATTTGTTATGAATTAGGAAATTGTATGTTTAAAAGCATAATTGATATAAGTGTTATATTAATTATGAAGTTAAATATTCAATTTGTCATGCCTTAGTCATGCATGTTTGAGAAGCATGTAGAGTTGTTATAGTAAGTCTAAGTTTTGCAAAGCGTTGTAAAATTGGGTAGACTTTTAAAATCTATAACAAAGAAAAGCATGTTCATTTAGGGTTAATTGAGACGTCCGGTTCATTAGATGAATAGGTCGTTATCTCGTAAATACTAAGGTTATGAGAAACTCACCCGGTGAAATTCTGTTCGAGGTTGGAGGTATTTAAGTTGACGGTTTACGGAACACCTCCTACCTGGGGACGATCCGGTACTTGAGTAAAGTTAACCTGGTTTTATGAGCGTGCGCGAGAGGTGTGAGGATAATTAAATTTGTTAATAACCTAGACATCTCAGGTAAAAAATTTACCTAGACTTAAGGTTTTAATTTCTTAGCCGGATAAAACCTGAGTATTTTACCCTAAAACCGTCCACGATACTTAGTAGAAGTGTTGAGAAGGAATATATGATATATCCCTCTCCTGCTACGAACTCCCTAAAGTTCACAACGTGAGAATTATGCTCGGCCTCGAGATGTCAATAGGGCATCCCCCTTAGGATGACATTTGCATCTTTCAATAGCAAGGTGATAGGAGTAAGTATCTATAGTAAGTGGGAGAAGGAAGTACGTCAGTACTTCCTACGGTCTCCTCCATTGGATTGAACCGTGAGATTCCCATGTTCCGCCTGCAAGGTGCCCTTGGTGGCACCAATCCCTTAGGAGGGTCGTTTCATGGGAGTTGAACAAGTCAGTCACCATTTATGGATAAAGAAACATAGGGCCATTCCCAACTCTGACATTCCCTTAGGTTGCATTGTTGGGGTCGTCCTGTGCGTTCTAAAAATGGAGGGTCACACTTACAGGATTTGCTAAGGAGTTAGTAAATCTTGACCAAAAACGATAACTAAGATGCTATAAGAGTAAGAGTTATTCTGGTATTAGCATTTAGTCAAGAATGTCTTGGTTTAGTGAAGGAGTGCTCGTTTACCCTTAGGTAGCGACCATTCTAACTCACTAAAATATCGTTGCATGTAAATAAAGAGTTTGGGTACTTTATTTACTGCTGAATTTATTTGATTGGTTTAAATAGGTTAAAATCATTTCACTAATAGATTTACATTTCTTTTCAGCATGTCTAGCTCTTTTAAAAACGTATTAGCTTCGGTTAAGTTAACTGGCGAAAAATACGAGACCTGGAAAACGAACTCGAATATGATTCTTGTTCGTGATGATCTTAGGTATGTCTTAACAGAGGATTGTCCTCTTCCCAACTCAGTTATGAGTCGTGCTGAGAAGAAACAACAAAGTAAATATGTTTTGCTTGTTGTAGTAACGTGTTTAGCGGAAAATGATAGTCATGCCTGGATCCTCGATTCAGGAGCCACTAATCACGTTTGTTCTTCGTTTCAGGAAACTAGTTCCTGGCAGCTACTAGCTATAGGTGAGATAACTCTCAGAGTTGGTACAGGAGAGGTTGTCTCAGCTAAAGCAGTGGGAACTGTTAAGTTGTCCTATAGAGATAGTTTCATTTTATTGGAAAATGTGCTATTGGTTCCTAGCTTCAAGAGGAACCTAGTCTCTATAGCTTGTTTATTAGAACAAATGTATAAAGTATCTTTTGCTGATAATGAAGCTATCATTAGCAAAAGAGGTGTACAAATTTGTTCTGGTAAACTTGAGAACAACTTATATGTGTTAAGACCGACAGAGGTTCAAGCTATTTTGAACCCCGAAATGTTTAAAACAGCTGAAACTCAAACCAAGAGGCAGAAGCTTTCTCCTAGTACCTATCTTTGGCACTTGAGACTTGGTCACATTAATCTCAATAGGATTGGGAGGTTGGTTAAGAGCGGTCTCCTAAATCGTTTAGAGGACAACTTTTTACCGCCTTGTGAGTTATGTCTTGAGGGCAAGATGACCAAACGACCTTTTACTGGAAAAGGTTATAGGTCAAAAGAACCTCTAGAAATCGTGCATTCGGATCTCTGCAGTCCTTTGAATGTCAAAGCACGAGGAGGGTATGAATATTTCGTCAGCTTCATTGACGATTATTCTAGGTACGGCTATCTTTACCTAATACATCATAAGTCCGATACTCTTGAAAAGTTCATTGAGTATAAGGCAGAGGTTGAGAACATATTAGGTAAATCGATAAAAACACTCCGATGTGATCGAGGTGGAGAGTATGTGGATACTAGATTCCAGGACTATATGATAGAACACGGAATTGTATCTCAACTCTCAGCGCCCGGAACACCGCATCAGAACGGTGTATCCGAAAGGAGAAATAGAACCCTGTTAGACATGGTTCGTTCTATGATGAGCTATGCTCAGCTGCCAAGCTCGTTTTGGGGATACGCAGTAGAGACTGTCGTATATATTCTGAACAATGTTCCCTCTAAGAGTGTTTCTGAAACACCTTATGAGCTCTGGAGTGGGCGTAAAAGTAGTTTACGTCACTGGTATACGATATTTTTGAACTATCGCTATAAACTCAAGCTGTCGAGGCTTGCCAAAATAAATTTATAATGCCTATTGCCAAGGCTTTGCAGCCAGTGGTAACAGGGTCGATCCAAGGAATAGGAGAGTTGAATTTACTAGTGAAATTGGGATTTGATCGATTAATTGGTAACGGGGGGTTTTAATCATGCAAAGAAATCAACACGAAAGCTAACGGAAGAAAGAAATAATATGTAGAAAACGTGTGCACGGTTTGGGGAGTCTCGGGGTCAATTGTTAGACAAATACAACTTATCATTTAATTCTAATAACATGGAATTCAGTTTACTAAGCACGCGGACGACTACCAGAGAAGCCCCAAAGTAGCCGACTTCATGGATTTTAATTAGGCCACACAGTCCTAATTACACGTTATCTAATCTCACATTAAGATGATCAGTCCTAAGATGAATTTAGACAGTTACTAGCTAACCGCGACGAACATTCGGGCGTGAATTCTAATTGCTAGTAGGTTGCCCGCAAACGCCGTATGCAACCAACAATTATCCTACCCGACCCGATACTTCGATTTAGTTCTATTTACCTGTGTTACTTAGTCGAGCAGTGAGAGGCACGGCATCGCTACTCTTTAACATACACAACATGCGAAACTATCCGAGTGTCAATCAACATAATTTAGCATGCGCGTTGGATTAAGCAAAGTAAATAAATGCTATGTAAACAGAACCAATATGCGATTCATACTCAGATTATCAAAGCAATAATGTCTAACAAAATTCCCCTAAACAAAATCCCAAACCGTCACCCTTACCTTAGCCGCTCATGGCGCGGATCGTCAATCCCGCTCCACCAACGACCATGGAAGAGTTCATCTACGTATTACAAATGGGAGTGGAGCTCACTAACATGCCAACAATGGCGGAGCTCCACGAAATATAGAGAGAAAATGGGGAAGAAGGGAAGAAGAATCGTCCAAATCGGCTGAGAGATGAAGGAGAAAAGGCTTGGAGAAGATGATGAAAAATGTGCAGAAAAATCGTCCTTAAGCTACTGCCTTCGTCGTAGCGTCGAGACGCTAGGCCAGCGTCTCGACGCTGTGCCCTAAGTGATCCGCGCGCGCGCGCGCTGGCGTCGCGACGCAAGGCCAGCGTCGCGACGCTGCCCCGATGAATTTCCTGCGCGCGCCTCCTCCGGAGCGTCTCGACGCCAAGCAGGGTCTCGACGCCAGGGCAGCGTCGAGCTAGCGTCTCGACGCTATCACTCGACGCTTGCTCTCGGGTTTTTCCAGCGTCGAGCCAGCGTCTCGACGCTATAGCTCGACGCTGGCTCTCGGGTTTGGGGCTGATGCTTTGCCTCTCCAAGGCTGTTTTGGCCCGTTTCTTCACGGAACAAATTCCCCTCTTCCCGATGCAATCCCGGGGCGCTAAAACTCTGCTTTAAGCGCTCGAACATGCCCAATGGACGCACGAGCTCTTTGCCGCTTTTCTCCTACAAAAGAGATACATTTAATCAATTGGAAGCGGTCTTTAGCTATAATTAGGACGTATTTAATAGCTCCAAAATGGAGTTATCAAACACCCCCAACTTAAACATTGCTAGTCCTCGAGCAAGCACTACAAAGACATTGACTCTAAGGACGCTCTTACATGTATTCTAACTCAAACCTCCATGCATATTGAAATTTAAACACGAGCATAATCATGGAAACATTTTGTTCATGCATTAACTAGGACATATCAAAAATTAACTCTTGCCCCCTAACGTGTGTGTGTGCTAGACAACCACTCCTAAACTCACGTAAACCCGGAAAACCAACATGCAACGCACATCCCGTTTTCCCCCTACTTCTAGCGTTTAAGAACAGCTACACTTGACTTACACGAGAGAGAGAAACAAATTAAGAGACCTAATTATTTTCTCATTCTTTTTCTTTCTTTTCAAAAGTACTTTGTACTCTTTTATTTTGGGTTCTTCGAACCAACTTTTCATTTCTTTTTCTTTCCTACTCGAGCTGCCTAACACGTCAAATTCATGCATAAAACTTCACGTTTTTAAGGACTAACGCTCACTTCTTTTAAGCGCAAATAAGAAGGAGGAGCGCCTCGAGAGAAATTTTTCTATAAAACATGCTTTTCTATTTTTTTTACATTAGGCTAAGCACATGCTTCCTCAATTAATTAGCTACTAACTCTCATGCAACAAGCTACCTAAGGGTGCCTTTCGGGGTGACAACGAGAATTAGCTAAACATGCGATAAACCAAGCTTACGGAATCTAGGGAGAAGTTGCTAAGTGCGCGATGAGTGCAAGGGAGCAACAGAAAAAATTTTAAAATTTTTGACATGAACCTAATAAACACAAAACTCATGCAAAAACTCGATTATGAACATGCTCAGAATTCCAAAATGCATTTCCTAGGCTATCACAGTCAGAAAACAGTAAACAGAGTCCCAAGCACTTCAATATCTTTATAACACTTCTCAACAAACTACACATGCACATCCATCGGACTACTCCACCCCCAACTTCTAAATTTGGCATTGTCCTCAATGCCAATCAGTCAGATACATCAAAGTAAAAGGGAAGAAGAAATACACTTCCCTGACTCTTGGTGAAGCTGGCGAGGGCGAGGAAGCGGCGCACAAACGCATTAGAGCCCAAAATTGTCTTCTCATCCTCGATTCCCTAAAAAAAAAACAGCAAGCTAATTAATACTAAAAAGCAATAAAACTAAACTAAAGCATAAAAACAGTTCAACACTCGGGTGCCTCCGAGAAGCGCAGAATTTTTAAAGTCGGTTGCTCGACTGTATTCTCTCAACAGACTCATCCATAGTCTGTAGGTGCGGGGGACGATCCATACTTGTCCATGGCCACACCTTTTCCATCCACCTGAAAAACATTTTGCACTCTTCGTGCCTCGGGCACGTGAATATCAGACATGTTAGTGCAAAAACCATCAGTATCATCCATCAAATTCAAATCAGAAATTTTAACCGAGACATGGGAACCATCCCTCAAGCGCGAGGGTAGACTCCCATTCTCATCATGCTCACAAACAACAGAAACAATCGCAACAGATTTCCCATCAAATAAAGAAAACTCATGTAAAGTATCATCAAACTCTAACGAAACGACGCCCTTATACACATCGATTTTGACCCTAGCGGTCTTAAGAAAAGGGCGTCCTAACAGCATAGAGGACGAAGCATGCAATGAATTTTCTTTCATATCTAAAACAAGGAAATCGGCGGGAAACGTCATATTCCCGACTCTAACTAAAACATCCTCTACCTTCCCCCTAGGACAGATGCTCGACCCATTAGCCAACTGAACAGAAACATTACATTCATGCATTTCATTCAAATTCAGTTCACGATATAATGCATAAGACATAACATTAACAGAGGCTCCTAGGTCTAACATGGCATTATGAACAACCTTACTACCTATAGTGCAAGGGATAGTAAAGGTACCTGGATCGTTGCACTTTGCAGGCAACGTACCTGGGAGTATGGCAGAGACGTTCTCTTTCTTTTTCTCAGTCCCTCTGGACTTCCTCTTCGTAGTGCACCAGCTCCTTAAGAATTTTGCATATTTGGGCACTTGACTGACTGCCTCTAGGAGCGGGATATTCACCATCACCTTCTGGAAGGTTCGCAGGACCTCCTCGTCATCGGATTCCAAAGTAGGCTTCGCAAGCCTACTCGGGAATGGTGCTTTGGCAACATCCACAGGTACACTGACCTTCTCATTTCTTTTCTCATTCTGAGTCTCAAGAGCAATCGGGGCGGACTCGTTCAGGCTGTCCGTGGCTTCCTTCGCAGCTCTGGTGGAAAGTGACTTCCCACTGCGCAGCTGAATGGCACTCACATTTTCACATGAGTTAACTGTAGTTTGGGAAGGAAGCTTCCCCGAGCTCTTGCTCTCGATCTTACTAATAGACACCGCCATTTGTGTCAGCTGCTTGTTCAAATTCTGCAGCTCTGCCTTATGAGAATTAAGCTCCTCGCGAGCCTCTTTCTGGAACTGGCTGGTGCTAGTCACGATGGTCCTGACCATATCTTCAAGTGAGCTGGAGGAGCTCGAAGCTTGAGCCTGGGTGGAAGAGTTAGGCCTATCCTGGGACTGGCCTTGGAAGCGATTTTGTCCTTCCCTGTTCCCATAGCTGAAGTTAGGATGGTCACGCCAACCGGGGTTGTAAGTGTTAGCATATGGATCATACTTCCTCGGGTTGGAAGCATACCCCCCGATTGCATTGACCTCCGCCTCTTCGCGTTGTCCTCCAACAATTTTCTTCAACATACTACCTATCTCGGCCACTTGGGCCCTCATTTCAGAAATCTCATGGCTCTGAGCCACGCTGTGCACTTGTCCTTGCCCCCTGATCCCAAACTGCTGCGAATTGGTGGCCATATTTGCAATGAGCTGCTTGGCCTCAACTGGGGTCTTGTCAATCAGTGCCTCTCCACTCGCTGCATCGATCATCTGCCTGTCGTGGGGCGTCATCCCCTCATAAAAATACTGTATGAGCAGCTGATCGGCGATCTGGTGGTGTGGGAAACTCGCGCACAGGCGCCGAAAGCGTTCCCAATACTCATGCAGGGACTCACCTACATCCTGGGTGATCCCATAAATTCTCTTCCGCAGAGTGGTGGCTAGGGACGCGGGAAAGTACTTCTCCAGAAATACCCGCTTCATGTCCTGCCACGTGGTGATGGATCCGGAAGGCAAATAATACAGCCAATCCTTGGCCTTGTCCTTGAGCGTGAAGGGGAATGCCCTCATATTCAGCTGCTCTTCCGTGACCCCTGCGGGCTTCATCCCCGCGCAGACGCAATGGAACTCCATCAAATGCTTGTTCGCGTCCTCACCTGCATTTCCATGGAAAGAAGGTAACTGGTGAATTAAACCAGATTTCAGCTCGAAGTTACCTGCTACCACGGGGTAGTTAATGCACAAGGGCTGCAGGTTCAGGTCTGGCGCTGCCAGTTGCTTCAGCGTCCGTGGCGCATCGCCTTGCGCCATCTCGTCAAATAAGAAGGGATTGCCTTCTTCTCTTTCAAACGTTCCCTGCCCCTCCCGGGCTTCTCTACGTAACCGCCGCTCCTCTCTGTCAATCTCAGGAATATACTGCAAACTACCCTCAGAGGAACGGGTCATACACAAACAAAAATCTAAACATACAACATACAAACGGAAAAAATTTTCAGTCAACCATCAATAAATCAAATTCAAACTCCAATCATAAATTCAAACAATTGCCTATTCCCCGGCAACGGCGCCAATTTTGGTATACGATATTTTTGAACTATCGCTATAAACTCAAGCTGTCGAGGCTTGCCAAAATAAATTTATAATGCCTATTGCCAAGGCTTTGCAGCCAGTGGTAACAGGGTCGATCCAAGGAATAGGAGAGTTGAATTTACTAGTGAAATTGGGATTTGATCGATTAATTGGTAACGGGGGGTTTTAATCATGCAAAGAAATCAACACGAAAGCTAACGGAAGAAAGAAATAATATGTAGAAAACGTGTGCACGGTTTGGGGAGTCTCGGGGTCAATTGTTAGACAAATACAACTTATCATTTAATTCTAATAACATGGAATTCAGTTTACTAAGCACGCGGACGACTACCAGAGAAGCCCCAAAGTAGCCGACTTCATGGATTTTAATTAGGCCACACAGTCCTAATTACACGTTATCTAATCTCACATTAAGATGATCAGTCCTAAGATGAATTTAGACAGTTACTAGCTAACCGCGACGAACATTCGGGCGTGAATTCTAATTGCTAGTAGGTTGCCCGCAAACGCCGTATGCAACCAACAATTATCCTACCCGACCCGATACTTCGATTTAGTTCTATTTACCTGTGTTACTTAGTCGAGCAGTGAGAGGCACGGCATCGCTACTCTTTAACATACACAACATGCGAAACTATCCGAGTGTCAATCAACATAATTTAGCATGCGCGTTGGATTAAGCAAAGTAAATAAATGCTATGTAAACAGAACCAATATGCGATTCATACTCAGATTATCAAAGCAATAATGTCTAACAAAATTCCCCTAAACAAAATCCCAAACCGTCACCCTTACCTTAGCCGCTCATGGCGCGGATCGTCAATCCCGCTCCACCAACGACCATGGAAGAGTTCATCTACGTATTACAAATGGGAGTGGAGCTCACTAACATGCCAACAATGGCGGAGCTCCACGAAATATAGAGAGAAAATGGGGAAGAAGGGAAGAAGAATCGTCCAAATCGGCTGAGAGATGAAGGAGAAAAGGCTTGGAGAAGATGATGAAAAATGTGCAGAAAAATCGTCCTTAAGCTACTGCCTTCGTCGTAGCGTCGAGACGCTAGGCCAGCGTCTCGACGCTGTGCCCTAAGTGATCCGCGCGCGCGCGCGCTGGCGTCGCGACGCAAGGCCAGCGTCGCGACGCTGCCCCGATGAATTTCCTGCGCGCGCCTCCTCCGGAGCGTCTCGACGCCAAGCAGGGTCTCGACGCCAGGGCAGCGTCGAGCTAGCGTCTCGACGCTATCACTCGACGCTTGCTCTCGGGTTTTTCCAGCGTCGAGCCAGCGTCTCGACGCTATAGCTCGACGCTGGCTCTCGGGTTTGGGGCTGATGCTTTGCCTCTCCAAGGCTGTTTTGGCCCGTTTCTTCACGGAACAAATTCCCCTCTTCCCGATGCAATCCCGGGGCGCTAAAACTCTGCTTTAAGCGCTCGAACATGCCCAATGGACGCACGAGCTCTTTGCCGCTTTTCTCCTACAAAAGAGATACATTTAATCAATTGGAAGCGGTCTTTAGCTATAATTAGGACGTATTTAATAGCTCCAAAATGGAGTTATCAGTCACTACAGAATTTGGGGATGTCCAGCACACGTACTGGTATCCGGTCCAAAGAAACTGGAACATCGTTCAAAATTGTGCCTATTCGTAGGCTACTCCAAGGAAACGAGAGGTGGTCTTTTTTACGATCCTCGACAGGACAAGGTATTAGTATCGACTAATGCCACGTTCTTAGAGGAGGACCACATGAGAGATCATCAACCTTCAAGCAAAATAGTTTTGTCCGAATTATCCAGGGAAGCTACAGAAGGATCAACAAGAGTTGTTGATCAGGCTGGTCCTTCTCAAGAGTTGAGAGAGCCTCGACGCAGTGGGAGGGATGTGAGACAACCCGACCGCTACATTGGCTTGTCTGAGACTCAATTCGTCATACCTGATGATGGAATTGAGGATCCATTGACCTTTAAACAGGCAATGACAGATGTAGACAAGGATCAGTGGCTCAAAGCCATGGACCTCGAAATGGAGTCTATGTACTTCAATTCAGTCTGGAGTCTTGTAGATCAACCAGATGGTGAAAGACCCATCGGTTGCAAGTGGATCTACAAGAGGAAACGAGACCAGGCTGGTAAGGTGCAAACCTTTAAGGCCCGACTTGTGGCAAAGGGTTTTACCCAGCGAGAAGGGGTGGACTATGAAGAAACCTTTTCTCCTGTTGCCATGTTAAAGTCGATTAGAATACTCTTGTCCATTGCCACATTTTATGATTATGAAATCTGGCAAATGGATGTCAAGACTGCCTTTCTTAATGGCAAGCTTTAAGAGAGTATCTATATGGTCCAACCAGAGGGGTTCATAATTCAGGGTCAAGAGCAAAAGGTTTGCAAGCTGAATCGATCCATTTATGGGTTGAAACAGGCATCTAGATCCTGGAATATAAGGTTTGATACTGCGATCAAATCTTATGGCTTTGAACAGAATATTGACGAGCCTTGTGTCTACAAGAAGATTGTCAATAAGGCTGTAGCTTTCTTAGTCTTTTATGTAGACGACATACTACTCATTGGGAATGATGTAGGGGTTCTTACTGACGTAAAACTATGGCTAGAAACCCAATTTCAAATGAAAGATTTGGGAGAGGCTCAGTTTGTTCTTGGGATTCAGATCGTAAGAAATCGCAAGAACAGAACGCTAGCACTGTCTCAGGCATCATATATAGATAAGGTGTTATCTAGATATTCGATGCAGAATTCCAAGAAAGGTTCGCTGTCGTTTAGGCATGGAATTCACTTGTCAAAGGAACAGCCTCCTAAGACACCTCAAGATGTTGAGGACATGAGACGGATTCCGTATGCATCTGCAGTTGGCAGTCTGATGTATGCCATGTTATGCACTAGACCTGACATCTGCTTTGCAGTCGGAATTGTCAGTAGGTACCAGTCTAATCCAGGATATGATCACTGGACCGCCGTTAAACATATCCTCAAGTATCGTAGGAGAACGAGGGACTATGTGCTCGTGAATGGGCCTAAGGATATGATCCTGGCAGGATACACTGACTCTGATTTTCAGACTGATATAGATTCTCGGAAATCTACATCAGGATCAGTGTTCACTCTTAACGGAGGGGCTATAGTGTGGAGGAGTATCAAGCAAGATTGTATTGCTGACTCCACCATGGAAGCTGAATACGTCGCAGCTTGTGAAGCAGTGAAGGAAGCAGTATGGCTCAGGAAGTTCTTGACAGATTTGGAAGTTGTTCCAAATATGAATTTGCGCATCACACTTTATTGTGATAACAGTGGTGCTGTGGCAAATTATAAAGAACCTCGGAGTCATAAGCGCGGGAAGCATATCGAGCGGAAATATCACCTTATCAGGGAGATAGTGCAACGAGGAGATGTGATCGTCACACAGATTGCCTCGGAGCACAATGTTGCTGATCCGTTTTCAAAGTCTCTCACGGCTAAAGTGTTTGAGAGACACCTGGAGAGTCTGGGGTTGCGAGCTGCTAAATAGGACAGTGGGAGATACTTTGTATTCCTGACCAGCATTCGTCCCACAGACATGTTAGTCCAAGTGGGAGTTTGTTGGGTTTTATGTCCTAACACTCGTGGATTGTAAACGTTGTAAATGTAATATGTCTATTAAATGCAATAAAGAGTTATTGAGGTTTATTCAGTAAAGGTGTTTATTGAATAAAGTGAAACGTGTTTGCATTAACCTGTACCAATAACAACACCCTTGGCTGAATATGAGTACTTGAGCTTCATGTATGACATGATTGTGGGTCAAGCTCAAGTAGTCAGTCAAAATGGTCTATAGTATACGGATAAGGTCGGGTACCTTATTCTGGTAACACTATTGGATGCGGCTCGCTTTGTATTGTACAAAACGATGTGATCCGAATCGTTTCACATGGAGATGTGCGAGCGGGGGCGCCCTATGCAAAGAGTTTGCATTAGACAGAACCACGATAAAGTTGCTTTCTCTTTATAACACCGTTTACTGGTGAGACCGACTTTATCATTTTTGATGACCTAAGGTAACTCGTTCTTAATCCTGAGCTTACTATGAACTCCTGCTTATTCCAGAGTATCCTTAGACTTGTATGGGCGAGAGTGGCAGGTTGCCCGCTCAATAAGCCTACCAACTTGGGGATAAACTCGAATAGGTAGCTGGGGACATAGTGTAGCAAGATGGAATTCACTCCTACCCTCTTTAGGGTCTAGTAGATAGGTGTTCCCTTAATAGCTGACTCCGGGGCTTGAACATTGAGGCCTCATCCTCTTCTTTGTGAAGAGGATTCTGATCTGATGATTGGATCACAGATCAAATGTTCATTAGAGGTGTTAGTGGTACTTAAGGATCAAGAGGTATCACAGAGGTTAAACGGTTTAAAAGACCTAGCTGTGATAACGGACACTTGTGAAGGATCGACTTACCCATGATGGTTATATCAAAAGGACACAATATATCTATAGTTAGAAGAGTGCAACCCTTGGACTTTAGTGGAGTCTCCAGGGGTTAACGAATGTTGATCGATTCGGGTTAAAAGAGTTTTAACCGAATGATCTCGTATCGTTGGAGCTCATGATCTCTAGGTCCTTTAGGTTCTCCTGGCTAGCTCGGATAAAGCGGTATAGCAGTGCTATAGTGTTAAAATTCAGAGAAATCTGAATTAGGGTTTGTTCGAGGGTTTTTATGTTTAAATGTGATTTAAATATATAATTGGAGGGAGTTGTATTTAAATGTGATTTAAATACTCGACCGGAGAAAAATATGAATTTTGATTCGTATTTTTGGAAAAGTCGGTTTTCTGAAAACCGGGCTATAGTGGAAGGTTTATTATTATATTAGTATTTGATATTAATATTAATAATAAATTAAATAATTAAAATTGTTTTAATTATTATTAATTTTAATAAATAATAATTATTTATAATTATTATTATAATCATTAATTCTTTCATGCATGTCCAACATGTGTATTCCACTATTTTCCTTTTTCCTTACTCATGAAGCAAGTCAATTGATATAGTTATCTCTAAGAAAAGACTTCTCTCTCTCTCTCTCACTTTGGAACTTCTTCTCTCAAGTCTTTTGGATTGAGCATCTTCAAGTGTTGAAGGTAATCTCCATGGTTGAAGCTTGAAGAAGAAGAGAGAAGTTGAAGCTTTGGTTGTTGTAAATTCAAGGTGGTTCTTTGAGAAAGATTCAAGAAGAGTTAAGTTGTTAATTCTTCTTCCCTTGATATTTTGATTTCAAGTTGTTGAAATTCAAAGGGTTTGTTGTATTGTGTTTATGATGTTCTTGATGAATTGTTCATCAAGTTCATATTAACACAATTCCAAACACAACCCATAAGCTTCATCTTGTTCCTCCACCCTCAAACTAACCCCCTTAGCTTAAGGAGTCCCACCACTCCGCTATTACCGCCTGAGAATAGCTGGGACTACTCTAAGGGTGGTCCTCGTGTGCTCGTGACTATTTGTGCTAATTTCGTGACCGGAGGAGAGGTAGAGATCGAGGGGGCTGTAGAGGTGCAGAGGTAGACGAGAAGACGAACATCAAAATAAGTTATATTTGTCCTTTGTTACTCACTGGTAAATTTACCGGTCGGTTTTTACCGATAGGTAATTTACCGGTGGGGCTTCCCAAACGCTGTTTCTTAAGCGTTTGGGGGTTGTTTCCCAGGTCGAGATTTACCAGTCGTTATTTACCGGTAAATCCCATACCGAGGAAACCGGTCGGTACGTGTTACCAGTTTTCTTTACCGGTTGAAATTTATCGGTTGATAAATTTACCGGTCTAGAGTTTACCGATGGGGTTGAACCGGTTCATTTACCGCTTGCCTTTTACCAGTGTATGGGCGCCGGTTTATCAGTCAGGCTTTCGCTTCGGTAATTCCTTTACCGGTTGGTATTTACCGGTTGACCTTACCGGTTGGTATTTACCGGTTGTCTTTACCGGTCGGTATTTACCGGTGGTAAGGAATTACCGGTGGGACTCGAAGTGATGAAAAATGTTAAGTGTTATCATTGTTTCTCATTTCTTTTTTGTTGCTTATTGATTGCTGAAGATCCTCAGCCAGTTTAGGCTTCTTCCGCTGCGCCTCTGGTTGTGTCGGGATCCTTCGGTTTCCATCAAATTCCAAAACCTAAGCACTGCAATAACCCAAGTAGCTGAGAGGATAGTCAAGTTGGAAACTCGAGAAGCGGAGAGTATTAATGCTATCACTCTCAGGAATGGGGAGGAAATTACCCCACGCTCTATTCCTATTGAGTGCGAGAAAAAGGTAGAGGAACCCGTGTAAGGAAATAAGGCAACATCTTCAAGATGTCCGATATGTTCCAATCCTCCTTCATATATGAAATCTTATGTTCCTAAGGCTCCCTTCCCTAGTAGGTTGATGAGGCCCCATACGGAGATTAAAGACGAGGAGATTTTGGATGCGATCAAGAAGGTTGGACACAGTCTTTCACGTTTTGCACCTGTAGAGCTCAGCGGAAACCCTTGGATGATACCTCCACACATGACAGTTAATCCCTGCGAGCAGGTATGTGCGATAAATTGAACTGTATTTTTGATTCGTTGCTGTTTTTTATAGTTTTTGCTTGTTCAGTTTTAGTTGTTTAAGTTTGTTATTTTGCTTTCTTAGGTAATAAGGGAGAGATGACCATATTTCGGAACTACATTGAACTTGAAGTTGTGCGTACCCTCTCATCGATCCCGCAAAAATTCAGGGAAGGTTTCTGTTCCCTTTAATTTTTGTCGTTATCATGTTCTATATGGTGGATTTGATGCATTGAGGACAATGCAGTCGTTTAGGTGGGGGTGGAATTTATATTTGAACTCCATTGTAGTTCTCGAGCATGCCGTATTCTGATTTTGAGATGTTTAGGAATCTGAATGCATGTTGTCCGATAGGGACTTTCTGTGATTTGCTTGTGAATACTCCATAGTTGTGCATTGCGAGAAAACTATGAGAATGTATGCATATTTTCAGCATATATTAAAAAATTTCGATTATTCCCCTACATTTACTAAGCACGTAGACCTCTTACTCTTAGTTCTGTAGGCTTAGAATTATTTTATTTTTTTCTGAACACTCGTTATCACCCCGAAAGGTCCATTTATGGAGGCTTGATGTGTTAGAATTTATAACGAATCATTTGATTTAGCAAAGCTATGTGCCTATAAAAAAAAATAAAAAAAAAATAATGTTCATTGAGAGTAAAAGCATGTTTGCAAAATATTCTGAGGTGCTCCTCCTTCTTGTGTTGCCCGTGTAACTAGGGGTGATCGTGTAACCCACGGTTGCCACTGCATGAAAGGGCAACTAACAGAAGTAAGCACTAGTGCTTAAAAACGTGAAGCGAAACAAATGCTTGACGTGTTAGGCTCTCAAGAAAAGAAAAGAGAAAAAATTAGTCAGGCCTTTTGTTTTGTTATTCTTTCCAACATTGAAAAGCCGATAGTCTGTTCTTATTGCCAGAAGTAGGGGGAAGATGAGTATTAAGATTGATTAAGGTGGTTCCGGGTCTATAGAAGCTAGATAGGAGGTGCTAATATCACACACACACGTTAGGGAATAAGAGCTAATATTTTGAAATATTCACAAATTATGCATACGCTAGATTGTTTTCCGTTAGCATGATTATCTTGTTTTTGCAAGCATTGAGTTTCGAGTCGTCAGCATGCATGTCTATTCTTATAAGATAAATCAAAGTGTTCCTTGCTCGAGGACTAGCAAGATTCAGGTCGGGGGTATTTTGATAGCTCTAAAATAGAGCTATAATTATAGCCTTAAATCTAGCTAAATGTCATGCTTAATTCAATTAAATCTCCTTATTTTAGGTATTTCGTGGCAAAGAGCTCAGGAAGTCAAATTATTAATTTTAGGGCTAAATCAGTCATTTTAGAGGTTTCGGGAAGTGTTCGGGTCAAAAAGATAGGCCAAACGGAGTTCGGGAGCCAAAACGACCCAAAATTGGGCTTAGACCCAAGAGGGCAGCGCCCAGCGCCCAGGCGCCCAACGGAGGCAGCAGCCCAGACCGCCCACGCGCACCGCATCGCCCTGACGCCCCATGCCCGCGCGCCGCACGCCAACTCCCGCGCGCACCGCTCGCGCGTCCTCGCCCGCTCCGCCTCCGCGACCCTGTCCGACATCAAAAGTCAGCGCGCGCCTGTTGCGTGCTCAATGTGTTAAGAATAAATAAGCAAGAAGGTAGAGAGAGAGCACTCAGAACATGCAAGCATACATGGTCTCACAGCAAGTAGTAAGTATATTTCATTCGTTTTTTCCACAGAGACTTATTTTTAGTTATTCACGAAGTGTATTTGTTAAGAAAGAAGGGGTGGTTTTGATGGGGTAAAATTGGTTTTTAATTATCTAATTTTTGCTGAATGTGTAAAGGAATGCAACATAAACAAATGCAAGTTGAAATTAGACTCAAAAGACAAGAGATGGAATTAATAAACGAAGAAGAAAACAGCTAAACAGAATGGTAACTTAGCAGAATTGCGGATACCGCAATGTTATCGCAATTGTAAAAACAGCAAACGTGTGTAAAATGGAGAATTAAGGGCTACTAATGACTATCCTATAGGCATTTTTATACGATTCTCAAGCACTGGATCTACTCTCTATGCATCAAACTCACTCTATCTCATGTATCGTCCGATTCCATGCATTAGATTCTTTAGTTTACTCGACTCAAAGTAAGGTCTTAAGCATCTTGTTAAAACAGAAGTGTTTAGTTTGTACTAGGGAAACGCCTATTCCTAGGCCGTTTCCTGGTTACCATGAAAGGCTAGCATGATTATACGACTCTGAACTCTTACTCCTTCCAGAGGTTAGGAGTTCTTTGGACAAAATGGATGGCCAATCGAAATTGCCCGTGGGATGAAGCTTACATACAATCAATGCTTCGAGAGCTATCCTACATGCTTGGTTCACGTTTTTTAGCCTATAGTTCTGTCATTAGCATGCCCCTAAATGACTTAGCTACTCATGGAAATACAGAGAACAGAAATATAAGATAAAACAGGCATGCTTAGAAAGGCAATGTACTCAAAACAGTAAGACAAAACCGTAGCAGCAGAAGATGGAAACTGTGAAATGAAGTCTTGCAATTTGATTACTTTGAATGTTGAACGGACAAAAGGAAACTTAAAGGAAATAATTCAAAGACAGACAGCGACGAAATGCAGTAGATAGAACACTAAACTAGAAACAACAACTGATCAAAGCTAGAAATTAGAAAAGGAAAACAGAAAGCAGGAAATGACGCGTGAAAGCTCGTCGCAATCGCCTCGAATGAAGGATCAAAAAGAGCAGCCTTGCTTGGATGAATCCAATCGGGAGAGAAGAAGAATCTCCTCTCCTTCCTATCAGATTATCGACTCCAACAGCTGAGCTTCGCAAACCAACAGACGGCAAAGGAAAAACAGGAGAACAGATGGACTGCGAGAAGACTCTACGCTTTCGGATGATGCTTGAACCTCCGACTTTGACCCCCTTTTATAGTAGTTTGCAGGTGCGTTTGGGCCAAGGAGAACCATCAATCTTCAACGTCATATATCAGAATGGATGGAGGAGAAAGAACGAATCCCTGAAATTACGGAAATTAACAGAAAAGGATCAGTCAACTTACGGTTTTCACTTGAATAATTGCGGCTTCAGCAATGTTTTCGCAATGCTGTCGCAATGCAGTTTTTTTCATTCTTTTCCTTCGGTTTTCAACCCTTTTCTTTCCTATTGTGCATAAGTCCTAATCTAGCTACCTTCTTCTCATTCTCATATTTAAGCATAGGTTTAGGCTAAATGCTATCAAAAACACCTAAAAGTGTACATCTTCTTAAGCTAAATGGGTCCTAAATAAGTCACTTTCAGAGACTTAACAGCGCCGCACGCCTTCGCCCGCGCGTCCTCGCCCGCCCACGCCCGTGTCCGCGCGCGCCCCCGCGCGTCCTCGCCGCCCACGCCCGTGTCCGCGCGCGCCCCCGCGCGTCCTCGCCCGCCCACGCCCGTGTCTGCGCGCACCCTCGCGCGTCCTCGCCCGAGCGCCCGTCATGGAAAGTTCGCGTCCGCTCGCGCCCGTGTCCGCGCGCTCACCCTAGCCATGACTCGAATTGCCCGTCATTAAAAGTAAACAAAAAAGCCCGTCATTAAAAGTCTTAAAAAATGCCCAATTTTGTAAATTTTCCAGAGAGCTCAGCGCCTAGGCGCTAGTCTGACGCAGAAATGGGTATTTAAGTCTGTTTTTTCTGATTTTAGGTCATTCTCTTCTCCCCCTTCTCTTCTAAAACCGATTCTCCACCCATTTTTGGGTATTGTAACTCCATTAATGGAGCTTGGAAGGCCACCCATGAATTTCTTTCTTCCCATTTGCATCCATGGCTAACTAAGAGGTAATACTTGATCTTTAGGAGATGGGTTAGATGTTGTAAATGTGATTGGGTGAGACTTGGATTGTTTGTGTATGTTTAGCATGTTTAGCATTCAACTCTTCCCTAATCTAAGCTTTAATTTCTAGCATCAATTTCTTCTTGGTTTGACTCCCATTTAGTTAATTGATTGTTGGGTTGGTTAAAAACCCATTATGCGTTTGCCTCTTATGGGTTGAGTGACAGCAGTCTAAGTGTATTTAAATTGGTGTTGCAGCATTTAATTTAGCTACCCGTTAGACTCTAGATGAAGAGTAAATCAAGCCCGTTATTAGAGATCTCAGTAACGTACTCGTCGCATAGTTACCCGTCGCTCGTAGTTAACTCTATTTGGGAGAGCGTTCGCCCTCAATTGAATTAACATCGAAGCTTAATGAAGAGCTGTCAACTCTTCATTAACTACTTGGGATTGCTACTTTCTTCTTAGAAATCTGTAATTTGCGTGGGTGTTAGTTCAAAGCATGCTAAGTCTTGGGCGTTTGTGATCCGAATCACATTGCAATTAATAACCCGGAACCTTTAGATTGAGTGTTTTCATTACAATTTCCATTTCTCCCATTATTCCAAATTTTCATTTAATTTTTCCCGTTATTTTCTCTTTTCTTCTTTTAATTCTCAAAACCCCCCATCAATATATTCTCTCATTAAGCAATTAAAATTCTGAATTTAGATTAAGCTATTAAATTTCCTGTGGTACGATCCTAACTACCGCTTTCTACAAGTTTTGAAGAAGCCTTAAGCAGTGTTATAAATTTTAATTTGGCGGGTCTCGACAACCCGAAACATACGGAATATTCACAAAATTTCGCTACCAGCGGCCCACTTTGTATTGTACAAAACGATGTGATCCAAATTGTTTCACATGGAGAGGTGTGAGCGGGGGCGTTGTTGCGTGCTCAATGTGTAAATAAAAATGCCATGTGAAAGCACTCAGAACATGCAAGCATACATGGTCTTGTAGCAAGTAATAAGTATTTTTTCATTCGATTTCCCACAGACATTTATTCTTAGTTACTAACGAAGTGAGGTGTTAAATTAGAAAGGGTGGCTTAAATGGGGTGGAATTGGGAGTAATGTGCCTAACTAATAAAGAACGTACGAGATATGCAAGCATAAACAAAAGCAAATAAAGAGATTAACTTGAATGTAGAAGAAAAAGAATTGTGGAGAAAGCAATTTCCTAGCAATAAAATCGCAAGGCGGAAGACTGGAAAAATGGCTAAGGCAAAAACAGACTTATAGATTTGCGAAGACAGCAATTGTATAACAATTAATTTAGCAGCGTTTTAAGGGTGAGATGAGGAAACAAGGTTAACTAACGACTCCTCTATAGGCTTTTTCATACGATTCTTCAGCAGTAGATCAACTTATCATGCATCAATTTAACTCATTCTCATGCATCTCTCGACTACATGCATTAGATCCTTTAGTTCACTCATATCCAAGTAAGACTTAAGCATCTATTTATATAAGCAAGTTAATGAATTGTGCTAGGAAAACGCCTATTCCTAGGTCGTTTTCTGGCTACCATGAAAGGCTAGCATGAATGGACGACTCTGAACTCATACTCCTTCCGGAGGTTAGGAGTTCTTTAGACAAAATGGATGGCCGGTCGAAATTGCCGGTGGGATGAAGTACACATACATTCAATGCATTCGAAGCTTTCCTACATGTTGAATTCACGTATTTCTACCTATAGATTCATCATTAGCAGACCCGTGTGTGATTTAGTTACTCATGGATGATGATGGATTGGAAAGAATAGATGGATTAAACATGATTCTGATAGAGTTTCGGCATGCATAGCGGAAGCATCGTTGGATCTAAGTACTCTTATTTTGTTAATTTAAAAAGAAAAAGCATGTAATTTGAAAATCAAAGACAATAATTTAGAAGTTACCTTTGAAGTTCAAATTCTTCTTGATTCCAAACTCGATCTTCGAACGTAACGGTCACGAACCACCACGAGAGTCTTCCCGACTATTCTCCGACCTTAGAACGGGATTGTAGGATCCTTTGAGTGACTAATTTAAAAGAGAATTGAAGATGGAATTGGAGAGAAAAGTAGAGAAATTGTCTTTACAATTTCTCAAAGTTCATCAAAATTCCAAGAAGAAGTCAATCTAATTAACCCTTTGTATATATAGAAGACTACATGCAAAAACATGCAAAATTGAGTTAACAATAGGATGCCATGTAGAATCCACTCAATTTAGTGGGATTAGTGGCTTGATGTGGGATGAACACTTAGCAAAAAAGTTTGACTCATAAAACCACCAACAAATGGTTTTTCCCACTAACTCGAGAATTGGATTTTTCCACTAACTTAAGAATTGGATTTTTCCATTCACTTTAGTCATCAAAATGACTCTTGACTTTCAAGGTTTAGTGGAGTCAACATTTGACTTTTGACTTCCAAAGTTGTAGTCAATTATCTTAAAATTGACTTTTGACTAACTTTGATCAAATTAATTCAATTTAAAAATTAATTCAAATAATTAATTTTAAATCAAATTAAATTAATATTAAATAATTAATTAAACAATTTAATTAATTCAAATTTAATATCCAATAAATCCAACACTAATCCCGATCATTCCGATATACATGATTATGAATCCATATTCATATTTTCGATAATTAAATCTTATTTAAATATCACCATCTCTCTCTATTGTTCAATTCGCAATTGAACGTTATGTCGTTAAATATATCACATATATTTAACGTTAATTCCCTAATTCGAATTCGAACACTTCGAATTCACTCGTCACACTATTCTAAGGTTTAGTCCGATATGAGCTAGCAGGGGGACCTCATGGACCTACAGATCATGAGCTCCAACGATCCGAGATTAACTGATTAAACTCTTTAACCTAGTTAATAAACATTCGTTAACTACCAGGACATTCCACTATAGCCTAGTAGTTGCATTCTCCTCACTGTAGATATATTTATGTCCACTCGATATAACCATGATTAGTAAGTTGACCCTTCACAGGTTGTTCGTAATTTACGGTCGGGTCAAATATCTTTTTTACCCCCGTAATTACATCTTGCTCCTTAAGTCCCACTGATCCTCTAATGAACAATTGGTTTGTGATCCAATCACTAAACCGATTGGTATGTGATCTAATCACTATACCGAGTCCCTCTCGGACCAATGAGAAGGTGGGGCCCTTTGTTCAAGACCTGGAGTCAGCACTTAAGGGAACAACCTATCTACTATCCCAAGAGACGGGTAGGAGTGAATTCCATCTTGCACCCTATGTCCCCAGCTATCTATTCGGTCTTACCCCTGAAATGGGAGGCTTATTGAGTCGGCGCTGTTGAGCCACCCTCACCCATGCAGATCTAAGGATAATCCCGAATAAACAGGAGTTCATAGTTAGCTCAGGATTAAGGTCAAGTTACCTAGGTCATCGTTTTGAAATAGTCAGTCTTTAAAACAGTAAACAACGTTATAAAGCAAGAGTGACTTATTTCGCGGTCCGGTCTAATGCAAACTCTTTGCATAGGACGCCCCCATTCACATGTCTCCACATGAACGATTCAGGATCACATCGTTTGTACTAAATACAAAATGGGCCGCATCCAAAAGTGTCCCCAGGATAAGGTATCCAGCCTTATCCGTATACTATAGACCGTTTTGACTATTTACTCGAACTTGATCCACTTTTATGTCTCCACATAAAGTTCAAGTACTCATGTTATAGCCATGGATCTTAGTTTATTGGATTTAGGGTTTTCTAAAATGAAATAAGCAATTCACATATTCAATAATAACTTTATTGAATAAACCTCAATAACACTTTATTAGTAATAAAATATCTTTATCGTTTACAAACCACGAGTTTTAGGACATAAAACCCAACAAACTCCCACTTGGACTAAAACTCCAGTGGTAATAAATATATATCCATATATATACATAATGTTGAGTTTTTCAAAATGAGAAATAAATACAATAAACTAGGGCATCACATACCCATAGTTTTCTCCCACTTGCCCTAGATTATACATCCTGTAGTCCTAGTCTCACTAGGTGACCCTCAAACACTTTATCCGTGAGAGCCTTTGTAAATGGATCAGCAATGTTGTCCTCAGAGGCTATTTGTTTCACAATAACGTCTCCTCGTTGGACGATCTCTCGAATGAGATGATATTTTTGCTCAATATGTTTCCCGCGTTTATGGCTCCTTGGCTCTTTTGAATTTGCAATTGCTCCACTATTATCACAAAAGAGAGTGATAGGCAGATGCATATTTGGAACAACTTCTAAATCGTTCAAAAACTTTCTAAGCCACACAGCTTCTTTTGCTGCTTCACAGGCAGCTACGTATTCTGCTTCCATAGTGGAGTCAGCAACACAACTTTGCTTGATACTCCGCCATACTACAGCTCCTCCATTCAGAGTGAACACTGATCCCGATGTTGATTTTCTCGAATCTTTATCCGACTGGAAATCAGAATCAGTGTATCCCGTAAGAATCAGATCCTTACCTTTATACACGAGCATGTAATCCCTCGTTCTCCTAAGATACTTGAGGATATTTTTAACGGTTGTCCAATGTATAAGTCCTGGATTGGACTGAAACCTGCTGACAACACCTACTGCATAGCATATGTCGGGTCGTGTACACAACATAGCATACATCAGACTTCCAACTGCCGATGCATAGGGAATGCGTCTCATATCCTCAACTTCTTGAGGTGTCTTTAGGACATTGTTCCTTCGACAAGTGAATTCCATGCCTGAAGGGTAGCAAACCCCTCTTGGAATTCTGCATCTTATATCTTGACAACATCTTGTCAATATAGGATGCTTGAGACATGGCTAATGTTCTATTCTTGCGGTTCCGAACTATTTGGATCCCAAGAATATATTGAGCTTCTCCCAAATCTTTCATTTGGAATTGAGTTGCTAGCCATTTCTTGACGTCAGTCAGGCATCTTACATCATTCCCAATGAGTAAGATATCATCGACATATAACACGAGGAATGCTACAGTTGTTTTGACAATCTTCTTGTAAACACAAGGTTCATCAATGTTTTGTTCAAAACCATAAGATTTGATCGCAGTATCAAACCTTATATTCCAGCATCTAGATGCTTGTTTCAACCCATAAATGGATCGTTTAAGCTTACAAACTTTTTGTTCTTGATATTGTATTATAAACCCCTCTGGTTGAGACATATAGATACTCTCTTCAAGATTGCCATTCAGAAAGGCTGTCTTGACATCCATTTGCCAAATCTCATAGTCATAATATGTGGCAATGGACAAGAGTATTCTAATTGATTTTAACATGACAACAGGAGAGAAGGTTTCATCATAGTCTACCCCCTCTCTCTGGGTATAACCCTTTGTCACTAATCGAGCTTTAAAGGTCTGTACCTTACCAGCTTGGTCTCGTTTTCTTTTGTAGATCCATTTACAATCAATAGGTTTTACCCCATCTGGTTGATCTACAAGTTCCCAGACCGAATTGAAGTACATCGACTCCATTTCGAGGTCCATGGCTTTGATCCACTGATCTTTGTCAACATCATTCATTGCCTGTTTATAGGTCAATGGATCCTCTATTCCATCATCTGGTATGATGATTTGAGTTTCTACTAAACCCATGTAACGGTCAGGTTGTTGCACAACCCTCCCACTACGTCGAGGCACTCTCAACTCTTGAGATGGATGTGAGTAATCAGAAGTATTAGCTCCATCAACAACTCTTGTTGAGGGACCAATCTCATCAACAACTCTTGTTGATCTATCTGTAGCTTCTTTAGAAATTTCCTGCAATACTAGTTTACTGCGAGGTTGATGATCTCTCATGTGATCTTCTTCGAGAAAAGTAGCATTTGTCGATACAAATACTTTATTTTCTTCTGGATCAAAGAAGTATCCAGCTTTCGATTCTTTTGGGTAGCCTATGAATAAACATACTTTTGAACGACGTTCCAATTTCTTAGGGTTTTGCACCAACACATGTGCCGGGCATCGCCAGATCCTGAAGTGACGTAAACTAGTTTTACGCCCTCTCCATAACTCATAAGGTGTTCCAGTAACACTTTTAGAGGGAACATTGTTCAAAATGTAGGCAGCAGTCTCTACTGCATATCCCCAAAACGAATCAGGCAAATGAGCATAGCTCATCATTGATCGAACCATGTCTAACAAGGTTCTGTTTCTTCTCTCCGATACACCGTTTTGCTGTGGCGTACTAGGTGCATAGAGTTGTGACTGAATTCCATGTTCTATCAAATAGTCATGGAATCTTAGGTCCATGTACTCTCCACCTCGATCCGATCGAAGTGTCTTAATTGTTTTACCTAATAAGTTCTCAACTTCTGCCTTATACTCCTTGAACTTTTCAAGAGCTTCGGACTTATGATGTATTAGGTAAACATAACCGTACCTTGAATAGTCATCTATGAAACTGATGAAATATTCATATCCTCCTCGTGCTTTGACATTCATTGGTCCACAAAGGTCCGAATGCACGAGTTCTAAGGATTCTTTGGCTCTAAGACCTTTTCCAGTAAAAGATCTTTTCGTCATTTTCCCCTCAAGACAAGACTCACATTGATAGCTCTTAAATAGAGCTATAATTATAGCCTCAAATCTAGCTAAATGCCATGCTTAATTTAGTTAAATTGCCTTTTTATAGGTGTTTTCGTGGCGAAGAGCTCGGGAAGTCCATTTATGAATTTCGGGGCTAAAACGGTCATTTAAGAGGTTTTGGGAAGTGTTCGGGTCAAAAAGATAGGCAAAACGGAGCTCGGGAGCCAAAACGACCCAAAATGGGGCTTAGACCCGAGAGGGCAGCGCCCAGGCGCCGGCGCCCAGCGCCCAGGCGCTAATCGGAGCCAGACGCCCACGCCCGCGCACGCCCGCGCGCACCCGCGCGCACCCGCGCGCACGCCCCCGCGCGCCCAGACCGCCCACGCCCGCGCCGCCTCGCCCGTGTCCGCGCGCGCCTCGCCTCGCCCGCGCCCAGACCGCGCGCGCGCGCTCCGCCCACGCCCGTGTCCACCGACGCCCGCGCGCGCTCCCCGCCCGTCATCGTAGGTCACCCGCGCGCGCCGCTCGGCCGCTCGCCCACGCCTCGCCCGCGCCCAGACCGCGCGCGCGCGCTCCGCCCACGCCCGTGTCCGCCGACGCCCGCGCGCGCTCCCCGCCCGTCATCGTAGGTCACCCGCGCGCGCCGCTCGGCCGCTCGCCCACGCCTCGCCTCGCCCCAGCCGCGCGCACCCTTCCCTGACGCAAAATACCCGTCATCTAAAGTCCTGAAGCCCGTCCTTAAAAGTCAACAAATTCCCAATTTTGTAATTTTTCCAGAGGGCTCAGCGCCTAGGCGCTGACTTATGGCGCCTAGGCGGTGTCTCGATTCTGTGCGCGCGCCCCCGCGGCGCCTAGGCGCTGCCTTATGGCGCCTAGGCGCTAGTCTGACGCATAAATGGGTATTTAACTCCGTTTTTGCTGTTTTTAGGTCATTCTTTCAATTTCTCTCTCAATTTCTTCCGCCCCCATTTGTTGTAGAGCTCGATTCTTGAGCCAAAACATTATTCTTACCCATTCTAATACATTTTAAGTTGATTTCTCTTGATTTTCACAACGGGCAACTAATGTAAGTGCTCTAATTTGGGTCTAGGGTTTGTGTTGTTGATGTATTAGGTGAGATCTGAACTTTTTATCATCTTCTTGGCTTGTTCTAGCATTCAATTCATCTCTAGCATCGTTCTTAATGTCCAGCATGATTTTCTTAATGATTGACACCCGTTTAGTTAATTGTGTGTTGGTTAGATTAAAGATTCATGACTTAGCGATCGCACTTCATGTTTTGAGTAATTTAATATTGCATTCTGAATTAAATGTGGCCACATTTGTTTGGGTTGTTAATAAAATATAGAGATTGAATAAAATCGAGTCCCATTGTTAGAGATTTCATCAATGGGCTCGTCGCATGAATACCCGTCGCTCGCGACTAATCCTAATTTGGGAGAGCGATCGCCCCTAAGTTAGAATTATTAGCGAAGCATAGTCTAGAGTCGTCACCTCTTTTCTAATTAATTGGGATCATTAGTTCTAATTAAAGCATGGGAGCACTTGTTTTAATTGGGTCTTTTAATGTGTGTGAGTGTTAATAAAAACCGGCTAAGTATATTTTGTGTCTATGATCCGAACCACATCAACAACCAATCCCGACACTCAAATTAGGAGCACGTGTTCCGTTTATTTTTCTCGCATTTATTTTTCTCGCATTTTATTTTATTTTACCGTTAGCTATATTTTTCTGTTTTAGTCTAATTCTCCGTTAGCGTTTTCCCCCTTTATTTTACTGTTTTAATTTGAGTTTTATTAAAAACAAATAGAAGTTAATTAAGAGAAAATAATTTGGGTTCCTTGTGGTTCGACACCCGACTACCACTAGCTGCAAAGCTCTGTTGTATCGGATTTATAAATGTTATTTTGGCGGGTCTCGACAACCTGAACATTAGAGAAATTTTTATTAAGTTAAGAAAATCTCTTTGCCAAAATTGGCGCCATTGCCGGGGAACCATTTAGATTCTCTTAGTTAAATTTTATTTGTTTGAAAACCACAAAAATATTTTCCTTTTCTTGTGTCTTCTTGTTTTAGTATGGCAAGTGTTCGCTTGGAAGATTGGGTGATAGCTTCAAGGCGTGAAGCTGAAGAGATCACTCTTGATTTCGAGAGGGGATGCAGCGAGCTTGATTGTCTAGAGGAAGCAAATGTTTCCTGGAGAGATGAGGGGTTTAGAAGGACATTGAGAGCAGTGAAAGGATTTCCGAGTCAAATGCGCAAGCTGTTCTCCGAGGTTTGGTGGACGTCAATCAGTGAAACGCAGGCAAGAGCAAAATGTTGTGTTTGCTCGGTTGGGGGTCATACCTCCTACACATGTCCTGAGTCGCCACAAACCGGCCTTCTTGAAACCTACCCCGCCCAAGAGGTCCCCGAGCTTCTAAAACAATTTCCTCTGCGCAACGACCTTAGGGTTGAAAGAATGAGAGAGCAGATTGATTCTATGCTCGAGGAATTGCACCCAGATCGTAAGGAAGAGCTTGAGGATGCTCTGCCATGCGAAGATGAGATCGGTGAGATTAAGGAAGATACCGAGCCTAGTCCCGAGGAGGATGTTCAGGTGATAGAGTTTGAGGCTGACAAGCCTCTATCTGTTTTATTTCCTGTTAAATCCTCTATTGATGAATGCTTTCTTCCTTTTTCTCCTAAGTCTGTCGAGTCTTTTATTTTTGTTGAGTCAGTTGAGTCTCCTTTTATTTTATTTCAGTCTGTTGAGTCTTTATTTTTCCCAAATATTAAAAATACCAAAAAAATAACAACTCTGTCCGGCTGCCACCAAAAGTCGAAGAGCTTGCTTCTCTTAGCAGGTTTTATTGATTCAAGGAAGAAGGGGCCGAAGAAGTACGAGAATTTTTACGTACCCTGACAGAGTGGAGGACACGTCGAGCATAACGACGTTAAAAATTTGCGCTTCTTGGGAGGCAACCCATGAGTATTTCAATTTTTGTCTTTACTTTTAGTTTCTATTTTCCTATCTTAGTTTTTTCTTGCTTTCTTAGGTAATAAGCGAGAGATGAATTGCATTTTGGATCTGTTTTGGAGACGAGGTTGCGCATCCCTACTCACCGATCCCGCAAAAATTCAGGGGAGGTTCCTGTTCCCTTTAATTTTTGTCGTTATCATTGTTTATCTGTGGGATTAGATGCATTGAGGACAATGCAATCTTTTAGGTGGGGGTAGAATGTATAGTTGGACTTCGTTGTAGTTCTTGAGCATGTCATACTCTGATTTTGAGATGTTTAGGAATCTGAATGCATGTTGTCCGATGAGGACTTTCTGTGATTTGTTTGTAAATACTCCATAGTTGTGCATTGCGAGAAAACTATGAGAATGTATGCATATTTTGAGCATATTTTAAAAAAATTTCGAATATTCCCCTACATTCACTGAGCACGTAGACCTCTTACTCTTAGTTTTGTAGGCTTAGAATAATTTTATTTGGTCTGAAAACTTGTTGTCACCCCGAAAGGTACCTTTAGGGAGGCTTGATGTGTTAGAATTTATAACGAATCATTTGATTTAGCGAAGCTATATGCCTATTTAAAAAAAAAAATCATTGAGAGTAAAGAGCATGTTTGTAATATATTATGAGGTGCTCCTCCTTCTTGTGTTTCCCGTGTAACCAGGGGCGATCGTGTAACCCACGGTTGCCACTGCATGAAAAGGCAACTAACAAAAGTGAGCACTAGTCCTTAAAAACGTGAAGCAAACTAAAAACTTGACGTGTTAGGCTCTCAAGAAAAGAAAGGATGAAAAAAAAAAAAAAAATTTAATTAGGCCTTTTGTTTTGTTATTCTTTCCGACATTGAAAAGCCGTTAGACTGTTCTCATTGCCAGAAGTAGGGGGAAGATGAGTATTAGGATCGATTAAGGTGTTTCCGGGTCTATGGAAGCTAGGATAGGAGGCGCTAATCACACACACACGTAGGGAATAGGAGTTAATATTTTGAAATATTCACAATTTATGCATATGCTTGATTGTTTTCCGTTAGCATGATTATCTTGTTTTTGCAAGTATTGAGATTTGAGTCGTCAGCATGCATGCTTATTTCTATGAGATAAATCTAAGTTTTCCTTGCTCGAGGACTAGCAAGATTCAGGTGGGGGGTATTTTGATAGCTCTTAAATAGAGCTATAATTATAGCCTCAAATCTAGCTAAATGCCATGCTTAATTTAGTTAAATTGCCTTTTTATAGGTGTTTTCGTGGCGAAAAGCTCGGGAAGTCCATTTATGAATTTCGGGGCTAAAACGGTCATTTAAGAGGTTTCGGGAAGTGTTCGGGTCAAAAAGATAGGCAAAACGGAGCCTGGGAGCCAAAACGACCCAAAATGGGGCTTAGACCCGAGAGGGTAGCGCCCAGGCGCCGGCGCCCAGCGCCCAGGCGCTAATCGGAGCCAGACGCCCACGCCCGCGCCCAGACGCCCGCGCGCACGCCCCCGCTCGCCCAGACCGCCCACGCCCGCGCCGCCTCGCCCGTGTCCGCGCGCGCCTCGCCTCGCCCGCGCCCAGACCGCTCGCGCCTCGCCTCGCCCGCGCCCAGACCGCTCGCGCGCGCTCCGCCCACGCCCGTGTCCGCCGACGCCCGCGCGCGCTCCCCGCCCGTCATCGTAGGTCACCCGCGCGCGCCGCTCGGCCGCTCGCCCACGCCTCGCCCGCGCCCAGACCGCGCGCGCGCGCTCCGCCCACGCCCGTGTCCGCCGACGCCCGCGCGCGCTCCCCGCCCGTCATCGTAGGTCACCCGCCCGCGCCGCTCGGCCGCTCGCCCACGCCTCGCCTCGCCCCAGCCGCGCGCACCCTTCCCTGACGCAAAATACCCGTCATCTAAAGTCCTGAAGCCCGTCCTTAAAAGTCAAGAAATTCCCAATTTTGTAATTTTTCCAGAGGGCTCAGCGCCTAGGCGCTGACTTATGGCGCCTAGGCGGTGTCTCGATTCTGTGCGCGCGCCCCCGCGGCGCCTAGGCGCTGACTTATGGCGCCTAGGCGCTAGTCTGACGCAGAAATGGGTATTTAACTCTGTTTTTGCTGTTTTTAGGTCATTCTTTCAATTTCTCTCTCAATTTCTTCCGCCCCCATTTGTTGCAGAGCTCGATTCTTGAGCCAAAACATTATTCTTACCCATTCTAATACATTTTAAGTTGATTTCTCTTGATTTTCACAACGGGCAACTAAGGTAAGTGCTCTAATTTGGGTCTAGGGTTTGTGTTGTTGATGTATTAGGTGAGATCTGAACTTTTTATCATCTTCTTGGCTTGTTCTAGCATTCAATTCATCTCTAGCATCGTTCTTAATGTCCAACATGATTTTCTTAATGATTGACACCCGTTTAGTTAATTGTGTGTTGGTTAGATTAAAGATTCATGACTTAGCGATCGCACTTCATGTTTTGAGTAATTTAATATTGCATTCTGAATTAAATGTGGCCACATTTGTTTGGGTTGTTAATAAAATATAGAGATTGAATAAAATCGAGTCCCATTGTTAGAGATTTCATCAATGGGCTCGTCGCATGAATACCCGTCGCTCGCGACTAATCCTAATTTGGGAGAGCGATCGCCCCTAAGTTAGAATTATTAGCGAAGCATAGTCTAGAGTCGTCACCTCTTTTCTAATTAATTGGGATCATTAGTTCTAATTAAAGCATGGGAGCACTTGTTTTAATTGGGTCTTTTAATGTGTGTGAGTGTTAATAAAAACCGGCTAAGTATATTTTGTGTCTATGATCCGAACCACATCAACAACCAATCCCGACACTCAAATTAGTAGCACGTGTTCCGTTTATTTTTCTCGCATTTATTTTTCTCGCATTTTATTTTATTTTACCGTTAGCTATATTTTTCTGTTTTAGTTTAATTCTCCGTTAGCGTTTTCCCCCTTTATTTTACTGTTTTAATTTGAGTTTTATTAAAAACAAATAGAAGTTAATTAAGAGAAAATAATTTTGGTTCCTTGTGGTTCGACACCCGACTACCACTAGCTGCAAAGCTCTGTTGTATCGGATTTATAAATGTTATTTTGGCGGGTCTCGGCAACCTGAACATTAGAGAAATTTTTATTAAGTTAAGAAAATCTCTTTGCCACACATGCTGGTAAATAGTTGTCTTCTAACTGACTTAGATGACCATTCTTAACCAATCTCTCAATCCTATTGAGATTAATGTGGCCAAGTCTTAAGTGCCAAAGATATGTACTTGAAGAAACTTTTTGCCTTTTGTTTCGCGTCTCAACCGTTTTAAATATCTCGATATTTAAAATAGCTTTCGCTCTGGTTGCTTTTAACTTATATAAGTTGTTTTCTAGTTTTGCAGAACAAATAGGAATACCTCTTTTGGTAATGAACACTTCATTAATTTCAAAAGATACTTTATACAATTGCTCTAACAAACAAGAGATAGATACAAGATTCCTTTTCATTCCAGGAACAAGATACACATTATCTAATATAATGAATCTATCTCCAAAAAACTACTTTAAATCTCCCACTGATTTTGCTGAGACAACCTCTCCTGTTCCAACCCTGAGAGTTATTTCGCCTTCCGCAAGTGTTCTCCAGGAACTAGTTTCCTAAAAAGAAGAACAAATATGATTAGTGACCCCTGAATCCAGTATCCAGGAAGAGTCATCACTCTCCACTAAACATGTTTCAACAACTAGTAAATCATATTTACCTTGTTTTGCCTTTTCAGCTTTCTTCTCTGCAAGGTACTTTGGGCAGTTTCTTTTCCAATGCCCATTCTCGTTGCAGTGGAAACATTTTCCTTTATCTGCATCTAGAGCCTTGCTTTTGCGGTCATTAGGAGTTTTAATTTTCCCCTTCCCTTTCTTTTTCATCGAAATACTCTTATTTTTAGAAGAAGAAGGGCCAGACTTCGTCCCAGAGGACGATCCTCTATAGAACTTTTTAGTGGTAGCAACATTTGCCTCCACTTCATGTCCCTTAGTTTTCAGGAGGGACTGATAAGTCTGAAGCTCATTCAGAAGAGTAGTCAAGTTATATTCAATTTTGTTCATCATCGCATTTGTGCGGAACTGTAGGAAGCTCTTCGGAAGAGACTCCAGAATAAAACTGACCTGACTCTTCTCATATATGACAGCTCCATTTACTTCTGCCACATTGAAATGGACCATCATGTCCAGGACATGTTCTCTAACAGAGGTCCCTTCTCTCATGCGGCAGTTATAAACGTACTTGATGGCATCATGCCTAAGGGAGAAGGACGGTTGTCCAAACATCCCCTTCAGAGATTCTATAATCTCTTTGGCAGCACCAATACCATCGTGTTTCTTAGCCAATACATCAGATATGCTGGCCAGAAAATTTCGGTTTGCATTTGTGCCGGGGTTTTCAGGACACTCCTCAGTTAAAACGAACCTTAGATCATCAATTACCAGTATTGTGTTTAAATTTGATTTCCACGTTCCGTAATTATCCCCGTTAAGTTTCTCAGAAGCTAGTAACTGTACTATTGAGTTAGACATGCTGAAAAATATAAACATATCGTATTTAGTGAATTTGCTATTACCCTTTTATATTATCCAATTAAGTTTTAGCAAAAGTAATAATGTACCCATCATTTATTCTTTATTGCAACGATACTACAAAGGTTTAGAGCAACATCCACCTAGGGGCAGTCTATCACTCCTCCTTTGAATTGAGACAATCTCAGCTAATCACTATTACCAGAATAAGTCATATTCCAATAGATCTTTTAGCTATCGTTTACTTTGGTCAAGAAGTTACTAACACTTAGTAATTCTTGTAAGTGTGACCCTCCATTTTCAGACCTCAGAGATCGGAATCAACAAGCTCCCGAAATTGGAAAGACAATGCTGAAAACGGACCTATGAGACCCTATCCATTTCTGGAGTTCGAGGTGTTCCGAATCCCATGATACAGCCGTCCTAAGGGGTGGTCGCTCCCAGGGCAGACTCGCAGGCGCATCATGGGAATCTCACGGTGCAACCTAATGGAGGAGACCGTAGGATGTGTTGACACACAACTTTCGCCCACTTACTATGAACGACTTCCCCTGTTCACCTTGTTATTGACTCATGCAAATACTTTCCTACTGGAGGTTGCTCCCAGGGCGACTCGAAGCCGAGCATGAATCTCACGGTGTGAACTCTTAGGGACGTAGGAGCTGAAAACATTTTTCCTCCCACTAAAGTGTTCTAGACGGTTGGGTATGATTTTACTTAGGCATATATTTTGGCTAACTAAAACATATCCTAAGTCTAGGTAATCTTTCCGAGTATAACGTTTATACTAGATTTTAACCTATGATGTCTAGGTGATAAAACTTTTAAAACCTTACATCACTCACGCATGCTCATAAAACCGGGTTAGCTAAACTCAAACGCTAGTTCGATGCCCAGGTAGGAGGTGTTCCGTAAACCGTAAACTTAAATACCCCCAAGCTGAGACAGCATCTTACCGGGTGAGTTTTTCTTGTAACCGAAGTTTTACAAGATATCGACCTATTTTAACTATTAAAATAGGAGATTGCTTGGTAGTTAACCCTAAATGAGCATGCATTTATTTTTGTTATAAGTTTTAATGTCTAATTCATTTTATAACACTTATAAAAAAAACTTATAACATACATCTAACATGCTTTTATATAACAATTATATAAAATCATTCCATGCAAAAATATAACAACTTATATGAAATCTCATGGAATCCTAAACATGCATACTTATATTATAACACTTATAACATACTTTCAATGCATGTTTCATGCTTATCCTATGGTGGGATTTTAAATCTACATGGCATACAATATGCACACAAGATTATGTTTATTTAAACTATACATTCACAATGCATAAATAAATAAACCACACTAAAAATGGATTGGTTTTGGCATCCTAAACAAGCATTTACCTAAATTATTACAATAATAAAATAGGAAAAAGTCTTGAACCGCCCCCGAACACTTCGAATCGGCTCGAACCGCTTGTAAGTTGTGGAATTGCACGAACCGCCGCCGAACCGAACCGAACCGCCACTTGACGCCTCTTCCAATTTTGATAAATTACATCCTAAAATGGACTCTAATGACTCTACAAAAATTACATACTCGTTGTAACACATTAAAGCCCATTACAAGGCAATTACAATAATTATTACAAATTGGAAAAGAAATTGATGCCAAAGACCAAAAATTTCCATTTTAGCACACATACATTCATCACATGAATTACTACCCACCAACTCTAAATTAACCAAAAAAATAGTACTTAAAGCATGCTCTGATACCAATTGATAGAGTTTCGGCATGCATAGCGGAAGCATCGTTGGATCTAAGTACTCTTATTTTGTTAATTTAAAAAGAAAAAGCATGTAATTTGAAAATCAAAGACAATAATTTAGAAGTTACCTTTGAAGTTCAAATTCTTCTTGATTCCAAACTCGATCTTCGAACGTAACGGTCACGAACCACCACGAGAGTCTTCCCGACTATTCTCCGGCCTTAGAACGGGATTGTGGGATCCTTTGAGTGACTAATTTAAAAGAGAATTGAAGATGGAATTGGAGAGAAAAGTAGAGAAATTGTCTTTACAATTTCTCAAAGTTCATCAAAATTCCAAGAAGAAGTCAATCTAATTAACCCTTTGTATATATAGAAGACTACATGCAAAAACATGCAAAATTGAGTTAACAATAGGATGCCATGTAGAATCCACTCAATTTAGTGGGATTAGTGGCTTGATGTGGGATGAACACTTAGCAAAAAAGTTTGACTCATAAAACCACCAACAAATGGTTTTTCCCACTAACTCAAGAATTGGATTTTTCCACTAACTTAAGAATTAGATTTTTCCACTCACTTTAGTCATCAAAATGACTCTTGACTTTCAAGGTTTAGTGGAGTCAACATTTTACTTTTGACTTCCGAAGTTGTAGTCAATTATCTTAAAATTGACTTTTGACTAACTTTGATCAAATTAATTCAATTTAAAAATTAATTCAAATAATTAATTTTAAATCAAATTAAATTAATATTAAATAATTAATTAAACAATTTAATTAATTCAAATTTAATATCCAATAAATCCAACACTAATCCCGATCATTCCCGATATACATGATTATGAATCCATATTCATATTTTCGATAATTAAATATTATTTAAATATCACCATCTCTCTCTATTGTTCAATTCGCAATTGAACGTTATGTCATTAAATATATCACATATATTTAACGTTAATTCCCTAATTCGAATTCGAACACTTCGAATTCACTCGTCACACTGTTCTAAGGTTTAGCCCGATATGAGCTAGCAGGGGGACCTCATGGACCTACAGATCATGAGCTCCAACGATCCGAGATTAACTGATTAAACTCTTTAACCTAGTTAATCAACATTCGTTAACTACCAGGACATTCCACTATAGCCTAGTAGTTGCATTCTCCTCACTGTAGATATATTTATGTCCACTCGATATAACCATGATTAGTAAGTTGACCCTTCACAGGTTGTTTGTAATTTACGGTCGGGTCAAATATTTGTTTTACCCCCGTAATTACATCTTGCTCCTTAAGTCCCACTGATCCTCTAATGAACAATTGGTTTGTGATCCAATCACTAAACCGATTGGTATGTGATCTAATCACTATACTGAGTCCCTCTCGGGCCAATGAGAAGGTGGGGCCCCTTGTTCAAGACCTGGAGTCAGCACTTAAGGGAACAACCTATCTACTATCGCTAGAGACGGGTAGGAGTGAATTCCATCTTGCACCCTATGTCCCCAGCTATCTATTCGGTCTTACCCCTGAAATGGGAGGCTTATTGAGTCGGCGCTGTTGAGCCACCCTCACCCATGCAGATCTAAGGATAATCCCGAATAAACAGGAGTTCATAGTTAGCTCAGGATTAAGGTCAAGTTACCTAGGTCATCGTTTTGAAATAGTCAGTCTTTAAAACAGTAAACAGCGTTATAAAGCAAGAGTGACTTATTTCGCGGTCCGATCTAATGCAAACTCTTTGCATAGGACGCCCCCATTCACATGTCTCCACATGAACGATTCAGGATCACATCGTTTGTACTAAATACAAAATGGGCCGCATCCAAAAGTGTCCCAGGATAAGGTATCCAGCCTTATCCGTATACTATAGACCGTTTTGACTATTTACTCGAACTTGATCCACTTTTATGTCTCCACATAAAGTTCAAGTACTCATGTTATAGCCATGGATCTTAGTTTATTGGATTTAGGGTTTTCTAAAATGAAATAAGCAATTCACATATTCAATAATAACTTTATTGAATAAACCTCAATAACACTTTGTTAGTAATAAAATATGTTTATCGTTTACAAACCACGAGTTTTAGGACATAAAACCCAACAGATTCAAGGCAAAATGAAAGTAAAGAGAAAGACAGAAGGCGATAAAAAGCTTGCGAAGTTGTCAAATGATTCCTCTATTAAGTAAGATTCAAAGCTTAATGTGCAACGACTATAAAACAGTAAAGACTAAACAGACGAAGACGAATTGAAATATTGTAGCAAACAAAAATAAATAACAGCAAACAGTAGAGAAAATAGAAGACAGAAAGCAGTAGATGATGGAGCTCTTGGCACGCTGCGGAAGCGATTTGGATCATAGACACTATAATTTCATCAATTTAAACAAACGGAAACATGCAAAAGCAATGAAAAAGAGAAATTAGAACACATACCCTTGTCGTTCGTATTTCTTCAATTTTCACCGCCAGAAGCTCCTCACGAGCTGAACGAGCCTTCTCACGAAATCTTTGTGGACCACCCACGGTAATCCCGCTATCCTCGGGCCGAGAAACGGAGTAGTAGGACTCCTTTTACAAAAGAAAAGAAGGAAGAAGCTCACTGAAGAAAACAATTTTCTTTTTAAACAGAGAGCAGAGGACGTGAGGAAGAAGAAGAATATTTCCAAAATTGAAATTCCAAATTTCAATTCCAATCGTGAACCCCAAAGTCCACTGACATTTCTTTTTCCTTTATATTTTTTTTTTTAATTTGATCTGATCTTTTATATATATATCCCTTGTATATATTATACATGTGTCTTACATGCATGTAAGACACATGTATATATATATATATATATTTATATATTATTATTATTAAAAATAATAATAATTATTTTATTAATTAAACTTTTTAATTAATAAAAAAATATATATTAATTAATATTATTTAATTCAATATCACATATTAATTAAATAATATAATTAAACCCGGATTTCCGAAAACCGACTTTTTGCACATGAATCCTATTCATGTTTTCAGACCAATCTCATATTTAAATCATATTTAAATATGTCCATATTCTTCCACAAACCCGAATTTGAACAATTCAAATTCTTTTCTTTTCTTTTCTTTTCTTTTATATTGTTTCACGGCTTTATCCGAGCTAGCCAGGAGAACCGTAAGGACCTACAGATCATGAGCTACAACGATACGAGATTATCCGGTCAAAACTCTTTCAACCGAACTAACCAACATTCGTTAACCCCCGGAGACTCCACTAAAGTCCAAGGGCTGCACTCTCCTCACTCTAGATATATTGTGTCCTGTTTATATAACTATCACAGTAAGTCGATCCTTCACAGGTCGTTCGTAATCACAACGGGTAATTTATACCGTTTAACCCTTGTATTATATCTTGTTCTTTAAGTACCACTGACACCTCTAATGAACAATTGATTTGTGGTCCAACCATCAAATCAGATTCCTCCCTGATCAGGAGAGGATGGGCCCATTGTTCAAGACCTGGAGTCAGCACTTAAGGGAACAACCTCTCTACTAACCCTTAAAACGAGTAGGAGTGAATTCCATCTCGCACAACTATGTCCCCAACCACTTATTCGATCTTATCCCCAATATGGTAGGCTTATTGAGTCGACGATATGGCCACTCCCACCCGTACAAGTCAAAGGATGAGGTCAAATAAATAGGAGTTCATAGTGAGCTCAGGATTGAGATCGAGTTACCTAAGTCATCATATGAAAAAAACTGGTCTTTAAAGTAAACGGTGTTATAAAGAAAGAGCGATTTTATTTCTTGGTTCGGTCTTGTGCAAACTCATTGCACAGGACGCCCTCACTCACATGTCTCTACATGAAACGATTCGAATCACATCGTTTTGTACTATACAAAGTGAGCAGCGTCCAATAGTGTCCCCAGGATAAGGTACCCAGCCTTATCCCTATACTATAGACCATTTTGGCTGTCTACTTGAACTTGATCCACATTCATGTCAGACATGAAGTTCAAGTACTCATACTATCGCCATGGGTGTTAGTTATTGGTATAGGTTAATACAAACACAATTCACTAAAATTCAATAACAACTTTATTGAAATAGAATATATACATTCAAACAGTTTACAAACTACGAGTTTTAGGACATAAAACCCAACAAACTCCCACTTGGACTAAAACGTCAGTGGAGTACATGTTGGTCGAGAGAACTAGAATATTAAATATCTAAAGTTTCTCCCACTGTCCTACTGAGCAGCTCGCAGCCCTAGACTTTTTAGGTGTCTCTCAAACACTTTAGCCGTGAGAGACTTAGTAAACGGATCAGCAATGTTGTGCTCCGAGGCTACCTGTGTGACGATCACATCTCCTCGTTGCACTATCTCCCTAATGAGATGATATTTCCGCTCAATATGCTTTCCACGCTTATGGCTTCTAGGTTCTTTAGAATTTGCCACTGCACCGCTGTTATCACAATAAAGGGTGATTGGCAAGTTCATATTTGGAACAATTTCCAAATCTGTCAAGAACTTCCTAAGCCATGCAGCTTCCTTCGCTGCTTCGCAAGCTGCGACATACTCAGCTTCCATGGTGGAGTCAGCCATACAACCTTGCTTCATACTCCTCCATACTATTGCTCCTCCGTCAAGAGTGAACACTGATCCTCATGTAGATTTCTTGGAATCTATATGAGTCTAAAAATCAGAGTCAGTATATCCTGCAAGGATCAAATCCTTCGTGCCATACACAAGCACATAGTCTCTCGTTCTCCTAAGATACTTGAGGACGTGTTTAACGGCTGTCCAGTGATCATATCCTGGATTGGACTGGAACCTACTAACAATTCCTACTGCATAGCAGATGTCGGGTCGTGTACACAACATAGCATATATAAGACTACCAACTGCAGATGCATAGGGAATTCGTCTCATATCCTCAACCTCTTGAGGTGTCTTAGGAGACTGTTCCTTAGACAAGTGAATTCCATGCCTAAAAGGCAGTGAACCTTTCTTGGAATTCTGCATCGAATATCTTGACAACACCTTGTCAATATAAGATGCTTGAGACAACGCTAGCACTTTGTTCTTACGATTCCTTATAATCTGAATCCCTAGAACAAACTTAGCCTCTCCTAAATCTTTCATTTGGAATTGGGTTGCTAGCCAATTCTTAACGTCAGTTAGAAACCCTACATCATTCCCAATGAGTAGTATATCGTCTACGTACAAGACTAAGAAAGCTACAACAGTATTGACTACTTTCTTGTAAACACAAGGTTCGTCAATATTTTGTTCAAAGCCATAAGATTTGATCGCCGTATCAAACCTTATATTCCAGGATCTAGATGCTTGCTTCAACCCATAAATGGATCGATTAAGCTTGCAAACCTTTTGCTCTTGACCCTGAAGTATGAATCCCTCTGGTTGAGCCATATAGATACTCTCCTCAAGATTACCATTCAGAAAGGCAGTCTTGACATCCATTTGCCAGATTTCATAATCATAAAATGTAGCAATGGATAAGAGTATTCTAATCGATTTTAACATGGGAACAGGAGAAAAGGTTTCTTTATAGTCCACCCCTTCTCTTTGGGAATAACCTTTTGCCACAAGTCGAGCCTTAAATGTTTGCACCTTACCGGCTTGGTCTCGTTTTCTCTTGTAGATCCACTTGCAACCGATAGGTCTTTCACTATCTGGTTGGTCTACAAGATCCCAGACCGAATTGAAGTACATAGACTCCATTTCGAGATCCATGGCTTTAAGCCACTGGTCCTTGTCTATGTCATTCATTGCCTGTTTAAAGGTCAATGGATCCTCAACGCCCTCATCAGGTATGACGACTTGAGTTTCAGGCAAGCCGATGTAGCGGTCAGGCTGTCTTACATCCCTCCCACTGCGTCGAGGCTTTCTCAACTCTTGAGAAGGACAGCCTGATCAACAACTTTTGTTGATCCGTCTGTAGCTTTCCTGGAAAATTCGGACAAAACAATTTTTCTCGACGGTTGATGATCTCTCATGTGATCTTCCTCTAAGAACGTGGCATTAGTCGATACTAGTACCTTGTTCTCATGAGGATTGTAAAATAGACCACCTTTCGTTTCCTTGGGGTAACCTACAAATAGGCACAATTTTGAACGATGTTCCAACTTCTTTGGATTGGGTACTAGCACATGTGTCGGACACCCCCAAATTTTGAAGTGACGTAAACTACCTTTACGCCCTCTCCATAACTCATAAGGTGTTTCAGAAACACTCTTAGAGGGAACCATGTTCAAAATATATACTGCAGTCTCTA
This sequence comes from Herpetospermum pedunculosum, assembly GCA_028017165.1. Taxonomy (NCBI): domain Eukaryota; kingdom Viridiplantae; phylum Streptophyta; class Magnoliopsida; order Cucurbitales; family Cucurbitaceae; genus Herpetospermum; species Herpetospermum pedunculosum. The sequence goes on from JAPQWQ010000187.1 coordinate 6,150,384, forward strand.
CTGCATATCCCCAAAACTAACTAGGCAAATGAGCATAACTCATCATAGATCGAACCATGTCTAACAGGGTTCTATTTCTCCTCTCGGACACACCATTCTGCTGTGGTGTTCCTGGCGCTGAGAGTTGAGATACTATTCCATGTTCTATCATATAGTCCTGGAATCTTAAATCCATATACTCTCCACCTCGATCTGATCGGAGTGTTTTTATCGATTTACCTAATGTGTTCTCAACCTCTGCCTTATACTCTTTGAACTTTTCAAGAGCTTCGGACTTATGATGCATTAGATAAAGATAATCGTACCTAGAATAATCATCAATGAAACTGATGAAATATTCATACCCTCCTCGTGCTTTGACATTCAAAGGACCGCAGAGATCCGAATGCACGATTTCTAGAGGTTCTTTGGACCTATGACCTTTTTCAGAAAAAGATCGTTTGGTCATTTTTCTCTCAAGACAAGACTCACATAGCGGTAAAGAGTTGTCCTCTAAACGATTTAGCAGACCACTCTTAACCAATCTCCCAATCCTATTGAGATTAATGTGACCTAGTCTTAAGTGCCAAAGATAAGTACTTGGAGAAAGTTTCTGCCTTTTAGTTTGAGTCTCAGCTGTTTTAAACATTTCAGTGTTCAAAATAGCTTTGGCTTCGGTTGGTCTTAACACATACAAGTTGTTTTCAAGTTTCGCAGAACAAATACGTACACCTCTTTTGCTAATTAACGCTTCATTATGAACAAAAGATACTTTATACAACTGTTCTAACAAGATTCCTCTTGAAGGTAGGAACCAAAAGTACATTTTCTAGTAAAATGAAACTATCTCCACACAACAACTTTACAGCTCCCACTGCTTTAGCTGAGACAACCTCTCCAGTTCCAACTCTGAGAGTTATCTCACCTCGAGAAAGTGGCTGCCAAGAACTAGTTTCCTGAAAAGAAGAACAAACATGGTTAGTAGCTCCTGAATCAAGTATCCAGGTATGACAATCATGTTCTACTAAACATGTTTCAACAACAAGTAAAACATATTTACCTTGTCTTTCCTTCTCAGCCTTTTGGAATTTCCTAGAAGTGACAACGTTTGCCTCATTCTCTTTTCCTTTAGAAGTGTGAAGGGACTGATAGGTCTGTAGCTCGCTGAGAAGAGAAGTCAAATTATACTTTATCTTGTTCATTACCATATTGGTTCTGAACTGAAGGAAACTCTTCGGAAGAGATTCCATGATAAAGCTTACTTGACTTGACTCATCAATAGTAGCTCCATTTACTTCCGCCACATTGAAGTGGACCATCATGTTAAGGACATGCTCCCTAACAAGGGTACCCTTCTTCATGCGAGAGTTGTAAACGTATTTGAGGGCTTCATTACAGACCGATGAGGACGGTAGTCCAAACATCTCCTGTAATGAAGACATGATTTCTTTAGCAGAAACCATATCCTCGTGCTTCTTAGCTAACACATCAGATATGCTGGCTAAGATATAGACTCGGGATTTATCATTAGCCCTTGTCCATCTATCTTATGCGTCTTGAACAGTTCGAGTCGCATCCGAGCTAGGAGGGGGAGGACAATCCTCTGATAAGAAGAACCTGAGATCATCTAGAACGAGAATCGTATTCAAGTTCGATTTCCAGGTCGTGTAGTTATCGCCCGTTAACTTTTCGGAAGCTAGTAAGTGAATGAAAGAGCTAGACATGCTGAAAAGAGAATGAATAAATATTAGTGAAAAGGTTTTAACCTAATTTACACACCAATCAAGAATTTAGCAAAGAATAATAATGTACCCAAAACTCATTATTAAACTGCAACGATACTTCAGTGGGTTAGAATGGTCGCTACCGACGGGCAGTCAAGCATTTCTTTACTGAATCAAGACATTCTTGACTAAATGCTAATACCAGAATATCTCATATTCCTATAGCATCTTAGTTATCGATGTTTGGTCAAGATTTCCTATAGCATCTTCGTAAGTGTGACCCTCCATTTAGTCAAGGAGTTAGTAAATCTTGACCAAACAGCGATAACTAAGATGCTATAGGAATATGAGATATTCTGGTATTAGCATTTAGTCAAGAATGTCTTGATTCAGTGAAGGAATGCTTGACTGCCCCTCGGTAGCGACCATTCTGACCCACTGAAGTATCGTTGCAGTTTAATAATGAGTTTTGGGTACATTATTATTATTTGCTAAATTCTTGATTGGTGTATAAATTAGGTTAAAACATTTTCACTAATATTTATTCATTCTCTTTTCAGCATGTCTAGCTCTTTCATTCACTTACTAACTTCCGATAAGTTAACCGGCGATAACTACGCGACCTGGAAATCGAACTTGAATACGATTCTCGTTCTAGATGATCTAAGGTTCGTCTTATCAGAGGATTGTCCTCCCCCTCCTAGCTCGGATGCGACTCGAACTGTTCGAGACGCATATGATAGATGGACAAGGGCTAATGATAAAGCCCGAGTCTATATCTTAGCCAGCATATCCGATGTGTTTGCTAAGAAGCACGAGGAAATGGTTTCTGCTAAAGAAATCATGTCTTCATTACAGGAGATGTTTGGACTACCGTCCTCATCGGTCTGTCATGAAGCCCTCAAATACGTTTACAACTCTCGCATGAAGGAGGGTACCCCTGTTAGGGAGCATGTCCTTAACATGATGGTCCACTTGAATGTGGCGGAAGTAAACGGATCTACTATTGATGAGTCAAGTCAAGTAAGCTTTATCATGGAATCTCTTCCGAAGAGTTTCCTTCAGTTAAGAACCAATATGGTAATGAACAAGATAAAGTATAATTTGACTTCTCTCCTTAGCGAGCTACAGACCTATCAGTCCCTTCAGACTTCTAAAGGAAAAGAGAAGGAGGCAAACATTGTCACTTCTAGGAAATTCCAAAAGGGGTCGTCTTCAGGGAGTAGGTCTGAACTTTCTTCTATTAAGAATAAGAGTATTCATAAGAAGAAGAAAGATAAAAGGAAGGGAAAAGTACCTGCTGCTGCTAAGAGCAAGACTAGATCTACAGACAAAGGAAAATGTTTCCATTGTGGTGTAGATGGGCATTGGAAACGAAATTGCCCAAAGTATCTTGCAGAGAAAAAGGCTGAGAAGGAAAGACTAGGTAAATATGATTTACTTGTTGTTGAAACATGTTTAGTAGAACATGATTGTCATACCTGGATACTTGATTCAGGAGCTACTAACCATGTTTGTTCTTCTTTTCAGGAAACTAGTTCTTGGCAGCCACTTTCTCGAGGTGAGATAACTCTCAGAGTTGGAACTGGAGAGGTTGTCTCAGCTAAAGCAGTGGGAGCAGTAAAGTTGTTGTATAGAGATAGTTCCATTTTACTAGAAAATGTACTCCTGGTTCCTATCTTTGAGAGGAATCTTGTATCTATATCTTGTTTGTTAGAACAGTTGTATAAAGTATCTTTTGTTCATAATGAAGCGTTCATTAGCAAAAGAGGTGTACGTATTTGTTCTGCGAAACTTGAAAACAACTTGTATGTGTTAAGACCAACCGAAGCCAAAGCTATTTTGAACACTGAAATGTTTAAAACAGCTGAGACTCAAACTAAAAGGCAAAAACTTTCTCCAAGTACTTATCTTTGGCACTTAAGACTAGGTCACATTAATCTCAATAGGATTGGGAGATTGGTTAAGAGTGGTCTGCTAAATCGTTTAGAGGACAACTCTTTACCGCCATGTGAGTCTTGTCTTGAGGGCAAAATGACCAAACGATCTTTTTCTGAAAAAGGTAATAGGTCCAAAGAACCTCTAGAAATCGTGCATTCGGATCTCTACGGTCCTTTGAATGTCAAAGCACGAGGAGGGTATGAATATTTCATCAGTTTCATTGATGATTATTCTAGGTACCGTTATCTTTATCTAATGCATCATAAGTCCGAAGCTCTTGAAAAGTTCAAAGAGTATAAGGCAGAGGTTGAGAACACATTAGGTAAATCGATAAAAACACTCCGATCAGATCGAGGTGGAGAGTATATGGATTTTCGATTCCAGGACTATATGATAGAACATGGAATAGTATCTCAACTCTCAGCGCCAGGAACACCATAGCAGAATGATGTGTCCGAGAGGAGAAATAGAACCCTGTTAGACATGGTTCGATCTATGATGAGTTATGCTCATTTGCCTAGTTCGTTTTGGGGATATGCAGTAGAGACTGCAGTATATATTTTGAACATGGTTCCCTCTAAGAGTGTTTCTGAAACACCTTATGAGTTATGGAAAGGGCGTAAAGGTAGTTTACGTCACTTCAAAATTTGGGGGTGTCCGACACATGTGCTAGTACCTAATCCAAAGAAGTTGGAACATCGTTCAAAATTGTGCCTATTTGTAGGTTACCCCAGGGAAACGAAAGGTGGTCTATTTTACGATCCTCATGAGAACAAGGTACTAGTATCGACTAATGCCACGTTCTTAGAGGAAGACCACATGAGAGATCATCAACCGTCGAGCAAAATTGTTTTGTCCGAATTTTCCAGGAAAGCTACAGACGGATCAATAAAGGTTGTTGATCAGGCTGATCCTTCTCAAGAGTTGAGAAAGCCTCGACGCAGTGGGAGGGATGTAAGACAGCCCGACCGCTACATCGGCTTGTCTGAAACTCAAGTCGTCATACCTGATGATGGCGTTGAGGATCCATTGACCTTTAAACAGGCAATGAATGACATAGACAAGGACCAGTGGCTTAAAGCCATGGATCTCGAAATGGAGTTGTTAAGTCTCTGGAAGTGACTTATTTAGGACCCATTTAGCTTAAGAAGATGTACACATTTAGGTGTTTTTGTTAGCAATTAGCTTAAACCTATGCTTTAATATGAGAATTAGAAGAAGGTAGCTAATATAGGACTTGTGTACAATAGGTAGAAAAAGGGTTGAAAACCGAAGAAAAGAATGAAAAAAATAACCATTGCAAATGAATTGCGGAATAATTGCGGTGACCGCAATTATTCAAGTTAAAACCGTAAGTTGGCTGATCTTTTTCTGTTTAGATCCGACTTTTCAGGGATTCGTCCTTTCTCCTCCATCCATTCTGATATATGACGTTGAAGGTTGATGGTTCTCCTTGGCCCAAACGCACCTGCAAACTACTATAAAAGGGGGTCAAAGTCGGAGGTTCAATCATCATTCGAAGCGCAGAAGTCTTCTCGCAGTCCACCATTTCCATCTGTTTTCCTTTGCCGTCTGTTGGAGTGAGAGTCTAAGCTTTTGGAACCGATAATCTGATAGGAAGGAGAGGAGATTCTTCTTCTCTCTCGATTGGATTCATCCAAGCACGGCTGACTTTTCATCACCATCATTCGAGGCGACTGCCACGGAGTTTTCTAGCAAACCTTTACTGTTTTTCTGCTCTGTTCTTCTCATTTCCATTTCTGATCACTGTTGTTCTTAGTTTAGCATTTCAATTACTGCATTTCGTTGTTGTCTGTCTTGAATTCATTTCTTTTAGAGCTTCCCTTTGTCATTCAAACACTTAAAGTAATCGAAGTATACTTGTGCATTTTACAGTTTCCATCTGTTCCTGCTACGGCTTTGGCTTGCTGTTTTAAGTACATTTATCTTCTAAGCATGTCTGTTTTATCTACCATTTCTGTTCTCTACATATCCATGAGTAACTAAAATCACTTAGGGGCATGCTAATGACAGAACTATAGGCTAAAAAACGTGAGTCAAGTAGGCAGATTAACACTCGAACATTGATTGTATGTAAGCTTCATCCCACGGGCAATTTCGATTGGCCATCCATTTTGTCCAAAGAACTCCTAACCTCTGGAAGGAGTAAGAGTTCAGAGTCATATAATCATGCTAGCCTTTCATGGTAATCAGGAAACGGCCTAGGAATAGGCGTTTCCCTAGTACAAACTAAACACTCCTGTTTTAACAAGGTGCTTAAGACCTTACTTTGAAGTCGAGTAAACTTGAGTCTCTCATGCATGGAATCGGACGATACTTGAGATAGAGTGAGTTTGATGTATAGAGAGTTGATCCAAAGCTTGATAATCGTAATAAACTGCCTATAGGATAGTCATTAGTAGCCCTTAATTCACCCTTTTAATCAGTTTCGCTGCCATTTAATTGCGGATTAATTGCGGTTCTCGCAATTCTGCTAAAACGCATTCTGTGTAGCTGTTTTCTTCTTCGTTTATTGATTCCATCTCTTGTTCTTTGAGCCTGATTTTAACTTTACCTTGTTTATGGTATATTCCTTTACACATTCAGCAAAACTTAGGTAATCAAAAACCAATTTTATCCCCTCAAATTCATCCCATCTTTCTTAACAAACACACTTCGCGAATAGCTAAAAATGAGTCTCTGTGGAAAAAACGAATGAAATATACTTACTACTTGCTGTGAGACCATGTATGCTTGCATGTTCTAAGTGCTCTCTCTACCCTTTTGCATATTTATCTTTACACATTGAGCACGCAACAAGTTTTTGGCGCCGCTGCCGGGGACTTATTTTAAGTGAAAACGAAGTTGTTAAGTTTGAAAAATCAAGTTTATCATTGAGTGAAACTAATCTGTTTCATTTCTTTTGCAGGTGCTATTAAGGTAGTTTATGAGTGAGCGTTCACATAGTAATTTAGAGTTCGATCCTGAACCTGAAAGATCACTTCGAGCTAGGAATAAGGCAAAGAAACGTCTCTTTAAACAACCTCCTATACCTCAAACCACACCTGAAACTAAAGAAATGGGCGATCTAGTTCCAAATCCGGCACAAGCCATTCGCAACCCCATCGAAATAGCGAATGACAAGAATAGTGCCATTCTGTCATATCTAGTACCTATGCCTGGGGAGCTGAACCCCAGCATAATCCGTCCTGAAATCACTGCCCACTCATTCGAGTTAAAACCAGTGATGTTCCAAATGTTGTCCACTGTGGGACAATTCTTTGGAATAGAAAATGAGGACCCCCATAACCACCTTAGGAACTTCCTAGGAGTTAGTGACACATTCCTAATCCCTGGAGTTTCCCAAGAAGCCCTGAGGCTATATCTTTTCCCTTACTCTTTAAGGGACAAAGCCAAAACATGGTTAAATTCTTTACCCTCAGGATCTGTCCGCAATTGGACAGATTTAGCAGAAAAATTCCTAGTCAAATACTTCCCACCTGATAGGAATTCAACCTTTCGTGATGATATCATAAAGTTTAAACAAGCTGATAATGAGTCTCTTCACGAAGCTTGGACTAGATTCAAAGACCTTCTCATTAAATGTCCACACCATGGCATTCCATGGTGTATCCAAATAGAAGTTTTCTTTAAAGGATGCAACCCCAGCACCAGACAAGTCTTAAATTCATCTGCTGGAGGTTCCATGTTGTCCAAGAGTTACAACGAAGCTTATGAGATCTTGGAGAAGATCTCAGCATCTCACTGTAGATGGTCAGACGATCCAGTAGAACCAACTCGGGCTCAAGACAAGGATGCTCTAAGCGCCATGAGCACCCAAATAAATGCCCTGACCAACTTAGTTAAGCAAATGGCTCAGGCCAATCTCCAAACCAGTGCCAATACCGCCACAGCCATGTCAATGGGCACCCAACCAAGTCAAGGCGAGGCACCAATCTGTGGATTCTGTGGGGAAGGGCACCCTTATGAATATTGCCCTGGGAATCCATCCTCGGTCTGCTATGTAGGAAGCCAGCAGCAGCCTAGGAATAACCCCTACTCCAACACCTATAACCCTGGTTGGAGAAACCACCCTAACCTGTCATGGGGTGGCCAACAAAACACTAACCAAAATCCTAACCAACCTAGACCGAGTGGAACACCTGGTTTCACTCCCCAACATAACCAGTCAATGTACCAAAAACCTTATAATCAACCTGTAGGATCTTCTGTAGAAAACCTACTCAAGGAGTATATCGCTAAGAATGATGCTACTCTTCAGAGCCAGCAAGCTACTCTTAGGAGCCTGGAAAACCAAATAGGCCAATTAGCCAATGAACTTAAAAGTAGGCCCCAAGGTAGACTCGCTGCTGATACCGAGGTACCAAGGAGAGATGGCAAAGAACAAGTTCAAGCCATTGAACTTAGGAGTGGAAGACCATTGGTGAGCAACACAAAGGACACACCAAAGAGAGTAGAGAACACTGAGTCTAGTGCTCCACTGGAGTCTCTGCCAAGCCAAGGTCCACCACCGACTAGCACATCAGGAGCCAGGCTAGAGCCAATTGTAGAGGACGTAGAAGAAATTCCAAGGCCTCCACCTATCTTAAGGCGTCCTGACGTGCCTGCATATGTGCCACCACCTCCATACCCTCGAAGGCTTAAGAAGAAGCAGGAACAGGAAGTTCATTTTAATAAATTTTTAGAAATACTTAAGCAAGTGCATGTGAATATTCCTTTTGTAGAAGTTTTACAGTCTATGCCTTCATATGTAAAGTTTTTGAAGGACATTATTACTAACAAAAAAATAATTGGTGAGTTTGAAACAGTAAACCTCACCGAGGAGTGCAGTGCCATCCTCCAAAACAAGCTGCCCAAGAAGGAGAAGGATCCTGGTTCCTTCACCCTACCTGTAGAACTTGGAGGCAAGCATGTGGGCAGAGCGCTTTGTGACCTGGGCGCCAGCATAAATCTCATGCCCCTGTCCCTATTCCGCCAGTTGGGAATGGGAGAAGCACGTCCAACCACAGTCACTTTACAACTAGCAGACAGATCCATCGCATATCCAGAAGGTAAGATTGAGGATATTCTAGTTAAAGTTGACAAATTTATTTTCCTTGCAGATTTCATTGTCCTGGACTATGAGGCAGACAAGGAGGTTCCCATCCTGCTAGGTAGACCATTTCTAGCCACAGGTAGGGCACTAATAGACGTGCAAAAAGGTGAGTTAACTATGAGGGTTCATGATGAAGAGGTAAAATTTAGTGTTTACAAAGCTTTAAGGTATCCCTCTGATTCTGAGTCTTGTGCTAGCATTGATGTTGTTGACTCACTAATGGAAGAACAATTAGAGCATGTATTATTAACCAAGCATGCTAACGAATATGTAGGATTAGATGTAGATGATCTAAATGTATCTGACATAATGAATATGCCTGTAGATAGACCTCAGCATGTATGTATGACTATAGACTTGACTGATAGAACTGTAAATCCGTTAAAGCCCTCCATTGAGCATCCACCTGTTTTAGAACTGAAACCACTACCAACTCACCTCAAATACGCATATCTAGGAGATAATGATACGCTGCCTGTAATTATTTCTTCTAAGCTTAGTGAACAGCATGAGGTTGATTTAATTTTACTGCTTAAGCAACATAGGAAGGCTATAGCATGGACTATTGCTGATATTCGAGGCATTAGCCCTTCTTATTGCATGCACAAAATTATTCTAGAGGAAGAGCACACACCTAGGGTAGATCACCAGCGTAGGTTAAACCCCTCTATGAAAGAGGTAGTAAAGAAAGAAATAATAAAGTGGTTAGATGCAGGAGTAATTTTCCCCATAGCTAGTAGCCAGTGGGTGGGCCCCATCCAATGTGTACCTAAAAAGGGGGGAATAACTGTGGTAGTCAATGAGAACAACGAACTGATTCCAACAAGGACTGTCACAGGGTGGAGAGTGTGTATGGATTACAGAAAGTTAAATAAAGAAACTAAAAAAGACCATTTCCCTCTACCATTCATTGACCAGATGTTAGACAGAATAGCTGGTAGAGCCTACTATTGTGTTTTAGATGGGTACTCTGGCTATAATCAAATCACTATAGACCCTAAGGATCAAGAGAAGACTACCTTCACCTGCCCTTTTGGAACGTTTGCCTTCCGCAGAATGCCTTTTGGCTTATGCAATGCACCGGCAACTTTCCAAAGGTGCATGATGGCGATCTTCTCTGAGTTGGATGAGTCCATAATAGAAATATTCATGGATGACTTCTCAGTCTTTGGGGACTCATTTAAAACCTGTCTAGAGAACCTAGGACAAGTCCTGGCTAGGTGTGAAGAGACCAACCTAGTCCTAAATTGGGAAAAGTGCCATTTTATGGTAGATGAAGGGATTGTCTTAGGACATAGAGTGTCAAGGGCAGGTGTAGAAGTGGATAGGGCAAAAATAGAGGTCATAGAGAAGTTGGTAGAGCCCCAGAATGTCAAAGCTATTAGGAGTTTCCTAGGACATGCTGGCTTCTATAGAAGGTTCATCAAGGACTTTTCTAAGATAGCCAAGCCTCTATGTGAGCTTCTGGAGCTAGGTAGACCATTCATCTTCTCTAAAGAATGTGTAAGAGCTTGGAAAACCCTTAAGGAAGCACTGGTCACAGCACCAATCATAGTAGGACCAAATTGGGATCTCCCATTTGAGATGCAATGTGATGCCAGTGACTATGCTGTAGGAGTCATGTTAGGACAGAAGATTGACAAGCTCACACATCCTGTCTATTATGCTAGTAAAACCTTGAATGAGGCTCAATGTAACTATACAACTACAGAGAAGGAGATGCTTGCTGTAGTATTTGCTTGTGAAAAATTTAGAAACTATATTGTAGGAACTAGGACCATTGTATATACTGACCATTCTGCTTTAAAATATCTTATGAGGAAGGCTGATGCTAAGCCTAGATTAATTAGATGGGTGTTATTGCTGCAGGAATTCGATTTGGACATTCGGGACAAGAAGGGATGTGAAAACGTGGTTGCAGATCACCTGTCTCGATTGCAGCACAATTGCGAAAAAATTGCGGACCCCGCAATTTCTGATGCTTTTATAGATGAACATATCTTTGCTTTGACTCATCGTGAAAACGATGAGGAACCTTGGTTTGCTGACATTGCTAACTTCCGTGCATCACAGGTATTACCAGTGTTCAAGGGAGGACAAGAAAAGAAGAGGTTCCTCCATGAAGCAAGGAAATTCATCTGGGATGACCCCATACTTTACAGGACCTGTGCTGATGGGTTGTTGAGGAAGTGTGTTACAGCTGCTGAAGCGAAGTCTGTGCTGCAGCACTGTCACTCATCTCCTTACGGTGGGCACTTTGGTGGTCAAAGAACAGCTGCTAAGGTATTTCAGAGTGGCTACTACTGGCCAACAATCTTCAAGGACGCCCACAATTATGCCCACAACTGTGACGAATGCCAAAGGACAGGTAACCTCAGTCGTAAGGATGAGATGCCTCTCACTTACATCTTAGAGTTGGAGCTCTTTGATGTATGGGGCATTGATTTCATGGGACCATTCCCTCCATCATCAGGTAACCTGTACATTTTAGTAGCAGTAGACTACGTGTCAAAGTGGGTAGAAGCTAAGGCATGTCCTAATAATGATGCTAAAACAGTCACTCACTTTTTGCATAGGCACATTTTCACTAGATTTGGGACTCCTCGTGCTATCATTAGTGATGAGGGGTCACATTTCATTAATAAGGCTATGGAGAAGATATTGGCTAAATATAACATTAGACATAGGGTAGCTACTCCCTACCACCCACACTCAAATGGCCAAGCTGAGATTTCCAATAGGGAGATAAAGAACATCCTAGAAAAGGTAGTCAAACCTAATAGGAAAGACTGGTCTTTCAAGCTTGAGGATGCACTTTGGGCTTATAGAACAGCATATAAGACACCTCTAGGAATGTCTCCTTATAGGTTGGTGTATGGCAAGGCTTGCCACTTGCCACTTGAGTTGGAAAACAAGGCGTTTTGGGCCATGAAAGAATTAAATTTTTGTGTAAAGGATGCGGGGACATTAAGATCTTTACAGCTACATGAACTTGACGAGCTTAGGCACATGGCCTATGAGAATGCCAAGATGTACAAAGAAAAGACAAAAATATGGCATGACAGTAGACTCAGGATCAAAGACTTTAAGAAGGGCCAACTTGTATTGTTATTTAACTCACGATTAAAGCTATTTCCAGGCAAATTAAAGTCTAGATGGTCAGGTCCATTTATTATTACTAATGTCTTTGTTCATGGTGCCATAGAGATTAAAAACTTGCAGCAAGGACAGCCATTTCTGGTCAATGGTGCTAGGTTGAAGCACTACTATGAGGAAGGGGATGTGAAGACTCTCTCGGCCTTCCTCTTGACTGAAGCATGACAAAGAGAACGAGAGAGAACGAGTGGTTACTGTGCTCGTTTAGTCAAGGCCAATGCCTTAGTTTATTTTTACTGTTTTTTTCGCTTATCGTTTGTACGTTTTGTGATGTGTTTTTAATTACGTGTTTAATGTTTGTTTTGTTTGCTTTTGCAAGGAATCGAAAGAGGGGATCAAGGAGAGTAAATCAGGCTTTAAAACTCGAGAAACGGTTGAGCCAAATAAAAGATACGGACGAGCAAAGTTGGAGATTTCGATGAAAAGATATCCCTACAATTGCGCAAAAATTGCTGGATCCGCAAAAAGAGCCGTTGGGATTTTTTCCGTTTTATTTATAGCCGTTAGAACGCGCTCGTTGATACGATTCTCTCATTCTTTGATCTCCAAGACTTCAGCGATTCTCTCCATCTTTGATTCTTCTCTCAAGATCTTCAAGATTCAGCGATGGTTTCCACTAGGGCTGAGAGATCCGCCGCCAAGAAGAAGGCCGATGACGCAGCTGAAGCGGCTGCGAGGGAAGCGCTTCTCACCCTTGCTGATGAGGGTGCTGTACGCACTGGCCGTCTTGCCAAGCTTCCTATTCGTAGGAAGAAGTGGAGGGTGGTCACTGAGATCCCTGCTGGCCCATCTGAGCCAGTGGGCACGCCAAAGAAGCGCCGGTGGACTGTCAAGACTGCCGCCGAACGAACCATCGCCAAGACTCCCTCTGTGGAGAGTCAAGAACCTGATCGTGCATCCCACGAGTCAGCCAAAGAAGGTTCGTCGCCGTCTTTGTCACCTGCGCGCAGTCCCCTCTCGTCTGAACCAGTGCCAAGCGCAGAATCGTCACCGCCTGCACAGAGCTTCGAGTTGTCTCCAGCACCTCAGAGTTCTGATCCGCCACTTGCAGCAGCGCAGAGTCCTGAACTGCCATCGTCGCCACTGAGTTCTGCGCATATACCATCAGCAGAACACACTCCCACGCCATCGCACAAGGCTCCACAGCCTGATCCTGAATTCCCATATGGGGATTATCAAGAGTCCACGCAAGGCAGTGGAGATGCTGGGGAAGACGAAGTCTTCTCGCCTATGAGAGAAGATAGCCCTGCCGAGCCTGCACAGCAGGATGATTCTATGGAGGAGACGTTGGGGGCATGTTTCCCACAACTCCAGGCAAGGCTCAAAAAGAAGAAGAAGGCCACGACTGGAAAGGCCAAAAAGTTGGAGAAAAAGAAGGCCAAGAAGGTGCCATCGACGGACAAAGAGAGTACTGAGCCTTCGCTCAAACGCCTCAAGGTGGAGGCTGCTGAATCATCCAAACCAGCCGATAAGGGGAAGGCTAAACTCTACCCTGAAGATGAACCTCCGTCAGTGAGGTATGTCTCATCTGATGCTGAATCCAGGGGTGTTGAGCTGAGGAAAAGGGACCTGTTGCACGAGAAGGGGTTCCTTGATCGACTTGCTGACCTGCCGCAGTTCTTGAGAGCAGGGGTGATCAACCATGGCTGGGAGGAATTCTGCAGACCTCCCAATCCAGCCTACACGAGCATGGTATACGATTTCTACGCCAATGTGCTCAGCCCTGAGGATGGCCTATCTGTGGTCAGAGGGGTGGAAGTCGATTTCTCAGCCAAGGCCATCAACGAAGCCTTTGGTCTCAGGGGCCAGCCTCACACAGATTATGCACGGATAGTTGATGAGCCGACTGAGGCTGTGCTAGAAGAAGCCATTCGCACAATTGGCCAGCCTGAAGCCTCTTGGACAGTGTCACGCAATGGGCGGCACACTCTCATGAGTGCCAACCTCACGGCTAAGGCAGCTGTGTGGTTTTCATTCGTCAGAAGAAGACTCTCCCCGGTAACTCATGAGACTACAATTAACCAGAGCCGTTCGCTGCTGGTTTATGCTATAATGAGGGGTCTCACGATCAACGTGGGAGAAGTCATCGCTGCTGCCATAGCTGAGTGTGCTAAAAAGGGTAAGGGGCCATTATTTTTCCCCAACACTATAACAAAATTGTGTTTGCTTGCAGGGGTTCCCACCGAGCGCTTGGAGCAGCAGCTGCCTTACACAGGCCATTTGGAGTTGCCTGCACACCTAAGGCTGAGAAGAAAGGGCAACATGGAATTTGAGTTGGATAGGCTGGCTGCTGAACAGTCCCTAACCATGGCCTGCTTGATGGACATGCAGAGGAGAATGGCTCAATGGGCCAACTATGCGCAGGCGAGGGACAGAGAAGTTGCAGACCAGTTGGGGTGCATCTTCCCAGACTTCCCCACCAACCTCCTAACTCCATGGGTGCCCCCACGACCAAGGCGACCAGATGAGGATGATGAGAATTGAGTGCTGGTTTGAAGAGCACTAGAGGGAGTATTACTGATCCCTTAAGAAACAAAAGACAATTTTCCTGCTTTTTGATAGAATCATGTATAGTATGCTGTTTTGTATTCAATTTTTGATCTGTTTTTAATGTTTAGTTTTATGCTTTTTCTTTTGCTTAGTCTAGTTTGATGTTAGCTGAATAGGTAGGATAGTTTAGTTTTATTTTTAGGATGCATGAGTAACGGGAAAAAGCATGCTAGGGGCCTGAGTTAATGTTAAATCTGCCCAGATTGAATTGCGAAATAATTGCGGTTCCCGCAATTTTTGTGACTGATTGCATGTTTTGGACTGTCTGTTTAGTTAGGCTGTGATCTGTTAAATTCTATCTTTTGTTGCTAGCATGACTACCTTATATAGCTGATCTTGAAGCATGCTGGATGAGTGTCATAGGACACCCTTTGATAGTTTAACTTTGCCTCTGAATAGTGCTCAGCATGAACCATAAGTCCTTAAACCTGTCTGTTATGTTCAAATTTTCTGCTGCTGGGATAGTTGCTTCTAGAATGTTTTGCCTATGCCTAGGATGTTTAGATTCTCTTTGTTTTACTTTAGACTAGATGCTTCTAGGACAAGTTTGGGGGTGTGCCACCTCAAACACTCATTGGGGACAATGAGTAGTTGAAGTTTGGGGGAGGCCACCCTAGGCCTAGGAACATTCCTCTCTCCCTTAGAAACATAAGCATTCTTCTTCTCCTTTAAAAAAAAAAAAAAAATGATGAACAAAATGAAAAAAGAATAAAGGGGGGGAGTTTCTCTCAGGTTGCTGAGTAATCAGTGCCAAGTGTGTAACCCACAAGTGGCGTTGCATCAAAAGGCAACCAAAGGAGAAGCTCCACCTAAGAAAAAAAAAAAAAAGAGAAAAATATAGGGAAGAAGAATGTATACCTAGGAGTTATAACTTTGTGGCTTAGATGTCCTATTTAAAAAGAACTCTGATCCTCAAAGTAGCTAAGCACAAAAGTTGTAACTTGTAGGGTTGTTTTAGGGAGATGAGTGTATATCCAATGTAGTGATGCCAGGGCTTAGGTTGTTCTCTAAAAGTACTACTGTCACTGTTAATACTAAGACTGGCATGACTCTAAGGAATCCTAGACACATTAAAAATAAGCTAGAAGCATGTACTGAGTCTAGAGTAAAGCTTGGTAGAATTTGAAACCTTAGGGATAATAGCATGATATCATAAAAGTAGTTAGATCAGTAGTAGGGGGTTAACAAAAGCAGTGGGTATAGTAGGCAGGTGAAGTCAGAAGAAGCTAGACGAGAGGTTAGTTCTAAACTTAGAAGTGTGTCACAGGACAGCATTGCTATAGACAAGAATATAAGGGAGTTAGTGAGTAGTTAAAGAAGAAGAAACAGCAGCCTAAGTAAGTCCTTAGTATGCTTGAGGACAAGCAAAGCCTTAAGTTTGGGGGTGTGTTAAGTCTCTGGAAGTGACTTATTTAGGACCCATTTAGCTTAAGAAGATGTACACATTTAGGTGTTTTTGTTAGCAATTAGCTTAAACCTATGCTTTAATATGAGAATTAGAAGAAGGTAGCTAATATAGGACTTGTGTACAATAGGTAGAAAAAGGGTTGAAAACCGAAGAAAAGAATGAAAAAAATAACCATTGCAAATGAATTGCGGAATAATTGCGGTGACCGCAATTATTCAAGTTAAAACCGTAAGTTGGCTGATCTTTTTCTGTTTAGATCCGACTTTTCAGGGATTCGTCCTTTCTCCTCCATCCATTCTGATATATGACGTTGAAGGTTGATGGTTCTCCTTGGCCCAAACGCACCTGCAAACTACTATAAAAGGGGGTCAAAGTCGGAGGTTCAATCATCATTCGAAGCGCAGAAGTCTTCTCGCAGTCCACCATTTCCATCTGTTTTCCTTTGCCGTCTGTTGGAGTGAGAGTCTAAGCTTTTGGAACCGATAATCTGATAGGAAGGAGAGGAGATTCTTCTTCTCTCTCGATTGGATTCATCCAAGCACGGCTGACTTTTCATCACCATCATTCGAGGCGACTGCCACGGAGTTTTCTAGCAAACCTTTACTGTTTTTCTGCTCTGTTCTTCTCATTTCCATTTCTGATCACTGTTGTTCTTAGTTTAGCATTTCAATTACTGCATTTCGTTGTTGTCTGTCTTGAATTCATTTCTTTTAGAGCTTCCCTTTGTCATTCAAACACTTAAAGTAATCGAAGTATACTTCTGCATTTTACAGTTTCCATCTGTTCCTGCTACGGCTTTGGCTTGCTGTTTTAAGTACATTTATCTTCTAAGCATGTCTGTTTTATCTACCATTTCTGTTCTCTACATATCCATGAGTAACTAAAATCACTTAGGGGCATGCTAATGACAGAACTATAGGCTAAAAAACGTGAGTCAAGTAGGCAGATTAACACTCGAACATTGATTGTATGTAAGCTTCATCCCACGGGCAATTTCGATTGGCCATCCATTTTGTCCAAAGAACTCCTAACCTCTGGAAGGAGTAAGAGTTCAGAGTCATATAATCATGCTAGCCTTTCATGGTAATCAGGAAACGGCCTAGGAATAGGCGTTTCCCTAGTACAAACTAAACACTCCTGTTTTAACAAGGTGCTTAAGACCTTACTTTGAAGTCGAGTAAACTTGAGTCTCTCATGCATGGAATCGGACGATACTTGAGATAGAGTGAGTTTGATGTATAGAGAGTTGATCCAAAGCTTGATAATCGTAATAAACTGCCTATAGGATAGTCATTAGTAGCCCTTAATTCACCCTTTTAATCAGTTTCGCTGCCATTTAATTGCGGATTAATTGCGGTTCTCGCAATTCTGCTAAAACGCATTCTGTGTAGCTGTTTTCTTCTTCGTTTATTGATTCCATCTCTTGTTCTTTGAGCCTGATTTTAACTTTACCTTGTTTATGGTATATTCCTTTACACATTCAGCAAAACTTAGGTAATCAAAAACCAATTTTATCCCCTCAAATTCATCCCATCTTTCTTAACAAACACACTTCGCGAATAGCTAAAAATGAGTCTCTGTGGAAAAAACGAATGAAATATACTTACTACTTGCTGTGAGACCATGTATGCTTGCATGTTCTAAGTGCTCTCTCTACCCTTTTGCATATTTATCTTTACACATTGAGCACGCAACAGGAGTCTATGTACTTCAATTCGGTTTGGGATCTTGTAGACCAACCAGATAGTGAAAGACTTATCGGTTGCAAGTGGATCTACAAGAGAAAACGAGACCAAGCCGGTAAGGTGCAAACCTTTAAGGCTCGACTTGTGGCAAAAGGTTATTCCCAAAGAGAAGGGGTGGACTATGAAGAAACCTTTTCTCCTGTTCCCATGTTAAATTCGATTAGAATACTCTTATCCATTGCTACATTTTATGATTATGAAATCTGGCAAATGGATGTCAAGACTGCCTTTCTGAATGGTAATCTTGAGGAGAGTATCTATATGGCTCAACCAGAGGGATTCATACTTCAGGGTCAAGAGCAAAAGGTTTGCAAGCTTAATCGATCCATTTATGGGTTGAAGCAAGCATCTAGATCCTGGAATATAAGGTTTGATACGGCGATCAAATCTTATGGCTTTGAACAAAATATTGACGAACCTTGTGTTTACAAGAAAGTAGTCAATACTGTTGTAGCTTTCTTAGTCTTGTACGTAGACGATATACTACTCATTGGGAATGATGTAGGGTTCCTAACTGACGTTAAGAATTGGCTAGCGACCCAATTCAAAATGAAAGATTTGGGAGAGGCTCAGTTTGTTCTAGGGATTCAGATCGTAAGGGATCGTAAGAACAAAGTGCTAGCGCTGTCTCAAGCATCTTATATTGACAAGGTGTTGTCAAGATATTCGATGCAGAATTCCAAGAAAGGTTCGCTGCCTTTTAGGCATGGAATTCACTTGTCTAAGGAACAGTCTCCTAAGACACCTCAAGAGGTTGAGGATATGAGACGAATTCCCTATGCATCTGCACTTGGTAGTCTCATGTACGCTATGTTGTGTACACGACCCGACATCTGCTATGCAGTAGGAATTGTCAGTAGGTTCCAGTCCAATCCAGGATATGATCACTGGACAGCCGTTAAACACATCCTCAAGTATCTTAGGAGAACGAGAGACTATGTGCTTGTGTATGGCGCGAAGGATTTGATCCTTGCTGGATACACTGACTCTGATTTTCAGACTAATCTAGATTCCAGGAAATCTACATCAGGATCAGTGTTCACTCTTAACGGGGGAGCAATAGTATGGAGAAGTATAAAGCAAGGTTGTATTGCTGACTCCACCATGGAAGCTGAGTATGTCGCAGCTTGCGAAGCAGCGAAGGAAGCTGTATGGCTTAGGAAGTTCTTGACAGATTTGGAAATTGTTCCAAATATGAACTTGCCAATCACCCTTTATTGTGATAATAGCGGTGCAGTGGCAAATTTTAAAGAACCTAGAAGTCATAAGCGTGGAAAGCATATTGAGCGGAAATATCATCTCATGAGGGAGATAGTGCAACGAGGAGATGTGATGGTCACACAGGTAGCCTCGGAGCACAACATTGCTGATCCGTTTACTAAGACTCTCACGGCTAAAGTGTTTGAGAGACACCTAAAAAGTCTAGGGCTGCGAGCTGCTCAGTAGGACAATGGGAGAAACTTTAGATATTTGATATTCTAGTTCTCTCGACCAACATGTACTCCATTGACGTTTTAGTCCAAGTGGGAGTTTGTTGGGTTTTATGTCCTAAAACTCGTAGTTTGTAAACTGTTTGAATGTATATATATTTTAATAAAGTTGTTATTGAATTTTAGTGAATTGTGTTTGTATTAACCTATACCAATAACTAACACCCATGGCGATAGTATGAGTACTTGAACTTCATGTGTGACATGAATGTGGATCAAGTTCAAGTAGACAGCCAAAATGGTCTATAGTATAGGGATAAGGCTGGGTACCTTATCCTGGGGACACTATTGGACGCGGCTCACTTTGTATAGTACAAAACGATGTGATTCGAATCGTTTCATGTAGAGACATGTGAGTGAGGGCGTCCTGTGCAAAGAGTTTGCACAAGACCGAACCAAGAAATAAAATCGCTCTTTCTTTATAACATCGTGTACTGTAAAGACCGGTTTATTCATATGATGACTTAGGTAACTCGATCTCAATCCTCAGCTTACTATGGACTCCTGTTTATTTGACCTTATCCTTTGACTTGTACGGGTGAGAGTGGCCAGATCGCCGACTCAATAAGCCTATCATGGGATAAGATCAAATAAGTGGTTGGGGACGTAGTTGTGCGAGATGGAATTCACTCCTACCCGCTTTAAGGGTTAGTAGAGAGGTTGTTCCCTTAAGTGCTGACTCCAGGTCTTGAACAATGGGCCCATCCTCTCCTGATCAGGGAGGAATCTGATTTGATGGTTGGACCACAAATCAATTGTTCATTAGAGGTGTCAGTGGTACTTAAGGAACAAGATATAATACAAGGGTTAAACGGTATAAATGACCCGTTGTGATTATGAACGACCTGTGAAGGATCGACTTACTGATGATAGTTATATCAACAGGACACAATATATCTACAGTGAGGAGAGTGCAGCCGTTGGACTTTAGTGGAGTCTCCGGGGGTTAACGAATGTTGATTAGTTCGGTTGAAAGAGTTTTGACCGGATAATCTCGTATCGTTGGAGCTCATGATCTGTAGGTCCTTACGGTTCTCCTGGCTAGCTCGGATAAAGCCGTGAAACAATATAAAAGAAAAGAAAAGAATTTGAATCGTTCAAATTCGGGTTTATGGAAGAAGGATAAACATATTTAAATATGATTTAATTATGGACATATTTAAATATGATTTAATTATGGACATATTTAAATATGATTTAAATATGAGATTGGTCTGAAAACATGAATAGGATTCATGTGCAAAAAGTCGGTTTTCGGAAAATCGGGTTTAATTATATTATTTAATTAATATTTGATATTGAATTAAATAATATTAATTAATATATATATATATATATATTTTTATTAATTAAAAAGTTTAATTAATAAAATAAGGGAACAACCTCTCTGATCAGGAGAGGATGGGCCCATTGTTCAAGACCTGGAGTCAGCACTTAAGGGAACAACCTCTCTACTAACCCTTAAAACGGGTAGGAGTGAATTTCATCCCGCACAACTATGTCCCCAGCCACTTATTCGATCTTATCCCCAATATGGTAGGCTTATTGAGTCGGCGATCTGGTCACTCTCACCCGTACAAGTCAAAGGATAAGGTCAAATAAACAGGAGTTCATAGTGAGCTCAGATTGAGATCGAGTTACCTAAGTCATCATATGACAAAAACCGGTCTTTACAGTAAACGGTGTTATAAAGAAAGAGCGATTTTATTTCTTGGTTCGGTCTTGTGCAAACTCATTGCATAGGACGCCCTCACTCACATGTCTCTACATGAAACGATTCGAATCACATCGTTTTGTACTATACAAAGTGAGCAGCGTCCAATAGTGTCCCCAGGATAAGGTACCCAGCCTTATCCCTATACTATAGACCATTTTGGCTGTCTACTTGAACTTGATCCACATTCATGTCACACATGAAGTTCAAGTACTCATACTATCGCCATGGGTGTTAGTTATTGGTATAGGTTAATACAAACACAATTCACTAAAATTCAATAACAACTTTATTGAAATATAATATATACATTCAAACAGTTTACAAACTACGAGTTTTAGGACATAAAACCCAACAGTAGAAGGAGAGAACTTGGGCGGCTGAAAGATCCCAACAAAACGGCGGACGGTTGGAACAACTTTAGCATTCACAGCTTAAACATTGCGGAGACAGCAATGTTTCAGCAATTTTCCTACAATGCACAATTTCAACTCTTTAACTTCGTTTTTGATTCTTTTTTCTTCCTTTTACAAATAAGTCTTAATTTAGCTTCATTCTATGAATTCTCATATACAAGCACATATTAAACTAAATTCTAACAAAAACGCTTAAGAGATTACACAATTATAAGGCAAATAAGTCCCTAAATTAAGTACTTCTGGAGACGTAAAACACCCCCAAACTTGAGTTATTGCTCGTCCTCGAGCAATATAAGGGCTTAATTGGCCTGCTATCACTCTATCTGACTACTTGCTGACTTTTCTAAGCTTACTATACATAGCATGGCTGTCCTGTGACACTCTTCTAAGTTCAAACTAACTCCATTTTTTGCTTATTCTGTTTTCTCCTGCCTTTAAAACCTATTGCTTTATAAATTTCCTACAACTAACTTAACTGCCTATGTCATTAGGTTCATTGTGCAGCTATCCCTAAGTTTTCAAATTCTTCCTTGCTTCACCCCAGACTCAGTACATGCTTCTAATGTTTTTCTTTTAAGCTACCTGATAGCTCATAAATAGAGCTATAATTATAGCCTTAAATCTAGCTAAATGCCATGCTTAATTCAATTAAATCTCGTTATTTTAGGTATTTCGTGGCAAAGAGCTCGGGAAGTCAAATTCTGAATTTCAAGGCTAAATCGGTCATTTAAGAGGTTTCGGGTCAAAAAGATAGGCCAAACGGAGTTCGGGAGCAAAAACGACCCAAAATTGGGCTTAGACCCGAGAGGTCAGCGCCCAGGCGCTCAACCGCGCCGCACGCCCAGACCGCCCACGCCCGCACCGCACGCCCAGACGCCCGCGCACGCCCGTGTCCGCGCGCGCAGCCGAGTGCCCGACATCGAAAGTCCCGCGCGCGCCGCTCGCCAGCTCGCCCCAGTCCTTGCCCCGCGCGTCCTCGCCCGCGCATCGCCCAGGCGCCTCCGCGCACGTGTCCGCACGCGCCCGCGCGCACCGCTCGCCTCCGCTCGCCCGTCCTCACCCGTGTCCGCGCGCGCCGCTCGCCTCGCCTCGCCTCGTCCGCGCGCTGACCCTAGCCATGACACAGATTACCCGTCATTAAAAGTCTTGAAAAAGTCCGACATTAAAAGTTATAAAAAATCCCAGATTTTGTAAATTTCCAGAGAGCTCAGCGCCTAGGCGCTGACTTATAGCGCCTAGGCGCTAATCTGACGCAGAAATGGGTATTTAAGTCAGTTTTTCCGAATTTAGGGCATTCTCTCCGCCCCCTTCTCTTCTAAACACGATTCTCCACCCATTTTTGGGTATTGTAACTCCATTAATGGAGCTTGGAAGGCCACCCATGAGTTTCTTTCTTCCCATTTGCATCCATGTCTAACTAAGAGGTAAGTACTTAATCTTTAGGAGATGGGTTAGATGTTGTAAATGTGATTGGGTGAGACTTGGGTTTATTGTGTATGTTTAGCATGTTTAGCATTCAACTCTTCTCTATCTAAGATTTAATTTCTAGCATCAATTTCTTCTTGGATTGACTCCCATTTAGTTAATTGATTGTTGGGTTGGTCAAAAACCCATTATGCGTTTGCCTCTTATGGGTTGAGTGACGATAGTCTTAGTGTATTTAAATTGGTAATGCAACATTTAATTTAGCTACCCATTAGGCTCTAGATGAAGAGTAAATCGAGCCCGTTATTAGAGATCTCAGTAACGTACTCGTCGCTTGGTTACCCGTCGCTCGTAGTTAACTCTATTTGGGAGAGCGTTCGCCCTCAATTGAATTAACATCGAAGCTTGATAAGAGCTGTCAACTCTTCATCAACTACTCGGGATTGCTTGTTTCTTCTTAGAAATATGTAATTTGTGTGGGTGTTAGTCAAAAGCATGCTAAGTCTTGGGCGTCTATGATCCTAATCACATCGCAATTAATAACCCGGAACCTTTAGATTGAGTATTTTCATTACAATTTCCATTTCTCCCGTTATTCCAAATCGTCATTTAATTTTTCCCGTTATTTTCTCTTTTCTTCTTTTAATTCTCAAAACCCCCCATCATCATTTTCTCTAATTAATCAATTAAAATTCTGAATTTAGATTAAGCTATTAAATTCCCTATGGTACGATCCTGACTATCGCTTTCTACAAGTTTTGAAGAAGCCTTAGGCAGTGTTTATAAATTTTAATTTGGCGGGTCTCGACAACCCGAAACACACAGAATATTCACAAAATTCCGCTACCAAATTTGGCGCCGTTGCCGGGGAATTTAAATTAGTTTGTCTTGATTTAAATTTTAATTGTTTAGTTGAAAAAATTTCTGTTTTGTTTGTTTTTCTTTCTTTTATTGTTTTAAGTGTTTCCCTAGTGTTTGTTAAGAGCAGGGTATGATGGAAGCCTTGGAAAGGAAAGATGGGTATCAAAAGAATCTTAGGGAGTTGGCGATGCCGGATTTAGGCCATCAACCATTATGTATATCGTATCCTGCGGTAACAGGTAATTCCAAACTTAACGCTAGCTTCATCAACTTACTTCCTTCATTTTCTAGTAATACCGGTGAAAGCCCGCATATTCATCTCAAGGAATTTCAGTTGGTGAGAGCGGGATTAATGACAATCAAAGCCACGGAAGATCAAGTGAGCTTGAGGGCTTTCCCTTTTACCTTAAAGGGAAAAGCAAGAGAATGGCTCCACTACCTACCTCCAGGCTCCATTTCCACTTGGAGCGATATGCAGAAGCTCTACTTAGAGAAATTCTTTCCTGCCTCGGAAGTTAATGCCGCTAAGAGAAGAATTCGTGCCGTTGAACAGGAAGAGGGCGAAAATCTACACGAATATTGGGAGAGGTTTCTTAGATTGTGCGAAGAATGCCCGAATCACAAGATCTCCGAACAAAATCTCATTGGGTTTGTGTATGAAGGTTTGCTCCCATATGATCAGAGGATGATTGATGCAGCTAGCGGTGGAGCTCTAATGGACAAAACCCCAAATGAAGCTAGACTCTTAATCTCAAGCATGGCTGGAAATATTCAACAATGTGGTTGTGGAAGAAGTGACCAAATGCGCCTCAAAAGCGAAGTGAACGAGCTGAAGGACCGCGTGGCTGAGGTAAGTATCGCTGTATATGAACCGAAAGACAGCTTACCACAAATGTGTTCTTCTGTTTCAGGTGAATCACTTGGGGAAATAATGAAATCTCTGATGGAGTCAAATAAAGTTCAATTCCAAAACCTAAGCGCTGCAATAACACAAGTAGCTGAGAGGCTAGTCAAGTTGGAAACTCCTAAAGCGGAGAGTGTTAATGCTATCACTCTCATAAGTGGGGAGGAAATTTCACCACGCTCTGTTTCCATTGAGTGCGAGAAAAAGGTAGAAAAACCCATGGTAAGAAAGGAGGCAACATCTTCAAGAAGTCCGGTATGTTCCAATCCTCCTTCGTATATGAAATCTTATGTTCCTAAGGCTCCCTTCCCTAGTAGGTTGATGAGACCCCCTATGGAGATTAAAGACGAGGTGATTTTGGATGCGATCAAGAAGGTTGGACACAATCTTTCACGTTCTGCACCTGTAGAACTCAGCGGGAACCCTTGGATGATACCTCCACACTTGATAGTGAATCCCTGCGAGCAGGTATGTGCAATAAAGTTATGTGAGGGTAATGAAGTTGTCCCAAGTCGTTTGTTGAGTCCTGATCTAGAGAAGAAGAGCGAACCGAATGCACCTTCCATGAGCCATCTTTTGAATTAAGAGTTTGAAGAAAAGAAAGAATTGAACGAAATTGTTCCAGCAAGTATCCCCATAGCTCCCCTCCTCAGTAATCTTGCAAAGCCCAAGGATGTGAACGAAGATGAGGTGGTTTTGAAGACCTTCCAAAAGGAAATGGTAAACGTTCCACTCTTGGAGGCCGTGAGAAAAATCCCAAAATATGCTAAATTTTTGAAGGATTGGGTTACTTGTAAGATGAAGGGAAGAATGAATAATAAGAAGAAGAAAGAGAATGTCTTAGCGATCATTCCAGGTACTCTACCTACTAAATGCGAAGATCCAGGTATGTTCACACTTCCTTGCATGATAGGTAGTAGAGTCATTAAAAATGCTATGATAGATCTCGGAGCCTCTATTAATTTTATGTCTCATGCCATGTTTAAAGAACTTAACTTGAGTGAAATGCATGAGACGAGCGTAGTAGTACAGCTAGCCGATCGATCTTACATCCATTCATTAGGGAAGGTAGAAGACGTTCTTGTTAGAGTTAACGATATGGTTTTTCCTGCTGACTTTTATGTTCTGGATATGAATGGAAATTCTTCTACTGTTTCATCTTCTATTTTGTTGGGTCGCCCTTTTATGAAGACCGCGAGGGTCAAAATTGATGTTGATAGGGGTGCTCTCTCTGTGGAATTTGATGAGACTAAGAATGAATTTCTTATGCATGATTTAAAGTCTACTTGTGATAAGAATGGGAATCTGAATTTAAATGAGATTAATTCTGAATCTGCATGTTTTGTGTCTGCTTTTGACGATGATCCAAATTTTATTGTGAATACTGATGGATCTGTTTGCTTGTTATTTGATAATGATGATGTTGACGTGCATGAAGCACGAAAAGAAACATTTTGTTTAATGGATGTTTGTAGGTCCGACGCGGACGAAGGGATGATTGGAGTACCCCCCGCGCCATTAGACTATGGATGAATTTGAAAGGGAGAATTCAGTCGAGCAATCGACTTTAAAAATTTGCGCTTCTCGGAGGCACCCGAGCATTGAACTGTATTTTTGATTAGTTGCTGTTTTTTATAGTTTATGCTTGATTATCTTAGTTGTTTAACTTTGTTATTTTGGTTTCTTAGGAAATAAGGGAGAGATGACCGATATTTCGGAACTACATTGAATTTGAAGTTGTGCGTACCCCTCACTGATCCCACAAAAATTCAGGGGAGGTTTCTGTTCCCTTTAATTTTTGTTGTTATCATTGATATGGTGGATTAGATGCATTGAGGACAATGCAGTCTTTTAGGTGGGGGTGGAATTTATATTTGAACTTCGTTGTAGTTCTCGAGCATGTCGTACTCTGCTTTTGAAATGTTTAGGAATCTGAATGCATGTTGTCCGATGAGGACTTCCTGTGATTTGCTTGTGAATACTCCATAGTTGTGCATTGCGAGAAAATTATGGGAATGTATGCATATTTTGAGCATATTTTAAATTTTTTTCGATTATTCCCCTACATTCACTGAGCACGTAGACCTCTTACTCTTAGTTCTGTAGGCTTAGAATTATTTTATTTTGTCTGAAAGCTCGTTGTCACCCCGAAAGGTCCACTTAGGGAGGCTTGATGTGTTAGAAGTTATAACGAATCATTTGATTTGGCAAAGCTATGTGTCTATAAAAAATTCATAGAGAGTAAAAGCATGTTTGTAATATACTCTGAGGTGCTCCTCCTTCTTGTGTTGCCCGTGTAACCAGGGGAGATCGTGTAACCCACGGTTGCCACTGCATGAAAGCACAACTAACGGAAGTGAGCACTAGTCCTTAAAAACGTGAAGAGAAATAAAAACTTGACGTGTTAGGCTCTCAAGAAAAGAAAAGAAAAGAGAAAAAAAATATAGGTAGGCCTTTTGTTTTGTTATTCTTTCCGACATTGAAAAGCCGATAGTCTGTTCTTATTGCCAGAAGTAGGGGGAAGATGAGTATTAGGATTGATTAAGGTGGTTCTGGGTCTATGGAAGCTAGGATAGGAGGTGCTAATAATCACACACACACGTTAGGGAATGAGAGCTAATATTTTGAAATATTCACAAATTATGCATACGCTTGATTTTTTTCCGTTAGCATGATTATCTTGTTTTTGCAAGCATTGAGATTCGAGTCGTCAGCATGCATGTCTATTCCTATAAGATAAATCAAAGTGTTCCTTGCTCGAGGACTAGCAAGATTCAGGTCGGGGGTATTTTGATAGCTCTTAAATAGAGCTATAATTATAGCCTTAAATCTAGCTAAATGCCATGCTTAATTCAATTAAATCTCCTTATTTTAGGTATTTCGTGGCAAAGAGCTCGGAAAGTCAAATTATGAATTTCAAGGCTAAATCGGTCATTTAAGAGGTTTCGGGTCAAAAAGATAGGCCAAACGGAGTTCGGGAGCAAAAACGACCCAAAATTGGGCTTAGACCCGAGAGGTCAGCGCCCAGGCGCCGGCGCCCAGCGCCCAGGCGCTCAACCGCGCCGCACGCCCAGACCGCCCACGCCCGCGCCGCACGCCCAGACGCCCGCGCACGCCCGTGTCCGCGCGCGCAGCCGAGTGCCCGACATCGAAAGTCCTGCGCGCGCCGTTCGCCAGCTCTCCCCGGTCCTTGCCCCGCGCGTCCTCGCCCGCGCATCGCCCAGGCGCCTCCGCACCCGTGTCCGCGCGCACCGCTCGCCTCCGCTCGCCCGTCCTCACCCGTGTCCGCCCGCCAACCTCCGCGTGCGCCGCTCGCCTCGCCTCGTCCGCGCGCTGACCCTAGCCATGACACAGATTACCCGTCTTTAAAAGTCCTGAAAAAGTCCGACATTAAAAGTTATAAAAAATCCCAGATTTTGTAAATTTTCCAGAGGGCTCAGCGCCTAGGCGCTGACTTATAGCGCCTAGGCGTTGTCCCGATTCTGTGCGCGCGCGCCCGCGGCGCCTAGGCGTTGACTTATGGCGCCTAGGCGCTAATCTGACGCAGAAATGGGTATTTAAGTCAGTTTTTCCGAATTTAGGGCATTCTCTCCGCCCCCTTCTCTTCTAAACACGATTCTCAACCCATTTTTGGGCATTGTAACTCCATTAATGGAGCTTGGAAGGCCACCCATGAGTTTCTTTCTTCCCATTTGCATCCATGGCTAACTAAGAGGTAAGTACTTAATCTTTAGGAGATGGGTTAGATGTTGTAAATGTGATTGGGTGAGACTTGGGTTTATTGTGTATGTTTAGCATGTTTAGCATTCAACTCTTCTCTATCTAAGATTTAATTTCTAGCATCAATTTCTTCTTAGATTGACTCCCATTTAGTTAATTGATTGTTGGGTTGGTCAAAAACCCATTATGCGTTTGCCTCTTATGGGTTGAGTGACGATAGTCTTAGTGTATTTAAATTGGTGCTGCAGCATTTAATTTAGCTACCCATTAGGCTCTAGATGAAGAGTAAATCGAGCCCGTTATTAGAGATCTCAGTAACGTACTCGTCGCTTGGTTACCCGTCGCTCGTAGTTAACTCTATTTGGGAGAGCGTTCGTCCTCAATTGAATTAACATCGAAGCTTGATGAAGAGCTGTCAACTCTTCATCAACTACTCGGGATTGCTTGTTTCTTCTTAGAAATATGTAATTTGTGTGGGTGTTAGTCAAAAGCATGCTAAGTCTTGGGCGTCTATAATCCGAATCACATCGCAAATAATAACCCGGAACCTTTAGATTGAGTATTTTCATTACAATTTCCATTTCTCCCGTTATTCCAAATCGTCATTTAATTTTTCCCGTTATTTTCTCTTTTCTTCTTTTAATTCTCAAAACCCCCCATCACCATTTTCTCTAATTAATCAATTAAAATTCTGAATTTAGATTAAGCTATTAAATTCCCTGTGGTACGATCCTGACTACCGCTTTCTACAAGTTTTGAAGAAGCCTTAGGCAGTGTTTATAAATTTTAATTTGGCGGGTCTCGACAACCCGAAACACACGAAATATTCACAAAATTCCGCTACCACTACCTAGGATCCCTTAGAGTCATGCCAATCTTAGTACACAGGAGTAACAGTAGTACATTTCATAGAACAACCTAAACCCTGGCATCACTACATTGGACATACACTCATCTCCCTTAACATACCTTCAAGCTACAGTCCTGTGCTTAACAAACTAAGGATCAGAGTTCATTCATACAGGACACCTAAGCACATAGGTTATAACTCGTAGGCATACATTCTTCTTCCTTGGTTTGTCCTTTTTTTTTTTTTTTTTTCTGATAGAGTCTATCCTTTGCCTTTTGATGCAGTGCCACTTGTGGGTTACACAAATGGCCTTGATTACTCAGCATCCTTAAGAGAGACCCTACTCCTTATTCTTTTGTTTTTCATTTTTTTTTTTCATCATTTTTTTTTCAAAGAAGAAGAATGCTTATGTTTAAAGAGGGAGAGAGGAGTGTTCATAGGCCTAGAGGCTGCCTCCCCCAAACTTGAACTCCTCATTGTCCCCAATGAGAATTGGAGGTGGCACACCCCCGAACTTGTCCTAGAAGCATCTAGTCTAAGGCAAAACAAGCAGAACTTAAAACTCCTAGGCATAAAAATGACCTTCCTAAAGCAGATAACTCAGAGGCAGAATCTTCGTAAAAACAACATGTTAAGGGCTTATAGAGATGCATGCTGAGCAATAAAGGAAGCTAAATTAAACTACCAAAAGTGTACTATGACACTCATCCAGCATGCTCACAGATAGATAACATAGTGAAGTCAATAAAGCAGCAAGGTATCGAGATATAAACAGAAACAACCCATCAAAAAGTCATCCAACAACATGCAAAAACTAACAAAATATTGCGGACACCACAAGGAATCCGCAATTAAACCTACAAAGCAGTTGTAGCAGTGATCAAAGCTCCTAGCATGCTATATTCAAACGTCCACAACTACAGCAATCAACTTAAACTAACTAAGCTAACTACTCAGATGACAAACCAACAGAACTACGCAATTCTAAACAAATCAAACTAACAAAACAACACAGATTATTGATTAAAAAGGGGTAACAGTTCAAAGAAAAGTAGGGTTTTTTTATATTTTCAAGAGGGATCAGAAAACTCTCTCGAATGTCGTTCAGTCTGGCATTCAAACATCTTCATCCTCATCTCTCCTTTCTCTAGGAGGCGCCCATGGCTTCAGCAGGTCAGCAGGGAAGGTGGGGAATATGCATCCTAGCTAATCAGCCACATCCTTATCCCTTGCTTGTGCATACTCAGCCCACTAAGCCATCTTGTGCTGCAAGTCCATCAAGCAAGCCATGGACAGCGACTGTGCAGCAGTCAGGCCGTCCATCTCAAATTCCATATTTCCCCTCCGACGCATCCTCAAGATTGTGGGTAGCTCCAGATGGCCAGTGTAAGCCATCTGCCTCTCATTCCTCGCAATAGGCACACCTGCACGTAGGCACAATTTAGTTATAGTGTTTGGGAAAAATAATTGGCCCTTACCTTTGCGTGAGCATTCAGTGATGGATGAGGCAATGACTTCACCAACATCAATGGTGAGTCCACGCATGATGGCATATAGCAGCAACGATCGCCTCTGGTCGATAGTCGTCGCATGAGTCACTGGAGAGATGCGTCTGCGCACAAGAGAGAACCAGACAGCCGCCTTGTCTCTAAGGGTAGCACTCATCAGGGTGTGCTTCCCGTTCCTTGAAACTGCCCAGGCTGCCTCAGGTTTGCCGATTGTGTGCAAGGCCTCTTCTAAGACTGCCTCAGATGGCGAGTCGACGATCTTGGCATACTCAGAATGTGTATGCCCTTTGAGAGTGTTACGTGCTCAATGTGTTAAAATAAATAAGCAATAAGGTAGAGAGAGCACTCAGAACATGCAAGCATACATGGTCTTATAGCAAGTAGTAAGTATATTTCATTCGTTTTCCCACAAAGATTTATTATAAGCTATTCATGAAGTGTAAAGTTAAGAAAGAAGGGGTGGATTTGATGGGGTAGAATTGGTTTTTAATTGTCTATTTCCTACTGAATACGAAGAGGGTAGCAACATAAACAAGTGCAAGTCAAAGCTAAACTCAAATGAGAAGAGACGAGATTAATAAATGAAGACAAAAACAGCTAGACAGAATTGTAACTTAGCAGAATTGCGGAAACAGCAATTCTACCGCAATTTTAGTAACAGCGAAAGTGTGTAAAATGATGAGTTAAGGGCTACTAACGACTATCCTATAGGCTTTTTCTCACGATTCTCAAGCATTGGATCAACTCTCTATGCATCAAACTATCTCATTCTCATGTATCTTCCGATTTCATGCATTAGATTCTTTAGTTTACTCATGTCCAAGTAAGGTCTTAAGCATCTTGTTAAGGCAGAAAAATATGGTTTGTACTAGGGAAACGCCTATTCCTAGGTCGTTTCCTGGTTACCTTGAAAGGCTAGCATGATAGTATGACTCTGAACTCTTACTCCTTCCAGAGGTTAGGAGTTCTTTGGACAAAATGGATGGCCAATCGAAATTGCCCGTGGGATGAAGCTTACATACAATCAATGCTTCGAGAGCTATCCTACATGCTTGGTTCACGTTTTTTAGCCTAAAGTGTTGTCATTAGCATGCCCCTAAGTGATTTAGCTACTCATGGATGTAAACAGAACAGAAGTAAGAGAAGAAGTAGACATGCTTAGAAGGAATTTAAAGACAAAACAGTAAGGGAAAGCAGTAGAATGTAAGGCAAGAAACTGTGAAATGAAGAATTGAGATTTGATTACTTGATTGTTTGACTGACAAAGGAAAGCTTTAAAGCAAATAACAGGAAGACAGAACACAACGAAATAGTCTAATCTAGCTTCTAGAAAAGAAACAGCAACAAGACAAAGCTGGAAAATGGAAATGAAGAGCAGAAAGCAGTAAAACAAGCTCAAATGTCTCGTTGCAGCCACCTCGAATGAAGGATGAGAAAGGTCAGCCTTGCTTGGATGAATCCAATCGGGAGAGAAGAAGAATCTCCTCTCCTTCCTATCAGATTATCGATTCCAACAGCTGAGCTTCGCAAACCAGCAGACGGCAAAGGAAAACAGGAGAAAAGATGGACTGCGAGAAGACTTCTACGCTTTCGGATGATGCTTGAACCCTCGACTTTGACCCCTATTTATAGTACTCTGCAGGTGCGTTTGGGCCAAGGAGAACCATCAATCTTCAACGTCGTACTTCAGAATGGATGGAGGAGAAAGAACGAATCCCTGAAATAACGGAAATTAACAGAAAAAGATCAGTAAACTTACGGTTTTCACTTGAAACATTGCGGGAACCGCAATGTTTCAGCAATGCTATCGCAATGCTTGTTTTTCATTCTTTTCCTTCGGTTTTCAACCCTTTTCTTTCCTATTGTACATGAGTCCTAATTTAGCTACCTTCTTCTAATTCTCATATTTAAGCATAGGTTTAGGCTAAATGCTATCAAAAACACCTAAGAGTGAATATCTTTCTAAGATAATTAAGTCCTAAAAAGGTCACTTTTGGAGACGTAACACACCCCCAAACTTAAGGTTTTGCTTGTCCTCAAGCAAACTAAGGACTTACCTAGGCTGCTGTTTCATCTTCTTTAACCTCTTATGACTCCCCTATATCCCTATCTATAGCAGTGCTGTCCTGTGACACACTTCCAAGTTCAGAACTATCCTCTTGTCAAGCTTCTTCTGACTTCGCCTGCCTAATACTCCTACTGTTTTCATTAATTCCCTACAACTGATCTACCTGCTTTTGTCATATCATGCCACTATCCCTAAGGTTTCAAATTCTACCTAGCTTTACCCCAGACTCAGTACATGCTTCTAGTTTATACTTATGAGCTACCTAGGATTCCTTAGAGTCATGCCAGTCTTAGTATTAACGGTGACAGTAGTACTTTTAGAGAACAACCTAAACCCTGGCATCACTACATTGGATATACACTCATCTCCCTAAACAACCCTACAAGCTACAACTTTGCTCTTAGCTAAATTGAGGATCAGAGTTCTTTTTTTAAACAGGACATCTAAGCCACAAAGTTGCAACTCCTAGGTATACATTCTTCTTCCCTATTTCTCCTTTTTCTTTCTTTCTTACTTTGGTGGAGCCTCTCCTTTGGTTGCCTTTTGATGCAACGCCACTTGTGGGTTACACACTTGGCACAAATTACTCAGCAACCTAAGGGAGACTCCCTCCTTTATTCTTTTTTCATTTTCACATTTTTTTTTTTTTTTTTTTTAGGAGAAGAAGAATGCTTATGCTTTAAGGGAGAGAGGAGTGTTCCTAGGCCTAGGGTGGCCTCCCCCAAACTTCAACTACTCATTGTCCCCAATGAGTGTCTGAGGTGGCACACCCCCAAACTTGTCCTAGAAGCATCTAATCTAAGGTAAAACAAAGAGAATCTAAAAGCCCTAGGCATAGACAGAACATTTTAAAAGAAAATATCACAACAGCAGAAAACTGAAAAAAACAGACAGGCAAGGACTTACAGCTATGCATGCTGAGCTATTTAGAGGTTAATTTAAACTATCAAAGGGTGTTCTATGACACTCATCCAGCATGCATTTAGATAAGCTATATAAGGTAGTCATGATAGCAGCAAAAGATAGAATTTAAACAGATCACAGCCTAGCTAAGCAGACAGGCCAAAACATGCTTCCAGTAATAAAAATTGCGGTTACCACAATTATTTCGCAATCAAGTCAGGGCAGATATAACAGTGATTAAGGCCCCTAAGCATGCTTTTTTCAGTCATTCAAGCTCTCTAAAAATAAAACAAAACTAACCTACCTAGTCAGCTATCATCAGACTACACTAAACAATTTAAAAACGTAAAACTAAGCAACTAAAACAGATCAAAATTGTACTAAAAACAGCATAATTCACATGGTCTATCAGAAAGCAGAATTTTTTTTTCTTATTCTAAGGGCACAACAATACTCCCTCGAGTGCAATTCAAACCAGCACTCAGATGTCTTCATCCTCATCAGGCCGTCGTGGTCGTGGAGGCACCCATGGATTCAGAAGATTTGTGGGGAAGTCAGGGAAGATGCAGCCAAGCTGGTCAGCAACTTCCTTATCCCGTGCCTGCGCGTATGTGGCCCATTGAGCCATCCTCCTTTGCATATCCATCAGGCAAGCCATGGATAGTGACTGGTCAGCAGCCAACCTATCCAGCTCGAATTCCATGTTCCCCTTCCTTTCCAGCCTCAAGCCAGCAGGCAGCTCCAAGTGGCCTGTGTAAGCCATTTGCTGATCCATTCGCTCATTAGGGACTCCTGCAAGCAAACATAGTTTAGTTATAGTATTAGGGAAAAATAATGGACCCTTACCTTTCTTCGCGCACTCAGCAATGGCGGCTGACATGATTTCACCCACGTTGACCGTGAGACCTCGCATGATGGCATAGACCAGCAGCGATCTGCTCTGGTTGATGGTGGTCTCATGAGTCACGGGGGACAACTTCCTCCTTACAAAGGCAAACCATACAGCCGCCTTAGCTGTGAGGTTGGCACTCATGAGAGTGTGCTGTTGCGTGCTCAATGTGTTAAAGATAAATAAGCAAGAAGGTAGAGAGAGAGCACTCAGAACATGCAAGCATACATGGTCTCACAGCAAGTAGTAAGTATATTTCATTCGTTTTTTCCACAGAGACTCATTTTTAGCTATTCATGAAGTGTATTTGTTAAGAAAGAAGGGGTGGATTTGATGGGGTAAAATTGGTTTTTAATTAACTAAATTTTGCTGAATGTGTAAAGGAATGTAACATAAACAAATGCAAGTTGAAGTTAGACTCAAAAGACAAGAGATGGAATTAATAAACGAAGAAGAAAACAGCTAAACAGAATGGTACTTAGCAGAATTGCGGACACCGCAATTTTACCGCAATTGAAGAACAGCGAAAGTGTGTAAATGGGCGAATTAAGGGCTACTAATGACTATCCTATAGGCATTTTTATACGATTCTCAAGCACTGGATCTACTCTCTATGCATCAAACTCACTCTATCTCATGTATCGTCCGATTCCATGCATTAGATTCTTTAGTTTACTCGACTGAAAGTAAGGTCTTAAGCATCTTGTTAAAACAGAAGTGTTTAGTTTGTACTAGGGAAACGCCTATTCCTAGGCCGTTTCCTGGTTACCATGAAAGGCTAGCATGATTATACGACTCTGAACTCTTACTCCTTCCAGAGGTTAGGAGTACTTTGGACAAAATGGATGGCCAATCGAAATTGCCCGTGGGATGAAGCTTACATACAATCAATGGTTCGAGAGCTATCCTACATACTTGGTTCACGTTTTTAAGCCTATAGTTCTGTCATTAGCATGCCCCTAAGTGACTTAGCTACTCATGGATATATAGAGAACAGCAATACAAGATAAAACAGACATGCTTAGAAGGGAAATGTACTCAAAACAGTAAGATAAAACCGTAGCAGCAGAAGAAGAAAACTGTGAAATGAAATCTTGCAATTTGATTACTTTGAATGTTTGGACGAACAACAGGAAACTTAAAGGAAATAATTCAAAGACAGACAACAACGAAATGCAGTAGATAAAACACTAAGCTAGAAACAACAACTGATCAAAGCTGGAAATTAGAAGAATAAGACAGAAAACAGTAAAGGGTGCTTGAAAGCCTCGATGCAGTCGCCTCGAATGAAGGGGATGAAGGTCAGCCTTGCTTGGATGAATCCAATCGAGAGAGAAGAAGAATCTCCTCTCCTTCCTATCAGATTATCGATTCCAACAGCTGAGACTCTCACTCCAACAGACGGCAAAGGAAAACAGGGAGAAAAGATGGACTGCGAGAAGACTCTACGCTTTCGGATGATGCTTGAACCTCCGACTTTGACCCCTTTTTATAGTAGTTTGCAGGTGCGTTTGGGCCAAGGAGAACCATCAATCTTCAACGTCATATATCAGAATGGATGGAGGAGAAAGAACGAATCCCTGAAATTAAGGAAATTAACAGAAAAGGATCAGTCAACTTACGGTTTTCACTTGAATAATTGCGGCTTCAGCAATGTTTTCGCAATGCTGTCGCAATGCAGCTTTTTTCATTCTTTTCCTTCGGTTTTCAACCCTTTTCTTTCCTATTGTGCATAAGTCCTAATCTAGCTACCTTCTTCTCATTCTCATATTTAAGCATAGGTTTAGGCTAAATGCTATCAAGAACACCTCAAATTGTACATCTTCTTAAGCTAAATGGGTCCTAAATAAGTCACTTCCAGCGACTTAACACACCCCCAAACTTAAGGTTTTGCTTGTCCTCAAGCACACTAAAGACTTACCTAGGCTGCTGTTTCTTCTTCTTTAACCACTTTACTGACTCCCTTATATCCCCATCTATAGCACTGCTGTCCTGTGACACACTTCTCAGTTTAGAACTACCCTCTTATCTAGCTTCTTCTGACTTCGCCTGCCTAACACTCACCTGCTTTTATTAACTTCCTACAGCTGCTCTATTTGCTTTTGTCATATCATGCCACTATCCCTAAGGTTTCAAATCCTGCCTAGCTTTACCTCAGACTCAGTACATGCTTCTAGCTCTATTTTTAATGTGTCTAGGATTCCTTAGAGTCATGCCAGTCTTAGTATTAACGGTGACAGTAGTACTTTAAAGAACAACCTAAACCCTGGCATCACTACATTGGAAAAACACTCATCTCCCTAAACAAACCTACAAGTTACAACTTTGTGCTTAGCTAATTGAGGATCAGAGTTCTTTTTAAATAGGACACCTAAGCCACAAAGTTATAACTCCTAGGTATACATTCTTCTTCCCTATTCTTTTCCCTTTTTTCTTACTTAGGTGGGGCCTCTCCTTTGGTTGCCTTTTGATGCAATGCCACTTGTGGGTCACACACTTGGCACTGATTACTTAGCAACCTAAGAGAGACCCCCCTCTTTATTCTATTTTTCATTTTTTTCAGTTCATCATTTTTTTGTAAAGGAGAAGAAGAATGCTTATGTTTCTAAGGGAGAGAGGAATGTTCCTAGGCCTAGGGTGGCCTCCCCCAAACTTCAACTACTCATTGTCCCCAATGAGTGTCTGAGGTGGCACACCCCCAAACTATCCTAGAAGCATCTAGTCTAAGGGAAAACAAAGAGAATCTAAAGCCCTAGGCATAGACAGAACATTTAAAAGGAAATCTCACAGCAGCAGTAAGTTACAAAAAAAAACAGACAGATAAGGGCTTAAAGCTGGGCATGCTGAGCTTTTTAGAGGTTGATTTAAACTATCAAAGGGTGTCCTATGACACTCATCCAGCATGCATTTAGATAAGCTATATAAGGTAGTCATGTTAGCAGCAAAAGATTGACTTTAAACAGATCACAGCCTAGCTAAACAGACAGTCCAAAACATGCTTTCAGTCATAAAAATTGCGGGTACCGCAATTATTTCGCAATCAATTCCGGGCAGATATAACATTGATTAAGGCCCCTAAGCATGCTCTTTCCAGTCACTCAAGCTTCCTAAAAATAAAACTAAACTATCCTACCTAGTCAGCTAACATCAGACTATACTAAACAAAATTAAAAACATAAAACTAAGCATCTAAGACAGATCAAAAAGTGTACTAAAAACAACATAATTCACATAAGCTAGCAGAAAGCAGAAAATTGTTTTTTTTTCCTAAGGGAACAGCAATACTCCCTTCAGTGCACTTCAAACCAGCACTCAAACGTCGCCATCGTCATCAGGTTGCCGTGGTCGTGGGGGCACCCATGGAGTCAGGAGATTTGTGGGGAAGTCCGGGAAGATGCACCCAAGTTGGTCTGCAACTTCCTTGTCCCTCGCCTGCGCATAAGTGGCCCATTGAGCCATTCTCCTCTGCATATCCATCAGGCAGGCCATGGATAGGGATTGTTCAGCAGCCAGCCTATCCAGTTCAAACTCCATATTCCCCTTTCTCCTCAGCCTCAGGCTAGCAGGCAGCTCCAAGTGGCCTGTGTAAGCCATTTGCTGCTCCATGCGCTCGGTGGGGACTCCTGCAAGCAAACATAGCTTGGTTATGGTGTTAGGGAAAAACAGTGGTCCCTTACCTTTCTTGGCGCACTCAGCAATAGCAGCAGTGATGACTTCTCCCACGTTGACCGTGAGACCTCTCATTATCGCATACACCAGCAGCGATCGGCTCTGGTTGATTGTAGTCTCGTGAGTCACTGGGGACAATCTCCTTCTCACGAACGCAAACCAAACAGCCGCCTTAGCCGTGAGGTTGGCACTCATGAGAGTGTGCCTCCCATTGCGTGACACGGTCCAGGAAGCTTCAGGCTGGCCAATGGTTCGAATGGCCTCTTCCAGGAGAGCCTCAGTAGGCTCATCAACAATCCGTGCATAATCTGTATGTGTTTGGCCCTTGAGACCGTAGGCTTCGTTGATGGCCTTGGCTGAGAAATCCACCTCTACCCCTCTGACCACAGACAGGCCATCCTCAGGGCTGAGCACATTGGCGTAGAAATCATACACCATGCTCGCGTAGGCTGGATTGGGCGGTCTGCAAAATTCCTCCCAGCCGTGGTTGATTACTCCTGCGCGCAAGAACTGCGGCAGGTCAGCAGGTCGGTCGAGGAAGCCTTTCTCGTGCAGCAACTCCTTCTTCCTCAGCTCAGCACCCCTGGACTCAGCATCAGATGAAACATACCTCACTGACTGAGGCTCATCTTCAGGGTAGAGCTTGGCCTTCCCCTTATCTGATGGCTTTGCTGACTCGGCAGCCTCAACCTTGAGTCGTTTGAGCGAAGGCTCAGTGCTCCCTTTGTCTGCTGAAGGTGCCCTTTTAGCCTTCTTCCTCTTCAGCCTCTTGGATCGCTTGGCCTTGACAATCTTGGCCTTCTTCTTCTTGAGCTGTGCCTCAATGTTGATCTGCTGCAGGCATGCCCCTAGCGTCTCTTCCATGGAATCATCCTGCTGTGCAGGACTCTCTGGGCTAGCTTCTCTTGCAGGTGAGAAGACCTCATCTTCACCACCTTCCCCACTGCCCTGAGTGGATTCCTGGTACTCCCCATAGGGGAATTCAGGGTCAGGTCGTGGCGGCGTGTGCGAAGGTGTGGCACTCTGCTCTGCTGTGGGCGTCTGCACGGAATTCAGTGGTGAAGACGGCGTTTCAGGGCTCTGTGCAGGCGGTGACGATGAAAGCTCTGGGCTGTGCACTGGTTCAGATGATGAAGGGTTGTGCGCAGGTGAGGCAGATGGCGACGAACTCTTCTTGGGCGACTCGTGGGACGCACGATCTGTTTCTTGACTCTCCACAGAGAGAGTCTTGGCTTTGCTTGGTTCGGCGGCCGTCTCGACACTCCACCAGCGTTTCTTGGGCGTGCCCGCTGGTTCAGAAGGTCCAGCAGGGATCTCAGTGACAACCCTCCACTTCTTCCTACGGATCGGAAGCTTGGGAAGAGGTCCGGTGCGTACAGCCCCAGCATCTGCAAGGGTCAGAAGGGCTTCCCTCGCAGCCGCTTCAGCTGCATCATCAGCCTTCTTCTTGGCTGCGGATCTTTCAGCCCTTGTGGACACCATTGTCGAATCTTGGAGGTTTGGAGAGAAGGATCAAAGATGAAGAGAATCTCAGTGGACCGTGTGTAATAACAAGTAGATCCTGAGTATGATGCGAGAATTTGGACCGTGTGTAATAACAAGTAGCCTGAGTATTAACAAGTGTTCTTGGAAATCAGAGAATGAGAGAATCGTATCGATCGAGCGCCTTCTAACGGATATAAAAGCAACGGCTAAATCCCAACGGCTCTATTTTGCGGATCCTGCAATTCCAGCCCAATTTTAGGGATTTCTTTTTATCTAAATGGCAAACTTTGCTCGTCCGTATCTTTTATTTGGCTCGATCGTTTCTCGATTTTTAAAGCTGGGATTACTCTCCTTGATCCCCTCTTTCGATTCCCTATCAAAACAAATAAAACAAACATTAAATACTTAATTAAAATCACACCACAAGACATACAAACGATAACCGAAAAAAAGTGAAAAAATATACTAAGGCATTAGCCTTGACTGAACGAGCACAGTGACCACTCGTTCTCTCTCGTTTCTAGTTTCATGCTTCAGTCAAGAGGAAGGCCGAGAGAGTCTTCACATCTCCTTCCTCATAGTAGTGCTTCAACCTCGCCCCATTGACCATAAATGGCTGACCTTGCTGCAAGTTCTTTATCTCTATTGCACCATGAACAAACACATTAGTAATGACAAATGGACCCGACCATCTAGACTTAAGTTTCCCTGGAAATAGTTTCAACCGTGAGTTAAACAACAAAACAAGTTGACCCTTCTTAAAGTCCTTAACTCTAAGTCTACTATCGTGCCAAATCTTGGTTTTTTCCTTGTACATCTTAGCATTTTCATAGGCCATATGCCTAAGCTCATCAAGCTCATGTAATTGCAAAGACCTCAGTGTCCCCGCATCCTTTACACAAAAATTCAATTCCTTCATGGCCCAAAATGCTTTGTTTTCTAACTCAAGTGGTAAGTGACAAGCCTTGCCATATACCAGCCTATAAGGAGACATACCTAGGGGTGTCTTATATGCTGTCCTATAAGCCCAAAGTGCATCCTCAAGCTTGAAGGACCAGTCTTTCCTATTAGGTTTGACCACTTTTTCTAGGATGTTCTTAATTTCCCTATTTGAGATTTCAGCTTGGCCATTTGAGTGTGGGTGATAGGGAGTGGCTACTCTATGTCTAATGTTATATTTAGCCAACACTCTCTCCATAGCCTTGTTAATAAAATGTGACCCCTCATCACTAATGATGGCACGAGGTGTCCCAAACCTAGTAAAAATGTGCCTATGCAAGAAGTTGGTGACTGTTTTAGCATCATTATTAGGACATGCTTTGGCCTCTACCCACTTGGACACATAATCCACTGCTACTAATATGTAAAGGTTACCTGATGATGGAGGGAATGGCCCCATGAAGTCAATGCCCCATACATCAAAGAGCTCTAACTCTAAGATGTAGGTGAGGGGCATCTCATCCTTTCGACTGAGGTTACCTGTTCTTTGGCACTCATCACAGCTGTGGGCATAATTGTGGGCATCCTTGAAGATTGTTGGCCAGTAATAGCCACTCTGAAATACCTTTGCAGCTGTTCTTTGGCCACCAAAGTGTCCACCATAAGGAGATGTGTGACAGTGCTGCAGCACAGACTTCGCTTCAGCAGCTGAAACACACTTCCTTAGCAAGCCATCAGCACAGGTCCTGTAAAGTGTGGGGTCGTCCCAGATGAATTTCCTTGCTTCATGAAGGAACCTCTTCTTCTCTTGTCCTCCCTTGAACACTGGTAATACCTGTGATGCACGGAAGTTAGCAATGTCAGCAAACCAAGGTTCCTCATCGTTATCACGATGAGTCAAAGCAAAGACATGTTCATCAATAAAAGCATCAGAAATTGCGGGGTCCGCAATTTTTTCGCAATTGTGCTGCAATCGAGACAGGTGATCTGCAACCACGTTTTCACATCCCTTCTTGTCTCGAATGTCCAAATCAAACTCCTGCAGCAATAACACCCACCTAATCAACCTAGGCTTGGCATCAGCCTTCCTCATAAGATATTTCAAGGCAGAATGGTCAGTGTATACAATTGTCCTAGTGCCTACAATATAGTTTCTAAATTTTTCGCAAGCAAACACTACAGCAAGCATCTCTTTCTCAGTAGTTGTATAATTACATTGAGCCTCATTCAAGGTCTTACTAGCATAATATACAGGGTGTGTTAGCTTGTCAATCTTCTGGCCTAACATCACTCCTACAGCATAGTCACTGGCATCACATAACATCTCAAAGGGCAGATCCCAATTTGGTCCTACTATGATAGGGGCTGTGACTAGTGCTTTCTTAAGGGTGGTCCAAGCTACTACACAGTCCTTAGAGAAGATGAATGGCCTATTTAGTTCTAGCAGCTCACACAGAGGCTTGGCTATCTTAGAAAAGTCCTTAATGAACCTTCTGTAGAAACCAGCATGCCCTAAGAAACTTCTAATGGCCTTGACATTCTGAGGCTCTACCAACTTCTCTATGATCTCAATTTTGGCCCGGTCAACTTCGACTCCTGCCCTCGACACTCTATGTCCTAAGACAATCCCCTCATCCACCATAAAATGGCATTTTTCCCAATTTAGGACTAGGTTGGTCTCCTCACACCTAGCCAGGACTTGTCCTAGGTTCTCTAGACAGTTTGAAAATGAGTCCCCAAAGACTGAGAAGTCATCCATGAATATTTCTATCATAGACTCATCCAACTCAGAGAAGATTGCCATCATGCACCTTTGGAAAGTTGCCGGTGCATTGCATAAGCCAAAAGGCATTCTGCGAAAGGCAAAAGTTCCAAAAGGGCAAGTGAAGGTGGTCTTCTCTTGATCCTTAGGGTCTATAGTTATTTGATTATAGCCTGAATACCCGTCTAAGAAACAATAGTAGGCTCTACCAGCTATTCTGTCTAGCATCTGGTCAATGAACGGTAGAGGGAAGTGATCTTTTTTAGTTTCTTTATTTAATTTCCTGTAATCCATACACACTCTCCACCCTGTGACAGTCCTTGTTGGAATCAGTTCGTTGTTCTCATTGACTACCACAGTTATTCCCCCCTTTTTAGGTACACATTGGATGGGGCTCACCCACTGGCTACTAGCTATTGGGAAAATTACTCCTGCATCTAACCATTTTATTATTTCCTTCTTTACTACCTCTTTCATAGAGGGGTTTAGCCTACGCTGGTGATCTACCCTAGGTGTGTGCTCTTCCTCTAGTATAATTTTGTGCATGCAATAAGAAGGGCTAATGCCTCGAATATCAGCAATAGTCCATGCTATAGCCTTCCTATGTTGCTTAAGCAATAAAATCAGTTCAACCTCATGCTTTTCACTTAATTTAGAAGAAATGATAACAGGCAGAGTTTCATTACTTCCTAGATATGCATACTTGAGGTGAGTAGGTAGTGGTTTCAGTTCTAAAACAGGTGGATGCTCAATGGAGGGCTTTAACGGATTCACAGATCTATCAGTTAAATCTATATTCATACATACAGGTTGTGGTTTATCTACAGGCATATCCATTATGTCAGATACATTCAAGTCAGCTACATCTAATTGTACATATTCATTAGCATGCTTAGTTAATAATACATGCTCCAATTGTTCCTCCATCAAGGAGTCTACTACGTCCATGCTAGCACAGGATTCAAGGTCAGAGGGGTACCTTAAAGCTTTATATACACTAAACTTCACCTCTTCATCATGAACCCTCATAGTAAGCTCACCTTTTTGGACGTCTATAAGTGCCCTACCTGTGGCTAGAAATGGTCTGCCTAGCAGGATGGGGACTTCCTTGTCTGCCTCATAGTCCAGGACAATGAAATCTGCAAGGAAAATAAACTTGTCAACTTTAACTAGAATATCCTCAATTTCACCTTCTGGATATGCAATGGATCTGTCTGCTAGTTGCAAAGTGACAGTTGTTGGACGTGCTTCTCCTATTCCCAACTGGCGGAATAGGGACAGGGGCATGAGATTTATGCTGGCGCCCAGGTCACAAAGCGCTCTGCCCACGTGCTTGCCTCCAAGTTCTACAGGTAAGGTGAAGGAACCAGGATCCTTCTCCTTCTTGGGCAGCTTGTTCTGGAAGATGGCACTGCACTCCTCAGTGAGGTTTACTGTTTCAAACTCACCAATTATTTTTTTGTTAGTAATGATGTCCTTCAAAAACTTTACATACGAAGGCATAGACTGTAAAACTTCTACAAAAGGAATGTTAACATGCACTTGCTTAAGAATTTCTAAGAATTTATTAAAATGAACTTCCTGTTCCTGCTTCTTCTTAAGCCTTCGAGGGTATGGAGGTGGTGGCACATATGCAGGCACGTCAGGGCGCTTTAAGATAGGTGGAGGCCTTGGAATTTCTTCTATCTCCTCAATAATTGGCTCTAGCCTGGCTCCTGATGTGCTAGTTGGTGGTGGACCTTGGTTTGGCAGAGACTCCAGTGGAGCACTAGACTCAGTGTTCTCTACTCTCTTTGGTGTGTCCTTTGTGTTGCTTACTAAGGGTCTACCACTTCTAAGTTCAATTGCTTGAACTTGCTCTTTACCATCTCTCTTTGGCACCTCGGTGTCAGCAGGGAGTCTACCTTGGGGCCTACTCTTGAGTTCATTGGCTAATTGGCCTATTTGGTTTTCCAGGCTCCTAAGAGTAGCTTGCCGGCTTTGAAGCGTAGCATCATTCTTAGCTATATATTCCTTGAGTAAGTTTTCTACAGAAGATCCTACAGGTTGATTGTATGGTTTTTGGTACATTGACTGATTATGTTGGGGAGTGAAACCAGGTGTTCCACTCGGTCTAGGTTGGTTAGGATTTTGGTTAGTGTTTTGTTGGCCACCCCATGACAGGTTTGGGTGGTTTCTCCAACCAGGGTTATAAGTGTTGGAGTAGGGGTTATTCCTAGGCTGCTGCTGGCTCCCAACATAGCAGACTGAGGATGGATTCCCAGGGCAGTAT
Source organism: Herpetospermum pedunculosum (assembly GCA_028017165.1). Classification (NCBI taxonomy): domain Eukaryota; kingdom Viridiplantae; phylum Streptophyta; class Magnoliopsida; order Cucurbitales; family Cucurbitaceae; genus Herpetospermum; species Herpetospermum pedunculosum. The sequence continues at coordinate 6,194,881 of JAPQWQ010000187.1, forward strand.
TCGTATGGGTGCCCTTCCCCACAGAATCCACAGATAAGTGCCTCGCCTTGACTTGGTTGGGAGCCCATTGACATGGCTGTGGCGGTATTGGCACTGGTTTGGAGATTGGCCTGAGCCATTTGCTTAACTAAGTTGGTCAGGGCGTTTATTTGGGTGCTCATGGCGCTTAGAGCATCCTTGTCTTGAGCTCTAGTTGGCTCTACTGGATCATCTGACCACCTACAGTGAGATGTTGAGATCTTCTCCAAGATCTCATAAGCTTCGTTGTAACTCTTGGACAACATGGAACCTCCAGCAGATGAGTTTAGAACTTGTCTGGTGCTAGGGTTGCATCCTTTAAAGAAGACTTCTATTTGGATACACCATGGAATACCATGGTGCGGACACTTAATGAGAAGGTCTTTGAATCTTGTCCAAGCTTCGTGAAGAGACTCACTCGGAGCTTGTTTGAATTTGATGATATCATCACGAAAGGTCGAATTCCTATCTGGTGGGAAATATTTGACTAGGAATTTTTCTGCCAAGTCTGTCCAATTAAGGACAGATCCTGAGGGTAATGAATTTAACCACGTCTTGGCTTTGTCCCTCAAAGAGTAAGGGAACAGATATAGCCTCAGGGCTTCTTGGGACACTCCAGGAATGAGGAAAGTATCACTGACTCCTAGGAAGTTCCTAAGGTGGTTATGGGGGTCCTCATTTTCTATTCCAAAGAATTGTCCCACAGTGGACAACATTTGGAACATCATTGGTTTTAACTCGAATGAGTTGGCAGTGATTTCAGGACGGATTATGCTGGGGTTCAGCTCCCCAGGCATAGGTACTAGGTACGAAAGGATGGCGCTATCCTTGTCATTCGCTATTTCAATGGGATTGCGAGTGACAGGCACCAGGTTTTGATCTATTCCAGCCATTTCTTCTTGAGTGGATTGCGGAGACTCTGCGGTTTCAGCAATTATTTGAGGTAAAAGGGGTTGTTTAAAGAGACGTTTCTTGGCTCTATTTCTAGCTCTAAGTAATCTTTCGGGCTCAGGGTTGAACTCTAGATCACTACTTGGAGTCTCATTCATAAACTACCCTAAATGGTACCTGAAAAAGAAATGAAGATGGATCAAATTCAATGGAAAATAACTTGGTGTTTCAGACTTAACAAACTTCGTTTTCACTTAAAATAAGTCCCCGGCAGCGGCGCCAAAAACTTGTTGCGTGCTCAATGTGTTAAAGATAAATAAGCAAGAAGGTAGAGAGAGAGCACTCAGAACATGCAAGCATACATGGTCTCACAGCAAGTAGTAAGTATATTTCATTCGTTTTTTCCACAGAGACTCATTTTTAGCTATTCATGAAGTGTATTTGTTAAGAAAGAAGGGGTGGATTTGATGGGGTAAAATTGGTTTTTAATTAACTAAATTTTGCTGAATGTGTAAAGGAATGTAACATAAACAAATGCAAGTTGAAGTTAGACTCAAAAGACAAGAGATGGAATTAATAAACGAAGAAGAAAACAGCTAAACAGAATGGTACTTAGCAGAATTGCGGACACTGCAATTTTACCGCAATTGAAGAACAGCGAAAGTGTGTAAATGGGCGAATTAAGGGCTACTAATGACTATCCTATAGGCATTTTTATACGATTCTCAAGCACTGGATCTACTCTCTATGCATCAAACTCACTCTATCTCATGTATCGTCCGATTCCATGCATTAGATTCTTTAGTTTACTCGACTCAAAGTAAGGTCTTAAGCATCTTGTTAAAACAGAAGTGTTTAGTTTGTACTAGGGAAACGCCTATTCCTAGGCCGTTTCCTGGTTACCATGAAAGGCTAGCATGATTATACGACTCTGAACTCTTACTTCTTCCAGAGGTTAGGAGTTCTTTGGACAAAATGGATGGCCAATCGAAATTGCCCGTGGGATGAAGCTTACATACAATCAATGGTTCGAGAGCTATCCTACATACTTGGTTCACGTTTTTAAGCCTATAGTTCTGTCATTAGCATGCCCCTAAGTGACTTAGCTACTCATGGATATATAGAGAACAGCAATACAAGATAAAACAGACATGCTTAGAAGGGAAATGTACTCAAAACAGTAAGATAAAACCGTAGCAGCAGAAGAAGAAAACTGTGAAATGAAATCTTGCAATTTGATTACTTTGAATGTTTGGACGAACAACAGGAAACTTAAAGGAAATAATTCAAAGACAGACAACAACGAAATGCAGTAGATAAAACACTAAGCTAGAAACAACAACTGATCAAAGCTGGAAATTAGAAGAATAAGACAGAAAACAGTAAAGGGTGCTTGAAAGCCTCGATGCAGTCGCCTCGAATGAAGGGGATGAAGGTCAGCCTTGCTTGGATGAATCCAATCGAGAGAGAAGAAGAATCTCCTCTCCTTCCTATCAGATTATCGATTCCAACAGCTGAGACTCTCACTCCAACAGACGGCAAAGGAAAACAGGGAGAAAAGATGGACTGCGAGAAGACTCTACGCTTTCGGATGATGCTTGAACCTCCGACTTTGACCCCTTTTTATAGTAGTTTGCAGGTGCGTTTGGGACAAGGAGAACCATCAATCTTCAACGTCATATATCAGAATGGATGGAGGAGAAAGAACGAATCCCTGAAATTAAGGAAATTAACAGAAAAGGATCAGTCAACTTACGGTTTTCACTTGAATAATTGCGGCTTCAGCAATGTTTTCGCAATGCTGTCGCAATGCAGCTTTTTTCATTCTTTTCCTTCGGTTTTCAACCCTTTTCTTTCCTATTGTGCATAAGTCCTAATCTAGCTACCTTCTTCTCATTCTCATATTTAAGCATAGGTTTAGGCTAAATGCTATCAAGAACACCTCAAATTGTACATCTTCTTAAGCTAAATGGGTCCTAAATAAGTCACTTCCAGCGACTTAACACACCCCCAAACTTAAGGTTTTGCTTGTCCTCAAGCACACTAAAGACTTACCTAGGCTGCTGTTTCTTCTTCTTTAACCACTTTACTGACTCCCTTATATCCCCATCTATAGCACTGCTGTCCTGTGACACACTTCTCAGTTTAGAACTACCCTCTTATCTAGCTTCTTCTGACTTCGCCTGCCTAACACTCACCTGCTTTTATTAACTTCCTACAGCTGCTCTATTTGCTTTTGTCATATCATGCCACTATCCCTAAGGTTTCAAATTCTGCCTAGCTTTACCTCAGACTCAGTACATGCTTCTAGCTCTATTTTTAATGTGTCTAGGATTCCTTAGAGTCATGCCAGTCTTAGTATTAACGGTGACAGTAGTACTTTAAAGAACAACCTAAACCCTGGCATCACTACATTGGAAAAACACTCATCTCCCTAAACAAACCTACAAGTTACAACTTTGTGCTTAGCTAATTGAGGATCAGAGTTCTTTTTAAATAGGACACCTAAGCCACAAAGTTATAACTCCTAGGTATACATTCTTCTTCCCTATTCTTTTCCCTTTTTTCTTACTTAGGTGGGGCCTCTCCTTTGGTTGCCTTTTGATGCAATGCCACTTGTGGGTCACACACTTGGCACTGATTACTTAGCAACCTAAGAGAGACCCCCCTCTTTATTCTATTTTTCATTTTTTTCAGTTCATCATTTTTTTGTAAAGGAGAAGAAGAATGCTTATGTTTCTAAGGGAGAGAGGAATGTTCCTAGGCCTAGGGTGGCCTCCCCCAAACTTCAACTACTCATTGTCCCCAATGAGTGTCTGAGGTGGCACACCCCCAAACTATCCTAGAAGCATCTAGTCTAAGGGAAAACAAAGAGAATCTAAAGCCCTAGGCATAGACACGGTCCAGGATGCTTCATTCTTTTCCTTCGGTTTTCAACCCTTTTCTTTCCTATTGTGCATAAGTCCTAATCTAGCTACCTTCTTCTCATTCTCATATTTAAGCATAGGTTTAGGCTAAATGCTATCAAGAACACCTCAAATTGTACATCTTCTTAAGCTAAATGGGTACTAAATAAGTCACTTCCAGCGACTTAACATGTGCCTCCCATTGCGTGACACGGTCCAGGATGCTTCAGGCTGGCCAATGGTCCGAATGGCCTCTTCCAGGACTGCCTCAGTAGGCTCATCAACAATCCGTGCATAGTCAGTATGTTTTTGGCCCTTGAGGCCATAAGCTTCGTTGATGGCTTTTGCTGAGTAGTCCACTTCTACTCCCCTAACCACAGATAGCCCCTCCTCAGAGTTTCGCAGGTTGGCGTAGAAGTCATATACCATACTCGTGTAAGCCGGATTGGGTGGCCTGCACAACTCCTCCCAACTGTGATTTACAATGCCTAAGCGCAGGAATTGCGGCAGGTCAGCAGGTCTGTCGAGGAAGCCCTTCTCGTGCAGCAACTCCCTCTTTCTCAGCTCAATACCCCTGGACTCAGCGTCAGAGGACACATACTTCACTGACTGAGGCTCATCTTCAGGGTAAAGCTTGGCCTTCCCTTTGTCCTTTGGTTTGGCTGACTCCGCAGCCTCAAGCTTGAGCTTCTTGAACGATGGCTCAGCACTCTCTCCCTCTGATGCCAGCGCCCTCTTGGCTTTCTTTTTCTTTAATTTCTTGGACCGTTTGGCTTTGATATTCTTAGCAGCCTTCTTCTTCTTCAGCTTAGCCTTGGTTGCGATCGCATGGAGGCAAGCTGTTAAGTCTCTGAAAGTGACTTATTTAGGACCCATTTAGCTTAAGAAGATATACACTTTTAGGTGTTTTTGATAGCATTTAGCCTAAACCTATGCTTAAATATGAAAATAAGAAGAGGGTAGCTAAATTAGGACTTATGCACAATAGATAGAAAAAGGGTTGAAAACCGAAGGAAAAGAATGAAAATAACGCATTGCGACAGCATTGCGAAAACATTGCTGAAGCCGCAATTATTCAAGTGAAAACCGTAAGTTGACTGATCTTTTTCTGTTAATTTCCGTAATTTCAGGGATTGGTTCTTTCTCCTCCATCCATTCTGATATATGACGTTGAAGATTGATGGTTCTCCTTGACCCAAACGCACCTGCAAACTACTATAAAAGGGGGCCAAAGTCGGAGGTTTGATCATCATCCGAAAGCGCAGAAGCCTTCTCACAGTCCACTTTTTCTCCCTGTTTTCCTTTGCCGTCTGTTGGAGTGAGAGTCTCAGCTGTTGGAATCGATAATCTGATAGGAAGGAGAGGAGATTCTTCTTCTCTCTCGATCGGATTCATCCAAGCAAGGCTGACCTTTCATCCCCTTCATTCGAGGCGACTGCAACGAAGCTTTCAAGCGCCATTTCCTGTTCTCTGTCGTTCTTCTTCTAATTTCCAGCTTTAATCATTGTTGTACCTAGTTTAGTGTTTTAGTTACTGCATTTCGTTGTTGTCTGCCTTTGAATTACTGCCTTTAAGTTTCTCTTTGTTCGTTCAACATTCAAAGTAACCAGAGTGCAAGTTTCATTTCACGGTTTCTTTCTTCTGCTGCTACGGTTTCGTCTTGCTGTTTTAAGTTTATTTCCCTTCTAAGCATGTCTGTTTCATCTTACATTTCTGTTCTCTATATATCCATGAGTAGCTAAGTCACTTAGGTGCATGCTAATGACAGAACTATAGGCTAAAAAATGTGAACCAAGCATGTAGGATCGCCTTCGAAACATTGATTGTATGTGAGCTTCATCCCACGGGCAATTTCGATTGGCCATCCATTTTGTCCAAAGAACTCCTAACCTCTGGAAGGAGTAAGAGTTCAGAGTCATATAATCATGCTAGCCTTTCATGGTAATCAGGAAACGGCCTAGGAATAGGCGTTTCCCTAGTACAAACTAAACACTTCTGTTTTAACAAGATGATTAAGACCTTACTTTGAAGTCGAGTAAACTTAGGAATCTAATGCATGGAATCGGACGATACATGAGATAGAGTGAGTTTGATGCATAGAGAGTAGATCCAGTGCTTGAGAATCGTATAATAATGCCTATAGGATAGTCATTAGTAGCCCTTAACTCACCCATTTACACACTTTCGCTGCTGTTTAATTGCGGAAACATTGCGGTCCCCGCAATTCTGCTAAATTTTCATTCTGTTTAGCTGTTTTCTTCTTCGTTTATCAATTTCATCCCTTGTCCTTTGAGTCTAATTTCAACTTGCATTTGTTTATGTTATATTCCTTTACACATTCAGCAAAAATTAGATAATTAAAAACCAATTTTACCCCATCAAATCCACCCCATCTTTCTTAACAAATACACTTCGCGAATAGCTAAACATAAGTCTCTGTGGAAAAAACGAATGAAATATACTTACTACTTGCTGTGAGACCATGTATGCTTGCATGTTCTGAGTGCTCTCTCTACTTTCTTGCTTATTTATCTTTACACATTGAGCACGCAAAAAGTTTTTGGCGCCGCTGCCGGGGACTTATTTTAAGTGAAAACGAAGTTTGTTAAGTTTGAAACATCAAGTTATTTTCCATTGAATTTAATCCATCTTCATTTCTTTTTCCGGTACCATTTAGGGTAGTTTATGAATGAGACTCCATCTAGTGATCTAGAGTTCAACCCTGAGCCTGAGAGATTATTTAAAGCTAGAAATAGAGCCAAGAAACGTCTCTTTAAACAAACCCTTTTACCTCCAATCATTGCGGAAACTACAATTCCTCCGCAATTACCTCAAGAAGAAATGGCTGGAGTAAATCAAAACCTGGTGCCTGTCACTCGCAATCCCATTGAAATAGCGAATGACAAGGATAGCGCCATCCTTTCATATTTAGTACCTATGCCTGGGGAGCTGAACCCCAGCATAATCCGTCCTGAAATCACTGCCAACTCATTCGAGTTAAAGCCAGTGATGTTCCAAATGTTGTCCACTGTGGGACAATTCTTTGGAATAGAAAATGAGGACCCCCATAACCACCTTAGGAACTTCTTAGGAGTTAGTGACACATTCCTAATCCCTGGAGTTTCCCAAGAAGCCCTGAGGCTATATCTTTTCCCTTACTCTTTAAGGGACAAAGCCAAAACATGGTTAAATTCTTTACCCTCAGGATCTGTCCTCAATTGGACAGACTTAGCAGAGAAATTCCTAGTCAAATATTTCCCACCAGATAGGAATTCTACCTTTCGTGATGATATCATAAAATTCAAACAAGCTCCAAGTGAGTCCCTTCACGAAGCTTGGACAAGATTCAAAGACCTTCTCATTAAATGTCCCGACCATGGCATTCCATGGTGTATCCAAATAGAAGTCTTCTTTAAAGGATGCAACCCCAGCACCAGACAAGTTCTAAATTCATCTGCTGGTGGTTCCATGTTGTCCAAGAGTTACAACGAAGCTTATGAGATCTTGGAGAAGATCTCAACATCTCATTGTAGGTGGTCAGACGATCCAGTAGAGCCAACTAGGGCTCAAGACAAGGATGCTCTAAGCGCCATGAGCACCCAAATAAACGCCCTGACCAACCTAGTTAAGCAAATGGCTCAGGCCAATCTCCAAACCAGTGCCAATACCGCCACAGCCATGTCAATGGGCACCCAACCAAGTCAAGGCGAGGCACCTATCTGTGGATTCTGTGGGGAAGGGAACCCTTATGAATACTGCCCTGGGAATCCATCCTCAGTCTGCTATGTTGGAAGCCAGCAGCAGCCTAGGAATAACCCCTACTCACAAACTTACAACCCTGGTTGGAGAAACCACCCTAACCTATCATGGGGTGGCCAACAAAACGCTAACCAAAATTCTAACCAACCAAGGCCGAGTGGAACACCTGGTTTCACTCCTCAACATAACCAATCAATGTATCAAAAACCATACAATCAACCTGTAGGATCTTCTGTAGAAAACCTACTCAAGGAATACATAGCTAAGAATGATGCTACTCTTCAAAGCCAACAAGCTACTCTTAGGAGCCTAGAGAACCAAATAGGCCAACTAGCCAATGAACTTAAGAGTAGGCCCCAAGGTAGACTCCCTGCTGACACCGAGGTGCCAAGGAGAGATGGTAAAGAGCAAGTTCAAGCAATTGAACTTAGAAGTGGTAGACCCTTGGTGAGCAACACAAAAGACATACCAAAGAGAGTAGAGAACACTGAGTCTAGTGCTCCACTGGAGTCTCTGCCAAACCAAGGTCCACCACCAACTAGCACATCAGGAGTCAGGCTAGAACCAATTATTGAGGAGGTAGAAGAAATTCCAAGGCCTCCACCTATCCTAAAGCGCCCTGACATACCTGCATATGTGCCACCACCTCCATACCCTCGAAGGCTTAAGAAGAAGCAGGAACAGGAAGTTCATTTTAATAAATTCTTAGAAATTCTCAAGCAAGTGCATGTTAACATTCCTTTTGTAGAAGTTTTACAGTCTATGCCTTCTTATGTAAAGTTTTTGAAGGACATCATTACTAACAAAAAAATAATTGGTGAGTTTGAAACAGTAAACCTCACCGAGGAGTGCAGTGCCATCCTCCAGAACAAGCTACCCAAGAAGGAGAAGGATCCTGGTTCCTTCACCTTACCTGTAGAACTTGGAGGCAAGCACGTGGGCAGAGCACTTTGTGACCTGGGCGCCAGCATAAATCTCATGCCCCTGTCCCTTTTCCGCCAGTTGGGAATAGGAGAAGCACGTCCGACCACTGTCACTTTACAACTAGCAGACAGATCCATCGCATACCCTGAAGGTAAGATTGAGGATATTCTAGTTAAAGTTGACAAATTCATTTTCCTTGCAGATTTCATCGTCCTGGACTATGAGGCAGACAAGGAGGTCCCCATCCTGCTAGGTAGACCATTTCTAGCCACAGGTAGGGCACTTATAGACGTCCAAAAAGGTGAGCTCACTATGAGGGTTCATGATGAAGAGGTGAAGTTTAGCGTATATAAAGCTTTAAGGTACCCCTCTCACCTTGAATCCTGTGCTAGCATGGATATTGTTGACTCACTGATGGAAGAACAATTAGAGCATGTATTATTAACCAAGCATGCTAATGAATATGTAGAATTAGATGTAGCTGATTTAAATGTATCTGACATAATGGATATGCCTGTAGATAAACCACAGCATGTATGTATGAATATAGATTTAACTGATAGAACTGTAAATCCTTTGAAGCCCTCCATTGAGCATCCACCTGTTTTAGAACTAAAACCACTACCCACTCACCTCAAATATGCATATTTAGGAAATAATGATACACTGCCTGTAATTATTTCTTCTAAACTAAGTGAACAGCATGAGGGTGAATTAATTTTGCTGCTTAAGCAACATAGGAAGGCTATAGCATGGACTATTGCTGATATTCGAGGCATTAGCCCTTCTTATTGCATGCACAAAATTATACTAGAGGAAGAGCACACACCTAGGGTAGATCACCAGCGTAGGCTAAACCCCTCTATGAAAGAGGTAGTAAAGAAGGAAATAATAAAATGGTTAGATGCAGGAGTGATTTTCCCCATAGCTAGTAGCCAATGGGTGAGCCCCATCCAATGTGTGCCTAAAAAGGGGGGAATAACTGTGGTAGTCAATGAGAATAACGAACTGATTCCAACAAGGACTGTCACAGGGTGGAGAGTGTGTATGGATTACAGAAAATTAAATAAAGAGACTAAAAAAGACCATTTCCCTATACCGTTCATTGACCAGATGCTAGACAGAATAGCTGGTAGAGCCTACTATTGTTTCTTAGATGGCTATTGTTGCGTGCTCAATGTGTTAATAAAAATGATAAATAAGAGGGAGAGAGCACTCAGAACATGCAAGCATACATGGTCTTATAGCAAGTAGTAAGTATATTTCATTCGTTTTCCCACAGAGACTTGTTTTTAGCTATTCTCGAAGTGTTTTTGTTAAGAAAGATGGGGTGGATTTGAGGGGGTAAAATTGGTTTTTAATTACCTAAGTTTTGCTGAATGTATAAAGGAATATAACATAAACAAATGGAAGTTGAAATTAAACTCAAAGGACAAGAGACGGAACTGATAAACAAAGGAGAAAGCAGCTAACAGAATAACAACTTAGCAGGAATTGCGAGGACCGCAATGTTTCCGCAATTAAACAGCAACAAAAGTGTGCAGATGGGTGAATTAAGGGCTACTAATGACTATCCTATAGGCCTTTTTATACGATTCTCAAGCACTGGATCTCCTCTCTATACATCGAACTCACTCTACCTCAAGTATCGTCCGATTCCATGCATTAGAGTCTTAAGTTTACTCGACTTCAAAGTAAGGACTTAAGCATCTTGTTTAAGCAGGAGTGTTTAGTTTGTACTAGGGAAACGCCGATTCCTAGGCCGTTTCCTGGTTACCATGAAAGGCTAGCATGATTATATGACTCTGAACTCTTACTCCTTCCAGAGGTTAGGAGTTCTTTGGACAAAATGGATGGCCAATCGAAATTGCCCGTGGGATGAAGCTTACATACAATCAATGGTTCGAGAGCTATCCTACATACTTGATGCACGTTTTATTTAGCCTATAGTTCTGTCATTAGCATGCCCCTAAGTGATTTAGCTACTCATGGATACAGGGAGAACAGAAAGGGTAGATAAAACAGACATGCTTAGAAGAGAAATGTGCTTAAGACAGCAAGACAAAACCGTAGAAGAACAAGATAGACACTGTAAAATGCAGAATTGTACTTTGATTACTTTGAATGTTTGAACGACAAAGGAAAGCTTCAAAAGAAATGAATCCAAGACAGACAACAACGAAATGCAGTAATTAAAACTCTAAACTAAGAACAACAGTGATCAGAAATGGAAATGAGGAGAACAGAACAGAAAAGCAGTAAAGGAATGCTGGGAAACTTCGTGGCAGTCGCCTCGAATGAAGGTGATGAAAAGTCAGCCTTGCTTGGATGAATCCAATCGAGAGAGAAGAAGAATCTTCTCTCCTTCCTATCAGATTATCGATTCCAACAGCTGAGACTCTCACTCCAACAGACGGCAAAGGAAAACAGATGGAAATGGTGGACTGCGAGAAGACTTCTGCGCTTCGAGTGATGACTGAACCTCCGACTTTGACCCCCTTTTATAGTAGTTTGCAGGTGCGTTTGGGCCAAGGAGAACCATCAGACTTCAACGTCATATATCAGAATGGATGGAGGAGAAAGAACGAATCCCTGAAAAGTCGGATCTAAACAGAAAAAAGTCAGCCAACTTACGGTTTTAACTTGAATAATTGCGGTCACCGCAATGATTTCGCAATTCATTCGCAATGTTTATTTTTTCATTCTTTTCCTTCGGTTTTCAACCCTTTTTCTACCTATTGTGCATAAGTCCTAAATTAGCTACCTTCTTCTAATTCTCATATTAAAGCATAGGTTTAGGCTAAATGCTAACAAAAACACCTAAATGTGTACATCTTCTTAAGCTAAATGGGTCCTAAATAAGTCACTTTCAGAGACTTAACACACCCCCAAACTTAAGGCTTTGCTTGTCCTCAAGCATACTAAGGACTTACCTAGGCTGTTTATTTTATCTTCTTTAACTACTTGCCGACTCCCCTATATCCCTATCTCTAGCAGTGCTGTCCTGTGACACACTTCTAAGTTTAGAATTAACCTCTTATCACGCTTCTTCTGACTTCACCTGCCTACTATACCTGCTGGTTTTGTTAACCCCCTACTACTGATCTAGCTATTTTTATGATGTCATGCCACTACCCCTCGGGTTTCAAATTCTACCAAGCTTTACTCCAGACTCAGTACATGCTTCTAGCTTATTTTTAATGTGTCTAGGATTCCTTAGAGTCATGCCAGTCTTAGTATTAACAGTGACAGTGGTATTTTTAGAGAACAACCTAAGCCCTGGCATCACTACATTGGATATACATTCATCTCCCTAGACAAACCTAAAAGCTACAACCTTGTGCTTAGCTCATTAAGGATCAGAGTTCTTTTTACATAGGACATCTAAGCCACAAGATTATAACTCCCAAGCATACATTCTTCTTCCCTATTTCTCCCTTTTTCCTTTTTTACTTAGGTGGAGTCTCCCCTTGGTTTGCCTTTTGATGCAATGCCACTTGTGGTTTACACACTTGGCACTGATTACTCAGCAACTTGAGAAAGACTCCCCTCGTTATTCTATTTTTCACTTTTTTTTTTTTTTTTTTTTTTTAGGAGAAGAAGAATGCTTATGTCCTAAGGAAGAGAGGAATGTTCCTAGGCCTAGGGTGGCCTCCCCCAAACTTCAACTACTCATTGTCCCCAATGAGTGTTTGAGGTGGCACACCCCCAAACTTGTCCTAGAAGCATCTAGTCTACAGTAAAACAAAGAGAATTCAAAAAGCCTAGGCATAGGCAAAACATTCTAAAAGCATCTATCCCAGTAGCAGAAAATTTGAACATAACAGAAAGTCTTAAGGACTTATGGTTTATGCATGCTGAGCACTATTCAGAGGCAAATTTAAACTATTAAAGGGTGTCCTATGACACTCTTCCAGCATGCTTCAAGATCAGATATATAAGGTAGTCATGCTAGGAGCAAAAGATAGAATTTAACAGATCACAGCCTAACTAAACAGACAGTCCAAAACATGCAATCAGTCACAAAAATTGCGGGAACCGCAATTATTTCGCAATTCAATCCGGGCAGATTTAACATTGATTCAGGCCCCTAGCATGCTTTTTCCTGTTACTCATGCATCCTAAAAATAAAACTAAACTATCCTACCTATTCAGCTAACATCTGACTAGACTAAGCAAAAGAAAAAACATAAAACTAAACATTAAAAACAGATCAAAAGTTGAACCCAAAACAGCATAATATACATGATCCTATCAGAAAACAGAAAAATTGTCTTTTATTTTCTAAGGGAACAACAATACTCCCTTTAGTGCTCTTCAAACCAGCACTCAATTCTCATCATCCTCATCTGGTTGCCTTGGTCGTGGGGGCACCCATGGAGTTAGGAGGTTGGTGGGGAAGTCCGGGAAGATGCATCCCAACTGGTCTGCAACTTCCTTGTCCCTTGCCTGCGCATAGTTGGCCCATTGAGCCATTCTCCTCTGCATGTCCATTAAGCAGGCCATGGATAGGGACTGTTCAGCAGCCAGCCTATCCAACTCAAACTCCATATTCCCCTTTCTTCTCAGCCTCAGGTTCGCAGGCAGCTCCAAATGGCCTGTGTACGGCATCTGCTGCTCCAAGCGCTCGGTGGGAACTCCTGCAAGCAAACACAATTTGGTTATAGTGTTGGGGAAAAATAATGGCCCCTTACCTTTTCTGGCGCATTCAGCAATGGCAGCTGACATGATCTCCCCCACATTGACCGTGAGACCGCGCATGATGGCATAAACCAGCAGTGATCTACTCTGGTTGATTGTTGTCTCGTGGGTCACAGGTGACAGCTTCCTCCTCACAAAGGCAAACCAAACAGCTGCCTTTGCTGTCAGATTGGCACTCATCAAGGTGTGCCTACCATTGCGTGAGACAGTCCACGCTGCTTCAGGCTGGCCAATTGTGCGAATGGCCTCTTCCAGCACGGCCTCAGTCGGCTCATCAACTATCCGTGCATAATCTGTGTGCGCTTGGCCCTTGAGACCAAAGGCTTCATTGATGGCCTTGGCTGAGAAATCAACTTCCACCCCTCTGACCACGGACAGGCCATCCTCAGGGCTGAGCACATTAGCGTAGAAATCATACACCATGCTCGTGTATGCTGGATTAGGCGGTCTGCAGAATTCTTCCCAGCCATGGTTGATCACCCCTGCGCGCAAGAACTGCGGCAGGTCAGCAAGTCGATCAAGGAATCCCTTCTCGTGCAATAGGTCCCGCTTCCTGAGCTCAACACCCCTGGATTCCGCATCAGATGAGACATACCTCACTGACGGAGGTTCGTCTTCAGGGTAGAGTTTAGCAATGTCACCTTGATGAGTGCACGGAAGTTAGCAATGTCACCTTGATGAGTGCCAATCTGACAGCAAAGGCAGCTGTTTGGTTTGCCTTTGTGAGGAGGAAGCTGTCACCTGTGACCCACGAGACAACAATCAACCAAAGTAGATCACTGCTGGTTTATGCCATCATGCGCGGTCTCACGGTCAATGTGGGGGAGATCATGTCAGCTGCCATTGCTGAATGCGCCAGAAAAGGTAAGGGGCCATTATTTTTCCCCAACACTATAACAAAATTGTGTTTGCTTGCAGGAGTCCCCACCGAGCGCTTGGAGCAGCAGATGCCGTACACAGGCCATTTGGAGCTGCCTGCGAACCTGAGGCTGAGAAGAAAGGGGAATATGGAGTTTGAGTTGGATAGGCTTGCTGCTGAACAGTCCCTATCCATGGCCTGCTTAATGGACATGCAGAGGAGAATGGCTCAATGGGCCAACTATGCGCAGGCAAGGGACAAGGAAGTTGCAGACCAGTTGGGATGCATCTTCCCGGACTTCCCCACCAACCTCCTAACTCCATGGGTGCCCCCACGACCAAGGCAACCAGATGAGGATGATGAGAATTGAGTGCTGGTTTGAAGAGCACTAAAGGGAGTATTGCTGTTCCCTTAGAAAATAAAAGACAATTTTTCTGTTTTCTGATAGGATCATGTATATTATGCTGTTTTGGGTTCAACTTTTGATCTGTTTTTAATGTTTAGTTTTATGTTTTTTCTTTTGCTTAGTCTAGTCAGATGTTAGCTGAATAGGTAGGATAGTTTAGTTTTATTTTTAGGATGCATGAGTAACAGGAAAAAGCATGCTAGGGGCCTGCATCAATGATAAATCTGCCCGGATTGAATTGCGAAATAATTGCGGTTCCCGCAATTTTTGTGACTGATTGCATGTTTTGGACTGTCTGTTTAGTTAGGCTGTGATCTGTTAAATTCTATCTTTTGCTACTAGCATGACTACCTTATATAGCTGGTCTTAAAGCATGCTGGATGAGTGTCATAGGACACGCTTTGATAGTTTAAATTTGCCTCTGAATAGTGCTCAGCATGCATAAACCGTAAGTCCTTAAAACTGTCTGTTATGTTCAAATTTTCTGCTGTTGGAATAATTACTTTTAGAATGTTTTGCCTATGCCTAGGATTTTTAGATTCTCTTTGTTTTACTTTAGACTAGATGCTTCTAGGACAAGTTTGGGGGTGTGCCACCTCAAACACTCATTGGGGATAATGAGTAGTTGAAGTTTGGGGGAGGCCACCCTAGGCCTAGGAACATTCCTCTCTTCCTTAGGACATAAGCATTCTTCTTCTCCTAAAAAAAAAAAAAGTGAAAAATAGAATAAAGAGGGGAGTCTTTCTCAAGTTGCTGAGTAATCAGTGCCAAGTGTGTAAACCACAAGTGGCATTGCATCAAAAGGCAAACCAAGGGGAGACTCTGTTAAGTCTCTGAAAGTGACTTATTTAGGACCCATTTAGCTTAAGAAGATGTACACATTTAGGTGTTTTTGTTAGCATTTAGCCTAAACCTATGCTTTAATATGAGAATTAGAAGAAGGTAGCTAATATAGGACTTATGCACAATAGGTAGAAAAAGGGGTGAAAACCGAAGAAAAGAATGAAAAAATAACCCTTGCGAATGCATTGCGGAATAATTGCGGTGGCCGCAATTATTCAAGTTAAAACCGTAAGTTGGCTGACATTTTTCTGTTTAGATCCGACTTTTCAGGGATTCGTTCTTTCTCCTCCACCCATTCTGATATACGACGTTGAAGATTGATGGTTCTCCTTGGCCCAATCGCACCTGCAAACTACTATAAAAGGGGGCCAAAGTCGGAGGTTCAGTCATCATTCAACGTGCAGAAGTCTTCTCACAGTCCACCATTTCTCTCGATTTTCCCTTGCCGTCTGTTGGAGTGAGGTTCTCAGCTTTTGGAGTCGATAATCTGATAGGAAGGAGAGAAGATTCTTCTTCTCTCTCGATTGGATTCATCCAAGCACGGCTGAATTCTCATCACCATCATTCGAGGCGACTGCCACGAAGATTTCCAGCACACCTTTACTGTTTTCTGCTCTTTCCTTCTCAATTCCATTTCTGTTCAATGTTGTTCTTAGCTTAGTCATTTACTTATTGCATTTCGTTGTTGTCTGCCTTGAATTCATTCTGTTTAAGCTTTCCTTTGTCATTCAAACACTTGAAGTAATCAAAGTACGTTTTTGCATTTCACAGTTCTTCCTTGTTCTGCTACGAGTTTCACTTACTGTTTTAAGCACTGTTTCCTTCTAAGCATGTCTACTTTATCTTTGATTTCTGTTCTACATATATCCATGAGTAACTAAATTCACTTAGGGGCATGCTAATGACAGAACTATAGGCTAAAAAACGTAAGTCAAGTAGGTAGATCAACACTCGAACATTGATTGTATGTAAGCTTCATCCCACGGGCAATTTCGATTGGCCATCCATTTTGTCCAAAGAACTCCTAACCTCTGGAAGGAGTAAGAGTTCAGAGTCGTATAATCATGCTAGCCTTTCATGGTAATCAGGAAACGGCCTAGGAATAGGCGTTTCCCTAGTATAAACTGAACACTCCTGTTTTAACAAGATGCTTAAGACCTTACTTTGAAGTCGAGTAAACTTGAGTCTCTCATGCATGGAATCGGACGATACTTGAGATAGAGTGAGTTTAATGTGTAGAGAGTTGATCCAAAGCTTGATAATCGTAATAAAATGCCTATAGGACAGTCATTAGTAGCCCTTAATTCACCCATTTAACCAGTTTTTCGCTGCCAATTAATTGCGGATTAATTGCGGTTCTCGCAATTCTGCTAAATTGCTTTCTGTCTAGCTGTTTTCTTCTTCGTTTATTGATTTCATCTCTTGACCTTTAAGCCTGATTTTCACTTTAGTTTGTTTATGGCATGTTCCTTTATACATTCAGCAAAAAGTAGTTAATTAAAAACCAATTTTACCCCATCAAATCCATCCCATCTTTCTTAACAAACACACTTCGCGAATAGCTAAAATTAAGTCTCTGTGGAAAAAACGAATTAAATATACTTACTACTTGCTGTAAGACCATGTATGCTTGCATGTTCTAAGTGCTCTCTCCATCCTTTTGCTTATGTATCTTTACACACTGAGCACGCAACAAGTTTTTGGCGCCGCTGCCGGGGACTTATTTCTAAGTGAAAACGAAGTTGTTAAGTTTAAGAAAACCAAGTTTATCATTGAGTGAAACTAATCTGTTTCATTTCTTTTGCAGGTACTGTTAAGGTAGTTTATGAGTGAGCGTTCACATAGTAATTTAGAGTTCGATCCTGAACCTGAAAGATCACTTCGAGCTAGAAATAAAGCAAAGAAACGCCTCTTTAAACAACCTCCTATACCTCAAATCTTACCTGAAAACAAAGAAATGGGCGATTTAGTTCCAAATCCGGCACCTGCCGTTCGCAACCCCATAGAAATAGCGAATGACAAGAATAGTGCCATTCTTTCATATCTAGTACCTATGCCTGGGGAGCTGAACCCCAGCATAATCCGTCCTGAAATCACTGCCCACTCTTTCGAGTTAAAGCCAGTGATGTTCCAAATGTTGTCCACTGTGGGACAATTCTTTGGAATAGAAAATGAGGACCCCCATAATCACCTTAGGAACTTCCTAGGAGTTAGTGACACCTTCCTAATCCCTGGAGTTTCCCAAGAGGCCCTTAGGCTATATCTTTTCCCTTATTCTTTGAGGGACAAAGCCAAAACGTGGCTAAATTCTTTACCCTCAGGATCTGTTCGCAATTGGACAGATCTAGCAGAAAAATTCCTAGTCAAATACTTTCCACCTGATAGGAATTCTACTTTCCGTGATGACATAGTCAAATTCAAACAAGCTCCAAGTGAGTCTCTTCACGAAGCTTGGACTAGATTTAAAGATCTTCTCGTTAAATGTCCACACCATGGCATTCCATGGTGTATTCAAATAGAAGTTTTCTTTAAAGGATGCAACCCCAGCACCAGACAAGTCTTAAATTCATCTGCTGGAGGTTCCATGTTGTCCAAGAGTTACAACGAAGCTTATGAGATCTTGGAGAAGATCTCAGCATCTCACTGCAGATGGTCAGACGATCCTGTAGAGCCAACGAGAGCTCAAGACAAGGATGCTCTAAGCGCCATGAGCACCCAAATAAATGCCCTGACCAACTTAGTTAAGCAAATGGCTCAGGCCAATCTCCAAACCAGTGCCAATACCGCCACAGCCATGTCAATGGGCACTCAACCAAGTCAAGGCGAGGCACCAATCTGTGGATTCTGTGGGGAAGGACACCCTTATGAATACTGTCCTGGGAATCCATCCTCAGTCTGCTATGTAGGTAGTCAGCAGCAGCCTAGGAACAACCCCTACTCACAAACTTACAATCCTGGTTGGAGAAACCACCCTAACCTGTCATGGGGTGGCCAACAAAACACTAACCAAAATCCTAACCAACCAAGGCCGAGTGGAACACCTGGTTTCACTCCCCAACATAACCAGTCAATGTACCAAAAACCTTATAATCAACCTGTAGGATCTTCTGTAGAAAACCTACTCAAGGAGTATATAGCTAAAAATGATGCTACTCTTCAGAGCCAGCAAGCTACCCTTAGGAGCCTGGAAAACCAAATAGGCCAGTTAGCCAATGAACTTAAAAGTAGGCCCCAAGGTAGACTCCCTGCTGACACCGAGATACCAAGGAGAGATGGCAAGGAACAAGTTCAAGCCATTGAACTTAGGAGTGGAAGACCATTGGTGAGCATTACAAAAGACACACCAAAGAGAGTAGAGAACACTGAGTCTAGTGCTCCACTGGAGTCTCTGCCAAGCCAAGGTCCACCACCAACTAGCACATCAGGAGCCAGGTTAGAGCCAATTGTAGAGGACGTAGAAGAAATTCCAAGGCCTCCACCTATCTTAAGGCGTCCTGACGTGCCTGCTTATGTGCCACCACCTCCATACCCTCGAAGGCTGAAGAAGAAGCAGGAACAGGAAGTTCATTTTAATAAATTCTTAGAAATACTTAAGCAAGTGCATGTGAACATTCCTTTTGTAGAGGTTTTACAGTCTATGCCTTCATATGTAAAGTTTTTGAAGGATATCATTACTAACAAAAAGATAATTGGTGAGTTTGAAACAGTAAACCTCACCGAGGAGTGCAGTGCCATCCTCCAGAACAAGCTGCCCAAGAAGGAGAAGGATCCTGGTTCCTTCACCTTACCTGTAGAACTTGGAGGCAAGCATGTGGGCAGAGCGCTTTGTGACCTGGGCGCCAGCATAAATCTCATGCCCCTGTCCCTATTCCGTCAGTTGGGAATAGGAGAAGCACGTCCAACTACTGTCACTTTACAGCTAGCAGACAGATCCATCGCATATCCAGAAGGTAAGATTGAGGATATTCTAGTTAAAGTTGACAAATTCATTTTCCTTGCAGATTTCATTGTCCTGGACTATGAAGCAGACAAGGAGGTACCCATCCTGCTAGGTAGGCCATTTCTAGCCACAGGTAGGGCACTAATAGATGTGCAAAAAGGTGAGTTAACTATGAGAGTTCATGATTCTGAGTCTTGTGCTAGCATGGATGTTATTGACTCACTTATGGAAGAACAATTAGAGCATGTATTATTAACCAAGCATGCTAGTGAATATGTACAAATAGATATAGATGATCTAAATGTAGCTGACATAATGAACATGCCTGTAAATAACCCTCAGCATGTATGTATGACTATAGATTTAACTGATAGAATTATTAACCCTCTGAAGCCCTCCATTGAGCATCCACCTGTTTTAGAACTAAAACCACTACCAACTCACCTCAAATATGCATATCTAGGAGATAATGACACACTGCCTGTAATTATTTCTTCTAAGCTAAGTGAACAGCATGAGGTTGATTTAATTTTACTGCTTAAGCAACATAGGAAGGCTATAGCATGGTCTATTGCTGATATTCGAGGCATTAGCCCTTCTTATTGTATGCACAAAATTATTCTAGAGGAAGAACACACACCTAGGGTAGATCACCAGCGTAGGTTAAACCCCTCTATGAAAGAGGTAGTGAAGAAAGAAATAATAAAGTGGTTAGATGCAGGAGTAATTTTCCCCATAGCTAGTAGTCAGTGGGTGAGCCCCATCCAATGTGTACCTAAAAAGGGGGGAATAACTGTGGTAGTCAATGAGAATAACGAACTAATTCCAACAAGGACTGTTACAGGGTGGAGGGTATGTATGGATTACAGAAAACTAAATAAAGAAACTAAAAAAGACCACTTCCCCATACCGTTTATTGACCAGATGCTAGACAGAATAGCTGGTAGAGCCTACTACTGTTTCCTAGATGGCTATTCAGGCTACAATCAAATAACTATAGACCCTAAGGATCAAGAGAAGACCACCTTCACTTGCCCTTTTGGAACGTTTGCCTTCCGCAGAATGCCTTTTGGCTTATGCAATGCACCGGCAACTTTCCAGAGGTGCATGATGGCAATCTTCTCTGAGTTGGATGAGTCCATGATAGAAATATTCATGGATGACTTCTCAGTCTTTGGGGACTCATTTAAAACCTGTCTAGAAAACCTAGGACAAGTCCTGACTAGGTGTGAGGAGACTAACCTAGTCCTGAATTGGGAAAAGTGCCATTTTATGGTAGATGAAGGGATTGTCTTAGGACATCGAGTGTCAAGGGCGGGTGTAGAAGTGGATAGGGCGAAAATAGAGGTCATAGAGAAGTTGGTAGAGCCCCAGAATGTCAAAGCTATTAGGAGTTTCCTAGGACATGCTGGCTTCTATAGAAGGTTCATCAAGGACTTTTCTAAGATAGCCAAGCCTCTATGTGAGCTACTAGAGCTAGGTAGGCCATTCATCTTCTCTACGGAATGTGTAGTGGCTTGGAAAACCCTTAAGGAAGCACTGGTCACAGCACCAATCATAGTAGGACCAAATTGGGATCTCCCATTTGAGATGCTATGTGATGCCAGTGACTATGCTGTAGGAGTCATGTTAGGACAGAAGATTGACAAGCTCACACATCCTGTCTATTATGCTAGTAAGACCTTGAATGAGGCCCGATGTAACTATACAACTACAGAGAAAGAGATGCTTGCTGTAGTATTTGCTTGTGAAAAATTTAGAAATTACATTGTAGGAACTAGGACCATTGTATATACTGACCATTCTGCTTTAAAATATCTTATGAGAAAGGCTGATGCTAAGCCTAGACTAATTAGATGGGTGTTATTGCTGCAGGAATTTGATTTGGACATTCGGGACAAGAAGGGTTGTGAAAATGTGGTTGCAGATCACCTGTCTCGATTGCAGCACAATTGCGAAAAAATTGCGGACCCCGCAATTTCTGATGCTTTTATAGATGAACATATCTTTGCTTTAACTCATCGTGATAACGATGAGGAACCTTGGTTCGCTGACATTGCTAACTTCCGTGCATCACAGGTATTACCAGTGTTCAAGGGAGGACAAGAGAAGAAAAGGTTCCTCCATGAAGCAAGGAAATTCATCTGGGATGACCCCATACTTTATAGGACCTGTGCTGATGGGTTGCTAAGGAAATGTGTTTCAGCTGCTGAAGCAAAGTCTGTGCTGCAGCACTGTCACTCATCTCCTTATGGTGGGCACTTTGGTGGCCAAAGGACAGCTGCGAAGGTCTTTCAGAGTGGCTACTACTGGCCAACAATCTTCAAGGACGCACATGATTACGCTCACAGCTGTGATGAGTGCCAAAGGACAGGTAATCTCAGTCGCAAGGATGAGATGCCCCTCACCTACATCTTAGAGTTGGAGCTCTTTGATGTATGGGGCATTGATTTCATGGGACCCTTCCCTCCATCATCAGGTAACTTGTATATTCTAGTAGCAGTAGACTACGTGTCAAAGTGGGTAGAAGCTAAGGCATGTCCTAATAATGATGCTAAGACAGTCACTAATTTCTTGCATAGACACATTTTCACTAGATTTGGGACTCCTCGTGCTATCATTAGTGATGAGGGGTCACATTTCATTAATAAGGCTATGGAGAAACTATTGGCTAAGTATAACATTAGGCATAGAGTAGCTACTCCCTATCACCCACACTCAAATGGTCAAGCTGAAATTTCAAATAGGGAAATTAAGAACATCTTAGAGAAGGTAGTCAAACCAAATAGACAAGACTGGTCTTTCAAGCTTGAGGATGCACTTTGGGCTTATAGAACAGCATATAAGACACCTCTAGGAATGTCTCCCTATAGGTTGGTATATGGCAAGGCTTGTCACTTGCCACTTGAGTTAGAAAACAAGGCATTTTGGGCCATGAAAGAATTAAATTTTTGTGTGAAGGATGCAGGGACACTAAGATCTTTACAGCTACATGAACTTGATGAGCTTAGGCACATGGCCTATGAGAATGCCAAGATGTATAAAGAAAAGACAAAAATATGGCATGACAGTAGACTTAGGATCAAAGACTTTAAGAAGGGCCAACTTGTATTGCTATTTAATTCACGATTAAAGCTATTTCCAGGCAAATTAAAGTCTAGATGGTCAGGTCCCTTTATTATTACTAATGTCTTTGTTCATGGTGCCATAGAGATTAAAAACTTGCAGCAAGGACAGCCGTTTATGGTAAATGGTGCTAGGTTGAAGCACTACTATGAGGAAGGGGATGTAAAGACTCTCTCAGCCTTCCTCCTACATGAAGCATGAAGTTAGAAACGAGAGAGAACGAGTGGTTCCTGTGCTCGTTTAGTCAAGGCCAATGCCTTAGTTTATTTTTTCTGTTTTTATCGATGAGCGTTTGTATGTTTTGTGGTGTAATTTTAATTGCGTATTTAATGTTTGTTTTGTTTGTTTTTGTAGGGAATCGAAAGAGGGGATCAAGGGGAGTAAATCGCACTTTAAAAATCAAGATTCGGTTGGGCCAAATGAAAGATACGGGCGATCAAAGTTGGGATTTATTATGAAATATTGTCCCTAGAATTGCGCAGAAATTGCTGACTCCGCAAAAAGAGCCGTTGGGATTTCATCCGTTGCTTTTATAGCCGTTAGAAGGCGCCCGTTTGATACGATCTTCTCATTCTTTGCTCTCCAAGATTTCTGCGATTCTCTCCACCTTTGATCTCTCTCTCCAAACCTCCAAGATTCGACCATGGTTTCCACTAGGGCTGAGAGATCCGCCGCCAAGAAGAAGGCCGACGACGCAGCTGAAGCGGCTGCGAGGGAAGCGCTTCTCACCCTTGCTGATCAGGGTGCTGTACGCACTGGCCGTCTTGGCAAGCTTCCTATTCGTAGGAAGAAGTGGAGAGTGGTCACTGAGATTCCTGCTGGCCCATCTGAACCAATGGGCACGCCCACGAAGCGCCGGTGGACTGTCAAGACTGCCGCCGGACCAAGCAAATCCAAGACTCCCTCTGTGGCGAGTCAAGAATCTGATCGTGCATCCCACGAGTCAGCTAAAGAAGGTGCGACGCCGTCTGCATCACCTGTGCGCAGCCCTCTGCCGTCTGAATCACCTGTGCGCAGCCCCCTGCCATCTGAACCGGTGCAAAGCACAGAATCAGCACCGCCTGCGCATAGCGCCGAGTCATCTCCAGCACCTCAGAGTGCTGATCTACCACCTGCGGATGTGCAGAGTCCTGAGCTGCCGTCTTCACCATGGAGTTCTGCGCATACCCCATCAGCAGAGCAAAAGTCTCCACGGCCTGATCCGGAATTCCCTTATGGGGATTACCAAGAATCCACGCAAGGCAGTGGAGAGGCAGAAGAAGAAGAAGTCTTCTCTCCCATGAGAGAAGACAGCCCTAATGAGCCTGCACAGCAGGATGATTCTATGGAGGAGACGTTGGGGGCCTGTTTCCCACACCTCCAGGAAAAGCTGAAAAAGAAAAAGAAGGCCAAGCTTGTCAAGGCCAAGAAATCCAAGAAAATCAAGAAGAAGAAGGCCAAGCGAGTGCCTTCAACAGACAAAGACAGTGCTGAGCCTTCGCTCAAACGCCTCAAGGTGGAGGCTGCTGAATCTTCCAAGCCAGCCGATAAGGGGAAGGCTAAGCTCTGCCCTGAAGACGAACCTCCACCAGTGAGATATGTCTCGTCTGATGCTGAATCCAGAGGCGTGGAGCTGAGGAAAAGGGACCTGTTGCACGAGAAAGGGTTCCTTGATCGCCTAGCTGACCTGCCGCAGTTCTTGCGCGCAGGGGTGATCAACCATGGCTGGGAGGAATTCTGTCGACCTCCCAATCCAGCATACACAAGCATGGTGTATGACTTCTATGCGAACGTGCTCAGCCCTGAGGATGGCCTGTCTGTGGTCAGAGGGGTAGAAGTGGACTTCTCTGCTAAGGCCATCAATGAAGCATTCGGTCTAAGGGGCCAGCCTCACACAGATTACGCCCGGATAGTTGATGAGCCGACCGAGGCTGTGCTGGAAGAAGCCATCCGCACCATTGGCCAGCCTGAGGCCTCCTGGACAGTCTCACGCAATGGGCGGCACACGCTCATGAGTGCCAACCTCACGGCTAAGGCAGCTGTGTGGTTCTCTTTCGTCAGAAGAAGACTCTCCCCAGTGACTCATGAGACTACAATTAACCAGAGCCGTTCGCTGCTGGTTTATGCTATCATGAGAGGTCTCACGATCAACGTGGGAGAAGTCATCAATGCTGCCATAGCCGAGTGTGCTAAAAAGGGTAAGGGGCCATTATTTTTCCCCAACATCATAACGAAGTTATGCTTGCTTGCAGGAGTTCCTACCGAGCGCTTGGAGCAGCAGCTGCCCTACACAGGCCATCTGGAGTTGCCTGCACACCTACGGCTGAGAAGGAAGGGCAATATGGAGTTTGAGTTGGATAGGTTGGCTGCTGAGCAGTCCCTATCCATGGCCTGTTTGATGGACCTGCAGAGAAGAATGGCTCAATGGGCCAACTATGCGCAGGCGAGGGACAGAGAAGTTGCAGACCAATTGGGGTGCATCTTCCCAGACTTCCCCACCAACCTCCTAACTCCATGGGTGCCCCCACGACCAAGGCAACCAGATGAAGATGATGAGAGTTGAGTGCTGGTTTGAAGAGCACTAGAGGGAGTATTACTGATCCCTAAAGAAACAAAAGACAATTTTTCTGCTTTTTGATAGATTAATGTATATTATGCTGTTTTTTTTGGTTAAGTTTTGATCTGTTTTGGATGTTTAGTTTTATGTTTTTCCTTTTGCTTAGGATAGTCTGATGTTAGTTGATTAGGTAGGATAGTTTAGTTTTATTTTTAGGATGCATGAGTAACGGGAAAAAGCATGCTAGGGGCCTGAGTTAATGTTAAATCTGCCCAGATTGTATTGCGAAATAATTGCGGTTCCCGCAATTTTTGTGACTGATTGCATGTTTTTGACTGCCCGTTTAGTTAGGCTGTGATCTGTTAAATTCTATCTTTTGCTGCTAGCATGACTACCTTATATAGCTGATCTTGAAGCATGCTGGATGAGTGTCATAGGACACCTTTTGATAGTTTAAATTTGCCTCTGAATAGTGCTCAGCATGCATAAACCATAAGTCCTTAAACCTGTCTGTTATGTTCAAATTTTCTGCTGCTGGGATAGTTGCTTCTAGAATGTTTTGCCTATGCCTAGGATGTTTAGATTCTCTTTGTTTTACTTTAGACTAGATGCTTCTAGGACAAGTTTGGGGGTGTGCCACCTCAAACACTCATTGGGGACAATGAGTAGTTGAAGTTTGGGGGAGGCCACCCTAGGCCTAGGAACATTCCTCTCTTCCTTAAGACATAAGCATTCTTCTTCTCCTAAAAATTTTTTTGTGATAAATAGAAAAAGTGAAAAATAGAATAAAGAGGGGAGTCTTTCTCAAGTTGCTGAGTAATCAGTGCCAAGTGTGTAAACCACAAGTGGCATTGCATCAAAAGGCAAACCAAGGGGAGACTCCACCTAAGTAAAAAAAGAAAGAAAAAAGAGAAATAGGGGAAGAAGAATGTGTGCTTGGGAGTTATAATCTTGTGGCTTAGATGTCCTATGAAAAAAGAACTCTGATCCTTAATGAGCTAAGCACAAGGTTGTAGCTTTTAGGTTTGTCTAGGGAGATGAATGTTTATCCAATGTAGTGATGCCAGGGTTTAGGTTGTTCTCTATAAAGTACCACTGTCACTGTTAATACTAAGACTGGCATGACTCTAAGGAATCCTAGACACAGTAAAAATAAGCTGGAAGCATGTACTGAGTCTGGAGTAAAGCTTGGTAGAATTTGAAACCTTAGGGATAGTAGCATGATATCATAGAAGTAGTTAGATCAGTAGTAGGGGGTCAACAAAAGCAGTGGGTATAGTAGGCAGGTGAAGTCAGAAGAGGCTAGACAAGAGGTTAGTTCTAAACTTAGAAGTGTGTCACAGGACAGCACTGCTAGAGGCAAGAATATAAGGGAGTTAGTGAGTAGTTAAAAGAAGAAGAAACAGCAGCCTAAGTAAGTCCCTAGTATGCTTGAGGACAAGCAAAGCCTTAAGTTTGGGGGTGTGTTAAGTCTCTGAAAGTGACTTATTTAGGACCCATTTAGCTTAAGAAGATGTACACATTTAGGTGTTTTTGTTAGCATTTAGCCTAAACCTATGCTTTAATATGAGAATTAGAAGAAGGTAGCTAATATAGGACTTATGCACAATAGGTAGAAAAAGGGGTGAAAACCGAAGAAAAGAATGAAAAAATAACCCTTGCGAATGCATTGCGGAATAATTGCGGTGGCCGCAATTATTCAAGTTAAAACCGTAAGTTGGCTGACATTTTTCTGTTTAGATCCGACTTTTCAGGGATTCGTTCTTTCTCCTCCACCCATTCTGATATACGACGTTGAAGATTGATGGTTCTCCTTGGCCCAATCGCACCTGCAAACTACTATAAAAGGGGGCCAAAGTCGGAGGTTCAGTCATCATTCAACGTGCAGAAGTCTTCTCACAGTCCACCATTTCTCTCGATTTTCCCTTGCCGTCTGTTGGAGTGAGGTTCTCAGCTTTTGGAGTCGATAATCTGATAGGAAGGAGAGAAGATTCTTCTTCTCTCTCGATTGGATTCATCCAAGCACGGCTGAATTCTCATCACCATCATTCGAGGCGACTGCCACGAAGATTTCCAGCACACCTTTACTGTTTTCTGCTCTTTCCTTCTCAATTCCATTTCTGTTCAATGTTGTTCTTAGCTTAGTCATTTACTTATTGCATTTCGTTGTTGTCTGCCTTGAATTCATTCTGTTTAAGCTTTCCTTTGTCATTCAAACACTTGAAGTAATCAAAGTACGTTTTTGCATTTCACAGTTCTTCCTTGTTCTGCTACGAGTTTCACTTACTGTTTTAAGCACTGTTTCCTTCTAAGCATGTCTACTTTATCTTTGATTTCTGTTCTACATATATCCATGAGTAACTAAATTCACTTAGGGGCATGCTAATGACAGAACTATAGGCTAAAAAACGTAAGTCAAGTAGGTAGATCAACACTCGAACATTGATTGTATGTAAGCTTCATCCCACGGGCAATTTCGATTGGCCATCCATTTTGTCCAAAGAACTCCTAACCTCTGGAAGGAGTAAGAGTTCAGAGTCGTATAATCATGCTAGCCTTTCATGGTAATCAGGAAACGGCCTAGGAATAGGCGTTTCCCTAGTATAAACTGAACACTCCTGTTTTAACAAGATGCTTAAGACCTTACTTTGAAGTCGAGTAAACTTGAGTCTCTCATGCATGGAATCGGACGATACTTGAGATAGAGTGAGTTTAATGTGTAGAGAGTTGATCCAAAGCTTGATAATCGTAATAAAATGCCTATAGGACAGTCATTAGTAGCCCTTAATTCACCCATTTAACCAGTTTTTCGCTGCCAATTAATTGCGGATTAATTGCGGTTCTCGCAATTCTGCTAAATTGCTTTCTGTCTAGCTGTTTTCTTCTTCGTTTATTGATTTCATCTCTTGACCTTTAAGCCTGATTTTCACTTTAGTTTGTTTATGGCATGTTCCTTTATACATTCAGCAAAAAGTAGTTAATTAAAAACCAATTTTACCCCATCAAATCCATCCCATCTTTCTTAACAAACACACTTCGCGAATAGCTAAAATTAAGTCTCTGTGGAAAAAACGAATTAAATATACTTACTACTTGCTGTAAGACCATGTATGCTTGCATGTTCTAAGTGCTCTCTCCATCCTTTTGCTTATGTATCTTTACACACTGAGCACGCAACAGACTCCACCTAAGTAAAAAAGGGAAAAGGGAGAAATGGGGAAGAAGAATGTATGCTTGGGAGTTATAATCTTGTGGCTTAGATGTCCTATGTAAAAAGAACTCTGATCCTTAATGAGCTAAGCACAAGGTTGTAGCTTTTAGGTTTGTCTAGGGAGATGAATGTATATCCAATGTAGTGATGCCAGGGCTTAGGTTGTTCTCTAAAAGTACTACTGTCACTGTTAATACTAAGACTGGCATGACTCTAAGGAATCCTAGACACATTAAAAATAAGCTAGAAGCATGTACTGAGTCTGGAGTAAAGCTTGGTAGAATTTGAAACCCGAGGGATAGTGGCATGACATCATAAAAGTAGCTAGATCAGTAGTAGGGGGTTAACAAAACCAGCAGGTATAGTAGGCAGGTGAAGTCAGAAGAAGCTTGATAAGAGGTTAATTCTAAACTTAGAAGTGTGTCACAGGACAGCACTGCTAGAGATAGGGATATAGGGGAGTCGGCAAGTAGTTAGAGAAGATAAAATAAACAGCCTAGGTAAGTCCTTAGTATGCTTGAGGACAAGCAAAGCCTTAAGTTTGGGGGTGTGTTAAGTCTCTGAAAGTGACTTATTTAGGACCCATTTAGCTTAAGAAGATGTACACATTAGGTGTTTTTGTTAGCATCTAGCCAAAACCTATGCTTTAATATGAGAATTAGAAGAAGGTAGCTAATTTAGGACTTATGCACAATAGGTAGAAAAAGGGTTGAAAACCGAAGGAAAAGAATGAAAAAATAAACATTGCGAATGAATTGCGAAATCATTGCGGTGACCGCAATTATTCAAGTTAAAACCGTAAGTTGGCTGACCTTTTTCTGTTTAGATCCGACTTTTCAGGGATTCGTTCTTTCTCCTCCATCCATTCTGATATATGACGTTGAAGACTGATGGTTCTCCTTGGCCCAAACGCACCTGCAAACTACTATAAAAGGGGGTGAAAGTCGGAGGTTCAGTCATCACTCGAAGCGCAGAAGTCTTCTCGCAGTCCACCATTTCCATCTGTTTTCCTTTGCCGTCTGTTGGAGTGAGAGTCTCAGCTGTTGGAATCGATAATCTGATAGGAAGGAGAGAAGATTCTTCTTCTCTCTCGATTGGATTCATCCAAGCAAGGCTGACTTTTCATCACCTTCATTCGAGGCGACTGCCACGAAGTTTCCCAGCATTCCTTTACTACTTTTCTGTTCTGTTCTCCTCATTTCCATTTCTGATCACTGTTGTTCTTAGTTTAGAGTTTTAATTACTGCATTTCGTTGTTGTCTGTCTTGGATTCATTTCTTTCAAAGCTTTCCTTTGTTATTCAAACACTCAAGGTAATCAAAGTACAATTCTGCATTTTACAGTTTCTATCTTGTTCTGCTACGGTTTTGTCTTGCTGTTTTAAGCACATTTCTCTTCTAAGCATGTCTGTTTTATCTACCCTTTCTGTTCTCCCTGTATCCATGAGTAGCTAAATCACTTAGGGGCATGCTAATGACAGAACTATAGGCTAAATAAAACGTGCATCAAGTATGTAGGATAGCTCTCGAACCATTGATTGTATGTAAGCTTCATCCCACGGGCAATTTCGATTGGCCATCCATTTTGTCCAAAGAACTCCTAACCTCTGGAAGGAGTAAGAGTTCAGAGTCATATAATCATGCTAGCCTTTCATGGTAACCAGGAAACGGCCTAGGAATAGGCGTTTCCCTAGTACAAACTAAACACTCCTGCTTAAACAAGATGCTTAAGTCCTTACTTTGAAGTCGAGTAAACTTAAGACTCTAATGCATGGAATCGGACGATACTTGAGGTAGAGTGAGTTCGATGTATAGAGAGGAGATCCAGTGCTTGAGAATCGTATAAAAAGGCCTATAGGATAGTCATTAGTAGCCCTTAATTCACCCATCTGCACACTTTTGTTGCTGTTTAATTGCGGAAACAGTGCGGTCCTCGCAATTCCTGCTAAGTTGTTATTCTGTTAGCTGCTTTCTCCTTTGTTTATCAGTTCCGTCTCTTGTCCTTTGAGTTTAATTTCAACTTCCATTTGTTTATGTTATATTCCTTTATACATTCAGCAAAACTTAGGTAATTAAAAACCAATTTTACCCCCTCAAATCCACCCCATCTTTCTTAACAAAAACACTTCGAGAATAGCTAAAAACAAGTCTCTGTGGGAAAACGAATGAAATATACTTACTACTTGCTATAAGACCATGTATGCTTGCATGTTCTGAGTGCTCTCTCCCTCTTATTTATCATTTTTATTAACACATTGAGCACGCAACAAGTTTTTGATCCCCGGCAGCGGCGCCAAAAACTTGTTGCGTGCTCAATGTGTTAATAAAAATGATAAATAAGAGGGAGAGAGCACTCAGAACATGCAAGCATACATGGTCTTATAGCAAGTAGTAAGTATATTTCATTCGTTTTCCCACAGAGACTTGTTTTTAGCTATTCTCGAAGTGTTTTTGTTAAGAAAGATGGGGTGGATTTGAGGGGGTAAAATTGGTTTTTAATTACCTAAGTTTTGCTGAATGTATAAAGGAATATAACATAAACAAATGGAAGTTGAAATTAAACTCAAAGGACAAGAGACGGAACTGATAAACAAAGGAGAAAGCAGCTAACAGAATAACAACTTAGCAGGAATTGCGAGGACCGCAATGTTTCCGCAATTAAACAGCAACAAAAGTGTGCAGATGGGTGAATTAAGGGCTACTAATGACTATCCTATAGGCCTTTTTATACGATTCTCAAGCACTGGATCTCCTCTCTATACATCGAACTCACTCTACCTCAAGTATCGTCCGATTCCATGCATTAGAGTCTTAAGTTTACTCGACTTCAAAGTAAGGACTTAAGCATCTTGTTTAAGCAGGAGTGTTTAGTTTGTACTAGGGAAACGCCTATTCCTAGGCCGTTTCCTGGTTACCATGAAAGGCTAGCATGATTATATGACTCTGAACTCTTACTCCTTCCAGAGGTTAGGAGTTCTTTGGACAAAATGGATGGCCAATCGAAATTGCCCGTGGGATGAAGCTTACATACAATCAATGGTTCGAGAGCTATCCTACATACTTGATGCACGTTTTATTTAGCCTATAGTTCTGTCATTAGCATGCCCCTAAGTGATTTAGCTACTCATGGATACAGGGAGAACAGAAAGGGTAGATAAAACAGACATGCTTAGAAGAGAAATGTGCTTAAAACAGCAAGACAAAACCGTAGCAGAACAAGATAGAAACTGTAAAATGCAGAATTGTACTTTGATTACCTTGAGTGTTTGAATAACAAAGGAAAGCTTTGAAAGAAATGAATCCAAGACAGACAACAACGAAATGCAGTAATTAAAACTCTAAACTAAGAACAACAGTGATCAGAAATGGAAATGAGGAGAACAGAACAGAAAAGCAGTAAAGGAATGCTGGGAAACTTTGTGGCAGTCGCCTCGAATGAAGGTGATGAAAAGTCAGCCTTGCTTGGATGAATCCAATCGAGAGAGAAGAAGAATCTTCTCTCCTTCCTATCAGATTATCGATTCCAACAGCTGAGACTCTCACTCCAACAGACGGCAAAGGAAAACAGATGGAAATGGTGAACTGCGAGAAGACTTCTGCGCTTCGAGTGATGACTGAACCTCCGACTTTGACCCCCTTTTATAGTAGTTTGCAGGTGCGTTTGGGCCAAGGAGAACCATCAGACTTCAACGTCATATATCAGAATGGATGGAGGAGAAAGAACGAATCCCTGAAAAGTCGGATCTAAACAGAAAAAAGTCAGCCAACTTACGGTTTTAACTTGAATAATTGCGGTCACCGCAATGATTTCGCAATTCATTCGCAATGTTTATTTTTTCATTCTTTTCCTTCGGTTTTCAACCCTTTTTCTACCTATTGTGCATAAGTCCTAAATTAGCTACCTTCTTCTAATTCTCATATTAAAGCATAGGTTTAGGCTAAATGCTAACAAAAACACCTAAATGTGTACATCTTCTTAAGCTAAATGGGTCCTAAATAAGTCACTTTCAGAGACTTAACAGCTATTCAGGCTATAATCAAATTACTATAGACCCTAAGGATCAAGAGAAGACCACCTTCACTTGCCCTTTTGGAACGTTTGCCTTCCGCAGAATGCCTTTTGGCTTATGCAACGCACCGGCAACTTTCCAAAGGTGCATGATGGCAATCTTCTCTGAGTTGGATGAGTCCATGATAGAAATATTCATGGATGACTTCTCAGTTTTTGGGGATTTATTCAAAACCTGTCTAGAAAACTTAGGACAAGTCCTGGCTAGGTGTGAGGAGACCAACCTAGTCCTAAATTGGGAGAAGTGCCATTTTATGGTAGATGAAGGGATTGTCTTAGGACATAGAGTGTCAAGGGCAGGTGTAGAAGTGGATAGGGCAAAAATAGAGATCATAGAGAAGTTGGTAGAGCCCTAGAATGTCAAAGCCATTAGAAGCTTCTTAGGGCACGCTGGCTTCTACAGAAGGTTCATTAAGGACTTTTCTAAGATAGCCAAGCCTCTGTGTGAGCTTCTAGAATTAAATAGGCCATTCATCTTCTCTAAGGAGTGTGTAGTAGCTTGGACCACCCTTAAGAAAGCACTAGTCACAGCCCCTATCATAGTAGGACCAAATTGGGATCTTCCCTTTGAGATGTTATGTGATGCCAGTGACTATGCTGTAGGAGTCATGTTAGGACAGAAGATTGACAAGCTAACACACCCTGTCTATTATGCTAGTAAGACCTTGAATGAGGCTCAATGTAATTATACAACTACTGAGAAAGAGATGCTTGCTGTAGTGTTTGCCTGCGAAAAATTTAGAAACTATATTGTAGGCACTAGGACAATTGTATACACTGACCATTCTGCCTTGAAATATCTTATGAGAAAGGCTGATGCCAAGCCTAGGTTGATTAGGTGGGTGTTATTGCTGCAGGAATTTGATTTGGACATTCGGGACAAGAAAGGATGTGAAAACGTGGTTGCGGATCACCTGTCTCGATTGCAGCACAATTGCGGAAAAATTGCGGAGACCGCAATTTCTGATGCTTTTATTGATGAACATGTCTTTGCTTTGGCTCATCGTGATAACGATGAGGAACCTTGGTTTGCTGACATTGCTAACTTCCGTGCATCACAGGTATTACCAGTGTTCAAGGGAGGACAAGAGAAGAAGAGGTTCCTTCATGAAGCAAGGAAATTCATCTGGGATGACCCCACACTTTACAGAACCTGTGCTGATGGCTTGCTAAGGAAATGTGTTTCAGCTGCTGAAGCGAAGTCTGTGCTGCAGCACTGTCACTCATCTCCTTATGGTGGTCAAAGAACAGCTGCGAAGGTATTTCAGAGTGGCTACTATTGGCCAACAATCTTCAAGGATGCCCACAACTATGCCCACAGCTGTGATGAGTGCCAAAGGACAGGTAACCTCAGTCGCAAGGATGAGATGCCCCTCACGTACATTTTAGAGTTGGAGCTCTTTGATGTGTGGGGCATTGACTTCATGGGACCATTCCCTCCATCATCAGGTAACCTTTACATTTTGGTAGTAGTAGATTATGTGTCCAAGTGGGTAGAAGCCAAAGCATGTCCTAATAATGATGCTAAAACAGTCACCAACTTCTTGCATAGGCACATTTTTACTAGATTTGGGACACCTCGTGCTATCATTAGTGATGAGGGGTCACATTTCATTAACAAGGCTATGGAAAAAGTATTGACTAAATATAACATTAGGCATAGAGTAGCCACTCCCTACCACCCACACTCGAATGGCCAAGCTGAAATTTCCAATAGGGAGATAAAGAACATCCTAGAAAAGGTAGTCAAACCTAATAGAAAAGACTGGTCATTTAAGCTTGAGGATGCACTTTGGGCTTATAGGACAGCATATAAGACACCTCTAGGTATGTCTCCTTATAGGCTGGTATATGGCAAGGCTTGTCACTTACCACTTGAGTTAGAAAACAAAGCATTTTGGGCCATGAAAGAATTGAATTTTTGTGTAAAGGATGCGGGGACACTGAGGTCTTTGCAACTGCATGAACTTGATGAGCTTAGGCATATGGCTTATGAGAATGCCAAAATGTATAAAGAAAAGACCAAAATATGGCACGACAGTAGACTTAGGATCAAAGACTTTAGGAAAGGCCAACTTGTCCTATTATTTAACTCACAATTAAAGTTATTTCCAGGCAAACTAAAGTCCAGATGGTCGGGTCCATTTGTTATTACTGATGTCTTTGTTCATGGTGCGATAGAGATAAAGAACTTGCAGCAAGGACAGCCTTTTATGGTAAATGGTGCTAGATTGAAGCACTACTATGAGGAAGGAGATGTGAAGACTCTCTCGGCCTTCCTCTTGCGTGAAGCATGAAGTTAAAAACGAGAGAGAACGAGTGGTTACTGTGCTCGTTTAGTCAAGGCCAATGCCTTAGTTTATTTTTTCTATTTTTCCGATTATCGTTTGTATGTTTTGTGGTGTGATTTTAATTGCGTATTTAATGTTTGTTTTATTTGTTTTTGCAGGGATTCGAAAGAGGGGATCAAGAAGAGTAAATCCAACTTTTAAAATCAAGAAACGGTTGAGCCAAATAAAAGATACGGACGAGCAAAGTTTGAGATTTTGATGAAAAAATATCCCTGGAATTGCGCTGGAATTGCTGGATTCGCAAAAAAAAAGAGCCGTTGGGATTTTTTTTTTTTTTTTTTCCGTTGCCTTTATATCCGTTGGAAAGCGCTCGATCGATACGATTCTCTCATTCTCTGATTTCCAAGAACTCTGAGATTCTCTTCATCTTTGATTCTTCTCTCAAGATCTCCAAGACTCGACGATGGTGTTCACACGGGCTGAAAGATCCGCAGCCAAGAAGAAGGCTGATGACGCAGCTGAAGCGGCTGCGAGGGAAGCACTTCTCACCCTTGCAGATGATGGTGTCGTTCGCAGCGGACCTCTTCCCAAGCTTCCAATCCGTAGGAAGAAGTGGAGGGTTGTCACTGAAATCCCTGCTGGACCCTCTAAACCAGCAGGTACGCCCAAGAAACGCCGGTGGAGTGTCGAGATGGCCGCCGAACCAAGCACAGCAAAGACTTCCTCTGTGGAGAGTCAAGAAACTGATCGTG
Source organism: Herpetospermum pedunculosum (assembly GCA_028017165.1). NCBI lineage: Eukaryota > Viridiplantae > Streptophyta > Magnoliopsida > Cucurbitales > Cucurbitaceae > Herpetospermum > Herpetospermum pedunculosum. The sequence continues at coordinate 6,230,112 of JAPQWQ010000187.1, forward strand.
CATCCCACGAGTCAGCCAAAGAGGGTTCGTCGCCATCCGCATCACCTGTGCACAGCCCTTCACCATCTGAACCAGTGCCAAGCGCAGAGTCGTCACCGCCTGCACAGAGCTCCGAGTTGTCTCCAGCACCTCAGAGTTCTGACCCGACACCTGCAGTAGCGCAGAGTCCTGAAATGCCATCTTCGCCACTGAGTTCGGCGCAGACACCATCAGCAGAGCACAATCCCACGCCATCGCACAATTCTCCACGGCCTGATCCTGAATTCCCATATGGGGATTATCAAGAGTCCACGCAAGGCAGTGGAGATGCTGGGGAAGACGAAGTCTTCTCTCCTACGAGGGAAGATAGCCCTGACGAGACTGCACAGCAGGACGATTCCATGGAGGAGACGTTGGGGGCATGCCTCCAGCAGATCAACATTAAGATCAAGAAGAAGAAGAAAGCCAAGATTGTCAAGACCAAGCGATCCAAGAAGAAGAAGAAGGCCAAGAGGGTGCCATCAACAGACAAAGAGAGCACTGAGCCTTCACTCAAACGACTCAAGGTCGAGGCTGCCGAGTCAGCCAAGCCAGCAGATAAGGGGAAGGCTAAACTCTACCCTGAAGACGAACCTCAGTCAGTGAGGTATGTCTCATCTGATGCTGAATCCAGGGGTGCTGAGCTAAGGAAGAGGGAGTTGCTGCACGAGAAAGGCTTCCTCGACCGACCTGCTGACCTGCCGCAGTTCTTGCGCGCAGGGGTGATCAACCACGGCTGGGAGGAATTCTGCAGACCGCCTAATCCAGCATACACGAGCATGGTGTATGATTTCTACGCCAATGTGCTCAGCCCTGAGGATGGCCTGTCTGTGGTCAGAGGGGTAGAAGTAGATTTCTCAGCCAAGGCCATCAATGAAGCCTTTGGTCTCAAGGGCCAAACTCATACAGATTATGCACGGATTGTCGATGAGCCTACTGAGGCAGTTTTGGAAGAGGCCATTCGGACTATTGGCCAGCCTGAAGCTTCTTGGACCGTGTCACGCAATTGGAGGCACACTCTCATGAGTGCTAACCTCACGGCTAAGGCGGCTGTTTGGTTTTCGTTCGTGCGAAGGAGATTGTCCCCGGTGACTCACGAGACTACAATAAACCAGAGCCGATCGCTGCTGGTGTATGCGATAATGAGAGGTCTCACGATCAACGTGGAAGAAGTCATCTCTGCTGCTATTGCCGAATGCGCCAAGAAAGGTAAGGGACCACTGTTTTTCCCTAATACCATAACCAAGTTATGTTTGCTTGCAGGAGTCCCTACCGAGCGCCTGGAGCAGCAGATGGCCTACACGGGCCACTTGGAGCTGCCTGCTAACCTGAGGCTGAGAAGAAAGGGGAATATGGAGTTTGAACTGGATAGGCTGGCTGCTGAACAGTCTCTATCCATGGCCTGCTTAATGGATATGCAGAGAAGAATGGCTCAATGGTCCACTTATGCGCAGGCAAGGGACAAGGAAGTTGCAGACCAGCTGGGGTGCATCTTCCCTGACTTCCCTACCAATCTCCTAAATCCATGGGTGCCCCCACGACCAAGACAACCAGATGAGGATGAAGAAGTTTAAGTGCTGGTTTGAAGTGCACTAAAGGGAGTATTGCTGTTCCCTTAGAAAATAAAACAATTTTCTGCTTTCTGATAGGACCATGTGAATTATGCTGTTTTTGGTTCAATTTTGATCTATTTTAGATGTTTAGTTTTATGTTTTTCCTTTTGCTTAGTATAGTCTGATGTTAGCTGACTAGGTAGGATAGTTTAGTTTTATTTTTAGGAAACTTGAGTGACTGGAAAAAGCATGCTTAGGGGCCTTAATCAATGTTATATCTGCCCTGATCTAATTGCGAAATAATTGCGGTACCCGCAATTTTCATGACTAAAAGCATGCTTTGGACTGTCTGTTTAGCTAGGCTGTGATCTGTTTAAATTCTATCTTTTCCTGCTAACATGACTGCCTTATATAGCTTATCTAAATGCATGCTGGATGAGTGTCATAGGACACCCTTAGATAGTTTAAATCGACCTCTACAAAGCTCAGCATGCACAGCTTTAAGCCCTTAACTGTCTGTTTTTTTTTTTAATTCCTGCTGCTGTGATATTTTCTTTTAAATGTTCTGTCTATACCTAGGGCTTTTAGATTCTCTTTGTTTTACTTTAGACTAGATGCTTCTAGGACAAGTTTGGGGGTGTGCCACCTCAGACACTCATTGGGGACAATGAGTAGTTGAAGTTTGGGGGAGGCCACCCTAGGCCTAGGAACATTCCTCTCTCCCTTAGGAACATAAGCATTCTTCTTCTCCTTTACAAAAAATGATGAACTGAAAAAAAAAAATAAAAAAAAAAAAAAAAAAGAAAAGGAAAAAAGAATGTATACCTAGGAGTTATAACTTTGTGGCTTAGATGTCCTATTTAAAAAGAACTCTGATCCTCAATTAGCTAAGCACAAAGTTATAACTTGTTGGGTTGTTTAGGGAGATGAGTGTTTATCCAATGTAGTGATGCCAGGGTTTAGGTTGTTCTTTAAAAGTACCACTGTCACCGTTAATACTAAGACTGGCATGACTCTAAGGAATCCTAGACACATTAAAAATAAAGCTAGAAGCATGTACTGAGTCTGAGGTAAAGCTAGGCAGAATTTGAAACCTTAGGGATAGTGGCATGATATGACAAAAGCGAATAGATCAGTTGTAGGGAGTTAATAAAAGCAGGTGAGTGTTAGGCAGGCAAAGTCAGAAGAAGCTAGGGGAGTTTTGAACTGAGAAGGGTGTCACAGGACAGCAGTGCTATAGATAGGGGTATAAGGGAATCAGTAGGTGGTTAAAGAGGGGAAAACAGCAGCCTAGGTAAGTCCTTAGTGTGCTTGAGGACAAGCAAAACCTTAAGTTTGGGGGTGTGTTAAGTCTCTGAAAGTGACTTATTTAGGACCCATTTAGCTTAAGAAGATATACACTTTTAGGTGTTTTTGATAGCATTTAGCCTAAACCTATGCTTAAATATGAAAATAAGAAGAGGGTAGCTAAATTAGGACTTATGCACAATAGATAGAAAAAGGGTTGAAAACCGAAGGAAAAGAATGAAAATAACGCATTGCGACAGCATTGCGAAAACATTGCTGAAGCCGCAATTATTCAAGTGAAAACCGTAAGTTGACTGATCTTTTTCTGTTAATTTCCGTAATTTCAGGGATTGGTTCTTTCTCCTCCATCCATTCTGATATATGACGTTGAAGATTGATGGTTCTCCTTGGCCCAAACGCACCTGCAAACTACTATAAAAGGGGGCCAAAGTCGGAGGTTTGATCATCATCCGAAAGCGCAGAAGCCTTCTCACAGTCCACTTTTTCTCCCTGTTTTCCTTTGCCGTCTGTTGGAGTGAGAGTCTCAGCTGTTGGAATCGATAATCTGATAGGAAGGAGAGGAGATTCTTCTTCTCTCTCGATCGGATTCATCCAAGCAAGGCTGACCTTTCATCCCCTTCATTCGAGGCGACTGCAACGAAGCTTTCAAGCGCCATTTCCTGTTCTCTGTCGTTCTTCTTCTAATTTCCAGCTTTAATCATTGTTGTACCTAGTTTAGTGTTTTAGTTACTGCATTTCGTTGTTGTCTGCCTTTGAATTACTGGCTTTAAGTTTCTCTTTGTTCGTTCAACATTCAAAGTAATCAGAGTGCAAGTTTCATTTCACGGTTTCTTTCTTCTGCTGCTACGGTTTCGTCTTGCTGTTTTAAGTTTATTTCCCTTCTAAGCATGTATGTTTCATCTTACATTTCTGTTCTCTATATATCCATGAGTAGCTAAGTCACTTAGGGGCATGCTAATGACAGAACTATAGGCTAAAAAACGTGAACCAAGCATGTAGGATCGCCTTCGAAACATTGATTGTATGTGAGCTTCATCCCTTGGGCAATTTCGATTGGCCATCCATTTTGTCCAAAGAACTCCTAACCTCTGGAAGGAGTAAGAGTTAAGAGTCATATAATCATGCTAGCCTTTCATGGTAATCAGGAAACGGCCTAGGAATAGGCGTTTCCCTAGTACAAACTAAACACTTCTGTTTTAACAAGATGATTAAGACCTTACTTTGAAGTCGAGTAAACTTAGGAATCTAATGCATGGAATCGGACGATACATTAGATAGAGTGAGTTTGATGCATAGAGAGTAGATCCAGTGCTTGAGAATCGTATAATAATGCCTATAGGATAGTCATTAGTAGCCCTTAACTCACCCATTTACACACTTTCGCTGCTGTTTAATTGCGGAAACATTGCGGTCCCCGCAATTCTGCTAAATTTTCATTCTGTTTAGCTGTTTTCTTCTTCGTTTATCAATTCCATCCCTTGTCCTTTGAGTCTAATTTCAACTTGCATTTGTTTATGTTATATTCCTTTACACATTCAGCAAAAATTAGATAATTAAAAACCAATTTTACCCCATCAAATCCACCCCATCTTTCTTAACAAATACACTTCGCGAATAGCTAAACATAAGTCTCTGTGGAAAAAACGAATGAAATATACTTACTACTTGCTGTGAGACCATGTATGCTTGCATGTTCTGAGTGCTCTCTCTACTTTCTTGCTTATTTATCTTTACACATTGAGCACGCAACACAAGCCCTCAACGTCTCTTCCATGGAATCATCCTTCTGCGCAGGACTCTCAGGATTGGCTTCCCTCAACGGAGAGAAAACCTCTTCCTCCTCACCTTCCCCACTGCCCTGCGTCGATTCTTGGAACTCCCCATATGGAAATTCAGGGTCATGTTGTGGGGCAGTGGCCGACGGAGTAGTGCTTTGTGCGGCCGTGGGGGTCTGTGCAGAGCTCTGTGGTGATGAAGGCAGTTCAGGACTCTGCGCTGGTGGTGATGAGGAAAGCTCAGGGCTTTGAACTGGCGGAGATGGTGACGGGCTGCGCTCGGCTGACTCGTGGGATGGCTGGCTTTGTTCTTGACTCTCCACAGAGGGAGTCTTGTTCTTGATTTCTTCCTCGGCCACAGCCATACTCCACTTGCGCTTCTTTGGTGTGCCCGCTGGCTCAGAGGGTCCAGCAGGTATCTCTGTGACGACCTTCCACTTCTTCTTGCGAATCGGAAGTTTGGGAAGGCGTTCAGTTCGCGCGGCGTCAGCCTCAGCCAAGGCAAGCAGTGCGTCTCTCGCAGCAGTTTCAGCGTCGTCAGCCTTCTTCTTGGCCGCAGATCTTTCAGCCCTCGTGAGCACCATTGTTGAATCGTGGAGGTTTGGAGAGAAGAATCACAGATGAAGAGAATCGCAGTTTTCTTGGAGTTCAGAGAATGGGAGAATCGTACAGATCAACGCGCCTTCTAACGAATATAAAGAAAACGGATAAATCCCAACTGCTATATTTTTGCGGATCCTGCAAATCCAGCGCAATTTTAGTGACCGTTGGAGATTTTTTTTCATCTAAATGTCAATCTTTGCGTATCCGTATCTTTTATTTGGCCCAATATTTTCTTGAATTTTAAAGCTTGATTTACTCTCCTTGATTCCCTCTATCGATTCCCTACAAAAAGAAATAAAATCAACATCAAATTCGCAATTAAAATCATACAAACTTATACACAAATGATAACCGGAAAATCGTAAAAAATAAACTAAGGCATGAGCCTCATGTTGACGAGCACAGCAATCACTCGTCCTCTCTCGTTCTTAATTTCACGCTTCAGTCAAGAGGAAGGCCGAGAGAGTCTTCACATCTCCTTCCTCATAGTAGTGCTTCAACCTTGCACCATTAACCATGAATGGTTGTCCTTGCTGCAAGTTCTTTATCTCAATAGCACCATGAACAAACACATTAGTAATCATGAAAGGACCTGACCATCTGGACTTTAGTTTGCCTGGAAATAACCTCTATCGTGAGTTAAATAATAAAACAAGTTGGCCTTTCTTAAAGTCCTTGATCCTAAGTCTACTATCGTGCCAAATCTTGGTCTTTTCCTTATACATTTTGGCATTTTCATAAGACATTTGTCTAAGCTCATCAAGCTCATGTAATTGCAAAGACCGCAACGTTCCCGCATCGGTCACGCAATAATTCAACTCTTTTAGTGCCCAAAATGCCTTAATTTCTAACTCAAATGGAAGATGACAAGCTTTACCATATACAAGTCTGTAAGGAGACATACCTAGGGGTGTCTTATATGCAGGTCTATACGCCCAAAGTGCATCCTCGAGTTTAAATGACCAGTCCTTTCTATTAGGTTTGACCACTTTTTCTAGGATGTTCTTAATCTCCCTATTTGAAATTTCAGCCTGACCATTCGAGTGTGGGTGATAAGGAGTGGCTACTCTATGTCTAATGTTATACTTAGCCAACACTCTCTCCATAGCCTTATTAATGAAGTGTGTCCCCTCATCACTAATGACAGCACGAGGTGTCCCAAACCTAGTAAAAATGTGCCTATGCAAGAATTTTATGACTGTTTTAGCATCATTATTAGGACATGCTATGGCCTCTACCCACTTGGATACGTAATCTACTGCTACCAAGATGTAAAGGTTACCTGACGATGGAGGAAATGGCCCCATGAAATCAATGCCCCACACATCAAAGAGCTCCAACTCTAAGATGTAGGTGAGAGGCATCTCATCTTTCCGACTGAGGTTACCTGTTCTTTGGCATTCATCACAGCTGTGGGCATAGTTGTGGGCATCCTTGAAGATCGTTGGCCAATAGTAGCCACTCTGAAATACCTTTGCAGCTGTTCTTTGACCACCAAAGTGTCCACCATAAGGGGCTGTGTGGCAGTGCTGCAGCACAGACTTCGCCTCAGCAGCTGAAACACACTTCCTTAGCAAGCCGTCAGCACATGTTTTGTAAAGTGTGGGGTCATCCCAGATGAATTTCCTTGCTTCATGAAGGAACCTCTTCTTCTCTTGTCCTCCCTTGAAAACTGGGAATACCTGTGATGCAAGGAAGTTAGCAATATCAGCGAACCAAGGTTCCTCATCGTTATCACGATGAGTCAATACAAAGACATGTTCATCAATAAAAGCATCAGAAATTGCGGGTTCCGCAATTCTTTCGCAATTGTGCTGCAATCGAGAAAGGTGATCCGCAACCACATTTTCACATCCTTTCTTGTCTCGAATGTCCAGATCAAATTCCTGCAGCAATAACACCCACCTAATCAACCTAGGCTTAGCATCAACCTTCCTCATGAGATACTTTAAGGCAGAATGGTCAGTGTACACAATTGTCCTAGTGCCTACAATATAGTTTCTAAATTTCTCACAAGCAAACACTACAGCAAGCATCTCTTTTTCAGTAGTTGTATAATTACATTGAGCCTCATTCAGGGTTTTACTAGCATAGTATACAGGGTGTGTTAGCTTGTCAATCTTCTGTCCTAACATAACCCCTACAGCATAGTCACTAGCATCACATAACATCTCAAATGGGAGATCCCAATCTGGTCCTACTATAATAGGTGCTGTGACTAGTGCTTCCTTAAGGGTTTTCCAAGCTACCAAACATTACTTAGAGAAGATGAATGGCCTATTTAGCTCTAGAGGCTCACACAGAGGCTTGGCTATCTTAGAAAAGTCCTTAATGAACCTTATGTAGAAGCCAGCATGCCCTAAGAAACTCCTAATGGCCTTGACATTCTGAGGCTCTACCAACTTCTCTATGATTTCTATCTTTGCCCTGTCAACTTCTACACCTGCCCTTGACACTCTATGACCTAAGACAATCCCTTCATCCACCATGAAATGGCACTTTTCCCAATTTAGGACTAGGTTGGTCTCCTCACACCTAGCCAGGACCTGTCCTAAATTCTCTAGACAGTTTGTAAATGAATCCCCAAAGACTGAGAAATCGTCCATGAATATCTCTATCATGGACTCATCCAAATCAGAGAAGATTGCCAACATGCACCTTTGGAAAGTTGCCGGTGCATTGCATAAGCCAAAAGGCATTCTGCGAAAGGCAAAAGTTCCAAAAGGGCAAATGAAGGTGGTCTTCTCTTGATCCTTAGGGTCTATAGTGATCTGGTTATAACCTGAATAACCGTCTAAGAAACAGTAGTAGGCTCTACCAGCTATTCTGTCTAACATTTGGTCAATAAATGGTAGAGGGAAATGGTCTTTCTTGGTCTCTTTATTTAGCTTCCTATAATCCATGCAAACTCTCCATCCTGTGACAGTCCTAGTTGGAATCAGTTCATTGTTCTCATTGACTACCACAGTCATCCCACCCTTCTTAGGTACACACTGTATAGGGCTCACCCACTGACTACTAGCTATGGGAAAGATCACACCAGCATCTAACCATTTAATTATTTCTTTCTTAACTACCTCTTTCATAGAGGGAGTCAGCCTACGTTGATGATCTACTCTAGGTGTGTGCTCTTCTTCTAGTATAATCTTATGCATGCAATAAGAAGGGCTAATGCCTCTAATATCAGCAATAGTCCATGCAATAGCCTTCCTATGTTGCTTAAGCAGTAATATCAGTTCAACCTCATGCTTTTAACTTAATTTAGAAGAAATGATAACAGGCAGAGTTTCATTACTCCCTAAATATGCATACTTGTGGTGAGTGGGGAGAGATTTTAATTCTAAGACAGGTGGATGCTCAATGGATGGCTTTAAAGGATTTAAGGATCTATCAGTTAGTTCTATATTCATACATACAGGTTGTGGTTTATCTACAGGCATATCCATTATCTCAGATACATTTAAGTCAGCTACATCTAAGTGTACATATTCATTAGCATGCTTGGTTAATAATACATGCTCCAATTGTTCTTCCATTAAAGAATCTACAACGTCCATGCTAGCACAGGATTCAAGGTCAGAGGGGTACCTTAAAGCTTTATACACACTAAATTTCACCTCTTCATCATGAACCCTCATAGTGAGCTCACCTTTTTGGACGTCTATCAGTGCCCTACCTGTGGCTAGAAATGGTCTGCCTAACAGGATGGGGACCTCCTTGTCTGCTTCATAATCCAGGATAATGAAATCTCCAAGGAAAATAAATTTGTCAACTTTCACTAGAATATCCTCAATCTTACCTTCAGGGTATGCAATGGATCTGTCTGCTAGTTGTAAAGTGACAGTGGTTGGACGTGCTTCTCCTATTCCCAACTGGCGGAATAGTGATAGGGGCATGAGGTTTATGCTGGCGCCCAGGTCACAAAGCGCTCTGCCCACGTGCTTGCCTCCTAGCTCTACAGGTAAGGTGAAGGAACCAGGATCCTTCTCCTTCTTGGGTAGCTTGTTCTGGAGTATGGCACTGCACTCCTCAGTGAGATTGACTGTTTCAAACTCACCAATTATTCTCTTGTTAGTAATAATATCTTTCAAAAACTTTACATAGGAAGGCATAGACTGTAAAACTTCTACAAAAGGAATGTTGACATGCACTTGCTTAAGAATTTCTAAGAATTTATTAAAGTGCACTTCCTGTTCCTGCTTCTTCTTAAGCCTTCGAGGATATGGAGGTGGTGGCACATATGCAGGCACTTCAGGTCGCCTTAGGATAGGTGGAGGCCTTGGAATTACTTCTATATCCTCAATAAGTGGCTCTAGCCTGGCTCCTGATGTGCTAGTTGATGGTGGACCTTGGTTTGGCAGAGACTCCAGTGGAGCACTAGACTCAGTGTTCTCTACTCTCTTTGGTGTGTCCTTTGTGTTGCTTACCAGTGGTCTACCACTTCTAAGTTCAATTGCTTGAACTTGCTCTTTACCATCTCTCCTTGGCAACTCGGTGTCAGCAGAGAGTCTACCTTGGGGCCTACTCTTGAGTTCATTGGCTAATTGGCCTATTTGGTTCTCTAGACTCCTAAGAGTGGCTTGCTGACTCTGCAAAGTGGCATCATTCTTGGCTATGTATTCCTTGAGTAAGCTTTCTACAGAAGATCCTACAGGTTGATTGTATGGTTTTTGATACATGGACTGGTTATGTTGGGGAGTGAAACCAGGTGTTCCACTCGGTCTAGGCTGGTTAGGCGCTTGGTTAGCATTTTGTTGGCCACCCCATGACAGGTTTGGGTGGTTCCTCCAACCAGGGTTGTAAGTATTGGAATAGGGGTTGTTCCTAGGCTGCTGTTAAGTCTCTGAAAGTGACTTATTTAGGACCCATTTAGCTTAAGAAGATGTACACATTTAGGTGTTTTTGTGAGCATTTAGCCTAAACCTATGCTTTAATATGAGAATTAGAAGAAGGTAGCTAATATAGGACTTATGCACAATAGGTAGGAAAAGGGGTGAAAACCGAAGAAAAGAATGAAAAAATAACCCTTGCGAATGCATTGCGGAATAATTGCGGTGGCCGCAATTATTCAAGTTAAAACCGTAAGTTGGCTGACATTTTTCTGTTTAGATCCGACTTTTCAGGGATTCGTTCTTTCTCCTCCACCCATTCTGATATACGACGTTGAAGATTGATGGTTCTCCTTGGCCCAATCGCACCTGCAAACTACTATAAAAGGGGGCCAAAGTCGGAGGTTCAGTCATCATTCAACGTGCAGAAGTCTTCTCACAGTCCACCATTTCTCTCGATTTTCCCTTGCCGTCTGTTGGAGTGAGGTTCTCAGCTTTTGGAGTCGATAATCTGATAGGAAGGAGAGAAGATTCTTCTTCTCTCTCGATTGGATTCATCCAAGCACGGCTGAATTCTCATCACCAGCATTCGAGGCGACTGCCACGAAGATTTCCAGCACACCTTTACTGTTTTCTGCTCTTTCCTTCTCAATTCCATTTCTGTTCAATGTTGTTCTTAGCTTAGTCATTTACTTATTGCATTTCGTTGTTGTCTGCCTTGAATTCATTCTGTTTAAGCTTTCCTTTGTCATTCAAACACTCGAAGTAATCAAAGTAAGTCTCTGCATTTCACAGTTATTCCTTATTCTGCTACGAGTTTGGCTTGCTGTTTTACACACTTTTCCCTTCTAAGCATGTCTACTTTATCTTATATTTCTGTTCTTCATATATCTATGAGTAACTAAATTCACTTAGGGGCATGCTAATGACAGAACTATAGGCTAAAAAACGTAAGTCAAGTAGGTAGATCAACACTCGAACATTGATTGTATGTAAGCTTCATCCCACGGGCAATTTCGATTGGCCATCCATTTTGTCCAAAGAACTCCTAACCTCTGGAAGGAGTAAGAGTTCAGAGTCATATAATCATGCTAGCCTTCCATGGTAATCAGGAAACGGCCTAGGAATAGGCGTGTCCCTAGTACAAACTGAACACTCCTGTTTTAACAAGATGCTTAAGACCTTACTTTGAAGTCGAGTAAACTTGAGTCTCTCATGCATGGAATCGGACGATACTTGAGATAGAGTGAGTTTGATGTCTAGAGAGTTGATCCAAAGCTTGATAATCGTAATAAAATGCCTATAGGATAGTCATTAGTAGCCCTTAATTCACCCTTTTAATTAATTTCGCTGCCATTTAATTGCGGAAACATTGCGGTCCACGCAATTCTGCCAAATTTCCATTCTGTTTAGCTGTTTTCTTTCTCGTTTATTAATTCCATCTCTTATCCTTTGCATCTAATTTCAACTTGCTTTTGTTTATGTTATATCCCTCTACACATTCAGCAAAAAGTAGTTAATTAAAAACCAATTTTAACCCATCAAATTCATCCCATCTTTCTTAACATTCACACTTCGCGAATAGCTAAAAACAAGTCTCTGTGGAAAAAACGAAGTAAATATACTCACTACTTGCTGTAAGACCATGTATGCTTGCATGTTCTAAGTGCTCTCTCTACCCTTTTGCATATTTATCTTTACACATTGAGCACGCAACAAGTTTTTGGCGCCGCTGCCGGGGACTTATTTTTAAGTGAAAACGAAGTTGTTAAGTTTAAGAAAACCAAGTTTATCATTGAGTGAAACTAATCTGTTTCATTTCTTTTGCAGGTACTGTTAAGGTAGTTTATGAGTGAGCGTTCACATAGTAATTTAGAGTTCGATCCTGAACCTGAAAGATCACTTCGAGCTAGAAATAAAGCAAAGAAACGCCTCTTTAAACAACCTCCTATACCTCAAATCTTACCTGAAAACAAAGAAATGGGCGATTTAGTTCCAAATCCAGCACCTGCCGTTCGCAACCCCATAGAAATAGCGAATGACAAGAATAGTGCCATTCTTTCATATCTAGTACCTATGCCTGGGGAGCTGAACCCCAGCATAATCCGTCCTGAAATCACTGCCCACTCTTTCGAGTTAAAGCCAGTGATGTTCCAAATGTTGTCCACTGTGGGACAATTCTTTGGAATAGAAAATGAGGACCCCCATAATCACCTTAGGAACTTCCTAGGAGTTAGTGACACCTTCCTAATCCCTGGAGTTTCCCAAGAGGCCCTTAGGCTATATCTTTTCCCTTATTCTTTGAGGGACAAAGCCAAAACGTGGCTAAATTCTTTACCCTCAGGATCTGTCCGCAATTGGACAGATCTAGCAGAAAAATTCCTAGTCAAATACTTCCCACCTGATAGGAATTCTACTTTCCGTGATGACATAGTCAAATTCAAACAAGCTCCAAGTGAGTCTCTTCACGAAGCTTGGACTAGATTTAAAGATCTTCTCGTTAAATGTCCACACCATGGCATTCCATGGTGTATTCAAATAGAAGTTTTCTTTAAAGGATGCAACCCCAGCACCAGACAAGTCTTGAATTCATCTGCTGGAGGTTCCATGTTGTCCAAGAGTTACAACGAAGCTTATGAGATCTTGGAGAAGATCTCAACATCTCACTGTAGATGGTCAGACGATCCTGTAGAGCCAACGAGAGCTCAAGACAAGGATGCTCTAAGCGCCATGAGCACCCAAATAAATGCCCTGACCAACTTAGTTAAGCAAATGGCTCAGGCCAATCTCCAAACCAGTGCCAATACCGCCACAGCCATGTCAATGGGCACTCAATCAAGTCAAGGCGAGGCACCAATCTGTGGATTCTGTGGGGAAGGACACCCTTATGAATACTGTCCTGGGAATCCATCCTCGGTCTGCTATGTAGGAAGTCAGCAGCAACCAAGGAACAACCCCTACTCACAAACTTACAATCCTGGTTGGAGAAACCACCCTAACCTGTCATGGGGTGGCCAGCAAAACACTAACCAAAATCCTAACCAACCAAGGCCGAGTGGAACACCTGGTTTCACTCCCCAACATAACCAGTCAATGTACCAAAAACCGTATAATCAACCTGTAGGATCTTCTGTAGAGAACCTACTCAAGGAGTATATAGCTAAAAATGATGCTACTCTTCAGAGCCAGCAAGCTACCCTTAGGAGCCTGGAAAACCAAATAGGCCAGTTAGCCAATGAACTTAAAAGTAGGCCCCAAGGTAGACTCCCTGCTGATACCGAGGTACCAAGGAGAGATGGCAAGGAACAAGTTCAAGCAATTGAACTCAGGAGTGGAAGACCATTGGTGAGCAATACAAAGGACACACCAAAGAGAGTAGAGAACACTGAGTCTAGTGCTCCACTGGAGTCTCTGCCAAGCCAAGGTCCACCACCAACTAGCACATCAGGAGCCAGGTTAGAGCCAATTGTAGAGGACGTAGAAGAAATTCCAAGGCCTCCACCTATCTTAAGGCGTCCTGACGTGCCTGCTTATGTGCCACCACCTCCTTATCCTCGAAGACTGAAGAAGAAGCAGGAACAGGAAGTTCATTTTAATAAATTCTTAGAAATACTTAAGCAAGTGCATGTGAATATTCCTTTTCTAGAGGTTTTACAGTCTATGCCTTCATATGTAAAGTTTTTGAAGGATATCATTACTAACAAAAAGATAATTGGTGAGTTTGAAACAGTAAACCTCACCGAGGAGTGCAGTGCCATCCTCCAGAACAAGCTGCCCAAGAAGGAGAAGGATCCTGGTTCCTTCACCTTACCTGTAGAACTTGGAGGCAAGCATGTGGGCAGAGCACTTTGTGACCTGGGCGCCAGCATAAATCTCATGCCCCTGTCCCTATTCCGTCAGTTGGGAATAGGAGAAGCACGTCCAACTACTGTCACTTTACAACTAGCAGACAGATCCATCGCATATCCAGAAGGTAAGATTGAGGATATTCTAGTTAAAGTTGACAAATTCATTTTCCTTGCAGATTTCATTGTCCTGGACTATGAGGCAGACAAGGAGGTACCCATCCTGCTAGGTAGACCATTTCTAGCCACAGGTAGGGCACTAATAGACGTGCAAAAAGGTGAGTTAACTATGAGAGTTCATGATGAAGAGGTAAAATTTAGTGTTTACAAAGCTTTAAAATATCCCTCTGATTCTGAGTCTTGTGCGAGCATGGATGTTGTTGACTCACTAATGGAAGAACAATTAGAGCATGTACTGTTGACCAAGCATGCTAACGAATATGTAGGATTAGATGTAGATGATCTGAATGTAGCTGACATAATGAACATGCCTGTAAATAACCCTCAGCATGTATGTATGAATATAGATTTAACTGATAGAACTATTAACCCTCTGAAGCCCTCCATTGAGCATCCACCTGTTCTAGAACTGAAACCACTACCAACTCACCTCAAATATGCATATCTAGGAGATAATGACACACTGCCTGTAATTATTTCTTCTAAGCTAAGTGAACAGCATGAGGTTGATTTAATTTTACTGCTTAAGCAACATAGGAAGGCTATAGCATGGTCTATTGCTGATATTCGAGGCATTAGCCCTTCTTATTGTATGCACAAAATTATTCTAGAGGAAGAACACACACCTAGGGTAGATCACCAGCGTAGGTTAAACCCCTCTATGAAAGAGGTAGTGAAGAAAGAAATAATAAAATGGTTAGATGCAGGAGTAATTTTCCCCATAGCTAGTAGCCAGTGGGTGAGCCCCATCCAATGTGTACCTAAAAAGGGGGGAATAACTGTGGTAGTCAATGAGAATAACGAACTAATTCCAACAAGGACTGTTACAGGGTGGAGGGTATGTATGGATTACAGAAAACTAAATAAAGAGACTAAAAAGGATCACTTCCCCATACCGTTTATTGACCAGATGCTAGACAGAATAGCTGGTAGAGCCTACTACTGTTTCCTAGATGGCTATTCAGGCTACAATCAAATAACTATAGACCCTAAGGATCAAGAGAAGACCACCTTCACTTGCCCTTTTGGAACGTTTGCCTTCCGCAGAATGCCTTTTGGCTTATGCAATGCACCGGCAACTTTCCAGAGGTGCATGATGGCAATCTTCTCTGAGTTGGATGAGTCCATGATAGAAATATTCATGGATGACTTCTCAGTCTTTGGGGACTCATTTAAAACCTGTCTAGAAAACCTAGGACAAGTCCTGGCTAGGTGTGAAGAGACCAACCTAGTCCTTAACTGGGAAAAATGCCATTTTATGGTAGATGAAGGGATTGTCTTAGGACATCGAGTGTCAAGGGCAGGTGTAGAAGTGGATAGGGCAAAAATCGAGGTCATAGAAAAGTTGGTAGAGCCCCAGAATGTCAAGGCTATTAGGAGTTTCTTAGGGCATGCTGGCTTCTATAGAAGGTTCATCAAGGACTTTTCTAAGATGGCCAAGCCTCTATGTGAGCTTCTAGAGTTAGGTAGGCCATTCATCTTTTCTAAGGAATGTGTATCAGCTTGGAAAACCATTAAGGAAGCACTAGTCACAGCACCAATAATAGTAGGACCAAATTGGGATCTCCCATTTGAGATGCTATGTGATGCTAGTGACTATGCTGTAGGAGTCATGTTAGGACAGAAGATTGACAAGCTCACACATCCTGTCTATTATGCTAGCAAGACCTTGAATGAGGCCCAATGTAACTATACAACTACAGAGAAAGAGATGCTTGCTGTAGTATTTGCTTGTGAAAAATTTAGAAACTATATTGTAGGAACTAGGACCATTGTATATACTGACCATTCTGCTTTAAAATATCTGATGAGGAAGGCTGATGCTAAGCCTAGATTGATTAGATGGGTGTTATTGCTGCAGGAATTCGATTTGGACATTCGGGACAAGAAGGGATGTGAAAACGTGGTTGCAGATCACCTGTCTCGATTGCAGCACAATTGCGAAAAAATTGCGGACCCCGCAATTTCTGATGCTTTTATAGATGAACATATCTTTGCTTTGACTCATCGTGATAACGATGAGGAACCATGGTTCGCTGACATTGCTAACTTCCGTGCGTCACAGGTATTACCAGTGTTCAAGGGAGGACAAGAGAAGAAGAGGTTCCTCCATGAAGCAAGGAAATTCATCTGGGATGACCCCATACTTTACAGGACCTGTGCTGATGGGTTGTTGAGGAAATGTGTTTCAGCTGCTGAAGCAAAGTCTGTGCTGCAGCACTGTCATTCATCTCCTTACGGTGGGCACTTTGGTGGTCAAAGAACAGCTGCCAAGGTATTTCAGAGTGGCTATTACTGGCCAACAATCTTCAAGGACGCCCACAACTATGCCCACAACTGTGACGAATGCCAAAGGACAGGTAACATCAGTCGTAAGGATGAGATGCCCCTCACCTACATCTTAGAGTTAGAGCTCTTTGATGTATGGGGCATTGATTTCATGGGACCCTTCCCTCCATCATCAGGTAACCTGTACATTTTAGTAGCAGTAGATTACGTGTCAAAGTGGGTAGAAGCTAAGGCATGTCCTAATAATGATGCTAAAACAGTCACTCACTTCTTGCATAGACACATTTTCACTAGATTTGGGACTCCTCGTGCTATCATTAGTGATGAGGGGTCACATTTCATTAATAAGGCTATGGAGAAGTTATTGGCTAAATATAACATTAGACATAGGGTAGCTACTCCCTACCACCCACACTCAAATGGCCAAGCTGAGATTTCCAATAGGGAGATAAAGAACATCCTAGAGAAGGTAGTTAAGCCTAATAGGAAGGACTGGTCTTTCAAGCTTGAGGATGCACTTTGGGCTTATAGAACAGCATATAAGACACCTCTAGGAATGTCTCCCTATAGGTTGGTATATGGCAAGGCTTGCCACTTGCCACTTGAGTTGGAGAACAAGGCATTTTGGGCCATGAAAGAATTAAATTTTTGTGTGAAGGATGCAGGGACATTAAGATCTTTACAGCTGCATGAACTTGATGAGCTTAGGCACATGGCCTATGAGAATGCCAAGATGTACAAAGAAAAGACAAAAATATGGCATGACAGTAGACTCAGGATCAAAGATTTTAAGAAAGGCCAACTTGTACTGTTATTTAACTCAAGATTAAAGCTATTTCCAGGCAAATTAAAGTCTAGATGGTCGGGTCCATTTGTTGTTACTAATGTCTTTATTCATGGTGCAGTAGAGATAAAAAACTTGCAGCAAGGACAGCCATTTATGGTCAATGGTGCTAGGTTGAACCACTACTATGAGGAGGGGGATGTGAAGACTCTCTCGACCTTCCTCCTACATGAAGCGTGAAGTTAGAAACGAGAGAGAACGAGTGGTTACTGTGCTCGTTTAGTCAAGGCCAATGCCTTAGTTTATTTTTTCTGTTTTTATCGATGATCGTTTGTATGTTTTGTGGTGTAATTTTAATTGCGTATTTAATGTTTGTTTTGTTTGTTTTTGTAGGGAATCGAAAGAGGGGATCAAGGGGAGTAAATCGCACTTTAAAAATCAAGATTCGGTTGGGCCAAATGAAAGATACGGGCGATCAAAGTTGGGATTTATTATGAAATATTGTCCCTAGAATTGCGCAGAAATTGCTGACTCCGCAAAAAGAGCCGTTGGGATTTCATCCGTTGCTTTTATAGCCGTTAGAAGGCGCCCGTTTGATACGATCTTCTCATTCTTTCCTCTCCAAGATTTCTGCGATTCTCTCCACCTTTGATCTCTCTCTCCAAACCTCCAAGATTCGACCATGGTTTCCACTAGGGCTGAGAGATCCGCCGCCAAGAAGAAGGCCGACGACGCAGCTGAAGCGGCTGCGAGGGAAGCGCTTCTCACCCTTGCTGATCAGGGTGCTGTACGCACTGGCCGTCTTGGCAAGCTTCCTATTCGTAGGAAGAAGTGGAGAGTGGTCACTGAGATTCCTGCTGGCCCATCTGAACCAATGGGCACGCCCACGAAGCGCCGGTGGACTGTCAAGACTGCCGCCGGACCAAGCAAATCCAAGACTCCCTCTGTGGCGAGTCAAGAATCTGATCGTGCATCCCACGAGTCAGCTAAAGAAGGTGCGACGCCGTCTGCATCACCTGTACGCAGCCCTCTGCCGTCTGAATCACCTGTGCGCAGCCCCCTGCCATCTGAACCAGTGCCAAGCACCGAATCATCACCGCCTGCGCAGAGCGCCGAGTCATCTCCAGCGCCTCAGAGTGCTGATCTACCACCTGCGGCTGTGCAGAGTCCTGAGTTGCCGTCTTCGCCATGGAGTTCTGCGCATACCCCGTCAGCAGAGCACAATTCTCCACGGCCTGATCCGGAATTCCCTTATGGGGATTACCAAGAATCCACGCAAGGCAGTGGAGAGGCAGAAGAAGAAGAAGTCTTCTCTCCCATGAGAGAAGACAGCCCTGATGAGCCTGCACAGCAAACGCCTGCTGATGATTCTATGGAGGAGACGTTGGGGGCCTGTTTCCCACAACTCCAGGCGAGGCAGAAGGCCAAGAAGAAGGCCAACAAGGAGGCCAAGAAAGCCAAGAAAGCCAAGAAACTGAAGAAGAAGAAGGCCAAGCGAGTGCCTTCAGCAGAAGAAGACAGTACTGAGCCTTCGCTCAAACGCCTCAAGGTGGAGGCTGCTGAATCTTCCAAGCCAGCTGATAAGGGGAAGGCTAAACTCTACCCTGAGGATGAACCTCCATCAGTGAGGTATGTCTCATCCGATGCTGAATCCAGGGGCGTGGAGCTGAGGAAAAGGGACCTGTTGCACGAGAAGGGGTTCCTTGATCGACTTGCTGACCTGCCGCAGTTCTTGCGCGCAGGGGTGATCAACCATGGCTGGGAGGAATTCTGCCGACCTCCCAATCCAGCATACACGAGCATGGTGTATGACTTTTATGCCAACGTGCTCAGCCCTGAGGATGGCCTATCTGTGGTCAGAGGGGTGGAAGTTGATTTCTCTGCCAAGGCCATCAATGAAGCATTTGGTCTAAGGGGCCAGCCTCACACAGATTACGCCCGGATAGTTGATGAGCCGACCGAGGCTGTGCTGGAAGAAGCCATCCGCACCATTGGCCAGCCTGAGGCCTCCTGGACAGTCTCACGCAATGGGCGGCACACGCTCATGAGTGCCAACCTCACGGCTAAGGCAGCTGTGTGGTTCTCTTTCGTCAGAAGAAGACTCTCCCCAGTGACTCATGAGACTACAATTAACCAGAGCCGTTCGCTGCTGGTTTATGCTATCATGAGAGGTCTCACGATCAACGTGGGAGAAGTCATCAATGCTGCCATAGCCGAGTGTGCTAAAAAGGGTAAGGGGCCATTATTTTTCCCCAACATCATAACGAAGTTATGCTTGCTTGCAGGAGTTCCTACCGAGCGCTTGGAGCAGCAGCTGCCCTACACAGGCCATCTGGAGTTGCCTGCACACCTACGGCTGAGAAGGAAGGGCAATATGGAGTTTGAGTTGGATAGGTTGGCTGCTGAGCAGTCCCTATCCATGGCCTGTTTGATGGACCTGCAGAGAAGAATGGCTCAATGGGCCAACTATGCGCAGGCGAGGGACAGAGAAGTTGCAGACCAATTGGGGTGCATCTTCCCAGACTTCCCCACCAACCTCCTAACTCCATGGGTGCCCCCACGACCAAGGCAACCAGATGAAGATGATGAGAGTTGAGTGCTGGTTTGAAGAGCACTAGAGGGAGTATTACTGATCCCTAAAGAAACAAAAGACAATTTTTCTGCTTTTTGATAGATTAATGTATATTATGCTGTTTTTTTGGTTAAGTTTTGATTTGTTTTGGATGTTTAGTTTTATGTTTTTCCTTTTGCGTAGGATAGTCTGATGTTAGTTGATTAGGTAGGATAGTTTAGTTTTATTTTTAGGATGCATGAGTAACGGGAAAAAGCATGCTAGGGGCCTGAGTTAATGTTAAATCTGCCCAGATTGTATTGCGAAATAATTGCGGTTCCCGCAATTTTTGTGACTGATTGCATGTTTTTGACTGCCCGTTTAGTTAGGCTGTGATCTGTTAAATTCTATCTTTTGCTGCTAGCATGACTACCTTATATAGCTGATCTTGAAGCATGCTGGATGAGTGTCATAGGACACCTTTTGATAGTTTAAATTTGCCTCTGAATAGTGCTCAGCATGCATAAACCATACGTCCTTAAACCTGTCTGTTATGTTCAAATTTTCTGCTGCTGGGATAGTTGCTTCTAGAATGTTTTGCCTATGCCTAGGATGTTTAGATTCTCTTTGTTTTACTTTAGACTAGATGCTTCTAGGACAAGTTTGGGGGTGTGCCACCTCAAACACTCATTGGGGACAATGAGTAGTTGAAGTTTGGGGGAGGCCACCCTAGGCCTAGGAACATTCCTCTCTTCCTTAAGACATAAGCATTCTTCTTCTCCTAAAAAATTTTTGTGATAAATAGAAAAAGTGAAAAATAGAATAAAGAGGGGAGTCTTTCTCAAGTTGCTGAGTAATCAGTGCCAAGTGTGTAAACCACAAGTGGCATTGCATCAAAAGGCAAACCAAGGGGAGACTCCACCTAAGTAAAAAAAGAAAGAAAAAAGAGAAATAGGGGAAGAAGAATGTGTGCTTGGGAGTTATAATCTTGTGGCTTAGATGTCCTATGAAAAAAGAACTCTGATCCTTAATGAGCTAAGCACAAGGTTGTAGCTTTTAGGTTTGTCTAGGGAGATGAATGTTTATCCAATGTAGTGATGCCAGGGTTTAGGTTGTTCTCTATAAAGTACCACTGTCACTGTTAATACTAAGACTGGCATGACTCTAAGGAATCCTAGACACATTAAAAATAAGCTGGAAGCATGTACTGAGTCTGGAGTAAAGCTTGGTAGAATTTGAAACCTTAGGGATAGTAGCATGATATCATAGAAGTAGTTAGATCAGTAGTAGGGGGTCAACAAAAACAGTGGGTATAGTAGGCAGGTGAAGTCAGAAGAGGCTAGACAAGAGGCTAGTTCTAAACTTGGAAGTGTGTCACAGGACAGCACTGCTAGAGACAAGAATATAAGGGAGTTAGTGAGTAGATAAAAGAAGAAGAAACAGCAGCCTAAGTAAGTCCTTAGTATGCTTGAGGACAAGCAAAGCCTTAAGTTTGGGGGTGTGTTAAGTCTCTGAAAGTGACTTATTTAGGACCCATTTAGCTTAAGAAGATGTACACATTTAGGTGTTTTTGTGAGCATTTAGCCTAAACCTATGCTTTAATATGAGAATTAGAAGAAGGTAGCTAATATAGGACTTATGCACAATAGGTAGGAAAAGGGGTGAAAACCGAAGAAAAGAATGAAAAAATAACCCTTGCGAATGCATTGCGGAATAATTGCGGTGGCCGCAATTATTCAAGTTAAAACCGTAAGTTGGCTGACATTTTTCTGTTTAGATCCGACTTTTCAGGGATTCGTTCTTTCTCCTCCACCCATTCTGATATACGACGTTGAAGATTGATGGTTCTCCTTGGCCCAATCGCACCTGCAAACTACTATAAAAGGGGGCCAAAGTCGGAGGTTCAGTCATCATTCAACGTGCAGAAGTCTTCTCACAGTCCACCATTTCTCTCGATTTTCCCTTGCCGTCTGTTGGAGTGAGGTTCTCAGCTTTTGGAGTCGATAATCTGATAGGAAGGAGAGAAGATTCTTCTTCTCTCTCGATTGGATTCATCCAAGCACGGCTGAATTCTCATCACCAGCATTCGAGGCGACTGCCACGAAGATTTCCAGCACACCTTTACTGTTTTCTGCTCTTTCCTTCTCAATTCCATTTCTGTTCAATGTTGTTCTTAGCTTAGTCATTTACTTATTGCATTTCGTTGTTGTCTGCCTTGAATTCATTCTGTTTAAGCTTTCCTTTGTCATTCAAACACTCGAAGTAATCAAAGTAAGTCTCTGCATTTCACAGTTATTCCTTATTCTGCTACGAGTTTGGCTTGCTGTTTTACACACTTTTCCCTTCTAAGCATGTCTACTTTATCTTATATTTCTGTTCTTCATATATCTATGAGTAACTAAATTCACTTAGGGGCATGCTAATGACAGAACTATAGGCTAAAAAACGTAAGTCAAGTAGGTAGATCAACACTCGAACATTGATTGTATGTAAGCTTCATCCCACGGGCAATTTCGATTGGCCATCCATTTTGTCCAAAGAACTCCTAACCTCTGGAAGGAGTAAGAGTTCAGAGTCATATAATCATGCTAGCCTTCCATGGTAATCAGGAAACGGCCTAGGAATAGGCGTGTCCCTAGTACAAACTGAACACTCCTGTTTTAACAAGATGCTTAAGACCTTACTTTGAAGTCGAGTAAACTTGAGTCTCTCATGCATGGAATCGGACGATACTTGAGATAGAGTGAGTTTGATGTCTAGAGAGTTGATCCAAAGCTTGATAATCGTAATAAAATGCCTATAGGATAGTCATTAGTAGCCCTTAATTCACCCTTTTAATCAATTTCGCTGCCATTTAATTGCGGAAACATTGCGGTCCACGCAATTCTGCCAAATTTCCATTCTGTTTAGCTGTTTTCTTTCTCGTTTATTAATTCCATCTCTTATCCTTTGCATCTAATTTCAACTTGCTTTTGTTTATGTTATATCCCTCTACACATTCAGCAAAAAGTAGTTAATTAAAAACCAATTTTAACCCATCAAATTCATCCCATCTTTCTTAACATTCACACTTCGCGAATAGCTAAAAACAAGTCTCTGTGGAAAAAACGAAGTAAATATACTCACTACTTGCTGTAAGACCATGTATGCTTGCATGTTCTAAGTGCTCTCTCTACCCTTTTGCATATTTATCTTTACACATTGAGCACGCAACAGCTGCTGCTGACTTCCAATATAGCAGACTGAGGCTGGATTCCCAGGGCAGTATTCATACAGGTGCCCTTCCCCACAGAATCCACATATAAGTGTTTCACCTTGACTTGGTTGGGTGCCCATTGACATGGCGGTAGCGGTGTTGACACTTGTTTGGAGATTGGCTTGAGCCATTTGCTTAACTAGGTTGGTCAGGGCATTTATTTGGCTGCTCATTGCACTTAGAGCATCCTTGTCTTGAGCTCTAGTTGGCTCAACTGGATCATCTGACCACCTACAGTGAGATGCTGAGATCTTCTCCAAGATCTCATAGGCCTCGTTGTAACTCTTGGACAACATGGAACCTCCAGCGGATGAATTTAAGACTTGTCTAGTGCTGGGATTGCATCCTTTGAAAAAGACCTCAATTTGGATACACCATGGGATGCCATGGTGTGGACATTTAAGAAGTAGATCTTTGAACCTTGTCCAAGCTTCGTGAAGGGACTCAGTGTCAGCTTGTTTAAACTTGATTATGTCATCACGAAAGGTAGAATTCCTATCAGGTGGGAAGTATTTGACTAGGAATTTCTCTGCTAAGTCTGTCCAATTAAGGACAGATCCCGAGGGTAATGAGTTTAACCACGTTTTGGCTTTGTCCCTCAAAGAATAAGGGAACAGGTATAGCCTCAAGGCTTCTTGGGAAACTCCAGGGATGATGAATGTATCACTAACTCCTAAGAAGTTTCTAAGATGGTTGTGGGGATCCTCATTTTCCACTCCAAAGAATTGTCCCACAGTGGACAACATTTGGAACATCACTGGCTTTAACTCGAATGAGTTGGCAGTGATTTCAGGACGGATTATGCTGGGGTTCAGCTCCCCAGGCATAGGTACTAGGTACGAGAGTATGGCGCTATCCTTGTCATTCGCTATTTCGATGGGGTTGCGAGTGACAGGCACCGGATTTGGAACTATTCCATTCATTTCTTCTTGAGACAATTGCGGCGGAATTGCGGTTCCCGCAATTACTTGAGGTAAAGGGGGTTGTTTAAAGAGACGTTTCTTGGCTCTATTTCTGGCCCTAAGTAATCTCTCAGGCTCAGGATTGAACTCTAGATCACTACTTGAAGGCTCACTCATAAACTAACCCAATAGTACCTGCAAAAGAAATGAAACAGATCAGCTCAATAGGCAATAAACTTGGTGTTTCAAACTTAACAAACTTCGTTTTCACTTAAATAAATCCCCGGCAGCGGCGCCAAAAACTTGTTACGTGCTCAATGTGTTAAAATAAATAAGCAATAAGGTAGAGAGAGCACTCAGAACATGCAAGCATACATGGTCTTATAGCAAGTAGTAAGTATATTTCATTCGTTTTCCCACAGAGATTTATTATAAGCTATTCATGAAGTGTAAAGTTAAGAAAGAAGGGGTGGATTTGATGGGGTAGAATTGGTTTTTAATTGTCTATTTCCTACTGAATACGAAGAGGGTAGCAACATAAACAAGTGCAAGTCAAAGCTAAACTCAAATGAGAAGAGACGAGATTAATAAATGAAGACAAAAACAGCTAGACAGAATTGTAACTTAGCAGAATTGCGGAAACAGCAATTCTACCGCAATTTTAGTAACAGCGAAAGTGTGTAAAATGATGAGTTAAGGGCTACTAACGACTATCCTATAGGCTTTTTCTCACGATTCTCAAGCATTGGATCAATTCTCTATGCATCAAACTATCTCATTCTCATGTATCTTCCGATTTCATGCATTAGATTCTTTAGTTTACTCATGTCCAAGTAAGGTCTTAAGCATCTTGTTAAGGCAGAAAAATATGGTTTGTACTAGGGAAACGCCTATTCCTAGGTCGTTTCCTGGTTACCTTGAAAGGCTAGCATGATAGTATGACTCTGAACTCTGACTCCTTCCAGAGGTTAGGAGTTCTTTGGACAAAATGGATGGCCAATCGAAATTGCCCGTGGGATGAAGCTTACATACAATCAATGCTTCGAGAGCTATCCTACATGCTTGGTTCACGTTTTTTAGCCTAAAGTGTTGTCATTAGCATGCCCCTAAGTGATTTAGCTACTCATGGATGTAAACAGAACAGAAGTAAGAGAAGAAGTAGACATGCTTAGAAGGAATTTAAAGACAAAACAGTAAGGGAAAGCAGTAGAATGTAAGGCAAGAAACTGTGAAATGAAGAATTGAGATTTGATTACTTGATTGTTTGACTGACAAAGGAAAGCTTTAAAGCAAATAACAGGAAGACAGAACACAACGAAATAGTCTAATCTAGCTTCTAGAAAAGAAACAGCAACAAGACAAAGCTGGAAAATGGAAATGAAGAGCAGAAAGCAGTAAAACAAGCTCAAATGTCTCGTTGCAGCCGCCTCGAATGAAGGATGAGAAAGGTCAGCCTTGCTTGGATGAATCCAATCGGGAGAGAAGAAGAATCTCCTCTCCTTCCTATCAGATTATCGATTCCAACAGCTGAGCTTCGCAAACCAGCAGACGGCAAAGGAAAACAGGAGAAAAGATGGACTGCGAGAAGACTTCTACGCTTTCGGATGATGCTTGAACCCTCGACTTTGACCCCTATTTATAGTAATCTGCAGGTGCGTTTGGGCCAAGGAGAACCATCAATCTTCAACGTCGTACTTCAGAATGGATGGAGGAGAAAAAACGAATCCCTGAAATAACGGAAATTAACAGAAAAAGATCAGTCAGCTTACGGTTTTCACTTGAAACATTGCGGGAACCGCAATGTTTCAGCAATGCTATCGCAATGCTTGTTTTTCATTCTTTTCCTTCGGTTTTCAACCCTTTTCTTTCCTATTGTACATGAGTCCTAATTTAGCTACCTTCTTCTAATTCTCATATTTAAGCATAGGTTTAGGCTAAATGCTATCAAAAACACCTAAGAGTGAACATCTTTCTAAGATAATTAAGTCCTAAAAAGGTCACTTTTGGAGACGTAACAGAGAGCATAGGCCTCGATGATGGCGTTGGCAGAGAAGTCGATTTCTATCCCTCTCACTGTTGATAGACACGCTTCAGGGTGTGTGAGATTGGCGTAGAAATTGTACACCATATCGGGATATGCTGGAATTGGAGGCCTGCAGAGTTCCTCCCAGCCATGGTTGATGATCCCTGCGCGCAAAAATTGCTGCAGGTCCACCAATGCATCAAGAAATCCCCGCTCGTGGAGGAGTTCCTTCTTCATTAATTCGAGGCCCTTGGCCTCTACTTCCCTAGAGGCGTACCTCACAGCTTGAGGTTCATCTTCTGGGTAAATTTTCTTCTTCCCCTTCTCCTTTGCTTTGGCCGACTCAGAGGCCTCAAGCTTCATCTTCTTGAAAGAAGGTTCAGCTCCAACCTTCTTCTTCTTGGCTCGTTTTGAGGCCTTTGGCCGCTTGCTCTTCACAATCACGGGGGCCCTCTTCTTGAGCCGTGCCTTGGTGGTAATTTGCTGGAGACAATCCCCCAGTGTTTCGTCCATGGAGTCCTTGCTTCCCCTCTCCACAGGGCTGTCAAGACTGACATCCCTTAAGGGGGAAAATACCTCATCTTCCTCCGCCGGCTCGTCACTTGGCACCGAATCTTGGTGCTCTTCAGGTGGAGCTTCAGGCTCCGGCGCTTGTGGAGAAGGTTCGGGACTCTGCCTGGCCGTCTCATATGATGGGCGGCCACTCCCACGGATTTCCACGCTGGGAGTCTTTATGACCGGTGAATCAGCCACCGCAATCTTCCACTTCCTTTTCTTAGGTGTTCCGACTGGATCAGAAGGACCAGCAGCTTCCTCAGTCGCCACCTTCCATTTATTTCTTCGCATAGGTAGCTTCGGAGGCCGTGAGGGTTGCGCAGTATCGGCGTCTGCTAAAGAAAGCAGCGCCTCCTTCGCAGCTTCTTCTGCGTCAGGCGACGCTTTCTTGGGCGTGGAACGATCTGCTCGCGTGGTCACCATGGTCGTTCTTTGAGGATCTGAATGTAGGAGATGCAGAGGAAGGAGAAGACTGAATTTTGGAGGTCCAACGGTTTGAGAAAACGTAAAGGGCAAGGATGCCCCCAACGACGGCTATTTGTACTTGAGTACCCTCCAACGGCTCTTTTCTGTTGCGGACTCAGCAAATCCTCCGCAATAAATCCGCCTAGCCGTTAGGATTTTTCTTGGTTTGAGTTGCAAGATTTAGCAACCAAATCTTTGATTTAGCCCGATCTTCTTTGTGGATCTTCTCCCCTCGATTCATCTCCTCCATTGCCTCTTAAAGATCTCCCATTAACATCCGCTTAATTAAAACAAAAATACTGAATTAAAGCTAAAAATAAACAAACAAACCACAATCGAAAATACTTAAAGAAAATTCTAAGGCATAGCCTTCTGACGGATGAGCACAGTGGTCACTCATCCCTTCTCGATTTGTTTCTCAAGCTTCAGATAGGAGGAAGGCCGAGAGTGTCTTCACATCTCCTTCCCAATAGTAGTGCTTCAACCTTGCACCATTTACCATGAACGGCTGCCCGTGGTGTAGGTTGCGAATCTCAATAGCACCATGAACAAAAACGTTAGTAATAGCAAAAGGACCTGACCACCTAGACTTAAGTTTGCCTGGAAATAACCTTAACCGTGAGTGAAATAATAAGACATGCTGGCCTTTTTTAAAGTTCTTGATCCTAAGTCTACTATCATGCCAAATCATAGTTTTTTCTTTATATATTTTAGCATTTTCATAGGACATATGTCTTAGCTCATCTAACTCATGTAATTGCAGAGACCGCAAAGTTCCAGCATCGGTCACGCAATAATTAAGTTCTTTTAAGGCCCAAAAGGCTTTGATTTCCAATTCGAAGGGAAGATGACATGCTTTTCCATACACTAGCCTATAAGGAGACATACCTAAGGGTGTTTTATATGCAGTCCTATATGCCCAAAGTGCATCGTCTAACTTAAAAGACCAGTCTTTTCTATTAGGTTTGACCACTTTTTCAAGTATGCTCTAATCTCCCTATTGGATATTTCAGCTTGTCCATTTGAGAGTGGGTGATAAGGAGTTGCCACTCTATGTCTAACATTATATTTAGCCAGTACCTTTTCCATAGCTTTATTTATAAAGTGGGTTCCCTCGTCACTTATTATTGCACGTGGTGTACCAAATCTTGTAAAAGTATGCCTATTTAGAAACTTAACTACTGTCTTTGCATCATTTGAGGGACATGCCATGGCTTCTACCCATTTAGATACGTAATCTACGGCTACAAGTATATAGAGATTACCTGCAGATGGAGGGAATGGTCCCATGAAGTCTTTATTTATAAAGTGGGTTCCCTCGTCACTTATTATTGCACGTGGTGTACCAAATCTTGTAAAAGTATGCCTATTTAGAAACTTAACTACTGTCTTTGCATCATTTGAGGGACATGCCATGGCTTCTACCCATTTAGATACGTAATCTACGGCTACAAGTATATAGAGATTACCTGCAGATGGAGGGAATGGTCCCATGAAGTCAATGCCCCATACATCAAAGAGTTCCAACTCTAAGATGTAGGTGAGAGGCATCTCATCCTTCCTACTGAGGTTACCTGTCCGTTGACATTCATCGCAGCTGTATGCATGGTCGTGTGCATCTTTGAAGATCGTAGGCCAGTAGTAGCCACTCTGGAACACCTTTGCAGCCGTCCTTTGGCCACCAAAATGCCCACCATACGGAGACGTATGACAATGCTGCAACACTGACTTCGCCTCAGCAGCTTATACAGACTTCCTCAGCAATCCGTCTGCACAAGTCTTGTAAAGTGTAGGATCGTCCCAGATGTATTTCCTAGCTTCATGTAGGAACCTCTTCTTTTCTTGCCCTCCTTTGAAAGTTGGTAGTACCTGAGAGGCAAGGAAGTTAGCAATATCCGCAAACCAAGGTTCCTCATCGTTATCACGATGTGCTAACACAGAGACATGCTCATCAATAAAGGAATCAGAAATTGCTGGCTCAACAATTTTTCCGCAATTACTTCGCAATCTAGATAAATGGTCAGCAACGACATTTTCGCATCCTTTTTTATCTCTAATGTCTAAGTAAAACTCTTGCAACAATAATACCCATCTAATTAACCGTGGCTTAGCATCAGCCTTCCTCATTAGATATTTTAGTGCAGAGTGATCGGTGTACACAATTGTTCTAGTTCCTACAATGTAATTCCTAAACTTTTCACAGGCAAACACTACAGCTAGCATTTCCTTCTCGGTGGTAGTATAATTACATTGTGCTTCATTCAAAGTCTTACTTGCATAGTATACAGGATGTGTTAGTTTATCTATTTTTTGTCCTAGCATGACCCCTACTGCATAGTCACTAGCATCACACATCATTTCAAATGGTAAATCCCAGTTTGGACCTACTATAATTGGTGCTTTGACTAAGGCTTCTTTAAGTGTTGTCCATGCTAGGAAACATTCTTTTGAGAAGACAAATGGTTTATTAAGCTCTAGAAGCTCCCACAGAGGTTTAGAGATTTTTGAAAAGTTATTAATGAATCTCCTATAAAAACCTGCATGACCTAGGAAACTTCTAATAACTTTTACATTCTGAGGTTCCACTAACTTCTCTATTATCTCTATTTTGGCCCTATCGACCTCTACTCCTGCTCTAGATACTCTATGTCCTAGGACTATTCCTTCTTCCACCATAAAGTGGCATTTCTCCCAATTTAGGACTAGGTTGGTCTCCTCACACCTAGTTAGGACTTGTCCTAAGTTTTCTAAGCAATTATAAAAAGAATCACCAAAGACTGAGAAGTCATCCATAAATATTCTATCATGGACTCATCTAAGTCAGAGAAAATTGCCAACATGCACCTTTGGAATGTTGCTGGTGCATTGCATAAGCCAAATGGCATTCTGCGAAAAGCAAATGTTCCAAAGAGACATGTAAAGGTTGTTTTCTCCTGGTCCACAGGGTCTATGGTAATTTGGTTATATCTAGAATAACCATCTAAGAAGCAGTAATAGGCTCGGCCAGCTATTCTATCTAACATTTGATCTATAAACGGTAAAGGGAAGTGATCTTTTTTTGTTTCTTTGTTTAGTTTTCTATAGTCCATACAGACTCTCCATCCTGTAATAGTTCTAGTTGGAATTAGTTCATTATTCTCATTAACTATTACAGACATTCCACCCTTCTTAGGCATACATTGGATCAGACTAACCCATTGACTATTGGCTATAGGGAAAATTACACCAGCATCTAACCATTTAATAATCTCTTTTTTAACTACCTCCTTCATGGAGGGATTCAACCTACGTTGGTGATCTACCCTAGGTGTATGTTCCTCTTCCAACAATATTTTATGCATGTAATAGGAAGGACTAATACCTCTTATATCAGCAATCGTCCATGCAATAGCTTTTTTATGTTGCTTAAGCAGCAATATTAACGCAATTTCATGCTGTTCACTCAATTTGGACGAAATAATAACAAGCAAAGGATCATGCTCTCCTAGATATGCATACTTAAGATGATCAGGCAATGGTTTTAATTCTAGTATAGGTGGATGTTCAACTGATGGTTTCAAAGTATTTGTGGTTCTCTCAGACAATTTATTAGTCATACAAACATGTTGAGGATTGTCCACAGATATATCCATCAATTCATAAATGTTTAAGTCATTTATATCTACTTGTACATAATAAGTGGCATGCTTAATTAACAGTTCATGCTCAAGTTGTTCTTCCATCAGTGAATCTACTACATCTATACTTGCACAGGATTCAGAATCAGAGGGATACCTTAGAGCTTTAAATACACTAAATTTAACCTCCTCATCATGAACTCTCATGGTGAGCTCACCTTTCTGGACATCGATTAAAGCCCTACCTGTGGCTAGAAATGGTCTTCCCAATAAGATTGGTACCTCCTTGTCTGCCTCATAATCCAGAATGATGAAGTCTGCAAGAAAGATAAATTTGTCAACCTTGACAAGTATATCCTCAATTTTCCCCTCCGGGTATGCTATGGATCTGTCTGCAAGCTGCAAGGTGACAGTAGTAGGTCGTGCTTCCCCTATTCCAAGCTGACGGAATAGTGACAAGGGCATGAGATTGATGCTGGCTCCCAGATCACAAAGAGCTCTGCCCACGTGCTTGCCCCCCAACTCAACTGGTAAGGTGAAGGAACCAGGATCCTTCTCCTTCTTCGGTAGTTTGTTTTTTAGTATAGCACTGCACTCCTCGGTGAGATTCCATGTTTCAAATTCACCAATAATTTTCTTGTTAGTAATTATATCTTTCAAGAATTTAACATAAGATAGCATAAATTGCAAAACTTCTACAAATGGGATAATAACATGCACTTGTTTTAAAATTTCTAAAAACTTATTAAAGTGCACTTCGTGTTCTTGTTTTTTCTTCAGCCTTCTAGGGAATGGAGGTGGTCGCACATATGTAGGCACTTCAGGTCGCCTAATGACAGGTGGAGGCATTGGTATTTCTTCTGGTTCCTCAATGATAGGTTCAAGCCTCACTCTGGTTGTGCTTGTTGGTGGTTGATCATGTTCGGGCAGAGAACCCAGTGGAGCACTAGACTCTTCATTCTCTACTCGCTTTGGAGCTTCTCTGTTGTTGATCACTGTTGCGTGCTCAATGTGTTAAAATAAATAAGCAATAAGATAAAAAGAGCACTCAGAACATGCAAGCATACATGATCTTATAGCAAGTAGTAAGTATTTTTTCATTCGTTTTCCCACAGAGATTTATTATAAGCTATTCATGAAGTGTTTTGTTAAGAAAGAATGGATGGGTTGATGGGGTAGAATTGGTTTTAAATTGTCTATTTTCTAAGGAATGTGTAGAGGGTAGCAACATAAACAAGTGCAAATCAAAGTTAAACTCAAAGGAAAAGAGATGAGATTAATAAACGAATAAGAAAACAGCTAAACAGAATTGTGAACTTAGCAGAATTGCGGAAACACCAATTCTACCGCAATTTTCCTAACAGCGAAAGTGTGTAAAATGGAGAAACAAGGGCTACTAACGACTCCTCTATAGGCATTTTCTCACGATTCTCAAGCATTGGATCAACTCTCTATGCATCAAACTCACTCAATCTCATGTATCGTCCGATTCCATGCATTAGATTCTTTAGTTTACTCATGTCCAAGTAAGGTCTTAAGCATCTTGTTAAAGCAGAAAGTTATGGTTTGTACTAGGAAAACGCCTATTCCTAGGTCGTTTTCTGGCTACCTTGAAAGGCTAGCATGAGTGTATGACTCTGAACTCTTACTCCTTCCAGAGGTTAGGAGTTCTTTGGACAAAATGGATGGCCAATCGAAATTGCTCGTGGGATGAAGCTTACATACAATCAATGCTTTCGAGAGCTATCCTACATGCTTGGTTCAAGTTTTTAAGCCTTTAGTATTGTCATTAGCATGCCCCTATGTGACTTAGTTACTCATGGATGTGGGGAGAACAGAAGTAAGAGAAGAAGTAGACATGCTTAGAAGGAATTTAAAGAGAAAACAGTGAGGAAAAGCAGTAGATCGCAAAAGCAAGAAACTGTGAAATAATGAATTTTACTTTTGATTACTTGATTGTTTGAAGGGGCAAAAGAAAGCTTAAAATGAATAACACAAAGACAGAACACAACAAAATGCAATAAACTAGCTATTAGAACAGGAACAACAACTAAACAATGCTGGAAAGTAGAAATGAAAGACAGAAAGCAGATAAGTGAGCTTCAACGCCTCGTCGCAACTGCCTCGGCTGAAGGATGAGAAAGATCAGCCTTGCTTGGATGAATCCAATCGAGAGAGAAGATTAATCTCCTCTCCTTCCTATCAGATTATCGATTCCAACAGCTGAGCTTCGCAAACCAGCAGATGGCAAAGGAAAACAGGAGAAAAGATGGAGCTGCGAGAAGACTTCTACGCTTTCGGATGATGATCAAACCCTCGACTTTGACCCCTATTTATAGTAATCTGCAGCTGCATTTTGGCCAAGGAGAACCATCCACCTTCAACGTCATACTTCAGAATGGATGGAGGAGAAAGAACGAATCCCTGAAATAACAGAAATTAACAGAAAAAGATCAGTCAACTTACGGTTTTCACTTGAAACATTGCGGTTTCAGCAATGTTTCCGCAATGCTATCGCAATGTAGTTTTTTTCTTTCTTTTACTTCGGTTTTCAATCCTTTTCTTTCCTTTTGCACACAAGTCCTAATTTAGCTACCTTCTTTTAATTCTCACAAATAAGCATAGGTTTAAGCTAAATCCTATCAAAAACACCTAAGAGTGTGCATCTTTCTAAGCTAAATAAGTCCTAAATAAGTCACTTTTGGAGACATAACAATCACCAACGATCTTCCACTACGAAGTTCAATTGCTTGAACTTGTTCTTTTCCATCCCTCCTTGGCACTTCAGTGTCTGCAGGCAATCTACCTTGGGGCCTATTTTTCAGTTCATTTGCTAACTGCCCTATTTGGTTTTCTAAGCTCCTAAGGGTGGCTTGCTGACTTTGCAGGGTTGCATCATTTTTTGCAATGTACTTCTTAAGTAAATCCTCTACTGATGATTCTATGGGTTGGTTATATGGCTTTTGATACATGGATTGGTTATTTTGTTGAGTGAAACCAGGTGTTCCACTCGGTCTTGGTTGGTTTTGTGCTTGGTTAGTATTTTGTTGTCCACCCCAAGAAAGATTTGGGTGGTTCCTCCAACCAGGATTATAGGTGTTAGAGTAAAGGTTGTTCCTAGGCTGCTGTTGACTTCCAACATAGCAGACCGAGGCTGGATTCCCAGGGCAAAAATCATACACGTACCCTTCCCCACAGAATCCACAGATGAGTGGCTCACCTTGGCTAGTTGATGCGCCCATTGAAACGGCTGCTGCGGTGTTGACACTTTGTTGGAGATTGGTTTGAGCCATTTGTTTTACTAGATTGGTCAGGGCATTTATTTGGCTACTCATTGCACTAAGTGCGTCCTTGTCTTGAGATTTTCTTGGCTCTACAGGATCGTCTGACCATCTACAATGGGAAGTTGAGATTTTCTCCAAAATCCCATAGGCTTCATTGTAGCTCTTTGAAAGCATGGAACCACCAGCCGAAGAATTCAGCACTTGCCTTGTGCTGGGGTTGCATCCTTTAAAGAACACTTATATTTGGATACACCATGGAATGCCATGGTGTGGACATTTAAGCAATAGATCTTTGAATCTTGTCCAGGCTTCGTGAAGGGATTCGTTTTCGGCTTGTTTGAACTTGATTATATCATCACGAAAGTTGGAATTCCTATCAGGTGGGAAGTATTTGACTAGGAATTTTTCATCCAGATCTGTCCAATTGACAATTGATCCAGAGGGTAAGAAATTTAACCACGTTTTGGCTTTATCTCTTAATGAGTAGGGAAAAAGATAAAGCCTTAAGGCTTCTTGTGAAACTCCAGGGATGATGAAAGTATCACTAAGTCCTAGGAAATTTCTTAGATGATTGTGGGGGTCTTCCTTTTCCACTCCAAAGAATTGTCCTATAGTGGACAGCATTTGGAACATAACGGGCTTTAACTCGAATGAGAGAGCTGTAATCTCAGGGCGTATAATGCTCGGATTAAGCTCCTCGGGCATGGGAACTAAATATGAGAGGATGGCACTATCCTTATCATTCGCTATTTCGATGGGGTTGCGAATGGTAGGTGCTTGGTTTGGGGCTGGTTGGTAGCGGTAATTTTGAACTATCGCCAATCATCGGGTTGTCGAGACCCGCCAAAATGAATTTATAATTTGCCCGAATTCACTAAACTATTAGTAGAGTAGCGGCAACGGGGTCGATCCACAGGGAATTAAGGTTACTTGACTTAATCTTAATTAAATTTGCAAACTAATAAAATAAATGAAATATGGGGGATTTGTTGGGTTTTAATTAACTAAGAAGGAACAATGCAACGATTAGAATTTAACTAACGGAGTTTTCGACTCGGGACGATCGGGAATAAATTCAGCATGCCTCTGGGATCATAGGTTGACTTGTATAATGGCTAAACAATTCAACGAATACACAGCTCGTCTAAAATTAATAAAATAACTCAGACATGCTCCATGGAAATTGATTAGACATAATTAATCATGCTAATCAAGCATATCGATCGGACATTGGCGGCCAACGCTCTCCCAAGACCGATCGATAGCAACGAGCTAACCGTGACAACTATCTAATTTGGACGCGAAATTAGTGTGTCGATTTGGAATTCTAATTCGGGAAGAACGATCACCAAGAGCGCAAGGAAGCCAATACGCTCAAGGTGTCGTTAATCCTTGTTACTTGGCGGTTTAGAGAGGCACGACATCAAAACCTTTAACAATCAAACATGTTCAAAATCAAAGGTGCCTAATCCTAAATCATTCAAACATGTTTATGGAATAAGCAAAGAATTAGAAATCAATTCAATAAATTATCTAACCAATTCAGAATTTCAATCCTACAACCTCATCAAGAGTGCAAACTACATTTCCCCAATACAATCTCGAGCCAAAAACGGTAAAACTACTCACTCACGACTTGTGTGGTGTGGGATGGCTTCAAATCAAGCTTCCTAGCCCCTCCCATGGTGAAAATAGCTGCTGGAACGTCAAATCAGGCGGGGAGCTCGAGGTAGAAGATGAAGATGGCGGCTAAAATCGGATAAAAACTTTAAGTAATCCGTCGTAGCGTCTCGACGCTGCGCCCTAAATAATCCGCGCGCAGTCGGGGTGGCGTCGAGACGCTCGCGCAGCGTCGTGACGCTTGCGCGGCGTCGAGCGAGCGTCGAGACGCCGTCGCTCGACGCTTGCTCTCGGGTGGATTTTCAAATTAACGCCTCTGACTTCGGAGCGTCGAGACGCTCGCACAGCGTCGCGACGCTTGTGCGGCGTCGAGCGAGCGTCGAGACGCTGTCGCTTGACGCTTGCTCTCGGGTTTTTCTTCAAATCGGTGCTTGAGACTTCGGAGCGTCGAGCTAGCGTCGCGACGCTGTCGCTCGACGCTAGCTCTCGGGTTTTTGCATGGAATTTCGCCTTCAATTTCCCCAAAGCGCCCAATCTTCATGCCTTTGCATGGTTTTTCCCCGGAAGTGTTCTTAGGCCTTTAAAATGCAATATTAAGCTCCGAAAAGCGCCGAAACGCTCCCGAGGGCGAATTACCGAGAACACCTGCAATAATCACAGAAAAGCAAGATTAAGCCAATAATAATCGTGAATTAGGGACATAATTATAGCTCCAAAATGGAGCTATCAAACACCCCCAACTTAATTCTTGCTAGTCCTCGAGCAAGGTGGAATTCTGATTAATCAAAATAAAACGAGAATGCATGCTAGGGACTCGGTTCGCAGTACTGGAAGCGACAGGGCATATGCATTTGAAAGAAACAGCTGCATGCATGCATGGGTTATGAATAATTCGAAAAAATTTAAAGATGCTTCCCTATTTATGCTTCGGTCCTAGCTCTCGATCTTAGATTTCCAAAGGCTTAGAATAGCTCTACCCATCCTAAAATTTCCGCCTTCCCTCTACTTATGGCTAAACAGAACAGTCTAAGGGCAATTTATCGTCTAAGCAAGTAATAGATCGCAAGGTATCTTTTCTCTCTTTCTGTTCGATCTCCATGAGTGCCTAACATGTCAATTTTACTTTCGTTTCAGCTTGCCTGCAATTTCATTGCACAGTGCATCTGACTACGGGCAAAATTCACATTTTTAAGGACTAACGTTCACTTCTTTGTGCTTCTTTTTCATGCAGTGGCGACCGTGGGTTACACGACCGCCCCTGGCTACTAGGGCAACTTAAGAAGGAGGAACACCTCAGGAGATTACTCTTTTTTTTTCTTTTTATAAAATATGCATTCCTTTTCTTTTAGCCTAAAAATCATGTTAAAATTTTAAGCGCATGGATTACAAACAAGAGCGAATCTCGGCCCATCCTAAGGTTGCCTTTCGAGGTGACAACGAATTTCAAAACAAATAGAGCTACCCTAAACCCATAGATCCAAGATAGAGTGCTAACATGCGAAGCTTAAACAGGGAAAATATTTTGACAAATTTTTCAAAATGGCCTTAACAAATGCAATCATGCTGAATTTCACGACAAACACATACGAAGACCTTAGCAGTACATCACAGAATCTCATAGTCAGACTAGCATGCTTTCACCATAACTCAACATGTTAATCAGGATTCCACAACTAGGCTCGACAATAACTATAAGGCACAACCCACCACCCCCTACTTTAAAAATGGACAATGTCCTCATTGGACTATAACAGCACAGTTAAAATTTTAAGGAAAGAAAACCTTCCCTGAATTGTGACTTAGAGGGTTGGAGAGCGCGCTTAAACTTTAGCCAATAAACCGCAAGGACGAGCTATTGTTTCACCTGAAAATTCACAACATCAGAGTAGGAACCTAAGCTAATCCTGAAGACAGTAAAATAAACAAAAAGCATGTACAGTTCAAGCTCGGGTGCCTCCGAGTAGCGCAAATTTTTAGAGTCGATTGCTCGACTTTACCAAAACTCATTTCATCCTTTCTCATATTCAGGCTATTTCAAGTAGGCATGGTCGTCGAAGTCCTCTGACATTCCCTCATGAAAGATCTTCAATCGCTGGCCATTCACTGTGTATTCTTTCTCTGTATCCAGGCTCTGAATCTTGACTGCACCATAGTGATGGACATCAGTTATAATGAAAGGACCTAGCCACCGGGAACGAAGTTTACCTGGCATGAACTTCAGGCGGGAGTTGAACAAGAGGACCTTCTGACCAACTTCGAAGTGTTTTCTGACGACTCGTCGGTCGTGGAACATCTTGGTCTTTTCCTTGTAGATCTTCGAGTTCTCATATGCATCCAGGCGAAGCTCCTCTAGTTCTTGCAATTTGAGGAGTCTTTCTTCGCCCGCCAAGTCAAAATCCATGTTACACTTCTTCACGGCCCAGTAAGCTTTGTGTTCGATCTCCACAGGTAGATGACAGGCTTTACCAAAAACCATCCGGTAGGCAGACATCCCTATGGGGGTTTTGTAAGCCGTACGGTAAGCCCACAAAGCGTCGTCCAGCCTGAGGCTCCAATCCTTCCTTCCTGGACTTACTGTTTTCTCGAGGATGCTCTTCACCTCTCGATTGGAGACTTCTGCTTGGCCATTGGTTTGAGGATGGTACGGGGTAGAGATTTTGTGATTTACCCCATACTTCCTCATCAAGACCTGGATCGTCTTGTTGTAGAAGTGGCTCCCCTGGTCGCTTATGATGGCTCGTGGAACTCCGTACCTGATAAAAATATTGGATTTGACAAAACTGGAAACAACATTAGCAGTATCAACTTTGGTGGCCTTAGCCTCCACCCACTTAGACACGTAGTCCACAGCCAACAAAATATAGACAAAACCAAATGAAGGGGGAAAGGGTCCCATAAAGTCCATACCCCAAACCTAAAAAAATTCACAAGTTAAAATGCGGTTTTGGAGCATTTCATTCCTACTAGTGATGGACCCTTTTCTCTGACACTGATCACCAGATTTGCAAAATTCATAGCAGTCCTTAAACAGTGATGGCCAGAAAAACCCACAATCTAAAATTTTTCTCGCAGTCCTATTTTGCCCAAAGTGTCCCCCACATGCAAATTCATGGCAAAAAGTAAGTATGGACCTATGTTCAGACTTAGGGACACACTTCCTAATTACTTGGTCAGCGCAAAATTTCCATAAAACGGGCTCTTCCCAAACATAAGTTTTGGTTTCGCTTTTCAGCTTAGCTCTTTGGTTATATGAAAAGTCGAATGGGAACGTACCTGTGACCAAGTAATTGACAATGTCGGCGTACCATGGTGTCTCCACACTTACCTGGAAGAGAACTTCATCAGGGAACTCATCATTCAGAGGCAAGTCATCCTCATTACGCACAATGCGGCTCAAGTGGTCAGCAACGGTATTTTCTGATCCTTTTCTGTCCTGGACCGAGACGTCGAACTCCTGGAGTAGTAATACCCACCTGAGCAGTCTAGGCTTCGAGTCCTTCTTGTTCATCAAATAACGAACTGCTGCATGATCAGAAAAAAAAATTACTTTAGATCCAAGAATATACGGCCGAAATTTATCAAGAGCGAAAACAATGGAAAGCAGCTCCTTCTCTGTTGTTGTGTAACCGACTTGGGCGGAGTGGAGCAACCTGGAGGCATAATAGATCACATGGCTCTTCTTTTCTATCCTCTGGCCCAACACAGCGCCCACGGCATAATTGCTCGCGTCGCACATGATCTCGAAAGGACTCCCCCATTGCGGTGGATGAATGATGGTTGCGTTGGTCAAGCACTTTTTCAGGACGTCGAAGGCGAGCTTGCACTGCTTGTCAAAGCAGAATGGGACATCCTTTTTCAGCAAGCTTGTCATCGGAGTCACTATCTTCGAAAAGTCCTTTATGAACCTGCGGTAAACACCTGCGTGACCAAGAAAAGAACGCACTTCCCGAAGATTTGTGGGGTAAGGTAAATCAGATATGACATCAATTTTTGCTTTATCAACCTCTATCCCCTTAGCCGACACAACGTGACCTAAGACTATGCCCTGACTGGCCATGAAATGACACTTTTCAAAATTTAAAACAAGATTAGTTTCGATGCATCTTTCCATGACTCTAGACAAGTTAAACAGGCAATCCTCAAATGAACTTCCATATACAGTGAAATCATCCATAAAGACTTCGATGCATTTTTCTACGAATTCAGTAAATATGCTCATCATGCATCGCTGAAAAGTCCCTGGAGCATTACAAAGCCCAAAGGGCATTCTCCTATATGCGTAAGTTCCGAATGGACAGGTAAAAGTAGTCTTTTCTTGGTCTTCCTGGGCTATGGGAATTTGATAAAACCTAGAAAAACCGTCTAGAAAACAGAAGAATGGCTTCCCAGCTAAACGCTCCACCATTTGATCTATGAAGGGAATAGGGAAGTGGTCCTTCTTAGTCACATCATTCAGTTTTCTAAAATCTATACACATCCTCCATCCATTTTGCACTCTCTTAGGTACTAACTCCCCCTTATCATTCCTAATAACAGTTATGCCCGTCTTTTTAGGTACAACATGAATAGGGCTAACCCACTGGCTATCAGAAATGGGAAAGATAATACCTGCATCCAGGAGTTTGTGTATTTCAGACAACACTACCTCTTTCATTGCCGGGTTCAGTCTCCGCTGAGGCTCTCGGGATGGCTTTGCTCCCTCATCCAGCCGAATCTTGTGCATGCACAGTACTGGACTCAACCCGTGCAAGTCTGCCAATGTCCATCCTATGGCTCTTTTGTTCTTCTTCAAAACTTCAACCAACTCTCCTTCTTGCTCCGATGTAAGCTCCTTGGAGATAATTACCGGGAGTGTCTCCACCTCACCCAAGTATACATACTTGAGATGACCCGGCAACTCCTTTAATTCCAACTTGGGAGCCTGCAAAAGAGATGGTAATATTTTAGTTGGCTTTTGTTATGTCTCCAAAAGTGACTTATTTAGGACTTATTTAGCTTAGAAAGATGCACACTCTTAGGTGTTTTTGATAGGATTTAGCTTAAACCTATGCTTATTTTTGAGAATTAAAAGAAGGTAGCTAAATTAGGACTTGTGTGCAAAAGGAAAGAAAAGGATTGAAAACCGAAGTAAAAGAATGAAAAAACTACATTGCGACAGCATTGCGGAAACATTGCTGAAACCGCAATGTTTCAAGTGAAAACCGTAAGTTGACTGATCTTTTTCTGTTAATTTCCGTTATTTCAGGGATTCGTTCTTTCTCCTCCATCCATTCTGAAGTACGACGTTGAAGATTGATGGTTCTCCTTGGCCCAAATGCGCCTGCAGATTGCTATAAAAGGGGGTCAAAGTCGAGGGTTCAATCATCATCCGAAAGCGTAGAAGTCTTCTCGCAGCTCCATCTTTTCTCCTGTTTTCCTTTGCCGTCTGTTGGTTTGCGAAGCTCAGCTGTTGGAATCGATAATCTGATAGGAAGGAGAGGAGATTTATCTTCTCTCTCAATTGGATTCATCCAAGCAAGGCTGATCTTTCTCATCCTTCAGCCGAGGCAGTTGCGACGAGGCGTTCAAGCTCACTTACCTGCTTCCTGTCTTTCATTTCTACTTTCCAGCGTTGTTTAGTTGTTCTTTCTGTTCTAGTAGCTAGTTTATTGCATTTCGTGGAGTTCTGTCTTTGTGTTATTCATTTTAAGCTTTCTTTTGTTCCTTCAAACAATCAAGTAATCAAAAGCAAAATTTAGTATTTCACAGTTTCTTACCTTTGCAGTCTACTGTTTTCCCCTACTGTTTTGTCTTTAAATTCCTTCTAAGCATGTCTGTTTTATCTCTCCTTTCTGTTCTCCCTATATCCATGAGTAACTAAGTCACATAGGGGCATGCTAATGACAATACTATAGGCTAAAAAACGTGAACCAAGCATGTAGGATAGCTCTCGAAGCATTGATTGTATGTAAGCTTCATCCCACGGGCAATTTCGATTGGCCATCCATTTTGTCCAAAGAACTCCTAACCTCTGGAAGGAGTAAGAGTTCAGAGTCATACACTCATGCTAGCCTTTCAAGGTAGCCAGAAAACGACCTAGGAATAGGCGTTTTCCTAGTACAAACCATAACTTTCTGCTTTAACAAGATGGTTAAGACCTTACTTGGACATGAGTAAACTAAAGAATCTAATGCATGGAATCGGACGATACATGAGATTGAGTGAGTTTGATGCATAGAGAGTTGATCCAATGCTTAAGGATCGTGAGAAAAGGCCTATAGAGGAGTCGTTAGTAGCCCTTGTTTCTCCATTTTACACACTTTCGCTGTTAGGAAAATTGCGGTAGAATTGTTGTTTCCGCAATTCTGCTAAGTTTAAAATTTTGTTTAGCTGTTTTCTTCTTCATTTATTAATCTCGTCTCTTTTCATTTGAGTTTAGCTTTGACTTGCACTTGTTTATGTTGCTACCCTCTACGTATTCAGTAGGAAATAGACAATTTAAAACCAATTCTACCCCATCAAATCCACCCTTTCTTTCTTAACTTTACACTTCACAAGTAGCTTGTAATAAATCTCTGTGGGAAAACGAATGAAAAAATACTTACTATTTGCTATAGGACCATGTATGCTTGCATGTTCTGAGTGCTCTCTCTATCTTATTGCTTATTTATTTTAACACATTGAGCACGTAACAAGTTTTTGGCGCCGCTGCAGGGGATTTATTTAAGTGAAAACGAAGTTTGTTAAGTTTGAAACACCAAGTTTATTGCCTATTGAAGCTGATCAGTTTCATTTCTTTTGCAGGTACTATTGGGTTAGTTTATGAGTGAGCCTTCAAGTAGTGATCTAGAGTTCAATCCTGAGCCTTAGAGATTACTTAGGGCCAGAAATAGAGCCAAGAAACGTCTCTTTAACCAACCCTCTTTACCTCAAGTAATTGCGGGAACCGCAATTCCTCCGCAATTGTCTCAAGAAGAAATGGATGGAATAGTTCCAAATCTGGTGCCTGTCACTCGCAATCCCATCGAAATAGCGAATGACCAGGATAGCACCATACTCTCTTACCTAGTACCTATGCCTGGGGAGCTGAACCCCAGCATAATCCGTCCTGAAATCACTGCCAACTCATTCGAGTTAAAGCCAGTGATGTTCCAAATGTTGTCCACTGTGGGACAATTCTTTGGAGTGGAAAATGAGGATCCCCACAACCATCTTAGAAACTTCTTAGGAGTCAGTGATACCTTCATCATCCCTGGAGTTTCCCAAGAAGCCTTGAGGCTATACCTTTTCCCTTACTCTTTGAGGGACAAAGCCAAAACATGGTTGAACTCATTACCCTCTGGATCTGTCCGAAATTGGACACAGTTAGCAGAAAAATTCCTAGTCAAATACTTCCCACCTGATAGGAATTATCTTCTTCTTAAATGTCCACACCATGGCATCCAATGGTGTATCCAAATAGAGGTCTTTTTCAAAGGATGCAACCCCAGCACTAGACAAGTCTTGAATTCATCTGCTGGTGGTTCCATGTTGTCCAAGAGTTACAACGAGGCCTATGAGATCTTGGAAAAGATCTCAGCATCTCACTGTAGGTGGTCAGATGATCCAGTTGAGCCAACTAGAGCTCAAGACAAGGATGCTCTAAGTGCAATGAGCAGCCAAATAAATGCCCTGACCAACCTAGTTAAGCAAATGACTCAAGCCAGTCTCCAAACAAGTGTCAACACCGCCACAGCCATGTCAATGGGCACCCAACCAAGTCAAGGTGAGACACTTATCTGTGGATTCTGTGGGGAAGGGCACCTGTATGAATACTGCCCTGGGAATCCAGCCTCAGTCTGCTATATTGGAAGCCAGCAGCAGCCTAGGAACAACCCCTATTCCAATACTTACAACCCTGGTTGGAGGAACCACCCAAACCTGTCATGGGGTGGCCAACAAAATGTTAACCAAGCTCCTAACCAACCAAGACCGAGTGGAACACCTGGTTTCACTCCCCAACATAACCAATCCATGTATCAAAAACCGTACAACCAACCTGTAGGATCTTTTGTAGAAAACTTATTAAAGGAATACATAGCCAAAAATGATGCCACTCTACAGAGCCAGCAACCTACTCTTAGGAGCCTAGAGAACCAAATAGGGCAACTAGCCAATGAAATCAAAAGTAGGCCCCAAGGTAGACTCCCTGCTGACACTGAAGTGCCAAGGAGAGATGGTAAAGAACAAGTTCAAGCAATTGAACTTAGAAGTGGTAGACCATTGGTAAGCAACACCAAGGACACACCAAAGAGAGTAGAGAACACTAAGTCTAGTGCTCCACTGGAGTCTCTGCCAAACCAAGGTCCACCACCAACAAGCACATCAGGAGCAAGGCTGGAGCCAATCATAGAGGAGATAGAAGAAATTCTAAGGCATCCACCTATCCTGAGGCGACCTGATGTGCCTGCATATGTGCCACCACCTCCATTTCCTAGAAGGCTAAAGAAAAAACAAGAACAGGAAGTGCACTTTAATAAATTTCTAGAAATTCTTAAGCAAGTGCATGTTAATATTCCTTTTGTAGAGGTTTTACAGTCTATGCCTTCTTATGTAAAGTTTTTGAAGGATATTATAACTAACAAGAGAATAATTGGTGAGTTTGAAACAGTCAATCTCACTGAGGAGTGCAGTGCTATACTCCAAAACAAGCTACCCAAGAAGGAGAAGGATCCTGGTTCCTTCACCTTACCTGTAGAGCTAGGAGGCAAGCACGTGCGCAGAGCTCTTTGTGACCTGGGAGCCAGCATAAACCTCATGCCCCTATCACTATTCCGCCAGCTTGGAATAGGAGAAGCACGTCCAACCACTGTGACTTTACAACTAGCAGACAGATCCATTGCATACCCTGAAGGTAAGATTGAGGATATTCTAGTAAAGGTTGACAAGTTTATTTTCCTTGCAGATTTCATTATCCTGGATTATGAAGCAGACAAGGAGGTCCCCATCCTGTTAGGCAGACCATTTCTAGCCACAGGTAGGGCACTAATAGATGTCCAAAAAGGTGAGCTCACTATGAGGGTTCATGATGAAGAGGTGAAATTTAGTGTTTATAAAGCCTTAAGGTACCCCTCTGACTCTGAATCTTGTGCTAGCATGGACATTGTTGATTCACTAATGGAAGAACAATTGGAGCATGAATTGTTGACTAAGCATGCTAATAACTATGTAGGATTCGAATTAACTGACTTAAACATAGCTGAGATAATGGACATACCTGTAAATAACCCTCAGCATGT
Organism: Herpetospermum pedunculosum; assembly: GCA_028017165.1. Taxonomy (NCBI): domain Eukaryota; kingdom Viridiplantae; phylum Streptophyta; class Magnoliopsida; order Cucurbitales; family Cucurbitaceae; genus Herpetospermum; species Herpetospermum pedunculosum. The sequence continues at coordinate 6,274,826 of JAPQWQ010000187.1, forward strand.
TTGTATGAATATTGACTTAACTGAAAAATCTGTGAATCCATTAAAACCATCCATTGAGCATCCACCTGTCTTAAAATTAAAACCTCTCCCCACTCACCTCAAGTATGCATATCTAGGAAGTAATGATACTTTGCCTGTGATTATTTCTTCTAAATTAAGTGAAAAGCATGAGGTTGAACTGATTTTACTACTTAAGCAACATAGGAAGGCTATTGCATGGACTATTGCTGATATTAGAGGCATTAGCCCTTCTTATTGCATGCATAAGATTATACTAGAGGAAGAGCATACACCTAGAGTAGATCATCAACGTAGGCTGAATCCCTCTATGAAAGAGGTAGTTAAGAAAGAAATAATTAAATGGTTAGATGCTGGTGTGATCTTCCCCATAGCTAGTAGCCAGTGGGTGAGCCCTATACAGTGTGTACCTAAGAAGGGGGGGATGACTGTGGTAGTCAATGAGAACAATGAACTGATTCCAACTAGGACTGTCACAGGATGGAGAGTTTGCATGGATTATAGGAAACTAAATAAAGAAACAAAAAAAGACCATTTCCCTCTACCGTTCATTGACCAAATGCTAGATAGGTGTTGCGTGCTCAATGTGTTAATAAGAATAAGCAAGAAGGTAGAGAGAGCACTCAGGACATGCAAGCATACATGGTCTTACAGCAAGTAGTAAGTATATTTCATTCGTTTTTTCCACAGAGACTTATTTTTAGCTATTCACGAAGTGTATTTGTTAAGAAAGAAGGGGTGGATTTGATGGGGTAAAATTGGTTTTTAATTATCTAATTTTTGCTGAATGTGTAAAGGAATGCAACATAAACAAATGCAAGTTGAAATTAGACTCAAAAGACAAGAGATGGAATTAATAAACGAAGAAGAAAACAGCTAAACAGAATGGTAACTTAGCAGAATTGCGGACACCGCAATGTTATCGCAATTGTAAAAACAGCAAACGTGTGTAAAATGGAGAATTAAAGGCTACTAACGACTATCCTATAGGCATTTTAATACGATTCCCAAGCATTAGATCAACTCTCTATGCATCAAACTCACTCTATCTCATGTATCGTCCGATTCCATGCATTAGATTCTTAAGTTTACTCAACTCAAAGTAAGGTCTTAAGCATCTTGTTAAAATAGAAGTGTTTAGTTTGTACTAGGGAAACGCCTATTCTTAGGCCGTTTCCTGGTTACCATGAAAGGCTAGCATGATTATACGACTCTGAACTCTTACTCCTTCCAGAGGTTAGGAGTTCTTTGGACAAAATGGATGGCCAATCGAAATTGCCCGTGGAATGAAGCTTACATACAATCAATGCTTCGAAAGCTATCCTACATGCTTGGTTCACGTTTTTTAGCCTATAGTTCTGTCATTAGCATGCCCCTAAGTGACTTAGCTACTCATGGATATATAGAGAACAGAAGTATAAGATAAAACAGACATGCTTAGAAGGGAAATGTACTCAAAACAGTAAGACAAAACCGTAGCAGCAGAAGATGGAAACTGTGAAATGAAGACTTGTAATTTGATTACTTTGAATGTTTGAACGAACAAAGGGAAACTTAAAGTAAATAATCCAAAGACAGAAAGCAACGAAATGAAGTAGACTAATCACTAAACCAGAAGCGATAACTAAACAATGCTGGAAATGAGAAAGGAAAGACAAAAAGAAGTAAATGGTGCTTGAAAGCCTCGTTGCAGTCGCCTCGAATGAAGGGGATGAAAGGTCAGCCTTGCTTGGATGAATCCAATCGAGAGAGAAGAAGAATCTCCTCTCCTTCCTATTAGATTATCGATTCCAACAGCTGAGACTCTCACTCCAACAGACGGCAAAGGAAAACAGGGAGAAAAGATGGACTGCGAGAAGACTTCTACGCTTTCGGATGATGCTTGAACCTCCGACTTTGGCCCCCTTTTATAGTAGTTTGCAGGTGCGTTTGGGCCAAGGAGAACCATCAATCTTCAACGTCATTTATCAGAATGGATGGAGGAGAAAGAACGAATCCCTGAAATCACGGAAATTAACAGAAAAAGATCAGTCAACTTACGGTTTTCACTTGAATAATTGCGGCTTCAGCAATGTTTTCGCAATGCTGTCGCAATGCAGTTTTTTTTCATTCTTTTCCTTCGGTTTTCAACCCTTTTCTTTCCTATTGTGCATAAGTCCTAATTTAGCTACCTTCTTCTCATTCTCATATTTAAGCATAGGTTTAGGCTAAATGCTATCAAAAACACCTAAAAGTGTGCATCTTCCTAAGCTAAATGGGTCCTAAATAAGTCACTTTCAGAGACTTAACACACCCCCAAACTTAAGGTTTTGCTTGTCCTCAAGCACACTAAGGACTTACCTAGGCTGCTGTTTCACCTTCTTTAACCACTTATTAACTCCCCTATATCCCTATCTATAGCACTGCTGTCCTGTGACACACTTCTAAGCTTAAAACTACCCTCTTATCTAGCTTCTTCTGACTCCGCCTGCCTAACACTCCTTCTGTTTTCATTAACTTCCTACAACTGATCTATTTACTTTTGTCATATCATGCCACTATCCCTAAGGTTTCAAATTCTGCCTAGCTTTACCTCAGACTCAGTACATGCTTCTAGCTTTATTTTTAATGTGTCTAGGATTCCTTAGAGTCATGCCAGTCTTAGTATTAACGGTGACAGTAGTACTTTTAAAGAACAACCTAAACCCTGGCATCACTACATTGGATAAACACTCATCTCCCTAAACAACCCTACGAGTTACAACTTTGTGCTTAGCTAATTGAGGATCAGAGTTCTTTTTAAATAGGACACCTAAGCCACAAAGTTATAACTCCTAGGTATACATTCTTCTTCCCTATTCTTTTCCCTCTTTCTTACTTAGGTGGGGCCTCTCCTTTGGTTGCCTTTTGATGCAATGCCACTTGTGGGTCACACACTTGGCACTGATTACTTAGCAACCTCAGAGAGACCCCCCTCTTTATTCTATTTTTCTTTTTTTTTTCAGTTCATCATTTTTTTGTAAAGGAGAAGAAGAATGCTTATGTTTCTAAGGGAGAGAGGAATGTTCCTAGGCCTAGGGTGGCCTCCCCCAAACTTCAACTACTCATTGTCCCCAATGAGTGTCTGAGGTGGCACACCCCCAAACTATCCTAGAAGCATCTAGTCTAAGGTAAAACAAAGAGAATCTAAAGCCCTAGGCATAGACAGAACATTTAAAAGAAAATATCACAGCAGCAGTAATTAAAAAAAACAGACAGTTAAGGGCTTAAAGCTGTGCATGCTGAGCTTTTTAGAGGTTGATTTAAACTAGCAAAGGGTGTCCTATGACACTCATCCAGCATGCTTTCAGATAAGCTATATATGGTAGTCATGATAGCAGCAAAAGATGGAATTTAAACAGATCACAGCCTAGCTAAACAAACAGTCCAAAACATGCTTTCAGTCATGAAAATTGCGGGTACCGCAATTATTTCGCAATTAGATCAGGGCAGATATAACAGTGATTAAGGCCCCTAAGCATGCTCTTTCCAGTCATTCAAGCTCTTCTAGAAATAAAACAAAACTAACCTACATAGGCTCCTATCATCAGACTATACTAAGCAAACTTAAAAACATAAAACTAAGCATCTAAAACAGATCAAAAGTGTACTAAAAACAGCATAATTCACATAGTCTATCAGAAAGCAGAAAATTGTTTTTTTTTCTAAGGGAACAGCAATACTCCCTTCAGTGCAATTCAAACCAGCACTCAAACGTCTTCATCCTCATCTGGTTGTCGTGGTCGTGGAGGCACCCATGGAGTCAGGAGATTTGTGGGGAAGTCAGGGAAGATGCACCCAAGTTGGTCTGCAACTTCCTTGTCCCTTGCCTGCGCATAAGTGGCCCATTGAGCCATTCTCCGCTGCATATCCATCAGGCAGGCCATGGATAGGGACTGATCAGCAGCCAGCCTATCCAGTTCAAACTCCATATTCCCCTTTCTCTTCAGCCTCAGGCTAGCAGGCAGCTCCAAGTGGCCTGTGTAAGCCATCTGCTGCTCCTTGCGCTCAGTGGGGACTCCTGCAAGCAAACATAGTTTGGTTATGGTGTTAGGGAAAAACAGTGGTCCCTTACCTTTCTTGGCGCACTAAGCAATGGCAGCTGACATAATTTCCCCCACATTGACCGTGAGACCTCGCATAATGGCGTAGACCAGCAGCGATCTGCTCTGGTTGATGGTCGTCTCATGGGTCACAGGGGCCAGCTTCCTCCGTACAAAGGCAAACCATACAGCTGCCTTTGCTGTCAGGTTGGCACTCATGAGAGTGTGCCTCCCATTGCGTGATACAGTCCACGCTGCTTCAGGTTGGCCAATGGTTCGAATGGCCTCCTCCAGCACTGCCTCAGTAGGCTCATCAACGATCCGTGCATAATCAGTGTGTCTTTGGCCCTTGAGGCCATAAGCTTCGTTGATGGCTTTTGTTGAGTAGTCCACCTCTACTCCTCTCACCACAGAGAGCCCCTCTTCAGAGTTGCGCAGGTTGGCGTAGAAGTCGTATACCATAGCTGTGTAAGCCGGATTGGGTGGCCTACACAACTCCTCCCAGCTGTGATTGATAATCCCTGCGCGCAAGAACTGCGGCAGGTCAGCGGGTCTGTCGAGGAAGCCCTTCTCGTGCAGCAGCTCCCTTTTCCTCAGCTCAACGCCTCTGGACTCAGCGTCAGAGGACACGTACCTCACAGACTGAGGCTCATCTTTAGGGTAGAGCTTGGCCTTCCCTTTATCTGCTGGCTTGGCTGACTCGGCAGCCTCAACCTTGAGTCGTTTAAGTGAAGGCTCAGTGCTTTCTTTGTCTGCTGAAGGCGCCCTTTTGGCCTTCTTCTTTTTCAGCTTCTTGGATCGCTTGGCCTTGACAATCTTGGCCTTCTTCTTCTTCTTGAGCCTTGCCTTGATGTTGATCTGCTGCAGGCATGCCCCCAACGTCTCTTCCATGGAATCATCCTGCTGTGCAGGACTCTCTGGGCTAGCTTCCCTCGCAGGCGAGAAGACCTCGTCTTCCCCAACTTCCCCACTGCCCTGAGTGGATTCTTGGTACTCCCCATATGGGAATTCAGGGTCAGGTCGTGGGGAAGTGTGCGACGGCGTGGTTGGTTGCTCTGCTGAAGGTGTCTGTGCAGAACTCAGTGGTGAAGACGGCAACTCAGGGCTCTGTGCAGGCGGCGATGAAGAGAGCTCTGGGTTGTGCACTGGTTCAGATGGTGAAGGGCTGTGCGCAGGTGATGCAGATGGCGACGAATCCTTCTTGGTCGGCTCGTGGGATGCGCGATCCGTTTCTTGACTCTCCACATAGGGAGTCTTTGCTCTGCTTGGTTCGGCGGCCATCTCGACACTCCACCGGCGCTTCTTGGGCGTGCCTGCTGGTTCAGAAGGGCCAGCAGGGATTTCTGTGACAACCCTCCACTTCTTCCTACGGATCGGAAGTTTGGGAAGAGGTCCGGTGCGTACAGCACCAGCATCTGCAAGGGTAAGAAGTGCTTCCCTCGCAGCCGCTTCAGCTGCGTCATCAGCCCTCTTCTTGGCTGCAGATCTTTCCGCCCGTGTGAACACCATTGTTGAGTCTTGGAGGTTTGGAGAGAAGGATCAAAGATGAAGAGAATCTTAGTTTTCTTGGAAATCAGAAATGGGAGAATCGTATCGATCGAGCGCCTTCTAACAGATATAAAGGAAACGGCTAAATCCCAACGGCTATATTTTGCGGATCCTGCAATTCCAGCGCAATTCTAGGGATATTTTTTCATCAAAATGTCAAACTTTGCTCGTCCGTATCTTTTATTTGGCTCGATCGTTTCTTGATTTTTAAAGCTGGAATTGCTCTCCTTGATTCCCTCTTTCGATTCCCTACAAAAAGAAATAAAAGCAACATTAAATTCGTAATTAAAATCACACAACAAAACATACAAACGATAACCGGAAAAGCTGAAAAAAAAAAATAAAAATAAATAAACTAAGGCATGAGCCTTGTGTTGACGAGCACAGCAATCACTCGTCCTCTCTCATTCTTTTTTCATGCTTCAGTCAAGAGGAAGGCCGAGAGAGTCTTCACATCTCCTTCCTCATAGTAGTGCTTCAACCTTGCACCATTAACCATAAACGGTTGGCCTTGCTGCAAGTTCTTTATCTCTATGGCACCATGAACAAACACATTAGTAATCACAAATGGACCTGACCATCTAGACTTAAGTTTTCCTGGAAAGAGTTTCAACCGTGAGTTAAACAACAAGACAAGTTGACCCTTCTTAAAGTCCTTAACTCTAAGTCTACTATCGTGCCAAATCTTGGTCTTTTCCTTATACATTTTAGCATTTTCATAGGCCATATGTCTAAGCTCATCAAGCTCATGTAATTGCAAAGACCTCAGTGTTCCTGCATCCTTTACACAAAAATTCAATTCCTTCATGGCCCAAAATGCTTTGTTTTCTAACTCAAGTGGTAAGTGACAAGCCTTGCCATATACCAGCCTATAAGGAGACATACCTAGGGGTGTCTTATATGCTGTCCTATAAGCCCAAAGTGCATCCTCAAGCTTGAAGGACCAGTCTTTCCTATTAGGTTTGACCACTTTTTCTAGGATGTTCTTAATTTCCCTATTTGAGATTTCAGCTGGTCCATTCGAGTGTGGGTGATAGGGAGTGGCTACTCTATGTCTAATGTTATATTTAGCCAACACTCTCTCCATAGCCTTGTTAATGAAATGTGACCCCTCATCACTAATGATGGCACGAGGTGTCCCAAACCTAGTAAAAATGTGCCTATGCAAGAAGTTGGTGACTGTTTTAGCATCATTATTAGGACATGCTTTGGCTTCTACCCACTTGGACACATAGTCCACTGCTACTAATATGTAAATGTTACCTGATGATGGAGGGAATGGCCCCATGAAGTCAATGCCCCACACATCAAAGAGCTCCAACTCTAAGATGTAGGTGAGGGGCATCTCATCCTTTCGACTGAGGTTACCTGTTCTTTGGCATTCATCACAGCTGTGGGCATAGTTGTGGGCATCCTTGAAGATTGTTGGCCAATAGTAGCCACTCTGAAATACCTTTGCAGCTGTTCTTTGGCCACCAAAGTGTCCACCATAAGGAGCTGCGTGACAGTGCTGCAGCACAGACTTCGCTTCAGCAGCTGAAACACACTTCCTTAGCAAGCCATCAGCATAGGTTCTGTAAAGTGTGGGGTCATCCCAGATGAATTTCCTTGCTTTATGAAGGAACCTCTTCTTCTCTTGTCCTCCCTTGAAAACTGGTAATACCTGTGATGCACGGAAGTTAGCAATGTCAGCAAACCAAGGTTCCTCATCGTTATCACGATGAGTCAAAACAAAGACATGTTCATCTATAAAAGCATCAGAAATTGCGGGCTCCGCAATTTTTTCGCAATTGTGCTGCAATCGAGAAAGGTGATCTGCAACCACATTTTCACAACCTTTCTTGTCTCGAATATCCAGATCAAATTCTTGCAGCAATAACACCCACCTAATCAACCTAGGCTTGGCATCAGCCTTCCTCATAAGATATTTCAAGGCAGAATGGTCAGTGTATACAATTGTCCTAGTGCCTACAATATAGTTTCTAAATTTTTCGCAAGCAAACACTACAGCAAGCATCTCTTTCTCAGTAGTTGTATAATTACATTGAGCCTCATTCAAGGTCTTACTAGCATAATAGACAGGGTGTGTTAGCTTGTCAATCTTCTGGCCTAACATGACCCCTACAGCATAGTCACTAGCATCACATAACATCTCAAATGGGAGATCCCAATTTGGTCCTACTATGATAGGGGCTGTGACTAGTGCTTTCTTAAGGGTGGTCCAAGCTACTACACATTCCTTAGAGAAGATGAATGGCCTATTTAATTCTAGAAGCTCACACAGAGGCTTGGCTATCTTAGAAAAGTCCTTAATGAACCTTCTGTAGAAGCCAGCATGCCCTAAGAAACTTCTAATGGCCTTGACATTCTGAGGCTCTACCAACTTCTCTATGATCTCAATTTTGGCTCGGTCAACTTCGACACCTGCCCTCGACACTCTATGACCTAAGACAATCCCCTCATCTACCATGAAGTGACACTTTTCCCAATTAAGGACTAAGTTAGTCTCTTCACATCTAGCCAAGACTTGTCTTAAATTATCTAGACAGTTGGTGAATGAATCCCCAAAGACTGAGAAGTCATCCATGAATATTTCTATCATGGACTCATCCAACTCAGAGAAGATTGCCATCATGCACCTTTGGAAAGTTGCCGGTGCATTGCATAAGCCAAAAGGCATTCTGCGAAAGGCAAAAGTTCCAAAAGGGCAAGTGAAGGTAGTCTTCTCTTGGTCCTTAGGGTCTATAGTAATCTGATTATAGCCAGAATAACCATCTAAGAAACAATAGTAGGCTCTACCAGCTATTCTGTCTAACATCTGGTCAATGAACGGTAGAGGGAAGTGGTCTTTTTTAGTTTCTCTATTTAATTTCCTGTAATCCATGCACACTCTCCACCCTGTGACAGTCCTAGTTGGAATCAGTTCGTTGTTCTCATTGACTACCACAGTCATCCCACCCTTTTTAGGTACACACTGTATAGGGCTCACCCACTGACTACTAGCTATGGGGAAGATCACACCAGCATCTAACCATTTTATTATTTCTTTCTTAACTACCTCTTGCATAGAGGGATTCAGCCTACGTTGGTGATCTACTCTAGGTGTGTGCTCTTCCTCTAGTATAATCTTATGCATGCAATAAGAAGGGCTAATGCCTCTAATATCAGCAATAGTCCATGCAATAGCCTTCCTATGTTGCTTAAGCAGTAAAATTAGTTCAACCTCATGCTTTTCACTTAGTTTAGAAGAAATGATAACAGGCAGAGTCTCATTACTCCCTAAATATGCATACTTGAGGTGAGTGGGTAGTGGTTTTAGTTCTAAAACAGGTGGATGCTCAATGGATGGCTTTAAAGGATTCACAGATCTATCAGTTAGGTCTATATTCATACATACATGTTGTGGTTTATCTACAGGCATATCCATTATGTCAGATACATTCAAGTCAGCTACATCTAATTGTACATATTCATTAGCATGCTTAGTTAGTAATACATGCTTCAATTGTTCCTCCATTAAGGAGTCTACTACGTCCATACTAGCACAGGATTCAAGGTCAGAGGGATACCTCAAAGCTTTATACACACTAAATTTCACCTCTTCATCATGAACCCTCATAGTGAGCTCACCTTTTTGGACGTCTATCAGTGCCCTACCTGTGGCTAGAAATGGTCTGCCTAGCAGGATGGGGACCTCCTTGTCTGCTTCATAATCCAGGATAATGAAATCTGCAAGGAAAATAAACTTGTCAACCTTTACTAAAATATCCTCAATTTTACCTTCTGGATATTCAATGGATCTGTCTGCTAATTGTAAAGTGACAGTGGTTGGACGTGCTTCTCCTATTCCCAACTGGCGGAATAGTGATAGGGGCATGAGGTTTATGCTGGCGCCCAGGTGTTAAGTCTCTGAAAGTGACTTATTTAGGACCCATTTAGCTTAAGAAGATGTACACATTTAGGTGTTTTTGTTAGCATTTAGCCTAAACCTATGCTTTAATATGAGAATTAGAAGAAGGTAGCTAATTTAGGACTTATGCACAATAGGTAGAAAAAGGGTTGAAAACCGAAGGAAGAGAATGAAAAAATGAGCATTGCAAATGAATTGCGAAAACATTGCGGTGACCGCAATTATTCAAGTTAAAACCGTAAGTTGGCTGATCTTTTTCTGTTTAGATCCGACTTTTCAGGGATTCATTCTTTCTCCTCCATCCATTCTGATATATGACGTTGAAGATTGATGGTTCTCCTTGGCCCAAACGCACCTGCAAACTACTATAAAAGGGGGTCAAAGTCGGAGGTTCAGTCAATCATTCGAAGCGCAGAAGTCTTCTCGCAGTCCACCATTTCCATCTGTTTTCCTTTGCCGTTTGTTGGAGTGAGAGTCTCAGCTTTTGGAGTCGATAATCTGATAGGAAGGAGAGAAGATTCTTCTTCTCTCTCGATTGGATTCATCCAAGCACGGCTGACTTTTCATCACCATCATTCGAGGCGACTGCCACGGAGTTTTCTAGCGAACCTTTACTGTTTTTCTGCTCTGTTCTTCTCATTTCCATTTCTGATCACTGTTGTTCTTAGTTTAGCATTTCAATTACTGCATTTCGTTGTTGTCTGCCTTGGATTCAGTTCTTTTAAAGCTTTCCTTTGTTATTCAAACACTTAAAGTAATCGAAGTACAATTCTGCATTTACAGTTTCCATTTTGTTCTGCTACGGTTTTGGCTTACTCTTTTGCACACATCCCTTTCCTAAGCATGTCTATCTTATCTACCATTTCTGTTCTCTACATATCCATGAGTAACTAAAATCACTTAGGGGCATGCTAATGACAGAACTATAGGCTAAAAAACGTGAATCAAGTAGTCAGTTCAACACTCGAACATTGATTGTATGTAAGCTTCATTCCACGGGCAATTTCGATTGGCCATCCATTTTGTCCAAAGAACTCCTAACCTCTGGAAGGAGTAAGAGTTCAGAGTCATATAATCATGCTAGCCTTTCATGGTAATCAGGAAACGGCCTAGGAATAGGCGTTTCCCTAGTACAAACTGAACACTCCTGTTTTAACAAGATGCTTAAGTCCTTACTTTGAAGTCGAGTAAACTTGAGTCTCTAATGCATGGAATCGGACGATACTTGAGATAGAGTGAGTTTGATCTATAGAGAGTTGATCCAAAGCTTGATAATCGTAATAAAATGCCTATAGGATAGTCATTAGTAGCCCTTAATTCACCCTTTTAATCAGTTTCGCTGTCAGTTAATTGCGGATTAATTGCGGTTCTCGCAATTCTGCCTAGTTTGCATTCTGTTTAGCTGTTTTCTTCATCATTTATTAATTCCATCTCTGGTCCTTTGAGTCTGATTTTAACTTTAATTTGTTTATGGTATATCCCTTTACACATTCAGCAAAACTTAGGTAGTTAAAAACCAATTTTACCCCATCAAATTCATCCCATCTTTCTTAACAATCACACTTCGCGAATAGCTAAAAATGAGTCTCTGTGGAAAAAACGAATGAAATATACTTACTACTTGCTGTGAGACCATGTATGCTTGCATGTTCTAAGTGCTCTCTCTTCCCTTTTGCATATTTATCTTTACATATTGAGCACGCAACAAGTTTTTGGCGCCGCTGCCGGGGACTTATTTTAAGTGAAAACGAAGTTGTTAAGTTTGAAAAATCAAGTTTATCATTGAGTGAAACTAATCTGTTTCATTTCTTTTGCAGGTGCTATTAAGGTAGTTTATGAGTGAGCGTTCACATAGTAATTTAGAGTTCGATCCTGAACCTGAAAGATCACTTCGAGCTAGGAATAAGGCAAAGAAACGTCTCTTTAAACAACCTCCTGTACCTCAAACCACACCTGAAACTAAAGAAATGGGCGATCTAGTTCCAAATCCGGCACAAGCCATTCGCAACCCCATCGAAATAGCGAATGACAAGAATTGTGCCATTCTGTCATATCTAGTACCTATGCCTGGGGAGCTGAACCCCAGCATAATCCGTCCTGAAATCACTGCCCACTCATTCGAGTTAAAACCAGTGATGTTCCAAATGTTGTCCACTGTGGGACAATTCTTTGGAATAGAAAATGAGGACCCCCATAACCACCTTAGAAACTTCCTAGGAGTTAGTGACACATTCCTAATCCCTGGAGTTTCCCAAGAAGCCCTGAGGCTATATCTTTTCCCTTACTCTTTGAGGGACAAAGCCAAAACATGGTTAAATTCATTGCCCTCAGGATCTGTCCGCAATTGGACAGATTTAGCAGAAAAATTCCTAGTCAAATACTTCCCACCTGATAGGAATTCAACCTTTCGTGATGATATCATAAAGTTTAAACAAGCTGATAATGAGTCTCTTCACGAAGCTTGGACTAGATTCAAAGACCTTCTCATTAAATGTCCACACCATGGCATTCCATGGTGTATCCAAATAGAAGTTTTCTTTAAAGGATGCAACCCCAGCACCAGACAAGTCTTAAATTCATCTGCTGGAGGTTCCATGTTGTCCAAGAGTTACAACGAAGCTTATGAGATCTTGGAGAAGATCTCAGCATCTCACTGTAGGTGGTCGGATGATCCAGTAGAGCCAACTAGGGCTCAAGACAAGGATGCTCTAAGCGCCATGAGCACCCAAATAAATGCCCTGACCAACTTAGTTAAGCAAATGGCTCAGGCCAATCTCCAAACCAGTGCCAATACCGCCACAGCCATGTCAATGGGCACCCAACCAAGTCAAGGCGAGGCACCTATCTGTGGATTCTGTGGGGAAGGGCACCCTTATGAATACTGCCCTGGGAATCCATCCTCAGTCTGCTATGTAGGAAGTCAGCAGCAGCCTAGGAATAACCCCTACTCCAACACCTATAACCCTGGTTGGAGAAACCACCCTAACCTGTCATGGGGTGGCCAACAAAACACTAATCCAAATTCTAACCAACCTAGACCGAGTGGAACACCTGGTTTCACTCCTCAACATAACCAGTCAATGTACCAAAAACCTTATAATCAACCTGTAGGATCTTCTGTAGAAAACCTACTCAAGGAATATATAGCTAAGAATGATGCTACTCTTCAGAGCCAGCAAGCTACTCTTAGGAGCCTGGAAAACCAAGTAGGCCAATTAGCCAATGAACTTAAAAGTAGGCCCCAAGGTAGACTCCCTGCTGACACCGAGGTACCAAGGAGAGATGGCAAGGAACAAGTTCAAGCAATTGAACTCAGGAGTGGAAGACCCTTGGTGAGCAACACGAAGGACACACCAAAGAGAGTAGAGAACACTGAGTCTAGTGCTCCACTGGAGTCTCTGCCAAGCCAAGGTCCACCACCAACTAGCACATCAGGAGCCAGGCTAGAGCCAATTGTAGAGGACGTAGAAGAAATTCCAAGGCCTCCACCTATCCTAAGGCGTCCTGACGTGCCTGCATATGTGCCACCACCTCCATATCCTCGAAGGCTGAAGAAGAAGCAGGAACAGGAAGTTCATTTTAATAAATTTTTAGAAATACTTAAGCAAGTGCATGTTAACATTCCTTTTGTAGAGGTTTTACAGTCTATGCCTTCTTATGTAAAGTTTTTGAAGGACATTATTACTAACAAAAAAATAATTGGTGAGTTTGAAACAGTAAACCTCACCGAGGAGTGCAGTGCCATCCTCCAGAACAAGCTGCCCGAGAAGGAGAAGGATCCTGGTTCCTTCACCTTACCTGTAGAACTTGGAGGCAAGCATGTGGGCAGAGCGCTTTGTGACCTGGGCGCCAGCATAAATCTCATGCCCCTGTCCCTATTCCGCCAATTGGGAATGGGAGAAGCACGTCCAACCACAGTCACTTTACAACTAGCAGACAGATCCATCGCATATCCAGAAGGTAAGATTGAGGATATTCTAGTTAAAGTTGACAAATTTATTTTCCTTGCAGATTTCATTGTCCTGGACTATGAGGCAGACAAGGAGGTTCCCATCCTGCTAGGTAGACCATTTCTAGCCACAGGTAGGGCACTAATAGACGTGCAAAAAGGTGAGTTAACTATGAGGGTTCATGATGAAGAGGTAAAATTTAGTGTTTACAAAGCTTTAAGGTATCCCTCTGATTCTGAGTCTTGTGCTAGCATTGATGTTGTTGACTCACTAATGGAAGAACAATTAGAGCATGTATTATTAACCAAGCATGCTAACGAATATGTAGGATTAGATGCAGACGATCTAAATGTATCTAACATAATGAATATGCCTGTAGATAGACCTCAGCATGTATGTATGACTATAGACTTAACTGATAGAACTGTAAATCCGTTAAAACCCTCCACTGAGCATCCACCTGTTTTAGAACTGAAACCACTACCAACTCACCTCAAATATGCATATCTAGGAGATAATGATACGCTGCCTGTAATTATTTCTTCTAAGCTAAGTGAACAGCATGAGGTTGATTTAATTTTACTGCTTAAGCAACATAGGAAGGCTATAGCATGGACTATTGCTGATATTCGAGGCATTAGCCCTTCTTATTGCATGCACAAAATTATTCTAGAGGAAGAGCACACACCTAGGGTAGATCACCAGCGTAGGTTAAACCCCTCTATGAAAGAGGTAGTGAAGAAAGAAATAATAAAGTGGTTAGATGCAGGAGTGATTTTCCCCATAGCTAGTAGCCAGTGGGTTAGCCCCATCCAATGTGTACCTAAAAAGGGGGGAATAACTGTGGTAGTCAATGAGAACAACGAACTGATTCCAACAAGGACTGTCACAGGGTGGAGGGTATGTATGGATTACAGAAAGTTAAATAAAGAAACTAAAAAAGACCATTTCCCTATACCGTTTATTGACCAGATGCTAGACAGAATAGCTGGTAGAGCCTACTATTGTTTTTTAGATGGGTACTCTGGCTATAATCAAATCACTATAGACCCTAAGGATCAAGAGAAGACTACCTTCACTTGCCCTTTTGGAACGTTTGCCTTCCGCAGAATGCCTTTTGGGCTATGCAATGCACCGGCAACTTTCAAAAGGTGCATGATGGCAATCTTCTCTGAGTTGGATGAGTCCATGATAGAAATATTCATGGATGACTTCTCAGTCTTTGGGGACTCATTTAAAACCTGTCTAGAAAACTTAGGACAAGTCCTGACTAGGTGTGAGGAAACCCACCTAGTCCTAAATGGGAAAAGTGCCATTTTATGGTAGATGAAGGGATTGTCTTAGGACATAGAGTGTCAAGGGCAGGTGTGGAAGTGGATAGGGCAAAAATAGAGGTCATAGAGAAGTTGGTAGAGCCCCAGAATGTCAAAGCTATTAGGAGTTTCCTAGGACATGCTGGCTTCTATAGAAGGTTCATCAAGGACTTCTCTAAGATAGCCAAGCCTCTATGTGAGCTATTGGAGCTAGGTAGGCCATTCATCTTCTCTAAAGAATGTGTAGTAGCTTGGAAAACCCTTAAGGAAGCATTGGTCACAGCACCAATCATAGTAGGACCAAATTGGGATCTCCCATTTGAGATGCTATGTGATGCTAGTGACTATGCTGTAGGAGTCATGTTAGGACAGAAGATTGACAAGCTCACACATCCTGTCTATTATGCTAGTAAGACCTTGAATGAGGCTCAATGTAATTATACAACTACAGAGAAAGAGATGCTTGCTGTAGTATTTGCTTGTGAAAAATTTAGGAACTATATTGTAGGAACTAGGACCATTGTATATACTGACCATTCTGCTTTGAAATATCTTATGAGGAAGGCTGATGCTAAGCCTAGATTGATTAGATGGGTGTTATTGGTGCAGGAATTCGATTTGGACATTCGGGACAAGAAGGGATGTGAAAACGTGGTTGCAGATCACCTGTCTCGATTGCAGCACAATTGCGAAAAAATTGCGGACCCCGCAACTACTGATGCTTTTATAGATGAACATATCTTTGCTTTGACTCATCGTGATAACGATGAGGAACCTTGGTTCGCTGACATTGCTAACTTCCGTGCATCACAGGTATTACCAGTGTTCAAGGGAGGACAAGAGAAGAAGAGGTTCCTCCATGAAGCAAGGAAATTCATCTGGGATGACCCCATACTTTACAGGACCTGTGCTGATGGGTTGTTGAGGAAGTGTGTTTCAGCTGCTGAAGCGAAGTCTGTGCTGCAGCACTGTCACTCATCTCCTTACGGTGGGCACTTTGGTGGTCAAAGAACAGCTGCTAAGGTATTTCAGAGTGGCTACTACTGGCCAACAATCTTCAAGGACGCCCACAATTATGCCCACAACTGTGACGAATGCCAAAGGACAGGTAACCTCAGTCGTAAGGATGAGATGCCTCTCACCTACATCTTAGAGTTGGAGCTCTTTGATGTGTGGGGCATTGATTTCATGGGACCATTCCCTCCATCATCAGGTAACCTGTACATTTTAGTAGCAGTAGACTACGTGTCAAAGTGGGTAGAAGCTAAGGCATGTCCTAATAATGATGCTAAAACAGTCACTAACTTCTTGCATAGACACATTTTCACTAGATTTGGGACTCCTCGTGCTATCATTAGTGATGAGGGGTCACATTTCATTAATAAGGCTATGGAGAAAATATTGGCTAAGTATAACATTAGGCATAGGGTAGCTACTCCCTACCACCCACACTCAAATGGCCAAGCTGAGATTTCCAATAGGGAGATAAAGAACATCCTAGAAAAGGTAGTCAAACCTAATAGGAAAGACTGGTCTTTCAAGCTTGAGGATGCACTTTGGGCTTATAGAACAGCATATAAGACACCTCTAGGAATGTCTCCCTATAGGTTGGTGTATGGCAAGGCTTGCCACTTGCCACTTGAGTTGGAAAACAAGGCATTTTGGGCCATGAAAGAATTAAATTTTTGTGTAAAGGATGCGGGGACATTGAGATCTCTACAGCTACATGAACTTGATGAGCTTAGGCACATGGCCTATGAGAATGCCAAGATGTACAAAGAAAAGACAAAAATATGGCATGACAGTAGACTCAGGATCAAAGACTTTAAGAAGGGCCAACTTGTATTGTTATTTAACTCACGATTAAAGCTATTTCCAGGCAAATTAAAGTCTAGATGGTCAGGTCCATTTATTATTACTAATGTCTTTGTTCATGGTGCCATAGAGATTAAAAACTTGCAGCAAGGACAGCCATTTATGGTCAATGGTGCTAGGTTGAAGCACTACTATGAGGAAGGGGATGTGAAGACTCTCTCGGCCTTCTTCTTGACTGAAGCATGACAAAGAGAACGAGAGAGAACGAGTGGTTACTGTGCTCGTTTAGTCAAGGCCAATGCCTTAGTTTATTTTTACTGTTATTTCGCTTATCGTTTGTACGTTTTGTGATGTGTTTTTAATTACGTGTTTAATGTTTGTTTTGTTTGCTTTTGCAAGGAATCGAAAGAGGGGATCAAGGAGAGTAAATCAGGCTTTAAAACTCGAGAAACGGTTGAGCCAAATAAAAGATACGGACGAGCAAAGTTGGAGATTTCGATGAAAAGATATCCCTACAATTGCGCAAAAATTGCTGGATCTGCAAAAAGAGCCGTTGGGATTTTTTCCGTTTTATTTATAGCCGTTAGAACGCGCTCGTTGATACGATTCTCTCATTCTTTGATCTCCAAGATTTCTGCGATTCTCTCCATCTTTGATTCTTCTCTCAAGATCTTCAAGACTCGACAATGGTTTCCACTAGGGCTGAAAGATCCGCAGCCAAGAAGAAGGCCGATGACGCAGCTGAAGCGGCTGCGAGGGAAGCGCTTCTCACCCTCGCTGATGAAGGTGCTGTACGCACTGGCCGCCTTTCCAAGCTTCCTATTCGTAGGAAGAAGTGGAGGGTGGTCACTGAGATCCCTGCTGGCCCATCTGAGCCAGTGGGCACGCCAAAGAAACGCCGGTGGACTGTCACGACTGCTGCCGAACCAAGCACCGCCAAGACTCCCTCTGTGGAGAGTCAAGAAACTGATCGTGCAGCCCACGAGTCAGCCAAAGAAGGTTCGTCGCCGTCTGTGTCACCTGCGCGCAGTCCCCTCCCGTCTGAACCAGTGCCAAGCGCAGAATCATCACCGCCTGCACAGAGCTTCGAGTTGTCTCCAGCACCTCAGAGTTCTGATCCGCCACCTACAGCAGCGCAGAGTCCTGAACCACCATCTTCGCCGCTGAGTTCTGCGCATACACCATCAGTAGAGCACAATTCTCCACGGCCTGATCCTGAATTCCCTTATGGGGATTATCAGGAGTCCACGCAAGGCAGTGGAGATGCTGGGGAAGAAGAAGTCTTCTCTCCTATGAGGGAAGACAGCCCTGATGTTCCTGCACAGCAGGACGATTCTATGGAAGAAACGTTGGGGGCTTGCCTCCAACAGATCAACATTAAGAAAAAGAAGAAGAAGGCCAAGATGGGCAAGGCCAAGAAGTCCAAGAAGCTGAAGAAGAAGAAGGCCAAACGAGTGCCTTCAGCAGACGAAGAGAGTACTGAGCCTTCGCTCAAACGCCTCAAGGTGGAGGCTGCTGAATCATCCAAACCAGCCGATAAGGGGAAGGCTAAACTCTACCCTGAAGATGAACCTCCGTCAGTGAGGTATGTCTCATCTGATGCTGAATCCAGGGGTGTTGAGCTGAGGAAAAGGGACCTGTTGAACGAGAAGGGGTTCCTTGATCGACTTGCTGACCTGCCGCAGTTCTTGCGCGCAGGGGTGCTCAACCATGGCTGGGAAGAATTCTGCAGACCTCCCAATCCAGCCTACACGAGCATGGTGTATGATTTCTACGCCAATGTGCTCAGCCCTGAGGATGGCCTATCTGTGGTCAGAGGGGTGGAAGTTGATTTCTCAGCCAAGGCCATCAATGAAGCCTTTGGTCTCAAGGGCCAAGCGCACACAGATTATGCACGGATAGTTGATGAGCCGACCGAGGCTGTGCTAGAAGAGGCCATTCGCACAATTGGCCAGCCTGAGGCCTCCTGGACAGTGTCACGCAATGGGCGGCACACTCTCATGAGTGCCAACCTCACGGCTAAGGCAGCTGTGTGGTTTTCATTCGTCAGACGAAGACTCTCCCCAGTAACTCATGAGACTACAATTAACCAGAGCCGTTCGCTGCTGGTTTATGCTATAATGAGGGGTCTCACGATCAACGTGGGAGAAGTCATCGCTGCTGCCATAGCTGAGTGTGCTAAAAAGGGTAAGGGACCATTATTTTTCCCCAACACTATAACAAAGTTGTGTTTGCTTGCAGGAGTTCCCACCGAGCGCTTGGAGCAGCAGCTGCCTTACACAGGCCATTTGGAGTTGCCTGCACACCTAAGGCTGAGAAGAAAGGGCAACATGGAATTTGAGTTGGATAGGCTGACTGCTGAACAGTCCCTATCCATGGCCTGCTTGATGGACCTGCAGAGAAGAATGGCTCAATGGGCCAACTATGCGCGGGCGAGGGACAGAGAAGTTGCAGACCAGTTGGGGTGCATCTTCCCAGACTTCCCCACCAACCTCCTAACTCCATGGGTGCCCCCACGACCAAGGCAACCAGATGAGGATGATGAGAATTGAGTGCTGGTTTGAAGAGCACTAGAGGGAGTATTACTGATCCCTTAAGAAACAAAAGACAATTTTCCTGCTTTTTGATAGAATCATGTATAGTATGCTGTTTTGTATTCAATTTTTGATCTGTTTTTAATGTTTAGTTTTATGTTTTTTCTTTTGCTTAGTCTAGTCTGATGTTAGCTGATTAGGTAGGATAGTTTAGTTTTATTTTTAGGATGCATGAGTAACGGGAAAAAGCATGCTAGGGGCCTGAATCAATGTTAAATCTGCCCAGATTGAATTGCGAAATAATTGCGGTTCCCGCAATTTTTTGTGACTGATTGCATGTTTTGGACTGTCTGTTTAGTTAGGCTGTGATCTGTTAAATTCTATCTTTTGCTGCTAGCATGACTACCTTATATAGCTGATCTTGAAGCATGCTGGATGAGTGTCATAGGACACCCTTTGATAGTTTAAATTTGCCTCTGAATAGTGCTCAGCATGCATAAACCATAAGTCCTTAAACCTGTCTGTTATGTTCAAATTTTCTGCTGCTGGGATAGTTGCTTCTAGAATGTTTTGCCTATGCCTAGGATGTTTAGATTCTCTTTGTTTTACTTTAGACTAGATGCTTCTAGGACAAGTTTGGGGGTGTGCCACCTCAAACACTCATTGGGGACAATGAGTAGTTGAAGTTTGGGGGAGGCCACCCTAGGCCTAGGAACATTCCTCTCTCCCTTAGAAACATAAGCATTCTTCTTCTCCTTTTTTTAAAAAAAAAAATGATGAACAAAATGAAAAAAAGAATAAAGGGGGGGGAGTTTCTCTTAGGTTGCTGAGTAATCAGTGCCAAGTGTGTAACCCAAGTGGCGTTGCATCAAAAGGCAACCAAAGGAGAGGCTCCACCTAAGAAAAAAAAAAAGAGAAAAATATAGGGAAGAAGAATGTATACCTAGGAGTTATAACTTTGTGGCTTAGATGTCCTATTTAAAAAGAACTCTGATCCTCAAAGTAGCTAAGCACAAAAGTTGTAACTTGTAGGGTTGTTTTAGGGAGATGAGTGTTTATCCAATGTAGTGATGCCAGGGTTTAGGTTGTTCTCTAAAAGTACTACTGTCACTGTTAATACTAAGACTGGCATGACTCTAAGGAGTCCTAGACACATTAAAAATAAGCTAGAAGCATGTACTGAGTCTAGAGTAAAGCTTGGTAGAATTTGAAACCTTAGGGATAATAGCATGATATCATAAAAGTAGTTAGATCAGTAGTAGGGGGTTGACAAAAGCAGTGGGTATAGTAGGCAGGTGAAGTCAGAAGAAGCTAGACAAGAGGTTAGTTCTAAACTTAGAAGTGTGTCACAGGACAGCATTGCTATAGACAAGAATATAAGGGAGTTAGTGAGTAGTTAAAGAAGAAGAAACAGCAGCCTAAGTAAGTCCTTAGTATGCTTGAGGACAAGCAAAGCCTTAAGTTTGGGGGTGTGTTAAGTCTCTGAAAGTGACTTATTTAGGACCCATTTAGCTTAAGAAGATGTACACATTTAGGTGTTTTTGTTAGCATTTAGCCTAAACCTATGCTTTAATATGAGAATTAGAAGAAGGTAGCTAATTTAGGACTTATGCACAATAGGTAGAAAAAGGGTTGAAAACCGAAGGAAAAGAATGAAAAAATGAGCATTGCAAATGAATTGCGAAAACATTGCGGTGACCGCAATTATTCAAGTTAAAACCGTAAGTTGGCTGATCTTTTTCTGTTTAGATCCGACTTTTCAGGGATTCATTCTTTCTCCTCCATCCATTCTGATATATGACGTTGAAGATTGATGGTTCTCCTTGGCCCAAACGCACCTGCAAACTACTATAAAAGGG